>JAIOJX010000004.1:160856622-162085372 GCA_022376925.1 Tragulus kanchil | reverse complement strand
AAGGCAGACTCTTTACCCACTGGACCACCTGGTAAGCCCAACATGTCCTACTTCTTAAAAAGTATTTTTCTATTTTAGAAAAGCATTTTTAAGAACACATGGTGGCTGAGGAGTAAATAATCCACCTGCCAATGCGAAAGACAGGAGTTCTATTCTTGGATCAGGAGGATCCCCTGGAGAAGGAAATGGCAGCCTACTCTAGTATTCTTGCCTGGAGAATTCCATAGATAGAGGAGCCTGGAGGGTTACAGTCCATTGGGTCACAAAGGAGTCAGACAAGATTTAATGACTAAACAACAACAAAATGTATATCTTACAAATTTTACTTTGAAAAATAGAGTCATAATGTCTGTGTAGCTTAACAGCTGTAAACCTCAGCCTGGGTAACCTTACATGATAGCACATGAGCCAAACCACAGGGAATTTAGGGTCTTAAAGGTCTGCTGGAAAATAAGGAAAACAAAATAAAACACTGTCCCTTGGAGATTTCATAAGAATATTGATTCACTTCTATGTCAAAACTCTATGATTACAAGAAGAGCTATTTTTTGAGAGAATATCCAGAACCCCATATAGTCAAATTATAAGACACAATAATATTTATGTAAAATTCTTCATGAGAAACATAGACTTTAAGATATTACATCAGTTTTGTTTTTAAAATGTCTGAGTTACAAAGGAAATTTGTTTTGCTTTCATAAAACTTTAAAACATCATTTTAAAATTCATAACCTAAATTACATCAAAGCATTGTGAGAATATCTGGACAGATATGATAAACAATCAACATGCTACATATTTAAAAGTTATAATTAAAATTTTATGCAAGACCCTTTTGTGGGATGGAGGAAGCAAGAGATATAAAAGAAGCCGAGAAACAAAAGTGCAGTTATTAAAGACAGTTTAAAACATGCTTCCAACAATCCTAAACAGAGACAAACAATTCCAGGTGATTGTATCAGCTACCACGTGACCCATCAATCCCACTTCTGGGTATTTATCCAAAGGAAATGAAAACACAGCCTTGAAGAGATACCTGTGCTACCATGCTCGGCACACTGTATTCACAGCAGCCACGACCTGGAGTCCCTTACGTGTCTATCCGTAGATAAAGACTCAGTCTATCTGGGGTACAATGGAATAGCATCAGTCACGACAAAGAAGGACATTCTGTTTCAAATTGGGTGGACCTTGGCAACTGAAAAATTGGAAAGACAGGAGTTCTATTCTTGGATCAGGAGGATCCCCTGGAGAAGGAAATGGCAGCCTACTCTAGTATTCTTGCCTGGAGAATTCCATAGATAGAGGAGCCTGGAGGGTTACAGTCCATTGGGTCACAAAGGAGTCAGACAAGATTTAATGACTAAACAACAACAAAATGTATATCTTACAAATTTTACTTTGAAAAATAGAGTCATAATGTCTGTGTAGCTTAACAGCTGTAAACCTCAGCCTGGGTAACCTTACATGATAGCACATGAGCCAAACCACAGGGAATTTAGGGTCTTAAAGGTCTGCTGGAAAATAAGGAAAACAAAATAAAACACTGTCCCTTGGAGATTTCATAAGAATATTGATTCACTTCTATGTCAAAACTCTATGATTACAAGAAGAGCTATTTTTTGAGAGAATATCCAGAACCCCATATAGTCAAATTATAAGACACAATAATATTTATGTAAAATTCTTCATGAGAAACATAGACTTTAAGATATTACATCAGTTTTGTTTTTAAAATGTCTGAGTTACAAAGGAAATTTGTTTTGCTTTCATAAAACTTTAAAACATCATTTTAAAATTCATAACCTAAATTACATCAAAGCATTGTGAGAATATCTGGACAGATATGATAAACAATCAACATGCTACATATTTAAAAGTTATAATTAAAATTTTATGCAAGACCCTTTTGTGGGATGGAGGAAGCAAGAGATATAAAAGAAGCCGAGAAACAAAAGTGCAGTTATTAAAGACAGTTTAAAACATGCTTCCAACAATCCTAAACAGAGACAAACAATTCCAGGTGATTGTATCAGCTACCACGTGACCCATCAATCCCACTTCTGGGTATTTATCCAAAGGAAATGAAAACACAGCCTTGAAGAGATACCTGTGCTACCATGCTCGGCACACTGTATTCACAGCAGCCACGACCTGGAGTCCCTTACGTGTCTATCCGTAGATAAAGACTCAGTCTATCTGGGGTACAATGGAATAGCATCAGTCACGACAAAGAAGGACATTCTGTCATTTGCAACAACTTGGGTGGACCTTGAGGTCATTATGCTAAGTGAAAAAGCTAGACATGGAAAGACAAATACTGAATGGTATCACTCACAGGTGGAATCAAAATTCCTTTAGAAATCAAACTTGAGAGAGTAGTAAATTGGTTTCCAAGGGCTGGAGGAGTGATGGAATGAGGGAAAGACTGGTAAAGGTACTAGCTTTCAGATGAAGAGAGTCTAAGGCTCTAATGTAAAACACGGAGGCTATAGTTGATTGCACTGTAGTGTACAACTGAAATTTGCTACAATAGCGAAATTAAGTGCCCTTTCACACACACACAAAAGATAAAGGTATGTGGTGATGAGTGTGCTAATTAGCTAAAGGAGAGGATTCTTTCATATCTATATAGAAAAATGTGTATATATATGGAAAGATATAAAAAAATCAATATGCAAAATATATAAAAATTATAATTAAAATTTTATTCAAGATCCTTTTCAGGGGAGCGGGGTATGTATGTAGTTGTTCAGTCACGTCTGACTCTTTGCAGCCCCATGGACTGCAGCATGCCAGGCTTCCCTGTCCTTCAGCATCTCCCAGAGTTTGCTCAAACTCATGTCCATTGAGTCAGTGATGCCATCCAACCATCTCGTCCTCTGCCACAACCTTCTCCTCCTGCCCTCAGTCTTTCCCAGCATCAGGATCTTTTCCAATGAATCAGCTATCACCATGGAGACTTTAAATATCTTATAGTTTTAGTGGTCAACTCTACTTCAATAAATCTTTTTAAATTTTAAAAAAATAGACATTTAAAAAATGTTCTTAAATAGTAAGAAGACAAAAATTAGATAGTGTCTAACATCAATTAATACTACCAGGGCTTAGTATTAGCAGAGTTATAGTGAGAGACTCACATTTTGACAGTGGGAAATGTTACTTACTTCCGGTAAAATTACTTGGAAATGTTAGGCAGGAGACTCTACTCTAAAATGTTTTTCTGGACTTTCCTAGTGGTCCAGTGGGTAAAGAGTCCATCTTCAGTGCAAAGGGCACTGGTTCAATCCCTGGCCCAGGAAGATCTCACGTGCTGCAGAGCAGCTGGACCAGTGTGTCCAATTACGAGCCAGCCCTCTGGCGCGTATGTGCCCAGAGCCAGAGCTCTGCAATGAGAGAGGCCACTGTGATGGGAGGCCCACACATGCCAAAGAATAAAGATGTATGAAAAATAAACGATGACTTAGAGGCAAAAAAAAAAAGTAAAAATTAAAAACAAAAATTAAAAAAAAAGTTTTTATTTGAGCCAATAATTATAGTTCCTGAAGACATTATATATAAAATTAGGGTCGAGAAAGTATCAAAAACTCTTGGTACAAGTGGTCTTAGCAACTCAGCATATGAAGCTAAATATTACAAATAACCTACTCAGGGTCCACCTAGAGCACAGTATGAAATTAAAGCACATGAAAGTCAAATGACATTTGTAAATACCTAGAATATAGGCAGTGGAATTGTTAAATAGTAAAAAGAAGATTCCAAGTGTGAAATGCATGACTAGTGAGAGCCGTGTGTTGAGCCCAGGGAACTCTGCTCAGAACTCTGTGGTGACCTAAATGGAAAGGAAGAAGGAGATACAAGTATGCTTACATCTGACTCAATATACTGTACAGCAGAAATGAACCTGACGTTATAAAGGAGCTCTACACCAATTTTAAAAAATGTGAGATGCATCCACTTTTTAAGAGGTTTTAGAAATTATTGGTTAGAAAAATACCAAGAGGTTAGTAACACTTTCTTCTGGATAAGAAATGAGACAGCATGGACTTGTAATTTTACCCTTCTCTTGTCTGTATCATTCTAAACTCTTCAGATGAAGTAGGATTCACTTCTATAATCAGGAGGAAAAGGAAACTTAAAAATTAGGTGTCTTGAGTATTCCATAATGCTAGCTTTTATTGTAAGTAGGGTTTTACCTTCCCTTACATTCCCCAAACTCACCGAGGCACAAGCTTTAGTCCCCGGCTGTCCAGTGCACACTGTGAGAGGGGCAGTCTCCTTACTCCCTTTTGACCCGTGCTGGACACAGAGGACGCTGTCTGCTGCTTCCAGAGGCAGAAGGACTCGGGCGAACTGTCATCGTGTCAAACTCTAACAGTCCTATATTTTCAACGTCAAGATAGTTTCCCCAAGAACAACACAAAAAATGGAAATTTCCTTTAAAACCACTTGTGGGTGTGGAAATCAAACGGGCGTGTGGGTACTGGCGAGGTCTCATTTCTCTTCAGTGCTGCCCCGCAGGCCCTGGGGATAATGAGGTTTCACTGACTTGTGAGACAGTGGGAGGCTCTGTGGCTGTGTTGATGAAGGAGCAGTTGCTGCCCGCTTCTAGCATCTTCTTTTTAACAAGACTATGTCATGCTCTCCTGCGAATGCTGCTCACAGGTTTTCCTGTTTGTGCTTGTGTTTTTAACATCATGTATGTTTATGTGATTTCTCCATTTTCTCCAAACATCTTCATTTTAAAAAGAGGATTAGACCAGGGCAAAGTCAGCCCCTAGGTACTGATACACCATTGCTGCTGTTTAGTCACTAAATCGTGTCCAACTCCTTGTGACCCCATGGACTGCCAGGCTCCTCTGCCCATGGAATTCTCCAGGCAAGAATACTAGAGTGGGTTGCCATTTCCTTCTCCGGGGGATCTCACTAACCCAGGGATCGAACCCGGGTCTCGTATATGGGCAGGCAGATTCTTTACTGCTGAACCACCTGGGAAACTCACTGATTCACCAGCACCTGCCAGGTATTTAATTCAGAAGTGCACAGGACATTCATATTTGGAAGTGTCTGGCTACAAACTTGTAGGAAGAGATAGAAAGAGACGTTTCTGGGTGGGACAGTCAGATCCAGTTAGGAAACAGTCCTTTCACATATGCAATCATATAGATGTTTGGTTGCACAGTGATGGAAGAAGGACGTCTCCGAACAAGACAGCAAGGAGCCCAGAATCTGGTAATGAGTGAGGGAATAAAGATTAAAAAAAAAACCCTCACTGCTACAGAGATGGCAACTCTTCTCAAATTCATTATAGATTCTAGGCAGTTATCATCATAATTGCCAAAGGATTTTCCTTGGAAAGCGACAGACTGACTCTAAAGGCATGGAACTTAGAAATAGCTAAAACAGCCTTGCAAGAACAAAGGTGGAAGGTGTGTAATTGCTGACTTTAAAAGTTACTAAAATGCTGTAGTAGCCAAGAGAGTGTAGTGTCAGCATAAAAAAAGAGAGAAGGATCAATGAAACTAATAAAAAGTCAAGGAATAGACTTTCATTTATATGATTAATTGATTTCTCATAAAGGTGCCAAAGTGACTTAATGAGACGAGTAATGTCCTTCGAACCAATGATGCTGGAATCCCTGAGTCTCTGTATGAAGACACAGAAGCGAGGCCCAGCACCTGCTAGGATTCGGTATGTGAGGGCAGAGTTTACAAGGCAGAGGTGGTGCCGCCAGGCCTCCCTAGGGGATGTGAGTGCAGAGGCGGGCTGCTGAGGGTGGAGGAGGTGGAAGTGAGGCACGGAAGGTACAGGTGTGGAGAGGGAGCCAGGGCAGCGGAGATGGGGGATAGGAAAGGATACGGACTGAGGCGTGGCTCTCTCTTCTTGTGTGAGATTTGAACCTGGGTACGATGGAGGGGAGCTAGGGGCTCGGAGGGAGATTGCTGACAACTGCAAGTGAGCCTCAGGCGAAAGGAACTTAAAGGATCTGAAGGCAAAGGAAGAAACCCGGCAGGTGGGTAAGGCCACGTCTGCCTCAGACTCAGCCAGACTCTGGAGCCCAGACAGAGGAGCCGTGAGGAGAAGACAGTGCAGACAGGTTTCCATGAGAAAGATGGAGTATTTGTGGGTCAACCTTTTCTTTTCTTTTTAAGGTTGATTTTTTATTTGGAATATAATCGCTTTACAATGTTGCGTTAGTTTCTGCTGGGCAACCAAGTGGATCGGCTGTATGTCCACGTTTATCACCTCCTCCTTGAACCGCCCTCCCTCGGACTCACCCCAGCCCTTCATACCCTAACCCCGCCCTGCAGATTTTACCCTCTGCTCTTACCTGCAGCGCCCAGGGTGTTGCTCTACTTCACCGTCGTATTAGTTCTTAGTCTCATACTGAGTTATTGTATTGCAATGGTGTTTTATGGGATACACCACCTACAAATTATTTGTTGTGTGATAAGATTTACGGTCGGTATTTTACAGCAATCTTCCATAGTTTCGCTTTGCTTTGCTTCTGTATATATGATTTTAAAAACACTTGAAGTGGGCTTCCCCTGGTGGTCCAGTGGGTAAGGACACCGCCTTGCAGTGCAAGGAGCGCCGGTTCAATCCCTGGCCTGGGAAGATCCCACGTGCCGCGGAGCGGCTGGACCGATGTGTCCAATCACCGAGTGGGAGCTCTGGAGCGCATGCGCCCAGAGCCGGTGCTCTGCGACAACAGAGGGCACCGCAATGGGAGGCCCACAGGAGCCAGAGAACAAAGACGGATGAAAATGGAGAAATGAAAGACCAATAGAAGTGGCCCGCCTGCTCCCCTCCCTCCCCAACCCGATCCCTGCCCAAAATAAATAAATAAATAAATCTTTAAAAAAAAAAAAAAAAAAAAACAACACTTGAAGTTCCTTTAACTAACTTTACCACCAATACCTGTTGCCAGAAAGAAATCTATAAGACCACTTGCAGGCTCATTGAAAATACAGTTTCATTCATTTAACAAACATTTGCTGATGTTTAATCATACATGTACCCAGACTCCTGGTGAAAGTAAGCAAACAATAGACACATTGCCCACCCTAAAGGAGCCTGTGTATCTGGTTGGGGTGACAGCACATCAGATTATCAGTACAGTGAAATAACATGGCAGTGATATGTAGAACTCATTCAGAGGCCTGCCAAGAAGTGGCTCCAGTGGTGGATGCTGGGAGAGGAAGAGAAATTTTCCTGGAGAATGTGTCTTCTGAGCTGAGTCTTCAAGAATGTGTAGGTTAACAGGTGAATGAGGGCTGCAGGAAAAGGGGACTCAGGTAGACACACTGAGCTGACCCAGGCCGGGGACGTGTGAGGGGCCATGCTGTCTGATGCTGCTGGCATGTAACATTCCTTTCAGGGAGAGAAGGTGCAGCTGGGAGAGAAACAAGGCCCTGATCAATAAGCTGATGGGTTGGGCGTTTGGTTATTTTTATTTTGGAAACAAAATGACATCATTGAAGGTTTTACAGCAGCAGCATTTTTAGTGCACTTGTCTGCCCGTGTTGAAGGCCAGAGGGAAGGAGGTCGAGTCAGGATGTAGGGAGACAGGCATGAGCTGGTCACCGAGACCCTGGGCACTGGAGGTCCCAGAGGAGAGAACAGCGGCAGGAACTGCAGCTTAAAGAATCTGGGAAAGGAGGAGCTCCTCTCAGGGCTCCTCAGAGGGAACGCCATTTTCTGATTATAAAAGGAATACAAAGCCATCCTACAGAATCTGGAAAATAGTAAAGGGAAGAAGAAGAAAATTACGATCATTGGTGGGAGTACAGTCTCTCCAAATATTTGTTGCTTTTTTTTTTTTTTTTTGAAACTGGAATTCTAAGATAGCTCATTCAAGGTTTTTTGGTTTTTTATTTTTTTTTAATTTTCCTTTTACAGAGCTTTGTTTTTTATTGCTATCCATAAACCCTCATCAGTCATAGGTATACCCTTGACCTCTCCCACCTGAACGCAAACACACACAAGCCTGGGGGGCGGTGGGCGTTCCAGGGTGGTTTGCAATAACCCAGGTTACAATCCCACACCTACAGTTTCTATCTGTGCCTAAGAGTGTGTCTTCTCTGCACAGGGTCCATGAGTCTTAATCATCTCCCAACAGCTGCTGGGTCACAGCCTGAGTGCTTTTAGAAGGACAGACTCTTTGGTAAAGGACCTTTAATAATAAGCCAAGTGGAGGCCATTCTGTAAAGTACTTGACTTTATTGAGGTACACAATGTAGATTCCTTGGCCATGTTCCTTTAGATATACAGTTCTGACTTATGGAGTGCTGGGAGAGGAAGAGAAATTTTCCTGGAGAATGTGTCTTCTGAGCTGAGTCTTCAAGAATGTGTGGTTAACAGGTGAATGAGGGCTGCAGGAAAAGGGGACTCAGGTAGACACACTGAGCTGACCCAGGCCGGGGACGTGTGAGGGGCCATGCTGTCTGATGCTGCTGGCATGTAACATTCCTTTCAGGGAGAGAAGGTGCAGCTGGGAGAGAAACAAGGCCCTGATCAATAAGCTGATGGGTTGGGCGTTTGGTTATTTTTATTTTGGAAACAAAATGACATCATTGAAGGTTTTACAGCAGCAGCATTTTTAGTGCACTTGTCTGCCCGTGTTGAAGGCCAGAGGGAAGGAGGTCGAGTCAGGATGTAGGGAGACAGGCATGAGCTGGTCACCGAGACCCTGGGCACTGGAGGTCCCAGAGGAGAGAACAGCGGCAGGAACTGCAGCTTAAAGAATCTGGGAAAGGAGGAGCTCCTCTCAGGGCTCCTCAGAGGGAACGCCATTTTCTGATTATAAAAGGAATACAAAGCCATCCTACAGAATCTGGAAAATAGTAAAGGGAAGAAGAAGAAAATTACGATCATTGGTGGGAGTACAGTCTCTCCAAATATTTGTTGCTTTTTTTTTTTTTTTTTGAAACTGGAATTCTAAGATAGCTCATTCAAGGTTTTTTGGTTTTTTATTTTTTTTTAATTTTCCTTTTACAGAGCTTTGTTTTTTATTGCTATCCATAAACCCTCATCAGTCATAGGTATACCCTTGACCTCTCCCACCTGAACGCAAACACACACAAGCCTGGGGGGCGGTGGGCGTTCCAGGGTGGTTTGCAATAACCCAGGTTACAATCCCACACCTACAGTTTCTATCTGTGCCTAAGAGTGTGTCTTCTCTGCACAGGGTCCATGAGTCTTAATCATCTCCCAACAGCTGCTGGGTCACAGCCTGAGTGCTTTTAGAAGGACAGACTCTTTGGTAAAGGACCTTTAATAATAAGCCAAGTGGAGGGCCATTCTGTAAAGTACTTGACTTTATTGAGGTACACAATGTAGATTCCTTGGCCATGTCACTCTACCAGCTTGAGAATCACCGCTGACTATTAACTCTTCCTTTCAGTGTATCTAAGACACAGACACTGTTGGAGGGACTTACTGTTCATAATTAGGAGCTATGATTAAGACTGTGCTCACAGAACCCCGGGCTCTGTCTTCAACACAGTAGGATCTCTGTGAACATGTCAGCGGGTGGCTGGGTTGGCCTGTTCTCTAGAAACGATTTTTCCATTTACAGAACTGCTCAGACTTAACAGGACGATTCCCTGAAGACCCAGCTCCGTTAATTAAAGGAAATGAAACCATCTTACACCGCAACTGTTAGGGATTCGCTCACAGAAGAGTCCGAGGAGACAAGGATGAGAATCTGCTGCCAATGTCATTTCTAAGATCCAAAATTAAACTTTTTTATTTTTTTTTTAAATCTGTGATCTTCATAATAAAAATCTTGGGAATGTTTTAAAATTTTTATTTATCAAATATGAAAATGAGTGTACAGCATGATTAATGATGGCTCCCTATAGGCTATAAGATTTTGTGTTTTTAATTTAAAAATAAAATGAGCAGAGACCCATGCCTTTGCTTATTCAGTGTTCTAGCAGTTCCCACAGTTTTGTCATTTATAACAACCTAGATGAGCCGGGAAGATACAAAGCTCAGTGAGGTCAGTTAGACAGAGACAAACACCGTACACTATCACTTATGTGTGGAACTTAAGAAATAAAACAAACGAATATACTGAAACAGAAATGGGCTCATACCTACAGAGAACCAACCGGTGGCTACCAGAGGGGAGAGGGAGGCGGGGAGGATCAAGACACGGGTAGGGGGTTAACAGGTACAAACTGCTAAATATAAAATAAGGAAAAAATGGAGCTAGGGATATAGGCAATATTTTATAATAAATTTAAATGAAACTTAATCCATAAAAATACTTCTCTGCACAGGGTCCATGAGTCTTAATCATCTCCCAACAGCTGCTGGGTCACAGCCTGAGTGCTTTTAGAAGGACAGACTCTTTGGTAAAGGACCTTTAATAATAAGCCAAGTGGAGGGCCATTCTGTAAAGTACTTGACTTTATTGAGGTACACAATGTAGATTCCTTGGCCATGTCACTCTACCAGCTTGAGAATCACCGCTGACTATTAACTCTTCCTTTCAGTGTATCTAAGACACAGACACTGTTGGAGGGACTTACTGTTCATAATTAGGAGCTATGATTAAGACTGTGCTCACAGAACCCCGGGCTCTGTCTTCAACACAGTAGGATCTCTGTGAACATGTCAGCGGGTGGCTGGGTTGGCCTGTTCTCTAGAAACGATTTTTCCATTTACAGAACTGCTCAGACTTAACAGGATGATTCCCTGAAGACCCAGCTCCGTTAATTAAAGGAAATGAAACCATCTTACACCGCAACTGTTAGGGATTCGCTCACAGAAGAGTCCGAGGAGACAAGGATGAGAATCTGCTGCCAATGTCATTTCTAAGATCCAAAATTAAACTTTTTTATTTTTTTTTTAAATCTGTGATCTTCATAATAAAAATCTTGGGAATGTTTTAAAATTTTTATTTATCAAATATGAAAATGAGTGTACAGCATGATTAATGATGGCTCCCTATAGGCTATAAGATTTTGTGTTTTTAATTTAAAAATAAAATGAGCAGAGACCCATGCCTTTGCTTATTCAGTGTTCTAGCAGTTCCCACAGTTTTGTCATTTATAACAACCTAGATGAGCCGGGAAGATACAAAGCTCAGTGAGGTCAGTTAGACAGAGACAAACACCGTACACTATCACTTATGTGTGGAACTTAAGAAATAAAACAAACGAATATACTGAAACAGAAATGGGCTCATACCTACAGAGAACCAACCGGTGGCTACCAGAGGGGAGAGGGAGGCGGGGAGGATCAAGACACGGGTAGGGGGTTAACAGGTACAAACTGCTAAATATAAAATAAATGGGACACAAGGATATGTTGTACAGCCTAGGGGATATAGGCAATATTTTATAATAAATTTAAATGAAACTTAATCCATAAAAATACTGAATCAATACATTATACACCTAAAACTAACATAACATTGTAAATCAACTATACTTTTAAATAAGGTACATGGATTTATTGGCTATTGAAGATATGTTATTATTTGAAAATAAATGTGAGCATGTTATTCTAAAAAAATGAAACATGGCATCTCCCAAAGAGATCATGCCTTGTGCAATCTGCCAATAGGAAGAAAGAATGGTTCACATGAAGGAATAAAAGGAAATGACAGGACTCCACAAGCTAGGAGAAAACTCTGGCAGGCTAGACTGGTATTTTGTTTGATACGATCCTTTACTCCCATGATATTTGATATTTTTGTCAGAATTAAGAAAATAAAAAATAAATCAAAAGAGGGGAACTGCAGGCCCCTGCCTTCTGTTCTCATCTAGGTTAGTTTTTTTCCTTTGTAGCATCTATTCGTTAGCGATGGCAGGTGGTCAGCGAATGAGTGGAATCCATGCCCTGACTCTCCCAGTGGCGCTGCTCTCAGGGCTCCTGCAGCGGAACCCTGGAGACGGAAAGGGACGGCACTGGTGTCAGAAGGAGAGCGATCGAAATGGAGGTTGTGCTGGTTTTTCTCCTAAAGACCTTAGTCTCCTAATTAGGCTTCACAGTGACCCAGAAACCATCTCTCCCACAAATGGGGCAGTTTATTCTGAAGTTTGCACACGAGAAAAGGGACTTATGTCTCATTGAAGTTTCAAATCCAGGAGGAATTATTTGTGCCAGAAAGAACAGGGGGAAAAAATCCATCAAGATTGCTTTTAGTTGACTGAATGCACAAGTGGGAGGAAATATTTACGTGGATGTTTGCATTTTTCTTAACTCCCTGACTACAGCTCCACAGATCCTGGAATAATTTCTACACCCTAGTTTTGTCCCTGGTTACAGACTTGCCAGAGACAGACTCCTGATGGAGCCGAAGAAGTTGCCCTCTGGGTGTGCTGAGTGAGTTCTCTGCAGACTTGCGGGGTGGCAGCCTCTGCCCCGCATCTGTCGCTAGGCTCCAGCCAACTAAGGGAAGCCTTAAATGGACCGAATGAACTTTGTGTGCATACTGTTGTAAACTATGCAATCCACCAGAGGTGCTGGATTAGCCACTTCAAAGAATAAAAAGAAGACAACATGACTGTCCAAAACAACAAAGCAGATGCTTTTAAAGAATTAAAGATATCCATTTGAATGTTGTTATCACAGTAAAGAATCTGCCAGCAATGCAGGAGACACAAATTGAATCTCTGCTTGGGAAGATCCCCTGGAGAAGGAAACAGCCAGCCACTCTGGTAATCTTGCCTGGGAAATCCATGGACAGAGGGGCTTGTGGGCTCTGCTCCAGGGACTCACAAAAGCATCGGATACAAGTTACCAACTAAACAACAACAAATCCATGTGACCAATTCCAATAAAAAGCTTTAAGAGGGGCTTCCCTGGTGGTCCAGTGGGTAAGGACACTGTCTTGCAGTTCAAAGGGCGCCGGTTCGATCCCTGGCCTGGAAAGATCCCACGTGCTGCAGAGTGGCTGGACCGATGTGTCCAATTACCAAGCCGGAGCTCTGGAGCGCATGAGCCCGGAGCCAGTGCTCTGCAACAATGGAGGCCACTGCAATGGGAGGCCCATACAGGCCAAAGAACAAAGATGGATGAAAATAGATGAATGGAAGACCAATAGAAGTGGCCCGCCCTCCCCCCTCCCTCCCCAACCTGCCCCCCTCCACCAAAAAAAAAAACCTTTAAGAGATTAAATACCCTAATGGTATGAGAGCTACATTGAAACTTCCTCAGATTCGGAAATTTAAAATGAATTTTGACAAGTAACCCCGTGAAGTAATTATATGCAGAGCAGGATTCCTGTGGTTATTCAATACAGAAAAGGATTGTGTTCCCGTAGTGTTTTTCTGACTTTGGCTTTTAAAGTAAAGTCTCCTGAAATGGTTTTGCTCCTTAGAATTTGATCTGTTTTTGTACCAGCATCCGCAGACCTGCCTTTGCCTGTCCAGGGTTCCTCTCACCAACAGGTACAGTTCTTTATTTTTTTTTTTAAGACTGAAGACAGCCTTCTAGCATAGATTAGAACTGTATCACAATGCATGACCTAGTCAACATAGAACTCTAAACTATAATAATAAAGACAGGACTATAAAGTCAGTAATATTTTGCCCCTAAAAATGCTCCTTGTTTGAACGACAACAACAACAAAATTTTCATTTTGAATCACCATGCCATTGAACACACACTTGGCAGTACTTAATTTTTGTGTCACTTCCTCTGAGAAGCACACATTAGTTCACTTAGCTTCAATTTTCTTAGACTAAATAGCGAAGATTAAAGAAGCTGTGTAGATCCAAGAACATGGGTGAACGATCACAGCCCATCTCCCAAGAGGGTTAGTTCTTAACATGATAAAAGGCTTTATGAAACATATTAGAATAATAAGCCTCATTTCTCTTTGTACTTGGGGTAAAATAAGAGGAAGATGGAGATGAAAGCATAGTTGGCGGTAGATGATCTAATTTGAACAGATGACAGAAAAGGAAACTTAACTATTTGGCAACTGATTCTACCATTCCATCTTTTCCATTAAGGATCATGACAGAATAAAGGAAGCACAGTAAGAGGTAGCATGTCCTGAGGAGGGAAGCTGCGGGGTGAAGGTATTTGAGTAAATATTGATGAATATATCAGTGAAACAGAATGGAGGATAGAAATAGATCTCTATATATGTACATGTTACATTTTGTTGTTTTTAAGTTGTAAAGTCATATCTGACTCTTTGCGACATCATGGACTGCACCACGCCAGGCTCCTCTCTCCTCCACTGTCTCCTGGAGCTTGCTCAAATTCACGTCCATTGGGTCAGTGATCCTATCCAACCATCTCAGCCTCTGTTGCCCTCTTCTCCTGCCCTCAATCTTTTCCAGCATCAGGGTCTTTTCTAATGACTTGGCTCTTCGCATCAGGTGGCCAAGTATAAAATTACATACATAAAATTATATATATATATATATATATATGTTAATCTTCAAAAATGTGCAGAAGTAATGGAGTAGAGGGAAAAGAAGCCCTTTGACAAGTGATGGTAGAGTAAATGGATATCTACATACAAGCAATTAATCTCAATCCATCCCTCGTCACACACATACAAAAATTAACTAAAGAAAAGTCATAAACTTCCACAAAATATCAAGCCTTAGATTCAAAAATTTCCAGAAGACATTGGAGAAAACTTCTGTGGTGTTGAGTTAAGAAGAGATTTTCTGGATTTAAAAGCATGATACTGAGAAGGAAAAAAAAAAGATAAAATAACAACTTCTGCCTTTGAAAAACATGCTTAAAATAAATAAAATGAAAGAATCAGACTAGAAGAAAATAAATTCGAATCATATTTCTGAAAAAGATCTATAGCCAGAAAATTCACTGTTAAAATAAATAAAAACCAAATGACGATCACAGCCCATCTCCCAAGAGGGTTAGTTCTTAACATGATAAAAGGCTTTATGAAACATATTAGAATAATAAGCCTCATTTCTCTTTGTACTTGGGGTAAAATAAGAGGAAGATGGAGATGAAAGCATAGTTGGCGGTAGATGATCTAATTTGAACAGATGACAGAAAAGGAAACTTAACTATTTGGCAACTGATTCTACCATTCCATCTTTTCCATTAAGGATCATGACAGAATAAAGGAAGCACAGTAAGAGGTAGCATGTCCTGAGGAGGGAAGCTGCGGGTGAAGGTATTTGAGTAAATATTGATGAATATATCAGTGAAACAGAATGGAGGATAGAAATAGATCTCTATATATGTACATGTTACATTTTGTTGTTTTTAAGTTGTAAAGTCATATCTGACTCTTTGCGACATCATGGACTGCACCACGCCAGGCTCCTCTCTCCTCCACTGTCTCCTGGAGCTTGCTCAAATTCACGTCCATTGGGTCAGTGATCCTATCCAACCATCTCAGCCTCTGTTGCCCTCTTCTCCTGCCCTCAATCTTTTCCAGCATCAGGGTCTTTTCTAATGACTTGGCTCTTCGCATCAGGTGGCCAAGTATAAAATTACATACATAAAATTATATATATATATATATATATATATGTTAATCTTCAAAAATGTGCAGAAGTAATGGAGTAGAGGGAAAAGAAGCCCTTTGACAAGTGATGGTAGAGTAAATGGATATCTACATACAAGCAATTAATCTCAATCCATCCCTCGTCACACACATACAAAAATTAACTAAAGAAAAGTCATAAACTTCCACAAAATATCAAGCCTTAGATTCAAAAATTTCCAGAAGACATTGGAGAAAACTTCTGTGGTGTTGAGTTAAGAAGAGATTTTCTGGATTTAAAAGCATGATACTGAGAAGGAAAAAAAAAAGATAAAATAACAACTTCTGCCTTTGAAAAACATGCTTAAAATAAATAAAATGAAAGAATCAGACTAGAAGAAAATAAATTCGAATCATATTTCTGAAAAAGATCTATAGCCAGAAAATTCACTGTTAAAATAAATAAACCAAATGGACGGAAGTACTGGATAAACATTTCACCAGAAAGTCCATGCAGCTGGAAGATAAGCACTTGAAGAGAAGCTCAGTACCATAAGTCATTAGAGAAACAACAGTTAAAATCAGGGCATATCATTAAAAACTCATTAGAATGGCTGACCACTCTGAGTACAACTCAGGAGGTGGAAGAACCTGAACTCCCACGCATTGCGATTTGGTGGGTAAGACTGTGCAACCACTTTGGTGAACACTTTGTCACGTCCTTAAAAAGTTTTTCACCTGTACTGTCCATCCAGAGAATCCACTCCAAGGTGTTTGTCCAAGGTAAATCTCTGCCTACAAAAGACTTATATGCAAAGGCTTATCTCAGTTGTTTGTAACAGCCCCAAATTTAAAGCAATCAAAATATTCACCAACATATCTGGTGGCTCAGACAGTAAAGCATCTGCCTGCAATGCAGGAAACCCAGGTTCAATCCTTGGGTCTGGAAGATCCCCTGGAGAAAGGAATGGAAACCTGTCCCGACCCGCAGGATTCGTCAGCGAAGACCTAGGATTCCTCAACGCAGACCCTAAAGGGGGGGAGTGGGAATGAAGAGGACAAGAGACACGAGAAATGGAGACAAGACAGGAGTCTGATCAAGTCTCGTTTTATTGTTGAAAGTGAGCAATATTTATACTGTACAAAAGGCGGAAGAGCCCAACAATAGACCAATCATGTTAAAGGTCAACTATGCACGAGATTACATAATGGTAAGAGTCTATGAGGAGCATGTACTGATCACGAGCACGGAAACTTCACTCAGCCAATCACGGCAATGAGCACACGTCCCAGACAGCGCAAGACCGCGACCCTCCTGCTCCCGCTAGGCGCCATCTTTGGAAGCCTGTGGCGATGTTCTCAAACTGAAGGTCGTAAGGCGTGGTTAAGGTTCTCACAGTCCCAGTCAGGATGATGATATTCTCATGCTGGGAGCTCCGCCAAGCGCTATCTCAAATGTTACATTGTAGCATTCATGCTTGGGAGGCTTAGGATGCGGCCGGGCCGACCTGCGGTCCTGGACAGGCAAAGCTATAGGATGTGGCCGGGCCGACCCGCGGTCCCGGACAGGTCCCCCTTTATTCAAAGCCAAGAGAAACCCCTCGAACTGCGCCTGTCTTAGGTCGGGACACAACATTAGCAGGCATTACCCGTCATGGGATAAGGCAGCCGCCATGGCAGCCCTCCTGTCTTAGGTTTGCTCTGCAATGATGTCCTCTTACCCGTCTCTGGCTGACCAGTTCAGCTCACAGGGAGGTGATTGCTCTCCACTAGTAGAAAGAGATGCTTCACCTTGTTCTGCCATCTCAAGGCGATGATAATGGACCTGAATTGGCTTTGCCAAAATAGCCTCAATGTGTTGCTTAATGAATGCTATGCTTATTAAACAGCATGGGTCCAAAAGCAAATAGAAGAAGTAGGGTGATCAAAGGTCCAAGTAAGGGCATAAGGTAAGGCAACAGTCCATTTCCTCCCGTCAGGAAGGGGTTGGCAGCGAGGTCACGTCTTCGTTGCTCAAGTTCTTCTTGTAGTTGTTTCACCTTGTCTCTGACTATGCCAGACTTATTGACATAGAAACAGCATTTCTCCTGTAGAGCCAAACAGATACCTCCCTGCTCTGCAGTTACTAAGTCTAGACCTCTTCTATTCTGCAATACCACCTCCGCTAAGGAGTCAACCTGGTCTTGGATATCTTGTATAGTTTCTGATATAGCTTGCACATCGGAAATTAGTTGTTGGGACAGCTTGGCATATCGAGTAAGAGAGATGCCCATACCTGCTGACCCTGTGGCTACTGCAGTTGTAATATCCAAAACTGCTAACAAAGGGCAAACAATACTGCGCTTTGGTCTATAGAGAAAGTGATCAATACTAGGGATAGGAACTTCCTGACCTCCTGTGATTATATCTACATCTGGAAGGAGATAGGTCAATAAACATTGTCCCGTCCAATTTCGATGCAAATACGTATATGCAAGACTATTTCCGACACAAAGACTGCACCATTGGTTGCACACAAGGCGTCAGTGATGCTTATTACCGTGGCACATTCATTTCCTATGATCCCTACGTCTATATCATAACCATTATTCTTTCCTGATTTAAAAACAGATGTGCAATTATCAGCATTCAGTATCAAGGATACAGTAATGGGAAGAGTAGGTATACATGTCAAGCGATTAGTATAGAGGCTTATGTTGGTGTGGCTGAAATAGGGCATAGCAACAGGACGAGGGACTCCTGATGCAAGCAGAGCCAGCAGTCCTTAGCTAAGTCTGGTTGGGTATCGTTCAGCAACCTATAGGTAGCATTTAAAATATCTAAAGTCTGTGGATCAAGTTGCAATTTTCCTCTCACCTTTGGTAGTGCTATAGGGTGATATTTTAGTTCAGGCGGGAGTTCTTGTCGGAGCCTTTTTATCTGACCCTTTATTGTCTCTTCTCGATACAAATCCTGTGGTCCTCCTCCATCTGACACATGTATGGGAGCTTTCATTCGCCAGCATATTTGATCTCTCTCTTTGCCAGGACATCCTGCTATAACCAATCCTCCCGGCCCTTTATCTCTTTAGTAGGGCCGCGCGCTAAGGTAGCACTGAAAACAGTTTCACTGCCAAATCGGCACAGTTTGTATTGAATATAGCAGGAGCTATGTACTGCGATATGCACCTGTTTGCAGTAGCTACATAAGAGGCTCGGGTGAGTTGCATCTACTTTAGGACTGGGACTACATACCCATCGGTTATCGGCTAGGAGGTATGCTTTATGACCTCCGCAATTTATCGTGGTGATATATTGACCTAACTTAGGAAGGCTATATCCCCCTAAGCATTGACAGGGTCGTCCATACCGTTCTTGCAATATCTTGCGAACATCCGACGGGTCGCCAAAACCTGCTTCTGTTTCTGTCAGTCGTCTATATAGCATCAGGAATAAGGCCAACATCTTGACGACGAGCATTCTGTAGAAAAGAGAAGAGAGAGCTTCTCAGGAGACACTTTTCCCTGGTTTATTAATTATCCATTTGTCTCACAAGACGTTCAGGTAGCCATCGATGCGGCATCATATTCACGCAAACACGCAAACTGATCCTCGTCCCCAGATTAACACTGGATCTGGACCATGCCAGGAATTGTCAAGAGGATCTTTCCATCTGACCATGGCAAAATTTGTATTTGTTGTTGAATGCCAGAATCGATAAGCCGCAGATTTTCCTTGGGCGTCAAATTTAAAAATTTAAAATAAAAAGGGCATGATTTAGTATGTTTCTGGGGGTACCCTTGGTAGGGTACCAATCTCCCTTTTTTATTTTTTCAATGATAACCTTAATGGATAGATGAGCACGTTCTACCATGCCTTGGCCTTGAGGGTTATAGGGGATACCTGTGGTATGCTGAATGCGTAAAGTATTACAGAAATCTTGAAAAGCCTTGGAAGTATATCCGGGGCCATTATCTGTTTTGATTTGTGAGGGTATGCCTGCTAGGGCAAAACAGTGTAAAAGGTGTGCCTTAACATGTTTAACAGCTTCTCCGGATTGAAGTGAGCCCATAAGAAAGCCACTGAAAGTATCAATACAGACATGAACATATTTCATAGTACCAAAGTCATTATAATGGGTAACATCCATCTGCCATAACACATTAGGTAGAAGACCTCTTGGGTTTACACCAAGGTGAGGTACAGGTAAATGCTGAATACAGGTAGTACAACTCCTAACAATTTGGCGAGCTTGTTCTTTGGTGATTTTATGCAAAAGTCTTAAAGTCTGAGCATTACAATGATGCAAGGCATGAGTACTTTGTGCTCGTTGTAAATTATCCACCATCACAGTCGTGACCAGTTTGGTAGCCATGTCAGCTATGGCATTACCCTTGGCCAATGGTCCTGGAAGACCAGAATGAGCTCTGACATGACCCAAAAGAAAGGATGTGTCCTTCGTCGAATGATTTGTTGACATTGTAAAAATAACATGGCAGTTTCCGATATTGATTTAATCTGGGCAACCGTCTCTAAAAGAGGCACCGAATGAGCTACATAAGCACTATCAGTATATATATTGATAGGTTGTTTTGGGAAGGCACACAGAACAGCAATTATAGCTTGTAATTCAACTAATTGTGCTGAACTATATTTAGTTTTAAACTTTATTATTGTATCTTTAAAAGTATAAGCAGCAATTCCTGAAGAAGATCCATCAGTGAATACTACTAAGGCGTCGTTCAATGGTTCTTTGCTGACAACACGTGGAAAAACAAAGGCATGCAATCTACTAAATTGAATAAACTTATTGGGTGGATAATGATTATCCAGATTCCTGCAAAAGAAGCTAATGCGAGAAGCCAAGAGTCACTGTTCTGTAAGAGCCAAGTAATTTGATCTCGGTGTAAGGTTGAATTATCGTTGATGGTTCAAACCCAAAATACTTCCTACTCTGTTCTCTTCCCAGGATAATTAGATCAGCAAGAGCATCATAATACGGTACTAAGATTCTTTTGGGGGAAGAGTGGAGATGAACCCACATGATAGGATTATCCTGCCAGAAAAGGCCTGTAGGGGTTAACCGTATTAAAGGTTATAAAGGTTAAAGATTTGTTATAATCTATATATGTCACAAATTGATTAGCAATTGCTGTTTCTACTTCAGTAAGGGCATCCAGAGCTTCTGGAGTCAAGGATCGAGGGGATTTTGGATTTGGATCTCCTTTTAATATATCAAATAAAGGCTGTAAGTTACCAGTAGGTATTTTTAAATACGGACGAAACCAATTTATATCTCCTAAGAGTTTTTGGAAATCATTGAGCGTTTGCAATTGGTCTTTACGAATGGTTGCTTTTGATTAATAACCTTTGGCCCTGGAGTTCAAAACCTAAATAAGTATAAGGGTCTTTTAATTGTACTTTTCTGGTGCTATTTGTAGTCCAGCAGCATTCAAACTATTTTTAAGCTGATGGAAACATTGTAAAACTTCTGCTCCTATCGTCCGCTATTAGGATATCATCCATATAATGGATTATATACATCTGCTTCCAGGCTTTTCGTATAGGCCGTATCGCTGTTGCTACAAACTTTTGACACAACGTTGGACTATTGGCCATGCCTTGAGGCAACACTTTCCATTGATAGCGTCTCATGGGCTCTCGGAAATTTACGGAAGGCAAACTAAATGCAAACCATTCCTGATCATTAGGATGTAATGGTATAGTAAAGAAACAATCTTTAAGATCTAGAATAATTTTAAAGTAGCCTCTAGGGACAGCCACTGGAGAGGGCAATCCTGGTTGTAAGGCACCCATTACTACCATGGTGGCATTAATGGCTCTCAGATCTTGTAAGAGCCTCCATTTACCAGATTTTTTCTTTACAACAAAGATAGGAGTATTCCAAGGGGAAATGCTCTCTACTATATGTCCAGCCTCCAGCTGTTCCTGTACTAATTGCTGGGCGGCTTGTAATTTTTCAGTGGTTAGCGGCCATTGAGCAACCCAGACAGGCGCGAGGACTTCCAAGTTATAGGATCTGCGCATCTCTGGGGTACAGGCAAGTCAATGGTCGCCATTAAAACTTCCCAAACCTCTACGATCTATTTTGCATACAGCCTGGACAGGTTCTACTATCCCATCCTCCCCTTTTTCCTAGACCTTTTCCAGGGGTATATCCTTGGGCTAGCATCTGTACTGTAACTACGTCATTTGGGCTACACATAATTATTTTCATTTGTGACAGCAAATCTCGACCCCATAAATTTACAGGCAGGCGAGCAATAACAAACGGTTTAATCAATCCAGAATTATTTTCTTTATCTTTCCAAGTGAGATATTTGGAACTTTGCCTGGGGTTGGTACTCTGCCCAATGCCTCTTAAATTTGTCATGGTTTCTGAAGTAGGCCAATTAGATGGCCAATCTTCCTTTCTGATAATGGTTACATCAGCTCCTGTATCTATTAGCCCATTGAATAATTTCCCATCTAACCAGAGAGTCAACGAAGGTTTATTATTGGTGATCTGTTGTACCCAATATGCATCTGAGGATTTAAAATTCTTGGCTTCTCTTTTCCTCGACTGTGTTATATGATCGGTTGCAATCAAAGGTATTAATATCAATTGAGCTATTTTCTTTCCTTGATCAATAGTTGTAATACTCTCATTAGCCTGGGCCATAATTTTAATCTCCCCTGTATAATCGTTATCAATAACTCCTGGGAAGACTTGGAGACCCTTTATGGTGACATTTTTATGCCCTAGGAGTAACCCAAAAGTTTTAGGAGGCAGGGGACCATAGACCCCTGTAGGCAAGGCTTGAGGCCCCATTTCTGGAGTCAATATTGTGTGGGTGGCGGCACAGAGGTCCAATCCTGTGCTGCCTGGGATTGCTCTATTAAGTCCTGAAAGGGGTTGTTGTTGTTCTGAGCTGGAACAAAGCTGACTGCCCCATATGCTTGTCTCGGGGCCTGAGGCTGGCCCCTCTTCTCGTTTCCCTGCTGGGGTGTTAGAGGATTTCCTTGAACATCAGTCTTAGATCTACACTGATTCATCCAGTGTTTTCCTCTTTTGCATCTAGGACAGAGGCCAGGGCTTTCTCGTCAGCTTTTTTATCACTATCTTGAGCTACATTGTTGCAATTTCGAGCAAAGTGTCCTGGCCTTCCACATTTAAAGCACCCCCTTTTATTTCTATCTCGCTCAGCTAGAAAGTCCTTGACTGTTTTTCCACTAAACGCTGCTGCCATGGCCAAACCTTGTTGATATGATGGTCCAATATCTGCACAAAGACGTATATATCCCGTCAAGTCAGTCTTTTTTCTATAAGGCCTAATTGCAGCTTGACAGGCTGCATTGGCATTTTCATAGGCCAACTGTTTTACATAATCCAGTCCCGCATCAGCGCTTCCAAAAATCCTGCCTGCCGTTGTGATAAGTCTGTGCACAAAGTCTGCAAATGGCTCATCCGATCCCTGTTTTACCCCTGTAAGTGAGGCTCCTAGATCTCCTTTTGCTGGGAGTTTTCTCCAAGCTTTAGTGGCAGCTGTCTGAATCTGTGCAAATAATCCAGCATCGTATTGCATTTGTGCATCACCATTATCATAGTGACCAGAACCTGTCAACATATCGAGAGTCCACCCATTTCCTGCCTGGAAATTTTTCTGTGCTGTTTCCTTACACGCCTCAAGTACTCTGATTTCCATAACAGATGATCACCCCCTGTGAGAACTGCTCTGACTAAAGTATTCCAGTCCCCAGGTGTAAGCCAAGTGTCTGCCACAGATTCTAATATGGCGATGGTATAGGGCGAGTGGCTCCATATTGGGAGACTGCAGTTTTCAATTCTTTTATGATAGCAAAATCAAAACCCCTATGATGTCTCCATATCGTTCCCTGATTGTCTGTGGTCTCCGTGACCGGAAAGGCAACTTTACAGTCATAATCTCTCTCTTCCGGGTAAGCAGCCATCTTGCCTTTAGGGACATGTTTACCAGGCTGCTGGTGCTGACGTGCGGTAGGACTTTCTTTCACTACTTCATCAACCCGCTCGTTTCCAGTTTTTAATCTTTGCAATTTAGTAATTAATGACTGATGTAATTCTTCAAGCTTTATTTGTTCTTCTAATAAGGCAATCTTATCTCTCAGTTCCTCCCTAGGATTAATATCTTCTCTCTCACCCATGGCCGCCATGACTGTAGGCGGAGGCCATTTTGTAGGGGAGGGCATGAAAATGGCGGAAGCTGGTCCAACCCATGACTTTTACGACCTCTTTTTAAGTTATCCCAACCAACCTCTAAAGAGCCAGGACCATGCTTATCCTGATTCTCACTCTCTATTTGTAACTTGGGATATATTTTTGGAACCTTTCTCTTTAGTTCTGTCTCAGAGGGTTCTCCTATAACCTCCTGCTTTTTCTTAACAGGAGTGGCAGCAGGCTCCTCATCATCACTCTCTAAAGATATTAAATCTGTCTCTTCTTCTAAGGGAGACTTCCTAAGATCTGCTTGAGAACTAGTCTTTAAGATTTCTTCTGTATGAGCAATAGCAATTGTTATTTCTGGAGGTCTATCTCTAGTATCTATAAGTTCTTTAACTAGATTCCAGTAACTGAAAGCAGTCACGGGAACTTTCTCTGGTCCAAAAGCGTCATAAAAATCCCGCAGTGCATTTCCTACCCGCTTCCACTTGCTTAAAGTAATAGTTCCTTTTTGTGGAAACCAGGGGCAGACATCTTTAACAAAATCAAAAAATTTAAACAAATCTTGACTTTTCACCTTTACTCCTCGTGCCTTTAAAGCTCTTTTAATTGTTTTACATACACATCATGTTGACTCAATTCTTGTCCCATTTTGCAAATTTTTATGCTTGTCCCTATTTGGTGCCTATCTTTACCTCAATCCTGGCGCGGCAGGTTCCCGCAGCAGCTGAGAGGCAATTCACTCTTCTCTGTTGTCGCCGGCTCCTGGCACCGCTTCCTCACGGGGGACCCCCGTACTTCAGGCCCCACGTTGGGCGCCACTTGTCCCGACCCGCAGGATTCGTCAGCGAAGACCTAGGATTCCTCAACGCAGACCCTAAAGGGGGGGAGTGGGAATGAAGAGGACAAGAGACACGAGAAATGGAGACAAGACAGGAGTCTGATCAAGTCTCGTTTTATTGTTGAAAGTGAGCAATATTTATACTGTACAAAAGGCGGAAGAGCCCAACAATAGACCAATCATGTTAAAGGTCAACTATGCACGAGATTACATAATGGTAAGAGTCTATGAGGAGCATGTACTGATCACGAGCACGGAAACTTCACTCAGCCAATCACGGCAATGAGCACACGTCCCAGACAGCGCAAGACCGCGCCCCTCCTGCTCCCGCTAGGCGCCATCTTTGGAAGCCTGTGGCGATGTTCTCAAACTGAAGGTCGTAAGGCGTGGTTAAGGTTCTCACAGTCCCAGTCAGGATGATGATATTCTCATGCTGGGAGCTCCGCCAAGCGCTATCTCAAATGTTACATTGTAGCATTCATGCTTGGGAGGCTTAGGATGCGGCCGGGCCGACCTGCGGTCCTGGACAGGCAAAGCTATAGGATGTGGCCGGGCCGACCCGCGGTCCCGGACAGAAACCAACTCTAGTATTCTTGTTTGGGATATCCCATGGACAGAGGAGCCTGGCGGGCTTCAGTTCACGGGGTCACAAAGTGTCAGATACAATTCAGCAACTAACACTCGATTGGAGTAGACAGGTGATCTTTGTGCTATGTCCATACAATGCAATGCTCCTCAACAAGTTTTTAAAGTTGACTACTGATACATACAACAACCTGGATGATTCTCACAACAAATTCTATTGAGTGAAAAAAATTGACAGAAAAATTACATAGTATTTCTTGCAATGCGTATACAATTCTAGAAAATGCAAACCACTTGCTATGGTATGAATGTTTGTATGCTCCCCAAATTCATATATGCTAAACTTAATGCCCCAAATGATGCCTTTGGGGGATGACTGGGTCATGAATGCAATAAGCGCCCTGATAACTGAGCCACCAGAGACATGCTGTTTCCCAGACCTCAGACCTCCACCTTTCAGAACTGGGAGGAATCAGTTTCTGTTGTCTGAGCTTCCCAGCCTCTGGTATTTTGTTATCATAGCCCACAGGGATAGAGACGACGGTGTAAACTGACAGAAATCAGGTCTGGGAGAGTCCACAGGCGGGGCTACAGGGGAAGAGGAGGGGAAGAAAATTATAATACAAAGGGCCAAGAGGAAGCCTGGGGCAATGGAGATGCTCCTTACACTGAATGCAGTGATGGCCTCGAGGGCTTTATTGAAAAGACACACTTTTAAATACTCCCCGTTTA
The DNA here is from genome assembly GCA_022376925.1 of Tragulus kanchil. Classification (NCBI taxonomy): domain Eukaryota; kingdom Metazoa; phylum Chordata; class Mammalia; order Artiodactyla; family Tragulidae; genus Tragulus; species Tragulus kanchil. The sequence goes on along the minus strand of JAIOJX010000004.1, from coordinate 162,059,594 downwards.
TTTGTTTGTCAATTCTGCTTCCATAAAGCTAGTTTTCAAATCTTTTATCTTGACTGATCAGCTCACCGCACACGTCCCAGACAGCGCAAGACCGCGCCCTCCTGCTCCCGCTAGGCGCCATCTTTGGAAGCCTGTGGCGATGTTCTCAAACTGAAGGTCGTAAGGCGTGGTTAAGGTTCTCACAGTCCCAGTCAGGATGATGATATTCTCATGCTGGGAGCTCCGCCAAGCGCTATCTCAAATGTTACATTGTAGCATTCATGCTTGGGAGGCTTAGGATGCGGCCGGGCCGACCTGCGGTCCTGGACAGGCAAAGCTATAGGATGTGGCCGGGCCGACCCGCGGTCCCGGACAGAAACCAACTCTAGTATTCTTGTTTGGGATATCCCATGGACAGAGGAGCCTGGCGGGCTTCAGTTCAGGGGGTCACAAAGTGTCAGATACAATTCAGCAACTAACACTCGATTGGAGTAGACAGGTGATCTTTGTGCTATGTCCATACAATGCAATGCTCCTCAACAAGTTTTTAAAGTTGACTACTGATACATACAACAACCTGGATGATTCTCACAACAAATTCTATTGAGTGAAAAAATTGACAGAAAAATTACATAGTATTTCTTGCAATGCGTATACAATTCTAGAAAATGCAAACCACTTGCTATGGTATGAATGTTTGTATGCTCCCCAAATTCATATATGCTAAACTTAATGCCCCAAATGATGCCTTTGGGGGATGACTGGGTCATGAATGCAATAAGCGCCCTGATAACTGAGCCACCAGAGACATGCTGTTTCCCAGACCTCAGACCTCCACCTTTCAGAACTGGGAGGAATCAGTTTCTGTTGTCTGAGCTTCCCAGCCTCTGGTATTTTGTTATCATAGCCCACAGGGATAGAGACGACGGTGTAAACTGACAGAAATCAGGTCTGGGAGAGTCCACAGGCGGGGCTACAGGGGAAGAGGAGGGGAAGAAAATTATAATACAAAGGGCCAAGAGGAAGCCTGGGGCAATGGAGATGCTCCTTACACTGAATGCAGTGATGGCCTCGAGGGCTTTATTGAAAAGACACACTTTTAAATACTCCCCGTTTATTTGTTTGTCAATTCTGCTTCCATAAAGCTAGTTTTCAAATCTTTTATCTTGACTGATTTTTGGTTGGCTCTGTTAATACACACCCAGGGCTGGCAGGTGGTACTAATGGTGAAGAACCCACCTGCCAATGCAGGACACAGAAGAGGCCCCGGTTTGATCCTTGGGTTAGGAGCACCGCTGGAGAAGGGCATGGCCGCCCACTCCAGTGCTCTTACCTAGAGAATCCCGTGGACAGAGGAGCGTGGTGGCCACAGTCCATAGGGTCACAAAGAGTCACACACGACTGGAGCGACTGAGCATACGTGCACATCCACTTGTAAAAATATATGAAAGTATGGCAGGTTCATGTTGAGGTGTGGCAGTAAACAACAAAACTTTAAAAAATAAAAAATAAATAAAAAACAACAGAAATATATATGAAGGTAACAGTACTTTAAATTCTTCGACTGTGGTTACTTTTCTGTGTTTCCTTTATTCTACTATTGGCTTAGATGCTTTGAAGCTAGGCACTGGTACCTGCATATTTAGGATTATGATGTCTTCCAGTTGAATTGACTGTTTGCTCACTATGGAAAGTTCTTTTATACTCTTTGTCCTAAAGTCTGCCTGATATTAATATAGACTCAGGAGCTATCTGTCGACTAAAAACTAGAGTCACAACCTGAAAGTAGAGAATTACTTTATTTGGTGGGAAAGTTTAGGACTCTGAGCCTAGGAGACAGTATTTCCCTAGCTCTGAGAAAACTGCTCCCAGGAGGCAGGAGGGGACGCCAGGCTAGACACAAGTTTGCTACAAAGGCTGCAGGCCCTCTGAACATCAAAGATCAGGTATCAAGTAAAGGCATTTAGTACTCTGTGTCTGGGAAGATGCACGCTCCTGGGCTCACTGAATCCATCCCCTCCATCTGCACCTCAGCTCTCTGGGCCAGTCCTGTTTCCTTGTTCACCTGCTTCTCTCATTCCCCCAGCTTCTCAGAGATTACCTTGGTGGGGGGTGGCAGCATCCACTGGACCTCAGTTTGGGGAGTCCTCCTTCAGGGAAGATACCCTGGAGAAGGAAATGGCAACGCACTCCCATTTTGTTGCCTGGAAAATTGCATGGACCGAGGAGCCTGGCAGACGACAGTCCATGGCGTCTGAAGAGTGAGATCCGACTGAGCACAAGGCACACGCTGAGGCATGAGTGACTTTGTCTGTCCTCTTCATAAGCCCATGTGCTCATCTACAAAAGGGCATCCACGTTTGGAGGACTGAAATGGCTAATGGCTGTGAGATTTCTTATTTGTTCATATGGGAGCAGACATTTTCATCTCACCTCTCCAGTGCTCTTAATCTGTACTTTCCGCTTTGTGACTTTCAGTCTGTTCTTACATATACAGTGTATCTCCTGTGAGGACCACAGAGCTTGGTCTACATTTTTATCCCGTCTAAAACGAGTCCTGTACATGGACTGTTCCGTGACTCCTGGTGTGACGGAGTATCTGCCTGCCCTCTTGCTTGTTTTTCTAATTGTCTCACCTATTTTGTGTTCTGATGATTTTCTTTCCAATTAATAAAATCCTTGCACAAAGGGGCACTGGTTTGATCCCTGGCCCGAGAAGATTCCACGTGCCATGGAGTGACTGGACCGATGTGTCCAATTGCGAGCCAGTGCTCTGGAGTGCATGCGCCCAGAGCAGGTGCTCTGCGACAAAAGAAGCCAGCGTGATGGGACCCAAACAGGCCGAAGAATAAAGATGGATGAAAAAAATGAATGAAAAATCAATAAAAGAGGCCAAAAAATTGCAAAAGACTCAACAACTCTTGCACAGTTTCCTTGTGTCTTTTACCTATAATTTTTATATTGATATTTTATGGAATAATTTAGTGGTGACCATATTCATATTATTCATTTAACTTGTCTTTTTTTGTTGTTTTCTTAAATCAGTACTTTTCTTCTTATTGAGACTGTAAAACCTTACAGCAGTGTAAGCCAATTCACATCTCCTGCCCATATTTGCAAATGTGTCATTTACGTCTTTCCTACGTATATTTTAAACCTCAAATATGTATTGTTGTCGGTGTCCCTGTAACAACCCACTTTTTCTTCTGGGGAGACTCTGGGACGTGGTCCAGGCTCCTTGTTCCTTTCTGAGAGCCTGTGCTTCTGCAGCGATGCCTCTCTCAGCTGGTAGGTGGGCGCTCCTGTTATTTCTTGGAGGGCCAGCCTGCTGGTGGCAGTGACTCTCCGCTTCAATGTATCTGATGAAGTCTTTCTTTTGCCCTCTTGTCGAAGGCGAGGATGAGTCGATGTATTTTTCTTGAACTGTAACAATGCTTTCTGTCGGCAATACATCTACCATTCTGAGTCTACTTTCTCTGAGAATGTCATGGCCTTTTTTTTGACTCCTTTGTGGTTTTCCCATTTTTAAGGCTTGGTCTGGTGTCTCCGTGTCTCCAATGGGCCTTGGGGAGATTTCCTTTGTGTTCATCTTCCCATCTTTCCTGGTTTTACTTTCCTGAGATTTCTGAATGCTCGATGAATAATCTCCATCCTTCTCTCTTTAAACATTGCCTCTGTTCCACTCTCCCTATTCTTTTTCTGACATTCCAATTATATCAATGTCTTTAAGATACATCTATATGATATTTGCAATATCTATGTTTTCACTTAATCCTGGTGGAAGAAGACTTGTCGGCAACAGTGTTCTACTCCATAACCAAAAGTGTAACTCCTTTTCCTATAAAACTTCAGTAAGCTCTTATCTTATTTACTTCCCTAATATCCCATCTGAGCATACCAGGCTGGATAATCCCTTGAAAGGCCAGTCTTCAGGGATTTTTTATTGGTACTTTGAGAAACTTTCTAAGGTCAACAGAATGATACCAAGTGTCTCTCTATCTATTCCCGAAAGTGCTGAACAAAACCAAGAATAAACTTCTTTGAACATACTATTAAGCTTAGCAGGGTTCAAATCATTCTAAAATGTTCTTCAAAATCCCAAGAAGGAATCAAAATATTGCTTGTTATAAATTTCATGACCACTCACCTTACATGTTAGCAGCATCTTTTAATATCATAAAGTCTTTAAAAAGCAGTATATAAATATATATATCTTTTTGATGAAATGCATATGCTATAAAATGAGAACACCCTGAAAATATTTCAAATAATTTCTGCGTATATTGTTTCTGGAGACTCTGGGACGTGGTCCAGGCTCCTTGTTCCTTTCTGAGAGCCTGTGCTTCTGCAGCGATGCCTCTCTCAGCTGGTAGGTGGGCGCTCCTGTTATTTCTTGGAGGGCCAGCCTGCTGGTGGCAGTGACTCTCCGCTTCAATGTATCTGATGAAGTCTTTCTTTTGCCCTCTTGTCGAAGGCGAGGATGAGTCGATGTATTTTTCTTGAACTGTAACAATGCTTTCTGTCGGCAATACATCTACCATTCTGAGTCTACTTTCTCTGAGAATGTCATGGCCTTTTTTTTGACTCCTTTGTGGTTTTCCCATTTTTAAGGCTTGGTCTGGTGTCTCCGTGTCTCCAATGGGCCTTGGGGAGATTTCCTTTGTGTTCATCTTCCCATCTTTCCTGGTTTTACTTTCCTGAGATTTCTGAATGCTCGATGAATAATCTCCATCCTTCTCTCTTTAAACATTGCCTCTGTTCCACTCTCCCTATTCTTTTTCTGACATTCCAATTATATCAATGTCTTTAAGATACATCTATATGATATTTGCAATATCTATGTTTTCACTTAATCCTGGTGGAAGAAGACTTGTCGGCAACAGTGTTCTACTCCATAACCAAAAGTGTAACTCCTTTTCCTATAAAACTTCAGTAAGCTCTTATCTTATTTACTTCCCTAATATCCCATCTGAGCATACCAGGCTGGATAATCCCTTGAAAGGCCAGTCTTCAGGGATTTTTTATTGGTACTTTGAGAAACTTTCTAAGGTCAACAGAATGATACCAAGTGTCTCTCTATCTATTCCCGAAAGTGCTGAACAAAACCAAGAATAAACTTCTTTGAACATACTATTAAGCTTAGCAGGGTTCAAATCATTCTAAAATGTTCTTCAAAATCCCAAGAAGGAATCAAAATATTGCTTGTTATAAATTTCATGACCACTCACCTTACATGTTAGCAGCATCTTTTAATATCATAAAGTCTTTAAAAAGCAGTATATAAATATATATATCTTTTTGATGAAATGCATATGCTATAAAATGAGAACACCCTGAAAATATTTCAAATAATTTCTGCGTATATTGTTTCTGGAGATATTACTGCACCAATATTTTCCATTACTAAGCAAACAGTCCATTATGTCATTGTTATTAAACTCCGTTAGACAAGCCTCTTTTGTAAACAGAACATTTAAGCAATACCCTTGAAGCAGAAGCATCAGCTTCAGGAAATAATACTGCTAAAGCATGTCCAATTCTCTTTGAATTTTAATGTGTTTTTCCTTGTAATTACCTGTTGTTTTGTAGGCAGGGAGCAATAGCAGACTTTTCTCCTAGTTGATTTAGTAACTGTGTGTTTCCCCCAGTCATATACAAAACTGGTAGTCCTATGATCCAAGAGCTAAGATTCCAAACTTTAGCTATTGTTTTTGAATTATTGGTGCAATTAGGTTGATGCCTGTCTTCGATTGGTGATTTCAGAAGTAAGTGAATGCAAAATACAAGAAGCTGTGATTTGCTTTTTCCTCTTTGCCAAGGTAATGTATTGGTAATATAAAGAAGCTGGAAAATAGAGGGGCCCAAAGAAAATATAAATGGCAGAAAGCACAAGTAATGCTACCATGTCTTGATATTAGAGTGTGTGTCTTTGCAGAGTGTATGTACATAGACGCGTGTATATATATTTTTCCTATATCATATTGTACTTATCACTTTATAGTTGATTTTTCTCACTGTGCAATTTATCAGGAGTATCTTTTTATGACAACATGCCTTTTTCTTAAATTTATCGTGACTGTTTTGAAACTCATCAGATTCACATAGCACATTTGTTTCACCGATTTCTTATTTTGAAACATTACATTTTGACTGCGAGGGAATGAAACATTTCTCTATTTAAGGACCCAAAGTAAGATTGTTGATCAGAGAAAGTTAATAGTATATTTTTAAATAATGGAACATAAAACTAACAGTCTTCTTTGTCAAAATGATCAGCAAAAAGCATAACAAAGGCTAAGAAAGAACAATAAAAAAGCTAATTCAAAAAATTTAACTGGACCACCGCTTGACCACCACAATGGTAAAGACTCCACACTTCCAATGCAGATTTGATCCCTGTCATGGAACTAAGATCTCACATGCTCTCCAGTGTGGCCAAAATAAAATAAAATAAAATAAACCAAAACTGGATTATTTGTATTTAGATAAATAAAATCAGTGAATGCAAATTAAAAATCTAAACCAGTGGCTCATCACCAGAGACAATTCTGATTTCCAGAGGACATTTGGCAATAACTGGAAGTATTTTGAAGGTCATAACTGGAGGGATGCCATTACATTTAGGGACCAGGGACCAGGGAAGCTGCTAAACATCAATCATACACAAGACAGGCCCTAACAGGAAAGAATGATTTTCTCCAGAACATCATCCGGCTGTGAAATTAAACCTTGTCCACCTCTAGAAAGAGTTTTCCATATCCTTTCAATGGCATGGAATAGGACACACTCCGCTCTTAAGCACTTCACAGTTGCCAGAAATTTCCCAGCAGCTTAGCCAACCCTGACCCATACCATTGGGAGTGGGGAAAGTTAAGGGTCCTGGTGAAAAGGGTTGGATTCCTACAAAGAAAGATAACCCATAGAAGTTGCTTATCAAGCTGGAGCTGAGAGAGAACCACTTTTTTTTGTTTTATTGAAGTGTGTGTGTGTATGTTAAGTTCTTGCCATCGTGTCTGACTCTTGGGGACCCCATGGACTGTAGCTCACCAGGTTTTTCTGTTCGGGGGATTCTCCAGGCAAGAACACTGGTGTGGGTTACCATGCACTCACCGGGCGATCTTCCTGACCCAGGGATTAAACACGCATTTCTTATCTCCTGCATTGGCAGGTGGGTTTTTTCCCACTAGCACCTGAGTCCTGAATATAGCTGCTTTATAATATGTGCTGCTTTCTGCTGTGCAGCAAAGTGAATCAGCTATATATTCACATATGTCCCTTCTTTTTGGATTTCCTTCCCATTTACATCACCTCAGACCACTGAGTAGAGTTCCCTGAGCTATGCAGTAGGCTCTCATTAGCTATCTGTTTCATACATAGTATGTATAGTGTAAATTGCAGAACTATTTATAATAGCCAGGACTTGGAAGCAACTTAAATGTCTATACAGATAGATTGATAAATAAGATATGGTACAGATAAATAATGGAATATTGCATAGCCATAAAATGGGGAAAATTGGGTCATTTGTAGAGACATGGATGGACGTAGAGATTGTCATGCAGAGTGATGTAAGTCAGAAAGAGAAAAACAAATATCATATATAACACATGTAGACAGAATCTAGGAAAATATTACAGAGAACCACTTCCTAAAGAACTATCCAGTGAGTAGGTGCTTGACAGTCTTTTGTCCCACTTAGCACACCCATGGAAGAGAAAATGTCATAGAAAAACAAAGTTAAAGTTCTTTCAAATTAACACTGATTCAGACTCAATAAGATTTCACTTCTGTGACTTTGAACTTAGTGTGCAAGTCTCTGTGACATATCGCCATCATCGCATTTTCTTAAAATAGTCTGGCTCCCGTAGGGGAGGTGTTCTAATCAAGACTTGTAAAGATTTAAATTTTATGCTAAGGTCACTGCTTGTTCTCTAGTGTTCAGTCTATGGCACAGTTCTCACTTCATTCTCAACGTCTAAAACTTTTTCTCCATCTGCTTGGGTTTTGTATCCTATAATCACACACACCCGGTTTAAGCTATTCTTTCCTTGTCTTTTAGAGCAGTTAATAACTTACTATTATTGCCTCCCTTCCAATTTAATTCTCCACACAAAGACCAGAATAACCATTTTCAAATGCAAATAAGAAGATACTGTCTCTCTGTTCGAATCAGACAGATATTTTACCCACTGCTTCCATGGAATAACCAAAAATCTCAGTGTGTGTCACATTTCAGATTCCACATATAAGTGATACCATATGGCATTTGTCTTTCTGACTGACTTCACTTAGTATGATCATCATGAGATCCATCCATGTTGCTGCAAATGGCCTTATTTCAAACTCACAGACATAGATCACAGACCTGCAGATGAGAAGAAGGGCGTGGGAGGGAAGGACCCGGAGCTTGGGATGAGCAGATGCAAACTCTTATATAGAATGGGTTAACAACAAAGTCGGAGGCAATGTCCTGTGATAAACCAGAACTATTTATAATAGCCAGGACTTGGAAGCAACTTAAATGTCTATACAGATAGATTGATAAATAAGATATGGTACAGATAAATAATGGAATATTGCATAGCCATAAAATGGGGAAAATTGGGTCATTTGTAGAGACATGGATGGACGTAGAGATTGTCATGCAGAGTGATGTAAGTCAAAAAGAGAAGACAAATATCATATATAACACATGTAGACAGAATCTAGGAAAATATTACAGAGAACCACTTCCTAAAGAACTATCCAGTGAGTAGGTGCTTGACAGTCTTTTGTCCCACTTAGCACACCCATGGAAGAGAAAATGTCATAGAAAAACAAAGTTAAAGTTCTTTCAAATTAACACTGATTCAGACTCAATAAGATTTCACTTCTGTGACTTTGAACTTAGTGTGCAAGTCTCTGTGACATATCGCCATCATCGCATTTTCTTAAAATAGTCTGGCTCCCGTAGGGGAGGTGTTCTAATCAAGACTTGTAAAGATTTAAATTTTATGCTAAGGTCACTGCTTGTTCTCTAGTGTTCAGTCTATGGCACAGTTCTCACTTCATTCTCAACGTCTAAAACTTTTTCTCCATCTGCTTGGGTTTTGTATCCTATAATCACACACACCCGGTTTAAGCTATTCTTTCCTTGTCTTTTAGAGCAGTTAATAACTTACTATTATTGCCTCCCTTCCAATTTAATTCTCCACACAAAGACCAGAATAACCATTTTCAAATGCAAATAAGAAGATACTGTCTCTCTGTTCGAATCAGACAGATATTTTACCCACTGCTTCCATGGAATAACCAAAAATCTCAGTGTGTGTCACATTTCAGATTCCACATATAAGTGATACCATATGGCATTTGTCTTTCTGACTGACTTCACTTAGTATGATCATCATGAGATCCATCCATGTTGCTGCAAATGGCCTTATTTCAAACTCACAGACATAGATCACAGACCTGCAGATGAGAAGAAGGGCGTGGGGGAGGGAAGGACCCGGAGCTTGGGATGAGCAGATGCAAACTCTTATATATAGAATGGGTTAACAACAAAGTCAAATGGTATAGCATAGTGGACTATATTCAATGTCCTGTGATAAACCAGAGAGAAAAAGAAGAATGTGTATATGTATGTAACCGAATTGCTTTGTTGTACAGCAGAAATTAACACAACATTATGATCAACTATACTTTAATAATAAAAAATCTCGGTGTGACCGGCAGTCCCTGGCGGTCTGCTGTCGGCACAAGTCGTGGTATCAGATCCCATTACTTTCCCTCCAGGCCTCAGCCGCCTAGGCTCTTGTTCAGCTCCTGACAAAAAGCGTCCTTGTTTCTGCCACCAGATGTTCCTGCACATTTTAGGTCCACATGCGCTTGGCTTGTTGCTCACTTAACTCTTATATTTCATTCTTTAGTCAAACTCTCTCTGACAGGCCGTCCCACAAGGGCATGGTTTGTTGTTCTGTGCACTTACGTAACAGACGTCCCTCCCGCACAGCCGCTGCCTACTTGGCACTTGTCAGAATGAGGAGAGGCATTTATGTAATTTATGAAGCTGACTGGTAACAGTGGACCATGAAGTTCCTAGAGAAATTCATCTCTCCATGCTGCGAAATCCTGGAGTGTCTTCCAAGGATTTATAGTTTTGAATGGGTATTTTGTAGATTTTAAAAAGATAAATGCTTTTCACAAAAGTGTAAGTAAGCAAGAAGGGGATATCTAGGAGAATCCTAAAATAGCTCTACCCTTTGATTGTTAGTCTGTATTCTATAGTGGTTAAGCAAATCAGAAAATAATGTACCTGAAATTCATTAAAATGCCATCTTAGTAACGATATGTTTTTGGCGGCACTCCATGGCTTGTGGGACCTTGGTTCCCCAACTCGGGACTGAACTGGTGGCCCTTGCATTGAAAGGCAGAGTCTTAACCGCTGTCCCACCAGGGAGTCCCAGTAACAACTTTAATGACTAATCCTTCAGTATTGCCTCTGTGACTTTCTGATCTTAGCACCAAAGGGCTCCCGGGCAAACTTCTCAGTCTGCCATGAAGACCTAAACCACTGAGGGCCAAAGTATAAAGCCTTCTTTAGCTCATTTATCTGAAAGCAAGCTCCACAAACATATCCTTTCTCTTTTCTTTCCTCTGCTTCTTTAAAAGACAGAAAATTACATATTAGTAATTACAAAAATAGCCTTTCAAGTTTATAATACCTATAGAAGTAATATACACAAGAATAATAGTGCATAAAATGAGGAAAGAACACTTATGTGTCTACATGCATATTTAATTACATAATGATGTTTTTTACTATGTTCTTTGAGTTATTTTAGTGATTGCAGGAGGATTTACTTACCAGAATGTACTTCAGATTTTCCCAAACTCGATCCCGGGAATATCTAAATGTAATTAAGTCCACATAATTCTGAAGCAGACTCTGATAAGAAAACCCTTGAGCAATTAATAGGATAACTCAAGGAATAGAATTTAAAAATCATTAAAGGAACTAAATTATTGCCTTAAAAATATTCACTTAATTCAAAAGAAAGCAGTAAGTGAGGAGCACAAGAACAAAATAGAAGCACTTGACTTATAGAAAACAAAAAGTAAAATGACAATATAACCAATATAAATAATAGCATTAAATGTGAAAAATAAAACAATCAAATAAAAAGCAGAGATCTTAAAATCCTACTACATTAAAAAAAAAAATAAGGTCCAAGTATATGCTATCTATAGGAGACACATTTTAATTCAAAGATACAAGTAGGTTGAAAGCACATAACTCCTCTTCTTTGAATTTCCTCCTGTTAGGTCAGTGCTCTGCGCACTGAGCAGAGCTTCCTAGGCTGTGCAGGAGGCCTCACGAGCTACCTGTTTCACAAGGGTCAACCCCCATCTCCCAACTTAGCCCACCCACCTTTCCCCCTGGTGTCCATAAGTTTGTTCTCTACCTCTGAGACTATTTCTCCTTTGCAAATAAGTACCATTTTTTCTAGATTTCACATATACGCATTCATATATGATATTTGTTTTCCCCTTTAAGACTTGCTTCAATCTGTATCAGTCTCTAGGTTTCATTTCACATTTTTTGCTGAGAACTGTTGATCATGCCTCTGTGACTTTCTGATCTTAGCACCAAGGGCTCCCGGGCAAACTTCTCAGTCTGCCATGAAGACCTAAACCACTGAGGGCCAAAGTATAAAGCCTTCTTTAGCTCATTTATCTGAAAGCAAGCTCCACAAACATATCCTTTCTCCTTTCTTTCCTCTGCTTCTTTAAAAGACAGAAAATTACATATTAGTAATTACAAAAATAGCCTTTCAAGTTTATAATACCTATAGAAGTAATATACACAAGAATAATAGTGCATAAAATGAGGAAAGAACACTTATGTGTCTACATGCATATTTAATTACATAATGATGTTTTTTACTATGTTCTTTGAGTTATTTTAGTGATTGCAGGAGGATTTACTTACCAGAATGTACTTCAGATTTTCCCAAACTCGATCCCGGGAATATCTAAATGTAATTAAGTCCACATAATTCTGAAGCAGACTCTGATAAGAAAACCCTTGAGCAATTAATAGGATAACTCAAGGAATAGAATTTAAAAATCATTAAAGGAACTAAATTATTGCCTTAAAAATATTCACTTAATTCAAAAGAAAGCAGTAAGTGAGGAGCACAAGAACAAAATAGAAGCACTTGACTTATAGAAAACAAAAAGTAAAATGACAATATAACCAATATAAATAATAGCATTAAATGTGAAAAATAAAACAATCAAATAAAAAGCAGAGATCTTAAAATCCTACTACATTAAAAAAAAAAATAAGGTCCAAGTATATGCTATCTATAGGAGACACATTTTAATTCAAAGATACAAGTAGGTTGAAAGCACATAACTCCTCTTCTTTGAATTTCCTCCCTGTTAGGTCAGTGCTCTGCGCACTGAGCAGAGCTTCCTAGGCTGTGCAGGAGGCCTCACGAGCTACCTGTTTCACAAGGGTCAACCCCCATCTCCCAACTTAGCCCACCCACCTTTCCCCCTGGTGTCCATAAGTTTGTTCTCTACCTCTGAGACTATTTCTCCTTTGCAAATAAGTACCATTTTTTCTAGATTTCACATATACGCATTCATATATGATATTTGTTTTCCCCTTTAAGACTTGCTTCAATCTGTATCAGTCTCTAGGTCCATTCACATCTTTGCAAATGGCACAACTGTGTTCCTTGTTATGGCTGAGTAGTATTCTGTTGTATACATGCTCTACCTCTTCTTTATCCACTTCTCTGTTGATGGACATTTAGGTTGCTTCCATCTCCTGGCTGTTGTAAATAGGGCTGCAATGAACATTGGAGTGGTATGTGTCTCATACCATATCATCATCAAAAAAACCTACAAAGAATAAATTCTGGAGAGAATGTGGGAAAAAAGACAGCCTTCCTTACATTGTTGGTGGAATGTAAATTGATATAGTCACTATGGAGAACAGTTTGGAGGTTTCTTAAAAAGCTAAACATAAAGTTACTATTTGGTCCAGCAATCCCACTCTTGGGCATGTGCTCAGAGAAAGCCATAATTCCAAAAGGTATATGGTCAGATGGTTTAAACTCATTTTTCATTTATGTTAACTTCCCTTATCTAAGAAACCAAGTTGTTTCCTACACGCTCACATGTTGTGGATGCTGAGGCTGGCCTTTCACCAAGTTGAATGTAGGTGGACAGTACTGCTTTCTCTGATTGGTACCAGACATCGTAAGTCACATTTTCTCTTGTGTCTCACCATTCACTGCTCAGAGACCCAGAGGAAGTCAAACAACAAGCTTCAACACATTAGCAGACCCTAATGAGGATTCCCTCAGCTCTGGGACAGAGTTGGCTCTTAAGGAATCTCACATTTTTCAAAGCAATCAACAGAGTAGAGGAAATGTCTAAGGAGAAAACTAAAACTCCAAACTTTAATGAATAGAAAACAAATGTTATCTTCATTTCTTTATCTGATATTAATTGTTTTGGAATAAATCTTATGTTATAAACAAGAATTCTTTTTAACTGAACAAGAATGTCTAATTACCACTGACTTTGTGAAGAACTAAAAAGATTCATCACATGATGTAAGGGGAACCATGTAAAATAGACTCTTGGTAAGAACAAAATACAGCCATTTAAACATTCTCAGAAAAAATGAATTATTTATATTCCTATAATTATGTCTACAGGATATCTGTAATTCATTGTCAAAGATTTTACCCCCTAGTGATATGCATTTTCACTTTTATCTCAAGTGTTGATATATACTCCTTTTTCTTGGTTAGACAGTTCTCAAAGATGTGAAAACTGAAGCTTGAAATCTATGTATCATTAGTAATTTCACACTCCATAGAATTATTCTTTCCATCAATACACAGATAAGTGGAGCAGCACATTTTAATTGTTGGAACATTGCTAAAAGTGCCCAGTAAATTCGAGGAGTTTTCTGGAGGAGATAGGAAGATGGATTTATCTGCTGTGGATAAACAGTTACCTGGCAATAACTAGGGGAAGCGAGCTACAATTTGTACTGCAAAGATGACAGTGTCCTGGTTGACGTGGAAAAATGGCAAAACAAAGTCATAGGGCACCAGTGCTTTACCCAGAGGGTGAGGTAATCACAGCTTAGTCACCAGCCTGGCATATGCTTGTGGAGCTCGTGTGTGGTTAATCAGCAGGCAGACTTCAGCATCAGGAGCAGACACAGGGATGTCCCTGTACAGGATCTCATTCATCCTCTGTGCCTTAACCCTTCACGTTCCAGTGAGAACATTCTTTGCCCTGGCAGAAGAAATAGACCTATATATGATGGAGAAAGAGTCGATTTTGCTGATGAGAGTTCATTTCCCTCCCATCTGATCTTGAAAAAGTGAGATAATGGGGAACATACAATCCTTGTCACATGCTAAACTAGCAGGGCTTGAAGATGTTTCTTTCTTTCTTTTTTTTTTTTAAATTTTGGCCTCTTTTATGGGTTTTTTATCCAGAGTGCTGGCTCATAATTGGATACACCAGTCCAGCCGCTTCGCTGCACGTGTCATCTTCCTGGGCCAGGGATCCAACCGGTGCCCCTTGCACTACAAGGTGAACTTTTTACCCACTGGATGGCCAGGAGAGCCCTTGAAGATGTTTTTAAATGCTTGCATCATGGGAGCTGTTTTTCTCCTACAATTAGTTGAGGTATTTGGCACTCATCAAAATATCATTCTTCTTGATATGGATTATTTTTATTATTTTGAAAATGAAACTAAGATGTTGGATTCACAGTTATATTTTCTTCTTTTTTTGAACATTTATTTATTTATTTATTTTGGGGGGGGGGGAAGGAGGGGGGTGGATGGGCCGCTTCTATTGATCTTTCATTGGTCTATTTTTCATCAAACTTTGTTCTTTGGCCCGTGTGGTCCTCCCATCGCTGTGGCCTCTGTTGTCACAGAGCACCGGTTCTGGGCGCATGCACTCCAGAGCTCTGGCTCGGTAATTGGACACATCAGTCCAGTTGCTCCATGGCACGTGGGATCTTCCCAGGCCAGGTATCGAACCGGCGCCCCTTGCACTACAAGGTGGTGTCCTTACCCACTGGACCACCAGGGAAGTCCCACAGTTGTATTTTCTAACTTAACCAAAATAGAGAATAAAGCTTGCTTTTGTTGATGAACCAATGTATTGAGTTGTTTAATAAAAGAAATGTATAACCAGAGAAGTATAGATTCAGAGAGAGAGTGTGTGTTAAAGGGTCAACGTGGCCTTTCTGTTCTCAGGATATAGACACAAGTACATCAGATAAATGGGAATTTGTCCCATTTTTAAAGACAAATGGAAAGGAAAAGACTCTACCTTTTCCCACTTGAATACATTAATATAGGATCTGGTCATTTTCAAAAGAGGAGATTTTGCTCCCTTTGAGATATAGAAATGTAGATCCATATATAATAAAATAAAATAAATACACAAGTATGTATATAGTGTGTGTGCTTCCCAGGTGGCACCAGAGGTAAAGAGCCCACCTGCCAATGAGAAGAAGCAAGAGAAATGGGTTCAAGCCCTGAGTCAGACGATGTCCTGGAGGGGGGCATGACAGCCCCCTCCAGTCTTCCTTCCTGGAGAGTCCCATGGACAGAGGGGCCTGGGAGGCTGCAGTCCATTGGGTCACAAAATTGGACACAACTGAAGCAACTGAGCACTCACTCAAATTATTTTCTCCCTCAGGAATCTCCCCTTTTTTCCCTAAAAACGTGACTGATTTTTAGATCTCTCCCCCAAAATCTTTAAGTTCTACTCATCATTTGTAGACTGTGGAACCTTGATTCCCTTCCCTCTCTCAAAATATGAATACAGAGATATGGACAATAAGTAATGCAAGAATACCATCATTCGAAATTCATTCTGTATTTTCACGAGGCGAGCTTTTTGCTAACACGAGATACCGATGTTCATAACAGAGGCCCTGTTTGTGGCTTGCCTGATCCTGATCGCTGTTTCAAAGCACTTTCTCGGGCTTAGACTCTTTTCTACTGTCTTTGGGCTAAATTGTTTCTTTGTGTGCTTAAGTGAGTCGGTGCCTAGGAAGTGCTTGTCAGAGCGTCAGGAACCGGAGAGGCGAACAGAAAGTCCCTCACAGTTGCCATTGTTCTTGTACACGGTAGTCTCGCCAAAGGGTTCGTTCCTGCTTTATCTTCAATTATTTAATCCTCAATCTTCAGCTCTCTTTACCCCTGCCCCACCTACAACAATACTCACAAAATGGACAACTCAATGATATTATTTAAGTTCTATTTCAAGATGTACTCAAGTTGGAACCTTTTCGAATTACAATTAAAATCCTTCTATGCCTCATCAACCAACTACATATTTATCTGCTTTGCTCTTGTATTAGATTTTAGAACAGTCTGTAATGTGATTGGAAACTGTGAATGGTTATTTTTAGATAACAGCATACATTTTTCAAAAATATTTTTCTTGAAATTATAGACACATAAAAGTAGATAAAATTAATAGTGAGTAATTTAGTTGATTTTCAAATTAACAGTGTACATTTGTGATATTTTATTTGACAATGTTTCAAATATTTGAGGAAGTTTTAGAGCTGTTAATTGTAGGAGACTTAACTGCTAATGTTCTTATTGGTTACTCAATCACCCTTACTTTCTAACTGAGTGTTCTTAATAGCATTTATGCAAGAATGAGCATTTAATAGATTTTTACTCAGCAGTGAGTCTTTGAATGTACTATTTCAAAGACATTCTTTTTCTTAGGAATAAAATATCCTTTCATAAATACTCAATTTATAATGTTCATAGAGTTCCAGACATAATTTTCTAAGATATTTTTAGCTAATGAGCACCCATTGTTTTAGGAATTGTTAACACAATTTTGGTTGCTTCTGAAGACATTTGTTGCTTCAGTTGACATGTGACTCATGTACTTACATGTTCAGGTCTGCTAGTAGGGGAGGTGTCTATCAGGCTTACCATCATTCTGCAAGCCTTCCTTGGATCCACATCATCATGTTGTACAAATTATAACACCCCTACAGAAAGTAGATGAAATTAAGGGTATTTTTCTAGCCACAGTAAGATCAAGATAAGCCCTGGTCTCCACTTGTACTTACCAAATATGGAGTTTCCGAAGTCAAAGAAATGCCACTCCCAGGTATATAGCCTAGGAAAATCTGACCATGTAGTCCTGTTTCTTGTAAATGGCTCAGAATGCCCCTTGTAAATGGAGGGGCACTCTTGTTAACAATACTTGGGCTCAGAACAGTTTTCTCTGTTAGGTTTGCTAGAATTGACAGCACTAATTACGAAGTGACAACTAGAAACAGAACTGGTTTGCCCTATTGGCGTTGACTTCCTATTCTACGTCTGAAAAGAGCTAAAGTATTAAGGGTATACTTTAGACCCGGCAGGTAAGAATGGACTTCAGTTAATACATTAACCTCATCCTATGACTATGATCATCCTGGCACACTATAGTATGAAATACCTATCAGTGGGATGCTCAGGTGGAGAGATGAAAGAACCAGGATCTACTCTGTGGCAGGCGGCATAAGCTCAGTGTTGACAGAGCATCTCAATAAACACACAGAACCGAGGTCAGGCAAAATAAAGGCTGATCAAGATTATCCTGTGGGAAGAAGCCATCACGATCCAATGTCATCATAGTTCAAGGTCTAGACGGTGGCATCATAGGTGCCATTCATAAGTCACAATCGGTCAGATAGAAATCAGTGCCTATTTGTGCCACCAGAGCCAGTTTTGTGAGGCTGAGGCACCAGCAGGGACTGCAATGCAGACCATCTGAGAAGCCTTGAATTAGAAAGTTTCCACCTGTTAAACAACTGCTCTGTGGTCCCAGAATGCCAATTGCCTTCTGAAAAGCAAGCTGCAAAGTGTTCTGTGGCCTAGCCACGATCCCAATTAGGAAAGGTGGTTTACAACCATGAAACAATCTTGTTAGGAATTTTCACAATTTTGGTTGCTTCTGAAGACATTTGTTGCTTCAGTTGACATGTGACTCATGTACTTACATGTTCAGGTCTGCTAGTAGGGGAGGTGTCTATCAGGCTTACCATCATTCTGCAAGCCTTCCTTGGATCCACATCATCATGTTGTACAAATTATAACACCCCTACAGAAAGTAGATGAAATTAAGGGTATTTTTCTAGCCACAGTAAGATCAAGATAAGCCCTGGTCTCCACTTGTACTTACCAAATATGGAGTTTCCGAAGTCAAAGAAATGCCACTCCCAGGTATATAGCCTAGGAAAATCTGACCATGTAGTCCTGTTTCTTGTAAATGGCTCAGAATGCCCCTTGTAAATGGAGGGGCACTCTTGTTAACAATACTTGGGCTCAGAACAGTTTTCTCTGTTAGGTTTGCTAGAATTGACAGCACTAATTACGAAGTGACAACTAGAAACAGAACTGGTTTGCCCTATTGGCGTTGACTTCCTATTCTACGTCTGAAAAGAGCTAAAGTATTAAGGGTATACTTTAGACCCGGCAGGTAAGAATGGACTTCAGTTAATACATTAACCTCATCCTATGACTATGATCATCCTGGCACACTATAGTATGAAATACCTATCAGTGGGATGCTCAGGTGGAGAGATGAAAGAACCAGGATCTACTCTGTGGCAGGCGGCATAAGCTCAGTGTTGACAGAGCATCTCAATAAACACACAGAACCGAGGTCAGGCAAAATAAAGGCTGATCAAGATTATCCTGTGGGAAGAAGCCATCACGATCCAATGTCATCATAGTTCAAGGTCTAGACGGTGGCATCATAGGTGCCATTCATAAGTCACAATCGGTCAGATAGAAATCAGTGCCTATTTGTGCCACCAGAGCCAGTTTTGTGAGGCTGAGGCACCAGCAGGGACTGCAATGCAGACCATCTGAGAAGCCTTTAATTAGAAATTTTCCACCTGTTAAACAACTGCTCTGTGGTCCCAGAATGCCAATTGCCTTCTGAAAAGCAAGCTGCAAAGTGTTCTGTGGCCCTAGCCACGATCCCAGATTAGGAAGTGTGAATGTGGCCTTGAGCGGTCCCGTACCCTACAACCCAGCTCATCGCACAATGTATCTATGAGACAGGAATCAGTGTCACCCGTAATTCACAGGTGGGGAAACTGAAGCATGATGGGAGCACAGGGAACTCACTTCAGGTTACACACACACCTGAACACAAGAGCCCACAAGGATTCAGAGCCCATCCTTCAGTCCTTAAGAGCACAGCTTTCTCAGCAACGATTTGGCAATAACTACTCAGTCCCTACTATCTGCCACCCAGAGACCCAGGGATGAGTAAGATGATTTCAGCCCTCACCAGATTTTCATTCTGATAGAACAGTCCAGTAAATGCTAGCATCATTCTTTTCTTATGGTTGGATATTTACATATGACCAAAGGATATGGTCTTTCAGTTGCATTAGCTAGTCAATATTGTGGGCTTCCCAGGTGGCTCAGTGGTAAAGAATCCACCTGACAATGCAGGAAACATGGGTTCAATCCCTGGGTCAGGAGTATCCCTGGAATAGAAAATAGTTCCCCAGTTCAGTATTCTTGCCCTGAAAATTTCATGGGTAGAGAATTCTGGAGGGCTATAGTGCATGGAGGTCAAAAGAGTCAGACATGAATTAACCACCAAAAAACAACAACTCTACATTGTACATTCAGTTGCTCTAATGTAATTCTTTTTGCTGTCATTACTATACATGTTCAATAGCTTCTCAGGAGTCATTAAGGAGAAGCTCCTGCATAAAAGAACTCTGTTTCCTATAGTCAAAACAGTGGTAAGAGACCTGACAAGGTGGGTAACTAAGAAGCAGCTGGTCCTATCCCAGTACTATACACTGTAGGGTAATGGTCAAACCCCTTGGCATGAGCTCCATGTCACTGAAGCTTTTCCAGAGTAGGCAGGTGCACAAGAGGCTGAGTATGGCTGATACTGAAATCTACGCATGCTCAAGTATTCAGATGGGGAACAAATTAAATTCTGCAGATGTGATGTAAATTAGAATGGGCTTTGTCAGTACAGTATGAGCAAGGGAGGGTGAGTGATCAGTGAGCTGCTAGGAAGACAGCAGCTAATAAGAGAGAGAGGTCATCAGAATCTGAAAGAAGCAGCTCCTTTTTTGCTAGCAGTGTGGTTCTCAGGGAGAAGGTTCATGTGGTCTGATGGTCTCTCTTCTTACGATGTCGGCTTCCATTGGCTTCTGTTGAGCTCATTGACTCAACCCACTAATCATTGGAATTGGGTATACCTGTATTCTAATTTCTTCATTTATTAACTGGAAGCTTCCATAAATAAAAACTTCTCTTCATACATTATTTGGTTAGCCAGTGGTTCAATTTATTTAGGAAAAAGCAGATAAGTGTTTGTTTCTTTTCCTTTACTTACCTGTTTTCAAAATATGTTTATCATTAGCACCTTTCCACAGTTACTGGTTTCTACTAAAGAAAGACTCTATACGACGTTCCGTTTGGATTTGCAAGGCATGTCAAAAATCACTTTTTAGACACCTGTCTCTGCAAATGGACTAGCAATCTACTTAATGACATTATAAGTTTAAGGGTATGTTATAGATCTTTTGTTTGTTTGTTTTACTGGCTGGTTTTCGCCCATGACATTATTGCTTATAACAAGATGAATATCATAGAATTTTATCAGATGTGGCCTCAGAAACTTCCTCCCATATGTCTCATTTGTTGCAAACTTACGGAAATGAGGCCAGTTGAAATCCAGCCACTTGCCAAAATAGCCCCAACAATTGGTACAAGGCCTGGTTCCAAATTTATCTTTTCTTGTTCCAGGAATCTTTTCTGCACTCTGAATAAGAGGATGGTTCTATCAGGAATTCTAGCTAAAGTCATTGCTAAGTCATGTCTGACCTTTTGTAACCCCAGGGACTGTAGCAAGCCGGATTTCCCTGTCTTTTGCTGTCTCCTGGAGTTCGCCCAAACTCATGTCCATTGAGTCAGTAGTGTTATCTAACCATCTTATTAGTAAGTCCAAGGAAGCAGATCTAACTTTTACAGACTATCCTTGTACTAAAATAAGCCATCATTCAAAAACTCATTTCAAGGAAGATACTTTGGAACTCAAAGAGTTCTTCTAAAGTATGAGCAAGGGAGGGTGAGTGATCAGTGAGCTGCTAGGAAGACAGCAGCTAATAAGAGAGAGAGGTCATCAGAATCTGAAAGAAGCAGCTCCTTTTTTGCTAGCAGTGTGGTTCTCAGGGAGAAGGTTCATGTGGTCTGATGGTCTCTCTTCTTACGATGTCGGCTTCCATTGGCTTCTGTTGAGCTCATTGACTCAACCCACTAATCATTGGAATTGGGTATACCTGTATTCTAATTTCTTCATTTATTAACTGGAAGCTTCCATAAATAAAAACTTCTCTTCATACATTATTTGGTTAGCCAGTGGTTCAATTTATTTAGGAAAAAGCAGATAAGTGTTTGTTTCTTTTCCTTTACTTACCTGTTTTCAAAATATGTTTATCATTAGCACCTTTCCACAGTTACTGGTTTCTACTAAAGAAAGACTCTATACGACGTTCCGTTTGGATTTGCACGGCAAGTAAAAAATCACTTTTTAGGCACCTGTCTCTGCAAATGGACTAGCAATCTACTTAATGACATTATAAGTTTAAGGGTATGTTATAGATCTTTTGTTTGTTTGTTTTACTGGCTGGTTTTCGCCCATGACATTATTGCTTATAACAAGATGAATATCATAGAATTTTATCAGATGTGGCCTCAGAAACTTCCTCCCATATGTCTCATTTGTTGCAAACTTACGGAAATGAGGCCAGTTGAAATCCAGCCACTTGCCAAAATAGCCCCAACAATTGGTACAAGGCCTGGTTCCAAATTTATCTTTTCTTGTTCCAGGAATCTTTTCTGCACTCTGAATAAGAGGATGGTTCTATCAGGAATTCTAGCTAAAGTCATTGCTAAGTCATGTCTGACCTTTTGTAACCCCAGGGACTGTAGCAAGCCGGATTTCCCTGTCTTTTGCTGTCTCCTGGAGTTCGCCCAAACTCATGTCCATTGAGTCAGTAGTGTTATCTAACCATCTTATTAGTAAGTCCAAGGAAGCAGATCTAACGTTTACAGACTATCCTTGTACTAAAATAAGCCATCATTCAAAAACTCATTTCAAGGAAGATACTTTGGAACTCAAAGAGTTCTCCCAAAGTACTTCAAATTCCATTGTTGATTAAAGCCCAGGCTACACTGATAAACTGTTCTTAGTCATAATTTAACACATAAGTAAAGAGCCCTACAGGGGAACCACTGTTAACAGCTGCCCTCTTACAGAAGCTGATGAGCAAATGAAAACCTCCATTGAAAATACTCTTCATGTTTTGAAAACTTGCTATGTGCTTCTTTGTTTCATTTCCACAACAATCCTGAGAGGTATATAGGACCAAGCCCAAGGAAATTTGACCTACCAAGAGAAATTTAAGGTCAAAATGAGGACCTCAAAAAGGCACAGGGAGAAGTCAATCTTGTACTGGAAGCTGGGAGGCCACTGGCAAGATGACTGAGGGAGTTCTTTGGAAGAGTTGAGTGTGGGATGCTGGCCCTCAGAAGAAGTGCTAATTCACCTGAGCAAAGGGCTCCACGCTACGGAATTGTATCAAGAAAGCAAATACGGACCTTGATCCTTACTTCACAGGAAGGCTAAAGTGTGCATATGAGAAAGACTGATAGGCACTCTTTATCCTCCTCTTAACCACAGTCTGGTGTCATGCCCTCCCATCCAGTATGGGCACATCATACTAACCCACTGCAAATCAAGAGATATGGCAGGCATGACAGAAACCAGACTATGAGAAGCACATAACTTCCCTTGCTCTCCTATCACCCGTTCTGGAGGAAGCCAGCTGCCATGCTGTGGGAAGCAGCCTTGTGGAGAAGCCAACATGGCGAAGTGCTGAAGGCTCTGTCCACACCCCTGGAGGAACTGATGCTGAGGGTATTTGCCCACAGCCTTGGAAGTATCTTAGAAGAGAATCCTTGAGCCCAGTCAAGTCTTGAGCTGACTGGATCCCTGGCTAATATCTTGACCTACTGCCTTATGAGAGACCTAAGAACCAGAAATGCCCAACCAGCTTGAGTTTCTGATGCAAAGAAACTGGGTTTACTGTTTAAAGTGAAAAGCATTGATCTAACCATTTTACAGACTATCCTTGTACTAAAATAAGCCATCATTCAAAAACTCATTTCAAGGAAGATACTTTGGAACTCAAAGAGTTCTCCCAAAGTACTTCAAATTCCATTGTTGATTAAAGCCCAGGCTACACTGATAAACTGTTCTTAGTCATAATTTAACACATAAGTAAAGAGCCCTACAGGGGAACCACTGTTAACAGCTGCCCTCTTACAGAAGCTGATGAGCAAATGAAAACCTCCATTGAAAATACTCTTCATGTTTTGAAAACTTGCTATGTGCTTCTTTGTTTCATTTCCACAACAATCCTGAGAGGTATATAGGACCAAGCCCAAGGAAATTTGACCTACCAAGAGAAATTTAAGGTCAAAATGAGGACCTCAAAAAGGCACAGGGAGAAGTCAATCTTGTACTGGAAGCTGGGAGGCCACTGGCAAGATGACTGAGGGAGTTCTTTGGAAGAGTTGAGTGTGGGATGCTGGCCCTCAGAAGAAGTGCTAATTCACCTGAGCAAAGGGCTCCACGCTACGGAATTGTATCAAGAAAGCAAATACGGACCTTGATCCTTACTTCACAGGAAGGCTAAAGTGTGCATATGAGAAAGACTGATAGGCACTCTTTATCCTCCTCTTAACCACAGTCTGGTGTCATGCCCTCCCATCCAGTATGGGCACATCATACTAACCCACTGCAAATCAAGAGATATGGCAGGCATGACAGAAACCAGACTATGAGAAGCACATAACTTCCCTTGCTCTCCTATCACCCGTTCTGGAGGAAGCCAGCTGCCATGCTGTGGGAAGCAGCCTTGTGGAGAAGCCAACATGGCGAAGTGCTGAAGGCTCTGTCCACACCCCTGGAGGAACTGATGCTGAGGGTATTTGCCCACAGCCTTGGAAGTATCTTAGAAGAGAATCCTTGAGCCCAGTCAAGTCTTGAGCTGACTGGATCCCTGGCTAATATCTTGACCTACTGCCTTATGAGAGACCTAAGAACCAGAAATGCCCAACCAGCTTGAGTTTCTGATGCAAAGAAACTGGGATAATAAAGGTTTACTGTTTAAAGTGTTACATTTTGGGGTAATTTATTAAACAACAGACAGCTAACACAGAATCATTCCTAAGTCAAGGAATGTTTGTCCTTTATTGATGAACTTCTATATATATGCAATCATTTAATTAGAAAAGCTATTTTTATGTTAAATAAAATAATAGAGGAGCTTTTATTCCATTACCGTTTTTTATCCCTGAAAAGTAACACAGTAAAAAAGCAACACAACTCTTCTCTTGATTTCCCAGACAAGAACATTGGAGTACGTTGCTATTTCCTTATCCAGGTGATCTTTCCAACCCAGGGATTGAACCTGAGTCATCTGTTTGTCAGGCAGATTCTTTTACCACTGAGTCACCTGGGAAACCCCATATATGTATATCAGTGACTGTTAAGTGAGGAATATTTAGTTCCCCAAGAAATACAGTCCACTCTAATATTCTTGACTGGAAAATCCTATGGACAGAGGAAAGCAATGGGCTTACAGTCCTTGGGGTCGCAGAGTCAGACATGACTGAGTAACTCAGCATAAGAAATACTTGGCAATGGCAGTATCTGAAGACACTTTTGGAGTTTTCTACTGGAATATAGTGGAAGGAGGGCAGAGATGCTGATAAACATCCTACAAGGCACAGGACAGACTCCCACACCCAAGAATTATCCAGTTGAAAATGTCAATAGCTGTTGAGAAATCTTAGTACATAACCACTGAAAAGTATCTATTCAGAAAATAACTATATTTACAAAATTGAAGTTTTAAGATAACAAATTGAAACCTTAAAAGATAAATCTAGTTTCTACAATTTTCTCATGTCTCCTCTTCCTATTAACATATTTGCCAAATTGAAATGAAATATTTTAATTACACAAAGGCGATTTTCTTTTCATTAAAATAAATAGCATTTGGGGCTTCCCTGGTGGTCAAGTGGCTAGAGAGTTCGGCTCACAATGCAAGGGAGTGGTCAAAGCTTGATAAGCCATTTTCTATGACAAAGTTGTCAGGAAAATCTGAATTCAAATTGAAATCACCCTCACATTAGTGTTCTAGACTCTCTCTGGAAATAAGATGGATTTAGCAAAGAAAGAGGAACTCTTGGATTTAAATTCTGCCCTCAGATATTTTGCCTTGGTTATTAGCTTTCTTTTCTTTTGAGGTAAAGTTCTTTCATTTTAAAAACTTGCGTAGAAACCAATATTCTTGTATATAGCTTATTATTTTGTATGTCATAAAACAAATCCATGTTCTAGCAGCAATGAATAATGCACAAACATTAGGGATGTTATCTATGCCATTATTTTCCTCTCTGAAGCTCTATCAGTGTACTGGGAGAAATAATTGAATAATAAATCCTAAGGAAATAGTAGAGATGTGTCCATGACAGACTCAACATTAGCAGTGCTGAATGGAAAATAACCTTCTGCCACAGGAAACAATTACTTTTCTATACAAAAGGAATACTGTTTAAAAAATTTGGGTGAGGTTGGAAATTTTTACAAGATGTCTTAGCAAAATTTCACCATTCTTTCAGGGATTAAGTATAAAATATTGTAGGCATTTAGGCAACTTTTATGGAGTAAATGAGTTATTCTTCTGTGTCAATACCGATAATGATGAACATTGCAGGCATTTAATTTTCAGGGACAGATTTAATTTCAAGATTTTCTTTATCATGCTTACTGCAGGCAACCCAACGAACACCACATAATTAGGGCTAAAGCATATTTGCACAAGGATAGATTCTGTATCTACACACAAACGAACCTGATGTCATTCAGTTCTGGGATTGGATAAATGGATGGAGCTTGATCTGAGTCATCAGATTATCTCTGCCATTGAGTTGAGGCTAGCTAAGGGGTTGTCCTGGACCATACCTCCCACCTCCCAGGTTTTTTTTTTTTCTCTAATTTTTTAATTCTCTGTGGAATCTTTCCTTTTTTGCCAACTCTGTGATTCACTCTAAAATACTTATTGTAGACTGCCTGATTCAATTGGGAACAGATTGGAGGAGACTCATGACTCAACATTCAGAACCTGAAGAGGGAAGGACTCTTAGAGTCCCCTTGACACTCACTATGGCTCAAGCAAAAGCCATGGCAGATGGGTGCTGAAGAAGCCTTAAAAGTTCCTGTG
Source organism: Tragulus kanchil (assembly GCA_022376925.1). Lineage (NCBI taxonomy): Eukaryota > Metazoa > Chordata > Mammalia > Artiodactyla > Tragulidae > Tragulus > Tragulus kanchil. The sequence continues at coordinate 162,033,220 of JAIOJX010000004.1, read as the reverse complement.
TGACCCAGCACTGTGCAGGGATTGTTATATAGTAAGTCCCATATGGCCGCTCTATATTGGCTCTGCATTACTTTCTCACAACAGGATATGACCATTAGCTCAAAGCCTGCTGGCATACATAAATTGCTTTCAGTAGAACCCAAATCCACAGATTTTTAGACTTTTAGAGCCTGCTTAGTTTGCACATCCCGTGAATCTGTACCCAATATCTGACCACTGTAGATCAGACAAACTCTGTGACTCTAAAAGACCCAAACCTCTGCTGCCTTTCAGAGCAATCTGATCCAGAGACTCCCCACCAGGTGCTGAGAAGTATTATCTCAACTCTCACACCTCCACCATGTCCCCCTGTCCTCTTGTCCTCTTTCTTTCTGGCCAGTGGCCTCCAACAGTTGTCTCTGAAAGTTCTCCTGCTGGAGGGAGGAACTTCCCTCCCATAGCCCCATCCAAGGACCACTCATCAGAGCTGGTTGTACTGTCATCTCATGGTCCTATCTTTGCCATAGTCAGTCCTGAAGCCCTCAAACTCGCCACAGATACCACTAAACTCTGTAGTCCAGACAGGAGACCAGGTTGATACAGAAAGACAGCACATCTGGCAGTACCTTGCCACTGGCCCAAAGACTGACAACCAGAGGACAGCAAGGAAGCTGACTCTTGCCAGGGATGCAGGTGTGGGTGGAGGGCAGTCCTGGAAGTACATCTAGGGAAAGCCAGAGAGTGCTGATGACCCAGGACCAAGTATCAGCACCTCCACCCTACCTTGGCTCCGTACAAACTCCACCCTACTATGCTAGAATTTAGACAGGACCCTGTGGAGGGCTGGAGAGGAGGCTGTGCAATGCCTGCTTGTCCATAAATAGCTAAGATTAAGTTGTGGTCCATCTAGTAGAAGCTGTAGTTTTCCCAATAGTCATGTACAGATGTGAGAGTTGGATCACAAAGAAGGCTGAGTGCTGACGAATTGATATTTTTAAACTTACGGTGCTGGAGAAGACCCTTGAGACTCCCTTGGACTGCAAGGAGATCAAACCAGTTAATCCTAAAGGAAATCAACCCTGAATATTTATTGGAAGAACTGATACCAAAGCTGAAGCTCCAATCCTTTAGCCACCTGATACAAAGAGTCAACTCACTGGAAAAGACCCTAATGCTGGGAAAGATTAAAGGCAGAAGGGGAAGGTGATGACAGATGACAAGATGGTTGGATGGCATCATCAACTCAATGGATATGAATTTGAACATACTCTGGGAGATAGTGAAGGACAGAGGACTCTGGAATGCTACAGTCCATGGGTCACATAGAGTAGGACATAAATTAGCAACTGAACAACAACAACAAGTTATGGTCATCAGTGGTAGAGAATGCTCAAGACAAAAATAGATTCAACTGCAATAAAAGCTAATTACAGAAAAGTGTGAAATCTTTTGCTCATCCGAATTGGTGACCTGATAAAATTTTACCTGTTAGTTCTATTCTAAGTAAAATAAGAACTTTTTTGGCCTCTCCGCAGGCTGCAGATCAATTCAGCAGTTTCCAGCTGGCTTTAGTCTGTTGGCTCTGATAGACTGACTGCTCCATATGGTTAACATTTACTTATTTAGAGAAAAGTGTTACAAAAAAAATTAAGCCATAATTTTTAAAAGCTAACTCTATTGAATTAATCTACTAAAGTATTCTCAAAATATTTACTGGTGGTTATTAAAAGACAGTAAGTCCAAACAGCACAAGAGATGAGTTTATCATGAAGTTAATGGAATTTTAGTTAAATAGCTGCTGCTTAACAAAAGTCTCTCGCAAGAGCCGTGGATGGGCCCTAGACATTTCATATTAATAATTTCATAGTCTTTGTCTTAAGGAAAAAAAGCCTCTACCCTCTAAACTTGAATGTTTCTCCAAATAACATATTTTAACCAAAGTTAAGTAGTTATTAGGCATAGCTGTGATTCTGCGTCATGTGAAATTGACTCGAGAAGAAAAGGCTTTCTCTGCAACCACGTCTGTGTCTGGTGTCCAGAAGGCTCAGAAGGTTTGGATCCTAAGACCACACTCGACTTTCAAGGACCCAGACACCAGCTGGGATCCCGGACTCTTTTCAACTCAGATAAAACAATGTCTGGAAATCCCTACCCGATTTGGTGAGTCAGCATACCTCCTTGAGTTAATTTGGGGTAACATATTAGCTGTCTGTGCTGTAGGATGGTTTTCCAACATTTATCACGTAAGGATTCTGGCTACAATGCAAGAGACATGGGAGATGCAGATTCAATCCCAGGGTTGGAAAGATCATCTGGAGTAGGAAATGGCAACCCACTCCAGTATTCTTGCCTGGAAAAAAAAAAATCCCATGGACAGAGAAGCCTGGCAGGTTACAGAACCATAATCCATGGGGTTGCAAATAGTTGAACACAACTGAGAGAGAGAGCAAACACACACGGACCATCTCTTAGCCTTCTAGCCTCAATTTTTCATCTAGGAAATGGAGATGATCATTCCCTACATCATGAGGATATAGTGAGGCTGAAAGGAGAAGCATATGTGGAGAGACCAGAGTCTGTCTCACAATAAAAGCTTCCAGTTCTCACACCCCCGACTCTGTCCTGTGCATTAGGGGAGGGTCTGGATAGCCACAGAAGTGACAGCTTGTTCTCTGACATTCTATGCAAGATCCCAGTTGAAGATATGATGGTAAGTAGCTTCCAACTGGCAAAAGGTTCATTGCCAAATGCCCATTGAAGGGTAAATCAGTAAACAAAGAGTGACACTTCATACAGTGGAATATAATCCAATAATAAAAAGGAATAACTTACTAACACATGCAGCCACATGGATGAATCACAAATGCATTGCCTTAGGTCAAAGAAGTCACATTCAGAAGGCTACAAACAGTAGAATACCATTTTTGTGACCTGCTGGAAAAGACTGAATTACCGTGGTGGTTTGGTCTCCAAGCTGTGCTGGACTCTTGTGACCTCATGGACTGTAACCTTCCAGGCTCCAAAACTATGTATAGAGAAAAATCACTCAGTTGCTCACTACGGTGGGCACAGGGGACCTTTTGGGTGATACAGTTCTTCCATATGTTGATTATGGTTACATTATCATAAGCTCTTATCAAAATGCATAGAAGTATATACTTAAAGGAGTGAATTTTACACTATGTATACATTGGTTATAATGTCACAAAATGTACCTCAATGAATCTGATCCAAAGAAACAAACAAACGAAAAGAAACACTGTGATGCTTGGCAGAGAAGCCTGTGCAGACACGGCCAGAGGCTGCCCAGAGGTCTGTTATCACTAGCACTCCTGGGTCCTGTCACCTCCTTTCCTGGAAGACCTGCTTAGGGACCATCAACACCAACACACCATACCTGTCTGTGGAATAGGGTCTAAGAGAAGGTCTTTCACCTGTCATATGTTCCTGGTGGAAACGTGGGACTGGCAGGTCTAAACTTGCCTCATACCTAGCTTGCAATGCCCTCCTGACCAAGAGTTTCAAGACTGCTTCCTGCAAATGTATACTCCCCAGAAGAGACCCCTCACTCTACCATAAGCCACATGGAAAAGCAGCACACGGTGCTATGTCTAGAGCTTCCGAGGTGGCCGTCACGGTAAAGAACCCTCCTGCCAATGAAGGAGGTGTAAGAGGCACAGGATCTTTCAACCTCTGGATCTGGAAGATTCCCTGGAGGAGGGCATTGCAACCCACTTCAGCCTTCTTGCCTGGAGAATTCCATGGGCAGAGGGACAAGGCAGACTACAGTCTATAGTGGTACAAAGAGTTGAATACAATGGAAGCAACTTAGCACAGCACACAGCACAGTGCTGTCTAGCTGGAGGCACAAAGGTTACATTCAAGTCATTGTTAAAGTAAAAGATTATGAGATCCATTGTCCTAAGGACCAACAGTGGTAAGTGGACCAGCAGGTAGGGTACCATTGGGTATGAATGGGGCATTTCCCAACTAACTAGCTGCTGACTTGGGATAAGTACTTAATTGAGTCTGACTCAAACAGTGCAGAAATCTCAAATCACATTGGAGAGAGGGTGATTTCAATTCTAAGAAAGACTAAAGTGAAGTCATACTCTAAGGTAAACCATGAATTGCGGAGCTGATGACGTGCTAATGTAGGTTCATCCTTCGTTTAAAATATATACCAATGTGATGAGTGCTGTTTATAATGACAAAGGGCATGCATGTGTTGGGGTCGGGGTCATATAAGAAGTCTCTGTGTCTCCTCAGTTTTGTTGTAAACCTAAAACTGCTTTCAAAAAGTCTGAAGGGAAAAAACGAGGTAGTGGTCCAAGTGGGCTTTCCTGGTGGCTCAGACAGTTAAGAATCTGCTTGCCAATACAGGAGACTTGGGTTCAATCCCTGGGTTGGGAAGATCTCCTGGAGGAGGAATCCACTGCTGTATTCTTGCCTGAGAAACCCCACGGACAGAGAAACCTGGCAGACTATGGTCTGTAGAGTCCATACAACTGAATGATTAAACAACAACAAAATAGTGATCTGAGTATCTGAAAGAAGTTAATTCTGATCTGCTTTCTGTCCACTCACAAGTCAGATTTAAGCTAGCGACAGAAGCCTCCGTTTGGTCTGTATTTGTGTCTAAAGTCTTGGAGGATGTAGAAGCTTTAAGGAGAGTCTCAGATCTTGTATACTCAGGCAGCCCTTCTCAAGGACTGATGTTACTGCATTGACGTCATATGAATGGAGCAAAAATACACTTCAACAAAAAAGAGAGGAAGCCATTTGCAGAATTGAACTTCACCTGTTTGGCAGAAGCGTGGATGCTTCTGAAGCTGTCACAGTTCCATGGTGAGTGGCAATCATAGTAACATCACGCCTGTTAGGCAGCAGGTGTTGTAAAGGCTACAGAGGAATGTTCTTTTGGACTCCAGGTGCAAGAACTGGATTAATCATAATTTTCACCTCATGCTATACACTCATCGTTAGCCCATGTGTCATTTGCTTTATTTTTCATATACTTAGTTGGTTGTTTTAATAATGCCATAAGTACCTACTGTCTGCCCTTCCCCTAAAATTGAGACCTTAGCAATGACTTTCATCTAACAGCCACAGGACCCAGATTCCACATCCAGAACAACCACACCCCAAGGCCTGTGTTTAATCCTCCCTTGAATACCTTTTAGTAGCTTTATTGCAATTTTATGTATCCTTAAATAGACACTGTCAATTCATGCTATATTAGCACACAATCCCAGGAAAGACATAAAAGAATTGATATTAAAAAAAAAATGTTGAAGAATTTAGTAAGTTGCCCAGGGTCACAAAACCAGGTCATTCAGGAGCTGAGTCTTACATTCAAGTTTTACTCCAGCGCCAATTCTCTTTTCACTACAAGATCAATTTTTCCATACTCACTGGAGGTATGTTTTTTCACCCAAAGGATGAATACTTTTAAAGAAATATTGTAAAAGCAAAGACTTTTCAAATGGATACGTGTAACACATCTTAGAGCTTTACAAGTGAAAAGAGCCTGTTACTTTTGTACCTCACAAAGTTAAAAATAAAGTCTGGGACTTACTGAGGAAAATGACTCTTCCAAGACCATAAAGCTCATTAGCCTGTTCAAAACCCACAGCTCCAAGTGTGGTGCCCTTAGCCTCAGTGCAACTCTCCCTCCTTCACAATGCACAAAGGGACTGGTGCAGACCCTAGACCCTCAGCATTTCTTTGTGCTTTGAAATTCATCTCCATGCAAAAAAAGATATATCAAATGATAATTTCTATAACATCGTTTCAGCTAGTTGTGATCACCCTCATTAACGAGTCCCCTGTGTCCCCATAACATCGTTTCAGCTAGTGTGACCATATGTTACTGCATTGACGTCATATGAATGGAGCAAAAATACACTTCAACAAAAAAGAGGAAGCCATTTGCAGAATTGAACTTCACCTGTTTGGCAGAAGCGTGGATGCTTCTGAAGCTGTCACAGTTCCATGGTGAGTGGCAATCATAGTAACATCACGCCTGTTAGGCAGCAGGTGTTGTAAAGGCTACAGAGGAATGTTCTTTTGGACTCCAGGTGCAAGAACTGGATTAATCATAATTTTCACCTCATGCTATACACTCATCGTTAGCCCATGTGTCATTTGCTTTATTTTTCATATACTTAGTTGGTTGTTTTAATAATGCCATAAGTACCTACTGTCTGCCCTTCCCCTAAAATTGAGACCTTAGCAATGACTTTCATCTAACAGCCACAGGACCCAGATTCCACATCCAGAACAACCACACCCCAAGGCCTGTGTTTAATCCTCCCTTGAATACCTTTTAGTAGCTTTATTGCAATTTTATGTATCCTTAAATAGACACTGTCAATTCATGCTATATTAGCACACAATCCCAGGAAAGACATAAAAGAATTGATATTAAAAAAAAAATGTTGAAGAATTTAGTAAGTTGCCCAGGGTCACAAAACCAGGTCATTCAGGAGCTGAGTCTTACATTCAAGTTTTACTCCAGCGCCAATTCTCTTTTCACTACAAGATCAATTTTTCCATACTCACTGGAGGTATGTTTTTTCACCCAAAGGATGAATACTTTTAAAGAAATATTGTAAAAGCAAAGACTTTTCAAATGGATACGTGTAACACATCTTAGAGCTTTACAAGTGAAAAGAGCCTGTTACTTTTGTACCTCACAAAGTTAAAAATAAAGTCTGGGACTTACTGAGGAAAATGACTCTTCCAAGACCATAAAGCTCATTAGCCTGTTCAAAACCCACAGCTCCAAGTGTGGTGCCCTTAGCCTCAGTGCAACTCCCCCTCCTTCACAATGCACAAAGGGACTGGTGCAGACCCTAGACCCTCAGCATTTCTTTGTGCTTTGAAATTCATCTCCATGCAAAAAAAAAAAGATATATCAAATGATAATTTCTATAACATCGTTTCAGCTAGTTGTGATCACCCTCATTAACGAGTCCCCTGTGTCCAAAGATGGCCCCTACCATAAGTGACCTGACTTTCCAAAAGTTAGAAAGTACATTTGCTTTCATGATGCCCTGAAGTGAGAAGAATTGACCATGATTCGATTTATGAATTGAATCTACTAAAAAGCTCTATATACAACTTCTAGATGACCCCAGCTTTGTTAAGCCAGCCTGTTGTCATGTGCAAAGGCCCCAAAGCCACAACATTGACAAGGCCACAGCATATTTCCCTTTATGGGGTCCTGCTGGATTGGCATTGAACCTTCTGAAGAAAGCTCAGTGGCTGCATCCCAACCACATTGTTCATGGAAAAGACTAGAGATGTCTATCCTCACTCAGCTGAGACAGTAGCCACTTCTGTCTCGTCAGAGGTGCCTGAATCGATGTGCCTGAGTCCTGTAACCCAGGTCTGTGCTTCTCATGATCTCCTTTCTTTGCACAAACAAATATGGTGTATGCCTAGAATGATGCATCGCTCAGTTCTTTGGAGTTCATTTCTGGCCAACTCTTCACCTGCTACGCTTTGGTTGGGGTCTAAGTGCTGGAAACATCATCCACTCTGACAGGTTTCTGTACAGAGGAACGGAATACAAGGAAGTATGTTCACAAACAATCCAGAAGGCTGGGAAGGCAGGCTCCAGTGACTCTCCTAGGAGCTACGTCCAGTCACCAGACTCTTCCCCTCTGTAGTAAATCAGGGATTGTTTGCAGCGCTGCTGATGGAGAACTGCTGACTGCAGAGCCGCTCCACTGCTGCCCAGACCGAGAAGTCCTACCACTTCTGCTGAAGCATCAGGCCGCCTTGGAAGCCAGCTACTGACTCAGGGTTTTCAGGCTGCATATGCCCCCCATGTCTTCACCATCTGACCCCAACCAATGGGACTCAGCACCTTGCCTTCCTTCATGTAACTCAGGTCCAATTCAGAGCTTCCCAAGTCAAAAGTGAAAGTGTTAGTCACTCAGTTGTGTCCAACTCTTTGCAACTCCATAGACTGACTATAGCCCTCCAGGTCCCTCTGTCCATGGAATTCTCCAGGCAAGAATACTGGAGTGGGTTGCAATTCCCCTTTTCCAAGGGATCTTCCTAGCAATGTCCAATTCAGGGTCTCCCCAGAAGACATCAAACAGCAGAGCTAGTAAGCTAGAAACCAAGGGAACAATCTCTTGGTTAAGATTCCATTCTCTAGGCTCTAGAAATGGGTTGAAAACCCAGCCTGAGGGTCCACCATAGCTGGGAACCACACTTTTTGAAACACCCCCAAGTGCATTGGAAGTCACTTTTCCTCTTATCTCAGGGAAAGAGATCCAAGGGATTAAAGGCATGAATGTGATTTCTGACTGATTGTCAGTCGCCTCTCCTGAAGCCATCCTGCTCATGCAAATTCAAATAAAGCAAACATTCTACCAAATCACTACAATGGTGAAATTTAGAATCCACTGGGAAATGAATTTATAGAGGGAAACCTCTATCTATTGACTTTTATTATATGTTCATAGCAGAAGGACAACAGAGGAAGAGATGGTTGGACAGCAGCACTGACCCAGTGGGCATGACTTTGAGCAAACTCCAGGAGATAGTGAAGGATAGAGAAGCCTAGTTTGCTGCAGTCCATGAAGTTGCAAAGAGTTGGACATGATTTAGTGACTGAATAACAAACATGTTCATAGCAGAAAGCACCCTAATTTTCTACATGTGTATTTTACTAGCATGCTGCCCATAAAAGTAAAAAGTATAAACATATGACCTGTTTCTCTTCCAGTTTTCCAGAGTGGAAAGTTTTGTCTATTCTTACTCTTCTTAAATGCTTTCTTTATTCTTCCTTTAATTACCTTTCAAACTTTTAAAATATCCCTACCAGGCTAATTGGTAAAGAATCTGTCTGCCAGTGCAGGGGACACAAGAGACACAGGTTTGATCCTTGAATGAGAAGAACCTCTAGAGAAGGAAATGGCAGTCGACTCCAGTATTCTTGCCTGGAAAATCCCATAAGCAAAGGAGACTGGCAGGCTACAATGCATGGTGCCACAAAGAGTCTGAGTTCACACACACACACACACCAGGTAGGTGTTAGCATGCACAATTTCTTGTTATTTTAATATAGAAAATGTTTTTCAAACCTCCATGTTCCTGAAAGTGTAACATTTAGCTTGAATCTCAGAATTGATGAGGTTTCATCTTGTCCCTTTGAAAGCCAGTGTTGCCTCTTCTTTAATGAGAGAAATGGAAGCAATGTGTTAAATATTATTACTTGAAGCCATTTTTCCTCATTTCCACAAAGGTCACAGTGGAGCATGCACTCTCTCTCTTTGTTGGGCTAAAACGCTCCAAGAAGCTTGGCAGTGTTCTCCGTGGGCCCCCGCCTTGAACTCAGGCTGCCCTGGAATGAGTTACTGCTTATGGGTTGTTGTTGCTGTCTTCAGATTATTATTCTGATGCGTCTGGCTGGCCTTATTATGAAGCATAATGTGCACTCATCTTCAAAGTTATTATGCTTGATTTCACGGGGACTTTATCACAATGTTTCCTCCAAAGATGGAGAGAGAACGGAGCTATGACCCGTGTATTGGGTCTCCTTATTTCAGGAGAGATTCTCTGCTTTCCCTGCTTCATCTGAAAGAGAGACTAAATCGAGGCAGCCCAGTGGGAATCAGGCCTGAGAAAGTAGAACTTGGAGCCACATAATTCTTTTATTTTTAATCGTAGGGTAGTTGCTCTCCAGTGTTTTGCTGGCTTCTGCTATACAATGACTTGAATCAGCCGTAAGTATAGATAAGCCCCCTCCTTCTTGAACCTCCTTCCCACCCCCCTTCCCACCACTGTAGGTCAGCATGGAGCCCAAGCTGAGCTCCCTGTGCTGTGTAGCAGCTTCCCATCAGCATCTGCTTTACACATGGTGGTATGTCTAAGTACAAGCTCCGCTCTCAGTTTGTTCCACCCTCTCCTCCCCTGTCATGTCCACAAGTCCAGTCTCAGCATCTGCATCTCTATTCCTACCCTGCAAATAGGTTCATCCGTATTAATTTTCTAGATTCCATATATATGCATTAATACATGATATTTGTTTTTCTCTGATTTTGTAGGACTCAGTGTGAATTATCTCCATCTGAGAAAAAAAAAAAAACCACTACTGATATGTGTTCACATTAAGGCTAAATTTATAAAACACAAAGTTCAAACAATGCTTTGTGAGCCAATTTATATTTTATTAACTCTACATTAACTCAAAACTATTCCTTCTTTCACTTCTGCCTCCTCTTTCTCCTAACTATATTTTATTTTGTGACTCATGCTATTTTTAATCAGATACTGAGTTCACCTCCCAGCATCTTTGGAAGAAGAAGGAAACCTGTACAAATATGACCAAAGTGACCATAACCCACTGTATTCACCTTGATAAAATGTGTACATCTGCTTTTGAATATCCCATTTGGCAAAACTGAGCTTGTGTGTTTCAGCTTGTTTCTTTGGGTGAGCTGTTGGCTTGTCTTCCTCTTCCCACCTGTGGACGACTTCAAGTAAGTGGTGTCTGCTCTTTCCTAGTGGGAACTCCAGCAGGACCCAGGGCTCCCTAGACTCAAGGCACTCAATGGAAGCCACGGAGCTGGACTGCGAGGGGTTGGAAGTGCTGACCCCTGAGTGTGGAATTTGCCACAGCAGCATGGGGCAGGATGTGGCTGGAAGGAACTCTGCTCTGTGTCCAGATTGGAGATTTACAGTCTTTCTGGAAAAATCTTTCTAGATGCAAAGTTGCATCCGCACAGATTCCAGCTCCTGACCTAGCAAGTTCGGTTGCCAGAAAAGGCATTCCAACATGCATGAAGTTATCCCTGGAAGGGTCTAAGTGGCCCAGCTGGGTCCTCTGCCCTTGAGATGATTCATCTTTGTCAAAGGGCTCAGTTACAAGACTGGCTGGCCTGAGCCACAGGGCTCCCTATGGCCCTGGGATCAGAGCATGACAAACTATACTTCAGTAGGACTCCTGGCAGTCAGGAGACAGGGAGGACCTTCAGAAGAGCTGAGTTAGAGGGCAGACAGACCTCAGAAGTGACCACACTCTTTGTGCCAGACTTCCACCCTCTCTGTGGCCTGAAATCACTCTCCTTCCAAGCCCTGAACCTGAGCTGTCTGTCTCCCCACCCTTTGCCTGTGCTCCTTAGCAGAGCCCCTCCCCTGCATCACTTCGGGACCCACCACGTGCTTTCTCTCATCTGCCCCCCAACCTGGGGCACCTTGAAGATTTGCCCTGTCCTTCAAGCATCCGAGAAGGTCTTCCAAGCACCTTGTCAGCTTCTCTCTCTGTCCATTCCTCCCTCCTCCCTCCTCTCCTATAGGTGTCTGTTCTCCCCAGAACCCCTAAGAAATGTCCCAGTGCACGAAGCATCATTTCCCAGTTCACATCTGAGAACCAACCTGCAACACCCAGCCAACACGTATTCAGTGCATGAATCATGGACTTGGGATTCTGCTCCAACACCTGTACCCGTTCTCCTTCAACCTCGTGTTCACTGGTGGCACATACACTTGTAACAAAGAATTTCCACTTTTCCATGGATGAGGAGAGACATGCTGGGTACAGAGAGCTTATGTTAGAGGAGAAATCTGCAAATCAAAGCACCTCCAGAAAATGGATAATGCGTCTTCCCACTCCCTTCTCCCCTAATGAATGTCTGTGGCTCGGGGCCTGGCTCTACAGCTTACATTAGAATTATGCTGAATAGACAGCATAGTGGCAGGAGAGGAATGCTCCTCTCTCCCTGTAACCACTGGATCTGCCTGCTGCTGACGGAATGAGAGAGGCGGCTGTGGCTCAGTTACTGTTGGCAGCAAATGACCCCAAGAATTATCCATCAGGAGGAAGTGGCTTCTTGGAGCTGACAGCAAATTTTTTTTTCAGGAGCTGGAAAATGACTCTGAAGCTATTTGCATTTAAAGAAGTGTCACTTCTCATTCTGGGCTCATTCGGCAGTGTGACTCCAGGGCACTGAAGGATGGGTTTCAAGGATATAAAACCCTCACCCAGTACTTACCAGACATGATCAATGATTAGCGATTCATTACAACATTATTCCCCCAAATGCGGCGGCAGGCTTCTCTTTTATCCCACGGAAGATGGCTAGCTCTCGATGGATCAGCAAGAGCTCATTACAAAACCGTCTCAACTGTGCTCCCATTGTGAAAAGGATGACTGCATGATCAAGCCATCTCCTCTTGGCTTAGCCATAGGGGACAAATTATGTCATGCATTCCCTAAATCACTAGAGGGTCTGCATCTGATCTTACTAGAGTGCCAAGACATGCTTTCCATGTTGAGGTGAGTTTAATATCTTTCTGCCTATTGCATAATATGCAGACTCTGCATGGAAGTCTTCTCTAAATTTATTTTTCCAAAATACTTTGAAAGACACCAGAAATCTAATAATAAGATGAAAAACCTCCCCGCAGTGATAATGCAGGCAGACAATCTAATGGCCACATCTTTGGGCATGTCATATTAACTTGAAGGCCTTGGGTCAGTGCAGACCCAGGTTCCATGACATAGAGAATGTCCAGAAAATATTAGAGCCAATTCTGGTCCTGCCTCTGCACCCATCAGTATATCTCGTAGGACCCACTCTTTATAGGGAGCCAGAGTGGACAGCTTGGCAGAGAGCGAGAAGGAGGAGCCCAGAGTCAAGGGCAGGGGGCAGGTGTGGTGATGACTATGGTCATCATTCAGCCTATGAGATTCTCACTGCTTTGGCCAGAAGAATCAGGAGGCAGGTGACAGCTTTGAGTTGGGGACTGGGTGTCTCTCATGCAGACAGAAAACAGGACCCTGTGCTCCCTGTCTGTTGGCAAATCACTAAATCTTGCCTGCAGAATTAAGTGTTGTTGTTCAGTTGCTAAGTCATGTCTGATTTTTTGACTCCATGAACTGCAGCACTCCAGGTTTCCCTGTCCTTCCCTATCTCCCATGTTTGTTCAAACTCATGTCCATTGTGTCCATGATTCCATCCAACCATCTCATTCTCTACCACTCCCTTCTCTACCTACCCTCCATCTTTCTAAGCATGGGGTCTTTTTTCCAGTGAGTCGGCTTTTTCCATCATGTGACCAAAGTATTCGAGCTTCAATATCAGTTCTTCTAGTGAATTTATTACCTTTACCCTCCATCGTCTTCCCCCAAAGGCGGCAGGCTTCTCTTTATCCCACGGAAGATGGCTAGCTCTCGATGGATCAGCAAGAGCTCATTACAAAACCGTCTCAACTGTGCTCCCATTGTGAAAAGGATGACTGCATGATCAAGCCATCTCCTCTTGGCTTAGCCATAGGGGACAAATTATGTCATGCATTCCCTAAATCACTAGAGGGTCTGCATCTGATCTTACTAGAGTGCCAAGACATGCTTTCCATGTTGAGGTGAGTTTAATATCTTTCTGCCTATTGCATAATATGCAGACTCTGCATGGAAGTCTTCTCTAAATTTATTTTTCCAAAATACTTTGAAAGACACCAGAAATCTAATAATAAGATGAAAAACCTCCCCGCAGTGATAATGCAGGCAGACAATCTAATGGCCACATCTTTGGGCATGTCATATTAACTTGAAGGCCTTGGGTCAGTGCAGACCCAGGTTCCATGACATAGAGAATGTCCAGAAAATATTAGAGCCAATTCTGGTCCTGCCTCTGCACCCATCAGTATATCTCGTAGGACCCACTCTTTATAGGGAGCCAGAGTGGACAGCTTGGCAGAGAGCGAGAAGGAGGAGCCCAGAGTCAAGGGCAGGGGGCAGGTGTGGTGATGACTATGGTCATCATTCAGCCTATGAGATTCTCACTGCTTTGGCCAGAAGAATCAGGAGGCAGGTGACAGCTTTGAGTTGGGGACTGGGTGTCTCTCATGCAGACAGAAAACAGGACCCTGTGCTCCCTGTCTGTTGGCAAATCACTAAATCTTGCCTGCAGAATTAAGTGTTGTTGTTCAGTTGCTAAGTCATGTCTGATTTTTTGACTCCATGAACTGCAGCACTCCAGGTTTCCCTGTCCTTCCCTATCTCCCATGTTTGTTCAAACTCATGTCCATTGTGTCCATGATTCCATCCAACCATCTCATTCTCTACCACTCCCTTCTCTACCTACCCTCCATCTTTCTAAGCATGGGGTCTTTTTTTTTCCAGTGAGTCGGCTTTTTCCATCATGTGACCAAAGTATTCGAGCTTCAATATCAGTTCTTCTAGTGAATATTCAGTGTTGATTTCCTTTAGGGTTGACCAGTTTGCTCTTCTTGCTGCCCAAGGGACTCCCAAGAGTCCTCTCCAGCACCACCATTCAAAGGCATCCGTTCTTTCGTGCTTCTTTATGGTCCAGCTCTGACATCCACACATGACTACTGGAAAAACCATAGCGTAGACTATACAGACCTTTGCAGGCAAAGTGATGTCTTTGTTTTTTAATATGTTGTCTAGGTTTGTCATAGCTTTGCTTCTAAGATGCAAGCAGGAGGTCCATGAATAGGTGCCCCATGAAAAAACCTTTTCCTGAAAATGGTACACTTAAGTGTCTAGAAGATCTAAAATGACACCAGATTCAACATTAAGTACATAGCTTTCTTTCTAGATCTTGAGCTTCCTGTGGGAATGTCCATCTCTATTTCCTACCTCAGGGTGTCTCTGGGACCAGTGGAGAACCTGGGTGATGAAGATACTCAGTGAGACAGAAAACAAAATGAATTCAAGGCATAGAGGGAGTAACATGGAAACCTATACTATCATGTGTGAAAAAGATAGCTACTGTCGTTGCGCTAAGAGAATAGGAGTACTTACAATGGCTTGGTGCGATGGGCTAGAGGGGTGGGATGAGGGGGCCTGGCAGGGGGAAGGGGACCAGGCATATGCATATGACTAATCTGGGAACATGCATGTCTGTGAAGAACAAAACTCTGTAAAAACTTTAAAATAAAGAAATAAATATTAAAAAAAAAAAAAGATTTCATCAGGCAGAACATAAAAATAAATAGTAAAGAGAACTGCAATGTTAGGTATCACCACCTGATTTGGAAAACGCTAGTTGGAAGTTCAGAACACAGTATGAATATGTGGACAGCCCTGGTGGAAAAGGGTTTCAAATATCCATTTGTTCATCATCTATACCATGTGCACGATATGTCTATAACTGCCCAAACCGCAGAGACAGAAAGTCAATGACCAGTTGCCTCGGCGTCAGGGAGAGTGAGCCTGAGGTGAGGTTTGGCATTTTTGATCATCAGGAAACCAGGACCTCAGACCTATCTTCACTCTAACTGTGTCCTTGGACTTTAGTTTTTCTGTCAGTCATTTGTATATTGGGGGTGATTTCTGACTCACCTGTGCTTCTGGGGAGAAGTCCGCCCCTGTGGCAGCAGTGAGCACTCTGATCTTGCCCCTTCCTGTGGGTCTGCCTAAAGCAGGAGCAGACGGACACCTGCTCAGGACAGAAGGGCTTGGAAGAGGCAGCCCGACCCGGAGGCTGTGCTCACTCTCTGTCAGGGAGACAGAGCTCGGTTCCATTTCTTTGCCTCTGAGATGCGAATAATGAATAACGATGTTCCACGACACTGTCAACACAAACATGTAAAGGAGGAAAGGCTTTTGGCATTGAATAGTTCAAGTAATTATTTCGGGCTAATTATACAAATTCAACCAGTAAGGATCAAGATTGTTCAGGGCTCTAGTCGTCGTCTCCTCTGCGGACGGTGTCGGATGCCAGTGCTCACCAAATCCAGGTGCTCTGAGCTCCACAGTCAAGCGCAGCCTTCTGGGCAGGCAGAGAACAACTAGAAACACAGCAAAAGTGAAGGTGTATACAATCGATAGAAGGTTTTCCACTCTTATTGGCCAAATGCTCCTAAATGAACAACGTTTTCTTTTCTCACTGTAATCGTGAGAGTTCCGAAATCTTGTGATAATGTAGCTCTTGAGAAAGAAGGCATTTGAATCAGAAAAAAATAAACTAAGCAAGAATTGGCAAACAGTCACCCCACACCGGTGTTTTCATTCCACAGACCTAACAGGAAAGGGTTTTGTTTGCATGTTTATATTCTCACCAGTGACAGGTCGGGAGCCAGATCATCAGGGCACCTGTGACGAGCTGAACTATGTTCCTCAAAAGGTATGTTAAAGTTCCATTCCTTGTTTTCAGGAATCATCCTTGTGGATCATCCTTCTAGAAGTAGGGATTTTGCAGAGCAATCAAATTAAGATGAGGCCATTCGTGTTATCTGATCAATCGTGTACAACTCTTTGCAACCACATGGACTACAGCGCATCAGGCTTCCGTATCCCTGGGATTTCCCAGGCAACAGTACTGGAGTGGGTGACCATGCCCTTCTCCGGGGATCTTCCCGACCCAGGAATCGAAGCTGGCATTATGGATTCTTGAGCGTCTGAGCCACCAGAGAAGCCCACAGAGTGATCATAAAAGATGAGGTCATAAGAGCCGCTCGAATCCAGTCCTTACGGTTGGGAGAGGAAGCTCGTATCCTCACAGAGGAAAAGGCAGGTGAGGGCAGCAAAGCCCGGAGCCGTGCTGATGCAAGCAAGGCAACCCCAAGGCTGGCCGGCAGCGCCAGGGGCTCAGAGGGAGGCCTGGACCAGGTTGCCTCTGGAGACTTCTGAGAAAAAGCATGGCTTTGCTGACACCTTGATTTCAGACTTTTAGCCTCTAAAATTGGGATGATAAATTCCTGTTGCTGTAAGCCATTCAGTCTGTGGTACTTGTTGGGGAGACCCTAGGAGATTAATACAGCACCTGTCCCTGGGCTCATCATCAAAAACTGCTCAAAGAAAGAAAAATTCTGTTTTAGGTAAAATATAAATCACTTTCTTAGCCTGATCGCTTTTTAGGGCAATGTCGATAACAAGGATGCCTCCTGTATACTGTCCACTTGGTGGCAGGAATTGTGAGCATGCCCCACCTTGCTGTTCCCCGTGGCCCAGACACAATTCCAGGGGCCGTCGACATTGCCTTTTGTAGTGGGTAGAAGGGGAAGCTGAGGCTCAGAGACGTGATCTGGTTTGCCCACAGTCACCCTACTCATCAGTGGTGACACTCAGACCTATACCACATCCAAATGATCACGTAGGTGTTCGGTAAAAATAGGATAGCTTTCAGAATTTTGTAAGATTATCAGATAATCCTAAAATGCAGGTATGAACCAGGCCTCCTTCCTAGGACCAGGCTGGGTGAGTTACCACGTGGAAAGGCAGACAATAGATGTGTGCAGTGAACCCCCTGTGAGGACTGGCTGTTGACACTACTCACATTATCTTTACTAGTTGTTTTCCTGTCCTCTCCCCGTGTTCCTGAAATCACAGTCCAGGGGTGCCCAAAGGCTCTGCTTTAGCCTAAAGCCCACCTCCCCTTATGGCTCTGCCTCATGGGGAGCGTCTTCAAGTTGCTCGTAGTTTCTACAGCCTAAGAGACAATTAGCGAAAGTAAATAGACGTTTCTTCCATTTCACAACATGACAAACTTCAGTGGGATTTATCTGCCATTGAACAAATTGCTAAAATATCATGCCCTTGAAATGCCCCCAAAGTATGGTCGGATTTATGGCCACAAGGGGGAAGTGTCAACTACAAACTGGCATTTACCGATTACATTGCCAATGCCTGGACAACAAGGACATTTGCTGTCTGCCTCTGCAGAGACCAGACCCTGTGCTGTTGAGAGCTACTGACCTTCAATACCTCCCCCCCCCATTGGGAGATCAGGGTGGGGCAGAGGCACTCTGTGCTTCAGGGAATCTGGTGGGGCAGGTCTTTAGACAGGTGGATGCTTTTAGGAACAGCTTTTGTTATCTCAATCCTTCCATCTCCTCATATTTAGAAAAGCACTAAATCTCTTCACGGTGACATCAGATCCTCATGACTGGGGACCTTTGTAAAATGACTGTTTAATGATATTAAACTGCCCCCTCACCAAAGCCCTTAAATATTCACCCTTCTCCTGCTGCCTCTTTGGAGCAGTTTCTCAGAGCTATCTGGGGTGCTGTCTCCCAGGCTGCAGTCCTAATTATGCCCCAAATAAAACTTAACCCCACCCCCACCCACCCCCCACACACAAAATCATGCCCAATAAAACTAACTGGAAGGTTATTTCACTTGGAAATAAAATCAACAAAGCTACGTACATCTGAATTTCAAATGAAGTCATAACTGCTTTTGGCTGAGAGTATTCCAGGGACTTAATACTCTGCAAGCGCACTGAACAAATCAAAAGGTTTAAGCTTGGGATTAGGGAAAGGCTTTCTCTGAGCAAGAAAATTATACAAACAATCCAGGGGATATCAATCAATGAAACAAATTAACTGTCGAGAGCCCAGACTCAGGACCGGGTCTGCCTTGGGTCCAGATCCTTGCCATTGGCTCTGGGATCTTGTCTAATTCGCTGACTGTCCCTTGGGCCTGAGATTCCTAATCCCTAAAATGAGGATGATAACAGAACCTCTTTCGCTGGGTTGCTGGTGTAAGTTAGTCAGGGCAATGAGCCTAGGTGAAGAGGGCCAGTCAGGCAACCAGCAGTCCATAAGCATTGATGTTATTGTTATTATTATGAAAATATTTTGCAAATTGTTAATTTTGTTTTCTGAATACCTATTCTTTTAAACTCATTTTTTCTTTATACTCTTTTTAATTTTTTTTTCAATTGAAGTCTGGTTGATTTACAATGTTGTGTTCATTTCTGCTGTACAGCCAAGTATATCAGTTATACACATACACGTGCTTCATTGCTCAGTCCTGCCTGACCTTTTCTGACTCCCGGGACTGTGGAAGGCCAGGCTTCTCTGTCCGTGGGATTTCCCAGGCAAGAGTACTGGAGAGCATTGCCATTCACCTCTCCAGAGAATCTTCTCAACCCAAGGACTGAGCCTTGGTCTCCTGCATTGCAGGTGGATTCTTTACAATTTGTGCTGACAAAGACGCCATTTATACATTCTTTATGTTCTTTTCCACTATGGTTTATCATCAAATACTGAATATAATTCTCTGTGCTATACTGCAGAATCTTGCTGTTTATTCCAACCTACCACACCATCCCTTCCCCCAGCCTTGCCCCTCTTGGCAATCACTGGTCTGTTCTCTATGTTTGTGAGTCTGTTTCACAAGTAGGTTCACTTGTCTCATATTTTAGAGCCTACATACAGTGGAACACGGTATTTGTTTTTCTCACTGGAATACTACTCAGCCATTAAAAAGAGTGAAATCATGCCATTCGCAGCAACATGGATGCAATGAGAGATTATCATACTAAGTGAAATAAGTCAGAAAAAGAAGACAAGCATCCTATTTGCATTCCTTAATGGGGGAATTCAAGTGTGAGTTGGTTAAGTCTCTACATGCAGCCCCGTTAGATCCCCAGTCTTGTTCCTGCCACCCTATTCAAGGCACAGCTCCTGCCTGGGTGAAAGAGTCTAAAGAGCCGGAAAGGCACAGTCTCCCCGCTCCTGCTTTCTTAGGAGGCTGGCGCCCAGGGCTGGAGGCATGCAGCTCCTTCTGAAACAAATGTACCCTGGGTCCCTTGGGCCTCTGAGGGATCTTGTCTAATTCGCTGACTGTCCCTTGGGCCTGAGATTCCTAATCCCTAAAATGAGGATGATAACAGAACCTCTTTCGCTGGGTTGCTGGTGTAAGTTAGTCAGGGCAATGAGCCTAGGTGAAGAGGGCCAGTCAGGCAACCAGCAGTCCATAAGCATTGATGTTATTGTTATTATTATGAAAATATTTTGCAAATTGTTAATTTTGTTTTCTGAATACCTATTCTTTTAAACTCATTTTTTCTTTATACTCTTTTTAATTTTTTTTTCAATTGAAGTCTGGTTGATTTACAATGTTGTGTTCATTTCTGCTGTACAGCCAAGTATATCAGTTATACACATACACGTGCTTCATTGCTCAGTCCTGCCTGACCTTTTCTGACTCCCGGGACTGTGGAAGGCCAGGCTTCTCTGTCCGTGGGATTTCCCAGGCAAGAGTACTGGAGAGCATTGCCATTCACCTCTCCAGAGAATCTTCTCAACCCAAGGACTGAGCCTTGGTCTCCTGCATTGCAGGTGGATTCTTTACAATTTGTGCTGACAAAGACGCCATTTATACATTCTTTATGTTCTTTTCCACTATGGTTTATCATCAAATACTGAATATAATTCTCTGTGCTATACTGCAGAATCTTGCTGTTTATTCCAACCTACCACACCATCCCTTCCCCCAGCCTTGCCCCTCTTGGCAATCACTGGTCTGTTCTCTATGTTTGTGAGTCTGTTTCACAAGTAGGTTCACTTGTCTCATATTTTAGAGCCTACATACAGTGGAACACGGTATTTGTTTTTCTCACTGGAATACTACTCAGCCATTAAAAAGAGTGAAATCATGCCATTCGCAGCAACATGGATGCAATGAGAGATTATCATACTAAGTGAAATAAGTCAGAAAAAGAAGACAAGCATCCTATTTGCATTCCTTAATGGGGGAATTCAAGTGTGAGTTGGTTAAGTCTCTACATGCAGCCCCGTTAGATCCCCAGTCTTGTTCCTGCCACCCTATTCAAGGCACAGCTCCTGCCTGGGTGAAAGAGTCTAAAGAGCTGGAAAGGCACAGTCTCCCCGCTCCTGCTTTCTTAGGAGGCTGGCGCCCCAGGGCTGGAGGCATGCAGCTCCTCTTGGATTGCCAGCCGAGTAATTAAACTGAGGCTTCAAAGATGAAACCTCAAGATCAATAGGGGGCGTAGTTGGTGTGTTCCCTGTAACGCAGAGTCTACCAGGAAATAAGTTTACATATTCTTAAAGAGTGGCTACTCAATTTACCTAAAGGAATATCAAACGGACACTAAGTTATCTCTAGAATATGAACTGTTCTGTCATCTTTGAGTTAACAAAGTATTGTTTTAGATGGTGGGGGCTTTTGCTCAGGAAACAGGTCTGGGAGTGGGCTGATACTTGTTGATCATGACCATGTGAAGGGCGCGTTATACAGTTCTTATTTAAATTCCACATCAGCTTAGTGCAGTGGGTTTCATATGCAGTTGAAGGAAAGGGTACAGATAGTCAGAGGAGACAGGCAATTTGGCCCCAATTATACAGCCAAAGCAGGGGTCCAGGATCTGGTTCCCATGTCCTTAGCCCCATCCTGGGCTCTCTGACTCCCGCCCATCCCCTCACTGAACTGCTTGACGCCAACTCTTGGGGCAGCAGGCATTCAGTGTGGGTTTTGTGTATCATCTGTATGATCTCTTTTCATTTTTTTTTAATTTTTAAAAACTTAAATTTTATATTTGGGCTTCCCTGGTGGCTCAGTGGTAAAAAATATACCTACCAATGCAGGAGACACAGGTTGGATCTCTTCCTTGGGTCAGGAAGATCCCCTAGAGGAGGCAGCAGTAACTCATTCCAGTATTTTGCCTGGGAAATCCCATGGGCCTGGTAAGCTGCAGTCCATCAGGTCACAAAAGAGCCTACATAGTGACTAAACAACAACAACAAAATAACTGTTTAACAAACAGTGTTGTGATAGTTTTAAGCGAAATGCTAAGGAACTCAGCAATACATATAAATGCATCCATTCTCTCCCCAAACCCTCTCCTCTCTGGCTACCAGGTAACAATCGCAGAGTTCCATGTGCGACACAGTAGGTCCTTGGTTATCCATTTGCAACATAGCAGGGTGTAAACGTCCACCCCGAACTCTCTAACTATCCCTTCCCCCATTGCTCCCCCTCTCCCGGGCAACCACAAGTTCATTCTCTAAGTCTGTGAGTCTCTCTCTGTTTTGTAAGTTCATTTGTATCATTTATTTTTACATTCCACATGTAAGGCATATGGACCTCTTTTTAAATTGCATCAATTAACAGCTTTTGAGCCTCTCCAGTGCCTATAGGATTCCAAATAGCTCCTTCCCCCAGCGGATCTGTGGTATGTGGGGCACCTCCACAGAGGCTGAAGCTGAGTTTTAGCATCTTTTTCCTCCTGTGTGATCAAAATTCTGTGCACATCCTGTAAGCCTCTTAGTCTTCTCTGAGGATCCTATAGAGCTTGGAAACTATGGATAAAATCATATGTGAGTTGAGCTGTTTTCTTCTAAAGCAGTAGGGGGATTAACAGGTCTCTTCTATTTACCCTCCATTGAAACCCTGCTTTGCCTTTTAGAATTTTAGATAGCCTGCAGCTAACAACACATGTTTGTTTGTTTTGAATGGAAGCTTCTTAGACCCACTTGGTCCCTCCCCCACGAAGGAGTCAGATTTCATCCTTAGGAAACTTAGAGGGCTGGCCAGCCCGCCTTTCTTCCTGGGCGGATGCTGAGGTCTGCCCAGCTGGATTGTGTTTGAAAGCTTCATCATTCTTTTTTGGCATAATAAGGACCTTAGATAGAAATGGAATATCTCATTACATTGAAAGGGGAAATATCAGCATTCATTTATACAATATCTTCCTGGTCGCTTCACACATGCTGTTTAAAGAACTAGAGAGCTCCGGGCTTCACTCCCATCCTGGGGGAAAGTGTAAAGACAGAGTCAGGAAGCCAGCAGGGCCAGGAACTTTCTGCTCTGGCTCCTACCATCTGCGGATTATGTTAAGATGAGGTCTGCCAGGGCTCACCCTGGCTACTGCAGAGGCCAGCTCCTGGGAGCACACCCTGGAAGGTTCCTTACAGAGCCAGTGGGAGCCAGAGCAAAACTGAGCTAAGTAACTGCAAGGCACTAAAAATATTTGCTTTTATTTTTTTTATCCGTTTTACAAGTTTTAGAATGGAGGCAGAAGCATCAGAACTTCAGAAAAAGCGTCAGAGCTGGGCCCTATTGAGGGAGAAAGGAGATTCCAGATGGTCATCCGAGACAAGAAAGGTCTGAGCAGTGAAGAGTGGGCTTGTCCTAATTTTCCCCATCAAGAATGGTTGGCATTTCCTTTAATGTAATCTTCAGCCTGCCCTATTGAGGTCAGCTCACTCAACATTATGTAACAGCAACTCCTGGGGAAAGCTCTGTCTCGTGGCTGAATAAATTGATTTCCTTGAAGCCCTGGAGGGACTTCTGCTCCGAAGGGGAAGGCTAGAACGTCACTCAGGAGAACACTACTTTTTATTTTTCTCCATGAGTTAAGAGAAAAGAGAGGAATGTTAAGGGTTGTGGGATGAAAGAAGTCTGTGTGACTTGTCCGGGACCGCGGGTCGGCCCGGCCACATCCTATAGCTTTGCCTGTCCAGGACCGCAGGTCGGCCCGGCCGCATCCTAAGCCTCCCAAGCATGAATGCTACAATGTAACATTTGAGATAGCGCTTGGCGGAGCTCCCAGCATGAGAATATCATCATCCTGACTGGGACTGTGAGAACCTTAACCACGCCTTACGACCTTCAGTTTGAGAACATCGCCACAGGCTTCCAAAGATGGCGCCTAGCGGGAGCAAAAGGGGCGCGGTCTTGCGCTGTCTGGGACGTGTGCTCATTGCCGTGATTGGCTGAGTGAAGTTTCCGTGCTCGTGATCAGTACATGCTCCTCATAGACTCTTACCATTATGTAATCTCGTGCATAGTTGACCTTTAACATGATTGGTCTATTGTTGGGCTCTTCCGCCTTTTGTACAGTATAAATATTGCTCACTTTCAACAATAAAACGAGACTTGATCAGACTCCTGTCTTGTCTCCTTTTCTCGTGTCTCTTGTCCTCTTCATTCCCACTCCCCCCCTTTAGGGTCTGCGTTGAGGAATCCTAGGTCTTCGCTGACAAATCCTGCGGGTCGGGACAAGTGGCGCCCAACGTGGGGCCTAAAGTACGGGGGTCCCCCGTGAAGAAGCGGTGCCAAGAGCCGGCGACAACAGAGAAGAGTGAATTGCCTCTCAGCTGCTGCGGGAACCTGCCGCGCCAAGATTGAGGTAAAGATAGGCACCAAATAGGGGACAAGCATAAAAAATTTACAAAATGAGACAAAAATTGAGTCAACATGATATGTATATAAAACAATTAGAAAGAGCTTTAAAGGCACGAGGAATAAAGGTGAAAAGTCAAGATTTGTTTAAATTTTTTGATTTTGTTAAAGATGTCTGCCCCTGGTTTCCACAAGAAGGAACTATTACTTTAAACAAGTGAAAGCGGGTAAAAAATGCACTGCGGGATTTTTATGACGCTTTTGAACCAGAGAAAGTTCCCGTGACTGCTTTCAGTTACTGGAATCTAGTTAAAAAACTTATAAATACTAGAGATAGACCTCCAAAAATAACAATTGCTATTGCTCATACAAAAAAAATCTTAAAGACTAGTTCTCAAGCAGATCTTAAGAAGTCTCCCTTAAAAGAAGAGACAGATTTAATATCTTTAGAGAGTGATGATGAGGAGCCTGCTGCCACTCCTGTTAAGAAAAAACAGGAAGTTATAGGAGAACCCCCTGAGACAGAACTAAAGAGAAAGGTTCCAAAAATATATCCCAAGTTACAAATAGAGAGTGAGAATCAAGATAAGCATGGTCCTGGCCCTTTAGAGGTTGGTTGAGATAACTTAAAAAAAGAGGTCATAAAAAGTCATGGGTTGGACCAGCTTCCGCCATTTTCATGCCCTCCCCCCTACAAAATGGCCTCCGCGCCTACAGTCATGGCGGCCGTGGGTGAGAGAAAAGATATTAATCCTAAAGAGGAACTGAGAGATAAGATTGCCTTATTAGAAGAACAAATAAAGCTTGAAAAATTACATCAGTCATTAATTACTAAATTGCAAAGATTAAAAACTAAAAACGAGCGGGTTGATGACGTAGTGAAAGAAAGTCCTACCACACGTCAGCACCAGCAGCCTGGTAAACATGTCCCTAAAGACAAGATGGCTGCTTACCCGGAAGAGAGAGATTATGACTGTAAAGTTGCCTTTCCGGTCACAGAGACCACAGACAATCAGAGAACGATATGGAGACATCATAGGAGTTTTGATTTTGCTATCATAAAAGAATTAAAAACTGCAGTCTCCCAATATGGAGCCACTGCGCCCTATACCATCGCCATATTAGAATCTGTGGCAGACACTTGGCTTACACCTGGAGACTAGAATACTTTAGTCAGAGCAGTTCTCACAGGGGGTGATCATCTGTTATAGAAATCAGAGTACTTCGAGGCGTGTAAAAAAAACAACACAGAAAAATTTCCAGGCAGGAAATGGGTGGACTCTCGATATGTTGACAGGTTCTGGTCACTATGATAATGGTGATGCACAAATGCAATACGATGCTGGATTATTTGCACAGATTCAGACAGCTGCCACTAAAGCTTGGAAAAAACTCCCAACAAAAAGAGATCTAGGAGCCTCACTTACAGGGGTAAAACAGGGATCGGATGAGCCATTTGCAGACTTTGTGCACAGACTTATCACAACGGCAGACAGGATTTTTGAAAACGCTGATGCGGGACTAGATTATGTAAAACAGTTGGCCTATGAAAATGCCAATGCAGCCTGTCAAGCTGCAATTAGGCCTTATAAAAAAAAGACTGACTTGACGAGATATATACGTCTTTGTGCAGATATTGGACCATCATATCAACAAAGTTTGGCCATGGCAACAGCGTTTAGTAGAAAAACAGTCAAAGACTTTCTAGCTGAGCGAGATAAAAATAAAAAGAGGTGCTTTAAATGTGAAAGGCCAGGACACTTTGCTCAAAATTGCAACAATGTAGCTCAAGATAGTGATAAAAAAGCTGACGAGAAAGCCCCTGGCCTCTGTCCTAGATACAAAAGAAGAAAACACTAGATGAATCAGTGTACATCTAAGACTGATGTTCAAAGAAATCCTCTAACACCCCAACAGAGAAACGAGAAGAGGGGCCAGCCTCAGGCCCCGAGACAAACATATGAGACAGTCAGCTTTGTTCCAGCTCAAAACAACAACAACCCCTTTCAGGACTTAATAGAACAATCCCAGGCAGCACAGGATTGGACCTCTGTGCCGCCACCCACACAATATTGACTCCAGAAATGGGGCCTCAAGCCTTGCCTACAGGAGTCTATGGTCCCCTGCCTCCTAAAACTTTTGGGTTACTCCTAGGGCATAAAAATGTCACCATAAAGGGTCTCCAAGTCTTCCCAAGAGTTATTGATAACGATTATACAAGAGAGATTAAAATTATGGCCCAGGCTAATGAGAGTATTACAACTATTGATCAAAGAAAAAAAATAGCTCAATTGATATTAATACCTTTGATTACAACCGATCATATAACACAGTCGAAAAAAAGAAAAGCCAAAAATTTTAAATCCTCAGATGCATATTGGGTACAACAGATCACCAATAATAAGCCTTCGTTGACTCTCTAGTTAGATGAGAAATTATTCAATGGGCTAATAGATACAAGAGCTGATGTAACCATTATCAGAAAAAAAGATTGGCCATCTAATTGGCCTACTTCAGAAACCATGACAAATTTAAGAGACATTGGACAAAGTACCAACCCCAGACAAAGTTCCAAATATCTCACTTAAAAAGATAAAAAAAATAATTCTAGATTGATCAAACCGTTTGTTATTGCTCGCCTGCCTGTAAATTTATGGGGTCAAAATTTGCTGTCACAAATGAAAATAATTATGTGTAGCCCAAATGACGTAGTTACAGTACAGATACTAGCCCAAGGATATACCCCTAAAAAAAGTCTAGGAAAAAGAGAAGATGAGATAGTAAAACCTGTCCAGGCTGTAGGCAAAATAGATCGTAGAGGTTTGAGAAGTTTTTAATGGCGACCATTGACTTGCCTGTACCCCAGAGATGCACAGATCCTATAACTTAGAAGTCCTCGTCGCCTGTCTGGGTTGCTCAATGGCCGCTAACCACTAAAAAATTACAAGCCGCCCAACAATTAGTACAAGAACAGCTGGAGACTAGACATATAGTAGAGAACATTTCCCCTTAAAATACTCCTATCTTTGTTGTAAAGAAAAAATCTAGTAAATAGAGGCTCTTACAAGATCTGAGAGCCATTAATGCCACCATGGTAGTAATGAGTGCCTTACAACCAGGATTGCCCTCTCCAGTGGCTGTCCCTAGAGGCTACTTTAAAATTATTCTAGATCTTAAAGATTGTTTCTTTACTATACCATTACATCCTAATGATCAAGAACGGTTTACATTTAGTTTGCCTTCCGTAAATTTCCGAGAGCCCATGAGACGCTATCAATGAAAAGTGTTGCCTCAAGACATGGCCAATAGTCCAACGTTGTGTCAAAAGTTTATAACAACAGCGATACGGCCTATACGAAAAGCCTAAAAACAGATGTATATAATCCATTATATAGATGATATCCTAATAGCGGGACGTATAGGAACAAAAGTTTTACAATGTTTCCATCAGCTTAAAAATAGTTTAAATGCTGCTGGACTACAAATAACACCAGAAAAAGTACAATTAAAAGACCCTTATACTTATTTAGGTTTTGAACTCCAGGGGCCAAAGGTTATTAATCAAAAAGCAACCATTCGTAAAGACCAATTACAAACGCTCAATGATTTCCAAAAACTCTTAAGAGATATAAATTAGTTTCGTCCGTATTTAAAAATACCTACTGGTAACTTACAGCCTTTATTTGATATATTAAAAAGAGATCCAAATCCAAAATCCTCTCGATCCTTGACTCCAAAAGCTCTAGATGCCCTTACTAAAGTAAAAACAACAATTGCTAATCAATTTGTGACATATATAGATTATAACAAATCTTTAACCTTTATAACCTTTAATACGAAGTTAACCCCTACAGGCCTTTTCTGACAAGATAATCCTATCATGTGGGTTCATCTCCACTCTTCCCCCAAAAAAATCTTAGTACCGTATTATGATGCTCTTGCTGATCTAATTATCCTGAAAAGAAAACAGAGTAGAAAGTATTTTGGGTTTGAACCATCAACGATAATTCAACCTTACACCCGAGATCAAATTACTTGGCTCTTACAAAACAGTGACTCTTGGCTTCTCACATTAGCTTCTTTTACAAAAAATCTGGATAATCATTATCCACCCAATAAGTTTATTCAATTTAGTAGATTGCATGCCTTTATTTTTCCACGTGTTGTCAACAAAAAACCATTGAACGACGCCTTAGTAATATTCACTAATAGATCTTCTTCAAGAATTGCTGCTTATACTTTTAAAGATACAATAATAAAGTTTAAAACTAAATATAGTTCAGCACAATTAGTTAAATTACAGACTATAATTGCTGTTCTGTGTGCCTTCCCAAAACAACCTATCAATATATATACTGATAGTGCTTATGTAGCTCATTCAGTGCCTCTTTTAGAGACGGTTGCCCAGATTAAATCAATATCAGAAACTGCCATGTTATTTTTACAATGTCAACAAATCATTCGACGAAGGACACATCCCTTCTTTTTGGGTCATGTCAGAGCTCATTCTGGTCTTCCAGGACCATTGGCCAAGGGTAATGCCATAGCTGACATGGCTACCAAACTGGTCACGACTGTGATGGTGGATAATTTACAACGAGCACAAAGTACTCATGCCTTGCATCATTGTAATGCTCAGACTTTAAGACTTTTGCATAAAATCACCAAGGAACAAGCTCGCCAAATTGTTAGGAGTTGTACTACCTGTATTCAGCATTTACCTGTACCTCACCTTGGTGTAAACCCAAGAGGTCTTCTACCTAATGTGTTATGGCAGATGGATGTTACCCATTATAATGACTTTGGTACTATGAAATATGTTCATGTCTGTATTGATACTTTCAGTGACTTTCTTATGGGCTCACTTCAATCCGGAGAAGCTGTTAAACATGTTAAGGCACACCTTTTACACTGTTTTGCCCTAGCAGGCATACCCTCACAAATCAAAACAGATAATGGCCCCGGATATACTTCCAAGGCTTTTCAAGATTTCTGTAATACTTTATGCATTCAGCATACCACAGGTACCCCCTACAACCCCCAAGGCCAAGGCATGGAAGAACGTGCTCATCTACCCATTAAGGTTACCATTAAAAAATAAAAAAGGGGATTGGTACCCTACCAAGGGTACCCCAGAAACATACTAAATCATGCCCTTTTTATTTTAAATTTTTTAAATTTGGACGCTCAAAGAAAATCTACAGCTGATCGATTCTGGCATTCAACAACAAATACAAATTTTGCCATGGTCAGATGGAAAGATCCTCTTGACAATTCCTGGCATGGTCCAGATCCAGTGTTAATCTGGGGACGAGGATCAGTTTGCATGTTTGCGCGTGAATATGATGCCGCACGATGGCTACCTGAACGTCTTGTGAGACAAATGGATAATTAATAAACCAGGGAAAAGTGTCTCCCCGAGAAGCCCCTCTTCTCTTTTCTACAGAATGCTCGTCGTCAAGATGTTGGCCTTATTCCTGATGCTATATAGACGACTGACAGAAACAGAAGCAGGTTTTGGCGACCCGTCGGATGTTCACAAGATATTGCAAGAACGGTATGGACGACCCTGTCAATGCTTAGGGGGATATAGCCTTCCTAAGTTAGGTCAATATATCACCACAATAAATTGCGGAGGTCATAAAACATACCTCCTAGCCGATAACCGATGGGTATGTAGTCCCAGTCCTAAAGTAGATACAACTCACCCGAGCCTCTTATGTAGCTACTGCAAACAGGTGCATATCGCAGTACATAGCTCCTGCTATATTCAATACAAACTGTGCCGATTTGGCAGTGAAACTGTTTTCAGTGCTACCTTAGCGCGCGGCCCTACTAAAGAGATAAAGGGCCCGTGAGGATTGGTTATAGCAGGATGTCCTGGCAAAGAGAGAGATCAAATATGCTGGCGAATAAAAGCTCCCATACATGTGTCAGATGGAGGAGGACCACAAGATTTGTATCGAGAAGAGACAATAAAGGGTCAGATAAAAAGGCTCCGACAAGAACTCCCGCCTGAACTAAAATATCACCCTATAGCACTACCAAAGGTGAGAGAAAAATTGCAACTTGATCCACAGACTTTAGATATTTTAAATGCTACCTATAGGTTGCTGAACGATACCCAACCAGACTTAGCTAAGGACTGCTGACTCTGCTTACATCAGGGAGTCCCTCGTCCTGTTGCTATGCCCTATTTCAGCCACACCAACATAAGCCTCTATACTAATCGCTTGACATGTATACCTACTCTTCCCATTACTGTATCCTTGATACTGAATGCTGATAATTGCACATCTGTTTTTAAATCAGGAAAGAATAATGGTTATGATATAGACGTAGGGATCATAAGAAATAAATGTGCCACGGTAATAAACATCACTGACGCCTTGTGTGCAACCAATGGTGCAGTCTTTGTGTGCGGAAATAGTCTTGCATATACGTATTTGCATCGAAATTGGACGGGACAATGTTTATTGACCTATCTCCTTCCAGATGTAGATATAATCACAGGAGGTCAGGAAGTTCCTATCCCTAGTATTGATCACTTTTCTATAGACCAAAGCGGCCAGTATTGTTTGCCCCTTTGTTAGCAGTTTTGGGTATTACAACTGCAGTAGCCACAGGGTCAGCAGGTATGGGCATCTCTCTTACTCGATATGCCAAGCTGTCCCAACAACTAATTTCCGATGTGCAAGCTATATCAGAAACTATACAAGATATCCAAGACCAGGTTGACTCCTTAGCGGAGGTGGTATTACAGAATAGAAGAGGTCTAGACTTAGTAACTGCAGAGCAGGGAGGTATCTGTTTGGCTCTACAGGAGAAATGCTGTTTCTATGTCAATAAGTCTGGCATAGTCAGAGACAAGGTGAAACAACTACAAGAAGAACTTGAGCAACGAAGACGTGACCTCGCTGCCAACCCCCTTTCCCGACGGGATGAAATGGACTGTTGCCTTACCTTATGCCCTTACTTGGACCTTTGATCACCCTACTTCTTCTATTTGCTTTTGGACCCATGCTGTTTAATAAGCTTATAGCATTCATTAAGCAACACATTGAGGCTATTTTGGCAAAGCCAATTCAGGTCCATTATCATCGCCTTGAGATGGCAAAACAAGGTGAAGCATCTCTTTCTACTAGTGGAGAGCAATCACCTCCCCTGTGAGCTGAACTGGTCAGCCAGAGACGGGTAAGACTAAGACAGGAGGGCTGCCATGGCTGCTGCCTTATCCCATGACGGGGAATGCCTGCTAATGTTGTGTCCCGACCTAAGACAGGCACAGTTCCCGAGGGGTTTCTCTTGGCTTTGAATAAAAGGGGGGCCTGTCCGGGACCGCTGGTCGGCCCGGCCACATCCTATAGCTTTGCCTGTCCAGGACCGCAGGTCGGCCCGGCCGCATCCTAAGCCTCCCAAGCATGAATGCTACAATGTAACATTTGAGATAGCGCTCGGAGCTCCCAGCATGAGAATATCATCATCCTGACTGGGACTGTGAGAACCTTAACCACGCCTTACGACCTTCAGTTTGAGAACATCGCCACAGGCTTCCAAAGATGGCGCCTAGCGGAGCAGGAGGGCGCGGTCTTGCGCTGTCTGGGACGTGTGCTCATTGCCGTGATTGGCTGAGTGAAGTTTCCGTGCTCGTGATCAGTACATGCTCCTCATAGACTCTTACCATTATGTAATCTCGTGCATAGTTGACCTTTAACATGATTGGTCTATTGTTGGGCTCTTCCGCCTTTTGTACAGTATAAATATTGCTCACTTTCAACAATAAAACGAGACTTGATCAGACTCCTGTCTTGTCTCCATTTCTCGTGTCTCTTGTCCTCTTCATTCCCACTCCCCCCCTTTAGGGTCTGCGTTGAGGAATCCTAGGTCTTCGCTGACAAATCCTGCGGGTCGGGACAGTGACTAAACACAGCACTCATTTTATATGAGGCAGACTTACTCTGCATGTGTAATTATTACTGCATGAAATTTTTGTCTATACATTTCAGTGCCTATATCTCTGGGATCAAAGGGAAACATTCTTTATTATTATAATCATGAAGGTATTGATAACGTCCTTCAACTTCTTGTGGTTAGCCAAGTGCAGTCTGATTCTGAGCTCATTGCGGGCTATTGAAAAGACACTCAAGACTTCATAGACTTGAAAAAATTTGGTGTTTCTGAGAACGCACCACTAGACAATCAAACAAGAAGCACGGGCTTGGGGAGACTTCTGGATCTCCAGGTTTGGCCTCCAGTGAGAGACAAGGTTCTTCATGGGACCTATCTTGAGAAAATGTAGCAGAGAAAGACAGCTGTAAAAACCTGTATACTTCAAATGGACGGCTAGCTTTGAGATGACAGTATCATCGAGGCAGGCCTTCGTTAAATGGGCAGGTCACAGGCCACCCGTGACCCACGGCCCCCGTGACACCTGGCCGAAGAGTTGGAACCAGCCTTGGCCGAGGGTACCGCTGCCTCTTTCTACCAAGGACAGCCCCAAACAGCCCGTCTCCAAGAGATCAATGAAAGAAAGGCTTAGTTCTCCTTTAGCTGAGATGTTTATTAAGAAAATTATGCATTCAGACATTTTGTAAACAATAATACAGAGACCCTGTGTAACAGTAGACTTTACCTGGGTTCCCACAATGGTAACATCTTAGAAAGCCAGTGTGTAATACCTCAATCAGGGTATTAACCTTGACACAGCTCATCGGTGCTTGTGTGTGCTCAGTTCCATAGAGTTTTATCACATGTGTATTCATTACACTCTAGGTACAGAGTCGTTCTGTACCCATTTTTTTTTGTCTTTAAAGATCACACTTTTTGGCCAAACCCACCCTACCCCTCCTTCCTCCCAGCCCCTGAGGCCTAGAAAGTGTTAGTCATTCAGTCGTGTCTGGCTAGTTGTGACCCCAGACTCCTTGTCCAGGAATTTTGTAGGCAAAAGTAGTGGAGTGCGTAGCCATTCCATTCTCTAGGGGATCTTCCCAATCCAGGGATCAAACCTGGGTTTCCTGCGTTTCAGGAAGATTCTTTACTATCTGAACCACCAGGTAAGCCCTCTGTAAGCCTTGGCAAACACAAATATACTCTGCATTGCTAAATTTTCGTTATTGCAAAATGTTCTGTAAGTGGGATCATAAAGTACATAGCTTTTTTTCTGATTGACGTTTTCACTCAGTATTGTATTATTCCTTGGAGATCAATCCAAGTTGTTGGATGAATAGCAATAATTTGTTCCTTTCTAATCTGAGTGGCATTCTATAGTATGGATATACCAAAGTTTGTTCAACATTCATTTATTTAAGGATGTCTGGACCATTTCCTATTTATTGATGAATAAAGCTATGATAAACATTTGTGTATAGTTTTGGTGTAAACATAAGTTTTTATTGCTTTGGAATAAATGCCCACAGACGCAATTGCTGGCTTGTATTGTATTTGTAAGTTTCATTTTATAAGAAGCTTCTCGACCGTTGTCCAGAATGGCTGCACCACTTCCATCCCCACCATCGATGTGGGAGTGAGCCGCCTGTTCCTCACTCTTGCCAGCATTTGATGCCATCTCTACTGTTACTCTAGCCATTCTGCAGGTACAGAGTGATAGTTCACCATGATTTTCGTTTGCATTTCTCTGATGCCTCATGACGTTGCACTATTCCCCAGGTTCTCAGCTGCCAGAATGCCTGTAAATGCTTTACCCATTTCTACTTGGATTGCTTGGGTTTGTTTTTTTCTATTTTTTACTGTTGAGCTTGAGAATTCTTTATACTAGATGTTAGTCCTTTGTTGAACATGCAGTTTGTATTTTCTCTGAGTCTGCTGCTTGTCTTTTATGCTCTACATATGGTCCTTTGCAGAGAATAAGTTTTTAATTTTGATAAAATCTAATTAAGCAATTTTTCTTTCTATGGATTGTGTTTTGGCGGTAAGTTTATAAATACTTTACCTATATGCCAAAGTTTTTGTCCTAGGAATTTTTTTAAAATTTTATAGTTTTAGGGTTCACATTTAAGTTCATGATTCATTTTGAGTTAATCTTTGTAGGAGGCATAAGATTTAGACAAGTTTCCACTTTTGGGCCTTGGTTGTTTAATTTTTCTATTACCAATTGCTGAAAAAGCTTTCCCCCATCCCCTTCTCAAATGAATGGCTTTGCACCTTTATCAAAAATAAATGCATCATTCATCAGTGAGAATATTTACAAAAGTCAGTTGAGTAAGTTTGTGTGTGTGTCTGTCTCTGGGTCCATATTCTGTTCCATTGATCTATGAAAGGAGAATTTAAAAGTTTGTTTTACTTTAAAAACTGTATTCAGCTTTATTGCTTGTGTAAGGGCTTTGAATAAGCATACACTGTATTTTCAGTTTCTCATAATATTCTAATTGCTGCATAAGTTTGTAAAATAGATACATATGTGCATACCTCTCTGTATACATACACACATGTAAAAACACATATTCAAGCATGGGACATTTGCATAAGTATATACACTGTGTTTGTGTACATATAATAAGATAAAACTGTAGTATAGGATAAAGACTTATCACAATATTAATTAAAGGTTTGTGATTTGCCATAGATAGAAATAAATTTTCCTACATTAGTCTTAGAGTAAGTGAAACCTAAGTTAGATGTAATTTACGCTGCTTGTGTTATAAATTTGCTGTTACTATTCCTTTATTTTTTACTGCCCTAGTATTAATGGTCAACCATTATGATATGAGGTTTTTCTTAGCTATATGTCTGTGCATATAAGAGATTAAAGCTGAGTACCTATTAATCATATTCTATGACAGAGGAGTGACATTTCTTTCTTTTTTTCAAAGGCAAATTGAACTGTGAAACCTAGTAGCAAGTGAGAAAGTGAGAAAAAAAATCCATATTTTGTGCTTAAAATCATAAGAATATTAATGTCATAAGATACACAGGCAGATACACAGAGTTTTTTAAAGAGAAAAATTGCTGCGTAATATAAACACTTTTGAAGCCTGCAAAGAGTCTGAGAATAATATTCCCCTCTGAGAGCTGAATTAATGAAATCTATACTCACAGAGATTGCCTCAAAATTCCCTTAAATGACAGATCTTTCAGGTCAAAGCAGGTTGCTCAGTAAATTTTTCACCAAATATGAAAATTGAGAGAGAGATTTAATTTCATCGCATCTTTATTGGTGGATGACACTGGCCATTAATGCCATCCAAAATAGCATTCTCTTTCCTGACGTTCTAATATTATGCTCATGAAATATGACATCAATTTCTGTTAATTTCCCTACAGCATCTCCATCAGGGACAACATGCACCTGCCTGACTGACATCAAATTAACACTGTATTGGCCATTTCTGTTCCCACGTTAGTTAAAAATCTGGCCTTCTAGTCTACACGTCCAACCTTCCTCCCTGCTGTTTAGTTGCTGATTCCCTCTAGCCCCAAGTACAGTCACAAAAACGCGACTTTGCACCTGCAAAGCTGAGGATCCAACCCTGAGCACTGACTGCCCTGCAAAGCAGCTACCCTGGGAGACCTGTCCTGACTTCAGCTCCTGACAGTCCCCTCATTATCATCTTGTGCCCCTCAGATGCTGCCACAGGGTGTGTGCTGAGAAGCTGAAAAGAAAAGCAAGGACTGTTGAAACTCATAGCCCAAGCCATCCACCAGCCATCAAAGGAGGTTTAGAGTTAAGCACTCAAGACACCTGACCCTCCTCCCATTGACTGGTCAGCCACATCTGCTCTATGTATCTGTCCTCAGGCAAGAAATTTTTCATCAAAAATTGGCATAAGTCCTAAGTTAGATGTAATTTACGCTGCTTGTGTTATAAATTTGCTGTTACTATTCCTTTATTTTTTACTGCCCTAGTATTAATGGTCAACCATTATGATATGAGGTTTTTCTTAGCTATATGTCTGTGCATATAAGAGATTAAAGCTGAGTACCTATTAATCATATTCTATGACAGAGGAGTGACATTTCTTTCTTTTTTTCAAAGGCAAATTGAACTGTGAAACCTAGTAGCAAGTGAGAAAGTGAGAAAAAAAATCCATATTTTGTGCTTAAAATCATAAGAATATTAATGTCATAAGATACACAGGCAGATACACAGAGTTTTTAAAGAAAAAAATTGCTGCGTAATATAATCACTTTTGAAGCCTGAAAAGAGTCTGAGAATAATATTCCCATCTGAGAGCTGAATTAATGAAATCTATACTCACAGAGATTGCCTCAAAATTCCCTTAAATGACAGATCTTTCAGGTCAAAGCAGGTTGCTCAGTAAATTTTTCACCAAATATGAAAATTGAGAGAGAGATTTAATTTCATCGCATCTTTATTGGTGGATGACACTGGCCATTAATGCCATCCAAAATAGCATTCTCTTTCCTGACGTTCTAATATTATGCTCATGAAATATGACATCAATTTCTGTTAATTTCCCTACAGCATCTCCATCAGGGACAACATGCACCTGCCTGACTGACATCAAATTAACACTGTATTGGCCATTTCTGTTCCCACGTTAGTTAAAAATCTGGCCTTCTAGTCTACACGTCCAACCTTCCTCCCTGCTGTCTAGTTGCTGATTCCCTCTAGCCCCAAGTACAGTCACAAAAACGCGACTTTGCACCTGCAAAGCTGAGGATCCAACCCTGAGCACTGACTGCCCTGCAAAGCAGCTACCCTGGGAGACCTGTCCTGACTTCAGCTCCTGACAGTCCCCTCATTATCATCTTGTGCCCCTCAGATGCTGCCACAGGGTGTGTGCTGAGAAGCTGAGAAGAAAAGCAAGGACTGTTGAAACTCATAGCCCAAGCCATCCACCAGCCATCAAAGGAGGTTTAGAGTTAAGCACTCAAGACACCTGACCCCTCCCTCCCATTGACTGGTCAGCCACATCTGCTCTATGTATCTGTCCTCAGGCAAGAAATTTTTTCATCAGAAAAGTTGGCAGACGTTCCTGACTTCTGGCTGGCTTCCTTTTACAGGGGTAACATTGCTCAGAGTGAACTGAATCAGCTGCCTAGAACATTTTCCCTTGATTACTGCCAAGTAACTGTCCTTCACATCATCCCAACCCATCCACCTTCAGTTACAAGTGCTTCTTTATTTTTAATGGGTATAATATTAATCTTTGAGAGTGTTTCTTTTCCCTTCTTGTCAGAAAATAGGCCAGGTCTCTTTCTGTTGCTATTCTTCTGTTCTAGCGACTCGGCAATTCAAAGGCTGGTCCACAGGTTGCCGGCATTCATGAATCATTTGTTACCCACCAGTGAGACAAGTCCAGAAAGTGAACTATTTGGAAAGCTTTATACACATTTAACCGTGGCATCCGGGAGCATGACTTTGTGTTTTACAAAGACATCTCTCCATGATCAAAGAGCAATAAAAATTCTGGTCTTTGCCACAGTGAGTTAAGAGTCATGGTCCTAAGATACTATCTTAAATTAACTACTATGAGACTTTTCTCAAACAGGGGTGTATTTCCTTTGTTGTTGTTGTTCAGTCATGTCCGTCATGTCCAACTCTTTGTGACCCCATGGGCTAAACCATGGCAGGCTCCTCTGTCCTCCACTATTTCCCAGAGTTTCCTCAAATTTGTGTCCATTGAGTTGCTGATGCTATCTAACAATCTCATCCTCTGTGGCCCCCTTCTCCTTTTGCCTTCAGCCTTTCCCAGTATCAGGAACTTTCCCATTGAGTCAGCTCTTCACATCATGTAACCATAGTGTTGGAACTTCAGTCATCAGTCCTTCCAGTAAATATTAAGGGTTGATTTCCTTTAGAATTGACTGATTTGATCTTTTTGCAGTCCAAAGGACTCTCAAGAGTCTTCTCCAGCACCACAGTTCCAAAGCATACATTCTTCAGTCCCTCTTTTAAAGCAGGAAACGCTTTCAAAGGGTTTGGGTTTTTGGAGGTTTAGAGTTAAGCACTCAAGACACCTGACCCTCCCTCCCATTGACTGGTCAGCCACATCTGCTCTATGTATCTGTCCTCAGGCAAGAAATTTTTTCATCAGAAAAGTTGGCAGACGTTCCTGACTTCTGGCTGGCTTCCTTTTACAGGGGTAACATTGCTCAGAGTGAACTGAATCAGCTGCCTAGAACATTTTCCCTTGATTACTGCCAAGTAACTGTCCTTCACATCATCCCAACCCATCCACCTTCAGTTACAAGTGCTTCTTTATTTTTAATGGGTATAATATTAATCTTTGAGAGTGTTTCTTTTCCCTTCTTGTCAGAAAATAGGCCAGGTCTCTTTCTGTTGCTATTCTTCTGTTCTAGCGACTCGGCAATTCAAAGGCTGGTCCACAGGTTGCCGGCATTCATGAATCATTTGTTACCCACCAGTGAGACAAGTCCAGAAAGTGAACTATTTGGAAAGCTTTATACACATTTAACCGTGGCATCCGGGAGCATGACTTTGTGTTTTACAAAGACATCTCTCCATGATCAAAGAGCAATAAAAAGTCTGGTCTTTGCCACAGTGAGTTAAGAGTCATGGTCCTAAGATACTATCTTAAATTAACTACTATGAGACTTTTCTCAAACAGGGGTGTATTTCCTTTGTTGTTGTTGTTCAGTCATGTCCGTCATGTCCAACTCTTTGTGACCCCATGGGCTAAACCATGGCAGGCTCCTCTGTCCTCCACTATTTCCCAGAGTTTCCTCAAATTTGTGTCCATTGAGTTGGTGATGCTATCTAACAATCTCATCCTCTGTGGCCCCCTTCTCCTTTTGCCTTCAGTCTTTCCCAGTATCAGGAACTTTCCCATTGAGTCAGCTCTTCACATCATGTAACCATAGTGTTGGAACTTCAGTCATCAGTCCTTCCAGTAAATATTAAGGGTTGATTTCCTTTAGAATTGACTGATTTGATCTTTTTGCAGTCCAAAGGACTCTCAAGAGTCTTCTCCAGCACCACAGTTCCAAAGCATACATTCTTCAGTGCTCGGCCTTCTTTTCATTAATTAGATTTATTTATTTTCAGTTGAAGGATAACTGCTTTACAAAGTTGTGTTGGTTTCTGCCAAACATCAACATGAATTAGCCATAGATACACACATATCTTCTCTGTCTTGAACCTCCCTCCCATCTCCCTCCCCACCCCACCCCTCTAGGCTGTCACAGGGCCCCAGTTTGAGCTCCCGGAGTCCTATAGAAAATGCCTACTGGCTATCTATTTTACATATGGTAATGTATGTTTCCATGTCGCTCTCTCCATACATCACGCCCTCTTCTTCCTTCCCCTCCTCCTGTGTCCATTAGTCTGTTCTCTATGTCTGTGTCTCCATTGCTATCCTGCAAATAGGTTCATCAGCACCGCCTTTCAAGGTTCCGTATATTTGCATTAGTATATACAATATTTGTTTTTCTCTTTCTGACTTACTTCACTCTGTATGATAGGCTCTAGGTCCATCCACCTCATTATAATTGAGTCAAATGCATTCTTTCATATGGCCACTTATACGTATTCCACTGTATGTTAATACTCTATTGTATATATGTGCCACGGCTTCTTTCTCGACTCATCTGCAAATGGAGATCTAGGTTGCTTCCATGTCCTAGCTATTGTAAAATGGTGCTGCAGTGAAAATTAAGGTACAGGAGTCTTTTTACATTTTGCTTTCCTCAGGGTGCATGCCTAGTAGTGGGATTGCTGTGTCATATGGTGTTTTTATTCCTGTTTGTTTTTTTTTAAGGACTCTCTATACTGACTTCCACAAGGTTCTCAGCCTTCTTATGGTTCACCTCTCACATCTGTGCATGAAATCCATACATTTCCCTTGTGCTAAAGCCTAAAAATACAAATTAAATGTTATTTTAATTTATTTTATAGTTTTTTTTTTTTTTTATCCAGTACAATCCCCTTTGATTTGAACTATCTACCAATATGCAGATGTTTGGATCAAAACAATAAAGAAAACAGAGGCTTAAGATAAAAAGTTTTCTTTGTCCTAATCATAGATAAAGATTTCTATTCAATACACTCATTTTTTTCATCAGTGCCGATGAGTATTTAGTTAAGGATGTTGCTTTACTTTCTGCATACTGGTTCTCCCTACTGAGTGAGTATAAATAGTATAAGAGGTGGAAATGTGTCTAGTCTCTAATACTAGGTGATTCCCTAGAAATTGTACTATAAAAAATCATATTACTTATTTTCAGATTAGTATAAAAATTCAATAGAAAGTGATGTCTGACAGAATCGTAAGAGGTTAAAAACTGGTCATTCACTGGACAATATGTTTTTATTGTATGATGAAAATCAATTCAATCAGAGCACAATTAATTCATGCAAGGTGCTGTGAGAAGTTCAAAAGAATTGAATGAGATTATTTTCCCCTGGGATTCCCTGGTGGCTCAGATGGTAAAGACTCTGTCTGCAATGTGAGATATCTGCGTTCCATCCCTGGGTTGGGAAGGGCCCTTGTAGAACAGAAAGGCTACCCACTCCATTATTCTTGGTCTGGAGAATTCCATGGTTCATCCAAGTGTTGCAAAGTGTCGGACCTGACAGAACGACTTTCACTCTCACTGTATTCTCCCCTGAAGAAGCAAGCACACATGTCAGAGGAGCCAGATACAAATTAAGAAGCCAACACACTGATGAAGTATGGGAATAAGTACGATTTCCAATGTGTGTATTGGTGCTGAAAGAA
Organism: Tragulus kanchil; assembly: GCA_022376925.1. Taxonomy (NCBI): domain Eukaryota; kingdom Metazoa; phylum Chordata; class Mammalia; order Artiodactyla; family Tragulidae; genus Tragulus; species Tragulus kanchil. Next base: position 161,992,717 of record JAIOJX010000004.1, on the reverse strand, counting down.
TTCAGAGGAAGGGTAGGGTGATTCTGAAAGAGGGGTTAATTTAAGAACCTGCTAATATGGTCAGAACATGCAGATTGGCTTTCAAAGCACCTACAGGGCTTGAATTGGCAGAGGGAACGCAGTTGACAGCCATCCAAAGTGGATTTCGGAAGTGGGAGATGAGCCGGGACTGGAGTTTGGAGATTTGAAGAGCACCTAATGGAATAAGAGACCGCTTTGGTTAGAACTAAATGTGGATGGAGGAGAGTCATAGAGGGGAGATTGGGTGACTGTCCGATGTGTTCAATGAGAAACTGGATATCAGGACGGGAGGTTTCTAGCTCTGTGCCAAAAGAGCAAATGAGAAGTGCTTTCAGCAGTAGCTTCGTGAGGAAGGCAGCAAGCCATCCACACTCTGGGTGTACTTCTCCCTCAGACCTTCAGGTGCCGGTAACGGTAACGGTCACTGCAGACTTCGACTTTAGACTCTAAAGCTCTTGAGTCAAGCATCACTGTCAAAAGACCCGTTTAAAATTTAAATTACCCTGAAGAAAAGTATGAGAAAGATCATCAGAACTCTTGAGTGGTGTACTTGTTCTCTTGAAAAGGTAGGCAACTGTGTAATTATAGTCATGCTGTTTAACTTAGAGCTAAGAGTAGGTATGGATTGCCATTATGACTGAAAAATAAATTAGAAAAGAAGGAGGAAATAAATAAAAAAGAAAGAAAAGAGAAAATACTAATTTGGAAGTGAAAAGATATTGCTCAAGATACCTAATGGAACTTGCCCCCTCAGTCTGAACCTAAAAGATTTGTCAAAGAATATGAGCATAGGACTGCTGAAAATTTCTTAAAATTCCATTGCTCAGATAAGATACAGTCCAGGGCATGCATTATGCCATGGAAAAAATGATGGAAAATCCTTGGTAATGCTTTAGAAGAGATATCTTAACAGTCTCTGTGATATTTTACTGCATATGGTACTATCATTAATTTCACGTAAGTGACTGTTCATCCTGCTGGCTTTTCTACTATATAAACTTTTATCATGAATAGAAGACTGGAATTAGTTCAGCCTTAAAGGAAATAAGAAATAAGTTCACATGGCAAATATGTGCAACTTTGAAGATAGATGTTTTTACATTCAGACATAGCTATTAAGGCATTCAGCCTTGGTTCTTAGCAGTGTAATAAGATATTGCCAAAATACCAGTCAATCCTAAAGGAAATCAACACTGAGTATTCACTGCAAGGACTGATGCTGAAACTGAAGCTCCAACCCTTTGGCTGCCTGATGGAAAACACCAACTCATTGGAAGAGTCTTGGTTCTGGGAGAGATTGAAGGCAGAAGAATAGGGCGGCAGAAGATTAGATGGTTAGATGGCATCACTAACTCAATGGACATGAATTTGATCAAACTCTGGAAGATAGTGAAGGACAGGGAAGCCTGGAGTGCTGAAGCCCATAGGGTCACAGTTGGACACAAGTTAACGACTGAACAACAACAGATATACTGTCCATCCTCCAAAATTGTAACAAATTTCCCAACATTCATGGGGAAACATCAACTGTAGATATAATGAGATTACTTTATAGATGTAGAAGTTATTCTCAAGAGCAAGACATCATTAGTGCTGTCCACACCGGAGCCAAGAGAGTTCTCAGGACTGAGATTCAGTGCAGAAAGGTTTGGGTATCTAGGGAAAAGTGAGAAATACTGGCAGAATTATTAGCAACTGAATAGCACAGAAAGGTCAAGGTCCATCCACCATCAGTCCCAACTGTAGGAGGAGAGAGGGCTGTGGCTAGAGGGTGTGTCAGTTACAATCATATTTGAAGGATTAAGAATCCCTATTCCAATCACTAACCCATCACTACATCACATTAAATAAATATTTAAACCACCCTAGGTCAATGATTGCTTCTTAAACCATGTTTGTCAGAATCAGCATGGGTCTATATTTTTTTGCATTCTAGAATGTATCCATCCTTAGAGGCAGAATTTTACATCTCTTGTGCAAACCTGGATCCTCTGCTGAGCTATCTAAGTCTGGCCATGAAGTTGCCCACATTGCTCTAAGAATTCAGCCTCTTTGCAGAAACTCCGTTCCCTGTACAAATAAAAAGGGGTTTTTAATATTTCAAAGCATCTGTTGGGTGTTTTCTCTCTCTAAAAAGAAAAAAGAGCAAATCTTCACACTTCCTCCTCAAATTCCCCCTCAAATCACACAATTTGTCTGTAGAATGCTACATAAACCTTGCTACCTCGCCTTATACCTGCTTTTAGCTGAGGCTATTTTTAACACACCACTTTGGTGCATGTGGATCACATTGACTAAACAGTCTGGGAGGAGTTTACAAGAAAAGCAGTGGGAAGGCTTACATGGATTTCTTTCTTTTTTTTTAGTACTTTTTTATTGGTGGCAAAGATGCTGCATGGTTCAGTTAAGGAAAATACTTTAAATAAGACAAATCACTGAAAGACATGCAAGTAGAAAGACAGTAACATAGGAAGCCTTGTAATTTCCTATCATGCTTTAAATATGTTTTAGGGAAGCCTGGAGTGCTGAAGCCCATAGGGTCACAGTTGGACACAAGTTAACGACTGAACAACAACAGATATACTGTCCATCCTCCAAAATTGTAACAAATTTCCCAACATTCATGGGGAAACATCAACTGTAGATATAATGAGATTACTTTATAGATGTAGAAGTTATTCTCAAGAGTAAGACATCATTAGTGCTGTCCACACCGGAGCCAAGAGAGTTCTCAGGACTGAGATTCAGTGCAGAAAGGCTTGGGTATCTAGGGAAAAGTGAGAAATACTGGCAGAATTATTAGCAACTGAATAGCACAGAAAGGTCAAGGTCCATCCACCATCAGTCCCAACTGTAGGAGGAGAGAGGGCTGTGGCTAGAGGGTGTGTCAGTTACAATCATATTTGAAGGATTAAGAATCCCTATTCCAATCACTAACCCATCACTACATCACATTAAATAAATATTTAAACCACCCTAGGTCAATGATTGCTTCTTAAACCATGTTTGTCAGAATCAGCATGGGTCTATATTTTTTTGCATTCTAGAATGTATCCATCCTTAGAGGCAGAATTTTACATCTCTTGTGCAAACCTGGATCCTCTGCTGAGCTATCTAAGTCTGGCCATGAAGTTGCCCACATTGCTCTAAGAATTCAGCCTCTTTGCAGAAACTCCGTTCCCTGTACAAATAAAAAGGGGTTTTTAATATTTCAAAGCATCTGTTGGGTGTTTTCTCTCTCTAAAAAGAAAAAAGAGCAAATCTTCACACTTCCTCCTCAAATTCCCCCTCAAATCACACAATTTGTCTGTAGAATGCTACATAAACCTTGCTACCTCGCCTTATACCTGCTTTTAGCTGAGGCTATTTTTAACACACCACTTTGGTGCATGTGGATCACATTGACTAAACAGTCTGGGAGGAGTTTACAAGAAAAGCAGTGGGAAGGCTTACATGGATTTCTTTCTTTTTTTTTTTAGTACTTTTTTATTGGTGGCAAAGATGCTGCATGGTTCAGTTAAGGAAAATACTTTAAATAAGACAAATCACTGAAAGACATGCAAGTAGAAAGACAGTAACATAGGAAGCCTTGTAATTTCCTATCATGCTTTAAATATGTTTTACAAGCATGGTAGAAAATTGTAAGGCTTACTTTACTTGGCATACTGCAACAACTATATATTTTCTATACATTATATTTTCTCATTGGATGGAAGCTCAAATAAATTATCAATTGGTTAATCAAATTATTACTGGGCTTCTCCTGCTCTTCTGCCTCATGGTAATTACCATGTAATACAAGATGACCTAGTTTATCATCTAGGTATGCACTGGGCACTATGTCTCTCTTTTTTTCTACTTTGGCATCCATGGAAGCGTCAGCATTCACATTTTCTAAGGCACCTGAGGGCTTCGCAGGTGGCGTAGTGGTGAAGAATCTGCCTACTAATGCAGGAGACACAGGATACCCAGGTTTGATCCCTGGGTCAAGAAGATTCTCTGGGTGAGGAAATGGCAATCCACTCCAGTATTCTTGCCTAAAGGATCCCATGAACAGAGAAGCCTGGAGGGCTACAGTCCATGGACTCACAAAGAGTCGGACATGACTGAGCACGCATGCACACATGAAAAGCACTTGAAGATTTTCCACATAAAATAAAAAGGAAATTGTCACATGAATCTTTTATCTCAATAAGGATAGATAATTTGCTTGGTTTTTATTTTATAACGCATGGCTGTGTCTTCCTTATTTTATTTGTAAATGTTCAAAAAGCATTGTACTAAGTAAGAAATCAAGGCTAAACATCCAATCCAATAGAATTTCTTAGAAGAGTTTCCTGGAAAAGCTTCTAAAAGAGAGAATACAAAAAAAAAAAAAAATGAATAGAAGCATTGTTTGATAGATGAGACACATTTGTTCTTGGGAAATGAAATAAACATGAAAAGTCTTCAGCTTATCATTTCAAAGTCAAGAGTAAAATCTGTGTCTTTAAATCCTGCAGATCCATAACCAAGCTCTTTCTAGCAACAAAAAATATTGTCAAGTGAGAAGGGGAGATTTCAGGATGATACAAGGATGGAGGCAAGGCCATGAACCAAGGCACCCCAAAAGGTTGCCTTCAAGAAGCTTAAATAGACCATGAAATGGGTTTTCCCTCAAAGACTCCAGGAGGAATGCAGCTGTCTGCACCTCGGTTTTCACCCAGTGAGATCTATATCAGACTTCTGACCCCTGAACTAGGGATAGCACGTCTGTGTTGTTCAAAGAGACTAAGCTTGTGGTCATCTACTATAGCAGCCACACTTGATGGAAACGAATCCATCAGTCAAAATCAAAGCATTCAAACTCAGAAAATCAAATTTCTGTGTGGCTACTTCTGTTAAAGAATTATGCTTTCCATTGAAAAGTTAGAAAGAGGAACTTCTTGAGAAATTCCTACATGTTCTTATCCTTGACCCCAAGTGCCCAGCTTCATTTTAGATGGAGAGGAGAATAACTGGGCATCTCGGAGTGAGGCCAGGAGAGCCCCATGTGCTGCTGATGGGGTGTCCACTGGGCCGGAGTGGTCGTCAGCATCAGCTCCATCAACTACGCAGGAACAGTCGTGAACCTCGGGCTGCGGGGAGGTGTGTGCTCAGAACACCTCTGCTGGTAGTCACTGGGGTTTCTCGAGACCCGCTCAGCCTCAGCAGAGTCCATCAGACTCAGACCTGATGCAGGCAAAGCCTTGCATGTGCTTCGTCACTGTGAGTGGTGAATTCAAGCCAGAAGACCACCCACACCAATGGCGTATAACTGCCATGCTTTTATTTGTGCCATCAGGAATGAGAGCTTTTTGTGATGCTAGATAGCTTTTGTGTTTCTCCCCAGTTGAAACTTTTTGAGTTTAATTTTTTTATTAAGTCTTGTTGATTTGTGAGATATGTTAGTTTCAGTGTATATAACACAGTGATTCCCTCATGAATTATTACAAAGCAAGATTCAACTCTTGAAACCCTATCCCAAGTGTAATGCTATTAGGAGGTGAGGCCTTTGGAAGGTGACTAGGTTATGAGTATGGAACCCCATGACTGGAAAGTGACCCTTATCATAAAAGAAGTCCATTCTGCCATGAAAGGACACAAGGAGAAGTCTGCAGCCAGAAAGAGGCCCCTTGTTCGACCATGCAGGTACCCTGGTCTTGCACTACCAGCCTCCAGAACTGTGGGAAACAAGCTTCTGTTGTTTGTGAATCTCCCAGTCTGTGGCACTTTGTCATAGCACCTGATGAATGATCAACCTGGAACTGAAAGCATCCATCCTGAGACCCTTAGGGGACAGACTGAGTTCTTCTGAGAGCACAATCAAGGCCAAAGAACACAGAGACGAAAAAGGCAGAGGTGAGATAAAGCTGGTGACATCATTGGAGGTCTGGGGTACCATTACAAAGATGCTCAGGCCTTCAGCTCTCTGGACCAAGGTGTGTCCTCCTCAGGTTCACCTGTGATGAAGAGTCTTGGGGAAGAAGGAAGTGGTATATATTTTCCCTTTTCCAGTTACAAACACAAACACACATCATCCCTGCCAGTGTGGGTATGTACGCTTTACAAATGGGACCTTCCAAAGGACAAGATAGAATAAAACTGCCAAAGAGAGCACAGGTTGGTGATGGATCTCTAAACAAATTCAGAATGAAAAGGCTCTGGTGTTTAAGGGGCTACAAGTAAGCCAAGGGAGGAGATGAAGTCAAATTCAGTCTTATGACCAACCTCAAAGGAAGGTGAAGAAACTGTGGCAAATCATCATGGCAACCAGAGCATCAGGTGGACATAACTAGCTTCAAAATGTGTTTAATGTATATTTTTCAATTGTCATGAAGGTCCCCTGGGCTGTAGACAGGACAGGATACTGTTATGCCCATTTTACAGATGAGCAGAATGGTGTCTGGCACTGTTACATATTCAGGCTATGGTCCCGGGGCTGTTCAAACTCTCATGATCTCAGAATGGTGTCTGGATGTTCTATTAGGCATGGTTCCGGTATGTTAGTTTCAGTGTATATAACACAGTGATTCCCTCATGAATTATTACAAAGCAAGATTCAACTCTTGAAACCCTATCCCAAGTGTAATGCTATTAGGAGGTGAGGCCTTTGGAAGGTGACTAGGTTATGAGTATGGAACCCCATGACTGGAAAGTGACCCTTATCATAAAAGAAGTCCATTCTGCCATGAAAGGACACAAGGAGAAGTCTGCAGCCAGAAAGAGGCCCCTTGTTCGACCATGCAGGTACCCTGGTCTTGCACTACCAGCCTCCAGAACTGTGGGAAACAAGCTTCTGTTGTTTGTGAATCTCCCAGTCTGTGGCACTTTGTCATAGCACCTGATGAATGATCAACCTGGAACTGAAAGCATCCATCCTGAGACCCTTAGGGGACAGACTGAGTTCTTCTGAGAGCACAATCAAGGCCAAAGAACACAGAGACGAAAAAGGCAGAGGTGAGATAAAGCTGGTGACATCATTGGAGGTCTGGGGTACCATTACAAAGATGCTCAGGCCTTCAGCTCTCTGGACCAAGGTGTGTCCTCCTCAGGTTCACCTGTGATGAAGAGTCTTGGGGAAGAAGGAAGTGGTATATATTTTCCCTTTTCCAGTTACAAACACAAACACACATCATCCCTGCCAGTGTGGGTATGTACGCTTTACAAATGGGACCTTCCAAAGGACAAGATAGAATAAAACTGCCAAAGAGAGCACAGGTTGGTGATGGATCTCTAAACAAATTCAGAATGAAAAGGCTCTGGTGTTTAAGGGGCTACAAGTAAGCCAAGGGAGGAGATGAAGTCAAATTCAGTCTTATGACCAACCTCAAAGGAAGGTGAAGAAACTGTGGCAAATCATCATGGCAACCAGAGCATCAGGTGGACATAACTAGCTTCAAAATGTGTTTAATGTATATTTTCCAATTGTCATGAAGGTCCCCTGGGCTGTAGACAGGACAGGATACTGTTATGTCCATTTTACAGATGAGCAGAATGGTGTCTGGCACTGTTACATATTCAGGCTATGGTCCCGGGGCTGTTCAAACTCTCATGATCTCAAATCCTTTCCAACACTCAAATTTGCCTTCTAAGCTAGTGATGGTTTTTTAGCACCACATCTTATACCATCTGGATGGTTGCTATTCTTTCCTGGTTGTAAGTAGGCACTGGGTTCCTCGGGAAGTACTCGGACACCAAAGCTCCTTTGCATTGGAGACCTCTTTAAGTCAACATTTAGAGTGATGCAGTTCAGAACCAAATCAAATGTATTCTATTCAGTGTTTCCTTAACTCAAGAAGTCCTGGATTGCAGATCAATGGCAGAGGTGGCCTTTCTTAAGATGGGAAGAGAGATCATTTAGTTTACTTTCTTTTTGCCACTTTCCACCCTAACTGGGAGGCATATGCTTTTTAATTGAAAGATAATTGCTTTGCAATGTTGTGTTGGTTTCTTCCAGACAACATGAATTGCTGTAATTATATATGTATTTCTTCCCTCTTGAACCCCCCTCCGCCCTTCTTCCCCATCCCTCTATTTTGCCACAGAGTACCAGGCTGAGCTCCCTGTGCTATACAGCAGCTCCGCACAAGCTATATATTTTGCACATGATTTTGCATATATATCAATATATATATATATATATATATATCAATGATACATATATCATATATATATATGATATATATACATATCAATGCTACTTTTTCAATATAGTTCACCCTCTCCTTCCTTCACCGTGTCTGTTATGTGGTTCTCTATGTCAGCATCTCCATTCCTTCTCTGAAAATAGGTTCATTAGCACTATTTAGCTAGCACTATTTTTTATATTGCATATATGCACATTAATAGCAAATATTTGTTTTCTTTTCTGACTTACTTTGCTCTGCAAAAGAGACTCTAGGTTCAACCATCTCACTGCAACTGATTCCAATCCAATCCGTTGTTTCTCATAGCTGAGTAATACTCCATTGTATATATGGACCACATCTTCATTATCCACTCACCTGTTGATGGACATGTAGGTTGCTTCCATTTTTCATCTTTTATTTTACAGATGAGCAGAATGGTGTCTGGCACTGTTACATATTCAGGCTATGGTCCCGGGGCTGTTCAAACTCTCATGATCTCAAATCCTTTCCAACACTCAAATTTGCCTTCTAAGCTAGTGATGGTTTTTTAGCACCACATCTTATACCATCTGGATGGTTGCTATTCTTTCCTGGTTGTAAGTAGGCACTGGGTTCCTCGGGAAGTACTTGGACACCAAAGCTCCTTTGCATTGGAGACCTCTTTAAGTCAACATTTAGAGTGATGCAGTTCAGAACCAAATCAAATGTATTCTATTCAGTGTTTCCTTAACTCAAGAAGTCCTGGATTGCAGATCAATGGCAGAGGTGGCCTTTCTTAAGATGGGAAGAGAGATCATTTAGTTTACTTTCTTTTTGCCACTTTCCACCCTAACTGGGAGGCATATGCTTTTTAATTGAAAGATAATTGCTTTGCAATGTTGTGTTGGTTTCTTCCAGACAACATGAATTGCTGTAATTATATATGTATTTCTTCCCTCTTGAACCCCCCTCCGCCCTTCTTCCCCATCCCTCTATTTTGCCACAGAGTACCAGGCTGAGCTCCCTGTGCTATACAGCAGCTCCGCACAAGCTATATATTTTGCACATGATTTTGCATATATATCAATATATATATATATATATATATATCAATGATACATATATCATATATATATATGATATATATACATATCAATGCTACTTTTTCAATATAGTTCACCCTCTCCTTCCTTCACCGTGTCTGTTATGTGGTTCTCTATGTCAGCATCTCCATTCCTTCTCTGAAAATAGGTTCATTAGCACTATTTAGCTAGCACTATTTTTTTATATTGCATATATGCACATTAATAGCAAATATTTGTTTTCTCTTTCTGACTTACTTTGCTCTGCAAAAGAGACTCTAGGTTCAACCATCTCACTGCAACTGATTCCAATCCAATCCGTTGTTTCTCATAGCTGAGTAATACTCCATTGTATATATGGACCACATCTTCATTATCCACTCACCTGTTGATGGACATGTAGGTTGCTTCCATTTTTTCATCTTTTTATTTTACATTGGAGTACAGCCGATTAGCAATGTTGTGATAGGTTCAGGTGGACAGCCAAGGGGCTTGGCCACACATATACAGCTAACTTCCTTTCACCCCAGCACCGCACATGGACTAGACTATGAGCAATATCCCTCAAATCAAGCACCATTACCCACCTTGGCTCTTTAGTAGATTTCACCTCCATTTCCACCTGCCTCCTGCCTAGGATTCCTACAAGTATTTCAGTTTAGAGGCTCCTTGCGGCCTCAAATACTGAGAACGTTGACTGTGAAGGTTTAGTGAGAAGTGAAGAAGCTCAATTTACGAAAGCTTCAGGAAAGCAGAGAAATTTTAGTCGTGTCTACAAAAGATGAGAAACATGATACACATTTATTAAAGTAATGAGGAAGGACCTTAAATATCATGCACTTCCATCTGTTTTCTCTGTAGAATGGAGACAATGATGCTTTTTCTTACTATATCCCTTCTGGATGTTCACTTTGCAGAATATTTTATAAATTGAGAAAAATCATATAAAGTTCCTACCATCAATGGTGTTGATATTTTTATGAGATTATATATAAAAATACCAGAGTCGAATGAGTTTGCGCTGTTTTCCTTGACATCCTTGACTCTCTTTGAACAAGAATGTCATTTTCCTCCACCCAGGAAGCATGTGTCTATTGATGGGGGTACTTAATAAGGACTGCTGCTTCCAGAGAGGGCCTGTCAGTTAAGTATGAATATAAAGGGAACTTCCTAATGTGCAGAAGTTGATTAAAATCTTGGATTCTTTTCCTGGCAGGAGTTAGAATAATTTATGCAATTTCCATCTAAAGTTTCCTGTCTGATTACACTGAGGAGAACAAAGTCATTAGAGGCAATTATCATGTTAATAGACAAGAGATTGAAAACTAAAAGCTGACGGATAGGCAAATCCATCTTCTCCTCACACAAGGTAGTTTTTCTTCTGCCTCTGGATTTCCAAACGAATATGAATTGGTAATCAGGATGTTTCATATTCATAATGCATCTTTGATTGAACACCTCATTTAATAAGCCAAGAAAATATTCATAATAGTAGTGCTGATGATGGACATGTAGGCCAAAGGCCGATTAGCAATGTTGTGATAGGTTCAGGTGGACAGCCAAGGGGCTTGGCCACACATATACAGCTAACTTCCTTTCACCCCAGCACCGCACATGGACTAGACTATGAGCAATATCCCTCAAATCAAGCACCATTACCCACCTTGGCTCTTTAGTAGATTTCACCTCCATTTCCACCTGCCTCCTGCCTAGGATTCCTACAAGTATTTCAGTTTAGAGGCTCCTTGCGGCCTCAAATACTGAGAACGTTGACTGTGAAGGTTTAGTGAGAAGTGAAGAAGCTCAATTTACGAAAGCTTCAGGAAAGCAGAGAAATTTTAGTCGTGTCTACAAAAGATGAGAAACATGATACACATTTATTAAAGTAATGAGGAAGGACCTTAAATATCATGCACTTCCATCTGTTTTCTCTGTAGAATGGAGACAATGATGCTTTTTCTTACTATATCCCTTCTGGATGTTCACTTTGCAGAATATTTTATAAATTGAGAAAAATCATATAAAGTTCCTACCATCAATGGTGTTGATATTTTTATGAGATTATATATAAAAATACCAGAGTCGAATGAGTTTGCGCTGTTTTCCTTGACATCCTTGACTCTCTTTGAACAAGAATGTCATTTTCCTCCACCCAGGAAGCATGTGTCTATTGATGGGGGTACTTAATAAGGACTGCTGCTTCCAGAGAGGGCCTGTCAGTTAAGTATGAATATAAAGGGAACTTCCTAATGTGCAGAAGTTGATTAAAATCTTGGATTCTTTTCCTGGCAGGAGTTAGAATAATTTATGCAATTTCCATCTAAAGTTTCCTGTCTGATTACACTGAGGAGAACAAAGTCATTAGAGGCAATTATCATGTTAATAGACAAGAGATTGAAAACTAAAAGCTGACGGATAGGCAAATCCATCTTCTCCTCACACAAGGTAGTTTTTCTTCTGCCTCTGGATTTCCAAACGAATATGAATTGGTAATCAGGATGTTTCATATTCATAATGCATCTTTGATTGAACACCTCATTTAATAAGCCAAGAAAATATTCATAATAGTAGTGCTGATGATTAGCATATGCATTTTCATGTTTTTATTAAGATATAATGACATACAGCAAAATGTGTGGATCTTAAGTGCATTCTATGACAAATTTTACAAATACTTGGCCTTGGGGCCAACACTGAGTCAAGACAAAGAGCATTGCCTTCACCCTAGAAATTCCCCTCACTTCTCTCAATGGTACAATTCCACTTCTGGGCATATGGCCTGAGAAAACCAGAATTCAAAAAGACATGTGCACCTCAGTGCTCCACTGCAGCACTATGTATGATAGTAAGGACATAGAAGCAACCTAAATATCTATCAACAGAGAAATGGAGAAATAAAATGTGATATATATATATATATATATATATATATATATATATAGTGGAATATTACTCAGTCATAAAAAAGACCAAACTTAGGTCATTTGCAGCAATGTGGATGGATCTAAGGACTGTCATACAGAGTAAAGCAAGTCAGAAAGAGAAAAACAAATACCATATATTAACATACGTGAAAATTAGAAAAATGATACAGATGAGTCTATCTGCAAAGCAGAAATAGACACAGATGCAGAGAACAAATGTATGGACCCCAAGGGAGGAAAAGTGAAAGGCAAGTTGTTCAGCTGTGTCTGGTTCTTTGTGACCTATGGAAGAGCCATGGAATTCTCCAGGTAAGAATAATGGACTGTGTAGTCTTTCCCTTCTCCAGGGAATCATCCCAACTCAGGGATCAAACTCAGGTCTCCCACATTTCAGGTGGATTCTTTACCGTCTGAGCCACAAGGAAAGCCCAGCAATACTGGAGTGGGTAGCCTATCCCTTCTGTTGGGGATCTTCCCAACCCAGGAATTGAACAGGGGACTCCTGCACTGCAGATGAATTCTTTACCAGCTGAAATACAAGGGAAACAGGGGTAAGGTGAACTGGGAGAGTGGCATTGACATATATCCACTGTTGACACTATGTGAAAACGGATCACCATGAGAACCGACTGTGTACCTCAGGGAACTCTACAGGATGTTTCATATTCATAATGCATCTTTGATTGAACACCTTTAAAGCCAAGAAAATATTCATAATAGTAGTGCTGATGATTAGCATATGCATTTTCATGTTTTATTAAGATATAATGACATACAGCAAAATGTGTGGATCTTAAGTGCATTCTATGACAAATTTTACAAATACTTGGCCTTGGGGCCAACACTGAGTCAAGACAAAGAGCATTGCCTTCACCCTAGAAATTCCCCTCACTTCTCTCAATGGTACAATTCCACTTCTGGGCATATGGCCTGAGAAAACCAGAATTCAAAAAGACATGTGCACCTCAGTGCTCCACTGCAGCACTATGTATGATAGTAAGGACATAGAAGCAACCTAAATATCTATCAACAGAGAAATGGAGAAATAAAATGTGATATATATATATATATATATATATATATATATATATAGTGGAATATTACTCAGTCATAAAAAAGACCAAACTTAGGTCATTTGCAGCAATGTGGATGGATCTAAGGACTGTCATACAGAGTAAAGCAAGTCAGAAAGAGAAAAACAAATACCATATATTAACATACGTGAAAATTAGAAAAATGATACAGATGAGTCTATCTGCAAAGCAGAAATAGACACAGATGCAGAGAACAAATGTATGGACCCCAAGGGAGGAAAAGTGAAAGGCAAGTTGTTCAGCTGTGTCTGGTTCTTTGTGACCTATGGAAGAGCCATGGAATTCTCCAGGTAAGAATAATGGACTGTGTAGTCTTTCCCTTCTCCAGGGAATCATCCCAACTCAGGGATCAAACTCAGGTCTCCCACATTTCAGGTGGATTCTTTACCGTCTGAGCCACAAGGAAAGCCCAGCAATACTGGAGTGGGTAGCCTATCCCTTCTGTTGGGGATCTTCCCAACCCAGGAATTGAACAGGGGACTCCTGCACTGCAGATGAATTCTTTACCAGCTGAAATACAAGGGGGAAACAGGGGTAAGGTGAACTGGGAGAGTGGCATTGACATATATCCACTGTTGACACTATGTGAAAAACGGATCACCATGAGAACCGACTGTGTACCTCAGGGAACTCTACTCATTGCTGTGTGGTAACTTAAATGGGAAGGAAATCTCAAAAGGAGGGGATGTGTGTATGCATGTAGCTGATTCATTGGCTGTACAGCAGAAACTAACACTATATTTTATAAAGCAACTATGCTCTAATACAAATTAATTTTTTAAAAAGTATATTTCCCTCCTCACACCCAGAGCAACCACCATATTGAGTTACAGTCCCAACAAATCAGTTCTTCATACAAAGAGAACATATAGAACATACTCATATCTGACTTTCTTTATGCCATAAAATATTTTTGATATTCATCTATGTGTGTGTATCCATAGTTCATTTCTTTCTATTGCCTAGTGATATTAAATGAAAATACTAGAATTCATTTATTTAGCCACCTGTTGGCCCATATTTGAATGTTCCAATTTCTTCTACTATGAATTTGTCATTCAGTCGCTCAGTCATGTCTGACTCTTTGTGACCCCGTGGACTGTAGCTCACCAGGCTTCCTGTTCTTCACCATCTCCCAGAATCTGTTCAAACTCATGTCCATTAAGTCAGTGATGCCATCCAAATATCTCATCATCTGTCATCCCCTTCTCCCTTTATTTTTGAGGATTAAAAAATAATCATATAAAACACCATTTATACTTTATTAATATAAAGTGTGTGCAAGTTTTATGCAAGGATCAAATCATAATTTTGTGTGCACCTTGAACTCTGGTCTGATTACTTTATAACACATAACTCAATTTTATTGAGTGTTATCAGCATCATTCCAAACTTAGAATTCACATTCCATTTGTATCCATTCTATAGTAGTAAACTTATACAATTTAAAAGCTATCTAATAACTTAAAGAAAGCTAAATTATTTTTTTCTTGCTCTCCTGAAATTTCAGGCCTGATATTATGCTCTAACCTCCCTTTTAAACATAGATAATGAACATAACTGAAAATCTTTCCCAACGTCAGTGTCTTTTCCACTGAGTCAGCTCTCCTCATCCGGTGGCCAAAATATTGGAGCTTCAGCTTCAGCATCAGTCCTTTTAATAATGCTGCACTAACCATTATTGTACAAATATTTTTATTTCTGCTGGAAATAATAGCTTAGAGTGGAATCGCTGGATTGTAAAGGTCAGCATTTAATAGAAGGTACTGGTTTACACACTGGTTGTATCATTTTGCATCCTACCTGTGGGAAATCTCTGTGGCACTGTGCATCTTCTCCATCACTTGGTGTTGGAGTTACTTAAATGAAACCTCTTTTTGGGCCGCATAGGAGTATCTGCTTCAGTAACTAGTTGTGTTAAAAGATAACTTTGTGTGTTTTTTTCATTTTGCATCCTACCTGTGGGAAATCTCTGTGATCCATAGATATTTTTTCATCTATGTGTGTGTATCCATAGTTCATTTCTTTCTATTGCCTAGTGATATTAAATGAAAATACTAGAATTCATTTATTTAGCCACCTGTTGGCCCATATTTGAATGTTCCAATTTCTTCTACTATGAATTTGTCATTCAGTCGCTCAGTCATGTCTGACTCTTTGTGACCCCGTGGACTGTAGCTCACCAGGCTTCCTGTTCTTCACCATCTCCCAGAATCTGTTCAAACTCATGTCCATTAAGTCAGTGATGCCATCCAAATATCTCATCATCTGTCATCCCCTTCTCCCTTTATTTTTGAGGATTAAAAAATAATCATATAAAACACCATTTATACTTTATTAATATAAAGTGTGTGCAAGTTTTATGCAAGGATCAAATCATAATTTTGTGTGCACCTTGAACTCTGGTCTGATTACTTTATAACACATAACTCAATTTTATTGAGTGTTATCAGCATCATTCCAAACTTAGAATTCACATTCCATTTGTATCCATTCTATAGTAGTAAACTTATACAATTTAAAAGCTATCTTGACTCTAATAACTTAAAGAAAGCTAAATTATTTTTTTCTTGCTCTCCTGAAATTTCAGGCCTGATATTATGCTCTAACCTCCCTTTTAAACATAGATAATGAACATAACTGAAAATCTTTCCCAACGTCAGTGTCTTTTCCACTGAGTCAGCTCTCCTCATCCGGTGGCCAAAATATTGGAGCTTCAGCTTCAGCATCAGTCCTTTTAATAATGCTGCACTAACCATTATTGTACAAATATTTTTATTTCTGCTGGAAATAATAGCTTAGAGTGGAATCGCTGGATTGTAAAGGTCAGCATTTAATAGAAGGTACTGGTTTACACACTGGTTGTATCATTTTGCATCCTACCTGTGGGAAATCTCTGTGGCACTGTGCATCTTCTCCATCACTTGGTGTTGGAGTTACTTAAATGAAACCTCTTTTTGGGCCGCATAGGAGTATCTGCTTCAGTAACTAGTTGTGTTAAAAGATAACTTTGTGTGTACTTTCTTAGGGCTTCTTGCATTCTCCTTGGTGAAGCATCTATTCAACTCTTTTGATAATTCTTATTTGATTACTTGTCTTTTGTGTTTGATATGTAGAAATCATTTATAAAATTTAGATACAAGTCTTTGTTGTATATATAAATAGATTGTGAATATTTCTCCTAAACCATGATTGGTCTTTTTATTTTTACATGAAGATTTTTTTTTTTTTAAAGATTTATTTATTTATTTATTTTGGGCAGGGGTCGGGTTGGGGAGGGAGGGGAGTGGGCGGGCCACTTCTATTGGTCCTTCATTTCTCTATTCTCATCTGTCTTTGTTCTTAGGCCCGTGTGGACCTCCCATCGCGGTGGCGTCTGTCGTCACAGAGCGCCGGCTCTGGGCGCATGCGCTCCAGAGCTCCCGCTCGGCGACTGGACACATCAGTCCAGCCGCTCTGCGGCACGTGGGATCTTCCCAGGCCAGGGATCGAACCGGCACCCCTTGCGCTGCAAGGCGGTGTCCTTACCCACTGGACCACCAGGGGAAGCCCAGTCTTTTTATTTTTAAAAACAGTTTTGAAGAGTAGAAATTTTTTGTCTGAAAAAATCTCATTTACCTGTTTTTGTCCTGTTTAAGTGCTTTTGCAATCTAAGAAATATTTAAGTACACAGGCTACAAAGATATCCCCCCTTTTCTGTAGAAACTTGGTAATTTTAGCTTTTAAATTTTGCCTGGAATCCATCAGTGTCTATCAATTATCATGTTAGATATTTATCAAGATAATTTTTTTTTTGCATACCAATATCCAGTCGCCCTAGTACCAATTGTTAAAAATACTCTCCTTTCCCCATTGTGTTCCACTGGCACACTTGTCTAAATTAATTTTGCTGTTGTGTATGCAGATCTATTTATGGGCTCTATTCAGTTTCCTAGATCTGTCTGTCCTTAGGCTTGAATCACACTGCCTTGATTATAGGGTAGCTTTATAATGAGTGTTAAAATGAGGAGTCCATGTTTTCAAGCTCTATTCTTCTTTCTCAAGGTTGCCTTGGTAATTTTGAGTTCTTTACCTTTCCCTATCAATTTTGACATTCACTGTGAACTTCATAAAAAGGCTGCAGGAATTGTTGAGCTATATGTATTAAAAATTTCTTTTTTATCCATAAATCCCAAGCATCTATACCAAAATGGTCAGTTGAAATAAGAATTCCTGAAGTGTAGTATGGTAAAAACTGGGGTCCCCAAAGCCTTTTGAGAGATCCGCAAGGTCAAAAATGTTCTTAATCCAAAATTGGAGGGTGATGTCATCAATATGGTAGCACAGGTTGTTCTGGACTCAATCCATAGACAAGACATCATTGAGATTAGCCAGAACCGGGGATGAGGCTGACGCAGCCTCTGGACCACAGAGATGAGGGCTACGTGGGAAGAGTAAGGGGAGCAGGTACGCTCGCTGCTCCCCACCCCAGGCCAGCACAGCAAGGCAGTAGGAGGGCCCTCCTAGACTCGTGGTTTATCCAAAAAAACACATACTGTATGATCTCATTTATATCTAGAATCTATAAAGAAAATAATGCAGGGGTCTTGCATACAGCTCACTCTGGTAGTAGATCCTGAATTGCAGTTTTCTGCTGACCCTCAATAAACCCATCTTTGCTGGAGAAATTTCTGGCAGCCTATTTGTTTCAGACCAACAGATTCTAGTTCTTAAAAATAAATAACTGAATGAATAAACCAAATTCATAGAAACAAAGAGCAACTGGATGATTGGCGGGAACAGGTAGGGGAGAGTTGGGATGTGAGGCGAGGGGAGGAGGTTGGATGAGTGAAGGAGGCCAACAGTTACAAATTTCCAGTTACAAGATGAATAAGTTCGGGGCTTGTAATACACAGCATGGTAACTATAGTTAGCAACACTGTATTGTACACTTGAAGTAGCACAGCAAGTTCATTCTTATGGTTTCAGATCACATTGTAATTAAATGTCAAGGAGATACAACTTTTTGAATTTTGGAACAGTAACAAAGAAGACTATTATCACAATTATCAGAGAAGGCTGTTAAAATATTCCTTCCTTTTTGAGCTATACATCTCTATTAAGCCAGATTTTCTTTATATAATTTCAACCAAAATGACATAACAGACTGAATTTAAAAGCAGACACTAGAATCCAGCTGTCATTCATTAAACCTG
This sequence comes from Tragulus kanchil, assembly GCA_022376925.1. NCBI lineage: Eukaryota > Metazoa > Chordata > Mammalia > Artiodactyla > Tragulidae > Tragulus > Tragulus kanchil. Next base: position 161,974,272 of record JAIOJX010000004.1, on the reverse strand, counting down.
ACATTGAATAGATCTACAAAACTGGGAAACAAAGCCAAGAATCTCCCCAAGTTTTGTTTGGTTTGGGAAAATATGCTTTTTGGAAAGTATTTTATAAATATGCATTGACTTACTAAGTTTAAATAAATAAGTATACAGTTTGAAAGTCTCTGTTTTCATTTCTTATGTGTTAGATTTGATAAAATTGATATCAATCAGTGTTCATGCAGTTTTAAACACATTTTTATAATTCTCTAGAAAATTCTGAATTTATTTCGGCCAGAAACCAACTTCTGTATCTTTTATTCTGAGAAGGGGTGCCATTTCAAATTCGATGGCAAGAATTCCTTCCTCTTTAGATACCAGAATCATCCATTTTTCTATTCGTTTATTTAACATCTAGTTCATATTCACATTATCTGTCTTCTAGATAGTATGACTTAGTCCATAAAAGATCCCTTTTATGGAAGGGATTTTATTGATAAATGTTTAATTCAGTTCACTATAACATTGTAATATAGACAAAATCAAGCAAGTCTGAGTGTTTCTCTTTTTAAAATATTTATACTCAAAAGAACATAACTTTATTTTCCCTTCATTGTCTTCTCTGACAATTCTTCTGGGAAGAAAAGACTAAATGATCTTTAATTTAATCCATAGTTGCTAAAATACCTTGATTATTTTAAGGACATTTGTGGACTCATGCCAATCACCCATCCATCTTTCTCTTTCTCCAAAATTTTAAGAAGAATTGACATAGACATTCTTGTCGTGAATTAAGTGGTTTTCAGATCAAAAACTGTATTGTACACTTGAAGTAGCACAGCAAGTTCATTCTTATGGTTTCAGATCACATTGTAATTAAATGTCAAGGAGATACAACTTTTGAATTTTGGAACAGTAACAAAGAAGACTATTATCACAATTATCAGAGAAGGCTGTTAAAATTTTCCCTTTCCCTTTTTTGAGCTATACATCTCTATTAAGCCAGATTTTCTTTATATAATTTCAACCAAAATGACATAACAGACTGAATTTAAAAGCAGACACTAGAATCCAGCTGTCATTCATTAAACCTGACATTGAATAGATCTACAAAACTGGGAAACAAAGCCAAGAATCTCCCCAAGTTTTGTTTGGTTTGGGAAAATATGCTTTTTGGAAAGTATTTTATAAATATGCATTGACTTACTAAGTTTAAATAAATAAGTATACAGTCTGAAAGTCTCTGTTTTCATTTCTTATGTGTTAGATTTGATAAAATTGATATCAATCAGTGTTCATGCAGTTTTAAACACATTTTTATAATTCTCTAGAAAATTCTGAATTTATTTCGGCCAGAAACCAACTTCTGTATCTTTTATTCTGAGAAGGGGTGCCATTTCAAATTCGATGGCAAGAATTCCTTCCTCTTTAGATACCAGAATCATCCATTTTTCTATTCGTTTATTTAACATCTAGTTCATATTCACATTATCTGTCTTCTAGATAGTATGACTTAGTCCATAAAAGATCCCTTTTATGGAAGGGATTTTATTGATAAATGTTTAATTCAGTTCACTATAACATTGTAATATAGACAAAATCAAGCAAGTCTGAGTGTTTCTCTTTTTAAAATATTTATACTCAAAAGAACATAACTTTATTTTCCCTTCATTGTCTTCTCTGACAATTCTTCTGGGAAGAAAAGACTAAATGATCTTTAATTTAATCCATAGTTGCTAAAATACCTTGATTATTTTAAGGACATTTGTGGACTCATGCCAATCACCCATCCATCTTTCTCTTTCTCCAAAATTTTAAGAAGAATTGACATAGACATTCTTGTCGTGAATTAAGTGGTTTAACAAACACATCTATTATCATGGAATTTGCTTATAAAATGCATCTGTATTCAGGAAGTAACTATATAATTCTTTCTAAAGAAACATTTATTTTTAAGGCATTAAAAACTTTAAAAAAGTAAACCAGGGCTTCCCTGGCAGCTCAGTAGTAAAGAATACACCTGCCAACGCAGGAGACACAGGTTCAATCCCTGATTTGGGAAGCTTCCACATGCTGCGTAGCAACTAAGTCCATGAGCCACGACTACTGAATCTGTGTTCTAGACTACAGTAGCCATAACTACTGAGCCTACCTGCCACAGCTACTAAAGCCCGTGTGCCCTAGAGCCTGCGCTCCACAACAAGAGAAGCCACCTCTACTAGAGAGTGGGTGCCACTCCCTGCAACTAGAGAAAAGCCCACTGGCAGCAACAAAGATCCAGAATAGCCAAAAATAAATAAAAGTAAAAAAAGGTAAACCAGTTAGCATACCCATGGGTTTCTGTGAACAACCTTCATCCTAAATAAAGTAACAATACTATCTTTTAACTTGGAATCACTACCCTCCATTGAATTATATCTTCTTTCCAGACTCACACGTTCGAAGTTGTATTCCTCATATATGAAGCAATCTTTTAAAATGCTTTTCACATTTGTATAATCCAATGTCCACTTTACTCTGGAAAGAAATATCTAAGATATTATCATTATCTCCCATACATAAATGGTAGTGTCCACTCTGGTATATGTTAGGTCAAAGGGGGCCCCATGGGGCTTAGCCGTTTCAGGAGGCAGTGGTCTCAAAAGATTTCCCGCTGACTCATCACTGGCGCCAACTGCACCTGGAATCTTTCCGCCCAGACCAGACCAAAGAAAATGCCTCTGAGCAGGCACAAGACCTTACCCCTCCCCTGGCTTAAGTTTTTTTACCTTGAGTAAATAAAAGCCCCTTACCCTGCCTCTGGGCTGACTTCACGGCCCTGCTCACGGACCCGTGAACCTTGCCCAGGAGCAGGATCCCAAATAAAACTTAACTTTCTGCTTATAATTTGGCCAACTTGCCTGTCTCTTGCTTCACTGAGATCTTACAGTATATAAGAGTATTGTAAGCTCATGTTTTCATGATCTGTGAAAAGCTGATAGTTCTCCAAGTACATATCCATTTTTTTCACCAGTACTAAGATAACAGGTACATTCTTGAATAATCTTGAAAAAGAAAGCCTAGAAATTTGGACCAAGGTGTAGATAAAAAGCAATGAGACACCTGATGCATCAAATTAAAGACAGAGCACTCAAAAGAGGGAGGCTCCCCCCTGAAGTCCTACTCTGAAGACCCACATCTGCCAGGTGATGGCCTCTACCAGGGCAAGGACAATGATCACTGCAGAGCTGAGAACCCGGAGAGGGGAAGAAGCTCAGAATCCCAGTCTCTTCTCTCTGGAAACCCCTGACATTGCTCTTTTTGATAGAAATGGTAAACTGGTCCTTGGTAGACACCATGGATGATCAGCACTCATCATCCTGGGAGGTGACCCTTTCTTAGGTTACAGATTTCATAGGCTAAGTCAACTTCCTTTGAAAGCAAAAGTGTTAATCACTCAGTCATGTCTGATTCTTTGTGACCCTTGGATTATAGCTTTCCAGGCTTCTCTGTCCATGAAATTTTCCAGGCAAGAATATTGAAATGGATTGCTATTTCCTTTTCCAGGGGATCTTCCTAACCTAGGCAATGAACCCAGATCTCTTGCATTGCAGACAAATTCTTTACCATCTGAACCAAAACCTTAAATCTGCCTTCATGCAACTTCCCCTAGCCACTTTTTTGTGTGAAAAGAAAGTAAGTCCAGTAGCACATCCATGGATCTACTTTCCTTTGAGCTGGCTTGGCTGCAAAGCAGGCTGATGAGGATAAATGATCATTCCTGGATCAGCCTCAGTCAAAACTGTAAATAAACCATTAGCTTATTTTCAATCATAATGGATTCAGAATCATCCTCTTGTCTTTGGAAGAGTAGAAATTTAATGTGTCCTTCTGAATTAGAGTGTCTGATCCTCAAAATCTAATAGCTTACACATCGCTTAGGTCCCTTTCTGATTTGGTTGAAGGACACTTTTGAACTAAAGTCAACCATTTCATCATGCCTAGATCTGGAACATTGCCCAGCTGCCCATAGTTTGGCCTCAAAAGAAACATTCCTCTGAAAAAGACTTGAGGGGCTCCCTGGGTGTCTCTGGAGTTCCCTCTTGAATAAAGGGGCTCCCAGAGACCAATGCTCAAGGGCAAGCTGTAGGAGTCAACCACCAGAAGAGGATGTGCAGGAAGGTGAGGATGAGGAAACTGAAATCATCTAACTGACCTCGCCCTTCACTTTGCACAGCTCTAGCCAACTTGGAAAGTCCTGCGACCCCCAGCGCTGCAGTGGAGGCTGTAGGCGCTCCTCCCAGCTGCTGAGTTGGGCCGCCAGTGGTGCCCATCTGCCTCCTTCACTGGTGCATTACCTCTGCAGGACAGGATTTGACTTGCCCTTAGGTCACATGTCCCCCTTCCTTTAACACGTAAGGGCATTACCAGTCAAGAACTGACTGCCACAGGTTTTCAAAGACTGATTCCTTGTCTAATAAGGAATAACTCTAGTGAAATTGATTAGCCCAGTTGAGCTGACTCTCCAATTTGGACCACTTTTTGCCTTCCTTTCTTTCCTTGTCTTCTCCTGCTGTCCCTCACCTGAGAGTTCTCCTTTCAAATCTCTCTCCCAAGAATTCTCCTCTCAGACTCAATTTTTGGAACTGTGAGTCACTCAGTGGTACCTGACTCTTTGCGACCCCATGGACTGTAGCCTGTCAGTCCATGGGATTCTCCAGGCAAGAATCCTGGAGTGGGTAGCCATTCCCTTCTCCAGGGGATCTTCCTGATCCAGGGATTGAACCCTGGTCTCCTGCATAGCAGTCAGATTCTTTACCATCTGAGCCACTAGGGAAGCCCACTTCTAGGAAGCCGGGCCTAAATATCCATAATACACAGACATGACTAATAAGAACAGACAGAAAATTGGCCCAAATCTTATGGACAGATACACTTGGAATTTAATTAATGGGCAATTTGTTTATCTGAATGTAACATTGCAGCCAGGACTGACTTTTGAATTATTACAGACCTACGAAATTATTACTGTTCTAGAGATACTAAAAATACCCTCCCTGTTTCCATATGTCTTCTTAACAAATTCCTTCTCCATCCCCACCCCCAAATCAGCAATTGCGCACCCCAAAAGGGCTTCTCCAACACTACCATCTACCTAATGACTCCCATGCCAGTCTGGGGTGTGCTGAATTTCTCTCAAGACCTCACACTTAGAGGCTCAGAGCCTGAACCATGATATATGAGGTGATGTAATTTCAGAGCGGAGTGGCTAAGACTGAACTCGGCATGAATGGGTCAGAGACCATCCAGTTCTCTGCAGAGGGAGGGATGGTCACATAGATGCAGAGAGAGAAGCAGAGATCCTGTGACCTCAGTAACCCCAGAAAGAAGGATGTGGTGGTTGCTGGCTGCTGACCAGGGCTTTAGAAATGCACCTGCCATCTGCCTGTGCTCTAACTGGCTGAGAAGGGAAAGTCTTCTCTTGCTTTAACCAGTTCTTAAAGAAGAGTGGCAATGGAGAATCAAAATAATTATGGCGTGGCTTTCCTGGTGGCCCAGTGGGTACAGAGTCTGCCTTGCTGTGCAAGGGACACTGGTTTAATCTCTGGCCCCCAGGAAGATCCCATGTACCTCGGAGAGGCTGGATCGGTATGTCCAATTACGAGTCAGTGCTCTGGAGCGCATGTGCCCAGAGTCAGTGCGCTGCAGTGAGAGAGGCCACTGCCATGGGAGGCCCGCACAGGCCAGAAAATAAAGATGGATGAAAATAAATATAAATAAAAGAGGCATGATGGAGAAAAAGAAAAAAATAATAATTATGGCACTTTGCTACTAAGGAACCATAAAAATATATAGTCAAATATCAAATTTATTTAATATCTTAGTTCATATAGAAATATTTACATGAACGTTAACATTGCTTCCTGTATCCAAACTGGAAAACTTATGGAGATGGCAATCAAAATAGATCATGTAATCCCCATCTATTTGCTTTGGATGAGGAATTAAGAAAGAATAATCCTGTGACTCCCTCCGGTAACTAACTCAGAGTATATTGAATGGTCAACATTTTTGACTCTTGAGTCAATAATGAATGAGATCAAGTTATCTAATTAGTTATCTTTATCCTAAAATGAATAGGGCATTTATCACGATTCAGATTGCTGATTCAGTACAAATACATTCAATATATCCTTACTGTAGTCAAAGCTAAATTGACTGGGAAGAAATTGTCAGTGAACACAGGCAAAATATTTCTTCACACATAAAAGGAGCAGAGAAAGGCGGAAAACCGCGAACTCAGTAAGATGGCAATCTTTCACTATCAAATACATTTTCAAAGGCTCAGAGCCTGAACCATGATATATGAGGTGATGTAATTTCAGAGCGGAGTGGCTAAGACTGAACTCGGCATGAATGGGTCAGAGACCATCCAGTTCTCTGCAGAGGGAGGGATGGTCACATAGATGCAGAGAGAGAAGCAGAGATCCTGTGACCTCAGTAACCCCAGAAAGAAGGATGTGGTGGTTGCTGGCTGCTGACCAGGGCTTTAGAAATGCACCTGCCATCTGCCTGTGCTCTAACTGGCTGAGAAGGGAAAGTCTTCTCTTGCTTTAACCAGTTCTTAAAGAAGAGTGGCAATGGAGAATCAAAATAATTATGGCGTGGCTTTCCTGGTGGCCCAGTGGGTACAGAGTCTGCCTTGCTGTGCAAGGGACACTGGTTTAATCTCTGGCCCCCAGGAAGATCCCATGTACCTCGGAGAGGCTGGATCGGTATGTCCAATTACGAGTCAGTGCTCTGGAGCGCATGTGCCCAGAGTCAGTGCGCTGCAGTGAGAGAGGCCACTGCCATGGGAGGCCCGCACAGGCCAGAAAATAAAGATGGATGAAAATAAATATAAATAAAAGAGGCATGATGGAGAAAAAGAAAAAAATAATAATTATGGCACTTTGCTACTAAGGAACCATAAAAATATATAGTCAAATATCAAATTTATTTAATATCTTAGTTCATATAGAAATATTTACATGAACGTTAACATTGCTTCCTGTATCCAAACTGGAAAACTTATGGAGATGGCAATCAAAATAGATCATGTAATCCCCATCTATTTGCTTTGGATGAGGAATTAAGAAAGAATAATCCTGTGACTCCTCCGGTAACTAACTCAGAGTATATTGAATGGTCAACATTTTTGACTCTTGAGTCAATAATGAATGAGATCAAGTTATCTAATTAGTTATCTTTATCCTAAAATGAATAGGGCATTTATCACGATTCAGATTGCTGATTCAGTACAAATACATTCAATATATCCTTACTGTAGTCAAAGCTAAATTGACTGGGAAGAAATTGTCAGTGAACACAGGCAAAATATTTCTTCACACATAAAAGGAGCAGAGAAAGGCGGAAAACCGCGAACTCAGTAAGATGGCAATCTTTCACTATCAAATACATTTTCAAAGGCTCCGTCCTTGCAACTGGGGAGTTCAGAATAAAGAAGTTATTGGCATCTTGTTTCTTGCTGGTTCTTTTTTCCTATATTAAGTGGAGGCGTCTGCCCCTGGAAAGAATCCAGCCATTCATCTTGATAGGTTTCGGATCACAAAAGGTTTCTCTGAATTTTTATTAAAAAAAAAAGGTTTTGAGAACTAAAAGAGCATTATGTTTCATTCTTTCATTCCCTTTTCACTGATAGAGAAGGAGTCTCATTTCTGCTAGACAGCTGGGTATGGATTACATTTGGATTTCAGTGACTTAAGCAGTAAAATCCCTTATCTTTCAGACCTAGAGATTTTCCCAACAGAATCTCAAAGCTCTGCTTACAAGGCAATGTCTATTTTGTAGTTAATTACTGAACTAGATCTTGCAAAAGTGCTTATCAGGTGTTCTGTAAGCATGTCAAAAAAATGACCTATGTCTCATTAACTCACACTGAGCACTTGAAGGATTACCTTAGTGTGTTTAAATGGAATGACTATCACTGTGGAAATAATGAGAATATTGTTGTTATTGCTTATGCTTCTTGACTTAATTTCAAAATGCTTCAGTTATTTTTGGGATTTGGAAGATACATTATAAAAGGGGAATATGGAAGGTAAAGAAATGTAAAGAATGAGAGAATAAAAAGTCTGTAATTCCACCATTATTATCACTGATAATTCATGTGCTTGTGTTTTTACTTTAAAAACTGAAATAATAATGAGTAAAAAGTGTTCTGATTATGTATTCAAATTAATTTTCACATGTTATGTTTTCATTAAAAACATGATCATTAGGAGTAGTGCATCTGTTGAGTACTCAATCTTACATTATCCTTATGGATATTGAATAACTTGCTAAATGAGTGCTGCTCTCTCACTTTATCTTTCTGTCTATCTATCTATCTATCTACTTACTCTCTGTTTAAAGTCTACTGTCTTAGACCATTTGGACTATTGTAATATAATACCACAGATTGAGTGGCTTATAAACAGAAACATGTTTCTTGCAGATGTGACTAAATTGCGGGAGAAATGGCAAGGAAATACCATGGCAAAAAATCAGTAAGATGGCAATCTTTCACTATCAAATACATTTTCAAAGGCTCCGTCCTTGCAACTGGGGAGTTCAGAATAAAGAAGTTATTGGCATCTTGTTTCTTGCTGGTTCTTTTTCCTATATTAAGTGGGGGCGTCTGCCCCTGGAAAGAATCCAGCCATTCATCTTGATAGGTTTCGGATCACAAAAGGTTTCTCTGAATTTTTATTAAAAAAAAAAGGTTTTGAGAACTAAAAGAGCATTATGTTTCATTCTTTCATTCCCTTTTCACTGATAGAGAAGGAGTTTCATTTCTGCTAGACAGCTGGGTATGGATTACATTTGGATTTCAGTGACTTAAGCAGTAAAATCCCTTATCTTTCAGACCTAGAGATTTTCCCAACAGAATCTCAAAGCTCTGCTTACAAGGCAATGTCTATTTTGTAGTTAATTACTGAACTAGATCTTGCAAAAGTGCTTATCAGGTGTTCTGTAAGCATGTCAAAAAAATGACCTATGTCTCATTAACTCACACTGAGCACTTGAAGGATTACCTTAGTGTGTTTAAATGGAATGACTATCACTGTGGAAATAATGAGAATATTGTTGTTATTGCTTATGCTTCTTGACTTAATTTCAAAATGCTTCAGTTATTTTTGGGATTTGGAAGATACATTATAAAAGGGGAATATGGAAGGTAAAGAAATGTAAAGAATGAGAGAATAAAAAGTCTGTAATTCCACCATTATTATCACTGATAATTCATGTGCTTGTGTTTTTACTTTAAAAACTGAAATAATAATGAGTAAAAAGTGTTCTGATTATGTATTCAAATTAATTTTCACATGTTATGTTTTCATTAAAAACATGATCATTAGGAGTAGTGCATCTGTTGAGTACTCAATCTTACATTATCCTTATGGATATTGAATAACTTGCTAAATGAGTGCTGCTCTCTCTCACTTTATCTTTCTGTCTATCTATCTATCTATCTACTTACTCTCTGTTTAAAGTCTACTGTCTTAGACCATTTGGACTATTGTAATATAATACCACAGATTGAGTGGCTTATAAACAGAAACATGTTTCTTGCAGATGTGACTACTAGGACTTCCAAGGTCAAGGTGCCTGCAGTTTTAGTGTCTGGTGAGGACCCAATTTCCAGCTCACAGACAACTGTCCTCTCACGGTGAGATGGGCGAGGGATCTCTGTGGGCTCTTTCACAGGGCACCAGCTCCATTCACAAGGGCTCACCCTCATCATGTATCTCCCCTGCCCCTAGCTTCCAACATCAAAAATAAACTCTACTCAACACGCTTCTCTGTATCTTCTAGAGAATGTGAAAACTTTCTAAATCCATTTTTTTGTTCATTTTGGCTCAGGGTGAGTTCTTTTCAGTTTTGGGACTGTATGAATCTGTGTGACTTATGATTTTGGCCAAGTACAGTCAATTCTGAATCTATATCAGGAAATACACAAAATGCATACATTTCCCACGTTATAAACAGTACTCGACTATGTTTGCTAATCATTATATCTTGTAACATGTTCTCACTAGATTTCAGCAGAAAATGACAATATGCTTTCTAAATAACTTGTGTATTTTAAAAGGATTTAGGTGGCCTTAAATGACTGAGATGGGTTTCCCTGGTTGCTCAGTATGTAGAGAATCTGCCTTCAGTGCAGGAGATGCAGGAGACAAGGGTTCAATCCCTGGGACAAGAAGATCCCCTGGAGGAGGGCATGGCAACCCACTCCAGTATTCTTGCTTGGAGAATCTCATGGAAAGAGGAGTCTGGTGGGCTATAGTCCACGGGGCTGAAAGAACTGGACATAACTGAAGTGACTGAGCACACGCGCATGCACATATAGCTGAGATAACTTAAAATTAGGCAAATGTAATGTGCTAAATAGGCTTCCCTGATAGCTCAGAAGTTAAAGAATTTGCCTGCATTGTGGCAGACTCAGGTTCAATTGCTCGGTCAGGAAGATCCCCTAGAGAAGGACATGACAATGGATTCCAGTATTTTTTGTTTGGAGAATTCCACAGAGTAGCCCAGTGGTTTACAATCCATAGGGTCACAAAGAGTCAGACATGACTGAGTGACTAACACACACACACACACACACACACACACACACAATGGCTAAATGCTGTCTTTGGGTTCTAAGCTAAAAGACCCCAGTTCTTTGGAGAGAAGGAAGAGGCACTTTATTTTTTGTTTTTGACATTTACTTATGTTTGTTTTAAATTTATTTATTTTTTAATTGAAGGATACTTGCTTTACAGAATTGTGCTAGTTTCTGCCAAATAGCAACATGAATCAGCCATAGGTACCCCAGCTCTTACCATGGGAATTTTCTTCTTCAATTTCAAGATGATGCCTTTACTTCTTGCTGGCCTTGGCATGCACGTTTCATCAACTTTAGAGACAGAGTCCCATGTGGCAGCTGGTCCTTAATCTTTGTGGTGATGACCATTCAAGACCAGAAAGGAGCTGCCTAGATCATTCTCACTCTTCAATGCGTGTGGCATCAAATTAATGCCTTCAAAATTGTCTGCGTACCTCATTCATCTTCTATATTCCCAAGGAGAGGAGATCAAATAAACAAACCGCCTACTGTTGCCAGAGTGTGATCTCCTCGTGTGCTTCCTATGCACATTAACCTATTTAGTCATCAGGACCCCAAGAGGTGGTGTGATCAAGGACATCCATTTACATCTGAGCTCCAGAGAAGTTAGGACAGTGTTCAAGGCTGCTCAAAGAGTTAAGCCATCACTGTTGAGTCTATGTCTGCTTAACTCCAGAGCCCATGAACTTCCAGGACCCCGTCGCTCTTCTCCAAGGCAACAGTTCCACTCTGCAAGCCTGCTCTGCTCTGGCCACAGCCTCCTTCTGATGCCCTGGAGACGGCACATGCATTCTTCTTCCCCTAAGCTGTTCACACCAGCTTGGCTGCCTGGACCGTCCCTCCTTCTCAGGAACACACTGTCTCTCCTCACCGTCAGCTTTTCCTCTGTCACCTTATCTCTGTCATCTTCTCTCTCAGTCTTGCTGACCCTCTCAGAATATCTCCACTTCCTCCATCCCTGCCTGTCTATGTTCTTGATGGCACTTTCTTGATGGCACTATTTTTCTGAAAGAACAAAATCAGCCCCAACAGTGACAAAAGTGAGGACAGTGTTAATGAGAGCATATTCTGTTAAAAATAATTCCTGTGTCAGTATGACGTGTGACTCCCCCTTTAGATGTCCCTGAAGGGCTCTTGACCAGTATTTGGGGTAGAATGCTTAACAAGAACTTCTTGAGGATAAAGAAACAAAGAAGGAACGAGGGGAAGATACACGCCATGGAAGACTTCCTTTCCCCTGAGTGTTCCTTTTGCCACACTTCTATGTTTCTCTTCATCATCTCCTCATCTTCTGCCATCTTCTAACCATGCTCTTCCCCCAGTGTACTGAAATCAGGAATAATCAGGAATGTTCAAATCCTTTATGTAAAATGTGACTGCTAAGTCACTTCGGTCATGTCTGACTCTGTGCCACCCTATGGACTGCAGTCTGGCAGGCTTCTCTGTCTGTGGGATTCTCCAGTAAGAGTATTAGAGTGGGTTGCCATCTTCTCCTCCAGGGGATCTTCCCAATCCAGAGATGAAACTGGCATCTCTTATGTCTATTTGCATTGGCAGGCAGGTTCTGTACCACTAGCACCATTTATATAAAATGGCCTAGCATGATCGGCTCTCTGTGTCCTTGGGGTCAAGGAGCACAGATACGGGAGGGTAGCTGTACTATCTGCACCCTGCATGTTGCAAGAAAGAATGGATCTATACCCTTCAGACCCAAAAGCACAGGCCCAATCCATACCAAACAAGAGTTTTTAGTCATACTGGGAAGGGGCACTATTCAAATCGCTTGCACAAATGTTTCCTGATGGTCACTCTTCATGAACAGGAACGACTGGTGAGCTGAATGCAGCGTCTGCCTTGGCTACTGTAGAGTCTCACTCAATTCTGTGGGGAGTCCCTGTCTCCTCGCTGGCAGCACTCAATGAGCATGTAATGAATCCTTGGCTTTACCATCAGTTCCAGGGCCCATGTTGCTCGACAGATAATTCAGTGCTGGTGTGGCTCCCTCATCACAGCACCAATTTCACCAAAGTGCAGAGAGTTCATCGTGACCCATAACTTGAATTAGAGCTGATGGGTGGCTTATTCTGAGCAAAGTGCTAATAAGGCAAGTTTAATTTTGGTGCCTTCCATTTTTCATGTCCCTTTATAACCTTTTTTTAAAAAGAAAGGTTTTCAAAAAAACCCAAATTTAAAAAGGCCCAAAAATGAGAGCATATTCTGTTAAAAATAATTCCTGTGTCAGTATGACGTGTGACTCCCTTTAGATGTCCCTGAAGGGCTCTTGACCAGTATTTGGGGTAGAATGCTTAACAAGAACTTCTTGAGGATAAAGAAACAAAGAAGGAACGAGGGGAAGATACACGCCATGGAAGACTTCCTTTCCCCTGAGTGTTCCTTTTGCCACACTTCTATGTTTCTCTTCATCATCTCCTCATCTTCTGCCATCTTCTAACCATGCTCTTCCCCCAGTGTACTGAAATCAGGAATAATCAGGAATGTTCAAATCCTTTATGTAAAATGTGACTGCTAAGTCACTTGGTCATGTCTGACTCTGTGCCACCCTATGGGCTGCAGTCTGGCAGGCTTCTCTGTCTGTGGGATTCTCCAGTAAGAGTATTAGAGTGGGTTGCCATCTTCTCCTCCAGGGGATCTTCCCAATCCAGAGATGAAACTGGCATCTCTTATGTCTATTTGCATTGGCAGGCAGGTTCTGTACCACTAGCACCATTTATATAAAATGGCCTAGCATGATCGGCTCTCTGTGTCCTTGGGGTCAAGGAGCACAGATACGGAGGGTAGCTGTACTATCTGCACCCTGCATGTTGCAAGAAAGAATGGATCTATACCCTTCAGACCCAAAAGCACAGGCCCAATCCATACCAAACAAGAGTTTTTAGTCATACTGGGAAGGGGCACTATTCAAATCGCTTGCACAAATGTTTCCTGATGGTCACTCTTCATGAACAGGAACGACTGGTGAGCTGAATGCAGCGTCTGCCTTGGCTACTGTAGAGTCTCACTCAATTCTGTGGGGAGTCCCTGTCTCCTCGCTGGCAGCACTCAATGAGCATGTAATGAATCCTTGGCTTTACCATCAGTTCCAGGGCCCATGTTGCTCGACAGATAATTCAGTGCTGGTGTGGCTCCCTCATCACAGCACCAATTTCACCAAAGTGCAGAGAGTTCATCGTGACCCATAACTTGAATTAGAGCTGATGGGTGGCTTATTCTGAGCAAAGTGCTAATAAGGCAAGTTTAATTTTGGTGCCTTCCATTTTCATGTCTTCATAACTTCATAGAATACCAACTTCATATAACTTTCTCAAGTGTATTTTATTTGGTCATAAAAGGGATATTGAAAGTGTTTCTGCATTCGACATATTGAATTTGACAAAGCCAAGGAATTACACAATTAATGGTGGTCTACACATAAAGAGAGGCACAACAATTTTCCAATATGTAGTGATTTTTAGTACCTTATTTGGACATTAAGTTCCAGATATTTGTTCCAAGTCAGGTTATAAAACCAGACACTCCCCTTCAGGAAGATGAGTTCTAATCATTTTGGTGGTAGGGAAGTGTATGCATCTCAGGCGGCTCTGTGGTAGAGTCTGCCTGCCAGTGCAGGAGACACAGGAGATGTGATTCAATCACTTCCTGGGTCGGGAAGATCTCCTGGAGCAGGAAACGGCAACCCACTCCAGTATTGCTGCCATGAAATCCCATGGAGAGAGGAGCCTGGTGGGTGACAGTTCCTGGGGCTGTGAAGATCAGACACAACTGAGCACACAGCACACAGGGGAGTGTATGCTGACCTTGAAGCTCCCTAAACCACTTGAGGTGACTGAGTGACTAGAAACTCAGGTGTCTTAGAATATAATGTTAAAAAACACCCTCATCCTATAACTTCTTTTTTGGCCACTTCTGTTGATCTTTCATTTATTCATCTTTTTTTCTTTGGCCTGTGTGGGCCTCCCATCGCAGTGGCCTTTCTTGCTGCAGAGCACTGGCTTGGTAGTTGGACACATCCAGCCAGCCACTCTGCAGCATGTGGGATCTTCCCAGACCAGGGATTGAACCAGTGCCTCTTTGCACTGCAAGGCAGTGTCCTTACCCACTGGACCACCAGGGAAGCCCCTCCTCTTATAACTTTTATACGATCAATTGCTTGGTTCTTCAGATTTCAAACTTCTGTCAGATTAACAAATTATATTCCTAGCAAACAAAGGTCAAGAATATTTTTCACTTAACAATTTCACCAAAGTGCAGAGAGTTCATCGTGACCCATAACTTGAATTAGAGCTGATGGGTGGCTTATTCTGAGCAAAGTGCTAATAAGGCAAGTTTAATTTTGGTGCCTTCCATTTTCATGTCTTCATAACTTCATAGAATACCAACTTCATATAACTTTCTCAAGTGTATTTTATTTGGTCATAAAAGGGATATTGAAAGTGTTTCTGCATTCGACATATTGAATTTGACAAAGCCAAGGAATTACACAATTAATGGTGGTCTACACATAAAGAGAGGCACAACAATTTTCCAATATGTAGTGATTTTTAGTACCTTATTTGGACATTAAGTTCCAGATATTTGTTCCAAGTCAGGTTATAAAACCAGACACTCCCCTTCAGGAAGATGAGTTCTAATCATTTTGGTGGTAGGGAAGTGTATGCATCTCAGGCGGCTCTGTGGTAGAGTCTGCCTGCCAGTGCAGGAGACACAGGAGATGTGATTCAATCACTTCCTGGGTCGGGAAGATCTCCTGGAGCAGGAAACGGCAACCCACTCCAGTATTGCTGCCATGAAATCCCATGGAGAGAGGAGCCTGGTGGGTGACAGTTCCTGGGGCTGTGAAGATCAGACACAACTGAGCACACAGCACACAGGGGAGTGTATGCTGACCTTGAAGCTCCCTAAACCACTTGAGGTGACTGAGTGACTAGAAACTCAGGTGTCTTAGAATATAATGTTAAAAAACACCCTCATCCTATAACTTCTTTTTTGGCCACTTCTGTTGATCTTTCATTTATTCATCTTTTTTTCTTTGGCCTGTGTGGGCCTCCCATCGCAGTGGCCTTTCTTGCTGCAGAGCACTGGCTTGGTAGTTGGACACATCCAGCCAGCCACTCTGCAGCATGTGGGATCTTCCCAGACCAGGGATTGAACCAGTGCCTCTTTGCACTGCAAGGCAGTGTCCTTACCCACTGGACCACCAGGGAAGCCCCTCCTCTTATAACTTTTATACGATCAATTGCTTGGTTCTTCAGATTTCAAACTTCTGTCAGATTAACAAATTATATTCCTAGCAAACAAAGGTCAAGAATATTTTTCACTTAACAATTCAGGTTGACATTATCAAATGCCTGAGCACACAGACACAGAAGAAAATGCAGCACAACATAGAGGATCATGAGTACATAAACCCACAGAGTAACCAAGCCTCTAGGTTCATATGTGCCCTTCGGGAGCAGCCTCTACTGAACACAGATGTCAGAAACTTTGAGAAGAGCTATGAGCAGCCTGTACCTCCTCTCAGGAATGAGCAGGAAAGATCATACCTATATGTGGTCACTCTTCCAGGGAAGTGTCACATGTAATTCTCCCAGTTCTCCATGCATTCACACTCCCGTGAGGATCAGGCGTCACAGAGCACCTGGACACACTCAGAATGAAATGGTGAGCTGCTGCTACCTGGGTCGACGTGGAAAAGTTCCTCCGCTCATGTGTCTAGGGGAATTCGTTTTCTGAGACTCTTAAGGAGAAAACCGCTGAAAAGAAGAGGGTCCTTATAGTCAGGATTCTGTGATTCTGGAAGGATACTTCACTGAAATAAGGTGAGGAACAGGCATGGAAAGAAAGGGACTAGACCTGAAGGACTTGGGAGTTTATTACCTGAGTTATGCACTTCCTAGAGAGACATACAACTTCAATATTTGAATATACTCTTATTTTAGATCAACCCATTCAAATATTTACTTTCACATGAAATTTATTGAATGAATATTTTGTATGATTTTAACTTTATTATTAAAAATTATTATTTCATTTGTCAAATTATTTTTATTATTATTTCATTTTCAATCTTCACCTTTTATTTTGATATATCAATAAATGAAAAAAAAACAATTTTTTCGCATTGGTCTATTAAATGGAACATTTTAAATGTTCCTGTACTTAATAGTGGTTTTATTATTATTTTCCTACCATGGTATGATATGATCCTAAAAAAGAGTTTTCAACCTGAAGTTAAAATGTCATACTGTTTGATTTTCAAAGTACATGTATTTATGAAACTTTAGGGGGAAATGGGGGCTACCCTGGTGGCTCAGATGGTGAAGAATCCTCCTGCAATGCAGAAGATCTGGGTTCTGTCCATGAGTCAGGAAGATCCCCTGGAGAAGGGAATGGCCAGTATTCCTGGCAGGCTACAGCCCACGGTGTTGTGAAGAACTGGACATAACTGAGTGACTAACAGTAATATTGCTTGAATTTATTTCTATATAAACATTCCAACCTACAAAATACTTCTTCTCTATGTCACATGAAGATCTGAAGCACACAACACGATGAGGCTTGATCAGTGTCTACAGTGATCAGGACAGACTTGTCCATCAACCCAAACGTTCCCTTATAATCCTTTTCAATTGATCCCCTTCCATCCTGGGAAACCACTGTTTTGATTCATGTGATCAAGACTTTACTCTTTTTTTGAATTTTCATGCAGGATGGACTGAATTTGGTGTGCGTGTCTGACTTCTTTCTGCTCATGGTTCTTGAGATTCATTCATGCTGTGGTTTGCCTCAATAATTCATTTTTTTAAAAAGATCAATGCATACTATTGCACTGTATAAATATATCCTGGCTTTTTAATTAATTTTGTATTTACTGAACAGGTATGTTTTTTCCCAGTTTGGGGGACTTACAGGAAAAGCTATTGTAAACAAGAGTTTTGAGGGGTTATTACCTTTTTCATTGTTAAATACCTAATCGTGGGACCACTGGAAAACAGAGTTGGTATGAGTTTAAGTTTATCAGAAACTCCAAACTGTTCTCCAAAGTAATATTTCACATATATGAGTGTGTCAGTAGCTCCAAGACCACTCAATATTTGATGTTAGACTCTTTGATTTAACTCCTGGAAAGGTGTGAAATGCTACTTTATTGCAGATGTAATTTTTGCTTACCTCATGACTGATGATGATAAACTTCTTTTCATGTGCTTATTGATCATTACTGTGTCTCATTTGTGAAGCATGATTTCAAGTCTTTTGTCGATTTTTCCTTGCTTTGTTTTCTTCTTTACAGCAAACTGTAAGAATTCTTTATAAATTCTGGGCCTGACATTTTTCAAATATGCATATTCTGTACATTTTTCTCCCATCCTATAGGTTATTTTATTATTATGGCAGTGACTTTTTTTGCATAATTATCTCCATTACAGAAGATCTGATGGTTCCTGCAATGCAGAAGATCTGGGTTCTGTCCATGAGTCAGGAAGATCCCTGGAGGAGGGAATGGCCAGTATTCCTGGCAGGCTACAGCCCACGGTGTTGTGAAGAACTGGACATAACTGAGTGACTAACAGTAATATTGCTTGAATTTATTTCTATATAAACATTCCAACCTACAAAATACTTCTTCTCTATGTCACATGAAGATCTGAAGCACACAACACGATGAGGCTTGATCAGTGTCTACAGTGATCAGGACAGACTTGTCCATCAACCCAAACGTTCCCTTATAATCCTTTTCGATTGATCCCCTTCCATCCTGGGAAACCACTGTTTTGATTCATGTGATCAAGACTTTACTCTTTTTTTGAATTTTCATGCAGGATGGACTGAATTTGGTGTGCGTGTCTGACTTCTTTCTGCTCATGGTTCTTGAGATTCATTCATGCTGTGGTTTGCCTCAATAATTCATTTTTTTAAAAAGATCAATGCATACTATTGCACTGTATAAATATATCCTGGCTTTTTAATTAATTTTGTATTTACTGAACAGGTATGTTTTTTCCCAGTTTGGGGGACTTACAGGAAAAGCTATTGTAAACAAGAGTTTTGAGGGGTTATTACCTTTTTCATTGTTAAATACCTAATCGTGGGACCCCTGGAAAACAGAGTTGGTATGAGTTTAAGTTTATCAGAAACTCCAAACTGTTCTCCAAAGTAATATTTCACATATATGAGTGTGTCAGTAGCTCCAAGACCACTCAATATTTGATGTTAGACTCTTTGATTTAACTCCTGGAAAGGTGTGAAATGCTACTTTATTGCAGATGTAATTTTTGCTTACCTCATGACTGATGATGATAAACTTCTTTTCATGTGCTTATTGATCATTACTGTGTCTCATTTGTGAAGCATGATTTCAAGTCTTTTGTCGATTTTTCCTTGCTTTGTTTTCTTCTTTACAGCAAACTGTAAGAATTCTTTATAAATTCTGGGCCTGACATTTTTCAAATATGCATATTCTGTACATTTTTCTCCCATCCTATAGGTTATTTTATTATTATGGCAGTGACTTTTTAATTTCTAAAAATAGCATCCAATTATCAATATTTTCCCTTTGTACTGAGTGGTCTAAAAATTGTTGCCTTTACTGAAGATACACTGATATTTTCTTCTACCAAATCTATAGCTTTAACTTTTACATTTGGGACTTTGATCAGTTTAAATGAATTTTGGTGTGGCATTTGTTATATATTCCTCATGAAATGAGTCTTTAATATTAAAAATGTCCATTGCTATCTATAATAATAGTTAGTAATGAGTTATACTTACTTGAGTTATACATTATCTGGCATTAATATGAAATTACCAGCTTCCTTATTCTTTCATGGTATATATTTTTCTCCCCTTTTATGTTTCTTCATCTGCAATTATATTCAACATATTATGTTCAACATATATCTAGAGCTTGCTTTTTTATCTTGTCTTCCAATTTTCACCCTTTGATTGGAGTGTTTAGCCTCTAAGGTAATCATTGATACTTGGTTGTTATTCAGTTGCTACACTGTGTATTTTGAATTTATGTTTTGCTTTATACAAAATTTTCAGTTTGTGTATCTGTGTGTGTGCATATATCCAGAGGTGTTCATTATTATTTGCAGAAAGCTATTCTAATATAGACTTTCTTCTATGCATAAATCAGAAATTTTAGACCATTGTTTTTAAGTACAATTCAAAATAGTCTCAAAGAACCATTACCATTTCTCAAATTCATGTACAGTGTATACTAAGCACATAGCAAAAGCATATTTAAATATAATTTTAAAGTAGAAGTACACTTAAAAATTCATAAATAGATTCAATTATAATTACAATAATTTTTTTAAAAATTATTTTAATTACTGTTTACACTAAAATTGATATTCAAGTAATAATAATTCTTGTCAATAATGATGCTGGTTTAAATTATTTTTACCCTTGGAAAATAAAATTACAGAATTCTAAAAACAATCCTTGGGTTGATTGGGATGGCTGCCAACAGAGAAAATTCAATTCATAGACACAAACTATTATTAAACATCTCACAATATGCATATTCTGTACATTTTTCTCCCATCCTATAGGTTATTTTATTATTATGGCAGTGACTTTTTAATTTCTAAAAATAGCATCCAATTATCAATATTTTCCCTTTGTACTGAGTGGTCTAAAAATTGTTGCCTTTACTGAAGATACACTGATATTTTCTTCTACCAAATCTATAGCTTTAACTTTTACATTTGGGACTTTGATCAGTTTAAATGAATTTTGGTGTGGCATTTGTTATATATTCCTCATGAAATGAGTCTTTAATATTAAAAATGTCCATTGCTATCTATAATAATAGTTAGTAATGAGTTATACTTACTTGAGTTATACATTATCTGGCATTAATATGAAATTACCAGCTTCCTTATTCTTTCATGGTATATATTTTCTCCCTTTTATGTTTCTTCATCTGCAATTATATTCAACATATTATGTTCAACATATATCTAGAGCTTGCTTTTTTATCTTGTCTTCCAATTTTCACCCTTTGATTGGAGTGTTTAGCCTCTAAGGTAATCATTGATACTTGGTTGTTATTCAGTTGCTACACTGTGTATTTTGAATTTATGTTTTGCTTTATACAAAATTTTCAGTTTGTGTATCTGTGTGTGTGCATATATCCAGAGGTGTTCATTATTATTTGCAGAAAGCTGTTCTAATATAGACTTTCTTCTATGCATAAATCAGAAATTTTAGACCATTGTTTTTAAGTACAATTCAAAATAGTCTCAAAGAACCATTACCATTTCTCAAATTCATGTACAGTGTATACTAAGCACATAGCAAAAGCATATTTAAATATAATTTTAAAGTAGAAGTACACTTAAAAATTCATAAATAGATTCAATTATAATTACAATAATTTTTTTAAAAATTATTTTAATTACTGTTTACACTAAAATTGATATTCAAGTAATAATAATTCTTGTCAATAATGATGCTGGTTTAAATTATTTTTACCCTTGGAAAATAAAATTACAGAATTCTAAAAACAATCCTTGGGTTGATTGGGATGGCTGCCAACAGAGAAAATTCAATTCATAGACACAAACTATTATTAAACATCTCACAATATCATTGATTTTGTTATAAATGAACCAAATGATTTATTCTGAATATTTTGTGTGAAAGAAAAATTTTAAATTATCATAATATAAAATATTTGGATCAGTTGTATTTATTCATTTGTCTTTAGTACCTTTTGTGTCTTGATCCTAAAAACTCTGAGGTTAAAAGAGATGCTTCAATTCCATTAAAAAAATACATTTAGAAAGTACTTTTAAAGTACATCCATTATGTTATATACATTATGTCCATATAATGGAACAATCCCATGAAAATATGTCATTTTGGTAGTAGGCTAAAATACACAATAAGGTTTAGATTTTTTACCATTTTCTAAGTATAAATGGTAATAAAATTAAAGCTGTTGCCCAATGATTGTTGTAGATTTTAATGAAAAAAATGCATTAAATGCTATACTATTGTAATCATGATTTTAACACAAAAGCATTTCCATAGATAAGCATGAATACTAACTGTTGTTTGCTTATTTGTGGTATTCTTACTTATCAGGGTGTGGTCCCATCTTACTGATGCATGGGAATCAGAGAATCAGAAGTCATCTTTGCTGAGAATTCATCACAGAGCTTGTGCTTCCTTATCACCATCTCTCTAGATAATCTGTTATAGTTTAAATAAATTGCATACAAAAAAGGTTCTGCTTGATACTGAGCCAAAAAACATCTCACATTAATTTCAATTTATTTTAAAAAATTGTATCCCATCAAAGAATGTCAAACAAGTCGCTTTCATATCTTAACCCAGAGCTAAGAGGCAATTCCTAATGTATACCCATTATATGAATGAGTGATATAACTATAAGCCTGAAAATATTTCAGAACAACTCTTTAATTTTACAAACAATAAACCAAGAAATCTTTATTTTCCCCTAAACCATGTGCTATTGTTCCAGAGGAATGAGGATTGATACTGCTAAGAACAAGGGAATGTTTTTCACTCTCAGCCCTCTTGACTTTTGAGCAAGGCCACCACTGTAAAAAAGACATTGTCATGAAAGAAAAGAGTGTTGTGATCGTCCCACGTCCCCTGCTTGGACACTGGAGCTTGGGAACTCAACCAGTACTTTCCTGGTCTTTCTTGCTAATCTACAAAACAAATTTGAGCATCTGGTAAGTACATACTCCAGGAGACACTCCCTGCCTCCAGATTTCTTGTTGGGTGAAGTACAGTCCTGCATCATTGAGTCATGGGTGATCAGGAATCCTCTTTCTTGTAACAGAAAATAATCCCAACTACTACTGGACTTTTAGATACCCAAGGTTAACCTGGGCTCCAGATCCAAAACTCTCGTTCCATTCCAAGGACAGAGAAAAGGATCAAGGGAAGAGTAGGAAGTAGGAAGCCCCAGACTGGAGAGTAGGAAGGAAGGAACAGAGAAAACCAGGGAGAACCAAGGGCACAGGTATGTATTCTGACAAACCCTCCTCAGCAGGAAGCAGATGCTGAAAACAATTAAGACACGTTCAGCTCAGTTCAGGCACCCAGTCAGGTCCGACTCTGTGACCCCGTGGACTGAAGCATGCAAGGTTTCCCTGTCCTTCACCATCTCTGCAGCTTGCTCAAACTCACGTTCAGTGGGTCAGTGATGCTATCCAACCATCTTGTCCTAAGATGTGTCAGCTATTTAGGAATCAGTGCAGCATGGGTACCACCCATCAGAGGATGTGCTCATATCCTTGGGTTTGCCTAGCATTTACTGCGTCAGACCAGCATCAGCAGACATAGGCAGCAAGGCAAGGAGAGAATAGGTCCAGCTTGCTACCACCTCCCCACTCCACAGGTGACGGACGTGAGGAGGACCTCAAATTCCCTGCAGGACTCTGAACTTGAGGGGCCCAGAGGCAGCTGTGGTGTAAGCTAGCCATTGCCAGTGAGCCTAACAAGGTCTCAGGCACGGTGACCCAGCCAGGGGCCACGGCAAAGACTTGGTGGGAGACGATCAAAGTTCTGGTTAGCCCGGAGAACCACAGGAATCAGACCAGGCTGACTGCAACTTACACCCTCCGTCAGCAAATGTCAGTGGAGTGCCCAGGGCTGGTGCAATGATCAAGACCAACAGAAGACATTCTAACCATGTGCTATTGTTCCAGAGGAATGAGGATTGATACTGCTAAGAACAAGGGAATGTTTTTCACTCTCAGCCCTCTTGACTTTTGAGCAAGGCCACCACTGTAAAAAAGACATTGTCATGAAAGAAAAGAGTGTTGTGATCGTCCCACGTCCCCTGCTTGGACACTGGAGCTTGGGAACTCAACCAGTACTTTCCTGGTCTTTCTTGCTAATCTACAAAACAAATTTGAGCATCTGGTAAGTACATACTCCAGGAGACACTCCCTGCCTCCAGATTTCTTGTTGGGTGAAGTACAGTCCTGCATCATTGAGTCATGGGTGATCAGGAATCCTCTTTCTTGTAACAGAAAATAATCCCAACTACTACTGGACTTTTAGATACCCAAGGTTAACCTGGGCTCCAGATCCAAAACTCTCGTTCCATTCCAAGGACAGAGAAAAGGATCAAGGGAAGAGTAGGAAGTAGGAAGCCCCAGACTGGAGAGTAGGAAGGAAGGAACAGCGAAAACCAGGGAGAACCAAGGGCACAGGTATGTATTCTGACAAACCCTCCTCAGCAGGAAGCAGATGCTGAAAACAATTAAGACACGTTCAGCTCAGTTCAGGCACCCAGTCAGGTCCGACTCTGTGACCCCGTGGACTGAAGCATGCAAGGTTTCCCTGTCCTTCACCATCTCTGCAGCTTGCTCAAACTCACGTTCAGTGGGTCAGTGATGCTATCCAACCATCTTGTCCTAAGATGTGTCAGCTATTTAGGAATCAGTGCAGCATGGGTACCACCCATCAGAGGATGTGCTCATATCCTTGGGTTTGCCTAGCATTTACTGCGTCAGACCAGCATCAGCAGACATAGGCAGCAAGGCAAGGAGAGAATAGGTCCAGCTTGCTACCACCTCCCCACTCCACAGGTGACGGACGTGAGGAGGACCTCAAATTCCCTGCAGGACTCTGAACTTGAGGGGCCCAGAGGCAGCTGTGGTGTAAGCTAGCCATTGCCAGTGAGCCTAACAAGGTCTCAGGCACGGTGACCCAGCCAGGGGCCACGGCAAAGACTTGGTGGGAGACGATCAAAGTTCTGGTTAGCCCGGAGAACCACAGGAATCAGACCAGGCTGACTGCAACTTACACCCTCCGTCAGCAAATGTCAGTGGAGTGCCCAGGGCTGGTGCAATGATCAAGACCAACAGAAGACTTTACGTGGACCCACCAACTCAGAACTCCCAGGCTACATAAAGGGCTCTTCCATTAAAAAGTCAGCCTAGAAACTACATTCCACTCAAATGACTCTCTCGCCTCTCTGCCCAGCAAGGGTGGAACACATGGAAAAGCTCAAAGCACTAACAGGAAAACCAAACAAGGTTCTCTGCACATCCGTGCACCACAGGAACCACTGCTGATGAAGCTGTGCCCCAGTGAAGTGCCTCTTCTCCAGGTTAAAGACTCTCTAGAAGTTGCCACAATAGAATAAGGGGTTCCAGCTCCCAGACTCTGTACTCAGTACCAGCTTTGACAGAATCTTAGCTTCTCCATGTTATTTGTAAAATTTAGTTTCAAAACCTAAGTGCATGCTTTCCATAATCAAGTCTAGGTTTCCTATATGCTCATCAATAACTTAGAATTAGATTCATTGTCTCTAGTTTCTGTCTCCCACTGTGATTTAATTGAAATTTATATCCCACCTAGTTCCAAAATAGTTGGAATTGACTTTTAAATTAAGCCTTTCTTAAAATGGAACGATCAGAGGATTGCAAGTAATCCAGTAATCCTTCTTGGGGAGGTGGGATGGAGTTCAATTAATTATCAGTCAATTAAGAAATAGAAAAGCTTCCAGCTGATTAAAACAAGCTGGGCAACTCAAGGGATTACAGGATCACCCATGTATTAGGGTAAAATAATAATAATAAATGAAACAAGATTATGACTGTGGATCACCCAGCTGTCTGAAGAGCTTAACAGATGCAGTCGCTTACCTAACATCTTATGAAGTGTGATTGTAAGAGATTTTATTTGTGAATTTTTAGTCAACGATCAAAAAGATAAAAACAAGTACTGAGGGGCAGAGGCGCTGTGGGGTGTAAGCTAGCCATTGCCAGTGAGCCTAACAAGGTCTCAGGCACGGTGACCCAGCCAGGGGCCACGGCAAAGACTTGGTGGGAGACGATCAAAGTTCTGGTTAGCCCGGAGAACCACAGGAATCAGACCAGGCTGACTGCAACTTACACCCTCCGTCAGCAAATGTCAGTGGAGTGCCCAGGGCTGGTGCAATGATCAAGACCAACAGAAGACTTTACGTGGACCCACCAACTCAGAACTCCCAGGCTACATAAAGGGCTCTTCCATTAAAAAGTCAGCCTAGAAACTACATTCCACTCAAATGACTCTCTCGCCTCTCTGCCCAGCAAGGGTGGAACACATGGAAAAGCTCAAAGCACTAACAGGAAAACCAAACAAGGTTCTCTGCACATCCGTGCACCACAGGAACCACTGCTGATGAAGCTGTGCCCCAGTGAAGTGCCTCTTCTCCAGGTTAAAGACTCTCTAGAAGTTGCCACAATAGAATAAGGGGTTCCAGCTCCCAGACTCTGTACTCAGTACCAGCTTTGACAGAATCTTAGCTTCTCCATGTTATTTGTAAAATTTAGTTTCAAAACCTAAGTGCATGCTTTCCATAATCAAGTCTAGGTTTCCTATATGCTCATCAATAACTTAGAATTAGATTCATTGTCTCTAGTTTCTGTCTCCCACTGTGATTTAATTGAAATTTATATCCCACCTAGTTCCAAAATAGTTGGAATTGACTTTTAAATTAAGCCTTTCTTAAAATGGAACGATCAGAGGATTGCAAGTAATCCAGTAATCCTTCTTGGGGAGGTGGGATGGAGTTCAATTAATTATCAGTCAATTAAGAAATAGAAAAGCTTCCAGCTGATTAAAACAAGCTGGGCAACTCAAGGGATTACAGGATCACCCATGTATTAGGGTAAAAATAATAATAATAAATGAAACAAGATTATGACTGTGGATCACCCAGCTGTCTGAAGAGCTTAACAGATGCAGTCGCTTCCCTAACATCTTATGAAGTGTGATTGTAAGAGATTTTATTTGTGAATTTTGAGTCAACGATCAAAAAAAGATAAACAAGCACAAGTAATCATGCTTTAGGTGCTTAATAATAACCGTTAAACATTGCTCCAGTTTATTCTTCCAACAATTAGTAGGTTAATAGGCTGGGTGGAGCCAGTACTCACCTGCAGTTTTGGTTGTATCAATGTTTGATAAGAAATACACCCCCGAGGAGTTTCAGTTTTCTTCATGAAAATCATGCCTATATTTATTGTCGTTTTCTTCCCCTGAGACCATCCTTAAGCTTGAGGCTCTGAAAGGAGTCTCCATAGCAGCCTAAGTACAAAACTTATTATATAAATTCCACGTTGCACTTTTGTTTAGACGTAACTCACTGGAACATTGAATAGACCCCAAAGAGAAAAAGCACTGAGTGTTTGGGTCAAGAATACCCCAGTCGGGCTTACCCTGGTGGTCCAGTGGGTAAGGACACCGCCTTGCAGCGCAAGGGGTGCTGGTTCAATCCCTGGCCTGGGAAGATCCCACGTGCCGCAGAGCGGCTGGACCGATGTGTCCGATCACCGAGCCGGAGCTCTGGAGCGCATGCGCCCAGAGCCGGTGCTCTGCAGCGACAGACGCCACCGCGATCGGAGGCCCACAGGAGCCAAAGAACAAAGACGGATGAACATAGAGAAATGAAAGACCAATAGAGTGGCCCGCCTGCTCCCCTCCCTCCCCAATCCGACCCCTGCCCAAAATAAATAAATAAATTAATTAATTAAAAAAAAAGAAAAAAAAAAAAAAGGAATACCCCAGTCACAGGATGGAAAAACATTCTAGAAGAATTCAAGTAAAAGACGACACCCCATGGGCAATGTGCAAATCATTGGAATAATCAGACTTTTAAATGTTCACACTTGCGATTCCCAGCCCCACGCTTCGAGACTCCCTTAGCTCTTAATTTGTTAAGTCATATCTGACTCTTCGGCAACCCCATGGACTGTAGCCCACCAGACTCCTCTGTCCGTGGGATGCTCCAGGCAAGCATACTGGAGTGGATGGCCATTTCCTTCTCCAGGGGATCTTCCCAACCCAGGGACTGAACCTGTTTCTCTTTCATCTCCTGCATTGGCAGGCAGAGTCTTTACCATTGTGCCACCTGGGAATCCATCACCATGACTGAATACCTAATTGCAAACTGTATGTCTTAAGAGGACCAGATATTTTGTGCTTTAATGAAATGTGATATAAATTTGAATCAACATTGAGCAAACTTCAAGCTGGAGGCACCCATATTTTGGTCTTAATCCCCCCAAAAAAATTGCACTGTTTGATAAGAAATACACCCCCGAGGAGTTTCAGTTTTCTTCATGAAAATCATGCCTATATTTATTGTCGTTTTCTTCCCCTGAGACCATCCTTAAGCTTGAGGCTCTGAAAGGAGTCTCCATAGCAGCCTAAGTACAAAACTTATTATATAAATTCCACGTTGCACTTTTGTTTAGACGTAACTCACTGGAACATTGAATAGACCCCAAAGAGAAAAAGCACTGAGTGTTTGGGTCAAGAATACCCCAGTCGGGCTTACCCTGGTGGTCCAGTGGGTAAGGACACCGCCTTGCAGCGCAAGGGGTGCTGGTTCAATCCCTGGCCTGGGAAGATCCCACGTGCCGCAGAGCGGCTGGACCGATGTGTCCAATTACCGAGCCGGAGCTCTGGAGTGCATGCACCCAGAGCCGGCGCTCTGCAATGACAGATGCCACCGCGATGGGAGGCCCACAGGAGCCAAAGAACAAAGACAGATGAAAATAGAGAAATGAAAGACCAATAGAGTGGCCCGCCTGCTCCCCTCCCTCCCCAACCCGACCCCTGCCCAAAATAAATAAATTAATTAATTAATTAAAAAAAAAGAAAAAAAAAAAAAAGGAATACCCCAGTCACAGGATGGAAAAACATTCTAGAAGAATTCAAGTAAAAGACGACACCCCATGGGCAATGTGCAAATCATTGGAATAATCAGACTTTTAAATGTTCACACTTGCGATTCCCAGCCCCACGCTTCGAGACTCCCTTAGCTCTTAATTTGTTAAGTCATATCTGACTCTTCGGCAACCCCATGGACTGTAGCCCACCAGACTCCTCTGTCCGTGGGATGCTCCAGGCAAGCATACTGGAGTGGATGGCCATTTCCTTCTCCAGGGGATCTTCCCAACCCAGGGACTGAACCTGTTTCTCTTTCATCTCCTGCATTGGCAGGCAGAGTCTTTACCATTGTGCCACCTGGGAATCCATCACCATGACTGAATACCTAATTGCAAACTGTATGTCTTAAGAGGACCAGATATTTTGTGCTTTAATGAAATGTGATATAAATTTGAATCAACATTGAGCAAACTTCAAGCTGGACATCCATTCTCTATATTTTAGTCCAGGTATTTTACTATTAATTAATATCTTTAGGATTTCTAAGTACTTTATAAGAGGAGCCCTCTACTTGTTAGCTCTTGGTAAAAATATGTTTAGAAGAGCAACTTTATCACACCAGGGAAGACAGATAAGTGTGTGTGTGTGTGTGTGTGTGTGTGTGTGTTATTCGACCTGACAGTCTAGGTTTAAGAATGCTCTTTTTCATTCCTTAGTCTGCTAAGTGTGAAAAAGTATTCAAGATCTCCCAGTAACAATGTACATGCAGCCTGTATAGATAGAGTTGGCATGTTAACCACATCATGCCATTTGGAGGTTATTTTTATTTATTTATTTATTTATTTTTGGCCACTTCTGTTGGTCTTTTATTTGTTTCCATCTTTGTTCTTTGACCGGTGTGGGCCTCCCATCGCAGCGGCCTCTCTCACTGCAGAGCACTGGCTCTGGGCACATGTGCTCCACAGCTCCAGCTCAGTAGTTGGACACATCTGTCCAGCCGCTCCCCGATATGTGGGATCTTCCCAGGCCAGGGATCGAACCAGCGCCCTTTGCACTGCAAAGCGGTGTTCTTACACACTGGATCACCAGAGAAGCCCCTTTTGGAGGTTATTTAATCTAAGACAGTTGACCCCATGAACCCAGCAACGCTCCTCCACCGTTGCCCCAGACACCACCTTGTGGTGAAGGGGAAGCCGGAGAAAAGTGCGTCTCAGGTGCTCTGCAAGAGAAAGCATATTCTAGCCACAAGGTCAACTGGCCCTTCATTTGAATTATCATTTATAACTCTGACAGTATTTTTAAAAATTTTACAGAGTTAATGTATGTTCCAGGCAAGCATACTGGAGTGGATGGCCATTTCCTTCTCCAGGGGATCTTCCCAACCCAGGGACTGAACCTGTTTCTCTTTCATCTCCTGCATTGGCAGGCAGAGTCTTTACCATTGTGCCACCTGGGAATCCATCACCATGACTGAATACCTAATTGCAAACTGTATGTCTTAAGAGGACCAGATATTTTGTGCTTTAATGAAATGTGATATAAATTTGAATCAACATTGAGCAAACTTCAAGCTGGACATCCATTCTCTATATTTTAGTCCAGGTATTTTACTATTAATTAATATCTTTAGGATTTCTAAGTACTTTATAAGAGGAGCCCTCTACTTGTTAGCTCTTGGTAAAAATATGTTTAGAAGAGCAACTTTATCACACCAGGGAAGACAGATAAGTGTGTGTGTGTGTGTGTGTGTGTGTGTGTGTTATTCGACCTGACAGTCTAGGTTTAAGAATGCTCTTTTTCATTCCTTAGTCTGCTAAGTGTGAAAAAGTATTCAAGATCTCCCAGTAACAATGTACATGCAGCCTGTATAGATAGAGTTGGCATGTTAACCACATCATGCCATTTGGAGGTTATTTTTATTTATTTATTTATTTATTTTTGGCCACTTCTGTTGGTCTTTTATTTGTTTCCATCTTTGTTCTTTGACCGGTGTGGGCCTCCCATCGCAGCGGCCTCTCTCACTGCAGAGCACTGGCTCTGGGCACATGTGCTCCACAGCTCCAGCTCAGTAGTTGGACACATCTGTCCAGCCGCTCCCCGATATGTGGGATCTTCCCAGGCCAGGGATCGAACCAGCGCCCTTTGCACTGCAAAGCGGTGTTCTTACACACTGGATCACCAGAGAAGCCCCTTTTGGAGGTTATTTAATCTAAGACAGTTGACCCCATGAACCCAGCAACGCTCCTCCACCGTTGCCCCAGACACCACCTTGTGGTGAAGGGGAAGCCGGAGAAAAGTGCGTCTCAGGTGCTCTGCAAGAGAAAGCATATTCTAGCCACAAGGTCAACTGGCCCTTCATTTGAATTATCATTTATAACTCTGACAGTATTTTTAAAAAATTTTTACAGAGTTTTGCTGTTCACAGACATGTATGTTCCCAGATCAGTCATATTCATATCCCTTGTCCCCTCCCTGTTCCCAGTCACCCCCATCCCACCCCTCCAGGTCGTCACACCATGCCTCTGCAGGGTCTCCTATTCCCGCAGCTCAATGGCAATAGCTGTCTTTTACACGTATGATAGTATAGGTTTCCATGTTACTCCCTCTGTGCCTCCCACCCACTGTTCATTCCCTACAATGTCCATATCTCTGTTCTCTATGTCTATTTTTTCCATTGCTTCACTGCGTGTGTTATCATTACCCTCTTACTAGATTCCATACATATGTGTTAGTATACTGTACTTGCATTTCTCCTTATTTTTTTTTTTAGTAGGACGATTTAGAGAGTGGAGTGGGCAGGTGGTCTCAGTTCTCACCTCACTTTATTTTGGCGGGGGCACTTCTATTGGTCTTTCATTTATCTGTCTTCTTTAGCAGTGGCCTCTCTCATTGCAGAGCACCGGCTCTGGGAGCATGAGCTCCAGAGCTCCGGCTCAGTAGTTGGACACGTAAGTCCACTTCCTCCTCAGCACGTGGACTCTGACCAGGCCAGGGATAAAACTGGTGCCCCTTGCACTGCAAGGCAGTGTCCTTACCCACTGGACCACTGAGGAATCCCTGTCTTTCTCTTTTTGACTTTTTATGATAGGTTCTAGATCCAGTCACCTCATTAGGGCTGATTCTTCTGCATTTCTTTTTACAGCTGGGTAGTCTTCCACTGTATATGTACCAGAGCTTTTGTATCCATTCATTTGTTGATGGACATCTAGGTTGCTTTCATGTTCTAGCTATTGTATAGAGAGCTGCAGTGAACATTGGGGTACAGGTGCTTCTTTCAGTTTTGATTTCTTTAGGGTATAAGCCTAATAGTGGCATTGCTGGGTCATAGGGTGCTTCTATTTTCAGTTTTTTAAAGGAATCTCCATACTGTCCTCCATAGTGGCTGTATCAATTTCCATTCCCACCAGCAATGCAAGAGTGTTACCTTTTCTCCACAGCCTTTCCAGCATTTATTGTCTGTCGATTTGTGGTGCTTCAGAGGCATATTCTAGCCACAAGGTCAACTGGCCCTTCATTTGAATTATCATTTATAACTCTGACAGTATTTTTAAAAAATTTTTACAGAGTTTTGCTGTTCACAGACATGTATGTTCCCAGATCAGTCATATTCATATCCCTTGTCCCCTCCCTGTTCCCAGTCACCCCCATCCCACCCCTCCAGGTCGTCACACCATGCCTCTGCAGGGTCTCCTATTCCCGCAGCTCAATGGCAATAGCTGTCTTTTACACGTATGATAGTATAGGTTTCCATGTTACTCCCTCTGTGCCTCCCACCCACTGTTCATTCCCTACAATGTCCATATCTCTGTTCTCTATGTCTATTTTTTCCATTGCTTCACTCGTGTGTTATCATTACCCTCTTACTAGATTCCATACATATGTGTTAGTATACTGTACTTGCATTTCTCCTTATTTTTTTTTTTAGTAGGACGATTTAGAGAGTGGAGTGGGCAGGTGGTCTCAGTTCTCACCTCACTTTATTTTGGCGGGGGCACTTCTATTGGTCTTTCATTTATCTGTCTTCTTTAGCAGTGGCCTCTCTCATTGCAGAGCACCGGCTCTGGGAGCATGAGCTCCAGAGCTCCGGCTCAGTAGTTGGACACGTAAGTCCACTTCCTCCTCAGCACGTGGACTCTGACCAGGCCAGGGATAAAACTGGTGCCCCTTGCACTGCAAGGCAGTGTCCTTACCCACTGGACCACTGAGGAATCCCTGTCTTTCTCTTTTTGACTTTTTATGATAGGTTCTAGATCCAGTCACCTCATTAGGGCTGATTCTTCTGCATTTCTTTTTACATCTGGGTAGTCTTCCACTGTATATGTACCAGAGCTTTTGTATCCATTCATTTGTTGATGGACATCTAGGTTGCTTTCATGTTCTAGCTATTGTATAGAGAGCTGCAGTGAACATTGGGGTACAGGTGCTTCTTTCAGTTTTGATTTCTTTAGGGTATAAGCCTAATAGTGGCATTGCTGGGTCATAGGGTGCTTCTATTTTCAGTTTTTTAAAGGAATCTCCATACTGTCCTCCATAGTGGCTGTATCAATTTCCATTCCCACCAGCAATGCAAGAGTGTTACCTTTTCTCCACAGCCTTTCCAGCATTTATTGTCTGTCGATTTGTGGATGATGGCCATTCTGACGGGTGTGAGGTGATATCTCATTGTAGTTTTAATTTGCATTTCTCTAATTATAAGCTAGGTTGAGCATCATTTCATATGCTTTTTGGCCATTTGTATGTCCTCTTTGGAGAGGTGTTTCTTTAGATCTTTATCCCATTTTTTGATTGGGTTGTTCATTTTTCTGGTGCTGAGTTGTCTGAATTGCTTGTAGATTTTAGAGATTAATTTTTTGTTGTTTCATTTGCTATGATTTTCTCCCATTCTATGGACTGTCTGTTCACCTTTTTTGTAATTTCTTTTGCTGTACAAAAGCTTTTAAGTTTCATTAGGTCCCACATGTTCATTTTTCTTTTTAGTTCCACTATTCTAGTAGGTGGGTCAGAGAAGATCTTGCTTTGATTTATGTCCTTGAGCGTTTTGCCTATATTTTCCTCTAAGAGTTTTAGGGTTTCTGATCTTACATTTAGGCCTTTAATCCATTTTGAGTGTATCTTTGTGTATGGTGTCAGGGAATGTTCCAACTTCATTTTTTTGCAAGTAGCTGTCCAATTTTCCCAGCACCATTTGTTGAAGAGGCTGTCTTTGTCCCATTGTATATTTTCACCTCCTTTGTCAAAAATAAGGTATCCATAGGTGCGTGGGTTTATCTCTGGGTTCTCTATTTTGTTCCATTGGCCTATAGTTCTGTTTTTGTGCCAGTACCATACTGTCTTGAGGACTGTTGCTTTGTAGGATAGTCTGAAGTTAGGGAGGCTGATTCCTCCAGATCCATTTTTCTTTCTCAGGATTGCTTTGGCTATTCGAGGTCTTTTGTGTTTCCATATGAACTGTGTTATTCTTTGGTCTAGTTCTGTGAAGAATGTCATTGGTAGTTTTATAGGTACTTGCTTTCATGTTCTAGCTATTGTATAGAGAGCTGCAGTGAACATTGGGGTACAGGTGCTTCTTTCAGTTTTGATTTCTTTAGGGTATAAGCCTAATAGTGGCATTGCTGGGTCATAGGGTGCTTCTATTTTCAGTTTTTTAAAGGAATCTCCATACTGTCCTCCATAGTGGCTGTATCAATTTCCATTCCCACCAGCAATGCAAGAGTGTTACCTTTTCTCCACAGCCTTTCCAGCATTTATTGTCTGTCGATTTGTGGATGATGGCCATTCTGACGGGTGTGAGGTGATATCTCATTGTAGTTTTAATTTGCATTTCTCTAATTATAAGCTAGGTTGAGCATCATTTCATATGCTTTTTGGCCATTTGTATGTCCTCTTTGGAGAGGTGTTTCTTTAGATCTTTATCCCATTTTTTGATTGGGTTGTTCATTTTTCTGGTGCTGAGTTGTCTGAATTGCTTGTAGATTTTAGAGATTAATTTTTTGTTGTTTCATTTGCTATGATTTTCTCCCATTCTATGGACTGTCTGTTCACCTTTTTTGTAATTTCTTTTGCTGTACAAAAGCTTTTAAGTTTCATTAGGTCCCACATGTTCATTTTTCTTTTTAGTTCCACTATTCTAGTAGGTGGGTCAGAGAAGATCTTGCTTTGATTTATGTCCTTGAGCGTTTTGCCTATATTTTCCTCTAAGAGTTTTAGGGTTTCTGATCTTACATTTAGGCCTTTAATCCATTTTGAGTGTATCTTTGTGTATGGTGTCAGGGAATGTTCCAACTTCATTTTTTTGCAAGTAGCTGTCCAATTTTCCCAGCACCATTTGTTGAAGAGGCTGTCTTTGTCCCATTGTATATTTTCACCTCCTTTGTCAAAAATAAGGTATCCATAGGTGCGTGGGTTTATCTCTGGGTTCTCTATTTTGTTCCATTGGCCTATAGTTCTGTTTTTGTGCCAGTACCATACTGTCTTGAGGACTGTTGCTTTGTAGGATAGTCTGAAGTTAGGGAGGCTGATTCCTCCAGATCCATTTTTCTTTCTCAGGATTGCTTTGGCTATTCGAGGTCTTTTGTGTTTCCATATGAACTGTGTTATTCTTTGGTCTAGTTCTGTGAAGAATGTCATTGGTAGTTTTATAGGTATTGCATTGAATCTGTAGATGATATTTGGTAGTATGGTCATTTTCACGATATTGCTTCTTCTGACCTAGGAACATCGAATATCTCTCCATCTGTTTAAGTCTTCTTTAATTTCTCTCATGAGTGTCTTGTAATTTTCAGTGTACAGTTCTTTTGTTTCTTTGGGTAGGTTTATTCCCGGATATTTTATTCTTTTCATTGCAATGGTGAAGGGGATTGCCTCTTTGACTTCATTTTCTGAGTTTTCATTGTTTGTATATAGGAATGCCAGTGATTTCTGTGTATTGAGTTTGTATCCTGCAACTTTGCTGAATTCACTGATTAGCTCTAGTAGTTTTGTAATAGTGTCTTCGGGGTTTTCTATGTATAATATCATGTTGTCTGCAAATAGAGTTTTACTTCTTCCTTTCCAATCTGGATTCCTTTTATTTCTTTCTCTTCTCTTATTGCTGTTGCTAGAACATCCAGGACTATGTTGCATAATAATGGTGAAAGTGGACACCCTTGTCTTCTTCTATATTAGAGAGAATGCTTTCAGCTTTTCACCATTGAAGATAATGTTCATTGTGGGCTTCTCATATATGGTTTTCACTATGTTGAGATAGGTTCCTTCTATGCCCATTTTTTGAAGAGTTTTTATCATAAATGGGTGCTGTACTTTGTCGTAGGCTTTTCTGCATCTATTGAGATTATCATGTGATATTTGTCTCTCAATTTGCTGATATTGTATATCACATTGATTGATTATGGATACTGAAGAATCCTTGCATGCCTGGGATGAACCTGACTTGGTCATGAGCTTTTTGATGTGTTGTTGAATTCTGTTTGCTAGGATTTTGTTGAGGATTTTGATGTCTAGATTCATCAGTGAGATTGGTCTATAATTTTCTTTTTTTTCTGTTGTCTTTTCCTGGTTTTGGTATCAGAGTGATGCTGGCCTCATAGAATGTGTTTGAAAGTTTTCCTTCCTGTGCAATTTTTTGGAAGAGTTTTAGAAGGACAGGCATTAGCTCTTCTTTAAATGTTTGGCAGAATTCACCTGTGAAGCCATCTGGCCCTAGGCTCTTATATTTGGGTAGATTTTTAATTGCAAATTTGATTTCTGAGCTTGTGATTGGGCTGTTCATAGTTTCTATTTCTTCCTGGTTGAGTCTTGTAATTTTCAGTGTACAGTTCTTTTGTTTCTTTGGGTAGGTTTATTCCCGGATATTTTATTCTTTTCATTGCAATGGTGAAGGGGATTGCCTCTTTGACTTCATTTTCTGAGTTTTCATTGTTTGTATATAGGAATGCCAGTGATTTCTGTGTATTGAGTTTGTATCCTGCAACTTTGCTGAATTCACTGATTAGCTCTAGTAGTTTTGTAATAGTGTCTTCGGGGTTTTCTATGTATAATATCATGTTGTCTGCAAATAGAGTTTTACTTCTTCCTTTCCAATCTGGATTCCTTTTATTTCTTTCTCTTCTCTTATTGCTGTTGCTAGAACATCCAGGACTATGTTGCATAATAATGGTGAAAGTGGACACCCTTGTCTTCTTCTATATTAGAGAGAATGCTTTCAGCTTTTCACCATTGAAGATAATGTTCATTGTGGGCTTCTCATATATGGTTTTCACTATGTTGAGATAGGTTCCTTCTATGCCCATTTTTTGAAGAGTTTTTATCATAAATGGGTGCTGTACTTTGTCGAAGGCTTTTTCTGCATCTATTGAGATTATCATGTGATATTTGTCTCTCAATTTGCTGATATTGTATATCACATTGATTGATTATGGATACTGAAGAATCCTTGCATGCCTGGGATGAACCTGACTTGGTCATGAGCTTTTTGATGTGTTGTTGAATTCTGTTTGCTAGGATTTTGTTGAGGATTTTGATGTCTAGATTCATCAGTGAGATTGGTCTATAATTTTCTTTTTTTTCTGTTGTTTTTGCCTGGTTTTGGTATCAGAGTGATGCTGGCCTCATAGAATGTGTTTGAAAGTTTTCCTTCCTGTGCAATTTTTTGGAAGAGTTTTAGAAGGACAGGCATTAGCTCTTCTTTAAATGTTTGGCAGAATTCACCTGTGAAGCCATCTGGCCCTAGGCTCTTATATTTGGGTAGATTTTTAATTGCAAATTTGATTTCTGAGCTTGTGATTGGGCTGTTCATAGTTTCTATTTCTTCCTGGTTGAGTCTTGGAAGATTAATCTTTTCCAAGAAACTGTCCATTTCTTCCAGGTTGTCCAGTTTGTTGCCATATAGTTGTTCATAATAGTCTCTTATAAACCTTTGTATTTCTGCATTATCTGCTGTAATCTCTCCTTTTTCATTTTTGATTTTGTTGATCTGGTTCTTCTGTTTTTTTCTTGATGAGTCTGGCCAATGGTTTGTCAATTTTGTTTATCTTTTTGAAGAACCAGCTTTTTGTTTTATTTATCTTTACTACTGTTTCTTTCATTTCTTTTTCATTTATTTCTGCTCTCTGATCTTTATGATTTCTCTTCTTCTGCTAACTTTGGGTTGTTTTTGTTCTTATTTCTCCAATTGTTTTAAGCATAGGGTTAGGTTGTCTGTTTGATACTTTTCTTGTTTTTTGAGGTAGGATTGTATTGCTATAAACTTCCCTCTTAGAACTGCTTTTGTGGTATCCCATAGGTTTTGCACTGTCTTGTGTTCATTGTTGTTTTCTTCTAGGAATTTTTAAATTTCTCCTTTGATTTGCTTGGTAATCAGTGTGTTTTATGTGCTTGTGTCTTTAGCAGTTTTTTTTTTCCTGTAGTTGATCTCTAGTCTCATTGCATTGTGGCCAGACAAAATGGTTGATATAATTTCAGTTTTCTTGAATTTTCTGAGGTTTGATTTGTGGCTGAAGATGTGGACTATCCTGAAGGATGTTCCATGAGCACTTGAGAAGAAAGTGCAGCCTTCTGCTTTTAGATGGAAGGTCCTAAAGATATCCATGGGAGATTGGTCATGAGCTTTTGCTGTGTTGTTGAATTCTGTTTGCTAGGATTTTGTTGAGGATTTTGATGTCTAGATTCATCAGTGAGATTGGTCTATAATTTTCTTTTTTTTCTGTTGTTTTTGCCTGGTTTTGGTATCAGAGTGATGCTGGCCTCATAGAATGTGTTTGAAAGTTTTCCTTCCTGTGCAATTTTTTGGAAGAGTTTTAGAAGGACAGGCATTAGCTCTTCTTTAAATGTTTGGCAGAATTCACCTGTGAAGCCATCTGGCCCTAGGCTCTTATATTTGGGTAGATTTTTAATTGCAAATTTGATTTCTGAGCTTGTGATTGGGCTGTTCATAGTTTCTATTTCTTCCTGGTTGAGTCTTGGAAGATTAATCTTTTCCAAGAAACTGTCCATTTCTTCCAGGTTGTCCAGTTTGTTGCCATATAGTTGTTCATAATAGTCTCTTATAAACCTTTGTATTTCTGCATTATCTGCTGTAATCTCTCCTTTTTCATTTTTGATTTTGTTGATCTGGTTCTTCTGTTTTTTTCTTGATGAGTCTGGCCAATGGTTTGTCAATTTTGTTTATCTTTTTGAAGAACCAGCTTTTTGTTTTATTTATCTTTACTACTGTTTCTTTCATTTCTTTTTCATTTATTTCTGCTCTCTGATCTTTATGATTTCTCTTCTTCTGCTAACTTTGGGTTGTTTTTGTTCTTATTTCTCCAATTGTTTTAAGCATAGGGTTAGGTTGTCTGTTTGATACTTTTCTTGTTTTTTGAGGTAGGATTGTATTGCTATAAACTTCCCTCTTAGAACTGCTTTTGTGGTATCCCATAGGTTTTGCACTGTCTTGTGTTCATTGTTGTTTTCTTCTAGGAATTTTTAAATTTCTCCTTTGATTTGCTTGGTAATCAGTGTGTTTTATGTGCTTGTGTCTTTAGCAGTTTTTTTTTTCCTGTAGTTGATCTCTAGTCTCATTGCATTGTGGCCAGACAAAATGGTTGATATAATTTCAGTTTTCTTGAATTTTCTGAGGTTTGATTTGTGGCTGAAGATGTGGACTATCCTGAAGGATGTTCCATGAGCACTTGAGAAGAAAGTGCAGCCTTCTGCTTTTAGATGGAAGGTCCTAAAGATATCCATGAGGTCCATCTCTTCTACTGTGTCATTTAAGGCTTGTGTTTCTTTATTAATTTTCTGTTTGGATGATCTGTCCATTGGTGTGAGAGGAGTGTTAAAGTCTCCTACTGTTATTGTGTTATTGTTGATTTCTTCTTTTATGTCTGAAAGTGTTTCTCTTGGTATTGGGGTGCTCCTGTGTTGGGTGCA
This sequence comes from Tragulus kanchil, assembly GCA_022376925.1. NCBI lineage: Eukaryota > Metazoa > Chordata > Mammalia > Artiodactyla > Tragulidae > Tragulus > Tragulus kanchil. The sequence goes on along the minus strand of JAIOJX010000004.1, from coordinate 161,935,082 downwards.
TAGATATTTATGATTGTTATGTCTCCTCTTGGATAGATCCTTTGGTCATTATGTAATGATCTGCCTTGGCTCTGACAGTATTTTTTAATTTAACTCATTTTGTTTTAAAATACATTTAACATCTGCTCTTAAAAAAAAAAAAAGCCCAGGGTTTTTGTGCATATTGTTGTAAATAATTGTGCTTTTATAATAATGAACTACAAAATAAGCCTGGATACAAGTCATTCAGCACACTGGATTACTAAAAAAAATCATTTCAAAATGTCTTTTACTCAATCCTCTAATAAAGTATTGTTTGACAGCAATGCCTTTCTCCTTTGGGAAGGTAATCGGCTTGGATGTAGCCTTATAGCCAGCCCCTGGAGAATGGCTGGCCCAGGGACGTGGAGGAGGTTCCCTGCTGAGAGGATGAGCATCATCAGCGGTCCGGGAGAGGGAGGCAGAGTGGGGGTGGGGGTGGGGGAGTGGGGACAGGGTGCTTGTGTATACGTTGTAAAAAGTAAACAAAGGCACACTGACATTTTTGAAGAGTTTCTTTGGGTAGACATGAATTCTAACCAGGCAGCACCAAACCCAAAGTGATGGGGAGGTCCCACTGACACGAGGGCATGGGCTCTACCAACATGGGGTGGAGTTTTATAGAGAGGACACAGAAACAAGCAGAGCAACGATTTGATTGGCTAGAGCTTCAGTGGTTGTCTGTTTTGGGAAAGTCTGAATGGCTGCATATGGTTCTTAAGCTTCCCATCCTCACTTGAGGTATGGACTCTAGCTTAAGTTTCGGTCTGCTTAGGTAGGCAAGCCAGGCATTGGAGTCACTTCTGTCCAACCGCCTCCTTCTAAAAATAGTGCAGAGAGGAGGGGTGCCATCCAGACAGGAAGAAACAGGTGAGTAGCTTCAGATACAAGGTTGGGGGTGGGACTTCCAGGCTGCTCACTTTATCTAGAGCCCAAATCAGCATGAAGATATCTATGTCTATCACATGCTGCACTGAGCAATGGCTCTACTGGAACAGTTCACTTGTGGTTCTTTTTTTTGCGGGGAGCAGGGGGGCACTTCTACTGGTCTTTCGTTCATCTGTTTTCATCCATCCCTGTTCCTTGGCCCATGTGGGCCTCCCATCGCAGTGGTCCCTGTCTCTGCAGAGCACTGGCTCTGGGTGCCTGCACCTTAGAGCTCTGGCTCGGTAGTTGGACACATAAGTCCAGCCGCTCCAGGGCACATGGGATCCTCCCAGGCCAGGAATTGAACTGGTGCCCCTTGCACTACAAGGTGGTGTCCTTACCAACTGGACCACCAGGGAAGCCCACTTGAGGTTCTTTTTGAAGTCTCTCATTGAAGAGAAAAATGTCCTGAATTTGGAATAAGGAACTCAGTCCATGGGACCATAGTATTTGGAATCAAATTAGGAAGTATATTACTTTTGCCAAAAAGGCTAGCAGTGACAAACAAAATCCGGCAAACCAATAAGCCTGTTCCAAGCTGTTGTCTCCATCATCCTTCCCTGGAGTATTGATGCTTGCTCGTTAGAGTGACCACACATGCAGGTGACACAGTTCACTGCATCCTACCTCTTCCTTGCTATTTAGAGCTCACCCATGGTCCAGTTACAGAAGAGATGAGATCTGAAATGGACACTTCATAAATCCTGAGCGTCTTCCTTGCCTGGAATTGTTTTGCATCTTATGTGTGACACATACAGCATCAGGTTCTGTTTTCTCTCAAGAAAAACCAACCCCAATGGCACTTTCTCCACACACCTTTTATTTTCCTGGGCATGTTTAACTTATGGTTATTTCTTCCCTGATGGTTCAGACAGTATAGCATATGCCTGCAATGTGGGAGACCTTGGTTCAGTGCCTGGGTTGGGAAGATCTCCTGGAGAGGGGAATGACTACCGACTCCAGTATTCTTTCCTGGAGAATTCCATGGACAGAGGAGACTGATGGGCTAGAATCCCTGGGATTGCAAAGAGTCAGAAATGACTAAAGTGACTAACACTCTCACGTTCCCTTCTTAAGCATCTCAGCTCATAAATGTGATGAGCTTTTGCTCTCTGGGGTGAGTAGAACTAGTTCAGTATTGCATGTTCTAGTCATGTATGGATGTAAGAGTTGGACCATAAAGGAGGCTGAGCACCAAAGAACTGATGCTTTCAAACTGTGGTGTTGGAGAAGACTCTTGAGAGTCCCTTGGACCAAAAGGCGATCAAACTGGTTAATCCTAAAGGAAATCAACCCTGAATATTCATTGAGGCTGAAGCTCTAATGCTCTGGTCACCTGATGCAAGGAGTCAACTCATTCGAAAAGACCCTGATGCTGGGAAAGATTGAGGGCAGGAGAAGGGGGTGACAGAGGATGATATGGTTGGATGACATCACCATCTGAATGGACGAGCACTTAGCCTCCCAGCCAGAATTGAACTGGTGCTTGCACTACAAGGTGGTGTCCTTACCAACTGGACCACCAGGAAGCCCACTTGAGGTTCTTTGAAGTCTCTCATTGAAGAAAAATGTCCTGAATTTGGAATAAGGAACTCAGTCCATGGGACCATAGTATTTGGAATCAAATTAGGAAGTATATTACTTTTGCCAAAAAGGCTAGCAGTGACAAACAAAATCCGGCAAACCAATAAGCCTGTTCCAAGCTGTTGTCTCCATCATCCTTCCCTGGAGTATTGATGCTTGCTCGTTAGAGTGACCACACATGCAGGTGACACAGTTCACTGCATCCTACCTCTTCCTTGCTATTTAGAGCTCACCCATGGTCCAGTTACAGAAGAGATGAGATCTGAAATGGACACTTCATAAATCCTGAGCGTCTTCCTTGCCTGGAATTGTTTTGCATCTTATGTGTGACACATACAGCATCAGGTTCTGTTTTCTCTCAAGAAAAACCAACCCCAATGGCACTTTCTCCACACACCTTTTATTTTCCTGGGCATGTTTAACTTATGGTTATTTCTTCCCTGATGGTTCAGACAGTATAGCATATGCCTGCAATGTGGGAGACCTTGGTTCAGTGCCTGGGTTGGGAAGATCTCCTGGAGAGGGGAATGACTACCGACTCCAGTATTCTTTCCTGGAGAATTCCATGGACAGAGGAGACTGATGGGCTAGAATCCCTGGGATTGCAAAGAGTCAGAAATGACTAAAGTGACTAACACTCTCACGTTCCTTCTTAAGCATCTCAGCTCATAAATGTGATGAGCTTTTGCTCTCTGGGGTGAGTAGAACTAGTTCAGTATTGCATGTTCTAGTCATGTATGGATGTAAGAGTTGGACCATAAAGGAGGCTGAGCACCAAAGAACTGATGCTTTCAAACTGTGGTGTTGGAGAAGACTCTTGAGAGTCCCTTGGACCAAAAGGCGATCAAACTGGTTAATCCTAAAGGAAATCAACCCTGAATATTCATTGAGGCTGAAGCTCTAATGCTCTGGTCACCTGATGCAAGGAGTCAACTCATTCGAAAAGACCCTGATGCTGGGAAAGATTGAGGGCAGGAGAAGGGGGTGACAGAGGATGATATGGTTGGATGACATCACCATCTGAATGGACGAGTTTGTGCAAACTTGGGAGATGGTTTAGGACAGGGGAGCCTAGCAAGCTGCAGTCCATGGGGCCACAGAATCAGACACAGCTTAAGGACTAAACAACAACAAAGTGAGGGGAAAATGGTCACATTAAGACATTTATCTTAAGACAAAGATAGATCTGAGTGTCTGCTGACTTCCATGGCACACACTGAAACAATTCTCACCCTTGCCTTTACGCCTAAGGAAACAGTAGTCATTATGCCAATGTTTTATTGTGTATTGTTCCCTATTTGTATTGAATGTGATTTCCACCTCCCCCCTAGGCATTATTCCACTTCCCTTCAATCAAAAATGTCATCCCTCTACCCATCTTAGGGTAGTATAAACATATTAGAAAAATCTTTAGAATAGCTGGTTCAAGATAAACTGAAGCTCAGAAATGTTATTGACGTCTTTGGTGATCTACATACAGTTGGTATCAGAAATTAAGCAAGAATCCAGCACTTTAAGCTATTACAAGAATAGACTAACTATTAACCGCAGTGTGGATACAAGCAGTGAGTTTATTTTCAAATTCAAATATAAAATACGAATCAATCCTGGTAGAGTGGCTTAACATCTTGAATTACATTATCTGAATTGCATGAATTCAAAATTGGGCAAAAATAGTCATGAACTATCTACACAGTTGGCGCTAATGGTAAAGAACCTGTCTGCCAATGCTTGAGACATAAGACTAAGGTCCAATACCTGGGTTGGGAAGATCCCTTGGAGAAGAGCTTGGCCACCCACTCCAGTATTCTTGCCTGGAGAATCCCATGGACAGATGAGCCTGGGGGGCTACAGTCCACAGAGCTGCAAAGAGTGGGACACAACTGAAGCGACTTAGCACCTAACACATTGTCATGAACTGGTTAATCCTAAAGGAAATCAACCCTGAATATTCATTGAGGCTGAAGCTCTAATGCTCTGGTCACCTGATGCAAGGAGTCAACTCATTCGAAAAGACCCTGATGCTGGGAAAGATTGAGGGCAGGAGAAGGGGGTGACAGAGGATGATATGGTTGGATGACATCACCATCTGAATGGACGAGTTTGTGCAAACTTGGGAGATGGTTTAGGACAGGGGAGCCTAGCAAGCTGCAGTCCATGGGGCCACAGAATCAGACACAGCTTAAGGACTAAACAACAACAAAGTGAGGGGAAAATGGTCACATTAAGACATTTATCTTAAGACAAAGATAGATCTGAGTGTCTGCTGACTTCCATGGCACACACTGAAACAATTCTCACCCTTGCCTTTACGCCTAAGGAAACAGTAGTCATTATGCCAATGTTTTATTGTGTATTGTTCCCTATTTGTATTGAATGTGATTTCCACCTCCCCCCTAGGCATTATTCCACTTCCCCCCAATCAAAAATGTCATCCCTCTACCCATCTTAGGGTAGTATAAACATATTAGAAAAATCTTTAGAATAGCTGGTTCAAGATAAACTGAAGCTCAGAAATGTTATTGACGTCTTTGGTGATCTACATACAGTTGGTATCAGAAATTAAGCAAGAATCCAGCACTTTAAACTATTACAAGAATAGACTAACTATTAACCGCAGTGTGGATACAAGCAGTGAGTTTATTTTCAAATTCAAATATAAAATACGAATCAATCCTGGTAGAGTGGCTTAACATCTTGAATTACATTATCTGAATTGCATGAATTCAAAATTGGGCAAAAATAGTCATGAACTATCTACACAGTTGGCGCTAATGGTAAAGAACCTGTCTGCCAATGCTTGAGACATAAGACTAAGGTCCAATACCTGGGTTGGGAAGATCCCTTGGAGAAGAGCTTGGCCACCCACTCCAGTATTCTTGCCTGGAGAATCCCATGGACAGATGAGCCTGGGGGGCTACAGTCCACAGAGCTGCAAAGAGTGGGACACAACTGAAGCGACTTAGCACCTAACACATTGTCATGAACTATGTCACAGCACTGTTTTTCCTGGAGACCATTTCTTGTCCCTCAAAGTACATTCTTTAGCAGTGTTAGAGTGGAATTCAATTATTCTCTCATTGACTCTTTTAAGGGACACTTAAAAGGATATAAAGTAAAAGTCAAGATATCTGAATCATTCAGATTCGGTACCAAGGGCCCCTCTTCCGGTGTCTCCCTAGGCAACAAATCCTGAGAACACAGTTTGCTTCATGAGTCATGACTTTTTAGATCTCATTCTCAGAGCAGGAGCTGGGAAATCGATACCTTTCACAAGGCTGTAGATGCGCTGGTGCTGGGACTGATTAGTCATTAACTGGTTCTCACTCCTCGTGTCTCTCACAGAAGGAATTCCAGGGTCTCGGTGGATCTTGAGCCAGGTCCTCGTAACAGACTGTGGAACAGCAGCTGGCTTTGTGAAAGGTTTGTTTCCAAATACTCATGCTTCAAAACAATCTTTGCATATATGCAGGACCATAAATCCCAGTAAGTCACCTGAAATCAGATTTTAAAGATGAGTTTATGAAATATTGAGTCCAGTTTTGCCACTTGAGAAATTATTTCTCAAATAAACCAAGCAAGTGGGACTTTACAGAGATAATGTCATGAGCATCCCACATGGACGGAGAAAGGAAATGAAGATATTAACGGTCCATTCAGCAACTTTTTCTCTGATGCTCTAAAAACTGAACTGCAGAGGAGTTCCTTAGTAAGCCACGCCAGGGAGGCTTCCCGGAGCTCGAAACTGGCTTTGGTTGTGTGGTTTCTGTATCCACAGACTCCGGTTCAATCAAAATGTAAACGTTATCTGGGTACACAAAACATATTTCATGGTGATAATGAATCTGTTGACATACTGTTCACGCCTTATTATATAAATTGTAGTGATGGATTTGCCAGAGAGAAATGCGCATACGTGGGGAAAAACGCTGTGCTCAGCTCTACAATATGCTCCGGGCTGGCACGTGTCCTGTGTCTGCCCTTGGCACCGCCTGCCTGCCTGCCTGTCATCAATCAGAGCGCCGTGACACTGGGGAGAGCACCAGGCACCCTTATTGACTAAGCTCATCTAGCTGGATTTGGAATAAGAACTAGAAGATGGGCTATTTTTAAAGCAAAGGACATTGATTCAGAAACCTGTTCTGCAGCATAGTTGTTTAACAGATGCGTAATCGCTCAGGTGTGTGATCATCTGTGTGAAAGATGATCAGCTTAGTAGGGAGAGGTGCCTGAGGTGGGTCTGGTGAAGGTGGAGGGGTCAGCTCCCTGCGCCCCAGCCTGCAATCTGCAGCCTCTGCAGGCAGGCAGCAGAGAGGCCGGAACTCTGGGGCCTCCAGCTAGCAGGACCAGCTCTCTAATTGGCAGGTCGGGGGGCAACATCAAAACGGGCCACCCCTCCTTCTCCAATGATCAAGAATTTCAGGATGGGGACATCAGGGCCCTAAACCAAGTGTGGGGTCGGTGCCACAGCCCAAGCCACACTCCCCAGGGTCCCCTGCCTTCTGGATTCTAAGAATGGAGTGCTGCCCTCTAGCGCTGCAGGAGAAAAGCGAATCCTTCCCAGGGCCTTTTCTTTTCTCACTCCTTCAGGCCCAGTTGGATCTTCCATTCCAAGTTTCTTTGTGCATTTTGTCACAAATACATTGATATGGAATAAATTTATGGGAAAACCCTTTGTCCGCCTTGTTTTACCCTTGGCATAGAAGTCCTGCTACCCCAAAAGCATGGACGCTGACTCTTGGACTCCTTGGGGTCCTTTTATCACGAGTCTGGATTTCATGCTCCTGGCTTTGTACTAAAAGGCATTATCCATTCCACTTCATGCTGCTTGTAGGTTATTGTTTTCTTTTCTCTTCCTTCAAAATAGAAACTGTTACGAACTTTTTAAAAGAAATGCTTGATGCAATTGATTCTAAAATGCTGATAGAATAACTATAATCATGACACTGGTTCATACTTTATTTTGTACAAATAGATCCTCATAAAAATTAGCCCCCAGTGTATATACACTTATGGCTGATTCATGTTGATGTAGGGCAGGAACCCACACAAAGCAATTATCCTCCAATTAAAAATAAATTTAAAAAAAGCCCCCACACTGAAACAAACAAGAAACTCAGTATTACCTTGGGAAGCCTGACATATCTTGATTTTTATAGTATATTCCTTCCACAACCTTTTTCTACTCTGGTGAAATTTAAATTTGAACGCAGGAGTTGGGGAGGAACATTGATTTTTTGTTCATGTTTTGTTCTTTGTAGCCCTACTTTTCAAAGTAGACTGAAAAGTCGTAGAAGGGTCCTAGGTCTGGTCTGTTATCCCTCCCTTGAACATCCGACATGTTTGTTGGTGTTTACTCACTAAGTCGTGTCTGACTCTTTTGCGGCTCCATGTACTATGGTTCATCAGGCTCCTCTGTTGGTTGGATTCTCCTGCGAGAATTCTCGCCATTTCCTTTTCCGGGGGATCTCCCTGACCCAGGTATGGAACCTGTGGCTCCTGCACTGGCAGGCACCTGAAGATGGATTCTTTACCGCTGAGCCACCAGCGAACACCTGAACATCTGACATATGACAGGCAAAGAATAAATATTTATTGCAAGAATTAATTAAAGACTGAATGATAAAAAAATGTCATAAGGGTCACGGACAGAATTCCCTCCCAGCAGACTCTCTTATATTTTGCCATTGCATTTGACAAATCTCGTAGAAATCTTACAACAATCCCAGTTTCCCATGTGGAGAATATCTACCTATCAATAATATATAATAGATATTGGTTGTTAAAGCACCCATTCCCCAGTAGAGAGAATAATTAAACACTACTCTACGCTCACGAGTCTCCCAGTACTTAACTGTTAACCTAAATGACAGATTACTTCCTTTTTCTTCCACTTCATGCTGCTTGTAGGTTATTGTTTTCTTTTCTCTTCCTTCAAAATAGAAACTGTTACGAACTTTTAAAAGAAATGCTTGATGCAATTGATTCTAAAATGCTGATAGAATAACTATAATCATGACACTGGTTCATACTTTATTTTGTACAAATAGATCCTCATAAAAATTAGCCCCCAGTGTATATACACTTATGGCTGATTCATGTTGATGTAGGGCAGGAACCCACACAAAGCAATTATCCTCCAATTAAAAATAAATTTAAAAAAAGCCCCCACACTGAAACAAACAAGAAACTCAGTATTACCTTGGGAAGCCTGACATATCTTGATTTTTATAGTATATTCCTTCCACAACCTTTTTCTACTCTGGTGAAATTTAAATTTGAACGCAGGAGTTGGGGAGGAACATTGATTTTTTGTTCATGTTTTGTTCTTTGTAGCCCTACTTTTCAAAGTAGACTGAAAAGTCGTAGAAGGGTCCTAGGTCTGGTCTGTTATCCCTCCCTTGAACATCCGACATGTTTGTTGGTGTTTACTCACTAAGTCGTGTCTGACTTTTTTGCGGCTCCCTGTACTATGGTTCATCAGGCTCCTCTGTTGGTTGGATTCTCCTGCGAGAATTCTCGCCATTTCCTTTTCCGGGGGATCTCCCTGACCCAGGTATGGAACCTGTGGCTCCTGCACTGGCAGGCACCTGAAGATGGATTCTTTACCGCTGAGCCACCAGCGAACACCTGAACATCTGACATATGACAGGCAAAGAATAAATATTTATTGCAAGAATTAATTAAAGACTGAATGATAAAAAAATGTCATAAGGGTCACGGACAGAATTCCCTCCCAGCAGACTCTCTTATATTTTGCCATTGCATTTGACAAATCTCGTAGAAATCTTACAACAATCCCAGTTTCCCATGTGGAGAATATCTACCTATCAATAATATATAATAGATATTGGTTGTTAAAGCACCCATTCCCCAGTAGAGAGAATAATTAAACACTACTCTACGCTCACGAGTCTCCCAGTACTTAACTGTTAACCTAAATGACAGATTACTTCCTTTTTCTTCCTCCTTGAGTGGGTAAAGGCAGCCTTTATCAAGGCAAAGGGTGAAGATGCACCAAGAAATGAAGAGAAGTTACTCTAGCCAGAAGACGGGAACCGCGCAGCTCTGTCCAGCCCAGACAGACTGAGGGCAGAGCCAGAGGGAGGAGAATTCTCACGCCAGAAACTGCAGCCTCCCACTCGGCCGGCTCCCTAGGAGGCTCTGGGCTCTGGATATTTACACATCTGATTCACCAGAGCTGTCTCACAGCTTGCGCTCAGAATCACCCCAAACCTAAAACCCCCGGTCCAGAACAGCTGAGCCCGGTGGGTGAAGGGACCATGGGCAAGGTTAAGATTGGAATTCCCTGGGTTTAGGGCTACAGCCAGGCGTGGAGTGGTGGGGACCACAGACCAGGACAAGCAAGGGAGTTCGTCTCCTGCTAGGGCGGGAGGCCTGGGGACCCCAGGAGATGTCCTCCGGAGGGGGCTTCTCCCGTCCAATGCCTTCTCCCATTTTCCCTTCTCTGCAGGTCCAGGGGCAGGAGGGAAGGCTCAGAAACAAGTGGAGTCTGGTGGGTAGGACCCTGGCCAAGGATCCAATGTCCAGGACACAGCCCCTTTTCCTGCCCCATCCTTAACTCCCAGGCCAAGATCCTGAGCAGCCAGGGCCAGGGCTGTGTCCTTCTCTGCTTTACACCCCTGAGCAGAGCAGGCATTAGCTGAGACTAAAAATAAGGCCATCAGAAGGCTCCGGGTACCCCTCCCTTCGTGGCCTGGGTTTTGCGGTCACCCAGCACGCAGCTCCCCAGCTCACATGCCCCTGCCGGGCAGGGGGAACAGGAGTGCCGGAATGGAATGGACTCTTCGGGAAGGCTTCCAAAGTGCTGGTTGGTGCCAGGGCTCAGAGCCCCCTGCGCTGGTCGCGTACTGGGACAAACAAGTGCACGGGACACATGCCCAGGGCTGTTTGCTCGCGCACGAGAGGGCAGCGTCAAGGTCCCCGGGCTCCAGTTTGCTCACGCACGAGAGGGGAGGGTCAATGAGGTCCTCCAGTTCCTTCGACTCTGCGGAAAGGTGGGATTTGCGGGTCTCCAGTGCAGACAAATGCTCCACTAAGAGGAATCCTCCGGAAGGGGGTGGGCTCCTACGGAGAGCGCCAATGAACTCGCCCAGGGCCAGCGCTCGGGACTCCTCGGCTAGTCGGGAGGGGACACTTCCGTGGCAGCCATCCACCCCCACGCGGCTCCAGCCGGGTCTCCAGCGGCCCCCGAGCGCAGTTCCCGAGGCGACGCGGCGGGAGGACATCCCGCAGCGCCTGCGCTCAGCCCTTCTCCCCGGTCGCGTCCTCACGGCTGCCGGGCAGCAGGGGTTCGGGCTCGGCGGAGACCCTAGAGCGGTCAGAGGGCTCCCCCTAAGCTCTACCCGGAAAACCGTGCCCTCCAAAGTGTGATTTAGACTGAAACGGCAGGGCGCGCGCCAGGCTGCCTACCCGTGGACGCGGCAGGGTGCAGCGTTCCGCCCCTCGGCCGGGTGTCCGCCTCCCTCCTCCACTGCGCATCTGGGGCTGCTCTCTGCCACGGGGTCCCCTCGCGTCCCAGCGCCTTCTCGCTCCCCGCAAGGAAGCCCCTTGTTCTCTAAGATAGAGGGAAGGACCGTGAGAGTAGCTGCCCTCTGTGCAGAGTTGGAGACGACGAGGGTGGGAGCCCTCGGGGCCCCCTACCCATTACAGGATGCGGAGAGGAGGGAACCCCATCTCTCAGCGCCCCGAGAGTGAAAAATGAGGACGCGCTGGCGGTCCTCCGAGCCCGAGAGGCCGAAGGGTGCGCGGTCTCCTCCAGGCTGCGCTCAGCAACAGCGGGGAGGAGGGTGACGGCAGCCTCCCCGCCCCACGCCCCGCAGACCCCTCAGAGCCGGCGGGTGCGTGGAGGGCGGGAGCGCCCCTTCCCGCTGCGCTTCGAGCGGGTGGACAGCAGTCCGCCGAGCGAGGAGGGCGCTAGGCTGCAGGGAGCGGGACCCCCGGGACGCGCTGGCGCGCCGACCGCGTAGGGGACGCTGGGAGCCCCCGGCCCGGCCCCGCGGAGAGCGCGGAGGGAGGGGGCCCGCGCCCGGGCTGCGCGTGGGCGGCTCCGCGGGGCGGGCGCCCGGGGCCGGGGCGCGGCCGGCTCCTCCCCGCCGCGCCCCGCCCTCGGCCCCGAGCGCCGGCCCGGCCGTCGGGGGCGCGGGCGGCGCCGCGCGGGCGGGGGCGGAGGCGGGCCGAGCGCCCCTGTCGCGCCCGCCCCTCCCGCCGGGAGCTGCCCCGAGGCCGCCGCCTGACGCCCAGCGCCGGGCGCCGAGCTCCGCCCGCGCCGGAGGCCCCTGCGCGCAGCGCCGAGCGCGGTCAGCCGGGCGGGCCGAGGCGGCGGGCGGCGGGCGGCGGGCGGCGCAGCCCCGGCCGGGCGCCCGCGAGCCGCCCCGATGTGGCCGGAGGCGATGCGGCGGCGCCGCTACCTGCGGGACCGCGCCGAGGCGGCGGCGGGCGGCGGCGCGGCGCTGCCGCGGTCCCGGGACTGGCTGTACGAGTCCTACTACCGCATGAGCCAGCAGCACCCGCTCATCGTCTTCCTGCTGCTCATCGTCATGGGCGCCTGCCTGGCGCTGCTCGCCGTCTTCTTCGCGCTCCGCCTGGTGAGTGTGCTCCCGCGCGCGGCCGCGGCGACCGGCCCGGCGCTCCCGCCCTGCCGTTTGAAAGCCCTTGTTCTCTAAGATAGAGGAAGGACCGTGAGAGTAGCTGCCCTCTGTGCAGAGTTGGAGACGACGAGGGTGGGAGCCCTCGGGGCCCCCTACCCATTACAGGATGCGGAGAGGAGGGAACCCCATCTCTCAGCGCCCCGAGAGTGAAAAATGAGGACGCGCTGGCGGTCCTCCGAGCCCGAGAGGCCGAAGGGTGCGCGGTCTCCTCCAGGCTGCGCTCAGCAACAGCGGGGAGGAGGGTGACGGCAGCCTCCCCGCCCCACGCCCCGCAGACCCCTCAGAGCCGGCGGGTGCGTGGAGGGCGGGAGCGCCCCTTCCCGCTGCGCTTCGAGCGGGTGGACAGCAGTCCGCCGAGCGAGGAGGGCGCTAGGCTGCAGGGAGCGGGACCCCCGGGACGCGCTGGCGCGCCGACCGCGTAGGGGACGCTGGGAGCCCCCGGCCCGGCCCCGCGGAGAGCGCGGAGGGAGGGGGCCCGCGCCCGGGCTGCGCGTGGGCGGCTCCGCGGGGCGGGCGCCCGGGGCCGGGGCGCGGCCGGCTCCTCCCCGCCGCGCCCCGCCCTCGGCCCCGAGCGCCGGCCCGGCCGTCGGGGGCGCGGGCGGCGCCGCGCGGGCGGGGCGGAGGCGGGCCGAGCGCCCCTGTCGCGCCCGCCCCTCCCGCCGGGAGCTGCCCCGAGGCCGCCGCCTGACGCCCAGCGCCGGGCGCCGCGCTCCGCCCGCGCCGGAGGCCCCTGCGCGCAGCGCCGAGCGCGGGCAGCCGGGCGGGCCGAGGCGGCGGGCGGCGGGCGGCGGGCGGCGCAGCCCCGGCCGGGCGCCCGCGAGCCGCCCCGATGTGGCCGGAGGCGATGCGGCGGCGCCGCTACCTGCGGGACCGCGCCGAGGCGGCGGCGGGCGGCGGCGCGGCGCTGCCGCGGTCCCGGGACTGGCTGTACGAGTCCTACTACCGCATGAGCCAGCAGCACCCGCTCATCGTCTTCCTGCTGCTCATCGTCATGGGCGCCTGCCTGGCGCTGCTCGCCGTCTTCTTCGCGCTCCGCCTGGTGAGTGTGCTCCCCGCGCGCGGCCGCGCGAGCGGAGGGACCGGCCCGGCGCCTCCCGCCCGGGGCTGCCCCTCGGCCGGCCGCGGCGCCCTGCCGCCCCCTGCCCGCTCGCGGCCGGCCGGGCTGGGCGAGAGCTGAGGGCGGGAGAAAAGTCTCCTTGGAAGGTTCGGCCCGAAGTAAAGTTGCCGGGGTGCACCCGGTGGGCGGCATCCCGTCTCTGCGCGCCCGCGGGCGAGCTCGCCGCGCTTGCCGCTGCCCGCGACCGCCTCTCCAGCGGGTCCCGGTCCGACTTAGCCTCGCGCCTCTCCGCGAGGCCGTTGCCTCGCTCCCGAGCGGGCGTTTTACTTTGGAGCGGACGTTATTAAATTCGGAAAGGCTGCTCTGGGAAAGCGGTGCATGGCGAGGACAGCTGAAAATGCGTGTTTAGTACCGATCTTTGCCTTGAAATCGGCAAGATTTAGTCCCTTAGACAGAGAGGTGGGCTGTGGACCTCTGCGAGCCTGCATGCTTTGAGTGTATAAGTAACAGGCATTGGTGGACTGTTGCCCGTCCTTTTCCTGGAGGGGTAGTTAATCGTGCCTGCTGTCTTGTACAGGTTATTAAACTGAATTTCGTCACTAGGGCCGTAGTGCAACTACACAGCTGATGCCTGCTTTGCCAGTTTGTGTTTTTCAAGCAGGAATCTTGGGCTCCCTCTCTTAAGCAGTGAGAGGAAATCTGTAGATGGCGGTAAACTTCCTGTTACTGATCTTCGTGTTGGTGTGGTTCAAAGTTTTGCACCGCCTGTGATGGGTCTGTGCAGCTTGGGTGCCAGGCATTGATTAATCAGTGAGATATTTTTGGCCAGTGGTGGTTCTGGGGACGTCTGCGCGGAATGCTGTCTTTTTAGCTTAGAATATAAACATGCACCTATAGTCTTGTCCTCAGAGCAAAAGGCGTGGGTGTTTGCTTTTATTTCACCACGTGTGCAAAATCGCTGTCTTGGTTTTTGGCAATTTATTCCTCATATTCTGAACCAGATGGTGCTCAGATATTATGCATGGGAAAACTTGTTATCATCGTGGGTTCTTTAAAAAATGAAGTTTGCTTTCTCCCCGCACTCCTCAAGGGGTGTTGTCTTCTTCTCCTGGAATCCAACGAGATAAGAATAAAAATGAGAAAGCAGAAGATCCTGGATGCCACCGCTGTGACTGGGTCTTACATTAGGCACCCCAGAGCAGAGCGCACCTTCATTCTGTTTTCTGGGTGTGAGTTCAGGGCGGTCCTCACAGCCTTGTGGACTGCCTGCTGTGCCTTCTGGATTGGCATCTTTCTCTCTTCTCACCATTTTTTAGGGCCAAAGAGGACTTGACGAGAGACTTCTGCCGGTCTCCTTGGCAAGTAGCGTCTCTAAAAGCATCTCCTTTTCATTACCATTCCTGAAGGGAAGAAAACCCGTCCCTTTTCCTCCGAAAATCTGTTCTGCCAGGAGGCTGCTGCTTGTGATTCTGTTGAGTTTGTAATCCGGAGAGCGCCGGCTGGTTCTCCTCTAAATGGAAAAGGAGGAGCAGGCGATGGCCTATTTATAGCAGCATTAATAAATTTAAAGACAAGTGTGAAGTGCGTGCCTCCCTGACACGCCCGGCTTTGTTTGCTCTGATACAGATCTCTCACTTCCTAAGCCCTGACCTAGCTCTGATGCATCGTCAGAGGTTCAGCACAGTAGGCTGAGGCTCCTGCTCTAATCTGCCTCTGATCTCTGTGTTTCTTTATCCAGTCCCTTTAGGGCTTCCCAGGTGGCACTAGTGGTAAAGAACCCTGCCAGTGCAGGAGACATGGAGAGCAGGTTTGATCCCTAGGTCAGGAAGATCCCCTGCAGAGGGAACCCGTGTATACTTTTGGCCATCCCTGGCAGGCTACCGTCCACAGGGTTGCAAAGAGCTTGCACGCACGACTTTAACAGTGGGGGGGGAAATTTTGCAGTGGTGGTTCTGGGGCACTTGATTAATCAGTGAGATATTTTTGGCCAGTGGTGGTTCTGGGGACGTCTGCGCGGAATGCTGTCTTTTAGCTTAGAATATAAACATGCACCTATAGTCTTGTCCTCAGAGCAAAAGGCGTGGTGTTTGCTTTTATTTCACCACGTGTGCAAAATCGCTGTCTTGGTTTTTGGCAATTTATTCCTCATATTCTGAACCAGATGGTGCTCAGATATTATGCATGGGAAAACTTGTTATCATCGTGGGTTCTTTAAAAAATGAAGTTTGCTTTCTCCCCGCACTCCTCAAGGGGTGTTGTCTTCTTCTCCTGGAATCCAACGAGATAAGAATAAAAATGAGAAAGCAGAAGATCCTGGATGCCACCGCTGTGACTGGGTCTTACATTAGGCACCCCAGAGCAGAGCGCACCTTCATTCTGTTTTCTGGGTGTGAGTTCAGGGCGGTCCTCACAGCCTTGTGGACTGCCTGCTGTGCCTTCTGGATTGGCATCTTTCTCTCTTCTCACCATTTTTTAGGGCCAAAGAGGACTTGACGAGAGACTTCTGCCGGTCTCCTTGGCAAGTAGCGTCTCTAAAAGCATCTCCTTTTCATTACCATTCCTGAAGGGAAGAAAACCCGTCCCTTTTCCTCCGAAAATCTGTTCTGCCAGGAGGCTGCTGCTTGTGATTCTGTTGAGTTTGTAATCCGGAGAGCGCCGGCTGGTTCTCCTCTAAATGGAAAAGGAGGAGCAGGCGATGGCCTATTTATAGCAGCATTAATAAATTTAAAGACAAGTGTGAAGTGCGTGCCTCCCTGACACGCCCGGCTTTGTTTGCTCTGATACAGATCTCTCACTTCCTAAGCCCTGACCTAGCTCTGATGCATCGTCAGAGGTTCAGCACAGTAGGCTGAGGCTCCTGCTCTAATCTGCCTCTGATCTCTGTGTTTCTTTATCCAGTCCCTTTAGGGCTTCCCAGGTGGCACTAGTGGTAAAGAACCCTGCCAGTGCAGGAGACATGAGAGACGCAGGTTTGATCCCTAGGTCAGGAAGATCCCCTGCAGAGGGAAATGGTAACCCACGCCTGTATACTTTCTTGGGAAATCCCATGGACAGAGGAGCCTGGCAGGCTACCGTCCACAGGGTTGCAAAGAGTTGGGCACGACTGAAATGCCTTAGCTTGCACGCACGTACCCAGTACCTTTGCACGCCGTTCCGTGCAGTGCTAATGCTGGGTGGGATTTTTTTAAAAAGCTGAGCCGGCATCTTTATTTTTCTTGGTAAATCAGTCATTCCCACACTCTCTAGGCATTCAGCAAGATCACTGTAAGCACAGAGTGGCGTTTCTCTTAGCATGGCTGGAACACAGGGGCAGGTCCAGAGATGGTGGCTGGATCCTGTTCTCTGCTCTCCTGGACCGTGCTGTCATTAGGTCCTTACAGTAACTCAGGCGTGTCCAGCTCTTTGTAAATCCCTCCAGGTGGTGAGCTGTGAAGAAACACTCCCGCGCAGGGAGGGGTGTTGGGCTCTGATGGAGAGGCTACTTTCAAGCAGGAACTGGGGCTGCTGGGCTGGATGGGCGTTGGGAAATGCCTGGGAGGCATGGACACTGTTCCCTGAAACTTGACCTTCAGAAGGACTGCAACAGTTCTGAGGTCTGGGTGGCTTATGTCTCTTTTGCTTTTAGTAATATCATAAATTGCAGTTTCACTTTACAAACCAATGCCCTCTCTGCCTCAAGGTGCTCAAGGTGCTTGGTTAGTAGCATTGGAAGACAGTGTTCTGTATGACCGAGGGTGCATGGGGTGGGGTGAGTTCATTTCTCAGAACAACCAGATGGCCTATTTATAGCAGCATTAATAAATTTAAAGACAAGTGTGAAGTGCGTGCCTCCCTGACACGCCCGGCTTTGTTTGCTCTGATACAGATCTCTCACTTCCTAAGCCCTGACCTAGCTCTGATGCATCGTCAGAGGTTCAGCACAGTAGGCTGAGGCTCCTGCTCTAATCTGCCTCTGATCTCTGTGTTTCTTTATCCAGTCCCTTTAGGGCTTCCCAGGTGGCACTAGTGGTAAAGAACCCTGCCAGTGCAGGAGACATGAGAGACGCAGGTTTGATCCCTAGGTCAGGAAGATCCCCTGCAGAGGGAAATGGTAACCCACGCCTGTATACTTTCTTGGGAAATCCCATGGACAGAGGAGCCTGGCAGGCTACCGTCCACAGGGTTGCAAAGAGTTGGGCACGACTGAAATGCCTTAGCTTGCACGCACGTACCCAGTACCTTTGCACGCCGTTCCGTGCAGTGCTAATGCTGGGTGGGATTTTTAAAAGCTGAGCCGGCATCTTTATTTTTCTTGGTAAATCAGTCATTCCCACACTCTCTAGGCATTCAGCAAGATCACTGTAAGCACAGAGTGGCGTTTCTCTTAGCATGGCTGGAACACAGGGGCAGGTCCAGAGATGGTGGCTGGATCCTGTTCTCTGCTCTCCTGGACCGTGCTGTCATTAGGTCCTTACAGTAACTCAGGCGTGTCCAGCTCTTTGTAAATCCCTCCAGGTGGTGAGCTGTGAAGAAACACTCCCGCGCAGGGAGGGGTGATGGGCTCTGATGGAGAGGCTACTTTCAAGCAGGAACTGGGGCTGCTGGGCTGGATGGGCGTTGGGAAATGCCTGGGAGGCATGGACACTGTTCCCTGAAACTTGACCTTCAGAAGGACTGCAACAGTTCTGAGGTCTGGGTGGCTTATGTCTCTTTTGCTTTTAGTAATATCATAAATTGCAGTTTCACTTTACAAACCAATGCCCTCTCTGCCTCAAGGTGCTCAAGGTGCTTGGTTAGTAGCATTGGAAGACAGTGTTCTGTATGACCGAGGGTGCATGGGGTGGGGTGAGTTCATTTCTCAGAACAACCAGAGCTCCGCTTCCCAGAGTTCTACCTTGGGAGACAGAAATAGCTGCTTGGGGCAGGCCCAGGTTTCCACCTTTACTAGAATTGCTAGGCTCTGATGTAATTCAGGAGCTCGGCAGATCTATTTTTGCTGCCGGAAATCTTGGACAGATTCCTTCTTTCCCATGAATCTGCCTGATTCTGATTTCCATTTGACTTCCACCGGTTCTTGTAGTGGGAAATGTCTGGCAACTTTCTTAGTGCACAACCACCGTCTCCTGGAACATTTGGATCACAAACTGATCCTAGCATTGTCTAGGGACATAGTGATTTTTTTTGTAGTACGTAATTGCTTTTGTGTGAAGTGACTTGAAATATCTCTTAAAAATAAAAATGTAAGCTTTGTCTTGACTTTATCTTCCCTTTTGCTGTTGTTGTCCGATCGCTCTGCTGTGTCCGACTCTTGGTCTCCCTCGCCTTCACTGTCTCCTGGGCTCATGTCCACTGAGTTGATGACGCCATCCCACCATCTCATCCTCTGTCGCCCCCTTCTCCTCTTGCCTTCAATCTTTCCCAGCATCGGGGGCTTTTCCAGTGAGTCAGCTCTATGTATCAGGTGGGCAAAGTATTGGAGCTTCAACTCCCTAATTGTATTCCATAATTAACGTTATTCACAAACCTCTCTCATTGAATTTCAGTCTCTGGTCAGTCCATGCTTCTGCGTCAGGGATCATGAAGTTGCAGTATTCTACAAAGTGTTCTTATTATACTGTAAGAGAAAACTCTGAATTGAAACTTTGCCATCTTGCTTAACTGTTTTCTACATGAAAAGCTATTGAATAGGTTTAGCTCCATCCTTTTAAAGCATTTATTAAGAAATATTAAGACATGACACCGATAGCACATATGATACAATGCCTTGAGTTTTAATATCTTGTATAATAATATGAAAAATACTTTCTACTGCTTATGCTGGAAGTTTCTGATGACAGTACTGGGCACGGTGAACAAAATTAAACTGCCCCCTAGCCTCGGAAACACTGGAACTAATGAGATCAGACTTTGAAGTTCTAAGTCTTAGGAGGTAACTGCATTGTCCAGGACTGGTCCTTATTACTACTTACTACTTTTCAGAATTAAATCCTTTCTCATTTATTATGTCCAAAATCAACCAGCTTTTCTCAGAATTTGCCTGTCATAGTCAGGAAAGGTTGACATCATTTTTTTGGTTTGTCCAATATCAACTAGCTTCAGCCAATTTTGTTGTGGCTCAAATTTATGATTAGGGGTGGTCAGTATTTCAACTGGAAAAATTTCATTCCCGTAAATTTTAAATTGTCTGATATTGCAATAAACAGGTTTTCTGGTCTTTTTAAAATTTTTTTTATTAGTTTTTTTTTTTTATTAGTAGTGAAATCCAAATGAGCTTGTTTATTCAATATTTAATATGTCTAATTTTGCAGAATACGATCTACCTTCTTGCTTTTATGGTGACTGAGTGTGCCAGGTCTTTCAAACAGTGACTGTAAGTACCTCATGACAGATGAGTTTTCTAGCATCAGGTGTTTCTTTCTCGGGGCAGGTATACCAGACTGTTTCTTTTCTCTATGCATGGAGACAGAATCTTAATTTTTCAAAAACAATTAAATGAACCCAGTCACTGTGGGGGGAAATGGGTTGTATTATTGGTGGCACTATTTCAGCGCCCCCGTGGGTAGAAGGATCCATGAGGAGTCAGTCTTTTCACAGAAACGTCAATCTTTCTCTCCTTTCTTGGGGAGTGGAGGGCTGGAGAAGGCAGATAAATATGTCTGACATCTTTAAGGAGTAGGAAATTCTCTGCATACTTTCTCTCGCCTCAGCATTCTGGGGGAAGGGGTGGAGGCAACAGTGCATCTTCTTAGGAGTTGGAGTGGAAGCAGCTAAAGACACGTCTTTCTGTGAATTTCTCTACATGTGCAGGGGACTCTTAATCGGCAGGTATTTGTAATCGCAGACAGTAATTCAGTAAGTCATTTCAATTATAACTTAACTGTGGTATAAGCAAAAGACAATGAAAAACTGTCATTTTCTGTGGAAAAGGTGTTTGCAGTTTACAGGCCCAGCAAGAAGGCCTTGGAAACTTCCTATGATACGAAGGGCTTCCCTGGTGGCTCAGATCCTGAAGAAGCTGCCTGCAAGGCGGGAGACCTGAGTTCGATCCCTGGGTCGGGAAGCTCCCCTGGAAAAGGGAAAGGCTACCCTGTCCAGTATTCTTGCCTGGAGAATTCCGTGGCTCGGCCATAGTTCGCAGAGTTGCACACGACTGAGTGCCTTTCACTTTGGGATATTGAAGGCACCGTCATGTCTGACTGTGTGTGGCCCCGTGGACTGTGGCCCGCCAGGCTCCTCTGTCCGTGGGATTCTTCAGGCTAGAATGCTGGGGTGGTGGCCACGCCCTCCTGCAGACACTCTGGTGCTGCTTGTACCTCAGTGCTGGCATCAGCCGCATGCACTGGGCTCCACTCAGTCTTCCTGTAGTGCTACTGACAGAGTCTCCCCTGGGACCATCACAGGGGTGGGCATTGCCCGGGTAGTATACCACCCTGCAGTGGTTCGCCTCTGACACACTGCCATTGCCCTCTCTGCTCTGGGTGGTCTGTCAGCCCGGTCCCCACCTGCATCTGGCTGTCTCCAGCTTTGCCCTGTTTCCTCCAGCGCCTCCCCTCACCAGGACGCCTCCTCCTCTCTGTGCTGTGTGTCCAAGTTCAAGCTCTCCTTGAGCTTCGGTTGTCCAGCCTGTGCTGTGCATCCCTGTGTGTATTGGTTCCTGCCTTATTCCTTGTTGTTCAGTTATGTCCGGCTCCTTTCAACCACATGGACTGCAGCGCATCAGGCTCCACTGTCCTCCACTATCTCTTGGAGTTTGCTCAAATCCATGTCTATTGAGTCGGTGATGTCCTCCAACCACCTCATCCTCTGGCACTCCCTTCTCCTCCTGCCTTCAGTCTTTCCCAGCATCAGGGTCTTTTCCAGTGAGTCAGCTCGTCACATCAGGTGACCAAAGTATTATGCGTCAGTGAACTTCAGCTTCTGCATTAGTCCTTTCAATGAATATTCAGGGTTAATTTCCTTTAAGATGGACTGGTTTCATTTTCATGTATATGCAATGATTTCCCGCCTCGATGACTGTTGTCTGACCTGCAGAATAGTTTGTGAGTTCACGCTGTCTCCTGAGCTCATCGTCAGTTCTTTCAGGGAAGAAGCTTAGCACTCCATATTTAATGCAGCCCTAACCAGGTTGCAGGTGCTCATTTGGCCTGTACAGTTCAGGGTGTTGGTACCTTTGACTTCACGGTTGTCAGTCCCGTCGTGTAGCCTCTTGTTGAGAGCATAACACTGTCATTCAACCTGGATCCGGTCTCAGTGTTGCCGATTAGTGTTTCTGAGAAATTAATTTATCCTCTGTGGACTGAAGTAAACAACGCAACCAAGCTTTGGGAGATCTTTTGGGAATTGAGTAAGATGAATCCTGGAGGCATTTAACAGAGAGCTGGGCACCCATCTTCCCCACAGGGAATGTGGTTATTTTTGTTATTACATTTGCAGCACACCAGGTTCTTCTTGATAGGGTCTCTGGTAGATGCAGTTCAGGCTGACAACTAAATGAGGACTAGACTTTTAAATCTAGATATAAAATACAAGGGGTATTTTTCTGTTTCTGGAATAAGTATGAATATAGCTTTGAGTTATTTACAGAAAGATTGAGGAGCATAGATAGTTTAATTAAAGTAATATTTTGACATGTTACCACTCTAGCACTAAAATTTTGCCAAATTGACACTTGAATTGACCTTCATATATTTGAATTTTGTTAGCTTTGGATAATATTATATAAGTGAACAGAGTGATAAGATAATACTTACCAGGCAATTCCCCAGCATCACAGTATCAATGGGAAATGGACACATACTGGGCCATTCTGGTTGGCAGGCAGCAAGTGCATTTGGAGAGAAGAGGGCTGTGGAGTCAGCGCGTGTGTTTGGTCCATTTGGTCAAGTTAAGACTTTGTTGCTTCAGTGCCCTCTTTGTATAAGGATACAGTAAAATTCACAAAGAAAGGAACCCAGCCAGAGAGGTCTGGAGTTGGCAGGCTTATGTTCCAAGTCATCATTTTTGTTCCCTCTTTTCACTTGGAGGTTCGCTTCCATCCGCAGGTGCCCACTTCGGGTGAGAGGGAGTGGTGGGAAGAGTAACGAGAACCCCAACCAGAAACCCCCGGGCGGAGCTTTGCTTGCTAGCTCTCTGACTCTTCCCCGGACTGTGAAGCGACAATGCCGGGACAGAGCGCCCAGGAGCACAGACCTGGGTGAGCGCTGGCAGGGACGCACAAGGCCAGCTCTATCTCAGAGGAGAACCGAACGCTTTTAAAAAACTGGTGCATGAAATGGAAAATTCCAGCTATTAGCACCACAAAATCTATTGAATGAATAATTTATTGCTTTGGAAACATATGAACATAAAGTACAATAGCTTCTTCTTAGAACATTGAAATCCTTGAGAGGATTTCTCAAGATCTTATGAGTAAATCCCGTGTCTAAGTTTTCCACCTTCCAGAAGGTTGCGGGTGGAGACGATGGTGGGCCAGGCAGGACTATGGTGAGGAGGGTACCCTATGGGGTTGTGGAATTAGACCTTCTCTCCATTTCTACCAGTATCCCTTTCCTATCCCTCAGACATGATGATCTTGGGATATCATGGCCAGGAAGAGTGTAATGGCACAGGTGCAGACTTCCATTCCTACGTGTTTATTCCACAAACTGTATCATTGCCTGTGTATTTTAATGTACTGTATTATCTTTTACGCTATATAAAAAGGGGGAAAGTAAATGAGATTTCAAGCTATTAGTGACCTGTGGATATTATGAAGGAATGGAAGTTTTAGACTGGTGCTTTGTTGTTGTTCAGTCACTCAGTCGTGTCTGACTCTTTGCGACCCCATGAACTGCAGGGCACTAGGCTTCCCTGTCCTTCACCATCTGTCGGAGTCTGCTCAAATTCATGTCCACTGAGTCAGTGATACCGTCCAACTGTCTCCTCCTCTGTCATCCCCTTCTGATCCTGCCTTCAGTCTTTCCAGCATCAAGGTCTTTTCCAGAGGTGCATTAGAACTAATAAAAGCCATGTAATGTTAAAAATAAAGAGAATAAGGAGATCAGATGAATGAAAGTGAAAGAGGTAATGAAGAAGCGTTAACACAATTCAGACATATGGTTGATCTCACATCTAATCTTCCCCCGTCATTGACTTGCAGTTATTTCGGTCCTGTAGCATCCATGGTCTTCAGAATTCGATTTTTGGTGCACAGAATGGGATTTATCATTTGATTAATTTAACTAAACTTTGATTATTGAGCTCAATATTCATTGCTGTCTGTTTGATTTGATTGTTTGCACTAAAAGTAAGCACCCGTGACCCCAGGCCAAGCTAGACTACCCCTAGTCGTGCATTTCCCTATGCGTACTGTGCCTCACTTCTCCACCAGCCCTCAGAGGCAGACTTCATCCGCGCTGTCATTCTCTTGCTTTTCATTCTGTTCATTTTATTGCACGTGCCATACATGTGTCATATGATATTTGTGTGGTATAAGGTGGTGATGGAAATCTATTTACATACTCTTTCTAGTGGAGAATCAATTTTCACTTAACCATTTTAGTTACTTTGTCCCCCATATATGTTATAAATCAAAATTCCATATATGAGTGGTTTGTTTTGGGTTATCTTTCTTGCTTCATTGGCTGAGTTTTTTCTTTTTTTAATATACATGCATAGAGTATAATTAACAAAGTTTTATAATAAGTATTTGTATTGGGCAAGAGAAATAATATTCAACTCCTTGAAGAGCTTTTTGGTTATTGACTTTTCTTCTTCCATGCAAATTTTGGAATCAACTTATTTTTATCTCAATATGAAAAACCTCAAGTAGGATCTTGTTAGTGTTATATTAAAGCTATTGACTCATTGCTGAAATTTCATGTTTTGTGATACGCAGTTTTTCTCTCCATGAACATGGGCCATCTCTCCCTTCATTTAGGTGCTTCAATAATGTTTTATAGTTTTCCATAGTCTATTCTTACTCCTCCATACCAGATGTTCTGTATTTTATTGCTTACTGTAAACAGTGTTTTAAAAATTATAAATTTCCATTCTTTTGTGGATGTTGTAGAAAAATATAATTTAATTTGCGGTATTACTTTATATATACACAATTTATCATATCCTCTTTTTAATAACTATTTTTAAATGTTGGCCTCTTTAATTTTTTTTCTTTTTTTTTTGTTTTTTATATTTTGTTAGCCTCTTTTGTTGGTTTTTTATTTATTTATTTTCATCTGTCTCTATTGTTTGGCCTGTGTGGGCCTCTGATTTTAGTGGCCTCTCTCACTACAGAGCATGGCTCTGGGCACATGCACTCCAGAGCACTGGCTCGTAATTGGACACACTGGTCCAGCCGCTCCATGGCACATGGGATCTTCCCAGGCCACGGATTGAACCAGTGCCCCTTGCACTGCAAGGTGGACACTATACCCACTGGTCTATCAGGAAAGGCTATCATACCATTTTTATTACCAGTAACTGAAATACAGATTCTATCAGGTTCTCTACACAGACAGTCATATCATCTACAAATAGTGAGAGATGTCTTCTCTTTTGTTTGGTACCAAGGCATTCCATTTCTTTTCCTTGTGTTATTGTGCTGGCCTGGAAATCTAATGTGCTCTTGACAAAACTGCTGATGATGGGTACCCTTGCCTGTTTTCCTGATTTTAAATAGAACTCCTTCATAGTTGGTTTAAGATGATGCTGGTTATAGATTTTTATAAATATCCTTTGAGATTTCCTTTTGTTAATCTAAGTTCAAATATGATATTTGAATTTTACCATATTGATATAATCATAAGAATTTTGGCCAGAGAACTGGAAAAAGTCAGTTTTCACTCTAGATCCAAAAAAGGACAATGCCAAGGAATATTCAAACTACCACATAATTGTAGTCATTTTACATGCTAGTAAGGTCATGCTCAAAATCTTCCAAGCTAGGCTTCAACAGTATGTGAACTGAGAACATCCACATGTATAAGCTAGATTTAGAAAAGGCAGAGGAACCAGAAATCAAATTGCCAACATTCGTTGAATCATAGAAAAATCAAGAAAATTTCAGAAAAACATCTACTCCTGTTTCATTGACTACGCGAAAACCTTTGACTGTGTGGATCACAACAAACTATGGAAAATTCTTCAAGAGATGGGATACCAGACCACCTTACCTGCCTCTTGAGAAACCTATATGTAGATCAAGAAGCAACAGTTATAGCTGGAGATGGAACAATGGAATGGTTCCAGATTGGGAAAGGCGTACGCCAAGGCTGCATATTGTCACCCTGCTTATTAAACTTATATGAAGAGTATATCACGTGAGGTGCCAATCTGGATGAAGCACAAGCTGGAAGCATGATTGTGGGGAGAAATATCGATAACTTCAGATATGCAGATGACACTACCCTTATGTCAGAAAGTGAAGAGAAACTAAAGAGCCTCTCCATGGCACATGGGATCTTCCCAGGCCACGGATTGAACCAGTGCCCCTTGCACTGCAAGGTGGACACTATACCCACTGGTCTATCAGGAAAGGCTATCATACCATTTTTATTACCAGTAACTGAAATACAGATTCTATCAGGTTCTCTACACAGACAGTCATATCATCTACAAATAGTGAGAGATGTCTTCTCTTTTGTTTGGTACCAAGGCATTCCATTTCTTTTCCTTGTGTTATTGTGCTGGCCTGGAAATCTAATGTGCTCTTGACAAAACTGCTGATGATGGGTACCCTTGCCTGTTTTCCTGATTTTAAATAGAACTCCTTCATAGTTGGTTTAAGATGATGCTGGTTATAGATTTTTATAAATATCCTTTGAGATTTCCTTTTGTTAATCTAAGTTCAAATATGATATTTGAATTTTACCATATTGATATAATCATAAGAATTTTGGCCAGAGAACTGGAAAAAGTCAGTTTTCACTCTAGATCCAAAAAAGGACAATGCCAAGGAATATTCAAACTACCACATAATTGTAGTCATTTTACATGCTAGTAAGGTCATGCTCAAAATCTTCCAAGCTAGGCTTCAACAGTATGTGAACTGAGAACATCCACATGTATAAGCTAGATTTAGAAAAGGCAGAGGAACCAGAAATCAAATTGCCAACATTCGTTGAATCATAGAAAAATCAAGAAAATTTCAGAAAAACATCTACTCCTGTTTCATTGACTACGCGAAAACCTTTGACTGTGTGGATCACAACAAACTATGGAAAATTCTTCAAGAGATGGGATACCAGACCACCTTACCTGCCTCTTGAGAAACCTATATGTAGATCAAGAAGCAACAGTTATAGCTGGAGATGGAACAATGGAATGGTTCCAGATTGGGAAAGGCGTACGCCAAGGCTGCATATTGTCACCCTGCTTATTAAACTTATATGAAGAGTATATCACGTGAGGTGCCAATCTGGATGAAGCACAAGCTGGAAGCATGATTGTGGGGAGAAATATCGATAACTTCAGATATGCAGATGACACTACCCTTATGTCAGAAAGTGAAGAGAAACTAAAGAGCCTCTTGATGAAGGTGAGAGAGAAGAGTCAAACAGCTGGCTTAAAGCTCAGCATTCCCAAAACTAAAACCATGGCATCAGTCCCATATCTTCATGGCAAGTAGATGGACAAACAATGGAAACAGTGACAGACTTTATTTTCTTGGATGCCAAAATCACTGTGGATGGTGACTGTAGCCATGAAATTAAAAGACCCTTCCTCCTTGGAATAAAAGATATGACAAACCCAGTAGTAAAAAGCAGAGACATCACTTTTCTGACAAAGGTCTGTATAGTCAAAGCTATGGTTTTTCTAGTAGTTGTGTATGGATGTGAGAGTTGGACCTTAAAGAAGGCTGAGTGCTGAAGAACTGATGCTTTAGAACTGTGGTGTTGGAGAAGACTGTTGAGAATCCGTTGGACTGCAAGGAGATCAAACCAGTCAATCCTAAAGGAAATCAACCCTGAATATTCATTGGAAGGAGTGATGCTGAAGCTGAAGCTCCAATGCTTTGGCTTCCTGATATGAAGAGCCGACACATTGGAAAAGAGCCTGATGCTGGGAAAGATTGAAGGCACGATGAGATGGGGTGACAGAGGATGAGATGGTTGGATGACATCACCCACTCAAAGGACACGAGTTTGAGCAAACTCCAGCAGATGGTGAAGGACAGGGAAGCCTGGGGTGCTGCAGTCCATGGGGTTGCAGAGTCAGACACGACTGAGGGACTGAACCGAACTGACTGAATGAATAGTAATTTTCTATTATTGAACAATTTGTATATTCCCGATACAGATACAGCTTTTATGATATCTCTTATAAAATGTTGAATGTGAAGTACTAACATTTTAAGGCTTTTTCAAGCATAGTCTTTGGTGAAATGAGTTTGGAATATTTCTTTTACAGATTGTCATTTTTCATTTTATACTTTTTTTCTGGCCTTAAGTCAGGGAGTGTGCCTTAATTTTAGTTTTCTAAAAGTTTTCATTATGTTGAAGAGTATATCACGTGAGGTGCCAATCTGGATGAAGCACAAGCTGGAAGCATGATTGTGGGGAGAAATATCGATAACTTCAGATATGCAGATGACACTACCCTTATGTCAGAAAGTGAAGAGAAACTAAAGAGCCTCTTGATGAAGGTGAGAGAGAAGAGTCAAACAGCTGGCTTAAAGCTCAGCATTCCCAAAACTAAAACCATGGCATCAGTCCCATATCTTCATGGCAAGTAGATGGACAAACAATGGAAACAGTGACAGACTTTATTTTCTTGGATGCCAAAATCACTGTGGATGGTGACTGTAGCCATGAAATTAAAAGACCCTTCCTCCTTGGAATAAAAGATATGACAAACCCAGTAGTAAAAAGCAGAGACATCACTTTTCTGACAAAGGTCTGTATAGTCAAAGCTATGGTTTTTCTAGTAGTTGTGTATGGATGTGAGAGTTGGACCTTAAAGAAGGCTGAGTGCTGAAGAACTGATGCTTTAGAACTGTGGTGTTGGAGAAGACTGTTGAGAATCCGTTGGACTGCAAGGAGATCAAACCAGTCAATCCTAAAGGAAATCAACCCTGAATATTCATTGGAAGGAGTGATGCTGAAGCTGAAGCTCCAATGCTTTGGCTTCCTGATATGAAGAGCCGACACATTGGAAAAGAGCCTGATGCTGGGAAAGATTGAAGGCACGATGAGATGGGGTGACAGAGGATGAGATGGTTGGATGACATCACCCACTCAAAGGACACGAGTTTGAGCAAACTCCAGCAGATGGTGAAGGACAGGGAAGCCTGGGGTGCTGCAGTCCATGGGGTTGCAGAGTCAGACACGACTGAGGGACTGAACCGAACTGACTGAATGAATAGTAATTTTCTATTATTGAACAATTTGTATATTCCCGATACAGATACAGCTTTTATGATATCTCTTATAAAATGTTGAATGTGAAGTACTAACATTTTAAGGCTTTTTCAAGCATAGTCTTTGGTGAAATGAGTTTGGAATATTTCTTTTACAGATTGTCATTTTTCATTTTATACTTTTTTTCTGGCCTTAAGTCAGGGAGTGTGCCTTAATTTTTAGTTTTCTAAAAGTTTTCATTATGTTAGAAAGAGTCAAAATAATTTGCTTAGAAAATCATGTGGTTTTGTTGCTTTCTTTGAAGAGAGATTTTAAAATTTCTGCTTCAATATCTTTGATAGGAATAGGATTGTAGTATTTCTAACTTTATTTCTCAAGTCAATTTCAGTAAGCCTTTTCTAGGATTTTATCATTTCAGCTCAATTCTCAAGTTTAATGACAGTATTTGATTATATTTAGATGCTTTATTATTTATTTATGTTTTTACTTAATTTCATTAGATGTTTGTTTTGTCTTAACTTTTACAGGAACCAGCCGTTGCCTTTTATGGTATGCTTTATTTCATTTTTGGTTTCTGCCTTATTACTTTTTGTGTCAATCAGAACATAGTAGATTATGAACGTGTTCTGGAAACAAACAACGCCAGGATCCTAATAACGTAACACAGCAAAGGTTTATATGTTGTTTCAGCTGCGCAGTCAGCTTCAGTCAGCAGAGAAATTCTGTCACACTGGTCAGAGATTTAGAAAGAAAGAAGCTGCATCCCACAGCATTCTTCCTCAGTTGCTGTAACTAGGGAAGAAAAATAGCACTTCACTCTTTGGCAGTTGACATCATCCACGTGAGAATGTCACATTGCTTTCACTCATTTTTCATTGACCAAAGTTAAGTATTCTAGTTATCTATTGTTGCATTAAAAAAAAAAAGAAACCTACAAAGCTTAGTGATTGAAAACTTCAACATCATTTATTTTCCTCCTGAATTGGCATTCTGGGCAGGTTTGGCAGTGGTAGCTCATCCCTGCTCCATATGGCTTCCCACACCAGAGACTGACCTCCTGTATGCATATCCTGGCCAACGTGGGTCAGGAGGGAGGCTCCTCTCACCGGAGCTGGGCTAGGCTGTAGGAGTCACTCTCTTGACAAATGCTTCTTTAATCGTTGCACCACAGAAAGAAAGTGCCGGCAGCCTTACACTGGCTTTTACATGCCTCTGCCTGGGAAAGAAATACTTGATGTGTGTGTGTGTGTGTGTGTGTGTGTGTGTGCCAAAACACAGATACTTGTAGCTTCAAAGGAGCTTGGAAGATGCACCAAGAAGGAACCCAGAAAAAAGAAATAGGGAATATTTTGGAAAGTCCCTGACAACCACATTTTCTTTCTGTTGGGTTGGCCCAAATGTGTCTTCAGGTTTTTCCATTGTGGAAAAGCCTGAATGAGCATTTGGGTCAACTCAGTAGCAGTTTTGGGCTTCCTTTGTTCTTCTCCAGATTTCTGAAGTGGGCTCTTCAATTCACCAGTTTTCAGCCTCCTTTCTTAGTGTCAAGCTTGGCAGCAGCAGGGAGCAGTGAGATCCTTGGAGAATCACTTTGCCCTTAGGGCTTGTGAGGATCTCCAAGAAGCAGAGCTTGTGCATGGGTCAAGGGGAGCCCCATCAGGATGGTCTCTAGTGGGGAGCCTGGCCCAGTTGCTCTGGTTGGAGTTCTGCAGGTGGAGCAGCACCAAGTGGGGTGGGCTGGGCCCCTCCAGGTTCCTCCACATGTGTGTCAACCCCATCTGATCCTGCACATGGCCCTTCATGGGGCTGCTTGACATCCACCTCCCAAATCTTGGGCAGGCACCTCCGAAAGCCAGTCCTCACCTGGGAGCATCCTGGGAAGAGATTCCGATGAGAACTTGCCCCACGTCCCACTCCCAGTTTTGGCACAAGTTCCTCTTCTATTCACCTCTAACTGAGAGAGGTAGAGGGAAGGGATGTCTGAGAAATGGCGCTCCCAGCAAAGCCAGACTGACAGTAGACTGTTGAGCCCAGCTTGAAGGATGAGCAGTTTCCTTCTGAGCACCACGTGGACTGCATGACACGTTGCACATTCTGGGCAGTTGGCATAGCTCATCCCTGCTCCATATGGCTTCCCACACCAGAGACTGACCTCCTGTATGCATATCCTGGCCAACGTGGGTCAGGAGGGAGGCTCCTCTCACCGGAGCTGGGCTAGGCTGTAGGAGTCACTCTCTTGACAAATGCTTCTTTAATCGTTGCACCACAGAAAGAAAGTGCCGGCAGCCTTACACTGGCTTTTACATGCCTCTGCCTGGGAAAGAAATACTTGATGTGTGTGTGTGTGTGTGTGTGTGTGTGTGTGCCAAAACACAGATACTTGTAGCTTCAAAGGAGCTTGGAAGATGCACCAAGAAGGAACCCAGAAAAAAGAAATAGGGAATATTTTGGAAAGTCCCTGACAACCACATTTTCTTTCTGTTGGGTTGGCCCAAATGTGTCTTCAGGTTTTTCCATTGTGGAAAAGCCTGAATGAGCATTTGGGTCAACTCAGTAGCAGTTTTGGGCTTCCTTTGTTCTTCTCCAGATTTCTGAAGTGGGCTCTTCAATTCACCAGTTTTCAGCCTCCTTTCTTAGTGTCAAGCTTGGCAGCAGCAGGGAGCAGTGAGATCCTTGGAGAATCACTTTGCCCTTAGGGCTTGTGAGGATCTCCAAGAAGCAGAGCTTGTGCATGGGTCAAGGGAGCCCCATCAGGATGTTCTCTAGTGGGGAGCCTTGCCCAGTTGCTCTTGTTGGAGTTCTGCAGGTGGAGCAGCACCAAGTGGGGTGGGCTGGGCCCCTCCAGGTTCCTCCACATGTGTGTCAACCCCATCTGATCCTGCACATGGCCCTTCATGGGGCTGCTTGACATCCACCTCCCAAATCTTGGGCAGGCACCTCCGAAAGCCAGTCCTCACCTGGGAGCATCCTGGGAAGAGATTCCGATGAGAACTTGCCCCACGTCCCACTCCCAGTTTTGGCACAAGTTCCTCTTCTATTCACCTCTAACTGAGAGAGGTAGAGGGAAGGGATGTCTGAGAAATGGCGCTCCCAGCAAAGCCAGACTGACAGTAGACTGTTGAGCCCAGCTTGAAGGATGAGCAGTTTCCTTCTGAGCACCACGTGGACTGCATGACACAAGTTTGCTCATCAGAAGACTTTAGTTTTTTGGGATTGTTTTGAATTTTACCTTTGGATCTGTGATCCATTTTGAGTTAATTTTTGTTAAAAGCATAAAGTGTGTATCTAGATTCATGCTTGGCATGTAGATACATATTTAATTGTTCCATTCTTGCTTCATTGAATTGTCTTTATCCTTTCTCTGATTTGTCAGGTGTCTGTTGACTACATTAATGTCTGTCTTTCTAGTTCACTGATCTGTTTGTTTATTTTATAATAGCACCTCATCTGAAGTATGGTAGCTTTATAATAAGTCAGGTAGCATTGGTTTTCCAACTTTGTTCTTTGCTTTGGTTATTTATTTTTTGAGGGGTGTCTGGACAGGGACTTGAACCCTGGGCCCTCAGATTAAAAGTCTGATGCTCTACCAACTGAGCTACCCAGGCACCCAACTTTGTTCTTTGCCTTCAGCACTGGGTTTGCTACTCTTGAGTCTTTTGTCTCTTCATTCAGACTTTAGACTCAGCGTGTTGATATCTAAAAGTTTATTTGGGAAAAAATCTATAGACTAACTTGGAAAAAGCTGACATCATGACAGTATTGTCTTCCTGTTTATGTACATGGACTACCCATTAATTGAGATCATCTTTGATTTACTTCTTCAGTATTTTATAGAGTATTTTAATAAGAAATTTTATCTATGCCTTTTAGACCTTATGGTAAAATGAATGTGACTCTATATGGGGAAAACAATGAAAAACTGTGTTTTCTATCATGTATCTCAGGTACTTTCTGGGTGGTGCAGTGGTAAAGAGTCTGCCTGTCGGTGCAGGAGACTCAAGAAGCACGGGTTCAATCCCTGGGTCAGGAAGATTCCCTAGAGTAGGAAATAGCCACCCATGCCAGTATTCCTGCTTGGAAAATTTCATGGAAAGAGGAGGCTGGTGAGCTATAGTCCATAGGGTTGCAAAGAGTCAGACATGACTGAGCACACACATACGCTTATAGTATGTATCTCACATACACACAGATATATTATAGGAATGAATGAAAATATGTCTGAACCCATACACATATAGTCGAACATCTATCATAGCTAAGGGCCGATTTCTTTTTGCCAATTGACAACTCTTCAGAATAATTTGTGATAATAAAATATATACTTATTTAGAAAGAAAAATTGGCATCATTTCAGTAATGAGTAATTAGACCAGCCTTGGTGGAAAGTGGGGGTAGGAAAGATGGGGTCATGGTCACTGGGTACTAATCTGGCATTTAGCTCATTGGGAGCTTGGGTGATGGACTCATCTTCACCAGCTTCATGGTGCTGGTACCACAGTTGATGTGAAGAAATGGGGACTAAGGGAGACCCAGCACTCACCAGAGTTACAATAAGTGTTGGAACTTGGTATCTACCTTTGATCTACTGGACTTAAAAGCGCTCCTTAAAATATCCTTTTTATAGACACTTGCTCCATGGAAGAAAAACTATGACAAACCTAGATGTATTTGAAAGCAGAGACATCACTTTGCTGACAAATGTCCATATAGTCAAAGTTATGGTTTTTCCAGTAGTCGTGGGTGGATGTGAGAGCAGGACCATAAAGAAGGCTGAGCACCAAAGAGCTGATGCTTCAAACTGTGGTGCTGGAGAAAACTGTTGAGACCCATCTCTTGGACAGCAAGGAGATCAAACCAGTCAATCCTAAAGGAGATCAGCCCTGAGTAATCATTGGAAGGACGGATGCTGAAGCTGAAGCTCCAATATTTTGGCCACCTGATGAGAAGAGCTGACTCATCAGAAAAGACCGTGATGCTGGGAGAGCTTGAAGGCAGGAAGAGAAGGGGATGATAGAGCATGAGATGGTGGGATGGCATGACCGATTCAATTAACGTGTGTTTGAGCAAACTCCAGGAGATGGTGGTGAGGGACAGGGAGACCTGGTGTGCTGCAGTACATGGGTCGCAAAGAGGCAGACACAACTGAGCAACTGAACAACAACAACTGAAGAGAAGTATTTAACATTAGAGTATTTTTTACCATCTAAAAGGAAAATAGTGCTATTTAATAAGCAATGAAAAATACACATGGGAAAGAATGAAAATATACATAATCTGTTGCTCCATGGAAAAAGCTCCAAGAAACAAAGCAGTTGTCACATAATAAATAAAAGCAATGGGTGTTTAATAGGCCTGGCAATGTGTTGCCATCCTGAATTAAATACACCAAACAGGGGAAGATGAAACATTTCTGGTAGAGTGAGGGGGGTCCATTGTTACAAGAGCAGGTAATGCCATGCTTGGGTCTTCCTTTTAAAGGTGGTTTTACACATGCTATTTAGTTTGCCTTATATGGTAAAATTTTAAAATCTTTTTAAAGACATGTCTTAAAAAGGCATTTTTTGTATATTTTATTTAGTGTGTGTAACGTGGTACATTTTTTGTTCCCATGAAGAGTGGAGAGGTTGGGCTACATAAACATATTTAATTTAAATTGTCAATGTTTTCACTGTTTCGTTCATTTTATTTTCAGTTCCTCTGCTTCACACTCTGAAGTTTTAGAACTCAGCCAGTTCCTAATAGAGCAGCCACGGGTGAGATGCTGTGGCTTCATTCGTCTTCCTGTCCGCTGGGGTTGGGATACGGGGGAGGGTGTGCGACTCAAGGTCTGAGGGAGTTCCGCTGTTCCATTTACTTATTCGCCTTAAGAAAAACGCGTGATCCAAACGTGGGGCTAGGAAAGAATGTGGTTTATATAGCTTATACATTTTTTAATGAATACGCTTCTGTTCTTTTCCTTGACACCCTTACAAAAGATTCTATTTAGTGGAGAAGTCCATATTAAGACTTGTTTGGAGTTAGAGTTCAAAAGGCAAATGCAGAATAAATTGACATCTGTTCTCTTTCTGGAAGAGCCTGGATTCTTCAGTGGGCGCAGGTTTTGCAATGGTCAGGGGCACTGGCCTCGTGAGCAGCAGCTGACTGTCTTAAGCCATGGTCACCTGGCGACGCTACTTGAAATCTGAAGGTCCTTCTCTGGTGGGTGGGATGGACCAGGAAGTGCGATGCATCTGGTGAGCAGGGCCTCTAGGCCCCTAGGGTCATTCAGGACAGAGGGGCCTTTGTCTGCCCCTTCTTCCCGAAAAGTATATTCACAGTCATAGTTGACACTGGGTGAACATGGAGATGTGTGTAACCTTTGAGCCTAGAAGCTTGGGTCTTTTGTTGTTATGATTTTAAAAGAAAACATTTCTGTGGCTCCCTAAAAATATTAGGGGATCCAAACTCTGTGTCTACCGTGACTAGTGGAGAGATCACCCTGCATTCCAGACCAGTGAGCTGTCCTTGGTCAAGATGCTGATGCTTAAAAGAAAGAGACAGCGAGAGATGCCAATATTTAAACCCCAAACCCATGTCAAATCTTATTATACAGTGTTCCCGGCTCATGGAGGCACTGCATCGTTCCCTTGTTCACGATTGGATCTTTGAAAAGAGAAGGGCGGGAAAAGCTCCTATGGGCAGTGTACTCTGTCCACCTCTTCCCGGAAGGACTCAGGATCACAGCCTCTCTGTTGCTTTAGCTACTGACGTTCACTTGAGAGGCTTCCCTGGTGGCTCAGTTGGTAAAGAATCCACCTGTGCTGTAGGAGACCTGGGTTCGATCCCTGGGTCGGGAAGATCTCCTGGAGAAGGAAATGGGAACCCATTCCAGTATTCTTGCCTGGAGAGTTCTTTGGACAGAGAAGCCTGGTGGGCTACATTTCTTGGGGTCGCAGAGAGTTGGGCACAACTGAGCGACTAACGCTAATACTTTTCACTTGACAGTCATGCATGTTCTCACAACATTTTCAGGCTTGCTGGAGAAATCAAAGCCGACAAAGTCAACGGTTGTTTTCTTTTCACAAAAATTTTTCTACAGGTTAGCTCTCTGTCCAGAGCTAAATTAACTTCATTTGGGAAGCTTAAAAAGGAATAAATTGACATCTGTTCTCTTTCTGGAAGAGCCTGGATTCTTCAGTGGGCGCAGGTTTTGCAATGGTCGGGGGCACTGGCCTCGTGAGCAGCAGCTGACTGTCTTAAGCCATGGTCACCTGGCGACGCTACTTGAAATCTGAAGGTCCTTCTCTGGTGGGTGGGATGGACCAGGAAGTGCGATGCATCTGGTGAGCAGGGCCTCTAGGCCCCTAGGGTCATTCAGGACAGAGGGCCTTTGTCTCCCCCTTCTTCCCGAAAAGTATATTCACAGTCATAGTTGACACTGGGTGAACATGGAGATGTGTGTAACCTTTGAGCCTAGAAGCTTGGGTCTTTTGTTGTTATGATTTTAAAAGAAAACATTTCTGTGGCTCCCTAAAAATATTAGGGGATCCAAACTCTGTGTCTACCGTGACTAGTGGAGAGATCACCCTGCATTCCAGACCAGTGAGCTGTCCTTGGTCAAGATGCTGATGCTTAAAAAAAAGAGACAGCGAGAGATGCCAATATTTAAACCCCAAACCCATGTCAAATCTTATTATACAGTGTTCCCGGCTCATGGAGGCACTGCATCGTTCCCTTGTTCACGATTGGATCTTTGAAAAGAGAAGGGCGGGAAAAGCTCCTATGGGCAGTGTACTCTGTCCACCTCTTCCCGGAAGGACTCAGGATCACAGCCTCTCTGTTGCTTTAGCTACTGACGTTCACTTGAGAGGCTTCCCTGGTGGCTCAGTTGGTAAAGAATCCACCTGTGCTGTAGGAGACCTGGGTTCGATCCCTGGGTCGGGAAGATCTCCTGGAGAAGGAAATGGGAACCCATTCCAGTATTCTTGCCTGGAGAGTTCTTTGGACAGAGAAGCCTGGTGGGCTACATTTCTTGGGGTCGCAGAGAGTTGGGCACAACTGAGCGACTAACGCTAATACTTTTCACTTGACAGTCATGCATGTTCTCACAACATTTTCAGGCTTGCTGGAGAAATCAAAGCCGACAAAGTCAACGGTTGTTCCTTTCCTACGGGGTTAATGAAATAAGTGAAAAGCCAGACCAGGAAAACAGCTGTGTTGGTTCTCTACAGGTTAGCTCTCTGTCCAGAGCTAAATTAACTTCATTTGGGGAAGCTTAAAGTAAAATCGGTTTTCACGGCTCCATGTGCATAGCTATTGTGACCTTGAATTAGACACCCTTGGAAGACAGGCTGCCATGTCCCCGTGTGCCTGGATCCGTGGTGCCAGAGTGCTGGGGAGCGCAGGGCGGGGGGAGATACCTGACACCCTTTTGCGGTGATGGGAACATGCGTCTGAGGGTAAGAGTACAATTAGGCACTTACTCGTGGACAGAAATAGCAAAGGAGAGAGGTTATGAGAACATCTCTTTGGATCCTTCTGTCTTCTGGCTGTTCTGGGAACAGATTCTTCTGGCCGCTGGAGGCCTGGCCGCACCTGGGCCCAGGCGTCGTCTCTGCACAGGGCCGCCGGGCTCTGCAGTCTGGGGGTCACAAAGAGTTGGACACGACTGAGCAATTGAGCAACAACAGCTGATGTTAGTATTTGCCATGGTGGTGGTTGTTCTTACCTTTTTCATGAATATCACTTGATACAAATAATTGTGAGAGAGGAAAGGGAAGTGAAGGCATTGAAGGTGGCTGGGGTCCCTCTTCTCTCTCCCGGGTGTCAGCCTGCGACCTGTGTGCTTGTGTGCGGATCTGCCTTCCTGCCCCTCTCCCTGTGGTCAGTGCCTGATATTTGAAGGGGGTGTGGGAGGGGCATCTCCAAGGTGACGTTAGAGATGCTCATGGCATGGAGTGAGCCCTGTACTAGCCAGAAACGGTGAGGGCTTCCCCAGGGTCTGATATCGAAAAACCTACCCCACATGTCCCAGGTTGTACTATAACTTTTAAGGATTTTTTTTTTTTTAATTAGTTTATTTATTTGGGGCTGGGCTAGGTCTTTGTTGCTGTGCAGGCTTTCTCTTTAGTTGCAGCGTTCAGGGGCTGCTCTCGAGTTGCACTTCTCCGCTTTCGCATTGTGGTGGCTTCTCAAGCTGTTGAGGACAGGTTCTCGGGCACGTGGGCTTCAGTAGTTGCAGCTCCCAGGCTCTAGAGTGTACAAGAAGTAGTTGTGGTGCACAGACTTAGTTGCTCTGTGGCCAGTGAGATCTACCCTGATCAGGGATCGATCCTACATTGGCAGGCCCACTCTTGACTCCCTTTCCATCAGGGAAGTCCTGTGCTTTAAGTTTTCATATTCTGAAACCACAGTGAAAGTTCTTAAGAAAGCCTGGCCATATATATTTTTTTAAAATTGAAACTCCTTTGAGTATTTCACCAGCTAAATGTATTGGATGAAGATTAAAGATCTTAAACTGTGCTCCGCTTCATAGTGTGTGCTGTTCAGAGCCAAGTTCACAGCAGACGATTTGGAAATGCTAAAACCTAAATCCAGGCCTGGACTATCAAAGGAAGGAAAGAGTCTATTGCATTGTGTGAAATTGTAATAGTGTGCCTTTGAGGGGCTGTATGGCTAGGAAGAGATAGAAAATGAATATTAGTGTGCAAATGTGGAATTTCAGAAAATGTCTTAATAAGAGGTTAATAACAAATGTCCATTTTCTTTTTGCTGATGGAGCGAAGAGGTGGAAAGGAAAACTAGCAAAATGGCACAGCTTTTAAGTATTTCCTACTCTCTCATCTTCTATTTTTAGTGCTTTCTGACCCTTTTCTGTTAACCTATGATCTCATTAAAATATTAATTGCCATGTATTAAAGGAAAACTTCTAGCCTTAGAGGCCAAGCCAAGATAGTTTTTAGGTTTTTTTCTTTTTTCTTAATAAAACACTTTGAATCCATTGGAAGGCTTTAATTTTGTATGGTTGGAGCATTTCTGATGGTCTGAGGTTGTTTGTCTTATCCTTAAATTCTGTGTTCTTGCATTTGCTTTTGAATGAAATCCATTTCTTTATTTATTAGGGAAAATTTGAATTTGATGACATGGCTGATTTGCATAATTTAAATATCTAGTACTGGATTGTATGTACATAGTCATGTCTAGCTTTTTGCGACCTCATGAACTGTAGCCTGCCAGGCTCCTCTCTGTGGGATTTCCCAGGCAAGAATACTGGAATGGGTCTCCAGGGGAATCTTCCTGACCTAAGAATCAAACCTGAGTCTCCTGCGTCTTCTGCATTAACAGGCAGATTCTTTTCCACTTCACTGCCTGGGAAGCCCAATACTGGGTAATTTACAGTAAAAAATAAGATTATTTGCTAAGAAATGTAAATTTTCAAACGTTTAAACTGTTCTACTTCTGAAGTTTGTTTTACAACCTGATCTCTTTCGACATTGACTAATGTTGATAAGATCTTGATGTTAGTAACAAACCTTGGGTGCCGCTGGCTTTCTAAATGGTGCCTCTGCAATGTTTTCTTCTGTTCCTCAGGAAGTTGAAGACCACGTGGCGTTTTTAATCACAGTTCCGACGGCCCTGGCGATCTTCTTGGCGATCTTCATCCTTGTGTGCATCGAGTCGGTGTTTAAGAAGCTGCTCCGCGTCTTCTCCCTGGTGATCTGGATCTGTCTCGTGGCCATGGGCTACCTGTTCATGTGTTTTGGGGGCACCGTTTCGCCCTGGGACCAGGTAAGGGGTTGAAATGCTTTCTGTGTTTCTTTTTCTGTGCTTTGACCTGCGACGTTCCAAGTCCTGTAAACCTGGCCCCAGATGGTAATCAGAGACTGAGAAGACTGTCTTCTGAAGTAGCCCACTCCTGGGGGTCCACAGGGTGAAGTCACTCGTCAGACCTGCCGGCCATCAGGGGGCCGCCCAGGCTTCCCTTGTCACCTGTTTCTGACGGCTGGCGCTGTGTTTGCACCTCATACCATGTCTTGGTACTTTTTCTCCTCCAGCCCCAGGCTCCCATTATTCTGGAATCCCTCTGGAGTGAGCACTGCACTTTGTGGCCTGTGTCTCCAAGACGGGTCGTTGCCCCTGAGCTCTTTCTCAGTGGCGGGGCTCCTGCTTTTGTGTCAACATGATGATGTCATAGCAATGGAGAGATCCACCGTTCTACGTGTTGGACCCAGGGAGGCTCTTGGCTTAGAAAAGGGCCTCGTCGGGGGAGGTTAGATCTTGAGGAGACTCTAGTCTGATGGACTTTTCCCCTTGTGTTGCTGCCGCGCAGCTCTGGTCTGCTGGCTGCTTGATCACATGGTCCAGGGGCAGGTCTGGGTGTCCTAGTTACTAACGCCCTATTGCTGCCAAGGCGTTGTGTTGCCGTCAAGGGAGAGAGGAAACTGAGCACCTAGAGGGCTGTCGCGGACCAAGAGCCTGGGTGGAAGAGGACAGGAACCCCAGGTGGCTAGAGGGGAAGTGTTTAAGAGGCAAGGACCAGGGCCGGGGCGTTGCTGGGGAGGTCAGGGGAGAAGAGCATCAGGGTGGGACACACAGGAGGGTTCAAGTGCCAGTAGGTGGGTTATTTTCAAATATCTTTTGATATTGATTTTTAACATAATTTCACAGTGGTAAGAAAACAGACTCTGTATGGATTAAATACCTTTACACCATTAAAATTTTACACCTTGTTTTATGTCTTTAGTTTATAGTCCAAGGGAACTTGAATTTATATACTGTTGTTGTGCACAAATTGTACAAATTTTAATTATGTTGAATTGCTTCATTGTGTTTTCAAGTCTACTATATCCTTCAACTTTTCTGTCCTATCAGTTTCTGAGAGTTTGACACAGAAACGTCTGACTAAAAATCTTAATTTATCTACTTAAAAACAACTGCCTTATCTAGTGGAACTATGTGTAACTTTGTTTTGTATTTTCCAAGTTAACTATAGATGTGTTATCATACTTTCTGTCTGTTCTTTCTATCAGTTTCTGAGAGTTTGATACAGAAACATCTGACTAAAAATCTTAATTTATCTACTTAAAAATAACTGCCCTATCTAGTGGACCTATATGCAACTTTGTTCTGTATTTTCCAAGTTAACTGTAAATGTGTTATCATACTCTCAGAATTTAAAAAGTAAGAAAGAGAATAAAAAGGTTCAAGCGCCAGGGCAAGGGCCTGGGTGGAGAGAGCTTGAGGGAGCTGGAGGATGGGGTTTCTGGAGAGTTCTGTCCTTTGACCTCAAACAGACTGTCATCCTCGTTGAACCTCGGTTCCTTCTGCAAAGGGGAGGCCGGGCCGAGGGAACTCAGATGGGTCTCCCTGGCTGTAAGGGCTGCTGTGACGGCGGCACAGAGACGAGGCCGTGCCTCTCCTCAAGGTCCAGAGGAGGCGCCTGTGCCCGGGAGGCTGCCGGGTGTCTTCTGCTCGCTCTTGCCTCTAGCCTTGTGCAGGCCAGGTGTCCCCCTCCGTACGTCTTCCCGCCTCTGCGCCCTCCTTGTGCGCAGCCCTCGCCGCTGCCTTCAGGGGCCCGCGGGGTCAGCCGTCCCTCCGCCTTCGCCCAGTGCACGTGGACAAACACGAGGCGGGTTAAGAGCATCGTTGGTGTCTATGGCATGGAGACCGGGTCTCTCCTAGCACCTGGGCCAGCTTGTTTCAACAACCTAGCTTTAGAAGAAGCCTTCCTGTCTGGAAGGACAAGTACTCCTTCTGTTCAGAATTCTCTGAGCTTATTTTTTGTGGGGATTACAGACTCCGCTTGTCATCATC
Source organism: Tragulus kanchil (assembly GCA_022376925.1). Taxonomy (NCBI): domain Eukaryota; kingdom Metazoa; phylum Chordata; class Mammalia; order Artiodactyla; family Tragulidae; genus Tragulus; species Tragulus kanchil. Next base: position 161,893,719 of record JAIOJX010000004.1, on the reverse strand, counting down.
CGTGAAAACTCTAGTGTTTCCTTCGTTCACCTCATCTGGGGGCCTCCCCAGCGCAGCCTCCTGAGATGTGCAGCCCTCTGACCAGGCCACGGAGCCCCTCCCGCGCCCCGCCTTTCTTGTTTCCCCGCAGCGCTTAGGATGATCCCCAGCACCTCGGAACCTGTTGTGCAGCCCTCTCTGCTTATGACTGTCTCACCTGGAGGAAATAGACTCCTTCCCGGTGGGAAGCGACTGCTCCCTGCAGTGTCCGAGCACCTATACGTGGTCTCCTCCACCAGGGGTGCCCAGAGCTGCCGGGGCAGGGCTCTCCTTCGTGGATGATTGGAGGTTTTTACTTACTGATTTGTTGTTGGATTTGTGTCTAGGTGTGTGTGTTTCTGCTTACTCTGTTTTCACTTATCTTCTGGTTTGATTGCATATGCTTTGTTTTTATTGCTCCTATCAGCCTGTTTGTAACAAACTCTATTGAAGCATCTTAAGCATCCTCATTTCAGAGTCATTATACTTGCTAAGGAGGCTCAGAGGGCAAGGAATCTGCCTGCAATGCAGGAGACCTGGGTTCGATCCCTGGGTCAGGAAGATCCCCTGGAGAAGGGAGTGGCAAACCTCCCCGATATTCTTGCCTGGGAAATCCCGTGGACGGAGGAGCCTGGCAGACTGCAGTCCATGGGGTTGCAAAGAGTCAGACCCGACTAAGAGACTAACACTTGCAGTTTACTTCCATTTACTCAAGATTGATTTCCCAGGTGTTGGTTTGCGGGCTCCGTTTGTTGACCTTAGCATGGATGCTGTTGTTTACAGCCTCGTATTGAGTTGCGAGTTTTCACCTTGGCCTCTGCACATGATCCCACCCACGTCAGGGCTGCCTGCCTCATGGCCAGGACCCTGGGCTGGGTAAGCCCCCGCGTGGAGCCTCAGCCCTGTGGATGTGACAGGCAGGGTGGCTGGTGCCGCCTGTAGCCTGGGTACACCTCTAGGAGCCCAGCTGTCACCGCTGTCCCTCTCAAGGCTGGGGACTTGGGCAGCATATCTGCCTCATGTGGTGGGGCTGCTCACATGTCTTGAACTAATTATTTTCTAAATGTTTATTTTTTGTTGGAGTTTAGTTGAGGAATGACTTCCCAGGTGGTGGCAGTGGTGGACCCACCTGCCAGTGCAGGAGACTCAGGGGATGCGGGTCAATCCCAGGGTCGGGAGGATCCCCTGGAGGAGGAAATGGAACCCCACTCCAGGATTCTTGCCTGGAGAATCCCATGGACAGAGGAGCCTGGCGGGCTGTCGTCCATGAGGTCACAGAGAATCAGACAGGACTGAGAGACTGAACATAGGCACACACACACTCTGGGGCTGGGTCAGCCCATTCAAAAGGAGATGAATATGCAGGAGAGGATATGAGCAGGGCAGACAGGGTGGAGAGGAGGGAATATAGATATGAGCAGGGCAGACAGGGTGGAGAGGAGGGAATATAGATATGAGCAGGGCAGACAGGGTGGAGAGGAGGGAATGTGTGTATATTTTTTTCAAACTGTTTTCCCATATGTTGTTACATAATGTTGAACAGAGTTCCTGTGCTGTGTAGTAGGTCCTTGTTGGTTGTCCACATGCCTGATAAATTCCTGAGCTAAGTGATTGGCTGTCATACTTTGATTTTAAATGTTATGTCATTTTGAATAAGTGCAACATGGTTCTTGGGGCAAGGAAGTGAGCAAACCTGGGTTCGATCCCTGGGTCAGGAAGATCCCCTGGAGAAGGGAGTGGCAAACCTCCCCGATATTCTTGCCTGGGAAATCCCGTGGACGGAGGAGCCTGGCAGACTGCAGTCCATGGGGTTGCAAAGAGTCAGACCCGACTAAGAGACTAACACTTGCAGTTTACTTCCATTTACTCAAGATTGATTTCCCAGGTGTTGGTTTGCGGGCTCCGTTTGTTGACCTTAGCATGGATGCTGTTGTTTACAGCCTCGTATTGAGTTGCGAGTTTTCACCTTGGCCTCTGCACATGATCCCACCCACGTCAGGGCTGCCTGCCTCATGGCCAGGACCCTGGGCTGGGTAAGCCCCCGCGTGGAGCCTCAGCCCTGTGGATGTGACAGGCAGGGTGGCTGGTGCCGCCTGTAGCCTGGGTACACCTCTAGGAGCCCAGCTGTCACCGCTGTCCCTCTCAAGGCTGGGGACTTGGGCAGCATATCTGCCTCATGTGGTGGGGCTGCTCACATGTCTTGAACTAATTATTTTCTAAATGTTTATTTTTTGTTGGAGTTTAGTTGAGGAATGACTTCCCAGGTGGTGGCAGTGGTGGACCCACCTGCCAGTGCAGGAGACTCAGGGGATGCGGGTCAATCCCAGGGTCGGGAGGATCCCCTGGAGGAGGAAATGGAACCCCACTCCAGGATTCTTGCCTGGAGAATCCCATGGACAGAGGAGCCTGGCGGGCTGTCGTCCATGAGGTCACAGAGAATCAGACAGGACTGAGAGACTGAACATAGGCACACACACACTCTGGGGCTGGGTCAGCCCATTCAAAAGGAGATGAATATGCAGGAGAGGATATGAGCAGGGCAGACAGGGTGGAGAGGAGGGAATATAGATATGAGCAGGGCAGACAGGGTGGAGAGGAGGGAATATAGATATGAGCAGGGCAGACAGGGTGGAGAGGAGGGAATGTGTGTATATTTTTTTCAAACTGTTTTCCCATATGTTGTTACATAATGTTGAACAGAGTTCCTGTGCTGTGTAGTAGGTCCTTGTTGGTTGTCCACATGCCTGATAAATTCCTGAGCTAAGTGATTGGCTGTCATACTTTGATTTTGCTGTAAATGTTCATGTCATTTTTGAATAAGAAACTTTATTTCTTTCAGTCCGATGTTAGTCTCTTATTTCTTTTTTTTTGATATGTGGGTGAGTATTTAAAAATGACATTTTGTTGATGATTCCAAAAATCAGAGAGAAACCTAGCAGTAAATTGCAGAGGTTAGGGCTCCAGCTGTTACAGTGGGGTGTGTGTTGCTAAGTGTGTACACACACGCACACCCTCTCCAGGGAGGGTCTGCCCACCTGCTTCAGGCTTGGCCTGGGTTTGCTGAAATCCCCCACCCCCACCCTCTGTGTGTGATGCCCTCCCCACGACCGAATGGTGGAGGGGCTCTTAATGCACTTGACCTTCTTTTGCTGAATGGTTGGAAGCCACTCAAATACTCTTGAACTCAACTGGTAGAGGAGGATACAAGGTACTTGTCTCCTTTGTTCCGTTAAGTGAAGAGATAATTTGTAGTTTTTAAGGACATCAGCGGCAGTGCATCCGGGGCCCACAGTCCCCTCTTGTGGCCCAGGACCATCACACGGCACAGCAGCACGCCCTGTCCCCAGGGGCCTTCTTGGGAGCTGCGTCCTATCCATAGAGGCTCCTCAGGGTTGACACTTGGTGGCTCCCTGCTCTGCAGCCTGAAGGCCAGAACCAAGCTGTGGACTGGGTCACACTCCCCTGCAGGCTCCCGGGCAGGGCTCTTCCCGCCTCTTCCAGCACCACGTGGCTGCTGGGAAGCCGTGTGTTCTGTGGGTGGTGGACGCACCCCTTCAACACCCGCCTCCGTCATCGTATGGCACTTTTCTCCGTGTCTCTCCGATTCTTATAAGGCCACCCACCATAGTGGACTTAGGGAACCCTCATGATTTCTTCTTAACTTGACCGTGTTTGCAAAAACCCTCATTTTATATAAGGTCACATTCATTGGTGGGGCTTTCCAGGTGACGCAGTGGTCAAGAATCTGTCTGCCAGTGCAGGAGACATGGGTTTCATCAGGAAGACCCCCTGGAGTAGGAAATGGTGACCTGCTCCAGTATTCTTGCTTGGAAAGTCCCATGGAACAGAGAAACTTGTCTTGGCGGGCTGCAGTCCATGGGGTCGCAGAGAGTCCGACACAGGTGAGCACACACTGGCTGGCTGGCACAGGTACTAAGGGTGAGATTTGAACACGTCTTTGGGGAGGACACAGGTTGGCTCGTGATAGGTGTCATTTCATGGGAGACACTCTGTTCCCTAGGAGGACAGTCTCCTGCTGCAGGAAGCCAGTCCTGTCTCATGGCATGTCGCTTTCTCGTTGACTCCCCACTCTTGCGTAGCTCACGGCTGCTCTTGAGATTGATGTTCACCTGGGGCTTGAAGGTATGCCATGGCGGGTTTAGACCCACTTTCAAGCCAGGGTCTGGGAAACAGAAGCGTTCTTCTGTGTGACTAGCCTGAGAAAATCCACACTCAGGAACAGAGAGCCCATGAGCCGTGATGGGGCACATTGCCTTGTAGACGAGTAGAGGCTCACCGACAAGGGTCTCCACGTCAGCCTGGCTTCCTCTGCCTGTCTTGTAAGGAACGTGCTCTGGGGTTTCTGTGGAGTGACATGACATTTTCCTTTTTGTAATACCTTTGGTTCACTTAGGGGAAACCTATACCTTTAGGTCATTTCTATACATGTATATGTGTGTGTGTGTATATATATAAAATTTATTTACTTTTGACTGTGCTGGGTCGTTGTGGCTGCACACTGGCCTTCTCTAGGTACAGTGCTCAGGCTGCTTGTTCCAGTGGCTTCTCTTGCTATGGAGCCCAGGTTCTAGGTCCAAGGGCTTCAGCCGTTGCAGCACGTGGGCTCAGTAGTTGTGGTGCACGGGCTGAGTTGTTCCATAGCATATGGGCTCTTCCTGACTAGGGGTGGGAAGCCGTGTGTTCTGTGGGTGGTGGACGCACCCCTTCAACACCCGCCTCCGTCATCGTATGGCACTTTTCTCCGTGTCTCTCCGATTCTTATAAGGCCACCCACCATAGTGGACTTAGGGAACCCTCATGATTTCTTCTTAACTTGACCGTGTTTGCAAAAACCCTCATTTTATATAAGGTCACATTCATTGGTGGGGCTTTCCAGGTGACGCAGTGGTCAAGAATCTGTCTGCCAGTGCAGGAGACATGGGTTTCATCAGGAAGACCCCCTGGAGTAGGAAATGGTGACCTGCTCCAGTATTCTTGCTTGGAAAGTCCCATGGAACAGAGAAACTTGTCTTGGCGGGCTGCAGTCCATGGGGTCGCAGAGAGTCCGACACAGGTGAGCACACACTGGCTGGCTGGCACAGGTACTAAGGGTGAGATTTGAACACGTCTTTGGGGAGGACACAGGTTGGCTCGTGATAGGTGTCATTTCATGGGAGACACTCTGTTCCCTAGGAGGACAGTCTCCTGCTGCAGGAAGCCAGTCCTGTCTCATGGCATGTCGCTTTCTCGTTGACTCCCCACTCTTGCGTAGCTCACGGCTGCTCTTGAGATTGATGTTCACCTGGGGCTTGAAGGTATGCCATGGCGGGTTTAGACCCACTTTCAAGCCAGGGTCTGGGAAACAGAAGCGTTCTTCTGTGTGACTAGCCTGAGAAAATCCACACTCAGGAACAGAGAGCCCATGAGCCGTGATGGGGCACATTGCCTTGTAGACGAGTAGAGGCTCACCGACAAGGGTCTCCACGTCAGCCTGGCTTCCTCTGCCTGTCTTGTAAGGAACGTGCTCTGGGGTTTCTGTGGAGTGACATGACATTTTCCTTTTTGTAATACCTTTGGTTCACTTAGGGAAGCCTATACCTTTAGGTCATTTCTATACATGTATATGTGTGTGTGTGTATATATATAAAATTTATTTACTTTTGACTGTGCTGGGTCGTTGTGGCTGCACACTGGCCTTCTCTAGGTACAGTGCTCAGGCTGCTTGTTCCAGTGGCTTCTCTTGCTATGGAGCCCAGGTTCTAGGTCCAAGGGCTTCAGCCGTTGCAGCACGTGGGCTCAGTAGTTGTGGTGCACGGGCTGAGTTGTTCCATAGCATATGGGCTCTTCCCTGACCAGGGCCTGAACCCGGGTCTCCCCCACTGGCCGGCGGATTCTTGACCACTGAGCCACCAGGGAAGCCCTAGGGGATGTTTTCATTTAGGATTTTCTCCATGTGTCAGGCTCTAGTACTCTGCTTTACCAGCTGAGCTACTGAAGGGTGCACAAGGCATACTTCCTAAAAAGACAAATGCATTTCATCTCAGTTGAAAACCACTGATTTAGGACCTTCCCTCTGAGATGAGAAGACCGTCGAGAAGGTGGTGGGTCAGGAAAGCAGATGCCTGCGATGATTCCTGTTGGCCTCTGACCCCTGGGTTGGCTAGGTGAGGATCAGAGAGTGAGCTATGTTTGTGTTTGATTTCAGAGTTGTGCTTCCTTCCAACTAAGAGCTCATTGAATAGAGTTAAATAAAAGCTTCCATTTCTGGCAGCCTCACTTCCGCGTTGGCAGGGAGAGTAGGCTGTGCAACCGTATAGATCTGTTAACCTCCCAACAGAAACGGCTAGCATTTTGCTCCAGAAAGAAGAGACTTTCTTTGTCCGGTTACCTAAAAAGATGCCAGGCATCCATTCAACTTTATGTGTGTGTTCCTACAGAAATAGGACATCGGTACTCAGACATCTTTTTTTGTTATTGAAAATGGGTGAAAATGAAAGAAAAGAAAGGCCTCTCTTAGGGTTGAAAATGGGACAGAGTTGCTTGGCAAGCGCAGTCACTTGGGAAGCTATTATGGAATGTATTTACCCGTGAAAGGACCTGGTAGCATAGGGAGGAAAGGAGAAGACCCAGCCTGTTCCCCAGAATCCCAGAAAAAAGCATCTCAGCATGCTTCTGTGCACCACAGTGATGTCTTAGGGGACATTGTGGACTCAGGGCCTCCCTGGTGACTTGGTAGTAATGAATCTGCCTGCAATGCAGGAGACCTGGGTTCAGTCCCTGGGTTGGGGAGATCCCCTGGAGGAGGGCATGGCAACCCACTGCAGTGTTCTTCCCTGTAGAATCCCACGGACAGAGAAACCTGATGGGCTACAGTTCAGAGGGTCCCAAAGTGTCAGACATGACTGCAGCGCCTAAACAGCAGCACTGTGGACTCAACATGAAACAGAACGCATCTGATAAAATTGCAGAGTAAAATTAAAATTATGTCATTTAATGACAAAGCTGTGGAGTTTTTCTAAACCTCCTTTTAAAAGAAAGAAAAAAGTGAGGGCAAGGACTGTTCTGATGAAATGTGAATGTGAAGGAAGTACAGCACAGCTGGATGCAGCCCGAAGCGTGGTTATTTTGAGGTTCCCACATATTTCTGGCTGTGGAATGTGAAGGTGGCATTGCTGTGTTCTCTCTACCGTGTGTCCCCAGCCTAGGCGTTATGCAGTCCGCTCACCGGGGCTTCCCAGCCTTAACCTGCTTGAACAGACAGTTCTGCTGGTGTTTCTGGAACAGTGTATGGGTTTCCTCTTCTTTTCTCTCCTCCCATGCTTTTCTCTAGAGGAACCTAAGCCGTAGTCCTTAAGATTGGCATCTTCCTTAAGCTGTTATCTGACCAGGGAAGGGCTGCTGCTGTTCTGACTCCAGGCTTTGTCTCCTCACTCTGCTCCACCCCACATCCGCACGCCTTTTCAGGGGTGGGTGGCCTTGGAGGCATTTGTGTGTGCTGCTTTGTTCCCAGCGTGCAGTCGTGTCAGCTGTGTGGAGATCACACTGCCGGTACTTGAGGGGCGGACTGAACAAGTGGACATGTGTCTGTCTTCTCATCTCCTTCGTGAATGAGGAAGGCTTCTTCCAAGATCCTGGATCTTCCGTGCTCCAGGCAGCATTCAGTGACTTTACATACATGACATCCTGATCTGTACAGCCCTGCAAAGACAGTACTATTGCTACTGGCGATATGAAGATGAGAAAACTGAAACCCAGAGAGGCCAAGCAACTTTCCCAAAGTCACACAGCTAGGAAGAGAGCCAGAGGTGGAACCTGATGTTCCGGCACCACCATCGTCACACGCTGTCTCCAGCTGCCCCTTGTCGTGGGCGACTGTGGGGTGTTTCCCCTGGTGCCTCAGCAAATGATGAATTACTGTGTGACGAGGAAAGGGCACATTGAGGATTCTGGATTCTTCTCTTTGAAATACTTTGGGGTTACCTGTGGTTTGGAGGTGGGAGCTGTTGCTTCCGACATGCCAAAAATTAATCATATCACTATTCGGAAGGGCTACTGATACTTCCAGCAGGAGGTATTTTCATTCATCAGATGAGGCAGTAAGAGAAAATGGACATTTTGGCCCAAGGAACAAATGTCTGTGTTCTGCATTAGTCAGTATTATTGTTTGGACATCCATGATGGCTTTTATATGAAATGAATGTAACTCTTTTTTTAAAAATTTTTTTTTGGCTTCTTTTTCTTTTTATTGGTTATTTATTTATTTATTTTCATCTATCTTTGTTCTTTGGCCTGTGTGTGCCTCCCATTGCAACAGCCTCTCCCATTGCAGAGCACCAGCTCTGGGCACATGTGCTCCAGAGCGCTGGCTCCTAATTAGACACACTGGTCCAGCCTCTCCATGGCACATGGGATCTTCCCAGGCCAGGGATTGAATCAGTGGCCCTTACAGTGCAAGGTGGGCTCTTTACCCACTGGATCACCAGGGAAGTCCAAACGTAACTCTTATAAACAGGTTCTCTGTAATTTCACTTCTTTCTGCTGTTTTCTCATCTGGGTCTGTCTTCACATCTGTGTACCAGTGACCAGCCCCTTTCTTCCCTGTTGGAAATACCCCTCAGGCTCAAAGAGCCATTTATGGGTGGCCCACCCCTCAAGGAAGGTACATGTGCCCTGGGGGGCGGCCACCATCACAAGGAACCTGGTCCTGTGTGTGCAGCTTTCTGGGCCTCTGAGGAGGTCACTGTGAGGTCATAAGAAGAAATCATGCCCGGAGTCTGGAGTCTGTAGTATTTTCTTGAAAGCGCCAGAACTTTACAAGGGAAGAAGAACACTCGTAGGCTTTCAAAACACATGGTACTGACTCAGATTAAATGGAGACAAAATCTTAGGGCTTCCTGCATTGGGGTGGAACCTGATGTTCCGGCACCACCATCGTCACACGCTGTCTCCAGCTGCCCCTTGTCGTGGGCGACTGTGGGGTGTTTCCCCTGGTGCCTCAGCAAATGATGAATTACTGTGTGACGAGGAAAGGGCACATTGAGGATTCTGGATTCTTCTCTTTGAAATACTTTGGGGTTACCTGTGGTTTGGAGGTGGGAGCTGTTGCTTCCGACATGCCAAAAATTAATCATATCACTATTCGGAAGGGCTACTGATACTTCCAGCAGGAGGTATTTTCATTCATCAGATGAGGCAGTAAGAGAAATGGACATTTTGGCCCAAGGAACAAATGTCTGTGTTCTGCATTAGTCAGTATTATTGTTTGGACATCCATGATGGCTTTTATATGAAATGAATGTAACTCTTTTTTTAAAAATTTTTTTTTGGCTTCTTTTTCTTTTTATTGGTTATTTATTTATTTATTTTCATCTATCTTTGTTCTTTGGCCTGTGTGTGCCTCCCATTGCAACAGCCTCTCCCATTGCAGAGCACCAGCTCTGGGCACATGTGCTCCAGAGCGCTGGCTCCTAATTAGACACACTGGTCCAGCCTCTCCATGGCACATGGGATCTTCCCAGGCCAGGGATTGAATCAGTGGCCCTTACAGTGCAAGGTGGGCTCTTTACCCACTGGATCACCAGGGAAGTCCAAACGTAACTCTTATAAACAGGTTCTCTGTAATTTCACTTCTTTCTGCTGTTTTCTCATCTGGGTCTGTCTTCACATCTGTGTACCAGTGACCAGCCCCTTTCTTCCCTGTTGGAAATACCCCTCAGGCTCAAAGAGCCATTTATGGGTGGCCCACCCCTCAAGGAAGGTACATGTGCCCTGGGGGGCGGCCACCATCACAAGGAACCTGGTCCTGTGTGTGCAGCTTTCTGGGCCTCTGAGGAGGTCACTGTGAGGTCATAAGAAGAAATCATGCCCGGAGTCTGGAGTCTGTAGTATTTTCTTGAAAGCGCCAGAACTTTACAAGGGAAGAAGAACACTCGTAGGCTTTCAAAACACATGGTACTGACTCAGATTAAATGGAGACATCTCTGATGGTGATTATCTTAGGGCTTCCTGCATTGTGCCCCTTGCATTTGCCAAATGAGTTTATAAAACATTGTGTTTGTTGCAGACTTCCAGCCATGTTAGCCTTGAATCTTGGGTGGTGGTGTTATATCCAAAGAGAGGTGCTCATGGGAGCTGGTGAATAACAGAGCCTGCGGTTGTGAGGTGGGGACTGGGTGTGGGTGCCACATGTGCCGGCAGGGGAGCTGCCAGCATGAAGGGGGTGGATTCTAGACTCCAGGCTGGAGCAGCAAGTTCTCAGGGAAAAAAATACATCCAGAGTTTCAATTATTTCCTATTAAGAGTTGCTAAGCAACACCTTACTTAGCTTCCGTGGTACTCAGTATTTCAGATTTCCTTTTCTCAGCAGCTGCTAACATCATGCTCACCCAGCAATTTCACAGAGCTGGAAAATCAGAGTTTGGACAGGCGATGGTACTGAGATACTCAGGACAGAAAACCCAGGGGGAGAGAGAGGAGATCTATAGCAACGGAGGGAGCACTGACCATTTGTGGAGGAGCACTGAGTCTTGCCTTAGCGCAGAAGAGCACACACAGGGGAGGAAAACCTCTGGGAGAGAACAGTTTCCTGGTACCAGGCCTGGAGACTCGCTCCAGTATCCCTCCCTGGGAAATCGCATGAATGAGGAGCCTGGCGGGTTACAGTCCATGGGGTCACAAGAGTGTTGGACCTGACCAAGCAACTGAGCGTACACGGGACCTGGGACCTGACCAAGCAAAACTGAGCCGTATGGGCTCTTTACCCACTGTGGAATCCTTTCGGTTTCTGGCTGTTTTCTCATCTGGGTCTGTCTTCACATCTGTGTACCAGTGACCAGCCCCTTTCTTCCCTGTTGGAAATACCCCTCAGGCTCAAAGAGCCATTTATGGGTGGCCCACCCCTCAAGGAAGGTACATGTGCCCTGGGGGGCGGCCACCATCACAAGGAACCTGGTCCTGTGTGTGCAGCTTTCTGGGCCTCTGAGGAGGTCACTGTGAGGTCATAAGAAGAAATCATGCCCGGAGTCTGGAGTCTGTAGTATTTTCTTGAAAGCGCCAGAACTTTACAAGGGAAGAAGAACACTCGTAGGCTTTCAAAACACATGGTACTGACTCAGATTAAATGGAGACATCTCTGATGGTGATTATCTTAGGGCTTCCTGCATTGTGCCCCTTGCATTTGCCAAATGAGTTTATAAAACATTGTGTTTGTTGCAGACTTCCAGCCATGTTAGCCTTGAATCTTGGGTGGTGGTGTTATATCCAAAGAGAGGTGCTCATGGGAGCTGGTGAATAACAGAGCCTGCGGTTGTGAGGTGGGGACTGGGTGTGGGTGCCACATGTGCCGGCAGGGGAGCTGCCAGCATGAAGGGGGTGGATTCTAGACTCCAGGCTGGAGCAGCAAGTTCTCAGGGAAAAAAATACATCCAGAGTTTCAATTATTTCCTATTAAGAGTTGCTAAGCAACACCTTACTTAGCTTCCGTGGTACTCAGTATTTCAGATTTCCTTTTCTCAGCAGCTGCTAACATCATGCTCACCCAGCAATTTCACAGAGCTGGAAAATCAGAGTTTGGACAGGCGATGGTACTGAGATACTCAGGACAGAAAACCCAGGGGGAGAGAGAGGAGATCTATAGCAACGGAGGGAGCACTGACCATTTGTGGAGGAGCACTGAGTCTTGCCTTAGCGCAGAAGAGCACACACAGGGGAGGAAAACCTCTGGGAGAGAACAGTTTCCTGGTACCAGGCCTGGAGACTCGCTCCAGTATCCCTCCCTGGGAAATCGCATGAATGAGGAGCCTGGCGGGTTACAGTCCATGGGGTCACAAGAGAGTTGGACCTGACCAAGCAACTGAGCGTACACACGGGACCTAGGCAGCAAGCACCAGGGATGCATTCTTCAATCATGCAAAGGGAATCAGTTCATTAGGAAGACCTAACAGTTCCAAAAACCTACACACCTAATAAGGGAGCTGCAAAATAGATACTGTGAAAATCCATATCTGACTCAGAGATGAGAACACCCTGTCTCAGCAACAGATAGGACAATCAGAAGATGAGTAAGGATGTAGGTGATACACGGAAAAGACTGTGATGTTGGGGAGGACTGAAGGCAGGAGAAGGGAATGACAGAGGAGGAGATGGTTGGATGACATCGATGGACCTGAGAGTGAGCAAACTGCGGGAGACAGTGGAGGACAGGAAGCCTGGTGGACTACTGTCCATGGGGTTGCAAAGAGTCAGATGCGACTGAACGACTGAACAACCACCACAATAAGCTGTTCACAGAGTGTCACCAAACAAGTGGATCAGATTGATGTTTATCAGCTCTTCACCCAACAATGCAGAATATGTGTTCTCGTCAATGCATGTGGAACATTTACTAAGAAGGACTCATATTTTAGATCAGAAAACTCCCACTGTGTTTAAAAGGATTACTTTTTGCACAAAGCATATGCTTATACATTAGAAATCAATGATGTCAGGAAGTTTAAATAACAGTATTTGTAAACTAAATATTGAAGGTCAAGAAGAAGTTATAGGGAGACTGGAAAGTGTGTTGAACTGAATGAAATGAACACACGATAGACTGCAGTTTGTCAGGTGTCCCTAAAATGGCGCTTAGAAATGTACGGCATTGAGTGTTTGTAGCGCAAAAGGGGATAGGTCTCACTGTGACCGCTGAAGCTTCCAACTGAAGAAACTAGCAGAAGGAGCACAAATTAGAAGAAATTAAAAATAACAACAGTGTAGTTGTAAACAGGAAAACAATAAAGATAGTGCAGTCAAAGTCGGTTCCTGGGGAAGATCCATAAAACTGATAAATCTCTGTCCAGACTGATCAGAAGTCAAGATAGAAGACTAAATTGCCATAGTTAGAAATGTGAGAAAGATTGTCCTAATAGATCCTACAGGCTTTAAAAAAGGGGGAAAAATATTATGAAGAGCTTTATGTTGATAAGTTCCACAATCTCGATGAAGTGGGCAAACTAACAAAGCTCATTCAAGAAGAAATAGATAGCCCGAATTGCCCTATATGTATGAAATACCTGAACATGTTGTTAAATATCTTCCCACAAAGGAAATTCCAGATCCAGATGCCTTCCCTGATGAGTTCTATGAAAAATTAAGGGTGAAATAATTCCAATACTATACAAGTTATTTGCAAAACAGAAGAAACATATTTCTCAACTCATATCATGTTGCTACTGCTTAATCACTTCACTTGTGCCTGACTCCTTGTGACCTCATGAACTGCAGCCCATTAGGCTCCTCTGCCCATGGAGTTTCTCCAGGCAAAAATACTGGAGTTGGATGCCATGACCTCCTCCAAGGGGATCTTCCTAACCCAGGCACAGAACCCGGGTCTCCTGCATTGCAGGCAGATTGCTCACCACTGAGCCATCAGGGAATCTATCTATCTATCTATATAATTGAGACCCCATAGACTGTAGGTCTCTAGGCTTCTCCATCCATGGGATTTTCCAGGCAAGAATACTGGAGTGGGTTTCCATTTCCTTCTTCAAACTCATGTCATGAGGGCAGCATTACTCTGATACCAAAGGCATTTTGAGGAAAGGGCTCTATAGATCAGTCTGTTTTAAACATAGATGTAAACATTCTTTTAAAATGTTTGGTAAATTTAGTCCAGCACAACAGTGGAGTTTATATGAAGAATGCAGATTTGGTTTAACATTCAAAAACCATTTCATGTGATTTGCCACATTAACAGGTCATTTCAATACCTGCAGTGCTTTCCATTGTGTTAGTAGATGCCAAGAAGACAGTTGATGAAATTCAACACCTGCTCCGGATAGCATTCCTCAGCAATCTAGGAGGAGAGAGGAACTTTCTCAAGCCAATCATCATACTTACTAAGGAAGGACTGAATGCAATTTCCTGGGATCTGGATGCCAAAAGCTCTAGTCAGATAAGCTAAATTGCCATAGTTAGAAATGTGAGAAAGATTGTCCTAATAGATCCTACAGGCTTTAAAAAAGGGGGAAAAATATTATGAAGAGCTTTATGTTGATAAGTTCCACAATCTCGATGAAGTGGGCAAACTAACAAAGCTCATTCAAGAAGAAATAGATAGCCCGAATTGCCCTATATGTATGAAATACCTGAACATGTTGTTAAATATCTTCCCACAAAGGAAATTCCAGATCCAGATGCCTTCCCTGATGAGTTCTATGAAAAATTAAGGGTGAAATAATTCCAATACTATACAAGTTATTTGCAAAACAGAAGAAACATATTTCTCAACTCATATCATGTTGCTACTGCTTAATCACTTCACTTGTGCCTGACTCCTTGTGACCCCATGAACTGCAGCCCATTAGGCTCCTCTGCCCATGGAGTTTCTCCAGGCAAAAATACTGGAGTTGGATGCCATGACCTCCTCCAAGGGGATCTTCCTAACCCAGGCACAGAACCCGGGTCTCCTGCATTGCAGGCAGATTGCTCACCACTGAGCCATCAGGGAATCTATCTATCTATCTATATAATTGAGACCCCATAGACTGTAGGTCTCTAGGCTTCTCCATCCATGGGATTTTCCAGGCAAGAATACTGGAGTGGGTTTCCATTTCCTTCTTCAAACTCATGTCATGAGGGCAGCATTACTCTGATACCAAAGGCATTTTGAGGAAAGGGCTCTATAGATCAGTCTGTTTTAAACATAGATGTAAACATTCTTTTAAAATGTTTGGTAAATTTAGTCCAGCACAACAGTGGAGTTTATATGAAGAATGCAGATTTGGTTTAACATTCAAAAACCATTTCATGTGATTTGCCACATTAACAGGTCATTTCAATACCTGCAGTGCTTTCCATTGTGTTGGTAGATGCCAAGAAGACAGTTGATGAAATTCAACACCTGCTCCGGATAGCATTCCTCAGCAATCTAGGAGGAGAGAGGAACTTTCTCAAGCCAATCATCATACTTACTAAGGAAGGACTGAATGCAATTTCCTGGGATCTGGATAAGGTCAAGAGTAGAGTCAAAAGAGATAGAGACCAGGACATAAAAATTTAGGCTGGCTTTTTCTTTCTGTGTGTGCACTATTCATTGTATTAAAAATCCTGTGGAACCTGAAAATATTCTGCTAGAATTAGAAAGTGAATTTAGTGAGACTGACAATCCACTCCAGTATTCTTGCCTGGAGAATTCTATGGAAAGAGGAGCCTGGAAGGCTACAGTCCATCGGGTCGCCAAAAATCAGACATAACTGAAGTGACTGAGCACAGACATAGTTTATAGGGCTGACATAAAATAAATTGTGTTCTTAGAATCTTCCAACCAGCAATTGAAAAAATATCATTCAACATAGCATCAAAATGTAAAGTACTTAGGAGTATATTTGAATAAATGTGTATAGCTTGTCTACATAGAAAATACAGGGCCTTGTTCAACAGCAGTTAATGACATGAGTAACTAGAGAGAGACTCTGTCCATGAGTCTTATGGCTCAGTCTTGCTAATCTGGCAGTTCTCCCCTATTTCCTTCTGTGTAGGCAATGCCATCTCAGGAACCCTTACATAAAGAGTAGCAGGCAGATTCTAAAATATGTATGGACAGGCAGAATACCTCTGAGGGCTAGAAACAAATATGGAAAGAGTGGGACATGGAGATCTTACTCCACTGGATTACCCATATTTATTATGAAACTCTAGTAATCAACCTAGTATAGTATGGGTATAAAAACATTCAGGCCAATGAAATACAGTACAGTGTCCAGAAATAGTCCATGCCTATACAGTCAATTTGTCTTTGAGGGCAGCATTACTCTGATACCAAAGGCATTTTGAGGAAAGGGCTCTATAGATCAGTCTGTTTTAAACATAGATGTAAACATTCTTTTAAAATGTTTGGTAAATTTAGTCCAGCACAACAGTGGAGTTTATATGAAGAATGCAGATTTGGTTTAACATTCAAAAACCATTTCATGTGATTTGCCACATTAACAGGTCATTTCAATACCTGCAGTGCTTTCCATTGTGTTAGTAGATGCCAAGAAGACAGTTGATGAAATTCAACACCTGCTCCGGATAGCATTCCTCAGCAATCTAGGAGGAGAGAGGAACTTTCTCAAGCCAATCATCATACTTACTAAGGAAGGACTGAATGCAATTTCCTGGGATCTGGATAAGGTCAAGAGTAGAGTCAAAAGAGATAGAGACCAGGACATAAAAATTTAGGCTGGCTTTTTCTTTCTGTGTGTGCACTATTCATTGTATTAAAAATCCTGTGGAACCTGAAAATATTCTGCTAGAATTAGAAAGTGAATTTAGTGAGACTGACAATCCACTCCAGTATTCTTGCCTGGAGAATTCTATGGAAAGAGGAGCCTGGAAGGCTACAGTCCATCGGGTCGCCAAAAATCAGACATAACTGAAGTGACTGAGCACAGACATAGTTTATAGGGCTGACATAAAATAAATTGTGTTCTTAGAATCTTCCAACCAGCAATTGAAAAAATATCATTCAACATAGCATCAAAATGTAAAGTACTTAGGAGTATATTTGAATAAATGTGTATAGCTTGTCTACATAGAAAATACAGGGCCTTGTTCAACAGCAGTTAATGACATGAGTAACTAGAGAGAGACTCTGTCCATGAGTCTTATGGCTCAGTCTTGCTAATCTGGCAGTTCTCCCCTATTTCCTTCTGTGTAGGCAATGCCATCTCAGGAACCCTTACATAAAGAGTAGCAGGCAGATTCTAAAATATGTATGGACAGGCAGAATACCTCTGAGGGCTAGAAACAAATATGGAAAGAGTGGGACATGGAGATCTTACTCCACTGGATTACCCATATTTATTATGAAACTCTAGTAATCAACCTAGTATAGTATGGGTATAAAAACATTCAGGCCAATGAAATACAGTACAGTGTCCAGAAATAGTCCATGCCTATACAGTCAATTTGTCTTTGACTGTGTTCCAAGTCAATTTTATGGGGGAAAGTATAAGCTTTTCAACAATAGCGGCTGAAAAAATTAGTCTTATGCAAAAACCAAACTTCTACCCTTAGCAATGGCTTCCCTGGTATCTCAGCTGGTAAAGAATCTGCCTGCAATGCAGGAGACCCGGGAGGGGCAGAGCCCTGGAGAAGGGAATGGCCATCCACTCCAGTATCCATGGCTCGTCCACGGGTAGCAAAGACTTGGACAAGACTGAGCGACTTTCACTTTCACTTTTCTTTCACCCTTAGCCATATACAAAACTAACTCAAAATGGATCATTGACTTAAAAGTTAGTCCTAAAAATATTAAACTTCCAGAAGAAAACATGAGAAAAGCTATTGGTACCGTTGGGTTAGGAAGCAGCTTCTTAAATAGCACGTATACAAAATGTCCACCATTAAGAAAAAGCTCTAATCGGTAGGATTTGATAAGAATGGAAAAACTTTTACAACTGAAATACACTTTTATGAAAGTGAAAATGCAAGCCACAGACTGAAAACAGTAGTTATGAAACATACACCTGGCAAAGCACCTGTACTTAGGATGTAGAGCAGAATCTTCCAGTCACTTATACCTCAATAAAGCTGAAAAACTAGTGTTCCGAGGCTTTGAGGTACACAAAGAAGTCTCATGCTCTATTCCAAATTATTGATACAGTATTCTTAAATGGGAGGTGCGATTCCCATTTTAAACAAGAAAGTAAAGCCCCGAAGGCTGAGCTACAGGAAGAGGCTGTGTGACTCCTCCAGACCACACAGCAGCTGGCAGCCGGAGCCCACTGTCTGTCCTCCGTGCGCTCAGGTGAGCGGAGGCCCTGCTCCAGCCGCTCCCAAGCTTTGGGACAATGCCATCTCAGGAACCCTTACATAAAGAGTAGCAGGCAGATTCTAAAATATGTATGGACAGGCAGAATACCTCTGAGGGCTAGAAACAAATATGGAAAGAGTGGGACATGGAGATCTTACTCCACTGGATTACCCATATTTATTATGAAACTCTAGTAATCAACCTAGTATAGTATGGGTATAAAAACATTCAGGCCAATGAAATACAGTACAGTGTCCAGAAATAGTCCATGCCTATACAGTCAATTTGTCTTTGACTGTGTTCCAAGTCAATTTTATGGGGGAAAGTATAAGCTTTTCAACAATAGCGGCTGAAAAAATTAGTCTTATGCAAAAACCAAACTTCTACCCTTAGCAATGGCTTCCCTGGTATCTCAGCTGGTAAAGAATCTGCCTGCAATGCAGGAGACCCGGGAGGGGCAGAGCCCTGGAGAAGGGAATGGCCATCCACTCCAGTATCCATGGCTCGTCCACGGGTAGCAAAGACTTGGACAAGACTGAGCGACTTTCACTTTCACTTTTCTTTCACCCTTAGCCATATACAAAACTAACTCAAAATGGATCATTGACTTAAAAGTTAGTCCTAAAAATATTAAACTTCCAGAAGAAAACATGAGAAAAGCTATTGGTACCGTTGGGTTAGGAAGCAGCTTCTTAAATAGCACGTATACAAAATGTCCACCATTAAGAAAAAGCTCTAATCGGTAGGATTTGATAAGAATGGAAAAACTTTTACAACTGAAATACACTTTTATGAAAGTGAAAATGCAAGCCACAGACTGAAAACAGTAGTTATGAAACATACACCTGGCAAAGCACCTGTACTTAGGATGTAGAGCAGAATCTTCCAGTCACTTATACCTCAATAAAGCTGAAAAACTAGTGTTCCGAGGCTTTGAGGTACACAAAGAAGTCTCATGCTCTATTCCAAATTATTGATACAGTATTCTTAAATGGGAGGTGCGATTCCCATTTTAAACAAGAAAGTAAAGCCCCGAAGGCTGAGCTACAGGAAGAGGCTGTGTGACTCCTCCAGACCACACAGCAGCTGGCAGCCGGAGCCCACTGTCTGTCCTCCGTGCGCTCAGGTGAGCGGAGGCCCTGCTCCAGCCGCTCCCCGAAGACTTTCGAGTGGCTAACGGAAAGGAGGGGTCTTTAGGGAGAGTGACGTTACTGAGGTGATCTAAACAAATGACAGTATTTCTGTTTTTTATTAAGTCTAAAAAAAGAAATGATTCCTTGAGCTAGGATTTATTACCTGTTTAAGCTTTTAAAAAATGGGGAAATCAGTTACTGAGTTGTGTGAATTTCAGTCTCCTGTTCTGCCTGTTTTTTAAAAGACTTTGTGATGGAACAAGATACATACATAAAATGCCTAGGTCACCAACCTGTATTTTCTGTAAAGCTTTTGGTGTGAAAAAAGTACATAGATTACTGTTTTTACCTCCTAATGGGGATGCAGTTAAGTCCCAGATCTTCTAGGAAGTGTAACACAGATGCATTCCTCTAAAAATGGTGAAGCAATGAAATAACTTTTTTTGGTAGACAGATGAGCTGAAGGTCTTGTAGGGTAGAAATAAACGGGAGTTTATTATAATAAAGTAAAAAAGAACATTGTCTGTTGGCCCAGGAGCAGGTGATTAGACCAAGGGACAGGAAAGGAGAACTCAGCAAGAGACCTGTCTTTTATGGCAGATGGAATTAAAACATGATAGGGGTGGAGTGGACTATTCAGTAATGAAATGAAAGGAACACATGAAAGACATCATCGCTTTTAATTGTGGAAAGAACCAGCTTCCGACTTTATTCCATATAAAAATAGGAATCCCAGGTAGATTAAAATCTAAATGAGAAAAGCAAATAGTAAGATAGTCATCAACATGTAGAGGAAAACCTCTATAACACCAGTGTGGGGAAGGGTTTCTTAAATAAGGCATAAAGGGAAGAAACTCTTGTTTTAATTATGAAAGAAAATTGATGGAAACGTGTAAAAGGAAAGACCCTCTCCCTTTCGTTTTCCTTTCGTTGGAGGTGCTCAAGAAACAACCTTCCATGTGTGCCCGAGGAGGCACATAGACGAATTGGTTGAGAACAGGATAAATCAGTTACAGTATTTTGTTCAATAAAACACCAAAGAAGCCTCAAAGGAATAAATAGATTTACATATATACATATATAATATATATATATAAACACTGAGAAATCTTGGAAGCATCGTGCGGAGTGGAAAAGGAAGCTGCAGAGTGATGCTGGTTTTATATATAGCTCCACTTTCAATCCTTAAAGATACAGGGTTTAAAATAATGCAAACATGAATGAGAAGAATAACGCACTGATATCCAGTTCTTGTTTTGGGGGAGGGGGAGGAGGGGAAGTTAATGTGAAAAAGAGACATCCTGTAACTTTCTCAGTGTCTGTGTGTGAATTTCATAAATATACACATGCGTATATATGAAAACATTGGATTGAAAGCTGCCGTGACATAATGCTCAGAGTACGAGCTCTGATTACGGGAAGCTGTCAGATGACTCGTTTTAAAAATTCCGGTTTTAGTAGTTTTCGTGCTTCTCATTTTAGAGTCAAATAAAAAGAGCATCAGTTCTACTGAGCACAGCTTTGACTCTGACCTGGACTGGCTGTTTGGGTGGCAGGTCCCAGGCCAGCTTCTGGAGTCTGACCCCTCATCAGCCTGCTGAGAGCAGCGTCTCCCCGCGGCCTCCTGCCCTGCAGCCTCTGCGGTGGGACTGCTCATCTGGAAGAAAACATGTTGCTGCTGTTGTGGCTCAGTCACTAAGTCGTGTCTGACTCTGCGACCCCGTGGACTGCAGCACGCTAGGCTTCCCTGTCCTTCACTATAACCCGCTTTATTATTATTATTATTATGGTTTTTTACCTGAATATGTTTTACTGATAGTTGTAATAAAACATGTTCTATTTTTCAAACTTTAAAAATATTATTTTCCATTCTAAAAACGCTAAGGAATATAATACAGAATGACGCTATGATTGGTCCCTGGGATCTGTATTTATTAAAAATGGTGACTGAAAGCCCAGTCAAAATGTTCAGAGAATATGGTCACTGAAAATATAGCTGAATGATGATATCATTACATTTTCTTGGAATGCATATTTGGGGGATTAATTAATGGTCATAATCCTTAAATCCTGTAAAATAGTTGTCGTCCTAATTGAGTATTAATTTTTTCCCTTGAGAGCACCCCTGGCCGTTCAGTGCTTATGACTGTGCTTCCAATGCAAGGGGCGTGGGCTTGATCCTGGATTCAGGGACTGAGATCCCACATGCCGCATGGCTTAAGCAAGAATTTTTTCTTTTTTTTAAGCAGAATGTTTATTGTTTTCTTTGGTTTCCAAACTGTTGACAAAATATTTGAGAATGAAGGAGACTTTGTCGTCCAACTTTACATAAATGCTCAGTGTTGAGTATGACATGGCTGTGTTTTTGGCCTTTTTTCTCTCTTGACTGCGATGGTAACAGTTGTCACACTAGCATGGAAGAATGAAATGAAATAGCTGTCATCAAACATTGATTCAAATCCTGCCACTCTTCATACCTTCGCCATGTCTTCTTTTTTATGATTGGAAACTGCGTTTTTAAGGAAAATGCTAATTTTCTGATAAAACACTAATACTTTTTAACTATGGCACTTCACTGTATTCATCATCAACGGAAAACTTTAGAACGTCTAGAGATACAAGACAAAACCTGACAACTTCTTTTAATCTCCGAAGGACAACGCATACCCAAATCATATCAACAAACTCTTCTCTCTCAAGTTTTTGGCGGGAGTGGTCAATGCCTGTGGATTTTAGGATCCTGTTTCCTACTACTTTGTAGATGAAAACACTGCAGCACAGTGAAGAGGGGAACGTGAAGGAGAGAAGCAGCCAGGACGGTCAGCCACCCATAAAGGAAAAGGAAGGGACAATTGCCGTACCACATGCGTATTGAGTGGGTGGTGGCAGGAGGCTCGCGAGTAGAGCTGGGGATCTTGCAGAGCCTCAGGGTGGAGGGAAGAGTGCACTCTATAGATTATCCTCACAGTATACATTATATTTGATCAAGCTTTGAATTTAAAGTTCTGATTTTTCTTTATCAAGGTTCTATTTAGCAGGATAGGGTTTTCCCCTCTCAAAAATGCACATTTGCTAAATGCTGTAGTCTTTTAGACTTCTGTTGAGAGACCTGTTTCGTGAGTCAAGGGAGGGAGATGCCTGAATAAACTTTCACGATGGCTGTTTCTCCCTGTGCAGTATTTCACTCGGCCTTTGACTTTTTCTTTTCTTGTCTTTTTTTTTTTTTTTTGGCATGTGTTCTTTTCAGGTATGTGCTAGGGCTTAATTGCAGACACAGTCAGTGTGCTGAGCACAAAAAGTCAGTGGACATCAAATGCCTTACATCCTGGGTCAGCTTCCTGTTCCATATGTCATGGAGGAAGATGAAACTCAGCATGTAGATAGTTAACTTCTTTCCTTTTAAATGCAAAGGCACCTAGGCTAAGTAGGGGACATATGGATGCTCTGTCCTCCTAGGGTGTGGGCACAAACCCCAAGAGCTGGCTTAGAAACTGCAAGCAGAAACACGCCTTTATAGTTTGGGGGCTATCTGTCTCCTGGCCTCAGCTATGACCTGTGTGCTATCGTCTGGTTATCTGTGAGTTTCACAGTGGGGAGAACACAGTTTCTCCTTTTTCTTTCTTTAATT
Organism: Tragulus kanchil; assembly: GCA_022376925.1. Classification (NCBI taxonomy): domain Eukaryota; kingdom Metazoa; phylum Chordata; class Mammalia; order Artiodactyla; family Tragulidae; genus Tragulus; species Tragulus kanchil. Next base: position 161,871,164 of record JAIOJX010000004.1, on the reverse strand, counting down.
TATTTTTAATTGGAGGATAATTGCTTAACAATGTAGTGCTGATTTCTGCCATACAACGAAGTGACTCTTCCATAGGTACACATGTATCCCCTCCCACTTGGGCTTCCCTTCCACCCCCCTATCCCTCCCGGTCATCATAGAGCACTGGGTTGAGCTCCCTGGGCTGTGCAGTAACTTCCCATGAGCTGTGGAACACAGAGGTTCTGGACCCCATGTGGTGGGGTGGTGGTGATGTTAAGTCGCCAAGTTATTTCTGCCTCTTTGTGGCCCCATGGACTGTAGCCCACCAGACTCCTCTGTCCATGGGATTCTCCAGGCAAGAACACTGGAGTGGGTGGCCATTTCCTTCTCCAGGGGATCTGCCCCACCCAGGAATCAAACCCAAGTCTCCTGCATTGGCAGGTGGATTCTTTATCATTGATCCACCAGGGATGGGGATCTTTCTACAAAATTGTGTCCCACGTATTGTGATTATAAACAGCCAGTTGTTTCAGCCAAGATTTCTGCAGTGTCTGTCTTGTTCAAAGACTGCCTGGGGCCAGGATCTCTCTTGTAGTTTTATAGGATGATCAGATTGTAGGGATTAATCCACACGCACCCAGAAAGCCAATTCATGGTTTTATTGCTGTGTAGAGAGTACTCCTGACTGCTAACCAGCTGCCTTCTCTCTGGTGGTAAGTCACCTGGGAAACCTATTCATTTGGGTGTGTGTTGAAGATCAGATCAGAACAAAGAGGGCTCTGCGCTTTCTTTGGGCATTTCATTCAGGCTGTGACAGAGTGTGAAGAATTACACAGTTGTACAATGAGGTCATTGTTTTTGGCAGGTTATCTCGGGCGGAAGTCTTGGGCAGTGTTGCCTGGAGCGCCTCCAGGATCAGTTTCAACATCGTACTAATACTCTGAGATGAACTAGCTTAAAGTCTCCTACAGAAAGTGTGACCTGGGGAAGAGAATGTTTTAGAATACAAGCATTATTTTCTTCCACTGGAGGGAACCGAAGCTTGGTTTGGACTGATAGCATCTCTTCTGGATGCTCCTTCAGGCATCATTTAACCCATGGCCCCCTGTGGGAACCTGGACTTTTGCCATCTGAGGCCTTGGGAATCTCCAGCAGGATGTGGAGTCTGTGTCCACGAGGGAGACTTCAGGCCTAGCACCAGTCATGTCTAAGCTCTGGAAGCACTACCATTGTATATAAGCTGTTCCTGAAGAGTTCAGAAGGATTTCTAATTAATTCCGATTGAGAAAAGGGGCCCATTCTTATCTTGGTTTCTGAGCAGAGTCAGCATGGACTGAGAAATGCAGGTGATCGCCGTGATTTCTAGCTTCCAGATTTGTGAATTTGCCTGCTCACTGAAATGTGTTTTTGACCTCGGAGTCAATAGTTGAAGTCATCTGTGGGCATTCACAGAGCAGCAGGAGTCCAAGTTGCCCCGTGGGCACCTGTTCTCTGCTGAGCTGGAGCCGGGGCCTCCTTTGTCTGCTCACACCGTATGTAGGCATCCTTTTCGTGATTTACTTAGGGTCACGTTTTGTATTTGGGGGCTTTGTGTTGATGATTTCACTGCTGAAAATGGCCTCCAGGCATCTTGCTGGGGTGCTGCCGGGTGTTCCTGAATGCAGGATGGCAATGATGCGCCTTCTGGAGGAAGCACTTGTCAGGTAAGCCAGAGATGCTGGCTGTGAGTTCAGTGTTAACAGTCATTGTACAGCAAGTAAGGTGCCTTTAAGAGAAACGTAATAAAACAAAGCTATTTTAGTTGACCCATTTTAGTGGTTTTAATGGTTTCTCTGGTGGTAAGTCACCTGGGAAACCTATTCATTTGGGTGTGTGTTGAAGATCAGATCAGAACAAAGAGGGCTCTGCGCTTTCTTTGGGCATTTCATTCAGGCTGTGACAGATTGTGAAGAATTACACAGTTGTACAATGAGGTCATTGTTTTTGGCAGGTTATCTCGGCGGAAGTCTTGGGCAGTGTTGCCTGGAGCGCCTCCAGGATCAGTTTCAACATCGTACTAATACTCTGAGATGAACTAGCTTAAAGTCTCCTACAGAAAGTGTGACCTGGGGAAGAGAATGTTTTAGAATACAAGCATTATTTTCTTCCACTGGAGGGAACCGAAGCTTGGTTTGGACTGATAGCATCTCTTCTGGATGCTCCTTCAGGCATCATTTAACCCATGGCCCCCTGTGGGAACCTGGACTTTTGCCATCTGAGGCCTTGGGAATCTCCAGCAGGATGTGGAGTCTGTGTCCACGAGGGAGACTTCAGGCCTAGCACCAGTCATGTCTAAGCTCTGGAAGCACTACCATTGTATATAAGCTGTTCCTGAAGAGTTCAGAAGGATTTCTAATTAATTCCGATTGAAAAAAGGGGGCCCATTCTTATCTTGGTTTCTGAGCAGAGTCAGCATGGACTGAGAAATGCAGGTGATCGCCGTGATTTCTAGCTTCCAGATTTGTGAATTTGCCTGCTCACTGAAATGTGTTTTTGACCTCGGAGTCAATAGTTGAAGTCATCTGTGGGCATTCACAGAGCAGCAGGAGTCCAAGTTGCCCCGTGGGCACCTGTTCTCTGCTGAGCTGGAGCCGGGGCCTCCTTTGTCTGCTCACACCGTATGTAGGCATCCTTTTCGTGATTTACTTAGGGTCACGTTTTGTATTTGGGGGCTTTGTGTTGATGATTTCACTGCTGAAAATGGCCTCCAGGCATCTTGCTGGGGTGCTGCCGGGTGTTCCTGAATGCAGGATGGCAATGATGCGCCTTCTGGAGGAAGCACTTGTCAGGTAAGCCAGAGATGCTGGCTGTGAGTTCAGTGTTAACAGTCATTGTACAGCAAGTAAGGTGCCTTTAAGAGAAACGTAATAAAACAAAGCTATGTATTGACCCATTGTGGAAAGTGTGGTGACTGAAGGCCTGCAGGAGCTGACCCCATTTTAGTGGTTTTAATGGTTTGATATTCACTCAGTTTGGCTTCCCATGTGGCTCATTGGTAAAGAATTCGCCCACCAGTGCTGGAGATGGTTTGATCCCTGGGCCAGGAAGATCCCTTGGAGGAGGACATGGCAACCCACTCCAGGATGCTTGCCTGGGACATCCCAGGGACGGGGAGTCTGGCGGGCAACAAACAGAGCTGGGTGACTGAGCACACGCACACCCGCTCAGTCAGTGTCTGTGGTGCTGGTGTCGCTATAACTGGAGGGCGAGGAGAAGGGACCCCCTGCCTTGGGGAGGCAGGGACACATCCTCTGTGTGACAGCCCAAGGAGGCGGCACTGAAGCTGTTGGGTTCAGACATCTGTCTCTCCTGTCGCCTGCTCCATTTTCAAATGCGATGTGTTGAAATAGCATGTGTCTTGGCCTTGATATTGTTCTGAGCTATATTTTGGTCTCAGTTCGGCTCATTGTTAAAATATGGCAAAGTGATGACAGCCTTAGAAAACCAGATAAACTGGTCCAGGTGGAGGGTGGAGGGATCCAGGATTAACATTCAGGAACAAAGGTCCTTTGATCAGGGCGTTCTGGATGAGGGATCCTCGCTGTCGGTGACGACCTCGTCGGCATCTGGGGTTTTGGCAGCTGATTTCTCCGCAGGTGCCCTTTTGGGGGAGGTGCCCGCCCAGGTGCTCCAGGGCTCCGAGAGAGACGACCCTGTGAAGGAGTGTGAGGGCTCCTGGGACGGGGATGCTCCTGGGATGCAGAGGGGCCCTGCTTCAGGTCATACCTGGCTACTTCTTCAGTGAGGGTCCTGGGACATCCTTTGTCATCAGACTGCTCTTATTTTCGAGCCTGTCTGCCTTCACAAGGGGCTGTTCCTGTCCCTGGAATGACATTTCAGCAGGAAAGGGACCTTTGGGATCAGGCAGAACCTCACTGTGTGGAAATCAGTGGTGGGACAGGTGCTGACTTCCACCCTGCAGATAGCTGCAGGGACTCAGGCCAGGAGCATCGGGACAGTGTGTGAGGGCAGGACTTTTAAGAAAGACCAGTGTTTCATAGTAGTCCATGGTACATCACGAGGGACTGGCTCCTGCTCAGGCCTCAGCTTCCCCATCTGTAAAACCACGGTCACATTAGCGGCAGCTCTGAGGGTCGCGGGAAGGGTAGCAAGGATCATTTGTAGCCACGTGCCTGGCACATGGTGAGGGGCGCTCAATAAATGTTTGGGGTGGGAGAAGCCTGCCCACATCTGGGGTGTCTTTTCATGATCTCTGCATGTGATCCAGCTCCTTTATTCAACTGGATGGGGAAGCCGAAATAGGGCAACAAGGGGACCCCCTGCCTTGGGGAAGGGGGCGAGGAGAAGGGACCCCTGCCTTGGGAGGCAGGGTCCTCTGTGTGACAGCCCAAGGAGGCGGCACTGAAGCTGTTGGGTTCAGACATCTGTCTCTCCTGTCGCCTGCTCCATTTTCAAATGCGATGTGTTGAAATAGCATGTGTCTTGGCCTTGATATTGTTCTGAGCTATATTTTGGTCTCAGTTCGGCTCATTGTTAAAATATGGCAAAGTGATGACAGCCTTAGAAAACCAGATAAACTGGTCCAGGTGGAGGGTGGAGGGATCCAGGATTAACATTCAGGAACAAAGGTCCTTTGATCAGGGCGTTCTGGATGAGGGATCCTCGCTGTCGGTGACGACCTCGTCGGCATCTGGGGTTTTGGCAGCTGATTTCTCCGCAGGTGCCCTTTTGGGGGAGGTGCCCGCCCAGGTGCTCCAGGGCTCCGAGAGAGACGACCCTGTGAAGGAGTGTGAGGGCTCCTGGGACGGGGATGCTCCTGGGATGCAGAGGGGCCCTGCTTCAGGTCATACCTGGCTACTTCTTCAGTGAGGGTCCTGGGACATCCTTTGTCATCAGACTGCTCTTATTTTCGAGCCTGTCTGCCTTCACAAGGGGCTGTTCCTGTCCCTGGAATGACATTTCAGCAGGAAAGGGACCTTTGGGATCAGGCAGAACCTCACTGTGTGGAAATCAGTGGTGGGACAGGTGCTGACTTCCACCCTGCAGATAGCTGCAGGGACTCAGGCCAGGAGCATCGGGACAGTGTGTGAGGGCAGGACTTTTAAGAAAGACCAGTGTTTCATAGTAGTCCATGGTACATCACGAGGGACTGGCTCCTGCTCAGGCCTCAGCTTCCCCATCTGTAAAACCACGGTCACATTAGCGGCAGCTCTGAGGGTCGCGGGAAGGGTAGCAAGGATCATTTGTAGCCACGTGCCTGGCACATGGTGAGGGGCGCTCAATAAATGTTTGGGGGTGGGAGAAGCCTGCCCACATCTGGGGGTGTCTTTTCATGATCTCTGCATGTGATCCAGCTCCTTTATTCAACTGGAAAATAACAGAAATGCCGACACCAGATGGGAGTTGGAGCCCAAGAGAAAGGTTAGGTTCAAAGCAGAGGTGAGAATTTAGTTTCTAAAAAAGCTAAAAATAGGGCTTCCCTGGTGGTCCAGTGGGTAAGGACACCACCTTGCAGTGCAAGGGATGCCGGTTCGATCCCTGGCCTGGGAAGATCCCACGTTCCACAGAGTGGCTAGACCAATGTGTCTAACTACCAAGCTGGAGCTCTGGAGCACATGCTCCCAGAGTTGGTGCTCTGCAGCGACAGAGGTCACTGTGATGGAAGGCCCACACAGGCCGAAAAGAATAAAGATGGATGATCAATGAAAGACCAATAGAAGTGGCCAGAGAAAAAAAAAAGCTAAAAATATAACTACCATAGAACCCAGAAAATCCACTCTTGGATATATATCAAAATAAATAAATAAAGAAATAAGAACACTAATTTGGAAAGCTGTGTGTACGCCCATGTTCAAAGAAACATGGCTTACAGTTGCTAATTATGGAAGCAACCTATGTGTCCATCCACAGACAAGTGAATAAAGAAGATATGGTAGCTATATATGATGGAATATTACTCACCCATAGAAGGGACAAAGCATGGGCATTTGTACCAGCATTGATGGACTTAGAGGGCATTATACTAAGTGAAATACATCAGACAGCTAAATGCTATATGACATCACTTATATGCGGAGTCTAAAAAGTACAACAAACTACTGAATATGATGGAAAAGAAGCAAACTCACATACAGAGAACAAACTCGTGGTTACCAGTGGGGAGGGAGAAAGGCAACCTGGGGGTGGGGACGTGGGAGATGCAAGCCATTGGGTATAAGATAGGCTCAAGTGTGTGCTCTACAACATGGGGAATAGAGCTGATGTTCTGTAGCAGTTGGAAAGTAACCTTTAAACATTGCATAAAAATAAAAACATTTTTTAAAATGGAAACTAAAAGGGGACAACAGAGGACGAGATGGTTGGATGGTATCATTTTTTTTTTTTTTTGGATGGTATCATTGACTCAATGGACATGAGTTTAAGCAAGCTCCAGGAGATAGTGAAGGCCACGGAAGCCTGCTGGACTACAGTCCATGGGGTTGCAAAGACTGGGACCTGACTTAGCGAACTGAAAGTGGAAAAAAGAAATGGAAAGGAAAAAAGCCTTGCCTTAAATTGTGTTAATTTTTAATATGAAGTGAAAACAGAGCTCAAAAATGTGTATTTTTAAGTAAGTCAGTTTTCTAAATTATAAACTGTTACTGATTGAACAAAATGAATTTTCCTTGAAGGGTTGTATGTCTTGAGGAATTTGATATATACTAATAATCTTTAAAATGCAGAGACTATTAAAGGAGACTCGATGGAAATAGTTTTATGTGCCTGCAAAAAACTCAGGAATTTCTGCCGGTAATACTCAGAGCTTTGGAAAATGTAATATATTTGACTTACTGAAGTAAGACATCTGGATTGGAAGTGCGTACACTGCATAAACCATGCATGGCATCAGCAGCATGATTAATATCTGAAATATTATCATGAAGAGGCTAAAAGAAATAAATCCTCCGCTAGCTGTGGTTTTCGTATTTTAAATATTAATTCTGTATAGAAACTGTTTATTCCTGCTATAATTTAAAATGTGACATATTATTTATACTCTAAAGGGAAAAAAATCCTTAGTTTTAAATATAGCCTTAAATTGTTACATTGAGGGTAATTCATGAAGTGTTGGTGGCCGTAGGAGATTTTTGTCCAGCATGACTGATTGATAAGTATCATTCCTTTTTGTTTATGTTGGAATCTGATTGGAGTCCCTGTTGAATTGGATTTTTAAGGAGGTGTTTTTATGCTTGTTCATTTAGTGAGATGTATATGCTGTAAGGGAATCTTTTATTGGCAATACACTTGGTCATGTGGAAGAAGGATCTCAATGTTCAGTCGGTCAGTCGTGTCTGACTCTTTGTAACCCTGTGGACTGCAGCACATCAGGCTTCCATGGCCTTCCCTGTCTCCCAGAGTTTGCTCTAACTCATGTCCACAGTCAGTGACACCAACCAATCATCTCATCCTCTGTCACCTCCTTCCCTCAGTCTTTCCCAGCACCAGGGTCTATTCCAGTGAGTCAGTTCTTTTCATCAGTTGGGGTGGCACCCATGCCAGTAACATGAGGGAAAGACAGGGACTTGCTGGAAATGCAGAGTCTCAGGCTCTGCCCCAGAACACCTGCATCAGAGATCCGCGGGGTGCTCCCTCCAGTCTGTGTCTGACAGTCTCTCTGGGTGGTTCCGTGGCTGCTACAGATGCCAGTTGTTTTCACAGAATATTCCCACTTCAGTTTTACCTTCCTCATCTTCTGCACGGATGCTTCAGGATGTCTTGAAATAGACACTGAGGTTTTGGACGAAGACCCCACGTGTCAGTAAACTTTGGGTGACAAAGCACCCCAGAAGCCAGTGGGTTCAGTGGGGCAGTTCTTCCGGGCTTGCTGGTTCCCTTGCGTGTCTGTGGCCAGCTGCAGGCCCGCCGCAGCCTGGGTGGCTGGAGATGCCCCCCGCTGTGGGGCCGTGTCTGACCCTTCACAGCCATCCTGCCTCCGCAGGCTGCTCTAGGCAGATTCTCGGGCTTTCTAGAAAACAGGCAGGAGCAGGACCTCGGAACTGTCTCAGCCTTCCCTTCTGCATTTCCTCTTGACCTCCCTGAGAGGCCAGCCCAGCTTCAAGGGGCAGAGGGCTCCACCTCTTCACAGGAGGGGACATGACGTCACACCCTCGAGCAGAGAGGATGTAGGGCTGGCAGTGTGTGGACAGCCCACACCCAGCCCCGGGGCCCAGGATCCACAAGAGTAAGGAACTCTGTCCCCCCTTTCTGTAGTTTGTTCCTGCGAAAAGCTTCCTAATTTCTCTCTGAAGCTGAGAAGTATGGCACAGCTGATAAAAGGGAGCATGGTCTGCTCATAGTCACCGACTCATCACTGACCAACGAGAAGACTGTTGGCAGGAGTCCAATGAACCCGAACATTTGAATCATAAAAATAAAATAGGCTAAATAAAAACAAGTAAAAATATTTTACTTCAGAAGTAGTCTGCTCCCTTTCAGCCCTATGTGATGCCTAGAATGTACTCTTCTAAGAGACGGCAAGCGGGTAGGTCCTGGTTTCCTCACACAGCGGATCGTGTCCTCAGCAATGAACTGGTCATCGTAATTATAACCGTGGAGAGACTTCAGTACTGTTGGAGGACTCTGGCCCTGTTTCACGACTGCTTGCGTTGTCAGTGTTTGTGATACCTAAGAAGAGAAAAAGCGCAGGAAGAAAGGAGTGTGTTCCTGATGAATGAACTTTGGACCAAAGAAAGAATTGGTCCTTCATTGTATTTGTAAGGACCCTAGCGGTTTTGAATAGTTCGTGTTAGACTTTGATTATTAATGATGGTAATAAACTGTTCCATACAGTAATATTATATAATGGGAGAGAAATATTTACTTGCATTTTCAGATAATTTGCTGCTGTGGAAGAGTTGACCAGAGGTATTCTGAACACATCATTTATATTTTTAGAGATACCCTTTTTTTTTCTCACACATGTTTAGAAAAATAAGACACATATTCCATGACATTCAGTCTGCTTGGAGCTTTTGCTGTCTGGATCACAAGTTCTAATTCTCCAGCCCGGTATATATATATATATATATATTTTTTTTTTCCCTCCTTTTAGGCCACTTCTATTGGTCTTTCATTTATTTATTTTCATCCATCTTTGTTCTTTGGCTCATGTGGGCCTCCCATTGCAGTGGCCTCCGTTGCTGCAGATCACCAGCTCTGGGCGCATGCGCTCCAGAGCTCCGACTTGGTAGTTGGACACATCGGCCCCTTCAGGGGCAGGGCTCCACCTCTTCACAGGAGGGACATGACGTCACACCCTCGAGCAGAGAGGATGTAGGGCTGGCAGTGTGTGGACAGCCCACACCCAGCCCCGGGGCCCAGGATCCACAAGAGTAAGGAACTCTGTCCCCCCTTTCTGTAGTTTGTTCCTGCGAAAAGCTTCCTAATTTCTCTCTGAAGCTGAGAAGTATGGCACAGCTGATAAAAGGGAGCATGGTCTGCTCATAGTCACCGACTCATCACTGACCAACGAGAAGACTGTTGGCAGGAGTCCAATGAACCCGAACATTTGAATCATAAAAATAAAATAGGCTAAATAAAAACAAGTAAAAATATTTTACTTCAGAAGTAGTCTGCTCCCTTTCAGCCCTATGTGATGCCTAGAATGTACTCTTCTAAGAGACGGCAAGCGGGTAGGTCCTGGTTTCCTCACACAGCGGATCGTGTCCTCAGCAATGAACTGGTCATCGTAATTATAACCGTGGAGAGACTTCAGTACTGTTGGAGGACTCTGGCCCTGTTTCACGACTGCTTGCGTTGTCAGTGTTTGTGATACCTAAGAAGAGAAAAGCGCAGGAAGAAAGGAGTGTGTTCCTGATGAATGAACTTTGGACCAAAGAAAGAATTGGTCCTTCATTGTATTTGTAAGGACCCTAGCGGTTTTGAATAGTTCGTGTTAGACTTTGATTATTAATGATGGTAATAAACTGTTCCATACAGTAATATTATATAATGGGAGAGAAATATTTACTTGCATTTTCAGATAATTTGCTGCTGTGGAAGAGTTGACCAGAGGTATTCTGAACACATCATTTATATTTTTAGAGATACCCTTTTTTTTTCTCACACATGTTTAGAAAAATAAGACACATATTCCATGACATTCAGTCTGCTTGGAGCTTTTGCTGTCTGGATCACAAGTTCTAATTCTCCAGCCCGGTATATATATATATATATATATATTTTTTTTTTTCCCTCCTTTTTAGGCCACTTCTATTGGTCTTTCATTTATTTATTTTCATCCATCTTTGTTCTTTGGCTCATGTGGGCCTCCCATTGCAGTGGCCTCCGTTGCTGCAGATCACCAGCTCTGGGCGCATGCGCTCCAGAGCTCCGACTTGGTAGTTGGACACATCGGTCCAGCCACTCCGCAGCACGTGGGATCTTCCCAGATCAGGGATCAAACTGGTGCCCCTTGCATGCAAGGTGGTTTCCTTACCCACTGGATCACCAGGGAAACCTCCAGGGTATGTTAAAAAAAAAAAAAATTGTGTCAAATTCTTGCTTCTTAAAAGAAATATAAGGAAAGCCTGTGCCTTCAGGGAGCTTGATATGGGCCAAGGAGTATAACTGCCTTATCGGACAATAACAAAAAACAATCACAGAAGGCTAGGTAATATGGCAAAGATTTTTGCATAAGACTTGCTGGTGCACCAAGCAAAGAAAAGAGTCGGTTGGGATTGATTTTGAGGTAGCTAGGAGGGGAGTGTGCACACTGAAGGGAGTAGACTTATGCCGTGATTGCTGAAGGAGGCCAGGACCACTGAGATGCTATGGGTGGAATGGGACAGTCACTCCAGAGGTTGACCAGATAGCTTTGAGTGGTGTTGCTGAGTCAGCTGTGGGCACAAGGGTGCTGAAAATCACCCTGAGCTCAAAGGCTTAAATCATAAAGAATATGATTCTGATGGAACTCGAGGTGATCATACTTAGTGAAGTCACAGAGAATGGCAGATATACTATATCACTTGTATGTGAAATCTAACATATGACACAAATGAGCTTATCTATGAAATAAAAACAGGCTCACAGTTGTAAAGGACAGACTTGCCAGTCAGGGGGAAGGGGTTGGCAAGGAGGGATGGACTGGGAGTTAGAAGTTAAAATAAAATGAAGATATTTCTCCTATAATTTGTTTTTTCTCACACATGTTTAGAAAAATAAGACACATATTCCATGACGTTCAGTCTGCTTGGAGCTTTTGCTGTCTGGATCACAAGTTCTAATTCTCCAGCCCGGTATATATATATATATATATTTTTTTTTTTCCCTCCTTTTTAGGCCACTTCTATTGGTCTTTCATTTATTTATTTTCATCCATCTTTGTTCTTTGGCTCATGTGGGCCTCCCATTGCAGTGGCCTCCGTTGCTGCAGATCACCAGCTCTGGGCGCATGCGCTCCAGAGCTCCGACTTGGTAGTTGGACACATCGGTCCAGCCACTCCGCAGCACGTGGGATCTTCCCAGATCAGGGATCAAACTGGTGCCCCTTGCATGCAAGGTGGTTTCCTTACCCACTGGATCACCAGGGAAACCTCCAGGGTATGTTAAAAAAAAAAAAAATTGTGTCAAATTCTTGCTTCTTAAAAGAAATATAAGGAAAGCCTGTGCCTTCAGGGAGCTTGATATGGGCCAAGGAGTATAACTGCCTTATCGGACAATAACAAAAAACAATCACAGAAGGCTAGGTAATATGGCAAAGATTTTTGCATAAGACTTGCTGGTGCACCAAGCAAAGAAAAGAGTCGGTTGGGATTGATTTTGAGGTAGCTAGGAGGGGAGTGTGCACACTGAAGGGAGTAGACTTATGCCGTGATTGCTGAAGGAGGCCAGGACCACTGAGATGCTATGGGTGGAATGGGACAGTCACTCCAGAGGTTGACCAGATAGCTTTGAGTGGTGTTGCTGAGTCAGCTGTGGGCACAAGGGTGCTGAAAATCACCCTGAGCTCAAAGGCTTAAATCATAAAGAATATGATTCTGATGGAACTCGAGGTGATCATACTTAGTGAAGTCACAGAGAATGGCAGATATACTATATCACTTGTATGTGAAATCTAACATATGACACAAATGAGCTTATCTATGAAATAAAAACAGGCTCACAGTTGTAAAGGACAGACTTGCCAGTCAGGGGGAAGGGGTTGGCAAGGAGGGATGGACTGGGAGTTAGAAGTTAAAATAAAATGAAGATATTTCTCACTCAGGCTGTGGGTTGGCTAGTGTGGACTTATCTTGGGGGCCCTCACGCCAGGCTCTGAGTGCATTCAGACATGATTGACGCACACCGCCATCCTTCACGGATCAGGAGCAGCCGGAGGCATTTCCTCATGGTGGATGCTCAGCACAGGGACCAGTCAATCAGCAAGCACACAATGTTGTTGCCTCGTCGTACTCCTTTGCAGCTCATTGGCCAAAGCAAGTCACGTGGCCAAGCCCAGCACCAGCGCGTGAGTGTGACGTCTGCCCACAGGGGAGAGGAGGGGGAGCATAGTGAACATGTGCTGAGCCCTAGTGGAAGCTACTCCCAGTATAAGAGACCGGAAACATCGGGCTCTTAGGAGGCCGGGCTCTATCTCCATAGAGGTACACATGCTAATGCTAAATGTATTGTTATTCCTCATTCTAGTTGTTCACTTGAGCCCCCTAACTTGTATTTCAGAGAGACCTTGAGATTTATCTTTTCTAACATAATTAGCCTCTGAAAAGGGGACCTTTTTCAGTAGCAGCAGTTTTGAAATGGCTCCATTTTTTTCTAAGAGCAATGTTGGCAACTTCCTAGTTGAGATGTGCGTGTGTTCTTGATTTGACCTCAAAACAGGATGGTCTGTCATTCTGATTGCATTTAGATGAGAATGTAAATGAAAAACAAATATAAAACTGTAGACATGAAGTAAAACATTAACAGTATGTGGCATTAACAAGGGGAATAGTTGGAATCCTCTATCTGTAGCAATTCAGGAGGTGATTTTCCTTTACATAAATGCAGGTATAATTCCTTCCCACCTAGACGATTCTCTTTGAAAACTATAGTTACCAGAATTGATATGCGAGGACCCTTTGCCTATAGTACTAAGAATGTTGGAAACACTTACTTGGCCGTTTTACTATGAAATACAAAGTATATTAGCCATAAAATTATAAATGCTTTGTTCCCCTTTTGGCTTAAAATATAAATATTAGGCATTATCAAAATTAGAACTTGAGCTATAATTTTACAAATTTGTATCTAATAATGTCCTAGGTGCATAATATTTAATTAGTAGTAATGATTAGCTTGTTTTCTTAAGAGTGTCTTCAAAATGAAGATGCAGGGATGGCAGCCTAAATTCAGCTCCACTTGAGGTTGATTTTTTCCTTGATGTACCTTACATGTCTTGTTCGTACTCAGGTTAAATTGTCATTGTCGCTGTTGTAGACATTGTACTCACCAGCTTGTGTTTCTTATGGGATTCCATAGGGCTTACTACAGTGTCCCTAGTCTCTTTCTCTTTGGAAGGGGCAGGGAGGAGACGCCAGCTTGCTGGAAGGGGTCCGGCGTGGTGGTGGGAAGAGTCTAGAAAGGCAGTGAACATTTGAAGTTCTTTCTTTGTGCATCACCACAGTCCTTTCAATTAGGTCCTGCTACATTTAAGAGGAGCAACAGTCTCAAACCACAGGTGTTTATACAGCAGGAAAGATGGTCTCCATCCCACAACAGAGAAGTCCCGCGTGAGGAATCCAGAGCTGAGGACCTGACGGAGGCCTGACTGCTTGCAGCAGACTGCTGTTCCCAGCATGCTCTCAGGCCTCAGCTCCACTGAGGCCACTGCAGTGCATCCCAGGCTGAGTGGAAGGCCTTCTCCCTCCATTGCACAGAGTCTTACTGGGAGATAAGGAGTTAATATTAAAAATATATTTTAAAAACTTCATACAACTCATAGCAAAAAAAGAAAAGACAGCTCTGTTAGAAATGAGCAAGCAATCTGCATAGATTTTTTTTTCAAAGAAGACATGCAGTGACCAACAGGTATAGGAAATGGCGCTCAGCATCACTAATTGTCAGAAAAATATATGTCCAGACAATGTGCTGTCTCTTTGACACCTATTAGAGGAATTATTATCAGAATTCAGGACATAGCAAGTGTGGGTATGGATGTGGACCAAAAGGAACCCTTGTGCACTTAGCATACACACAATGAAAAACAGTGTGGAGGTCCCTCAGAAAATCAGAATAGAATGACCATACCATTCAACAATTCTACTTCTGGGTGTTTCCTTGAAGAAAACAGAAACACTGATTTGGGAGGATAATGTATTACTATGTACAACACAGGGAGTTGCCTGGAGGCTCAGAACCTGCCTGTATGGTAGCAGACTGGGTTCAGTCCCTCCGTGGGAAGATCCCTGGAGGGAAATGGCTCCCCACTCCAGTATCCTTGGCTGGAGAATCCCATGGACAGAGGAGCCTGGTGGGCAGCAGTTCATGGGGTCGGAAAGAGTCAGAGACGACTTATCTCAATAAACCTGGAGTGGGAGGGCCAGCACATCAGAGGTACTTACTGGAGACACCTTGTAACGCTTCCTCCTGCCCCTCACTGGCCAGAGGACTGCATTTACCTGGAAGGAAAGTGGATAATGTAGTCTTTGCATTGGCTTAGCAAAAAATTGAGGTCCTTTTTCCCTTCCTAGAAATTGAAGGATTGATCCTGACAGTAGCCAGCAAGCCCTGTCTTAATGCACATCACCCTCTTTGCCTTCAGAGAATGTTCTGAATGTTTTTAGGGACATAGTGCATTGTGATATGTCAAATACCAACCTTTTAGTTACATTCTTAGTAGCATAATAATTCAGGGTACTATTTGCCTTCCCACAGCTTTTATTTATTTTATAAGCTGCCTTGAAGCTCTAATTATGTTTCCACATATGTGCCTTTTGGCACATATCAGAATTAGATGTATCTTCCAAGCTAATCAGACCATGTTTTTAGTGAAGTAAATCAGAAAGAGAAAGATAAATATTGTATACTAACACATATATATGGAATCTAGAAAGATGGTACTGATAAATGCATATGCAAAGCAGGAATGGAGAAACAGACATAGAGAACAGGCTTATGGACATTAGGGAAGACATCGTTAGAAATCAAGTTGAAAGAAAAACAAACAAGGTATAGGGAATGGCGCTCAGCATCACTAATTGTCAGAAAAATATATGTCCAGACAATGTGCTGTCTCTTTGACACCTATTAGAGGAATTATTATCAGAATTCAGGACATAGCAAGTGTGGGTATGGATGTGGACCAAAAGGAACCCTTGTGCACTTAGCATACACACAATGAAAAACAGTGTGGAGGTCCCTCAGAAAATCAGAATAGAATGACCATACCATTCAACAATTCTACTTCTGGGTGTTTCCTTGAAGAAAACAGAAACACTGATTTGGGAGGATAATGTATTACTATGTACAACACAGGGAGTTGCCTGGAGGCTCAGAACCTGCCTGTATGGTAGCAGACTGGGTTCAGTCCCTCCGGTGGGAAGATCCCCTGGAGAGGGAAATGGCTCCCCACTCCAGTATCCTTGGCTGGAGAATCCCATGGACAGAGGAGCCTGGTGGGCAGCAGTTCATGGGGTCGGAAAGAGTCAGAGACGACTTATCTCAATAAACCTGGAGTGGGAGGGCCAGCACATCAGAGGTACTTACTGGAGACACCTTGTAACGCTTCCTCCTGCCCCTCACTGGCCAGAGGACTGCATTTACCTGGAAGGAAAGTGGATAATGTAGTCTTTGCATTGGCTTAGCAAAAAATTGAGGTCCTTTTTCCCTTCCTAGAAATTGAAGGATTGATCCTGACAGTAGCCAGCAAGCCCTGTCTTAATGCACATCACCCTCTTTGCCTTCAGAGAATGTTCTGAATGTTTTTAGGGACATAGTGCATTGTGATATGTCAAATACCAACCTTTTAGTTACATTCTTAGTAGCATAATAATTCAGGGTACTATTTGCCTTCCCACAGCTTTTATTTATTTTATAAGCTGCCTTGAAGCTCTAATTATGTTTCCACATATGTGCCTTTTGGCACATATCAGAATTAGATGTATCTTCCAAGCTAATCAGACCATGTTTTTAGTGAAGTAAATCAGAAAGAGAAAGATAAATATTGTATACTAACACATATATATGGAATCTAGAAAGATGGTACTGATAAATGCATATGCAAAGCAGGAATGGAGAAACAGACATAGAGAACAGGCTTATGGACATTGGGGGAAGGGAGGAATGGGCAAGATATACGGAAAGAGTAACATGGAAACTTGCATTGCCACATGTAAAATAGACAACCAATGAGAATCTGCTGTAAGACTAAGGGAACTCAAACAGGAGCTCTGTAACAACCTAGAGGTGTGGGATCACCATCGCACAGATGGAAGGGAAGATGGGAGGGAAGTTCAAGAGAGAGGAGAACATGTAGACCTATGGTTGATTCAGCTTGATGTGTGACAGTAAACAACAAAACTCTGTAATTGTAAAATAACAATTAAAAAAGAAAATAAAACAGTTGGGACTTTGAGTTGAGTTCTTTGTGTGTGGCTCTAATCAAAATATCCTTCAGCTTTTGCAGTGGGGATTCATGAGATGACTGTCCTTGCATCTGTCTTTCATAGGAGTATACTGATATGATACAGAATGTTGATCCTGCTGCCCAGGCAGTTTAAAAATGGTTGCAGCATTTCTTCTCAACTCACATTTGAAAGATGAATTGATTGCTAAGAACAGAAATGATTTCTATTACAATCTCATAGGTTAGCATCTGTTTCATGATTCTCTAGTATTTGAAAGATTGTCAGAATCCCCCAGAGAAGGACGGGCACTGAGAGACAAGGTGGTTTTCTTGGGTGTGGTTTGCACTGTTAACGAGAGGAAAGGATAGGACCTGTGGTGAGGACGCTTTTCCTGTCAGCTGGTTTATGGCGTGGGCGTATTTTGACGGCAGTTTGTTGAAATTATCTGTTTCTCCTTTAAAAGAGCAAGTTGACTAATAAATAGAGCAGCAGGATTGTCTGCAGAATGCTGCCCAAGTATTCGATTAGGCCTGATGTGTTTTAATTAACAACAGCAATAAGGACCCAAACACTGCCTCTTCCTTCGCTTAACCTTATTATGTTCAAGTAGCAGTTGAATAACACTTGGAAGAGAGTCATAAATCTCTCAGACTAATTAATGAAAATGTTTTAAAAATACTGGCAGATGAAAGTAACAAACACGTCAATCCCCAAATTGTGTTTTTCACCCGCTGATTGATAATACGACGTCAGTCGCCAAGTTTCAATTTCTTGATTAAATGGCATTCCCAATAGTGCTGTTTTACACCTACAGAATTACTAACTAATGTATTCGACACTTCCTGGCTCTCCTAGGAAATATTTTCCCTCCTTCTTCAAAAAAAGATAGATTGTCAAATGTAGCTACCAAAAAAAAATATTTGACATTTTATTAGCGATAGCTTAGAACTATCATAGTTAGTGGTGGCAATTCTTAACTGAAAATACCTAAAAATTCTGAAGGGCCTTTTGAATCATCAAATTGGTGAAATTATAGTCAGTATATTTTGAATATTTGCTTTTTTTCCTTTTAGTTCTTTTCAGCATCAGTCGGGCATTCATGGTATAAATAGCACTTCCCTACTACGTGGGATTCTCTGTGTGATCCTGCCTGGGGGTTGGATTAGTAGATAGACATTAAATTCATCTTTGGTACCTGTGGCTCCTTGTGTTGGCAGAGTGGGTGCCAGCCGAGAGGCTGTTACGAGTCAGGGAGGGGCTGGTGAACAGGCGGGGACCTGCCAGGCAGCCGGCAGTGAGCCTGGGAGAAGACAGGATGGATTCAGAGATGTGTCAGAGGGGAACACAGTGGGTGGCTTTGTGATACCTGGATGAGGTTGGGCTCTCTGTGAGTTTGAGATCTAATTCAGTTTTCTTTTGAATTGGCTTCTGTTTCCCTTAGAGTCAAGAAAAAAGGCGGTGTAAATTATTTGAATAAGTATGCGTGTAAAGTTGATTTTGAAACAAAGTTCAGTACTTACATTTGTACCCATTCCATGGCGTCCTTCAGTTTTCCTTCATTGTACAGCCTGCCTACATCCTTTTTAGTCCTGATCATTCATTCTAGCACTGGGCCTCAGTCGCGTGAGGATTTATTCAAGGTCCACAGCATTGTGATGAAGAAAGGAAAGAGAGCGATCCTTCCATGTGGCATATGGAGAGGGGTATGCACACCATTCCGTGTGCCTTTGCCCTTCGACCTGAATATGACCAAGCCCCCCACTTTGCTGTTGACGGAATCGTGGCCCAAAGAGGTTGTGTAATGTTCCCAAGGACACGGAGCTCTTTGTTGGTGGGATCTATACATAGACCCAGAGCTGTTACAGGGTGCATTCCAGACAGAGCCCAAGCACTGTAACTTGAAGCCGTCCTGGTGCACCACATCCATCATGTGGATGACGTGGGAGCACAGGCGGAGCAACGCACGGAAATGAGACGTGGCTGGGAAAGGAACGAGTTGTGTGAATGGAGGAGGCAGAGGAACAGTCTTTACTTAGGGGACACCAAAATTAACTTGAACTTCGTGTAGTGGATACAGGAAAGCCACAGGAGATTTGGGTTAGGGAAATGACAGCTGTTTATTTTTAAAGAAGTTTATTTTATAAATTGTCCCTTGATTTTGTTTTATTTTTCTACATGCTGCTGATTAATTCCTGAAACACCTTATGTACCTCTTTTACCCTGGTCTGTCTTCCCCACCCCATAATGTAAACTGTTTGAGGGCTGAGGTTGGGTACCAGCAGATGTGCAACCTCCTTTGTTCTAAAGAACTTTCCCTCTGGGAGCCACGAGGTGCTGTGTCAATTGTCTGACTGCCTTGAGACCATCCCACTGAAGAGCCGTGTGGAGGCACGCTGGTCTTTGGTCCCTCCTTCCTGCCAGCCCTGTCAGGTGTCACATACATGAGAAGCTGTCTTGGACCCTCTAGACCAGTCCAGCCTCCATCAGAGTGTTGGCACTTGACTTCCAGCAGTGCCGCTTGGAGTGAAAGAACCTCCTAGCTAATCCCTGCTGAGCTAAAGCACGCTTGGCAGTGAAATTTGAGGCTTCTGTTCCCGTAGAGTCAAGAAAAAAGGCGGTGTAAATTATTTGAATAAGTATGCGTGTAAAGTTGATTTTGAAACAAAGTTCAGTACTTACATTTGTACCCATTCCATGGCGTCCTTCAGTTTTCCTTCATTGTACAGCCTGCCTACATCCTTTTTAGTCCTGATCATTCATTCTAGCACTGGGCCTCAGTCGCGTGAGGATTTATTCAAGGTCCACAGCATTGTGATGAAGAAAGGAAAGAGAGCGATCCTTCCATGTGGCATATGGAGAGGGGTATGCACACCATTCCGTGTGCCTTTGCCCTTCGACCTGAATATGACCAAGCCCCCCACTTTGCTGTTGACGGAAGCGTGGCCCAAAGAGGTTGTGTAATGTTCCCAAGGACACGGAGCTCTTTGTTGGTGGGATCTATACATAGACCCAGAGCTGTTACAGGGTGCATTCCAGACAGAGCCCAAGCACTGTAACTTGAAGCCGTCCTGGTGCACCACATCCATCATGTGGATGACGTGGGAGCACAGGCGGAGCAACGCACGGAAATGAGACGTGGCTGGGAAAGGAACGAGTTGTGTGAATGGAGGAGGCAGAGGAACAGTCTTTACTTAGGGGACACCAAAATTAACTTGAACTTCGTGTAGTGGATACAGGAAAGCCACAGGAGATTTGGGTTAGGGAAATGACAGCTGTTTATTTTTAAAGAAGTTTATTTTATAAATTGTCCCTTGATTTTGTTTTATTTTTCTACATGCTGCTGATTAATTCCTGAAACACCTTATGTACCTCTTTTACCCTGGTCTGTCTTCCCCACCCCATAATGTAAACTGTTTGAGGGCTGAGGTTGGGTACCAGCAGATGTGCAACCTCCTTTGTTCTAAAGAACTTTCCCTCTGGGAGCCACGAGGTGCTGTGTCAATTGTCTGACTGCCTTGAGACCATCCCACTGAAGAGCCGTGTGGAGGCACGCTGGTCTTTGGTCCCTCCTTCCTGCCAGCCCTGTCAGGTGTCACATACATGAGAAGCTGTCTTGGACCCTCTAGACCAGTCCAGCCTCCATCAGAGTGTTGGCACTTGACTTCCAGCAGTGCCGCTTGGAGTGAAAGAACCTCCTAGCTAATCCCTGCCCAAATTCCTCACCCACAAAACTGAGCTAAAAGAAGCACTGGCAGTTTGGCATTCAGGACTGATTTCCAGCCGTGGTAGTTAAGCAGCAGTAATAACTGGAACAGGTCAGGTCAGCTCATGTCAGCAGGGAGGAGGATGGGACCTGGGCAGAGGGGCCATCTGTCACAGTGGATATGCCATAATCAACGTCACTGGGTGTACGTTTCCATCTCAATGACAAGAGTAGGTGGTGTGGAGAAGATATTGGGTGCAAGAAGTTGACGGACTATTGAATTGACAACATCAGTTGTGATTCTCTGTTTGGACAGCCAAGAAATATCCCCAAATTGAATCTCTGACTTTTTCTTCCAAAAGGCACCTTCGTTTAGAGAGTTGTCATCTCACACAATGTCTCTCAGGTCACTTTGGAGTACTACCTGTTGGGTCTTTGCTCTTCCACGTCGCATGAATGCTTCTTCAAGTCCAATAAGCTCCACATGAACTCATATTCAGAATCCAACATCTTTGTTGTCCAAAGTCACCTCCTCCAGGCCATCAGCTTCACTTTTTCCAACCCCAAAGTCCTCCCTAAGGCTATTCTCTTAAGTGTCTGTCTTCCCTGTCTAACGGTCAGTGCATAGACAGCCCAGGGTAGAGGCGCTATAGATGTGATCAAAACTATGTTTAGGAAAAAACTGATGAGACATGCATGGTTTTATGAATGGAACCTACATGGATCTTTTCTTTATTAACACACACACACACACACACACACACACACATATATATATATACACACACACATATATACACACACATATATGTATTTATTGTGTGTATCTTACATGGGGCTTCCCTTTGTAGCTTAGCTGGTAAAGAATCCGACTGCAGTGCGGGAGACCTCAGCTCAATTCCTGGATTGAGAAGATTCCCTGGAGATGGGATATGCTACCCACTCCACTATTTGTGGGCTTTCCTGGTGGCTCAGATGGTAAAGAATCCACCTACAGTGTGGGAAACCTGGGTTCTATCCCTGGGTTGGAAAGACCGCCTGAGAAGGGAAAGGCTACCCACCCCAGTGTTCTTGCCTGGAGGATTCCTTGGCTTGTCCATGAGTCGCAAAGAGTCAGACACGACTGAGCAGCTTTCTCTGTCTTATGTGGGCAAAGTGCTTGAATGTCAGGATGACAGTTTAACAGCCTAATGAAATTTTACAGACGTGTATATGTAGATAACTGTAGAATATACCGGTTCTAAATCATCCTAGCAACGAAAAGTCTATTTTGTAGTCTTGTGAATCACCCGAAATATATGAGTGACTGCCTTTTAAAAAATATGACGGACTAGGTCCTCCATCATCCCCTTTTTAATGCTGACACTGAGGCACACAGCATTCAATGACTCACAACGTCATATGGCCAGCATGTAACAGAGCCTGGGTGTCAACCCTGGTGGGCAGGTACCTGTGCCCTTCACCACTCTTTACTATGACCTACGGATGCCCAGGGAAAACACTAAAGTTGGAGAAATCCTCCGACTGGCTACTAGAGCCCATCAGTTAGGGAGGCTGATGGAGTTTCTCTTAATTGTGTTACCTTGGGAAAGATGTACATAGCAGAGGTGACATCATTCGGCATTGAACCAGAGCCATCCACATTTAAGGAACAGAAGGAATAATATTGAGTCCAGCCAGCTGAGCATCTTGACTACCCTGTTCCCCACAACTGTCTGTGGGGCAGGCACTGGGTTGGACCTGAGGACACTTGGGCAAGAGAGGTTAGGATGACTGGAAACCACTAATTGTGGTAGAACTAGGCTGCTAACCCAAATAGTGCTTTGAGCTTGTCCTCTTAACCACCAAGCTGTGTTGCCTCTCAAAGGAGAACAAAACAGCAACACATAGGTTTCTAAGTTTCAGAGCAGCAGAACTCTTGGGTCCAGATAACCCCTGAGATGGCAGCCCACCTATCGTTTATCTTAGCTCTTCTTCTCCACACGTGGGCAGTTACCCTCTGCCTACAGCATGAGTGGCACCAAAGAAGCACCGTGTGTCCAGGACTCTCTGGTCATTACACACAGCATCGATTGCCATGGAGAAGGGTCATCATGGTGCCGTGATTGCCAAAGCCGTTTTGTGTATAAGTGAAGCATCTGCTAATGTGTCTTCAAAAGTTATGTGAGTTTTTTTCAGCCTTGATTCCTCAGAATTCTGCCCTCAGGAAAGAATTCGATGATTTGCCAGTGTTTTCTAAAAAATTAAAAAATGAGTTTTTTTTCCATAGGGAAAGGAAAAAGGTCATTTATGGGATCTTTCTAACAAAAATATATTGAATTTCCAAAAGAACAGTTTTACTTTTATATCCCATGAAATTAAAAACTCCTTCAGACGATTGTTTATCTTTCTCTTTAATCACTCAGAGAGCTTATGATTAAATAAATCATTATATTTCAGTTTCTTATGCCTTCTTTCTAAATTCACTCTATTACCATTATGTAATGTCTTTCTCTGTTCTTGATAATATTCCTTATTATGAACTATACTTTGCCCGATAAAATATAGCCACTCTGGTTTATTTTAGCTAGAGTTATATGGTCTTTTTCCATTTTTTTTTTCTTTTACTCTATCTCTGTCTTTTTGTTTAAGTTGGGATTCTTGTAGACAGGACCCTGTTAAGTATTACATTTTTATCCAAGATGACCACTTCCATCTTTTAATTGGTATGTTTATGTGTTTACATTTGATGTAATTATAGATGAGATTGGATTACAGTCTACTGTTTTGTTAGCTGTTTTCTATTTGTTCCATCTGTTCTTTTGTCATTTAAAATCTTCCTTTGCCTCCTTTTTGCTGGGTGCTTCCTATGCTTCTGTCCCTTCTGAGTCCAGCCAGCTGAGCATCTTGACTACCCTGTTCCCCACAACTGTCTGTGGGGCAGGCACTGGGTTGGACCTGAGGACACTTGGGCAAGAGAGGTTAGGATGACTGGAAACCACTAATTGTGGTAGAACTAGGCTGCTAACCCAAATAGTGCTTTGAGCTTGTCCTCTTAACCACCAAGCTGTGTTGCCTCTCAAAGGAGAACAAAACAGCAACACATAGGTTTCTAAGTTTCAGAGCAGCAGAACTCTTGGGTCCAGATAACCCCTGAGATGGCAGCCCACCTATCGTTTATCTTAGCTCTTCTTCTCCACACGTGGGCAGTTACCCTCTGCCTACAGCATGAGTGGCACCAAAGAAGCACCGTGTGTCCAGGACTCTCTGGTCATTACACACAGCATCGATTGCCATGGAGAAGGGTCATCATGGTGCCGTGATTGCCAAAGCCGTTTTGTGTATAAGTGAAGCATCTGCTAATGTGTCTTCAAAAGTTATGTGAGTTTTTTTCAGCCTTGATTCCTCAGAATTCTGCCCTCAGGAAAGAATTCGATGATTTGCCAGTGTTTTCTAAAAAATTAAAAAATGAGTTTTTTTTCCATAGGGAAAGGAAAAAGGTCATTTATGGGATCTTTCTAACAAAAATATATTGAATTTCCAAAAGAACAGTTTTACTTTTATATCCCATGAAATTAAAAACTCCTTCAGACGATTGTTTATCTTTCTCTTTAATCACTCAGAGAGCTTATGATTAAATAAATCATTATATTTCAGTTTCTTATGCCTTCTTTCTAAATTCACTCTATTACCATTATGTAATGTCTTTCTCTGTTCTTGATAATATTCCTTATTATGAACTATACTTTGCCCGATAAAATATAGCCACTCTGGTTTATTTTAGCTAGAGTTATATGGTCTTTTTCCATTTTTTTTTTCTTTTACTCTATCTCTGTCTTTTTGTTTAAGTTGGGATTCTTGTAGACAGGACCCTGTTAAGTATTACATTTTTATCCAAGATGACCACTTCCATCTTTTAATTGGTATGTTTATGTGTTTACATTTGATGTAATTATAGATGAGATTGGATTACAGTCTACTGTTTTGTTAGCTGTTTTCTATTTGTTCCATCTGTTCTTTTGTCATTTAAAATCTTCCTTTGCCTCCTTTTTGCTGGGTGCTTCCTATGCTTCTGTCTTTCTCTCTGACTTTGGCTTACTGCTTATACCTCTTAAAAATTTTACTGGACACCTTTAATTCCGGTCCACTTGTAAATAGTATTATTTCCCGTCACAAGTTTTGAGGGTACCTGTAACTGTATATCTCCTATTTTTTGTGCTATTATTTTCTTTTATCTTCTTTTTCCATATGGTTCCAATGCACAGAGTATTTGCTACTTTTTTTTCTTGATAAAATAAAATGTGTTTTAGAGCAATTTTTTTTTTAATGAAAGAAAAATGTATTTCACATCTAGCATTATTTTCATCATTCTGGGAGATTTTCATTTGTTTGTGTAAACCCCAACTTTCTATAGTATAGCCTTGCTATAATGACTCTGCCTACACTGTATGTTTTCCTCACTTTGAGGGGTATTTTCTCTGGATATATTAATAGTTGCTGGTTTTACTCTTTTTTTTTTTTTTAGACAATCTGAAGATGTCAATCTATGGTTTTCCATCTTGCATAGTTTCTAATGAGGAGTTGGCTGTAATTCTTCACTCTGCTCTTCTTTGTGTGACATTTTTACTTTCCCTGAAGGCCTTCTGATTGTCTCTTTGGTTTTAGATTCCAGCAGTGTGAGAAGAATGTCTATTTTTGTTTGTTTGTTTGTTTTGCATTCATTCTGAGGTCCCTGGATCTATTACTCTCTATATTTTATTGACTATGGAAGAATTCTTACCTGAGATTTCTTCTGTAGTGGTCTCAATTATCTTTAAAGATTTTCATCCATATTTGTTAGAGGCTGTTTGCTGTTATTTCACAGTGCTGGGGTGCGCTATTTTTTTTTTTTTTCCTTTCTTTCTTCTTTTCTCTTCTTGTTCACATTTGGTTCATTTCTATCAAACTAGGTTTAGTTTCACTGATTCCTGCCTAAACGTTTCTAATTTCTGCTGGTGAATCTGGCTTCCTTCATCTCTGCTTTCATATTTTTATTTCTAGCATTTCCATTGGATTCTTCCTTAAGAAATTCTCTATTTGACCATGCATGTTGTTTTACCTTCACTGGAGTATTTAATATTTTGTACACACACTTTTGGGCTTTCCCAGTGGATCAGTGGTAAAGCATTTGCCTGCAGTACAAGAGACAAGGTTCAATCTCTGGGTCCTTACCTGGAAAGTCCCCAGGACAAAGCAGCCTAGTGGGGTGCAGTCCCTAGGGTCACAAAGAGTCAGGACTGAATGACTGAGCATGAGCACAGATATTTTTCAGTTCCCTTTCTGCATCATATATCCATATAGATTTCTAGCTTGCTTTGTGTCTTGGTGCAATTTCCCTTGCATTTTGTTTGTAAAGCTACATTTGTTGATTGAACGTTGAACTTTATAAGTAGAGACTGAGGTAGAATTTATGCTTAGAAATGGGCATACCTCTCCTTCAGTGAGACCAATATTGTGGATGGCTGAATTGGGCTTGTGAGGAGCTGTGCTTGGTTTGGGGTTTGGAGTGCAGTTTCGCTCTACCATGGATTTCTAGATCTTTACCTTGTTTTGATTTTTTTTTCAATGTTCTTGTTCCACCCTCAGCTTGGGGCCTTTCCTTTTTACCCTGTGACCCAGAGAGGCTCTGTCTTTTTATTTCTTCACCTTTCCCCCTCAGTAGTTTACTTGTCTTACTGATTACTCAGTCTTACAAGCCTGATGATGGTGATCAGAAAACGGGGGTTCTCTGCTGCCTCTGTATTAGAAGCTGCCTCAGTGTTAGATGAACTCTGAATCCCTGGCTGTCAGGGACCAGGCTTCTCAGAAGTCCTACCCCTTCCCAGCCTGAGGACACTTCTTAAGATCTGGACTCAGATGGATTTTTTCCCCGCCTCCAGGGATAGAGGCCCTTTCTTAAAATGTATTTACTTTCCTCTCAGATCGGTGGCTCTCATGTGTGCTCTGAGGGTGACAAGACATGCTACCTTTTCTCAAAAGCATGAAACTTTGGATCCCAGAGGCGGGCTAGTTGTGCTTTCTGAGGTGGCATTCTCTTCTTCTAATCATGACTCAAATTGGATCCCAGGGGTGATTCCTGCCTAAACGTTTCTAATTTCTGCTGGTGAATCTGGCTTCCTTCATCTCTGCTTTCATATTTTTATTTCTAGCATTTCCATTGGATTCTTCCTTAAGAAATTCTCTATTTGACCATGCATGTTGTTTTACCTTCACTGGAGTATTTAATATTTTGTACACACACTTTTGGGCTTTCCCAGTGGATCAGTGGTAAAGCATTTGCCTGCAGTACAAGAGACAAGGTTCAATCTCTGGGTCCTTACCTGGAAAGTCCCCAGGACAAAGCAGCCTAGTGGGGTGCAGTCCCTAGGGTCACAAAGAGTCAGGACTGAATGACTGAGCATGAGCACAGATATTTTTCAGTTCCCTTTCTGCATCATATATCCATATAGATTTCTAGCTTGCTTTGTGTCTTGGTGCAATTTCCCTTGCATTTTGTTTGTAAAGCTACATTTGTTGATTGAACGTTGAACTTTATAAGTAGAGACTGAGGTAGAATTTATGCTTAGAAATGGGCATACCTCTCCTTCAGTGAGACCAATATTGTGGATGGCTGAATTGGGCTTGTGAGGAGCTGTGCTTGGTTTGGGGTTTGGAGTGCAGTTTCGCTCTACCATGGATTTCTAGATCTTTACCTTGTTTTGATTTTTTTTTCAATGTTCTTGTTCCACCCTCAGCTTGGGGCCTTTCCTTTTTACCCTGTGACCCAGAGAGGCTCTGTCTTTTTATTTCTTCACCTTTCCCCCTCAGTAGTTTACTTGTCTTACTGATTACTCAGTCTTACAAGCCTGATGATGGTGATCAGAAAACGGGGGTTCTCTGCTGCCTCTGTATTAGAAGCTGCCTCAGTGTTAGATGAACTCTGAATCCCTGGCTGTCAGGGACCAGGCTTCTCAGAAGTCCTACCCCTTCCCAGCCTGAGGACACTTCTTAAGATCTGGACTCAGATGGATTTTTTCCCCGCCTCCCAGGGATAGAGGCCCTTTCTTAAAAATGTATTTACTTTCCTCTCAGATGCGGTGGCTCTCATGTGTGCTCTGAGGGTGACAAGACATGCTACCTTTTCTCAAAAGCATGAAACTTTGGATCCCAGGAGGTCAGGGCTAGGCTTTGTGGCTTTCCTGACATGATGGTCATTCTCTTCTTCTAATCATGGACCTTCAAAGGAGGCTTCTCTCAGCCTCCTTCCTTGCTCCTCATCTTTTCTAAGAGCACATGAGGGAGGCCTGTGGAGAAGAGCTTGGGAAGAGGTGGACCTTCCTCTTGTATCTCAGCTCCCAAGGCCAGTCTTCTCACTCAACCTTAGCAATTTATGCAGAGTTTCAGCTCACAGCTTCCTACCTCTTCAGGTGGGGATCCTGTCTTCCATCTGTTCTTCCACAATTGAGTTAGGGCTCCCATCCATACATATAAAATAAAAATAAACTGAAGGAAAACTTTGATAGCACTTCCTATGGAGGAGATTAACAGGGTGCTATGTTAGGGGCCCTCTCTGGGCACCAGGGGCCACCCACAGACAAGTGTCTGATTTAGGGGATTAGTAGTAGGTGGTGACCTCCTCAAAGAGATAAAATGAAAGCTGTAATCCAAAGGCTGAAAGTAAGCCAGACTTATTAAGAGTTGTGGTTGTGGCAATTTGGGGAGCAAGGATTGGGAAAACTTTCTAGACAGAAAATATCAGAGGAACCTGGGCTGGGGACTGCTCCAGAGACCGACAGATGGCGTTGAACCTGGAAAGGAAGCCTCCCAAGTGAGGCGGGAGACACAGGCAGGACCAGCCCCTACAGGCTGCCAGAGAAAGAAGCTGGGCTTGTGCTCCCGGTGCACTGGGAAGTGGCTGGTGGACTGTGGGAAGGTAGCGTACCAGCCAAGGTCCTAGCAGAACCAGATGGCATGCTCAGATGGGGCGACTGAGAGGCATTTAAGGAAGCTGGTCTTTACAAGGTTGAGACGAGTTTAAGAGAAGCCAAGCTGAGATGGCGATGCCCCAGTGCTCTCAGACACAGCTGTGAGCTGTGACCGCCAAGCATGAAGTGGAAAGGAGGGACCAGTGGCCCTGAGTTTGGGGGAGACGGGTTCCCAGGAGAGCCTCCTCAGGAGCCAATACTTTTTCTGGTGCGGTGCTGGCTCATGATGATTCAGCAGGTGATGCTTTCCTGGCTCTTGCCTGAGCATCCAACTGGTAAACCTCAGTGGAAACCCAAATGGAAAGGAGCCCATTATTGAGTTCTCAGAGGGCAGCCTCTCAAGCATAGGCCAGAGCGGAGGACACAGAGGATGAGGAAACAGAAAGTCGGTAGCACTGAGAGGAAGAGGACCTGAATTCCTCTGTGGAGAGGTCACTCTACCTGTGGTATGGACCATGGACAGAAGAGGCGAACATGGCAATGAGTAATGGGTGCATGAGGGGCTTCTCTCAGCAGTCAGGTATGATCATGGCTAAGAGTGTTGGATACGGGTTGCATTTTGAACCTAGAACAGGCAAGGCTTGTTGGGTAAGATGTCACAGGGGAGGTAAGGTGAGGGATAACCCATGGACTTTTATAACACGGTGAAACCAGCTTCTTTTCAGAAATGAGGAGTGTAAGGCAGAACTATGTCAGAGTGAGTCACTGAGACTGATGGTCTAGAGGCAAATTTGGAGCTGCCAAGAGGAGATGTCAAGTCAGAAGTCATGTGGTTTCTTCTAATATATGTTTTCTTCTCATTTAAGAAGTTTTCAGATATATCAGTAATGTGTCTAATGAGAACATGTTTTTGAAGTTCCCTGTCTTTACTTTTTGTAACCCAGTAGGAACTTCAGAGAGGAATACACAGACTCTGGAACAGCACGAAATCTTTGCAAATCATTTATCTGATAAGGAATTAATACCCAAGACATACAAGGGACTCATACAGCTCAATAGCAGAAGAAAAAAAAAAAATCAATTTAAAAATAAGTAGAAAAATTGAGTAGACATTTCCCAAAGACATACAGTTGGCCAACAGGTACATTAAAAGCTTTTCAGTGTCAGTAGTCACCAGTGAAATGCAAATGAAGTCCACAGTGTGGTGTTACCTCACACCTGTGAGACTGGCTGTTATCCAAAACACCAGAGATAAAAGGATGTTGAGAAGGATGTGGAGAAGAGAGGATGCGCTGTCAGTGGAAATGTAAGTTGCTGCAGCCACTGTGGGAAACAGCATGGTGGTTTCTCAAAATACTAAAAATAGAGCTACCATATGATCCAGCAAGGACTCAGGAGCCAATACTTTTTCTGGTGCGGTGCTGGCTCATGATGATTCAGCAGGTGATGCTTTCCTGGCTCTTGCCTGAGCATCCAACTGGTAAACCTCAGTGGAAACCCAAATGGAAAGGAGCCCATTATTGAGTTCTCAGAGGGCAGCCTCTCAAGCATAGGCCAGAGCGGAGGACACAGAGGATGAGGAAACAGAAAGTCGGTAGCACTGAGAGGAAGAGGACCTGAATTCCTCTGTGGAGAGGTCACTCTACCTGTGGTATGGACCATGGACAGAAGAGGCGAACATGGCAATGAGTAATGGGTGCATGAGGGGCTTCTCTCAGCAGTCAGGTATGATCATGGCTAAGAGTGTTGGATACGGGTTGCATTTTGAACCTAGAACAGGCAAGGCTTGTTGGGTAAGATGTCACAGGGGAGGTAAGGTGAGGGATAACCCATGGACTTTTATAACACGGTGAAACCAGCTTCTTTTCAGAAATGAGGAGTGTAAGGCAGAACTATGTCAGAGTGAGTCACTGAGACTGATGGTCTAGAGGCAAGTTTGGAGCTGCCAAGAGGAGATGTCAAGTCAGAAGTCATGTGGTTTCTTCTAATATATGTTTTCTTCTCATTTAAGAAGTTTTCAGATATATCAGTAATGTGTCTAATGAGAACATGTTTTTGAAGTTCCCTGTCTTTACTTTTTGTAACCCAGTAGGAACTTCAGAGAGGAATACACAGACTCTGGAACAGCACGAAATCTTTGCAAATCATTTATCTGATAAGGAATTAATACCCAAGACATACAAGGGACTCATACAGCTCAATAGCAGAAGAAAAAAAAAAATCAATTTAAAAATAAGTAGAAAAATTGAGTAGACATTTCCCAAAGACATACAGTTGGCCAACAGGTACATTAAAAGCTTTTCAGTGTCAGTAGTCACCAGTGAAATGCAAATGAAGTCCACAGTGTGGTGTTACCTCACACCTGTGAGACTGGCTGTTATCCAAAACACCAGAGATAAAAGGATGTTGAGAAGGATGTGGAGAAGAGAGGATGCGCTGTCAGTGGAAATGTAAGTTGCTGCAGCCACTGTGGGAAACAGCATGGTGGTTTCTCAAAATACTAAAAATAGAGCTACCATATGATCCAGCAATCCTGCTTCTGGGTATTTATACAAAGAAAGTGAAATTGGGATCTCAGTGAGATGTCTGCTTTCACGTTCATTGTAACATTTTTCACTACAGCCAAGATATGGAAACAACCTAAATGTCTGACTGCTGTTGAATGGATAAAGAAGATATGGTATCTTTAATGGAATATGATCAGTCAAGAGAAAGAAGGAAGTGCTGCCATTTACGACAATGTGGATGGATCTTGAGGGCATTGTGCTACATGAAATAAGTCCAACAGGCATGTGGAATTTTTAAAAAATTGGGCTTATAGAAACGGTAGAGCGATGGTTGCCAGGGACTGGAGAGAAGGAAGTGGGGAGAAGTTGGTCAAAGGTTACAGGCCTCCCAGTTATAGGATGAAAAAGTTTGGGCATCTGATGTACAGCATGGTTACTGTAGTTAACAACCCTGGAAAGCTGCTAAAAGAGTAGATCTTAATTGGCCTCACCCCGAAAAGCAATGGTAATTTTCTGAGTGATGAAAGTATTAGCTAACACTATGGTAGTTATCATTTTACAAATATAATTGTATTGTTATATCAATACATTGTACACCTTATCCTTATGCAACCTTATATGTCAGTTATATCTCAGTAAAGCTAGGAAAAAAGGCATTTTTCTTTCCTCTGATGCTTATAGTCACAGACTAGGAAATTAAAAAAAATACTTACTGAAAACCATAGAATTTGAGCACTGTGAATAGTTCTGCAGATTCAGTGTGTATGGTAAAGCCTGTTCCACATTTAACACGGGAGAGCTGGCTGGGGATAAAAATGTCTAAATGTTTGGCCAGAAGAACTGGTATGCAGCCAAACCATATGGATCCCTCACTTCTAGACACTGGTGGGTGGGAGGAGCAGGGAGTGAGTGGGTGAGAAACGGACGGGCAGTGCCAGAAAAGAGCAGAGGGCCAGGCGGCGGGGGGACAGGATGAGCTGGGTGACGGTGTTATCCTATTCTGTTCCCCAAAGCCAGGACTGAAATGTAAGTTGCTGCAGCCACTGTGGGAAACAGCATGGTGGTTTCTCAAAATACTAAAAATAGAGCTACCATATGATCCAGCAATCCTGCTTCTGGGTATTTATACAAAGAAAGTGAAATTGGGATCTCAGTGAGATGTCTGCTTTCACGTTCATTGTAACATTTTTCACTACAGCCAAGATATGGAAACAACCTAAATGTCTGACTGCTGTTGAATGGATAAAGAAGATATGGTATCTTTAATGGAATATGATCAGTCAAGAGAAAGAAGGAAGTGCTGCCATTTACGACAATGTGGATGGATCTTGAGGGCATTGTGCTACATGAAATAAGTCCAACAGGCATGTGGAATTTTTAAAAAATTGGGCTTATAGAAACGGTAGAGCGATGGTTGCCAGGGACTGGAGAGAAGGAAGTGGGGAGAAGTTGGTCAAAGGTTACAGGCCTCCCAGTTATAGGATGAAAAAGTTTGGGCATCTGATGTACAGCATGGTTACTGTAGTTAACAACCCTGGAAAGCTGCTAAAAGAGTAGATCTTAATTGGCCTCACCCCGAAAAGCAATGGTAATTTTCTGAGTGATGAAAGTATTAGCTAACACTATGGTAGTTATCATTTTACAAATATAATTGTATTGTTATATCAATACATTGTACACCTTATCCTTATGCAACCTTATATGTCAGTTATATCTCAGTAAAGCTAGGAAAAAAGGCATTTTTCTTTCCTCTGATGCTTATAGTCACAGACTAGGAAATTAAAAAAAATACTTACTGAAAACCATAGAATTTGAGCACTGTGAATAGTTCTGCAGATTCAGTGTGTATGGTAAAGCCTGTTCCACATTTAACACGGGAGAGCTGGCTGGGGATAAAAATGTCTAAATGTTTGGCCAGAAGAACTGGTATGCAGCCAAACCATATGGATCCCTCACTTCTAGACACTGGTGGGTGGGAGGAGCAGGGAGTGAGTGGGTGAGAAACGGACGGGCAGTGCCAGAAAAGAGCAGAGGGCCAGGCGGCGTGGACGGGCAACAGGGCCGGGGCTCCACGGGCATCCAGGATGAGCTGGGTGACGGTGTTATCCTATTCTGTTCCCCAAAGCCAGGACTGACTTCTTTTAGGCCCCTTTTCCTTGCGTGCCAGGAGGAACTTTCTCAGCCAGTCTGCTGGTAGATTGAGTGACTCAGTGACCTGTGGATGCCACAAGACCTGCAGAAGATCCCGGACTCCCGGCAGGTCTTTCCCAGCCCTGGTTCTCTGGCTCGTTGGTGTAGATAAAGAATGCATCAGATGGACATCCAATGAGCCGTTGTCAGAAATCTCTCATAGCAAAATTCTACATCAATAAATCTCTTTATTCTAGAATTTGAGAGATTTCCTTTGCTCACAAGGATCTCCTATGTGGAATTCAGTGTCTTCTCTTAAATAGTCAAAACACGTTTCCAGTGAGAGCCAGTTTTGAAGTTCACTGTCTTCCTTCTTTCTGAGCCAGCAGTATGGTCCCAGAGAAGGAGACAGACTGCAGGTGGCATGACAAGAGCTATCACATCTTCCTCTTCTTTGGAACCCGGAGGATCCCTGTGAGTCCACGAAATTGAAAAGTACTTTTTGAAAGCCATAACATTTCAGTTCAAATAGTTCCTGCCGACTTGAGTCTTGTGTCTCATGGAACCTAACCTCTCCCATGCTGACATTTATCCTCCGGTCCCTGTGAGTCTCCCTGTAGTAGGAGAATGAGTAACAGGTGCGATCGTATCTTTTCATAGTCAAGACTTATTGCTTGCTTCAAAGAAGTCCCCAGGAAAAGAAAAAAAAAAGAAAAGTCAAGAGGCATTGGGCATTGAATTAAAAAGAAAAAGAAAAACAGATACAGGAAAGTGATTTGATCTCTTTAATCCTAGCCTGATGTCTCACATGGCTTCACTGTGTGCATCGAGTATTGTCTGCATGATTCTGTAACTGGCGATTTTAAATAAATAAATACACAGAACAGTACATTTGTTTACATCCTGTGTGTGTGTGTCACTCAGTCGTGTCCGACTCTTGGCGATCCCATGGACTGCAGCCCACCAAGCTCAGTCAGTGCCAGCCCCTGTATGCTGGCTGTTGTACTGTACTAATGTACTGTTCAAAGTACTATACCATAAGATTAATTTTTTAAATTTTTGTGCTTTTCAATGTATTATTTGTATGAAAAGTATTATAAACCTATTGCAGTACGCTAATATATGGCCAGTTGTGTTATTCAGATGCCTTTGTTGTTGTTCAGTTGCTACATTGTGTCTGACTCTTTGCAACCCCAGGCCTCCAGTGTGCCAGGCTTCCATGTCCTTCAGTATCTGTTTGCCCAAACTCATGCCCATTGAGTCAATGATGCCATCCAACCATCTCATGCTCTGTCACCCCTTCTCCTGCCCTCAGTCTTTCCCTGCATCAAGGGTTTTTTTCCAGTGAGTCAGCTCTTCAAATCAGGTAGCCAGAGTACTGGAGCTTCAGCTTCAGCATCCATCCTTCCAGAGAATAGTCAGAGTTGGCTTCCTTTAGGCTGGGCTGGTCTGATCTCGCTGTCCACAGGACAGGACTCTCCAGTGCATCCCAGTTCAAAAGCATCAGTGCTTTGGCACTGAGCCTTCTTTATGATTGGGTGCCTAGAGGCTAACTTTGTTGGACTTATGAACAGAACTGAAGTTCTGAACATGCTCTCAAAACAGAAGTCATTCGTTTGTAGGGGATGTACTGTATCACAAGCCCAGAATCTGTTCATCTTCCCCTGGGACAGTGACACCTCTGAACAGTTAGAACCTCTCACTTCTAGGTGAATAAGGCTGTCTGGATGTTGGATTTACCATCTGAACAGTTGGACTTATTTTATGGTTAATGTACTACTAATAAAATGATTAACAAAGATTCTGTTTCTACTAAAATAGAAGTCTTTGAATAAATATACAGATTAAGGGCTTCCCCTGGTGGCCCAGTGGGAAAGGACACCGCCTTGCAGTGCAAGGGGCGCCGGTTCGATCCCTGGCCTAGGAAGATCCCACGTGCCGTGGAGCAGCTGGACTGATGTGTCCAATTACTGAGCCGGAGCTCTGGAGCGCATGCGCCCACTCTGGAGCGCATGTGCCCAGAGCTGGCGCTCTGCAACGACAGACGCTACTGCGATGGGAGGCCCACAGGAGGCGAAGAACGAAGATGGATGAAAATAGAGAAATGAAAGACCAATAGAAGTGGCCCACCTGCTCCCCTACCTCCCCAGCACGACTCCCACCCAAAATAAATAAATAAATAAATCTTTTAAAAAATATATACAGATTAATATTAGCATGGCCATTAATCAACATATACTACCTGAGTCGATCACTGAAATACAAATTGACATAAAAGTGTTGCTACTCTTTCTATGAGTTTCTTAAACATGTACTTATTCACATATGTGATTATGCCTTATGGCAGTGTATCTATATAACCTTAATAATCAAAGAATATATTTGAGCATACAAGATACTCAAATATTTGTGGAATGAATGTGTCTCTACTGCTCAGTGAATGTTTATTGAGCTGTTTGGAAGAGAGTGGAAACCGATCTTTGAGGCAAACAAAGGCACCTCAGTTTGTACTGGATGATCACACACAACACACTCTGATGTGTTTTTAAAGGGAGAGTCCCTGGCTGGAGACACACTTCACCCCAGAAGTATGTTTATTTTTCACTGATGACACATTGGAGTAAATGAAACAGATGGCAGCTATTTTATGATGTATTAGGAGTGGTAGGAAAGCACTGAACCTTCTGTATGACCACAGCTCTATGCGGGGAGCTCAGAAACACTTTGCTGTCTACCAAGAGTGCAGATGTTTTACATTCTAAGTTGATATTTTAGAGTGTCATTTAAACTATTAAAAGGTTGCCCCAAACTATAACAAAAAAATTTTGTGGAATTCAGTGTTTATCTCTTACTTTGTTTATCTCTTACTCTTTATTTGTGTATTACATAACCTTCAGGGTTTGGATGGTTGAAACTTTAGCAGAAACCATGATTAAATTTATGATGTATCATTGGTGACATCCTTGGACTCTCAAGTAGACGAATGTGTTCCACACTTGAATCATTAATGTGTTTCATGTTGTTGCTCAGTCGCTAAGTTGTGTCTGACTCTTTGCTAACCCATGGACTGCAGCATGCCAGGCTTCCCTGCCCTTCACCATCTCAAGGAGACTGCTCAGACTCATATCCATTGAGTTAAAAAAGCCATCCAACCATCTTATCCTCTGGCACTCCCTTCTCCTCCTGCTTTCCATCGTTCCAGCATCAGGGTCTTTTCCAGTAAGTGAGCTCTTTGCATCAGGTAGCCAAAGCATTGGAGCCTCAGCTTCAGCATCAGTCCTTCCAATGACTATTCAGGGTTGATTTCCTTAGGAATGGCTGCTGTAATTTCCTTGCTATCCAAGGGACTCTCAAGAGTCTTTCCTAGCACCACTGTTCAAAAACATCAATTCTTCAGCACTCTGCCTTCTTTATGGTCCAACTTTCACATCCATACATGATGACTGGAGAAATCAGGGCTTTGATTATATGGACTTTTGTCAGCAAAGTGATACTCAAATATTTGAGGAATGAATGTGTCTCTACTGCTCAGTGAATGTTTATTGAGCTGTTTGGAAGAGAGTGGAAACCGATCTTTGAGGCAAACAAAGGCACCTCAGTTTGTACTGGATGATCACACACAACACACTCTGATGTGTTTTAAAGGGAGAGTCCCTGGCTGGAGACACACTTCACCCCAGAAGTATGTTTATTTTTCACTGATGACACATTGGAGTAAATGAAACAGATGGCAGCTATTTTATGATGTATTAGGAGTGGTAGGAAAGCACTGAACCTTCTGTATGACCACAGCTCTATGCGGGGAGCTCAGAAACACTTTGCTGTCTACCAAGAGTGCAGATGTTTTACATTCTAAGTTGATATTTTAGAGTGTCATTTAAACTATTAAAAGGTTGCCCCAAACTATAACAAAAAAATTTTGTGGAATTCAGTGTTTATCTCTTACTTTGTTTATCTCTTACTCTTTATTTGTGTATTACATAACCTTCAGGGTTTGGATGGTTGAAACTTTAGCAGAAACCATGATTAAATTTATGATGTATCATTGGTGACATCCTTGGACTCTCAAGTAGACGAATGTGTTCCACACTTGAATCATTAATGTGTTTCATGTTGTTGCTCAGTCGCTAAGTTGTGTCTGACTCTTTGCTAACCCATGGACTGCAGCATGCCAGGCTTCCCTGCCCTTCACCATCTCAAGGAGACTGCTCAGACTCATATCCATTGAGTTAAAAAAGCCATCCAACCATCTTATCCTCTGGCACTCCCTTCTCCTCCTGCTTTCCATCGTTCCAGCATCAGGGTCTTTTCCAGTAAGTGAGCTCTTTGCATCAGGTAGCCAAAGCATTGGAGCCTCAGCTTCAGCATCAGTCCTTCCAATGACTATTCAGGGTTGATTTCCTTAGGAATGGCTGCTGTAATTTCCTTGCTATCCAAGGGACTCTCAAGAGTCTTTCCTAGCACCACTGTTCAAAAACATCAATTCTTCAGCACTCTGCCTTCTTTATGGTCCAACTTTCACATCCATACATGATGACTGGAGAAATCAGGGCTTTGATTATATGGACTTTTGTCAGCAAAGTGATATCTCTGCTTTTTAACATGCTGTCTAGGTTTGTCATAGACTTCCCATGTGTTTCATGCATTAATGTTTTTATGGGGCCTGACTTAGCATGAGGACATACTGAATAAAACTTTTTTGGGGGGGGTGGGGGGCAGGTTGGAGAGGGAAGGGGGCAGGCGGGCCACTTCTGTTGATCTTTCATTTATCCATTTTTCATCCATCTTTGTTCTTTGGCCTTTGTGGGCCTCCCACCGCAGTGGCCTCTGTTGTCGCAGAGCGCCAGCTCTGGGCGCACGCGCTCAAGATCTCCAGTTCGGTAATTGGACACATCAGTCCAGCCACTCTGCGGCACATGGGATCTTCCCAGGCCAGGGATCGAACCGGCACCCCTTGCACTGCAAGGTGGTGTCCTTACCCACTGGACCGCCGGGGAAGCCCTGCACAAAACTATTCGTACAATTTTTTTGTGTGGAGAAAGGGGAACTCTCTTGTGCTGTTGGTAGGGATGTAAACTGATGCATTGGCTATGGAGAACAGTATGGGCACTCCTTAAGAAACTAGGAATAAAACTACTATATGACCCAGCAATCCTACTACTAGGCTTATACCCTGAGAAAACCATCATTCATAAAGGCACATGTACCCCAGTGTTCACTGCAACATTATTTATAATAGCTAGGATATGGAAGCAACCTTAAAGTCCATTGAAAAACCAATGTATAAGGAAGACATGGTCCAAAAGTACAGTGGAATCAGCCATAAAAATGAATGAGATTAAGTCAGTTGTAGTGATGTTGATGGACCTAGAGTCTGTCATACAGAGTTAAGTAAGTCATAAAGAGAAAAACAAATACTGTATATTAATGCATATATTTGGAGTTTAGAAAAATGATCCTGATCAACCTACTTGTAGGGCAAGAATACTTTGGCCACCTGATGCAAAGAACTGACTCATTGGAAAAGACCCTGATGCTGGGGAAAAATAAGGGCAGGAGGAGAAGGGGGCTATAGAGGAAGAGATGGTTGGGTGGCAGCACGAACTCAAAGGACATGAGTTTGAGCAACCTCCGGGAGACGACGAGCTGGAGAAGCCTGGCGTGCTGCAGCCCATGGTGTCACAGAGAGTCGGGCGTGACTGAGTGACTGAGCAGTAACCACAGTCAAGTGCAGACCGAGAACGGACTTGTGGACACAGCCAGGCAAGGAGAGGGAGGAACGGGTTAAGAGAGGAGCATGGACATGTGGACACGACCGTGTGTAAAGTAGACAGCTAGCAGATAGCCAGTGGGAGCCTGCTGTAGCCACAGGGCGTTCAGCTGGCTGCCCTGTGACAGCCTAGAGGGTGGCATTGGAGGCTCAAGAGGGAGGAAGCATGTATACTCAGAGCAGATTCATGCTGCTGTAGGGTAGAAGGCAACCCAACATTGTGAAGCAATTATATTGCACTTAAAAATAAATTTTTAAAAGAGGGGGGCGCATTTTAAAGCCTGACAGGATTTGTAAATAAAGCCTGGTGGCTCAGGTATGTGCACTGGCTCCTTCTTATTAGTTTGTTTGCTGGGCTCGTGAGGTATTTTACTCATGCTTAGAAGTAACTCAGGCTTCCACCACAAGAGATGTCCGATTTTGGCTCCAGTCTCCCAGCTGAAGAGTCTGCTCCATTGCTAAGATTCACCTTGTTTTGTCTCATACCTGAGAAAACCATCATTCATAAAGGCACATGTACCCCAGTGTTCACTGCAACATTATTTATAATAGCTAGGATATGGAAGCAACCTTAAAGTCCATTGAAAAACCAATGTATAAGGAAGACATGGTCCAAAAGTACAGTGGAATCAGCCATAAAAATGAATGAGATTAAGTCAGTTGTAGTGATGTTGATGGACCTAGAGTCTGTCATACAGAGTTAAGTAAGTCATAAAGAGAAAAACAAATACTGTATATTAATGCATATATTTGGAGTTTAGAAAAATGATCCTGATCAACCTACTTGTAGGGCAAGAATACTTTGGCCACCTGATGCAAAGAACTGACTCATTGGAAAAGACCCTGATGCTGGGGAAAAATAAGGGCAGGAGGAGAAGGGGGCTATAGAGGAAGAGATGGTTGGGTGGCAGCACGAACTCAAAGGACATGAGTTTGAGCAACCTCCGGGAGACGACGAGAGCTGGAGAAGCCTGGCGTGCTGCAGCCCATGGTGTCACAGAGAGTCGGGCGTGACTGAGTGACTGAGCAGTAACCACAGTCGAAGTGCAGACCGAGAACGGACTTGTGGACACAGCCAGGCAAGGAGAGGGAGGAACGGGTTAAGAGAGGAGCATGGACATGTGGACACGACCGTGTGTAAAGTAGACAGCTAGCAGATAGCCAGTGGGAGCCTGCTGTAGCCACAGGGCGTTCAGCTGGCTGCCCTGTGACAGCCTAGAGGGTGGCATTGGAGGCTCAAGAGGGAGGAAGCATGTATACTCAGAGCAGATTCATGCTGCTGTAGGGTAGAAGGCAACCCAACATTGTGAAGCAATTATATTGCACTTAAAAATAAATTTTTAAAAGAGGGGGGCGCATTTTAAAGCCTGACAGGATTTGTAAATAAAGCCTGGTGGCTCAGGTATGTGCACTGGCTCCTTCTTATTAGTTTGTTTGCTGGGCTCGTGAGGTATTTTACTCATGCTTAGAAGTAACTCAGGCTTCCACCACAAGAGATGTCCGATTTTGGCTCCAGTCTCCCAGCTGAAGAGTCTGCTCCATTGCTAAGATTCACCTTGTTTTGTTTCTCAGGTGATCACTCTCGGAAGCTAATTTTAAATGAAGTTTTAAGTCATGATTTAAGATGAATGGTTATGACTCTCGACCTTTCCGTATGTGTATTTTCCCCCTTCTGATTCATAAGTGGTCCAAGACTTGAACTCTAAAAAAGGGCTAATGTGCCTGACGGCTGTGACTGAATTGTACACACATGTCTCTAGCTTCTCTCCGACAGAAAACTGCAAGGTGCTTCAAGATGCATTCTATCTTAGAATGACAAATTGCATTTTAAGTTAGTATTAACTGGAATACAGAAAATATTTCATTTCCTGAATGTAAGTCAAAATGTAATAGGGCGACTTCCCTGGTGGTCCAGTGGTTGGGACTTTGCCTTCCAATGCAGGGGTGTGGGTTCTATCCTTGGTCAGGGAGCTGAGAGCCCACATGCCTCATGGCTACAGAACCAAAGCATAAAACAGAAGCAATATTGTAACACATGCACTAGAGACTTTACATGGTCCACATCAAAAAACTTCTTTATTTTAAGTAGAATCTTCCGCTCCTGAAGGTCATGGGGTTTGAAAACTCCTTTCCTTGAAGGCAGTACTGTCTGGTCCCCTCAAGGCTGCAGCTCTGAGTGCATGAAACCCAAGGAGGGGACCCGGGGCGAGTTCCTCTGGCGGCCATGCCTGCTGCCTCCTGTACCCTCACCCGGGACCCAGCCTCTCCTGGTTCCTTCTCTTGCTCCTCCTGTTTCATCCCTTCCACTCAGAATCCTGATCCTCGTACAGGGTGCACCTCACTTGATCACTGCTCTGTGGAGCCTGGCTGATCTGCACCATTGTCTCTCTTTTTAATGGTAGCATTTGTTCATTATATGTAACTGGACATTTAACAAATATTTTTATACAAACTCATATTATTGACATCAAAACATGGATAGAACAGATTTTATCTTTTATAGGTGAGAAAACCCAGGTTGCAACAAGTTGAATGGTGTTCCCGTAGGGCCCTGACATCCACTTTTCATCCATCTGTTCATGAACTATTCTTCCTCTTAACAAAATATAATTTTAGATCAGTTAGAGTTTTCCAAATTTTTATTTCATATGTATGCTACTGAAATGAAAACATGACAAACATGGCAGTTAATGCTTTGAGAAGTCTTCTTTGTGACCAGTTAAAAAATAAATAACAGTTTTAAAGGTTTATTTATACTCTGTAACACCCAAACAAAGATTGAGGGCAGGAGAAGGGAGTGACAGAGGATACCATGGTAAGATAGCATCATGGACTCAGTGAACATGAGTCTGAGCAAACTCTGGGAGACAGCGAGGGACAGGGAAGTTTGGTGTGTGGCCATCCATGGAGTCATGAAGAGCTGGACACAATGTGGCACCTGAACAGCCACAAGATGGCTGAGTAGTGTTCCATTGTACATATGGTCCATATCTTTATCCATTCCGCTATCAATGGACGTTGAGGTTGTCTCCTTGTCTTAGCTATTATAATTAAAATGCTGCTACACACTCAGAGGTGCAGAGCACGCTGTTCTTACATTCCACAAAAAGACACTCAAGACCCCATTTACTGTAGATTACCACCCCATTCTTCTCTTTTCATTTATAACACAGCTTCTCGTCAGTGCTCTTTAATCATAATTGTCCCTGGGCCCCACACTGGTCTGTAGTGGATGCGATCAATGAAGGAGGAAGAGTAGCCCGTGGAGAACAGAGGTCACAGCCAGTCTGTTGGGAGGAAACTGCTCTTGTTGAGGTCCCTTCGTCAAGGTCACCAGTAACGTCTGTGTGGTTGAAACCAGTGGTCAGTTCTCAGCCCACTTTCCCCACAGTGAGTTTCTTTCTCCCTTTGGACCTTGGATAGGCCTGACTGCACACAGATTTAGAACTTTTATAAGTCTAAACAGAAAATACATGCAATAAGCAATTCTAAACATAAACTGTCCTTTGTGGAAAATACTCAGCACGTATGTAAGAGGCAAAGATTAATGTTCTTGAAATATAAAGAGCTTTTCAAATGAATAAAAGAAGGTTTAAAACCATCCAAAAGGAGTACACAAAGACATGTATGTAGAACTCACAGGACAAATATATATGAAAAAAATGTAAGTTCAGTCTCACCAGTGATAAATTTGTACTAGCCTGTCAAGGAGATGACATTTTCAAAACAGAAAGAATAATAGTGCAAAATGAAATGGGCACGTTTATATCCTGCCCTTGGAGCATAGATTGCTATGCAGCTATGAAAGATTTGGTAGATTTCCCTCTAAAATGTGCATCTCTTTCAACATAATAGTTCAACATCTGGTAAGCTATCCTAAGAACCTAATTACACAAATAGGCAAAAGGTGTTATTGAATCTTCATAGGAGTCTAGTGAAATGCTATATTACAGAATATCTTTTGGTACATTTGTAAAAATTATAATATCAATGTTTATTCGTATTCTAATTCTGATATGTCACTGCAAAGTTTATAAATCCATTGTTTTTCACTGTATCTTTTTTCAAAATTCATGATCGACCCCATCAATGGACGTTGAGGTTGTCTCCTTGTCTTAGCTATTATAATTAAAATGCTGCTACACACTCAGAGGTGCAGAGCACGCTGTTCTTACATTCCACAAAAAGACACTCAAGACCCCATTTACTGTAGATTACCACCCCATTCTTCTCTTTTCATTTATAACACAGCTTCTCGTCAGTGCTCTTTAATCATAATTGTCCCTGGGCCCCACACTGGTCTGTAGTGGATGCGATCAATGAAGGAGGAAGAGTAGCCCGTGGAGAACAGAGGTCACAGCCAGTCTGTTGGGAGGAAACTGCTCTTGTTGAGGTCCCTTCGTCAAGGTCACCAGTAACGTCTGTGTGGTTGAAACCAGTGGTCAGTTCTCAGCCCACTTTCCCCACAGTGAGTTTCTTTCTCCCTTTGGACCTTGGATAGGCCTGACTGCACACAGATTTAGAACTTTTATAAGTCTAAACAGAAAATACATGCAATAAGCAATTCTAAACATAAACTGTCCTTTGTGGAAAATACTCAGCACGTATGTAAGAGGCAAAGATTAATGTTCTTGAAATATAAAGAGCTTTTTCAAATGAATAAAAGAAGGTTTAAAACCATCCAAAAGGAGTACACAAAGACATGTATGTAGAACTCACAGGACAAATATATATGAAAAAAATGTAAGTTCAGTCTCACCAGTGATAAATTTGTACTAGCCTGTCAAGGAGATGACATTTTCAAAACAGAAAGAATAATAGTGCAAAATGAAATGGGCACGTTTATATCCTGCCCTTGGAGCATAGATTGCTATGCAGCTATGAAAGATTTGGTAGATTTCCCTCTAAAATGTGCATCTCTTTCAACATAATAGTTCAACATCTGGTAAGCTATCCTAAGAACCTAATTACACAAATAGGCAAAAGGTGTTATTGAATCTTCATAGGAGTCTAGTGAAATGCTATATTACAGAATATCTTTTGGTACATTTGTAAAAATTATAATATCAATGTTTATTCGTATTCTAATTCTGATATGTCACTGCAAAGTAATATGCATCATACAATCCCGATTTTGTTTTTCA
This sequence comes from Tragulus kanchil, assembly GCA_022376925.1. NCBI lineage: Eukaryota > Metazoa > Chordata > Mammalia > Artiodactyla > Tragulidae > Tragulus > Tragulus kanchil. The sequence goes on along the minus strand of JAIOJX010000004.1, from coordinate 161,827,444 downwards.
CTGTATCTTTGAAAAAATGATAGAAGGATAAATATCCAGATAATTAGATGAGTGACCTATGAGTATTAGAGATATAGACTTACCCTCTCATTTGAATCTTCTGTGTTTTCTTTAATGAATATCTATGCAATAATTTGAAGAAAGAATTGGCAACCCATTCTAGCTTTCTTGCCTGGGAGACCCTGTGGACAAAGAAATGTGGTGGGCTACAGTCCATGGGGTGGCAAAGAATTGGACATGACTAATTTAGCACACACATGCGCATGTGGGTATACATATAAACGTTGGCTATTGTAATGTGTATATAGATACACAAACACACATATATGTGGAAAGACACATATACGTGGAGACAAATCATGTCCCCTGGGTCCACAACCTCAACTTGGAGTGGGACATTTGGATTTTAAATGCTCAGAGTTTTCCCAGAATGGAAAACTTGGAATATCCCAAATATGGTGCCCTCTTGACTCATCCACACACTCTCTCTGCCCCAGTGTGAGGGGAAGGTTCATTCTTTGAGAGTCAGGTAACAGACCTGCGCTGCTGCTGCTGATGTGGGATGAGCAGCCGATGGATGCAGAGATGGGCTGCGTGGAGCCAAGCTGTGAGATCGTGCCTCTCAGTCTTGATGTCTGTTCTCTTTGATTGAATATTGAAGACAATTGGGCATTTTATTTGAAGTAGGAGTAAAGATGTTGAGGACCGGAGTGGTAAAATGCATTATTGTTAGTGGGAAGGGATATTACTTCCGAAAGAAGGAAATTTGATATGTGATTGGAGGTTCATTGTTACAGGAAGAGTAAGTAGGCGTTTTCATAGACTAAAATATGTGTGATTGATGTTAGCTTTTTTTTCCTTATGACTGGTAGGAGTCGTATAATATAAATATCCTGCATGTGAGCTGTCCTTTCATTCTGTGAATATCATTGTTTAGACCTTTCAGGGGTTCTTTTCTCCTTTATTAAATGGAATTATTTTCAAATGGGAATGTTTGACTGCTCCCAGTTGAAGCAAACTTTCAGCCAGCTCCATTTACAGCCCACCTACAGGGTGAGTAGGAACAAGTGCGTGTGCAGAGCTCGGTCGCTGGCTCTGGGGTCAGGTGGCCTGATTAGGGGGCTTTGCAATTATAAATCAGGAACAATGAGGCACGCACTCACACACACACACACACACACTCTCTCTCTCTCAGATTCTATGCTGACTTTATTGCCTCAATCTGCAAAAAAAAAAAAAGAAAGAAAGAAAGAATGAAAGAAAAGGAATAGAAATGTAGCTTTTAGAGAATTTTCGCATAACCTTCAGGGGCTCTAGCCAGCCGGTTTAAGTGATGTTTAAAAATAAAGAGAAATGGACTCACAGATTTAGAGATCAAACTTATGGTTATCAAAGGAGAAATGCATCAGGATGGGATAAATTAGGAAGTTGGAATTAACATACACACATACTACTATATATGAAATAGATAACCTACAAGGACCTACTGTATAGCATAGGGAACTCTACTCAATACTGTATAATAACCCACATGGGAAATGAATCGGAAAAAGAATAGATGTATGTATTATATAACTGAATCACTCTGCTGTATACCTAAAACTAAGACAACTATATGCTAAGTTGCTTCAGTCTTTTCTGACTCTTTGAGACCCCACAAATTGTAGCCGTGGGGTTCTCTGTCCATAGGATTTTCTAGGCAAGAATACTGGAGTAGCCTGCCCTTTCCTTCCCCAAGGAATCTGCCTGACCGTGGATTGAACTCGTGCCTCTTAGGCCTCCTCCTCTTTACCACTAATGCTACCTGGGTAAATCAACTATATTCCAGTATAAAATAATTTAAATACACACACACACACACACGCATGTGAATTTTTAAAGAATCACTTTGGAGATGGAATTGGTTTACAAGTCTTTGTGGTCTAAAGTCCACCAAGTCACCTGTTCAAAGGCTGACTTGAGCAAATACGTCTCCTCAGCAGATGTTTTGAGAATGCACATTAATAATGCCATAAATCTCAGTCACTCCAAGTCAGATGCCTGTGAAATAAAAGGCCATTAAATATGATACAAGGAATAAAAAGAAACTTTTCAAATGAAATATATATATATATAATTGAGGACCTAAAACTGGAAGGAAAGGATGACACTGTTGCATTAAAAAAATAAATAGGCCCTTTATATTTGAAAGACCAGTGATACAATCACAAAACAAGTCTGATAATGGTAAGCAGAAACCCAATTAAATAACTGGAAATGCCTTCCTATGGACTGACAAAGGGAAGTGGAAGGTTTTACTTGATTCATCAACAAATTATAATTTTATCTCTTTAATAACTGGAACTCTCTAATTTTCATAACCTTCAGGGGCTCTAGCCAGCCGGTTTAAGTGATGTTTAAAAATAAAGAGAAATGGACTCACAGATTTAGAGATCAAACTTATGGTTACCAAAGGAGAAATGCATCAGGATGGGATAAATTAGGAAGTTGGAATTAACATACACACATACTACTATATATGAAATAGATAACCTACAAGGACCTACTGTATAGCATAGGGAACTCTACTCAATACTGTATAATAACCCACATGGGAAATGAATCGGAAAAAGAATAGATGTATGTATTATATAACTGAATCACTCTGCTGTATACCTAAAACTAAGACAACTATGTGCTAAGTTGCTTCAGTCTTTTCTGACTCTTTGAGACCCCACAAATTGTAGCCGTGCGGGATTCTCTGTCCATAGGATTTTCTAGGCAAGAATACTGGAGTAGCCTGCCCTTTCCTTCCCCAAGGAATCTGCCTGACCGTGGATTGAACTCGTGCCTCTTAGGCCTCCTCCTCTTTACCACTAATGCTACCTGGGTAAATCAACTATATTCCAGTATAAAATAATTTAAATACACACACACACACACACGCATGTGAATTTTTAAAGAATCACTTTGGAGATGGAATTGGTTTACAAGTCTTTGTGGTCTAAAGTCCACCAAGTCACCTGTTCAAAGGCTGACTTGAGCAAATACGTCTCCTCAGCAGATGTTTTGAGAATGCACATTAATAATGCCATAAATCTCAGTCACTCCAAGTCAGATGCCTGTGAAATAAAAGGCCATTAAATATGATACAAGGAATAAAAAGAAACTTTTCAAATGAAATATATATATATATAATTGAGGACCTAAAACTGGAAGGAAAGGATGACACTGTTGCATTAAAAAAATAAATAGGCCCTTTATATTTGAAAGACCAGTGATACAATCACAAAACAAGTCTGATAATGGTAAGCAGAAACCCAATTAAATAACTGGAAATGCCTTCCTATGGACTGACAAAGGGAAGTGGAAGGTTTTACTTGATTCATCAACAAATTATAATTTTATCTCTTTAATAACTGGAACTCTCTAATTTTCAAGATATAGTTGCACGGATATATGTTTGACTATGAAAATAATTTCATTCAAATTGATGTTTTGTATCACATTATTTTCTTTTGTTTGCCCTTCTGTTCATAAGAGGACTAGAAACTAATAAAACCAATAATTACATAAAACTGATTTTAGGTCAATCTCATAAGGGAGTAAGTTTAACTTAATGTTTTTTTCCTTTGAATTATCCTTCTGCTTCTTTTTCATTTTGTGCATTAAATGCCAAAGGATGTGTTCCAATAATTTTGGGGTGCATAGTTTAAAATAGGCCTTGGATATCCAGATCTAAAATAGATATTACAATCACTACTTTATAAAACAAAGAAGCTGTAGCCCTGAATTGTGTTGTTGTCATCATACTTTTAATTAAAACTTTCTCTGTTATTAATTTCTTTTTTCCTTTAATGATTACTCATTTCCATTTGGGATAATTATAATGTGCTTTTTATAAGCACAGACGTAACTGAATAAGTCTTTTTTGTTTTCTCCATCCATCCACTTAGCACATCCTGTTTCCATGTTCCATGTTACAGTCATTCATTAAGTCTTAAGGAGGACTAATGGAGCCACTTGAGTGCTCCAGAGTCTCCACATCCAATTTCGTAAGTCCACTTAGTTCCTAAGTCCAAGAGTTAGCCTAGGTACCAACTAACAGAGTCCACTATATAGTACTGTACTGTAGTGGGTTTGTAATACTTCTCACACAAATAATACGCAAAAATCAAACAAACGCAAAATGTAAAGAAAAAATGTAATCTTACCGTACCTTGAGAAGAGCAATAGTACAGTACAGCAGCGGGCATACAAAGGGCGTGTCCCCATCTTGGGAAGCGTGCAGCTTGAGAGGTCATATGTAGGGCCCTCCCTGTCCTTCTCAGGGTCCCAGCTGCCTCCCCCCAGGTCCTCACCGTCCAGTCTCTCCAGGGCAGGGTGGCTTTTCTAAAGAGAGTGTGCCGTCAGGTCCTCCTGCTGGGAGCCATCTACACTTCCCCGATCACAGCCAGGCCTCCAGCCTCCTGAAGACTTGCTGGAAAGTCACCTCGTCTCTCTGCCTCATGCCCAGGCCATCCATCCTCCTGACTCACTTCTGACTGGCACTTCTTGTGCTGTTTACCTGGCTGTTAGAAGTAGAGGCTGTGGTCCTTACCCAGGCTCCGATTACACTCCCATGGAGCAGAGGTGATCCCTCGCCCAAAGATCCCATCCTCCAGGCTCCCTGGATGGTGAGACTGATCTTACACGAGTGTTCCAAATCTGGAGATTTTGAGATCCTTTTCTAAAAATAGTTCATGAAATACTGCTTCAATTCAAGAATAGATTTGGAGGCTGTTTCAATGAATTATTTAGTCAGTCATTGGAAAGTCATCGTTCACTTCAGAAAAAGGAGTTGCCACACAAAGGGTGACTGAAATTATCAAAACAGTTTTCTCTTACGACCACCAAAATCTGTGTGTCCATTCTCTGAGTAACCCAGAGTAAACACTGGGTGTGCTGTGAGAACAGGACAGTAGTGTTATTCTTGTCATTCAGGGTTGACATATGGATGAGATGGTTAAAGTTTTCAGATGAAAAATGAGAAACATCAAGGATATTTCACTAGACTTTTCTGAGTTTTGATTAAACCTAGGATTTTGTGTGCCCAAAATACAAAGGAACATGCTCTTAAAAAAGAAAAAAAAATTCACTAAACTATAGATGAAGACTTAATCTAGAAGGAATATTTTTAAGTGCTTTCTCACATTGATGCACTGAAAAATCAATTCATAAATGAGATGATAGTAAGCTAGATGAAAAATAGATGATAGGATAGTTAATCTATTTAGTGAATGTCTATTACAACATTGCAGGTAACACATAAATATGATTTCCACCCCAAACCATCAAAGCACATGAGAAGACCAATGAGTAACCAGAGAGATCATCCCTTTTACTTTATTGGTTTTCATTCCATATTTGTTTTTCATCAGTATAACCTGACTTTAATTGAGATAGTCTGTTTAAAATTGTATGTGATATCTGCATACTTCTGATGGATTCATTTATGTTTCCTCAGGTATAAAATTTGCCTCAGGGTCAAGGGAAGGAGGTAGAAAAGCTCTTTATTTTCCTCGCTTGTCCTCTCTATGGCCCTTTTAAATATCTCCTTTACTGCTTAGCAATATGCAAATTTTAGGAAATTGCTAAGTGGTACTATGCAGCCATCTATGCTACAGTATTTAGTATTTAGTAAATACTTAAATCTAGTGAAGTAGATAGACTTTTAATGTAATATGAAGTACCTAAACAGAACAAGGCAACTTTAGAAAGATAACAATTTTTAAAAGATTCCACCATTAGAAAGGTTTATTGGGACATCCTTGGTGGTCCAGTAGTTAAGACTCTGTGCTTCCATGTGGTGGTGGTGGGGTATAAGTTCAGTTCGTTCAGTTCATGTTCAGGGTACTGAGATCCCAAATTCCATGCACTGCAGCCAAAAGAAGAGAGGTTAATTCAGAAAAGGAAAGTTTTCCAGTTCATTTTTATGATTCTAGCATCATCCTAATATTCTCGTTCAATGACAACATAGGTATCTTATGGAAAATTTTGTGGCTGTAGATGCAAAATCTTAAGAAAAATATTGGCAAGTTTAGCCCAGTAGTATATAAAAACTATAATATTAAAAGTGGCTAATACCTACATATATGATACTAGATACCAGTTACTATTCTGAGGTCTTATGCTGCCGTATTAACTAGAAAGTGAAAGGGTTAGTCGCTTAGTGGTATCCAACTCTTTGTGACCCTTGAACTGTAGCCACCACGTTCCTCTGTCCATGGAGTTCTCCAGGCAAAAATAATGGAGTGGGTTGCCATTTCTCTCTCCAGAGGATCTTCCTTACCCAGGAGATGGAACCCAGGTATCCTGCATTGCTAGAATGTAAACTCAAAAAACTTTTCTATTTTTCTCATTGGTGTAATAACAGAGCCTAAAATTCTGTAGGGCACAAAACAGTATGTCAATAAATTTATTGAGTCAATGAATCAATACTGACATTAAATTGATATGATCAATACTCTCATTCTCTACAAAATGGAGTAACAGATCTATAGAGATGTACGGAATTTGCCCAAAGGCACAAATACCATGCATACCTATGTAGTATTTTTCTGGGAGTACAAGGAAGGTTTGACTTTAGAAAATCTAATAATATTGCTTGATAATTTAATCTATTAAAGGGAAAATTGCAGGTCATATTTGATATATACCCCCAAACAGTTAAGATAATTCCAATTCTTACACATGGAGAATATTCATTTTAAAATAAAAATCAAAAGGAAATTTCCATAACATATTATGAAAAGAGCTCAAACTTGGTCTCCAGATTCTTACAGATATAACATCAGAGGAATTCTCATTACGATGAAGACCAAAGAAGGATGTATGCTATCAACTCTGTTGGATAACCTTGTACTTAAAAAAAAAAATTAGTTCAATGGTGGCAAAATTAGAGTATACATATAGGAAAGAATAAGGAAGAATATCATTAACTCTGGCTCCTCTATGTTGATCTCAAGAGCTGGGTGATCATGGCCAGGCTGTTTAACCTCTCTAAGCTTTAAGATTTAATATCACCACCAAGACAATTAAGACCACAAACACCACAAATTTATTGTTCAAATAAATTGGATAACATGTGCAAGGTGCCTCTCTTATGGTAGTTGGGAGACACTGAGTACTCTCAGGAAATGTTACCGTTTTATTATTACTTCCTGATAAGTCAAAAGGACACAGTTGGAAACCGTAAGCATTAATGGAGGGATTCATTTGTGCTATTAAGTTTGTATGTGAAGTTTCAGTGCTCTTTAATGTACAAGTAAAAGTGTTAGCAAATATAATTTGATAATAATCCTATTTATCCTAACACTGGTAGATCTAGGAGTTGTTGTCTGTGAATTTTTGTGTATTTATTTGTGGCTGTGCTGGATCTTTGTGGCAGCGCGGGCTTTGCTCTAGTTGTGGTGAATGAGGGCATTTGGCTCGTTGCGGTGCTTGGGCTTCTCACTGCGTGGCTTCTCCTGTTGGGAAGCAGAGTCTCTAGGCCACGTGGGCTTCAGTAGTTGTGACACATGGGTTCGGTAGTGGCAACTGCCAGGCTCTAGAGCACGGGCTCAATAGTTGTGGCACACAGGCCCCGTTGCTCTGTGGCATGTAGGGTCTTCCTGGATGAGGGATCAGACCTGTGTCTCTTTCACTGGTAGGTGGATTCTTTACCTCTGAGCCATCAGGGAGACCTTAGCAATATGTTATTTTAACATATTAACAATAATATATAGATAGATAAATAAACAGAAGAGTAAATCTCCTTAAAGGAAATGATAAAATGTTTCATAAGAAAATATATTAATCCAGAAGCAGCATACTCTTAAATATGAAGATGCAATATTCTAAAAACTAACAACAAATTTACCCCTAGTCTTTCATGTCAACCAAAATGCATATAAAAATATGGAGAAATTGATTATATAATTAATTTTAATGTGAAAAAGTAATACACAAACTGTAATAACCAAGAGAGTGGTATAACCCCCAAAACAGTTACTTGAATTTTTGTAATATTAGACTGTGTGAAAGTATACTAATGAAAAGATTAGGCTACTGAAATAAAAATAGACAGATGGATGGAGCAGAAATAGTCACAAGCATAGACGTGTCATTTCAAATCAGTGGGAAATGAATTGAGCTTTCCAAAAAAGTGTTAGCTAACCATTTGGGGATAAAAGCAGGAAATTAAAATTTCTGGTGTCAGTATTCCTGTTTAGATGGCTGCATAATCTAAATTTCTCCACACAGCCCTCCCAAAACATTCACATCCATAAGGAGTGCAAATGAGGTCATCCGTAACCCATTTCAAAAGCATAACTGGGAGGCAAAAACCATCAAATGCTTATGTCATGTGTCTGATGGGAAACCACCCGTTTACCAGCTCACCGCAGAGACTTGTGTGGACACCGTGCCCTGTCAGCACCAGGAAGAGTGGTTCTGAGAGCAGGAGTGGAAGGGGGCAGCCCAGGGGGAGGAAACGTAACCGTGAAGGGGAGGTGTTGGGAGACTGGAATTGGCAGGTACAAGCTGATATTATAAATGAAGTAGGTAACTCGTGAAAGCCTGCCGTCGAGCACAGGGAGCTCTGCTTAGCCACTGTGGTGACTTAGACGGGGAGGACACTCAAAAGCAAGGGGATAATACACATGTGACTGTTCACTTTGCTGTACAGTGGCAACTAACAGCATTGTAAATATTGCAGTACCTTAACTCATGTCTGCTACAGTTTAGCATGGGCTTCTGTGGTGACTCAGATAGTGAAGAATCTGCCTGCAGTTCGGGAAACCTGGATTTGATCCCTAGGTTGGGACGGTCCCCTGGAAAAGGGAATGGATACCCACTCCAGTACTCTTGCCTGGAAAATCCCATGGACAGAGGAGCCTGGTGGAGTACAGTCCACGGGGTTACAAAGAGTTGGACATGACTGAGCAATGGACACTTCCACTTTCCTCACAGATCAGCATGTGTGTAGCCTACCACACACAGCTGTATTCAGTTTTCCATCAATCTAAGTGCAGAAGCATATCCATCAAAGATATGTGTAAGAATGGTCATAGCAGCACTTGGTGGTCATGGCATTAATCTAGAAACTACTCACATGTCCAATGAATAAATGACCAAATTGTAGTATATGTGCACTGGGTTGCTGGATGACAAGGATGTTGAAGGAACCACAGTGATTATACTCAGTGACATAGATGAATCCCACAAATGTGTGTGTGTGTGTGTGTGTGTGTGTGTGTGTGCACTCAGTTGTGTCTGACTCTTTGCACCCCCCGTGGATTGTAGTATCTCAGGTTCCTCTGACCATAGGATTTTTCAGGCAAGAACACTGAAGTGGCTTGCCATTTCCTCCTCCAGGGAGTCTTCCTGACCAAAGAATCAAATCCAGATTTCTTTGATCTCCTGTGTTGGCAGGCGGGTTCTTTACCACTGCTTCACCTGAGAAAAAGCCAAACATAAAAGGATGTATGTGATAGGAGTCCATTCATATAAAAAAAGACAAAACTTGCCTCTGGCATTTGAAGTTAGGATAGTGGTTACTTTCACAAGTTTGGTTGCTGGTCAGTGAGGGAACACCCAAAATAGGTTTCCGCAATTCTAGGAATAATCGTTTTCTTATTCTGGGGTCTGATCATACAACATTGTTTGCTTTGTGGAATCCTTTATGCTGTGCAGTATAAAATTCTGTACTTTTGTGTGGGTGTCACACATAAAAGTTCAGTTGTTGTTCAGTCTTTAAGTCCTGTCTGACTCTTGGTAATCCCATGGACTGCAGCATGCCAGGCTCCTCTGGCCTCCACTGTCTCCTGGAGTTTGCTTAAATTTATGTCCATTCAGTTAGTGAGACTATCTAATCACCTCATCCTCTGCTGCCCCCTTCTCCTTTTGCTTTCAGTCTTTCCCAGCATCAGGGTCTTTTCCAATGGGTTGACTCTTCACAGAATGAGGAGAAAGAACAGGAAAACTAAAATGTGCTTCAGTGGTACAATAAATGAGCGTCAAAGGATAGAGGAGCCTGTGGAGTACAGTCCACGGGGTTACAAAGAGTTGGACATGACTGAGCAATGGACACTTCCACTTTCCTCACAGATCAGCATGTGTGTAGCCTACCACACACAGCTGTATTCAGTTTTCCATCAATCTAAGTGCAGAAGCATATCCATCAAAGATATGTGTAAGAATGGTCATAGCAGCACTTGGTGGTCATGGCATTAATCTAGAAACTACTCACATGTCCAATGAATAAATGACCAAATTGTAGTATATGTGCACTGGGTTGCTGGATGACAAGGATGTTGAAGGAACCACAGTGATTATACTCAGTGACATAGATGAATCCCACAAATGTGTGTGTGTGTGTGTGTGTGTGTGTGTGTGGGGCACTCAGTTGTGTCTGACTCTTTGCACCCCCCGTGGATTGTAGTATCTCAGGTTCCTCTGACCATAGGATTTTTCAGGCAAGAACACTGAAGTGGCTTGCCATTTCCTCCTCCAGGGAGTCTTCCTGACCAAAGAATCAAATCCAGATTTCTTTGATCTCCTGTGTTGGCAGGCGGGTTCTTTACCACTGCTTCACCTGAGAAAAAGCCAAACATAAAAGGATGTATGTGATAGGAGTCCATTCATATAAAAAAAGACAAAACTTGCCTCTGGCATTTGAAGTTAGGATAGTGGTTACTTTCACAAGTTTGGTTGCTGGTCAGTGAGGGAACACCCAAAATAGGTTTCCGCAATTCTAGGAATAATACGTTTTCTTATTCTGGGGTCTGATCATACAACATTGTTTGCTTTGTGGAATCCTTTATGCTGTGCAGTATAAAATTCTGTACTTTTGTGTGGGTGTCACACATAAAAGTTCAGTTGTTGTTCAGTCTTTAAGTCCTGTCTGACTCTTGGTAATCCCATGGACTGCAGCATGCCAGGCTCCTCTGGCCTCCACTGTCTCCTGGAGTTTGCTTAAATTTATGTCCATTCAGTTAGTGAGACTATCTAATCACCTCATCCTCTGCTGCCCCCTTCTCCTTTTGCTTTCAGTCTTTCCCAGCATCAGGGTCTTTTCCAATGGGTTGACTCTTCACAGAATGAGGAGAAAGAACAGGAAAACTAAAATGAACTCCTTGATTGTTGCTTCAGTGGTACAATAAATGAGCGTCAAAGGATAGAATTTAAAACTGACAAAGCAAATAGCAGACACCTCTTAGGGAAAGGAAGGACCAAGGGTACCAATGTGTATTGGTGTAGTAGTTACAAATACAACAAACATGCACATCTTTCTAAATACAAAGATATATGATGAGAAAAAACAAAACTGTCCACTTAGAAGAACGCGAGTCAACAATGTAATGGGCACAGTAAAATTAATACAAACTGATAAGTTACAGTCTTGTGGCCGTATCAGTGAATACAAGTGGTCTGAACCCACTTAAAAGAAGAAAAAGTTATCATATTGACTCACACAATAAAACCCAGCTCTGTGCTTTTTACAACCCAGTCTCTCTCAGCAGTTCACAAAGGCTAAGAATCCAGAGCCCTTTCGTTATCTTGTGTGCTGCGTCCCTCAGCCTATACCGTCGCTGTGGCATTGTGTTGATCTTATGCATTTATTCGTGCTTCAAGAAGCTCAACGCGGATTGTGTAATCTCCTGCCCCAGTGCTAGAATCAGCCATTTCTCAGGGAACATTAAAGCCAGAACAATGTGAGCACCAAAGTAAACAAGGTAGTATTGGGTTATAATCCACATTGTAAAGTGAATATTCATGAATCCATACTGGTATAAATAAGTGATTCAATTCATAAGCGAGTGGAACAGTCAGATCTCCCTGCAGAAGAATTCCACATAATTTATGTAGATGTTCTCCCTTAAAGTAAGGAGAGCGTAGCTCCTCACCTGCAAGTGTGGGTTGCCCAGAATAATCTCTTGACAGAGGGCAATGTTAGGAGGTGTTTGGAACTTCAGGGGGAGGCCTTTGTGGCTTTTTTAAAATGAGTGTTTCCATTTTCTTCCCTTGTTGGGCTTCCTGTTTGAGATTTTGATGTGATGTTTCATTTAGTGCTGGTTCTAAGATCTGTTTATGTGGAAACATGGAGGAATGTACACGCTAATGTGAAACCTGGCTGATTACTTCAAGGTGGTGTTCATTCTTATAGGTAACAAACTCAATGGAGATGCTTAAATGTGCTGAAGAATTCCAAAAAATTAGTAAATCTAAGCCCTCAAATTATGTTACTCCTCAGCAGAAATTACTTCATGAAGCTATTGATAACTTTCAGACTCAGTGGTACAATAAATGAGCGTCAAAGGATAGAATTTAAAACTGACAAAGCAAATAGCAGACACCTCTTAGGGAAAGGAAGGACCAAGGGTACCAATGTGTATTGGTGTAGTAGTTACAAATACAACAAACATGCACATCTTTCTAAATACAAAGATATATGATGAGAAAAAACAAAACTGTCCACTTAGAAGAACGCGAGTCAACAATGTAATGGGCACAGTAAAATTAATACAAACTGATAAGTTACAGTCTTGTGGCCGTATCAGTGAATACAAGTGGTCTGAACCCACTTAAAAGAAGAAAAAGTTATCATATTGACTCACACAATAAAACCCAGCTCTGTGCTTTTTACAACCCAGTCTCTCTCAGCAGTTCACAAAGGCTAAGAATCCAGAGCCCTTTCGTTATCTTGTGTGCTGCGTCCCTCAGCCTATACCGTCGCTGTGGCATTGTGTTGATCTTATGCATTTATTCGTGCTTCAAGAAGCTCAACGCGGATTGTGTAATCTCCTGCCCCAGTGCTAGAATCAGCCATTTCTCAGGGAACATTAAAGCCAGAACAATGTGAGCACCAAAGTAAACAAGGTAGTATTGGGTTATAATCCACATTGTAAAGTGAATATTCATGAATCCATACTGGTATAAATAAGTGATTCAATTCATAAGCGAGTGGAACAGTCAGATCTCCCTGCAGAAGAATTCCACATAATTTATGTAGATGTTCTCCCTTAAAGTAAGGAGAGCGTAGCTCCTCACCTGCAAGTGTGGGTTGCCCAGAATAATCTCTTGACAGAGGGCAATGTTAGGAGGTGTTTGGAACTTCAGGGGGAGGCCTTTGTGGCTTTTTTAAAATGAGTGTTTCCATTTTCTTCCCTTGTTGGGCTTCCTGTTTGAGATTTTGATGTGATGTTTCATTTAGTGCTGGTTCTAAGATCTGTTTATGTGGAAACATGGAGGAATGTACACGCTAATGTGAAACCTGGCTGATTACTTCAAGGTGGTGTTCATTCTTATAGGTAACAAACTCAATGGAGATGCTTAAATGTGCTGAAGAATTCCAAAAAATTAGTAAATCTAAGCCCTCAAATTATGTTACTCCTCAGCAGAAATTACTTCATGAAGCTATTGATAACTTTTGAACAGACTCATGGATCTTTTAAAATATAAACTCAAGTTATATGTATTTAAAGAATAACTGGTTTCCAAAGATACTCAGTAGTTTGGGAGGTGAATAAAATTAAATAATTTTTCAGAAATGCAGTAGCTGGTGATAGACTTACAGGAACAATCGTGACGATTGTTATGTCGATGTTGATATCTTTCCAACCCAAAGAGAGAGTTTGTCTTTTTTCCAATGACAAAATGACTTGAAATTCTCTTCTAAAGGAACACAAGCAGTGCAGGGGAAGGCAGGTAAAAACTGAGAGAGACTGGACCCACTCTGCCTTGAGCTTACCTTCTGCCTTGCCTGGCCTGGCCCTCCAGAACCTGAGGGTCTGTGGCCTCCAGAATTGTCCTCCCAGCTCTCAGAAAGAATGGGTCCCCTGGTGAGACTATCCATGGAGCCACTCAGTCACGGTACCGCTGCACCTGCCTTCATACCATGTGATGACCTTCTGGTGGTGAAAAGAAGGGCCTTGCTACTTGTCTTCTTTGAAGAGAGAATTCAGCATAGAGGCCAAGGCCTTGAAAAAATAGACAGAAGCATTTATTAGAAGTGAAGTATGCATGGAAAAGCAGAATACAGGTGAAAAAGCACACAAGTGAGCTCAGAGTGACTTGTGTTCAATAGGGGCCACTTAGGTTGCTTATTTAGGAGTAGTTTTTTTTTTCCTTCTGGCCAGTCAACTCTATCTTTGGTCTTGTTGTGCACATCCATCTCTCAGCCAGGGTGGCTTCCAGCTGCATCTTTTCCCCACTCTTATCCTTTGCCTGGACTCAGAGACTTCTGTGCACAGGTGTTGGCTGGGAAATTCATAAAAAGGCACCCAGATGGGACCAGTACTCCCAATGATGCCCCATCTCAGAGCAGCATGATGAGGCTAGCTGCATCTGCTCAACCTGGGGCCTGTCTCCAGCCTCACGGGGTACCCTCAGTAGATGGAACACTGCTTCAGAACAGTGGGTGCACTCAGCAGAGAAAACCAGGCCCAGCCACGCTATAAGCGAAGCCCAGAGATGGAGCCTGGTTCGCAGGTGCATAAAGAGCTCCCCACTGGTCCCTGGATATGATGTCTGCGTGCCATTGCAGAGCTGAGTTTAATCCACCTTTCTTGAAAGCCAGACTCATGGATCTTTTAAAATATAAACTCAAGTTATATGTATTTAAAGAATAACTGGTTTCCAAAGATACTCAGTAGTTTGGGAGGTGAATAAAATTAAATAATTTTTCAGAAATGCAGTAGCTGGTGATAGACTTACAGGAACAATCGTGACGATTGTTATGTCGATGTTGATATCTTTCCAACCCAAAGAGAGAGTTTGTCTTTTTTCCAATGACAAAATGACTTGAAATTCTCTTCTAAAGGAACACAAGCAGTGCAGGGGAAGGCAGGTAAAAACTGAGAGAGACTGGACCCACTCTGCCTTGAGCTTACCTTCTGCCTTGCCTGGCCTGGCCCTCCAGAACCTGAGGGTCTGTGGCCTCCAGAATTGTCCTCCCAGCTCTCAGAAAGAATGGGTCCCCTGGTGAGACTATCCATGGAGCCACTCAGTCACGGTACCGCTGCACCTGCCTTCATACCATGTGATGACCTTCTGGTGGTGAAAAGAAGGGCCTTGCTACTTGTCTTCTTTGAAGAGAGAATTCAGCATAGAGGCCAAGGCCTTGAAAAAATAGACAGAAGCATTTATTAGAAGTGAAGTATGCATGGAAAAGCAGAATACAGGTGAAAAAGCACACAAGTGAGCTCAGAGTGACTTGTGTTCAATAGGGGCCACTTAGGTTGCTTATTTAGGAGTAGTTTTTTTTTTCCTTCTGGCCAGTCAACTCTATCTTTGGTCTTGTTGTGCACATCCATCTCTCAGCCAGGGTGGCTTCCAGCTGCATCTTTTCCCCACTCTTATCCTTTGCCTGGACTCAGAGACTTCTGTGCACAGGTGTTGGCTGGGAAATTCATAAAAAGGCACCCAGATGGGACCAGTACTCCCAATGATGCCCCATCTCAGAGCAGCATGATGAGGCTAGCTGCATCTGCTCAACCTGGGGCCTGTCTCCAGCCTCACGGGGTACCCTCAGTAGATGGAACACTGCTTCAGAACAGTGGGTGCACTCAGCAGAGAAAACCAGGCCCAGCCACGCTATAAGCGAAGCCCAGAGATGGAGCCTGGTTCGCAGGTGCATAAAGAGCTCCCCACTGGTCCCTGGATATGATGTCTGCGTGCCATTGCAGAGCTGAGTTTAATCCACCTTTCTTGAAAGCCAGCCACCATAAAAGAAGCTGTCATCCAGACATACTCAAGACCAGCCATAGCACCTGCAGCAGAATGCCTGCCGTCCTCCCCCACCCACACCAGGCAACCCCCACATCAAGGCAACATATAATCAGTTTCCTGCCAGCACCTCAAGTGTGAGGCCAGACAGAGGCTGCCACTCTGGGCAGTCTCATCAGTCAGGAGTGACCATCAAGACTTGCCAGGACAGAGCAGAGAATGGACCTACTGTCTTAGCCTGCCTTTCCTAACCTGGAAGTCACTTCTGTTCCCAGTTTCCCATCGAGGGAGGCAGGCGGTAGGCTGCCTGGTGCTTCTGCATTATATCTCTCACCATCTGACTCCAGCCTGAGAATGTGACCTCAATGGCCAGTGAGTTCGCAAGAAAGAGCGTGGCTAAAGACAGAGGAAGCCGGGTCTGCAGGTCATTCAAGTGCAGACTCGTTAGCGACTGTACTGCTCGTGTCTTATGGATTTGTTGTTTATACTTACTCTCCTAGTGTGCCTCACCCATTCATGTTCTTAGCAGCTCTGTAGAAGCCGTTTTAGAACAAGAGTTAATGACCCTGGTCTACACTGACTTTCAGTGATACCAGTAGTGTAGTTAACAGTTGGCACAATGAAACTGATCCAGTGTAGGGCTTGGAAACCAGTAGAACGAAATCCCCTCGTATGGCTAATGTGTGTCACCTCCAGGCTTTGCCCACATTGTCTCCTCTCCCTGGAATGTGCTTCCTCAGGGTAAAGCTGTCCCCTGTCTTGGTTTTCTGTGGCACTCTCTGAGTCAACAAACATCTGTGCCCCATGTCAGAGACATCTTTTTATCCAGTTCCTAAGAGGCACCAGCTCCATGAGAGTCAGACAGGGTGCCCTTTGCCCTCTGGTGTATCTGTGTGAGAAGCCAGGCACAAGGTAGGCACTTGGTGTGGGAATCAAGGAAATTGCACTGGACCTCAGTGGACCCCATCTTTGCCCAGAACAGTTGTTTATTGACTTCTTCTGGATTCATGACTTTGTCCTAGGTTTTTCCTCGCAGGTGCATAAAGAGCTCCCCACTGGTCCCTGGATATGATGTCTGCGTGCCATTGCAGAGCTGAGTTTAATCCACCTTTCTTGAAAGCCAGCCACCATAAAAGAAGCTGTCATCCAGACATACTCAAGACCAGCCATAGCACCTGCAGCAGAATGCCTGCCGTCCTCCCCCACCCACACCAGGCAACCCCCACATCAAGGCAACATATAATCAGTTTCCTGCCAGCACCTCAAGTGTGAGGCCAGACAGAGGCTGCCACTCTGGGCAGTCTCATCAGTCAGGAGTGACCATCAAGACTTGCCAGGACAGAGCAGAGAATGGACCTACTGTCTTAGCCTGCCTTTCCTAACCTGGAAGTCACTTCTGTTCCCAGTTTCCCATCGAGGGAGGCAGGCGGTAGGCTGCCTGGTGCTTCTGCATTATATCTCTCACCATCTGACTCCAGCCTGAGAATGTGACCTCAATGGCCGGTGAGTTCGCAAGAAAGAGCGTGGCTAAAGACAGAGGAAGCCGGGTCTGCAGGTCATTCAAGTGCAGACTCGTTAGCGACTGTACTGCTCGTGTCTTATGGATTTGTTGTTTATACTTACTCTCCTAGTGTGCCTCACCCATTCATGTTCTTAGCAGCTCTGTAGAAGCCGTTTTAGAACAAGAGTTAATGACCCTGGTCTACACTGACTTTCAGTGATACCAGTAGTGTAGTTAACAGTTGGCACAATGAAACTGATCCAGTGTAGGGCTTGGAAACCAGTAGAACGAAATCCCCTCGTATGGCTAATGTGTGTCACCTCCAGGCTTTGCCCACATTGTCTCCTCTCCCTGGAATGTGCTTCCTCAGGGTAAAGCTGTCCCCTGTCTTGGTTTTCTGTGGCACTCTCTGAGTCAACAAACATCTGTGCCCCATGTCAGAGACATCTTTTTATCCAGTTCCTAAGAGGCACCAGCTCCATGAGAGTCAGACAGGGTGCCCTTTGCCCTCTGGTGTATCTGTGTGAGAAGCCAGGCACAAGGTAGGCACTTGGTGTGGGAATCAAGGAAATTGCACTGGACCTCAGTGGACCCCATCTTTGCCCAGAACAGTTGTTTATTGACTTCTTCTGGATTCATGACTTTGTCCTAGGTGCTTTTCCTTGTTCTTAAAAATCTCCTGCTGAGATACTGAAAGGGTCTGAGAAGTGTGCCATTAATTACAAGATATGCAGTCATTAGAGTGCGTCACAGCAGGAACACGTCTGAAAGTGGGTAGGCATAAGAGACTAAGAATCGGTCCTGTGTTTTCTTATAGTTCTTGAGAGTTCCTTGGGCTGCAAAAGGATTAAACGAGTCCTTCCTAAGTAAAATAAACCCTGAATATTCATTGGAAGGACTGATGCAGAAGTTCCACTACTTGGGCCACCTGATGGGAAGAGTCAGCTCAATGGAAAAGACCCTGATGCTGGGAAAGATTGAGGACAGAAGGCCAAGGGGACAACAGAGGACGAGATGGTTGGATAGCACCACCAACTCAATGAACATGAGTTTGAACAAACTCCAGGAGACAGTGAAGGACAGAGGAGCCTGGTGGGCTGCAGTCCATGGGCTAGCAACATGACTGAGTGAAAAGTATCAGTTTTCCTCTGTTACTCTAAGAAGGTCTGAGTCCTTGAGTCACAGTCATCCATGGCCATGTGCTGGTTTGAGGCTGAGCTCAGGGTTTATTGGGTTGTGGACTTTGGTACCAGACTCTCAGGGTGTCCATCCACGGTCTCCTGCCTGCTGTTAGGGTGGCCCTGGGCAGGTGCGCCCTGTCTCTGTGACTCACTCACTTTCCTTAGCCATTCGATAAGGCCATCACATGATAGGGCTGTCACACAGTTATGTTGAGTGTGTGATGGTTATGGCTGTCAGGAGGAGGACACCATGGCCCCACCTGGGGAAGCCTTATGGAATTGAGAAGAGGGAGCACGGGGGCATCGTGGTGGGCATGCTGGGGTAGCAGTGGGCTAGAGACACTGCTTGAACAACAGTCATGATTTAACCTGTCTGTTGAAAGGTAGGGATGGTGTTTCAGGAAGAGAGAACTGCGTGATGAAGACACATCTTTACTAAAAAAGCAGCATGACCTCATATTTGCTTTCCCTATGGTTGCTCTTCGTGGGAGGTGACAGGCCATTAAAACATTCAATGAAAGGCAAGTTTAGTATGAGTTTTGGCTGTGCCCTTGACATCAAAAAGAAGGAAATGATCGATCTCAATATTCTTGGCTAGAGAACCCCATGGACAGAGGAGCTTGGTAGGCTACAGCCCCTAGGGTCACAAAGAGTTGGATACGACTGAGTGACTAACATTTGATGTAGACATATATTCATGTGAAGCTCTATCTCAGTTGCCTTGGCTTCTGGGATTGAGAGAACCACCGGGCTGGTTTCTGGAAGCAGCATCAGCCTGTGCTGTCCTGACTCAGTGCCCTTCCCATGGCTCCATCTACCTGCTGTCACCTCTTTTAGATCAAGGAACACACTTATTAAAGGACAGAGCCCAAGTCAGCTCTGAAGCAGGAAAAAAAGCTGAATAGACTCAGACACACAACCAAATATCAAATTTTACAGATTCTAGAATTGAATATTCTTTTAAATTAAACCCAACAGGTTTGTTTTAACATAAGAATTTTCAAAGTGATAGAATTATGGAAATACCGAGAGTGTGAAATATTCTCATTTCTGTTTAGTTGGCATTGCTCTGTGGAACACATTGCCTATCTAAATGGGAGTTTACATACAGTTACTAATATTTAGGTAGTAATGGTGGGGGAGGTTATTTCTTTAACACTAAAGACAGTCCAGCTGGAGGTATGTGCGGTGCTTTCTTATTTTTGAAATGACTTTGTTGTTTTTGTTGTTCAATTGCTATGCAATGTCTGACTCTTTGTGACCTCACAGACTGCCGCATGCCAGGCTTCCCTGTCCTTCACTATATCCTGGAGTTTGCTCAGGTCCATGTCCACTGAGTCAGTGATCCATCCAACCATCTTATCCACTGCTGCCCTCTTCTCTTTTGCCTTCAATCTTTCCCAGCATCAGAGACTTTTCCAATAAGTCCATTCTTCACATCAGGTGGCCAAAGTATTGAAACTTCAGTGCCAGTCCTTCCAATGAATATTCAGGGTTGATTTCCTTTAGGATGGACTGGTTTGTTCTCCTCACTGTCAAAAGGACTCTCAAGAGTCTTCCCCAGAACCGCAGTTCAAAGGCATCCGTTACTTAAAGTGAGAGAATGCGTGATGAAATATAGAGCTTGCTAGTGCCTTTTATGATATTGGTGATGGAATCAAATTTCTTTAAGTAGCATGAAACATGTTATAATAGTGTGCTGTAAGCCCAAAACGTAATAATCCTGAGACTGTAAAATAATCCTTAGACAGATCAGATCCTGTATTAACATAATCACATGAAAAGGCTGCTGGGGGTGAGTAGGGATGGTTTGGATCCTTCTGTGAAAAGAAATAATAATAAAAGCCAAATAGAGTGAGATGTTCCAGAGTAAAATTATTGCTGTAGAACAGACCTACTCTGAAGACAGTATGATTTTCACAGGAGGAACATGAGGAATCCAGACAGCCACCGTTGCAACAGTTGGGGTGTAGGGCCATTTTGGGAAATTGTATAATTCAAGAATTGAAGCCCCACAAAGCCAACGCAGACACAAAAATAATTCATTCCACAGTTCAAGGATATGTAGTCTCCCTTTTAAGATTTTTCTCTTTCAGAAGGAGAGAAAAAAGCAAACAAAGGCCTTTAGAACTCGGTGGGTCTTTTTGTGGTAAGACCCCATTGTACAAACATGCTGCTTCACTAAATGCTGACTATAGATGTTGAACACACAAGTAGAATATAGAGTCACAAACCATATTTGTTTTTAGATGAATAATTAACTCCTTTTCCCCACATGAGTTTTTCTCATCTGAAGCACTGGCCTTTCAGATTAAATAAATATAATGTTTCTAAAGAATATGGGGATGAATATTCATAAAGACCAAAGCAGTGAATATAAATAAAAGCCCTTTTATATAACATTTTATGTTTTTATGAAGACCTTACTGGGTTCTTTTGTTGTTGGTCTAAAGTAATATTCAAAGTGATTTTCCAGGACACCATTTTTCTACAAAGCCTGTTATTGAAGTAGTGATACTGCTTTTCCAAGTTGTTTCATGCAAAAGCGTTTTCCCTTACTAAGGAGAAGTAAGCTGTGCTTGCATATGTGTTGAGTTACTTCAGTCATGTTCAGCTGCTTGCGACCCCATGGACTGTAGCCCACCAGGCTCTTCTGTCCACCAGACTCTTCTTGCTGGGACTCTTGAGGCAAGAATACTGGAGTGGGTGGCTATTGCCTCCTCCAGGGAACCTTCCTGACCCAGAGACTGAACTCAAGTCTCTTGTGTCTCCTGCATTGGCAAGTGGGTCCCTTATCATTCGTGCCATGTGGGAAGCCCTCAATTAAGGTAGTACTTGCTTATGGCACAGCCCATTAGCCAGATTCAGCCTAATGAGCTGCCAACTCCTCAGCACAGTGTTTATCTAAACAATTGGAAGAACTTTACAAAAAGAAAAGCTTTTTAAAAAATTATGTATCCTGAAAAATGTGGCCAGTTCATTGAAATATAGGATAGAAGAACAGGTTTTTTTTTTTTTTTTTTCTCTAAATAAGAGGCGCTGCTGTGCTGTGCTCAGCCGTGTTTGATTCTTTGTGACCCCGTGAATACTGGAGTGGGTTACCATTTCCTACTCCAGGTATCTTCTTGACCTAGGGTTCTTGTGTCTCTTGTGTCTCTTACACTGGCAGGCAGATTCTTTACTACTGTGCCACCTGGGAAGCCCCTGTATTGGTAAGCCAGTGATTTACATCTTCAAAATATACACATGCAAAATTTAGATTATCATAAGCTTGGGATACCAACAGTAGAGATCTTCTCCCAGCTCCTTAAGGGCTGGAGTTAAATATAAGAATGAAACAGCTGACATTTGAGTAGAAAGGAAAAGATAGACAAATTGACATTAGATGTTGAACACCAGTAGAATATAGAGTTATTGTTTTAGATGAATAATTAACTCCTTTTCCCACAAGATCTGAAGCACTGGCCTTTCAGATTAAATAAATATAATGTTTCTAAAGAATATGGGGATGAATATTCATAAAGACCAAAGCAGTGAATATAAATAAAAGCCCTTTTATATAACATTTTATGTTTTTATGAAGACCTTACTGGGTTCTTTTGTTGTTGGTCTAAAGTAATATTCAAAGTGATTTTCCAGGACACCATTTTTCTACAAAGCCTGTTATTGAAGTAGTGATACTGCTTTTCCAAGTTGTTTCATGCAAAAGCGTTTTCCCTTACTAAGGAGAAGTAAGCTGTGCTTGCATATGTGTTGAGTTACTTCAGTCATGTTCAGCTGCTTGCGACCCCATGGACTGTAGCCCACCAGGCTCTTCTGTCCACCAGACTCTTCTTGCTGGGACTCTTGAGGCAAGAATACTGGAGTGGGTGGCTATTGCCTCCTCCAGGGAACCTTCCTGACCCAGAGACTGAACTCAAGTCTCTTGTGTCTCCTGCATTGGCAAGTGGGTCCCTTATCATTCGTGCCATGTGGGAAGCCCTCAATTAAGGTAGTACTTGCTTATGGCACAGCCCATTAGCCAGATTCAGCCTAATGAGCTGCCAACTCCTCAGCACAGTGTTTATCTAAACAATTGGAAGAACTTTACAAAAAGAAAAGCTTTTTAAAAAATTATGTATCCTGAAAAATGTGGCCAGTTCATTGAAATATAGGATAGAAGAACAGGTTTTTTTTTTTTTTTTTCTCTAAATAAGAGGCGCTGCTGTGCTGTGCTCAGCCGTGTTTGATTCTTTGTGACCCCGTGAATACTGGAGTGGGTTACCATTTCCTACTCCAGGTATCTTCTTGACCTAGGGTTCTTGTGTCTCTTGTGTCTCTTACACTGGCAGGCAGATTCTTTACTACTGTGCCACCTGGGAAGCCCCTGTATTGGTAAGCCAGTGATTTACATCTTCAAAATATACACATGCAAAATTTAGATTATCATAAGCTTGGGATACCAACAGTAGAGATCTTCTCCCAGCTCCTTAAGGGCTGGAGTTAAATATAAGAATGAAACAGCTGACATTTGAGTAGAAAGGAAAAGATAGACAAATTAAGACTGCAGTTATTTTGACCTGAATAACTGGTTTAAAAGGGACGAGTATATCATGGTATTTGATTGATTAATTCTATTAATGGAATTGTCCGGGTGTTCTCACTTTAGATAACTCTTTGAGATTCCTCAAAGAGTAGAGGTGCTCTGCTGTCTAGTTTATAGCACTGGCTACTCGAGGCTGTGACTATCTTTGAGCACCTGATCTTATAATCAGTGCTGATTTGCTAATGGTGAACTGTGTAATTTAAATCTGGAAGCTAATGAAAGTGAAGCTGATGTAATTGCAGTAGGAAAGGTTGAGTCTGTGACATGTTGTCCTCAATTGTCTGATATCCACTTGCCTGACTGCAAGGATGAGAAATTCTTCATTCGAAGACTGGGCTTTTGGTCCATTCTGCTACACACAAGAAAGGGGGCTATGGAGAGATGAGAATGTTCACAGAGTCACTTTTGTAAAACTACAAGCTTATAGAATAGAAATTTATTTTCTCCCTTCTGAAAAAAATGATTTGCAAAACCATCAAAGAGCACATTGTTTTTCCTGCTCCTATAGCTGGAGAAACTAGTGAGTAGACAATCTCTGATGGACATCATTTTGTCTGATTGCCTCCAAATGAACTTGCTGGGTTTTTTTTTTTTTATTTGCATGTAATGGGAAAAATAAATTGTAAGGAGAAGAACTTCCTGGTGTTGGAACAAACTGTTTTGATTGAGCAGATGGATTCTCAAGGCTCTTTTTTATTTTGAATAACATGAGTACCGTGGACACTGAGAGACACTCACCTTATGTTGTCCTGTTCACCTTCAGGGATTAGGGTGAAGTAACGTTTTAGCTTCAGCAGGAAGATCATGGCTTGTTTTTGTGTTGTTTTATGACTCTGGGCAAAATACTTAACCCCTCAGAACCTTGATCTTCTTAATTGTAAAATAAGAAAACACTTGTCAGTAGACTCTGTAGTAGTGTATTTTGAGATCATCAAAATATCAATTTTTGGTTGAATGACATTCATTATGTATAGCAACAGTTATTTCTGGAAATGTTCTACCTTTCCTTGGTTATTTTTTTTCTGTTGTTTCTAAAGACTTTATCATGCCATTTAAAGACCTTATAGACCCTGGACATTTTGGAAAATGGTTTTCTTATAAGCCATGTGTGTGTGTGTGTGCTAAATCGCTTTAGTTGTGTCTGACTGTGTGTGACCCTATGGACTGTGGCCCCCGAGGCTCCTCTGTCCATGGGATTCTCCAGGCAACAATGCTGGAGTGGGTTGCAATGTCCTTACCAATTATTTTGCCAATAGGTTAACATAATTATTCTGTGGAAGTCCCAAAGAAATGAGCTATATTTGAAGTTTCATTAGAATAGAACAATTTCTGACACCAGTTGTTATATTAGTCAGATTTCTGTACTGATAATTCTGAAAAACAAATCCAAGTAGTTGTAGTAATAACATATTTTGTCTTTCATTCTCATTATCTGCAGATGGCTGGATTTGTCTTATCTCTGTTTGCCCTACCAAGGTTCAGCTGGTAAGGTATATTCTAGACTTTGCGTTAGGTTTGGAGTTACTCCATGTGGCTTTAATCCCAATCCAATTGAAAGAGATTTGTCTTTCTAGACCATGGACTTCTGGTTGTGGAAGGCCAGACATACAAGAGGGCAGGTGAGGACTTCCTTGGTAGTTCAGTGGTTAAGAATCCACTTTACAATGCAGGAGACTCAGTTTCAACCCCTGGTCAGGGAACTAAAATCTGACATGCCTCGAAACAACTAAGCCTACCCACCGCAACCACTGAACCTGCACACCAGGGCTAGAGAGTCTGTACAGTCCAAGGAAAGGTCTCACAAGATGCGAGGAAGAGACAGGAGCTGAAGCTCCTGAAAGCCTCCGTTCTGATCAGGGAGCTGTGACTTCAGCGCACTCTCTCATCACTGAAAGTCTTAGGACTAAGTCCAAAGTCAATGGGAGAGAGACACATGCCCCAGCTCCTGACCTGCATGGCAGGGGCGAGGCAGGAAGACAGCACTGGGACCACATCCCTACATGAGGAGATGGAGCCCAGCTCAGCAAAATGCAAGGAGGCCTTGTGTGCTCATTATGATCTGGTCCAAATTACCACCATCTGAAACAAAGCTTTAAAAAGCTGAAGAGGTCCCCTGGGAAACAGGAGGATCATGTGGGAATGGTGTACAATTTTTACTGACACAGGAAATATATGTAAATGATTTAACAACAAGATGGTAGCTCAATTCAGACAAAGTCATTAATTTTATGTGTTTTATTTGGGGTCTGCTGGCTCTTCTTTACGTTGGCGAGGGCTCGCTCCTCTCTCGCTGTAGTGCCCTGGCTTCTCGCTGAAGCGGCCCTTCTTGCTCTGGAGCACGAGCTGCAGGGCACAAGGGCTTCAGCAGGTGGCCTGTCGGTTTGGCTGCCCTGTTGTGTGTGGCATCCTCCCAGACCAGGGATGGAACATGTGTCCCCTGCATTGGGAGGCAGATTCTTAGCCACTGCGCCAGCAGGGAAATCCGATTACAGATACTTAGTTCTAAACAAATCAAACTTGCAGACAGACCAGCTATCTTTATGTGTGTCTCAGGGGGAAAGGATGTGCAGGAAACAAATGGAGATGTGTGGACATTGTTCTTCATTCCAGGGGTTTCACCCGTTTTTAAGAACAGGGACTGTGTATTATCCCTGATAGCTAACAGAATGCCTTGTACATTGTAGATTTAAATACTGCGGAATCCTTGAATACATGAATGATGAAGAAAGAAAGAGAAAACATATACGTAAATGGATAGCCAGTCCAAACAAGGAAGCAGGAGGCAGAGAAGGGACCATGGGAGGGAAAGCAGGAAGTTACATTAGTCATCACCGTCTCAGAGTAGGAGCTGAGGCTTTGGGCAGACGGAGCTGGCGAAGACAGCAGGCTGCTTTTGTTCCCCTAGGATGTCAGGTTTTGTTTTGTTTTGTTTTTTATCCTACTATTCTCTTTTTTTCAAGCTTTTAAAAATGTATGATATACCTCCCACCTATTTTAAATTAAAAAAGGCACAGAGAAGGTTATTGTTTTACCTCTGATTCCATCGTTAATCTCTCTTAATTCTAAGTAACATTTTCAGCAGAAGAAGGAAAGCGACACGGTGATTCCTGATGTTGTCAGCACTCATCGGAGCCAGGCTTTCCATCAAGGAACATAATATGCATTTCTTCCCTTAGTCACATAACATTTATAGAAGTGCTTTCATATTCCATAAGGCTGGAGTTGAGATTCAGAGACTATTCTTGGCCAAAAATATCTATAGAAGTAAAATAAAAGCTTTTCTGTCATTGAGTCATCAAGGTGTCCCTGAGTTTTTATCTCAGAGGATGGTCACGGAGGATGAGTTAGAGGAGTCTAGAGTTAAGTTCCAAGAATTTCAAAGTGTATTTTTCATAGGAAGAGATGGAGGTCTCCTTCTGCTCAGAACTGAATGAGAGCTATGACACTATGAGGCACAAGGGCTTCAGCAGGTGGCCTGTCGGTTTGGCTGCCCTGTTGTGTGTGGCATCCTCCCAGACCAGGGATGGAACATGTGTCCCCTGCATTGGGAGGCAGATTCTTAGCCACTGCGCCAGCAGAAATCCGATTACAGATACTTAGTTCTAAACAAATCAAACTTGCAGACAGACCAGCTATCTTTATGTGTGTCTCAGGGGGAAAGGATGTGCAGGAAACAAATGGAGATGTGTGGACATTGTTCTTCATTCCAGGGGTTTCACCCGTTTTTAAGAACAGGGACTGTGTATTATCCCTGATAGCTAACAGAATGCCTTGTACATTGTAGATTTAAATACTGCGGAATCCTTGAATACATGAATGATGAAGAAAGAAAGAGAAAACATATACGTAAATGGATAGCCAGTCCAAACAAGGAAGCAGGAGGCAGAGAAGGGACCATGGGAGGGAAAGCAGGAAGTTACATTAGTCATCACCGTCTCAGAGTAGGAGCTGAGGCTTTGGGCAGACGGAGCTGGCGAAGACAGCAGGCTGCTTTTGTTCCCCTAGGATGTCAGGTTTTGTTTTGTTTTGTTTTTTATCCTACTATTCTCTTTTTTTCAAGCTTTTAAAAATGTATGATATACCTCCCACCTATTTTAAATTAAAAAAGGCACAGAGAAGGTTATTGTTTTACCTCTGATTCCATCGTTAATCTCTCTTAATTCTAAGTAACATTTTCAGCAGAAGAAGGAAAGCGACACGGTGATTCCTGATGTTGTCAGCACTCATCGGAGCCAGGCTTTCCATCAAGGAACATAATATGCATTTCTTCCCTTAGTCACATAACATTTATAGAAGTGCTTTCATATTCCATAAGGCTGGAGTTGAGATTCAGAGACTATTCTTGGCCAAAAATATCTATAGAAGTAAAATAAAAGCTTTTCTGTCATTGAGTCATCAAGGTGTCCCTGAGTTTTTATCTCAGAGGATGGTCACGGAGGATGAGTTAGAGGAGTCTAGAGTTAAGTTCCAAGAATTTCAAAGTGTATTTTTCATAGGAAGAGAGATGGAGGTCTCCTTGAACTGCTCAGAACTGAATGAGAGCTATGACACTATGACTCAAAGGGACAGTTGAGTTCCTTCCTCTGAAGCGAGCGCTCCCGTCTGGAAAGAGGAAACAGCACAGTGTGTGTGTGTGTGTGTGTGTGTGTGTGCTCAGTCAGTCGTGTCCAACTCTTTGTGACCCCGTAGACTGTAGCATACCAGGTTCCTCTGTCCATGGAATTTTCTAGGCAGGAATACTGGAGTGGGTTGCAACTTCCTACTCCAGGGAATCTTCCTGACCCAGAGATTGAACCTGCGTTTCTTGCATCTCTTGCATCTCCTGCATTGGCAGGCAGCTTCTTTATTACTGCACCACCGGGGAGACCCATGTATATGTGTACAGATGCCCTATATATGTGCATGTATATGTGTATCCTCTCCCTTGCTCGTCCTCATGGGTAACCCTTTGAGTCTCAGATGGGAAGAGGTAGCTTCTTAACTGAACACCAGCACATGAGAGCTGGGATTTGTTGGAAATTAAGTGCAGTGGAATAGGTGGATTCACCCACGTCTGCGCGTGGACATACACAGGAATTGCATGTGTGTATGTATGTATGTTCATGTATGTATATACATGCATCTAGGTAGATCTATATACAGATAGAAACCCTTCTTCCTTGGAAAGGCCTTGAGAAAGAAGGGAAAGAGGAGAAAGTCAAACTTGAAAAGCACGCTGATCATAAAGAGACTTTCAAAGAAGCCTTAAGCCTCACTGTGGCTGAAGCACTAAAAATCGGTCTGACTGACGATTTCCCAATTAAAGAAAAGACTGTTTTACACTAAAAATATATTAGGACTAAAAAATGTCATAGTGACTCAAAGCCCTTAAAAAACCTTCACTGTGCTAACATAACATTTATAGAAGTGCTTTCATATTCCATAAGGCTGGAGTTGAGATTCAGAGACTATTCTTGGCCAAAAATATCTATAGAAGTAAAATAAAAGCTTTTCTGTCATTGAGTCATCAAGGTGTCCCTGAGTTTTATCTCAGAGGATGGTCACGGAGGATGAGTTAGAGGAGTCTAGAGTTAAGTTCCAAGAATTTCAAAGTGTATTTTTCATAGGAAGAGATGGAGGTCTCCTTGAACTGCTCAGAACTGAATGAGAGCTATGACACTATGACTCAAAGGGACAGTTGAGTTCCTTCCTCTGAAGCGAGCGCTCCCGTCTGGAAAGAGGAAACAGCACAGTGTGTGTGTGTGTGTGTGTGTGTGTGTGCTCAGTCAGTCGTGTCCAACTCTTTGTGACCCCGTAGACTGTAGCATACCAGGTTCCTCTGTCCATGGAATTTTCTAGGCAGGAATACTGGAGTGGGTTGCAACTTCCTACTCCAGGGAATCTTCCTGACCCAGAGATTGAACCTGCGTTTCTTGCATCTCTTGCATCTCCTGCATTGGCAGGCAGCTTCTTTATTACTGCACCACCGGGGAGACCCATGTATATGTGTACAGATGCCCTATATATGTGCATGTATATGTGTATCCTCTCCCTTGCTCGTCCTCATGGGTAACCCTTTGAGTCTCAGATGGGAAGAGGTAGCTTCTTAACTGAACACCAGCACATGAGAGCTGGGATTTGTTGGAAATTAAGTGCAGTGGAATAGGTGGATTCACCCACGTCTGCGCGTGGACATACACAGGAATTGCATGTGTGTATGTATGTATGTTCATGTATGTATATACATGCATCTAGGTAGATCTATATACAGATAGAAACCCTTCTTCCTTGGAAAGGCCTTGAGAAAGAAGGGAAAGAGGAGAAAGTCAAACTTGAAAAGCACGCTGATCATAAAGAGACTTTCAAAGAAGCCTTAAGCCTCACTGTGGCTGAAGCACTAAAAATCGGTCTGACTGACGATTTCCCAATTAAAGAAAAGACTGTTTTACACTAAAAATATATTAGGACTAAAAAAAATGTCATAGTGACTCAAAGTAACCTTCATGCAAAGTATGATCAAAGAACAAGATAAATAATACTAATCTAGGTGGAAAGATAAATCTTGTTTGCATATTTTGTTTTCCTAAAAGTTAAAGCACATTTCTTGCTAACTAGTTTTATAGTTATATAGTCCCAGAAAGTTTCAAATGTGCCCCTAGCTAGTAAATTGTATAAATATTCTTAAAATCAGCAATCCTTTGGGATGGAAATAACATTCAAAGAGGTAATTTTTATTTTGAATTTAGAACTTACCTTCCAGAATGCTCAATTAGATCAGTATATTCAAAGAGTCTATCTTCTCCTTGGGCAACTTTTACAAAAATCTGGCAAGCCGCAGAAACAGCCAGGAGGTCGCAGACGCTGGACCACAGCAGCTGAAGGCGGGAGCGGGCAGAACGGAGGGCAGCGCAGCGGGGCCAGGTCTTGGGGTTCACTCTGAGTGAGGTACGGAGCAGCTGGAGACTGCTGAAGAAATGATGGGAATCCGTGTACGAACCAGGTCTAGAAAGGGGCACTGTTTCAACAGGGCGACAAGAGGAGACAGGACCATCTGAGAATGGCGAGCAGCAGACCTAGAGGTGAGGTTACCCCAGGCTTCCAGCTTGGGAGTGACCTGGGTTTCCTGGAGCTGAGGGTGCTTCCAGAGCCTGGGGGGCAAGGATGGAAAAGTCAATTTGAGGACACTCCGGACCATGTGGTTTCCATTTTGCTTGGATGACAAGAAAACTTGTAGAGACGTGTCAGAGCACTGGGGAAAGCCACAGGAAGGGTGCATCTCAGGAAAACACTAACCGACGTTAGCACTCAGCATCACAAGTCTGGGTCCAGGAGTCATGTGTTGGCTGGATGAAAGCAGGGGGCTGCTGGGGGAAGTAGGTCTGGGAGGGCATTGTTGAAGCGCTTTTTATAGGGGTGCCTCTCACGCCACAGTGCTGATCAGTGAGGAAATTCTGGAGCTGTACAGTGCATCTGTTTCTATGGAATACTTTGCTGCTGGTAAAAAGTAAATAGTGTGTTCACACCTATAGACTTGGAAGACGCCTGTGGTGTATATGTAGTTCAGCGATAAAAGCAAATTGCAGAGTAATGAGTATAAGAGCGTCCTGTTTAACCCATGAGTACCACCTCCCATGTGTGTGTGTACATGTCTGTGAGTGCATGTGTGTCTGTATGAGCATGGTATCAGTCACGACTATCCAGGCTGTGCTTACGGACCCAGGTCGTGCCACCATCAGGGGTAATAGTTTACTCACATGCCCACAGACCCAGCTGGGTCAGCGGAGGGGCCTCTGTCCTTCCCTTGAGACCAAGACTGGGAGAGACTCCAGTGACGGGGGAAGGGACTTGGTGAACTGTGCACGTGCTTTGAAAGTTTCCGTCCACAAAGGGCACATGGCATTTCTGGTTATGCTTCACTTGTCAACGCAAGTCACATGGCCTTACCTAACTTCAAAACGAATGTTCAGTGCATTTCTACCATGTGCCTCGAAGGAGAAAAGTTAGGAATGTTTGGTAGAGAAGCCTGATGATGGCCAGGAGCAGGAGGGTGGGGCGGAAAGGGCAGAAGTGAGACCGGATGCTGACTCCGGGTGTGGGGGAAGAGAAAGCAAGGAAGCGGGTTTCTTCCCAAATGAGAAGGTGCTGACCCTGTCAGTGGTTGCAGAGAGGAGTGGTCAGGTGCCCGGGACTGGAGTTCTGAGGCCAGAGACTTTTTAAGTGTGTCTGTGACGAATTGTCAGAAGTGATTCTCAAATGCTTATGCCTGGATTGTTTGGAGAGCAAGGCATCATAAGTAGAATTGAGGTATCATGCAAGAGAAACTGGTTTAAGAACTTAAAGGAGAATCTCATAGCTGGTTTGAAACTTGTGGAGCTTGAAGGCCAAGGAGACCTTTGAGGGGAAGACACATATCTTGCAAAGGCAGACACTGGACCAGAGTTAAGAGAAATGTTGAGGGACTTCCCTGGTGATCCAGTGGGTCAAGAGTCTCCCTTGCAGTACAGGGAAACTGGTTCAATCCCTGGCCCAGGAAGATCCCACATGCCATGGAGTGGCTGGACCAATGTGTCCAATTATGAGCCAACACTCTGGAGCACATGTGCCCAGAGCCGGTGCTCTGCAACGAGAGAGGCCACTGTGGTGGGAGGCCCACACAGGCCAAAGAATAAAGATGGATGAAAATAAATAAATAAAAACCAATGAACGTGGCCAAAATTTTTAAAAAAAGATAAAGAGAGAAACTCTTGAAGCTATTCTGTGGGGATGAGGGCCGTCTCTTTGGATCCGGTGCTCGTCTGGGTTTCTTTGAAGGGTCCAGGACCAGATCAGTCCCCTTCTCTCTTGAGGCTCTGGACAGAGAGAGACCCATCCAAGGGGATCCTGGGGCATACATGTCCGCATGCTCACATGGAAACCCAGGTGCTGCATTGTGACTCTTTATCCCCCCAGTTCTGTAGATATGCCAACTCTATTTTGGTTTTACATCTGGCTCTGTTTGAAGTTGTTTTGGAAAGCAGGCTAAAAAAAACATAGAGCCCTCTGGGATTAATAAAAAGTGTGAACTGTCCCCTCAGTCTTCAAATAGTACTAGACTTTCTTCCTCTCCAGTCTGCTGAGTGCATCCCTCCAAACTTTGCTCCTGAAATGCTGCCACTGAAATCCAAAACTTGATTGAATATGACTTGCTTAATTGGCCTTTAACAATTTCATTTTGCCATCCAAAAGTGGATAACAGGAGCAACTATATGCGTTGGGAAAACTAACCTGCTCTGTTTTTTCCATTTGGTTATTGCAGATACGCTTTCCACGTGCTTGCATTTGAAAGCTCAGACTGTTAGCCTAGTGTGTATTAATTGAAATCACGTTAGAGTGTAAAAGTTGTCCAGAATTGAGCTGTTCAGAAGTTTTGTTAATTTCAAAGAAATGCTGAAGGATTTTGCACTAGAAGAAAAACTTATAGTTGGCAAAGAGGTTTTCTTTTGTTATTGATTGTCAGTTTTGATACCTGAAAATGTTCATTTAATACCTCTTATAGGATGTAGCAGTTTGGCATAAATTCTATGTGTAGAAATAGTAATACCTGGAATGAAGGTAGTTCCGGTAAAGTTGTTGAATATTAGGGATTCCAGAGTAGGTTTAATTTTCTCAGTGTGGTGTGACTGGGGAGGAACTGGTTTTCTCATTCTTAAGAGAAACTTTTTCCTGTCGCTTAGTGGTTCTCAACCAGACGATATTAGGCCCTGGAAGACTGTAGACAAGGGCTGGAGATATGTTCAGGCGTCACAGCTTTGAAGGGGGAATGCTGTTGGCATCGCGTGGGTCGAGGCCACAGGTGGTGCTAGCATACCCAAGAGTGCACAGTGTCCATCCTGAAGAACTGTCCAGTCTCAGACGTCAGGAGTGTGAGGCTGAGACACCTGGCTTGAGAACGTGCGCAGTTTCTTTCTGATTGTGACCCAGGGCGCAGGCTCCCCTGACTCTGCAGGAGGCGGGATGGACCTGCTCTCCATTCAGGCTTCCCTTTGTTACATCCAGATCAGAGCCTTCCCCACGTCCTTCACGTGAATTTGCACCTGAACTCCAGCAGAACAGCTCTGCCCTTCCAGTGTCCTTCTTCCCCTTCTCTGCGTCCTTCCTGCTCTGCTGGGATTCAGGAGTCCTTAAAGGAATCTGAGGGGGCTTCCCTGGCTCAGCGGTAAAGAATGCACCTGCCAGTGCAGGTGAGAGATTGACAACCCACTCCAGTCTTCTTGCCTGCAGAATCCCACGGACAGAGGAGCCTGGTGGGTTACAGTCCCCAGGGTCGGAAAGAGTCAGACAAGACTGAGTGACTAAACAACAACATCAAAATAACCCGGATCACCCGGTACCAGTGAGACAAGCTCTTTCCTTAGCTTCACTTGCTTTTTGAGTGAAGACTTGTGTGCTGAACGAAGCTCATCAAATCCCCTTGTTCCCTGTTTTTCTGGCCTTGGTTTGGTCTTTTTTCTACTTGATTTATCACCTTTTTATCCCCTTTGATGTTCTGCTGCTTTTGTAATGAAAATGGCCTGTTTTATTACTGATGGAACCATTTTCTTTTCCATTCCAAACTTTCCTCTAAGCTGTTTCACATTGATTTTTTTTTTTTTTTTATTGAGGTGACATTCACATAGCATAAATTACCCACTTTAAAGGAAAAAGCTGAGTGATTTTTGTGCATTCACACTGTGTGCAATATCCTACTCCGTCTAGTTCCAGAATATTCTCATCAGACCCTTTTCCTATCGAGCAGTTAATTCCCATTCTTCCCTGCCACAGTACCTGAAAGTTGCTCACTCATGTCCAACTCTTTGCAACCCATGGATGATTCTCCAAGCAAGAATACTGGAGTGGGTAGCCTTTCCCTTCCCAAGGGGTCTTCTTGACCTAGGAATTGAACCAAGATCTCCTGCATTGCAGGTGGATTCTTTACTACTGAGCTACAAGGGAGGCCCCTTTAGCCTCAGCCCATAACACCCACCAATCTGCTTTCTGCCTCAGGAAAAAATGTACTTCTTCTGGGAACCTTCTGTGAGTGGAATCATAGAAATACAGGGTCTTTTGCCCTAGCTGTGTTACCTAACATGATGTTTTTTGAGGGTCATCCACTTTGTAGCCTGTAGCAGTACTTCCTTCCTTCTCAGGGCTGAATAGTATTCCACTCTGTGCATGGAGCACATGTCATTTATCCATGCATCCGTACATGAACGTTTGTGTTGTTCACTAAACATAGGTGTTTAGTGTGTCTAGTGAATGCACTTAAACATTCCTTCTTTTGAATACTGTTGAAGAGTGTTGTTCTGAACATATGCATACATGTATTTGTTTGAGTGCTTGTTTTCAGTACTCTAGGGAATACATTTAGGAATGGAGTTGCTGGATCATATGGCAACTCTGTGTTTCGTTTTGTGGATTCCCTCTAGGAGAACCATCTCTGAGCTGTTCTGCTTCATTACTTCCATGTTCCTGGTCTTTGCATCTACTTCTCCCGGCTCCCCATAGATGGCAGTCATTCATTCTCCCCAGGTCTCCTGAAATACTGTGGCAGAAAATGGACAGGGTCTAGCTGTGCGTTCTGAAGTGCAGATACTAAACCCTGAGTGTTCAGGACGAGTGTTGTGTGCATACCCAGAAAGTGCTCGGGTTCACCGTGTGTCTGCAGTGGTTTGGATCTCAACACGGGAAATCCCCAAATTTTGAAAACTAGCCCTTTCCCCCCTCCTTCACCATGGTTAGTCCTTCCTAGCGAGCCAGTGGATCTGTTTACACGTGGTTTTGTGAGTGGCCGCGGTTCCTGGGGTCTGCGACTCCTGCAGTGGGAAGGAGCAAGGAAACGCCTGGGAAGAGGGATTCTGGTGACGCTCCCTGCCCTTCTCCCCGTAGGTCTCCTTCTTCCTCTTCATCGTCTTCGTGGTGTACACCATGCTGCCCTTCAACATGCGCGACGCCGTCATCGCCAGCGTCCTCACCTCCGCCTCCCACACCGTCGTGCTCAGCGTCTGCCTGTCCGTGGCGCCGGCGGCCGAGGAGCACCTGGTCTGGCAGGTAGGTGCCCCTCCGCCTCTGCAGCGCCGCCCCCCACGCCTGCTCCGGGCGTGACTGTGGGCTGGCGCCTGGCAGGTGCGCCAGGTCTGCTCTCTGATGCTGGCTCTGAGCATCGCTCACGGGCAGCCGGCCACCCTCTCTCTGTCAGTGGAATCTGCAGTCACTTAGCCATTAGCAGCAGAGAGAATTGGAAATGGCAGTTCCATTTTGCTGATTGATTGTTAAAAGCTGTTGTTATACATTATAATTTAGCACTCTTATTTTTAGAGTGAAATGACTTATTAAATTCATAATTCTCTCCCATCTCTCTCTGAGAGATATCCAAAACCCCTTCTTTAGAGAGGACAAAAAAGATCTCTCTTTCTTAATCCTCTGGCAAGTCCAAGGACACAAAAAATCATTCTTTAAAATGCTTCAACAGAAAATTTAGCTTTGCTGCTGAATGGCATTTCCACAAAGCCTTTCTCTTTAATTAGTTAAAAGGATTTAAAAAGCCATTTAATTTCCTGTTGTGTACATGGGTAAACATGAGGGGCAGTGGCTTGGACCTATTTTTAGCAGTCTCTTTTTCACCTGTAAAAAGTGTGTTTCATTTTGCTTTATTGGAATCAAGTGTGACAAATGCAGCCAGTGTGCAAGATGCAGTGGTCAGAGAGGCGTGGTCATAACCAGCCCTGTATGTGAAGGGGTATTTTGGACGTGGGTCTCTTGAGTCCCGAGGGTCTGAGAAACCAGTTTGTCCTTCTCTGGATGGAGTGTTTTATTTGGAAGCTTGAGATGGGAATGGAAGCTTGCCCTTAGGTCTGTAGTGATTGCTCTTAGCTGGAAAGCTATCCTTTTCTCCCTCCTCCACTCCTGGCACTCACAACAAGCATTCACTAAACGTAGCCTGTGCATTTGTGAGACATCCTCTGGGGGCACCAAGTGAGGGTAAAGCTCCTGATGAGGCATACAGGGTGGCAGTTTCAGGGATGTGTGTCGGTGTTACTAAGAACTGTCCACTTGAGGAAGTGGAGTGATCCTTTCTGCTCTTGGTCCCTTGACCTGCACCACCCAGAGACGTGAACAGCGGCTGGGCCGTGAGTGATCGAGGGGAAGAAAGAAGGTGGACGTTTGATGAAAAGGAGCTGTCCGCTGTGCCTGGGACAAAGTGAAAGAAACATTCCTTTTGCTTGAGTTCTGCCCGAGCTGTTACTTGTTTTTTTTCTGTATCTCAGAGTGTTCCATGAGAGTATTCATGACACATTTCTCCGTTCTCCCATAAATTCCATTCTTTCACCCTCCATCAGATAGAGTCACTAAGCTCCATCCTAGATCCTTACTTGAAGGTCAGGGTGATGGGTATGTTTTGCTTAGGAAGGAGTGCATAGTAATTTATGTAATAATATTATGTAATAGTAAGAGTTCACCTCACCGGTTTACACTATAAAACTCACGGCAGGAGAGCCCTGGTTACACAGGCAACGGGGCACACAAACATGTTTCCCAGCTCACAGCATCTTCCTAGTCTCAGGTTACCTTGGAACACATCCCTGGAACAGTTTGTACCTGTCTCTTCTGCCCCTTCTTGAATAAAGAAAGTGCCTGCTGGTGTAGATGTCATAGAAAAATACCTGGGAAATGAGGATCGTGATACCTGCCTGTAAGGATCAAGTGGGGTTAGAATAAAAGGAAAATGTAAGTGATTTGCAAAGCCCTTGGTATATTTTAGGTATCAAGTACTGCACTGAGTTTTCTTTAAGCAGTCATTTTCTTGCGTTGGTTAAAAAAAAAAAAAACGTGGAAAGGATGTAATCTTAAATTTTTATTTTCTCCATTTCCAAAACCAACAGAGAAAAATACTTCTTATCTGTGGACAGGTAGAGATAGGATTATTCTCGAATAGCAGAAGAATAAAGAGTCTTAACTCCCTAGTATTTCATATAACACTGAGAGGAACAGAAGAATAAAAGGGCAGGTTTCCATACCCTCAGAAACAATTTCACAGTGAATCCAGGAGTTCGGGGAGGCGGACTCTGCCGACGGCTTCCAAATGGAAGGTTCGCAGGTGAACATCCAGCCGGTGAAGCGGAGGAGCTGCGAGTGCCTTCAGCCACTGCTAGAAATAGAACCTAGAAATAACACTGTTTTGTGATGTGAGGAAAATATTTTATGGACTCCTTTCTCTAAGTGTATAAAACAGAATGCTACAGATTAGATAGTTACATTGCTCTGGAGTAATTGTTTGAAGCAAAACTATTTAAAATAAAGAAGATCGGTCTGATACAAAGAATGAGGGGCCCTTCCGTGGAGCTTCCCAGGTGGCTCAGTGGAAAAGAGCCCCGCCAGTGCAGGAGATGCAGGTTCAGTCTCTGAGCCAAGGAAGATTCCTGGAGAAGGGAATGGCAACCCACTCCAATATGTGGAGAATTCCGTGGACAGAGCAGCCTGGTGAGCTTCGGTCCCTGGGGTCACAAAGAGTCCGACACATCTGAGCAGCTTCTAGCCACGCTAGTGTGTAACCAGTCTCCTGCTTCACCTGTCAGCCCCGTCCCCTCCGTGGCCGGGGGGGAAATGTTTTTTTTTTCACCTCACGGTTTACACTATAAAACTCACGGCAGGAGAGCCCTGGTTACACAGGCAACGGGCACACAAACATGTTTCCCAGCTCACAGCATCTTCCTAGTCTCAGGTTACCTTGGAACACATCCCTGGAACAGTTTGTACCTGTCTCTTCTGCCCCTTCTTGAATAAAGAAAGTGCCTGCTGGTGTAGATGTCATAGAAAAATACCTGGGAAATGAGGATCGTGATACCTGCCTGTAAGGATCAAGTGGGGTTAGAATAAAAGGAAAATGTAAGTGATTTGCAAAGCCCTTGGTATATTTTAGGTATCAAGTACTGCACTGAGTTTTCTTTAAGCAGTCATTTTCTTGCGTTGGTTAAAAAAAAAAAAAACGTGGAAAGGATGTAATCTTAAATTTTTATTTTCTCCATTTCCAAAACCAACAGAGAAAAATACTTCTTATCTGTGGACAGGTAGAGATAGGATTATTCTCGAATAGCAGAAGAATAAAGAGTCTTAACTCCCTAGTATTTCATATAACACTGAGAGGAACAGAAGAATAAAAGGGCAGGTTTCCATACCCTCAGAAACAATTTCACAGTGAATCCAGGAGTTCGGAGAGGCGGACTCTGCCGACGGCTTCCAAATGGAAGGTTCGCAGGTGAACATCCAGCCGGTGAAGCGGAGGAGCTGCGAGTGCCTTCAGCCACTGCTAGAAATAGAACCTAGAAATAACACTGTTTTGTGATGTGAGGAAAATATTTTATGGACTCCTTTCTCTAAGTGTATAAAACAGAATGCTACAGATTAGATAGTTACATTGCTCTGGAGTAATTGTTTGAAGCAAAACTATTTAAAATAAAGAAGATCGGTCTGATACAAAGAATGAGGGGCCCTTCCGTGGAGCTTCCCAGGTGGCTCAGTGGAAAAGAGCCCCGCGCCAGTGCAGGAGATGCAGGTTCAGTCTCTGAGCCAAGGAAGATTCCTGGAGAAGGGAATGGCAACCCACTCCAATATGTGGAGAATTCCGTGGACAGAGCAGCCTGGTGAGCTTCGGTCCCTGGGGTCACAAAGAGTCCGACACATCTGAAGCAGCTTCTAGCCACGCTAGTGTGTAACCAGTCTCCTGCTTCACCTGTCAGCCCCTCCCCGTGCCCTCTCACGTGGCCCGACTCCTCCCCCCACCCTGCCGCCCCGCCTGCAGGGGCTCTGGTTCCTGGTCCACCTGCGGATGTCCCTCCCCACCCCTCCCCCCAGAGGACTTGGCCCGCTGCAGACAGTCACGCGCCCGCCCGGCTTCGACAGCTCGGGTGGGTTTGGCTTCCCCATCACCTGTCGGTGCAGGTGCTACTTGGCCCTGCCTCGTCTGAGAGTTGGGCCCTCCGCTATTCAGGACAGAAGGGGAAGGATAGAAAGAGAAGCGGAAGAGGACGGGCCGGCAAGAGGAGCATCACGTGCTGGACGAACTTGACTGTTGAAGAGACTCTCCTCCGTTACTTGCTGTGGCTTCTGGTCTGCTGGTCTTGACACCTGTTCTTCTGAGTCTTGTCGGTGCTTGTTTCCTCAGCAGATTTCAAAGACGAGGCTTTCTGGAATCTGAGATGACTGTGGCAATCTACAGTCAATAAAAGAGGGAATACCTGATTTCATTACTGGAAGACTTAACCAGAAGCCTGTTTTGTACTGTCTATATAAGAAAGAGATGTTGCTTTTCTATCAGAAATTTAGCATGGGCATCAAAAGTCCTTCACAGGTTCTGGTTTACAAAAAAGTAGGTGTTTTATTGGTATCCATTGAGTAAGAGGCATTTGACTGAAAGTGCTGCTAAAGCAGTGAGGAGGCTTTTGCTCAGAGTCACGTCGAGGCCAAGGGAAGCCGAGGCTCACAGGACAAGATGGCACCTGCCTCCTGGAGCCGAGGGGCCTGCCTCGTGCTCGGTGGAGTTGTGGCCCAGTAGGCAAGAGTAGGGAGCTGGGTATGTGTCCTTCCCCAGCCAGGCTCGGCTGGCCCATCCGGCAGGAGCCTGGTCCAGACTGCCGCCTGTCCTTCGGTAGCACATGCTTCACTCCGTGTAGATGTGCATCGTGTCTGTCCTTCGCTTGCGAAGCTTGTTCTGCGGGTCAGCGTCACCATCAGCAGAGCCAGCCTCAGGGGATTCCCAAGTATTCCTTTTTACATATTACAATTACGCTTTGTATCTGAAATTTACTTAGGTTCTTACATTTTCATTTCCTTGGTCTTCGAACACAGTCTAAATTTTCATTTTCTGTATGTTTTATTTTCCCACCAGAGAGGGATGAATTTGAATATAGATTTCTTTTGCAAGCAGGTTATATGAGAATCCATATTTATTAAAAAAGATAAGCTGAACAGTGCTTATTTGACAAACCCCCTGGCTGCAGACAGTCACGCGCCCGCCCGGCTTCGACAGCTCGGGTGGGTTTGGCTTCCCCATCACCTGTCGGTGCAGGTGCTACTTGGCCCTGCCTCGTCTGAGAGTTGGGCCCTCCGCTATTCAGGACAGAAGGGGAAGGATAGAAAGAGAAGCGGAAGAGGACGGGCCGGCAAGAGGAGCATCACGTGCTGGACGAACTTGACTGTTGAAGAGACTCTCCTCCGTTACTTGCTGTGGCTTCTGGTCTGCTGGTCTTGACACCTGTTCTTCTGAGTCTTGTCGGTGCTTGTTTCCTCAGCAGATTTCAAAGACGAGGCTTTCTGGAATCTGAGATGACTGTGGCAATCTACAGTCAATAAAAGAGGGAATACCTGATTTCATTACTGGAAGACTTAACCAGAAGCCTGTTTTGTACTGTCTATATAAGAAAGAGATGTTGCTTTTCTATCAGAAATTTAGCATGGGCATCAAAAGTCCTTCACAGGTTCTGGTTTACAAAAAAGTAGGTGTTTTATTGGTATCCATTGAGTAAGAGGCATTTGACTGAAAGTGCTGCTAAAGCAGTGAGGAGGCTTTTGCTCAGAGTCACGTCGAGGCCAAGGGAAGCCGAGGCTCACAGGACAAGATGGCACCTGCCTCCTGGAGCCGAGGGGCCTGCCTCGTGCTCGGTGGAGTTGTGGCCCAGTAGGCAAGAGTAGGGAGCTGGGTATGTGTCCTTCCCCAGCCAGGCTCGGCTGGCCCATCCGGCAGGAGCCTGGTCCAGACTGCCGCCTGTCCTTCGGTAGCACATGCTTCACTCCGTGTAGATGTGCATCGTGTCTGTCCTTCGCTTGCGAAGCTTGTTCTGCGGGTCAGCGTCACCATCAGCAGAGCCAGCCTCAGGGGATTCCCAAGTATTCCTTTTTACATATTACAATTACGCTTTGTATCTGAAATTTACTTAGGTTCTTACATTTTCATTTCCTTGGTCTTCGAACACAGTCTAAATTTTCATTTTCTGTATGTTTTATTTTCCCACCAGAGAGGGATGAATTTGAATATAGATTTCTTTTGCAAGCAGGTTATATGAGAATCCATATTTATTAAAAAAGATAAGCTGAACAGTGCTTATTTGATTTTATAACATGATTACTCATTTTTCAGATAAATTTTATAGGGTTCTTTTATGCAGTGGATATGTCAAAGTATCTAAGTTGTGATACAGGTGAAAACATTTTAGTCTGGACCTAAAATAGAGAATATAGCCTGTTGTCTATGGCAAGTATACAATTGGTAATAATGCAGATTTGTTACATAACAGGTTCTTTTCCAGTATAATTCAGGAACTGTCTATTGGAGTCTGGAATTAAATTGCATTTAGGATCTAATCTGAGAAGCTCAAAGAAAGAACAGCGGGTTACCAGCTGCCCAATTTCTGGCTGTGGAAGAGAATAATTGTTAGGAATTTGGATATCTATTCCTACTGTTTTGTCTGTAGAGAATCTCATGATATTAATATTTTCCACAAGGGGGGAAAGAGACGGTATCACTGTTCATTTTGTGTAGCATCCTGCTGTTGATTCAGTATGATCCATATTCCCTTTGAGCAGGCTCTCCTTTATCTGTTCTAAAGACATTGCAATTTGGAGGGAGGGGGCTAAGCCTAGCATAGAGGTAAAAACAGGGAAGGACCTCATGTGAAAATGCATGTCTCAGTTCTGCTCTGTTTTCACCTTCCTGTCCTTCCCCCAGCTGAACAGACAAGCCCCATTCTCTTCTAAATGGCAGCAGCTTCCCACGGTCACCCTTTCAGAGAGGAAAAGTGAAAAGTAGAATAGAAATTAGCACTTCCCTGCAGGATGCCAAATCACTTAAAAGTGTTCTGGCGATTTTCAGGGTGTTGGAGGGAACCCTCCTCTGGCTGGTTGGAATGCAGATTGGTGCAGGTGCTCTGGACAACAAGATGTGGGTTCCCTAGAAAACTAAAAACAGGGCTACCGTATGACCCCGCCGTCCCACTCCGGGCATGTAGTAGGAGAAAAAGCTGCGTGCAGCCCGTGCTCACTGCAGTACTACTCACACTGCCCAAGACATGGCCGCAGCCCAAATGTCCACCCACAGGTGAATGGATGCATCTGTACAATGGGATATCATGCCGTCATCAAAAAAGAATGAAATGATGCCATTGCCAGCAACGTGGGTGGACCTAGAGACTGTCATAAGAAGTGAAATCAGAGGCACACATATCGTACGATATCAATTATATGTGGAATCTGAAAAAAATAATACAAATGAATTGATTTACAAAACAAAAATAGACCTATAGACATAGAAAACACACTGCTTATGGTTACCCATTATCAGGGGGAAGGGAGGGATAAATTAGGAGTTTGGGATTAAGAGATATACACTACTCTATATAAAATAGATAGCCAATAAGGGCCTACTGTATAGCGCAGGGAACTAGACTCAGTATCTTGTAACAATCTATGATGGAAAAGACTCTGAAAAAAGAATATATATGAACTGAGTCACTTTACTATACACCTGAAACTTACACAACATTGTAAATCAATTATAATTCAATAAAAAAAAGAGTGTGAGACAGAGCAGCTTCAGGTTAACTATTGGACTTGAATGATGGAGTGAGACCCAGGTTTATTTTCCAAAATAAACCTGGGCCCATTTGAGGGGAGGGGATGGAAGAAACAGAGGTATAGAGAAGCCCTCTCGGACTCTTAAGTTTAAGTCTGTCGTAGAGATTTGATCAAAGGCGCACGAGAAAGAAGGATTTCTCTAAAATGAAAAATGCCGTAAGTCAGCCAACAGCTGTCTCTATCCTCTGCTTGAACCTGTCATCTGAGTTCTGTGCTTTCTGTTCATTCATAGCAGTGGATTCATGCCAACTGAGATACCTCATTACAGACTAGTTAAGTGCTGGCTGATTGGCACATTCCACTGGCCCACGTCCTAACAGGTGACTTCCCCAGTATGCTCACCAACCTATGAATTTTTGTTACACTTTATACAAAGATCTGAGGCTCTGTACATTCCAAATATTTGTTCTTGAGGATGGTTTGTGAACAGTACTGATTTCTAGCCATGTATTAGACCCTCAGTGGTACTATTTAAAACCCTTAGCGCACAGTGAGAAAGTCAACCACCTCTTTGGAGAGTTACACAGGACAGATTCCTTCTGTGTACCTACAGGACAAATGGCGCATCCGCTAAGTTGTGTGATCCTTAGAGAATAATATATCTGCAGCTAACCTTTAGGGAGAACGTTCCTGTGGTCCTAAGCTGTAGAATTGGTGCCGTGGAGAGAGGATGAGCCCACAGGCACCTGGAGACAGTCCAAGGAGAGACAGGACCGGAGAAGCTCCTGTAGTTATCTGTAAAGTGAGACCAATGATAACGACTTCTTGCTAGGGAACCAGAGATGATGAAATGAGATGATAAATGAAAAGGGCTCCACTGGGTCCTAGGGCCGGGTGCTGGGTTCATATATCAGTTCGTAAATAAAGCATCGATAATAATAACTGCCTGGTGATAGACCTACAACATCCTCATTGTGTTTGTGGAGTGCAGCTGACTGGGCAAACTAGGGGCAGAGGAAGGCCTGTATTAATAATTTGTATACATTTTTACATCAATAATCATAGCCTGGTTTCTACGAAGAACGTGCATCAATTTTACCTCCCTGGGAGATGTGAGATCCTGCCAGCCGGTGTCTGGGTTCATTTTTAACTGCCTGGACGGTAAATGAGTAGAGTCAGCCAAAACCAGCAAATGGTTTCAGAGGTATAGAGAAGCCCTCTCGGACTCTTAAGTTTAAGTCTGTCGTAGAGATTTGATCAAAGGCGCACGAGAAAGAAGGATTTCTCTAAAATGAAAAATGCCGTAAGTCAGCCAACAGCTGTCTCTATCCTCTGCTTGAACCTGTCATCTGAGTTCTGTGCTTTCTGTTCATTCATAGCAGTGGATTCATGCCAACTGAGATACCTCATTACAGACTAGTTAAGTGCTGGCTGATTGGCACATTCCACTGGCCCACGTCCTAACAGGTGACTTCCCCAGTATGCTCACCAACCTATGAATTTTTGTTACACTTTATACAAAGATCTGAGGCTCTGTACATTCCAAATATTTGTTCTTGAGGATGGTTTGTGAACAGTACTGATTTCTAGCCATGTATTAGACCCTCAGTGGTACTATTTAAAACCCTTAGCGCACAGTGAGAAAGTCAACCACCTCTTTGGAGAGTTACACAGGACAGATTCCTTCTGTGTACCTACAGGACAAATGGCGCATCCGCTAAGTTGTGTGATCCTTAGAGAATAATATATCTGCAGCTAACCTTTAGGGAGAACGTTCCTGTGGTCCTAAGCTGTAGAATTGGTGCCGTGGAGAGAGGATGAGCCCACAGGCACCTGGAGACAGTCCAAGGAGAGACAGGACCGGAGAAGCTCCTGTAGTTATCTGTAAAGTGAGACCAATGATAACGACTTCTTGCTAGGGAACCAGAGATGATGAAATGAGATGATAAATGAAAAGGGCTCCACTGGGTCCTAGGGCCGGGTGCTGGGTTCATATATCAGTTCGTAAATAAAGCATCGATAATAATAACTGCCTGGTGATAGACCTACAACATCCTCATTGTGTTTGTGGAGTGCAGCTGACTGGGCAAACTAGGGGCAGAGGAAGGCCTGTATTAATAATTTGTATACATTTTTACATCAATAATCATAGCCTGGTTTCTACGAGAAGAACGTGCATCAATTTTTACCTCCCCT
This sequence comes from Tragulus kanchil, assembly GCA_022376925.1. Classification (NCBI taxonomy): domain Eukaryota; kingdom Metazoa; phylum Chordata; class Mammalia; order Artiodactyla; family Tragulidae; genus Tragulus; species Tragulus kanchil. The sequence goes on along the minus strand of JAIOJX010000004.1, from coordinate 161,782,695 downwards.
GGGAGATGTGAGATCCTGCCAGCCGGTGTCTGGGTTCACCCCGGGGGTCTCCTTCTCGGCAGCTCCCGAGGGTCTTGGCACAGCTGAGCGGGGACGGTGGACAGAGTGAGCCCTTGGATCTCAGGAGCAGTCTGGCTTGCATTTGGTCTCTTCTACTTTATCGCTGTGTGTTCTGGACCTGAAGCTGGACCACCCTTCCTCAACGAAAGACTAGTTGTCCAGCCTTTGCGGGTGTGGACAGCAGCGGGCTTTCCGTCCTCAGTCTCCAGGCTCCCTCAGCTTCACGGAGCTGCCAGCCCAACATTGTGCCTTTCCAAGGGTGGCCCACATCCATGACAGATAGACATGGGGGTGTAAGTCTTCTCCATTTTTGACCTGATGCAAGACAGTTCTCATCTCACTTCCTGAGTGTCCATGAGTCTGTTTGGAGTTGTCAGAGCTGCATCCCAGCTCTGCTTTTCCCTCCACCAGGTCCCCAGTCCTTCCCCCCGCTTGGGGGTTGATCTGAAGGGCACTATCTAATAAACACCCAACTCTGTTTCATATGTGCTTCCTGGAGAATCACACTCTAGCGTCGCCTAAGCTTGGCCTGAGTCTTTCATTTACTCTGTTTTCTCATCTCTAAAACGTCAGCAGTAACACCAGCCTCCCTAGATAGGTGCTGGCCTTGGTGCTCGTTAGATGACCTGGTGTATAAGGAAGAACCTGTTGTCTCTGGTCCGGGAGACACCAGCACTAGGGCTGATGTATTCTGGTAAGTCTAAATGACCTTTAGAGCTAAGATAAATAGAACCGGCTTTTGGGAAAAAACTATGGAACCGAGAAGCTCCTGTAGTTATCTGTAAAGTGAGACCAATGATAACGACTAACCTGAAATAAAAGGGCTCCACTGGGTCCTAGCGCCGGGTGCTGGGTTCATATATCAGTTCGTAAATAAAGCATCGATAATAATAACTGCCTGGTGATAGACCTACAACATCCTCATTGTGTTTGTGGAGTGCAGCTGACTGGGCAAACTAGGGGCAGAGGAAGGCCTGTATTAATAATTTGTATACATTTTTACATCAATAATCATAGCCTGGTTTCTACGAGAAGAACGTGCATCAATTTTTACCTCCCCTGGGAGATGTGAGATCCTGCCAGCCGGTGTCTGGGTTCACCCCGGTGGTCTCCTTCTCAGCAGCTCCCGAGGGTCTTGGCACAGCTGAGCGGGGACGGTGGACAGAGTGAGCCCTTGGATCTCAGGAGCAGTCTGGCTTGCATTTGGTCTCTTCTACTTTATCGCTGTGTGTTCTGGACCTGAAGCTGGACCACCCTTCCTCAACGAAAGACTAGTTGTCCAGCCTTTGCGGGTGTGGACAGCAGCGGGCTTTCCGTCCTCAGTCTCCAGGCTCCCTCAGCTTCACGGAGCTGCCAGCCCAACATTGTGCCTTTCCAAGGGTGGCCCACATCCATGACAGATAGACATGGGGGTGTAAGTCTTCTCCATTTTTGACCTGATGCAAGACAGTTCTCATCTCACTTCCTGAGTGTCCATGAGTCTGTTTGGAGTTGTCAGAGCTGCATCCCAGCTCTGCTTTTCCCTCCACCAGGTCCCCAGTCCTTCCCCCCGCTTGGGGGTTGATCTGAAGGGCACTATCTAATAAACACCCAACTCTGTTTCATATGTGCTTCCTGGAGAATCACACTCTAGCGTCGCCTAAGCTTGGCCTGAGTCTTTCATTTACTCTGTTTTCTCATCTCTAAAACGTCAGCAGTAACACCAGCCTCCCTAGATAGGTGCTGGCCTTGGTGCTCGTTAGATGACCTGGTGTATAAGGAAGAACCTGTTGTCTCTGGTCCGGGAGACACCAGCACTAGGGCTGATGTATTCTGGTAAGTCTAAATGACCTTTAGAGCTAAGATAAATAGAACCTGAAAATGCTTTGAGGATATGTGTTAATAATCAAAGTCCCAGTGGCCTATGGAACAAAAGTTGTTTCATACGTACATTGGCCCCTCTGAGCCTGCTTGACCACCCCGTGGTGGATGCTATGCAGACTTGAGGTCCTGAGCCCCGTCTTGGTGAAATGCCCGAAGCCCACGCTACACCGACGTGGCGTCCGGAAGTTTAGTGAATACCTGAGGACCTGTGTTCTGTAGGTTAATGGAATGCCTGATTTTGGAAACCCAAGACCTAGGTCACTCCTTGTCGGGCATGAGACAGACGTATATCCAGGATTACTTGCCAGCTGATCTTGAACTTTTTCTCTGGAGTGTGTTGTTCCCTGGAGAAGCCTGCTTCTGTTCCCCAGCCCACCTCAGGGGTTGCCTCACCGGTGGTACTTAATCCAGCAGATCTGACCATCCTGCATCCCAGATGTGAGTCCCGGAGACATGCGTGAGTACAGCACCATCTCTTTATATCACTGCTTCTGCTCCCTCAGCTGAGATGCTGCACTGGCTTCGTGATGCTGCTGAAAAAAATTTCCCCAAACTTGGGTGCTTTCAACACCAGCAGCTTCTAAATACTGGACTTGATCATTTCACAGAAATCAAAACTAAGCTGTGGCAGAGGTGGGTCCCTGGAGGCTCTGAGGGAGGTTTTCATGCCTCTTTCCTGGCTCCTGGTGGTTTCCAGAAATCCTTGGTGTACCTTGGCTTGGGGCTTTGAACTCCAATCTCTGTCTCCATCTTGAAGTGGGTTTCTCTTAGTGTTTCTGCATTGTGTCCGCCTCTGATACTGGCCGTTGCTCTCCCAGCTCTGCTTTTCCCTCCACCAGGTCCCCAGTCCTTCCCCGCTTGGGGTTGATCTGAAGGGCACTATCTAATAAACACCCAACTCTGTTTCATATGTGCTTCCTGGAGAATCACACTCTAGCCGCCTAAGCTTGGCCTGAGTCTTTCATTTACTCTGTTTTCTCATCTCTAAAACGTCAGCAGTAACACCAGCCTCCCTAGATAGGTGCTGGCCTTGGTGCTCGTTAGATGACCTGGTGTATAAGGAAGAACCTGTTGTCTCTGGTCCGGGAGACACCAGCACTAGGGCTGATGTATTCTGGTAAGTCTAAATGACCTTTAGAGCTAAGATAAATAGAACCTGAAAATGCTTTGAGGATATGTGTTAATAATCAAAGTCCCAGTGGCCTATGGAACAAAAGTTGTTTCATACGTACATTGGCCCCTCTGAGCCTGCTTGACCACCCCGTGGTGGATGCTATGCAGACTTGAGGTCCTGAGCCCCGTCTTGGTGAAATGCCCGAAGCCCACGCTACACCGACGTGGCGTCCGGAAGTTTAGTGAATACCTGAGGACCTGTGTTCTGTAGGTTAATGGAATGCCTGATTTTGGAAACCCAAGACCTAGGTCACTCCTTGTCGGGCATGAGACAGACGTATATCCAGGATTACTTGCCAGCTGATCTTGAACTTTTTCTCTGGAGTGTGTTGTTCCCTGGAGAAGCCTGCTTCTGTTCCCCAGCCCACCTCAGGGGTTGCCTCACCGGTGGTACTTAATCCAGCAGATCTGACCATCCTGCATCCCAGATGTGAGTCCCGGAGACATGCGTGAGTACAGCACCATCTCTTTATATCACTGCTTCTGCTCCCTCAGCTGAGATGCTGCACTGGCTTCGTGATGCTGCTGAAAAAATTACCCCAAACTTGGGTGCTTTCAACACCAGCAGCTTCTAAATACTGGACTTGATCATTTCACAGAAATCAAAACTAAGCTGTGGCAGAGGTGGGTCCCCTGGAGGCTCTGAGGGAGGTTTTCATGCCTCTTTCCTGGCTCCTGGTGGTTTCCAGAAATCCTTGGTGTACCTTGGCTTGGGGCTTTGAACTCCAATCTCTGTCTCCATCTTGAAGTGGGTTTCTCTTAGTGTTTCTGCATTGTGTCCGCTCTGTCTCTTCTCAGGATACTGGCCGTTGTCGTTAAGGCCCACGATGATGATCTCATAGCAGAATCTTTAATTTAACCCAAGGCCCTTAATCCAAAAAATAAAAGCAGTACTCTGAGGTTCCCAGTGGACATAACTTGGGGACCAGTATTCAACTCACTGCCAATATCAGGCCCACAGCTGGACAACAGGTCCAATCCTCGCCTACCTGGCTTGCTTCAGACCCGCCATGCATTCTCCAAGACCAGAGTCTGTGGGGTTCCCCTTCTCTTGGGTGCTCAGGTGTTCCTAAGCTCTGTGGTGTACAACATACGAAGATACCTCCCTCTACGATATTTATGGTAACACAGGAAAATAAAGTAAAACTAGAATTCAGAAGGAGGAAACATAAGGGAATTCCACTCTTGTTTAAACAGAACTCTCATCCATACGGCAATCAGCAAGGATTCCTGAGGATCCGTAGCAGATAGGTAGGGGAACTAAACACCTGCTGCCATTGGCGCTTTGCCCCATTAAAAAAAAAAAACAGGAGGTATGGTCACATTTTTCTAAAAAGTTGAGATAAAGGTTTCAAAATGTTTTCAGTGTATAAGCTTCTTCCAGCCACTTCGAATTTTCTCATTGTTTGTAGTAATTTTTCATTTGATCCTCTTAGAATTTCCAGGTAGATAATCATGTCATTTTAAAGTGAATCTCCACGTGCTGATTTTTAAAACCACCTTTTCTTTCCAGGTGCATTGTTTAGTACCTCCAGAAATTAAATGTGGTGGGAGTTAAAGCAGGATTGATGTTTGTCCTTTAATCAACATGCTGGCTTTTGGGTTAAGTTAAATAAATATTATAATTTAAAGATTGTAACCATCTATTCTTATTTTGAGATATTTTCTGTTTTCATTTTTTTAAAACAATTATCTTGAACTTTTTCAAAATGATGTTTTTTTTAAAGTAACTCATGGGCAAGATTGTACAATTTCTCCCCTTTCATAATATAGAACTATTTTTGAATTTCTGAAATTAACCCTAGTAGGTCATGTGGTGATCTTCCCTTGGGAACTCCAATCTCTGTCTCCATCTTGAAGTGGGTTTCTCTTAGTGCTTCTGCTTTTTTTAACTGGCCGTTGTCGTTAAGGCCCACGATGATGATCTCATAGCAGAATCTTTAATTTAACCCAAGGCCCTTAATCCAAAAAATAAAAGCAGTACTCTGAGGTTCCCAGTGGACATAACTTGGGGACCAGTATTCAACTCACTGCCAATATCAGGCCCACAGCTGGACAACAGGTCCAATCCTCGCCTACCTGGCTTGCTTCAGACCCGCCATGCATTCTCCAAGACCAGAGTCTGTGGGGTTCCCCTTCTCTTGGGTGCTCAGGTGTTCCTAAGCTCTGTGGTGTACAACATACGAAGATACCTCCCTCTACGATATTTATGGTAACACAGGAAAATAAAGTAAAACTAGAATTCAGAAGGAGGAAACATAAGGGAATTCCACTCTTGTTTAAACAGAACTCTCATCCATACGGCAATCAGCAAGGATTCCTGAGGATCCGTAGCAGATAGGTAGGGGAACTAAACACCTGCTGCCATTGGCGCTTTGCCCCATTAAAAAAAAAAAACAGGAGGTATGGTCACATTTTTCTAAAAAGTTGAGATAAAGGTTTCAAAATGTTTTCAGTGTATAAGCTTCTTCCAGCCACTTCGAATTTTCTCATTGTTTGTAGTAATTTTTCATTTGATCCTCTTAGAATTTCCAGGTAGATAATCATGTCATTTTAAAGTGAATCTCCACGTGCTGATTTTTAAAACCACCTTTTCTTTCCAGGTGCATTGTTTAGTACCTCCAGAAATTAAATGTGGTGGGAGTTAAAGCAGGATTGATGTTTGTCCTTTAATCAACATGCTGGCTTTTGGGTTAAGTTAAATAAATATTATAATTTAAAGATTGTAACCATCTATTCTTATTTTGAGATATTTTCTGTTTTCATTTTTTTAAAACAATTATCTTGAACTTTTTCAAAATGATGTTTTTTTTAAAGTAACTCATGGGCAAGATTGTACAATTTCTCCCCTTTCATAATATAGAACTATTTTTGAATTTCTGAAATTAACCCTAGTAGGTCATGTGGTGATTTTATCTAATTTGCTGCTTTTTTCTTTTGACTAATAAACGGAGGATGGGTGAATCTCTTTTGATAATAATAACCGCAAACAGAGGCACTAGGGGTGAGGCTAGGGGTGATTTGGGGTGCTTCACTCATAAGTGATGACCTTCCATTTCAAATACACATTTAGATTAGAGGGCGTACCCTTTTATCTGTGCAAATTCTTCTGTTTAGATTTACTTTCCTTTCTGGGTTGTTTTGTTCAAAGATTTACTCTTACATACAGTCTCTTTTATCCAAGCTTACAGTTATATTTTGTAGCGTTCAGTGATCACTTGTCATGAGACTCCCCTCTATAACCTCTGTTCTTATGTTTTCTTTTCACTAGTTAGTTTCTTACTCTTCATATTTGTCCTTTCTGTATGTATTTCTGAGACATCTAACGTGTTTTAAATTTGTTTTTCTTTATTCCTCCAAAGAATGAGTTTGGAATATATTTATTTTTATTGAATTTTTGTTGATTTCAGGGTTTTTTTCTTTATGAATTCTTATGTTAATTTTCCTGAGTTTGTTTATATTGTATTTTGAACTTCTTGTGTGAGATGCTAAATCCATGTATTTTTTCTCTCTTATTCATTTATGTAGATACTGAGGCTATACATTTTCCTCTGGAGTCTGCTTTAGCTCTGTCCTATATATGGGCTTATCATTATTTTCTAGATATTTTTCTGATGTGGTTTGAATTTCTTTTTTTTTGGCCACTTCTGTTGGTCTTTCATTTATTTGTTTTCATCCATCTTGTCCTTTGGCCTGTGTGGGCCTTCCATCGCAGTGGCCTCTTGCTGCAGAGCACCGGCTCTGGGCACATGTGCTCCAGAGCTCTGGCTTGGTAGTTGGCACATCAATCCAGCCGCTCTGCAGCATGTGGGATCTTCCCAGGCCAGGGACCAAACTGGCGCCCCTTTCACTGCAAGGTGGTGTCCTCACACACTGGACCACCAGGGAAGCCCTTGAATTTCTTTTTTACACAGGAGAAACTTTTGCTGTTGTTTTTTAAAGTAACTCATGGGCAAGATTGTACAATTTCTCCCCTTTCATAATATAGAACTATTTTTGAATTTCTGAAATTAACCCTAGTAGGTCATGTGGTGATTTTATCTAATTTGCTGCTTTTTTCTTTTGACTAATAAACGGAGGATGGGTGAATCTCTTTTGATAATAATAACCGCAAACAGAGGCACTAGGGGTGAGGCTAGGGGTGATTTGGGGTGCTTCACTCATAAGTGATGACCTTCCATTTCAAATACACATTTAGATTAGAGGGCGTACCCTTTTATCTGTGCAAATTCTTCTGTTTAGATTTACTTTCCTTTCTGGGTTGTTTTGTTCAAAGATTTACTCTTACATACAGTCTCTTTTATCCAAGCTTACAGTTATATTTTGTAGCGTTCAGTGATCACTTGTCATGAGACTCCCCTCTATAACCTCTGTTCTTATGTTTTCTTTTCACTAGTTAGTTTCTTACTCTTCATATTTGTCCTTTCTGTATGTATTTCTGAGACATCTAACGTGTTTTAAATTTGTTTTTCTTTATTCCTCCAAAGAATGAGTTTGGAATATATTTATTTTTATTGAATTTTTGTTGATTTCAGGGTTTTTTTCTTTATGAATTCTTATGTTAATTTTCCCTGAGTTTGTTTATATTGTATTTTGAACTTCTTGTGTGAGATGCTAAATCCATGTATTTTTTCTCTCTTATTCATTTATGTAGATACTGAGGCTATACATTTTCCTCTGGAGTCTGCTTTAGCTCTGTCCTATATATGGGCTTATCATTATTTTCTAGATATTTTTCTGATGTGGTTTGAATTTCTTTTTTTTTGGCCACTTCTGTTGGTCTTTCATTTATTTGTTTTCATCCATCTTGTCCTTTGGCCTGTGTGGGCCTTCCATCGCAGTGGCCTCTTGCTGCAGAGCACCGGCTCTGGGCACATGTGCTCCAGAGCTCTGGCTTGGTAGTTGGCACATCAATCCAGCCGCTCTGCAGCATGTGGGATCTTCCCAGGCCAGGGACCAAACTGGCGCCCCTTTCACTGCAAGGTGGTGTCCTCACACACTGGACCACCAGGGAAGCCCTTGAATTTCTTTTTTACACAGGAGAAACTTTTGCTGTTGTTTTATTTTTAGACAATGGTGGATATTTCTCTTCTGTTTTTAAAAAAATAATTTTAGCGTTTTCTGCATTGAGAATAGAGAATTGTATATTTTATTTCACCATTTCAAAATGTTTTGAGTTTAGCAAGTCTGAGTTTGGTCATCTAAGGCCATCTTGAGTTTCTCTTTTCTCTTAGAATGAAATTGACCTTTCTGCCTTGTTGCCCAATGGCACCATTATTTTTGATGTCCAGAAATTTTACTGCAATTGAAGTTTTATGAATACTTTGCATTTAATCTATTTTTCATAGTTCCCTTTTTAAAATTTTTATTTATTTAATTACTTTTGGCTATTCTGGGTTTTCACTGCTGACACAGGCTCTTCTCTAGTTGCAGATTGTGGGGGCTACTCTCTAGCTGAGGTGAGCAGGCTTCTTGTTGCGGTGACTTCTCTTGTTGTGGAACTCGGGCTCTAGGGCACATGGGCTTCAGTAGTTGCGAAACATGGGCTCCATAGTTGCAGCTCCAAGGCCCTAGAGCACAGGCTCCATAGCTGTGGCTCACAGGCTTAATTGCTCTACGGCATGTGGGATCTTCCTGGATCAGGGATTGAACTCGTGTCTGCTGCGTTGGCTGTTATACTCTTTACCACTGAGCTACCAGGGAAGCCACCAGAGCACCCTTTTAATATAAGCTACATACCACTACTACTACTGCCCGTCCTTCTTGTTGTTAGCACTAGAGCTCTCTGAGCATGGGGAGGGTTGAATCGCTGTATTCAATGAGGCTCTGGTCACTGGATCTTTGTAGCCAGTGGTGATGCTGACTGGCAGAACCTCCTGTCTCAGAGTGAGGTGGCTTCTCACAATACTCCTGGTGATGCCGTTCCTTCTGGAGCCCCATCTTTTGAACATTCTGAATCCACGAAGACTTCCACCGGTGTTCCCACGAAACAAGAACCTAGCTCTCACAGACTTCTCACCTTGACTTACATCCTTACTTTCTGTTTGAATCCTCACCCCCCCCCTTTATGAGGGTTCTCTTCTAGTGTGTTTTCTTCGTTTTCCACCTCTACGTTCTACATACATTCAGTAGACCTCTTTTGTTGTTGTTGTTCATTCACTCAGTCTTGTCTGACTCTTTGCAATCCCATGGACTGCAGTCTGCTAGGCTTCCCTGTCCTGCACCATCTCTTGGAGTCTGCTGAAACTCATGTCCATCGAGACAGTGATGGCCCTCCAACCACTTCATCCACTGTTGGATGTCCCCTTCTCCTCCTGCCTGCAGTCTTTCCCAGCATCAGAGTCTTTTCCAGTGATTTGGCTTTTCACATCAGGTGGCTGAAGTATTGGAGCTTCAGCTTCAGCATTACTCCTTCCAATGAATATTCAGGGTTTATTGCCTTTAGTATTGACTGATTTGAACTCCTTGCTGTCCAAGGGACTCTCAAGAGTCTTCTCCAGCACCACATTCTAAGGCATCAATTCTGTGGTGCTTAGCCATTTTATTGTCCAGCTGTCATACCTGTACACAGCTACTGGAAAATTACAGCTTGGACTAGATAGACTTATTACGTAACCCTGAAAATTTTTTCAAGTCCTCTAGGGCACATGGGCTTCAGTAGTTGCGAAACATGGGCTCCATAGTTGCAGCTCCAAGGCCCTAGAGCACAGGCTCCATAGCTGTGGCTCACAGGCTTAATTGCTCTCGGCATGTGGGATCTTCCTGGATCAGGGATTGAACTCGTGTCTGCTGCGTTGGCTGTTATACTCTTTACCACTGAGCTACCAGGGAAGCCACCAGAGCACCCTTTTAATATAAGCTACATACCACTACTACTACTGCCCGTCCTTCTTGTTGTTAGCACTAGAGCTCTCTGAGCATGGGGAGGGTTGAATCGCTGTATTCAATGAGGCTCTGGTCACTGGATCTTTGTAGCCAGTGGTGATGCTGACTGGCAGAACCTCCTGTCTCAGAGTGAGGTGGCTTCTCACAATACTCCTGGTGATGCCGTTCCTTCTGGAGCCCCATCTTTTGAACATTCTGAATCCACGAAGACTTCCACCGGTGTTCCCACGAAACAAGAACCTAGCTCTCACAGACTTCTCACCTTGACTTACATCCTTACTTTCTGTTTGAATCCTCACCCCCCCCCTTTATGAGGGTTCTCTTCTAGTGTGTTTTCTTCGTTTTCCACCTCTACGTTCTACATACATTCAGTAGACCTCTTTTGTTGTTGTTGTTCATTCACTCAGTCTTGTCTGACTCTTTGCAATCCCATGGACTGCAGTTTGCTAGGCTTCCCTGTCCTGCACCATCTCTTGGAGTCTGCTGAAACTCATGTCCATCGAGACAGTGATGGCCCTCCAACCACTTCATCCACTGTTGGATGTCCCCTTCTCCTCCTGCCTGCAGTCTTTCCCAGCATCAGAGTCTTTTCCAGTGATTTGGCTTTTCACATCAGGTGGCTGAAGTATTGGAGCTTCAGCTTCAGCATTACTCCTTCCAATGAATATTCAGGGTTTATTGCCTTTAGTATTGACTGATTTGAACTCCTTGCTGTCCAAGGGACTCTCAAGAGTCTTCTCCAGCACCACATTCTAAGGCATCAATTCTGTGGTGCTTAGCCATTTTTTTATTGTCCAGCTGTCATACCTGTACACAGCTACTGGAAAAATTACAGCTTGGACTAGATAGACTTATGTCAACAAAGTAATAACCCTGATATTTAATACACTGTCTAGGTTTTTCATAGCTTTTTTTTCCAAGGAGCAAGCGTCTTTTCATTTCTTGGCTCTAGTCACTGTCTGCAGTGATTTTGGAGGCCAAAAAAATAGTCTGTCACTGTTTCCATTGTTTCCCCATCTGTTTATCATGTTTTGATGGGACTGGATGCCATGATCTTCATTGAGCTTTAAGCCAGCATCTTCACTCACCTCTTTGACCCTTATCAAGAAGACCTTTAGTTCTTCTTAGCTTTCTGCCATAAGGCTGATGTCATGTGTATATCTGAAATTATTGACATGTCTCCCAGTAATCTTGCTTCTATCTCGTGCTTCATCCAGTCCAGAATTTTGCATGATGTACTCTGCATATAAGTTAAATAAGCTGGGTGACAATATACAGCCTTGACAGACTCCTTCATACCCTCCTTGGAATCTGGAAGTTCTATTGATCTTCTAACTTTGTCAAATATATAAATGACCTCTGCATTTCTTGTGTTATTTTTTGTTCTGGATAATTTCTAGGAAAAGAAGGATAATTTTTCTCTTTGTGGATCAAACTGGAAATGTTTCTATTTTAACCTTTTCTTGGACTTGTTAAAAGTTCACCTTCTATGCCATACCCAAACCTCAAACTCTGATCAAGACATTGACTAAAATTGGGACGCAGATGAAGAAAAGAACAGATAAAGAGGTTAAACAGAGTTTTATTATAAAGTAGAGTATTGTTCTAAGATTCCTAGCCATGGATTGTTGTATTAGCTTGGGCTGCTCTGATGGAATTACATAGACTGGATGGCTTAAGCTCTACAAATCTGCTTTCTCCGAGTTCCAGAGCTTGGTAGTCAGAGGCTGGGGACGAGTGAGGGCTCTGCTCCTGAGCAGTAGACAGCTGCCTTCTCACTGTGCCCTCACATGGTAGGGAGAGAAGAGAGTAATGAACATTCTGTTTTCTTTTCTCATGCTTGTGTATCTGTGTCTCTCTGTGCTCAATTACTCAGTTGTCTCTGACTCTTATGCAACCGCATGGACTGTAGCCCTCCGGGTTCCTCTGTGGGATTTTCCAGCAAGTAATAACCCTGATATTTAATACACTGTCTAGGTTTTTCATAGCTTTTTTTTCCAAGGAGCAAGCGTCTTTTCATTTCTTGGCTCTAGTCACTGTCTGCAGTGATTTTGGAGGCCAAAAAAATAGTCTGTCACTGTTTCCATTGTTTCCCCATCTGTTTATCATGTTTTGATGGGACTGGATGCCATGATCTTCATTGAGCTTTAAGCCAGCATCTTCACTCACCTCTTTGACCCTTATCAAGAAGACCTTTAGTTCTTCTTAGCTTTCTGCCATAAGGCTGATGTCATGTGTATATCTGAAATTATTGACATGTCTCCCAGTAATCTTGCTTCTATCTCGTGCTTCATCCAGTCCAGAATTTTGCATGATGTACTCTGCATATAAGTTAAATAAGCTGGGTGACAATATACAGCCTTGACAGACTCCTTCATACCCTCCTTGGAATCTGGAAGTTCTATTGATCTTCTAACTTTGTCAAATATATAAATGACCTCTGCATTTCTTGTGTTATTTTTTGTTCTGGATAATTTCTAGGAAAAGAAGGATAATTTTTCTCTTTGTGGATCAAACTGGAAATGTTTCTATTTTAACCTTTTCTTGGACTTGTTAAAAGTTCACCTTCTATGCCATACCCAAACCTCAAACTCTGATCAAGACATTGACTAAAATTGGGACACAGATGAAGAAAAGAACAGATAAAGAGGTTAAACAGAGTTTTATTATAAAGTAGAGTATTGTTCTAAGATTCCTAGCCATGGATTGTTGTATTAGCTTGGGCTGCTCTGATGGAATTACATAGACTGGATGGCTTAAGCTCTACAAATCTGCTTTCTCCGAGTTCCAGAGCTTGGTAGTCAGAGGCTGGGGACGAGTGAGGGCTCTGCTCCTGAGCAGTAGACAGCTGCCTTCTCACTGTGCCCTCACATGGTAGGGAGAGAAGAGAGAGTAATGAACATTCTGTTTTCTTTTCTCATGCTTGTGTATCTGTGTCTCTCTGTGCTCAATTACTCAGTTGTCTCTGACTCTTATGCAACCGCATGGACTGTAGCCCTCCGGGTTCCTCTGTGGGATTTTCCAGCAAGAACACTGGAGTGGGTTGCCATGTCCTCCACCAGGATCTTCCCAATGCAGAGATATAACCTGTGTCTCCAGGATCTCCTGCGTTGTCAGGTGAATTCTTTACCATGGAGCCCACGAGAAGGACGCTGAAATCAGGTCAGATCAGAGCCCACTCTTAGGTTTCCATTTATTCTGAATTCCTTCCTCACTGTCACCACACTGGAGGTTAGGGCCTCTGCATGTGAACTTGGGGGGCAGACACGGTTCAGTCCACAGCAGTGGGTTTGTCTGCTTTACTCCAAGTTTACCAAGTCTGGGTCTCAGACATTCTCACTCTCCTCTCTCATTTGAACTGTTCTGCTGGGAGGCAAACCTGAGCAGACCAGACGCAGAGTGAAAGTGGTGAAGGAACCCATGTCTGAGGCCTTCAGGGACCAGTGGCAAACCCCTGATTTGGAGACAACAGCTGAGATAGTGGGGACCCTCCTTACATGCTCACACTCTCCTGCTCTGTGTTCTTATTACACTTTTCTATATGAATCCTCACTTCATATGTCAGGGTGCTTTTTGGTCTGTATGTCCTTCAATCATGTGTTCCCTGGACTCTGAGAGGAGCTTCTGAGGTTTCTGGCAGGAGCCAAAGCTTTAGAATGTTCGTGCTTGTCCCAGCACGGAGGGTACTTAATGTTAAGTGGACGCCCGAATGAATGGATGCCACACAGATGAAAAGAATAAAGAGGTTAAACAGAGTTTTATTATAAAGTAGAGTATTGTTCTAAGATTCCTAGCCATGGATTTTTATTAGCTTGGGCTGCTCTGATGGAATTACATAGACTGGATGGCTTAAGCTCTACAAATCTGCTTTCTCCGAGTTCCAGAGCTTGGTAGTCAGAGGCTGGGGACGAGTGAGGGCTCTGCTCCTGAGCAGTAGACAGCTGCCTTCTCACTGTGCCCTCACATGGTAGGGAGAGAAGAGAGAGTAATGAACATTCTGTTTTCTTTTCTCATGCTTGTGTATCTGTGTCTCTCTGTGCTCAATTACTCAGTTGTCTCTGACTCTTATGCAACCGCATGGACTGTAGCCCTCCGGGTTCCTCTGTGGGATTTTCCAGCAAGAACACTGGAGTGGGTTGCCATGTCCTCCACCAGGGGATCTTCCCAATGCAGAGATATAACCTGTGTCTCCAGGATCTCCTGCGTTGTCAGGTGAATTCTTTACCATGGAGCCCACGAGAAGGACGCTGAAATCAGGTCAGATCAGAGCCCACTCTTAGGTTTCCATTTACTCTGAATTCCTTCCTCACTGTCACCACACTGGAGGTTAGGGCCTCTGCATGTGAACTTGGGGGGCAGACACGGTTCAGTCCACAGCAGTGGGTTTGTCTGCTTTACTCCAAGTTTACCAAGTCTGGGTCTCAGACATTCTCACTCTCCTCTCTCATTTGAACTGTTCTGCTGGGAGGCAAACCTGAGCAGACCAGACGCAGAGTGAAAGTGGTGAAGGAACCCATGTCTGAGGCCTTCAGGGACCAGTGGCAAACCCCTGATTTGGAGACAACAGCTGAGATAGTGGGGACCCTCCTTACATGCTCACACTCTCCTGCTCTGTGTTCTTATTACACTTTTCTATATGAATCCTCACTTCATATGTCAGGGTGCTTTTTGGTCTGTATGTCCTTCAATCATGTGTTCCCTGGACTCTGAGAGGAGCTTCTGAGGTTTCTGGCAGGAGCCAAAGCTTTAGAATGTTCGTGCTTGTCCCAGCACGGAGGGTACTTAATGTTAAGTGGACGCCCGAATGAATGGATGCCTAAGGGATGGGATGCTAGGTACATGTGAGCACAGTCAGATGGATAGACATTGTAAGCTGTGCTTCAGACCCATTCTGGATAGTTCCCTCTCCTCTGGTTGGCCTTTACTACTTCTCTAACAGCTTTTTGTAATTTGGAGGAATTTTGGTCAGTTTTTTTTCTTATAAATAATCTTCATGTTGATTGAGTTATCAGAGTAAAACCTATCATTTCTAAACAAAATTTAAAAGTAAGTGTACAGACTAAACAATTATTCCCTTCCCTTCCCTTAACTCTGTCTCATATGGAAATTAAAAAATTTTGTAGAAGTGGTCGATGTGTAAACATTTGACCCTATTGTTAGATTATTACAGAAAACCTTAAATATTTTGAGCTCATCTCTTGGATCAATTTAGGATTCTCATTTCTTATTTGACATGTTTTAAAATCTAATACTTACAACATTTGTGAAAAAAAAAAAGTTAAGTATTTCCATTTCTTCTAGGCCTTTTGATGTGCATATAACTTAAGAATTAGTCTGACTGTCTCTAGTCCAGGTCTCAATCAATGTTTGCCTTCAAAATGAATCACTGTTCTCCACCTTTCATCTTGTTTCCCCTGCCCTGGGTACCTCGCCAACTCCTGGGGGACTCCAGGCTGACCCACAGGTCTCCACAGGAGCCTTCTAAAACTCGTGTGCCTTCACCGTCCTTCAGTGGTTCTCATTCCCTGGAGAGCATGTAGTTCAGGCCTCCTGGGACACTGCTCAGAGTCCTGTACCACCTGCCCCTCCCTGGCAAGACTCTGAGCCCTGCAGAGACTGAGCCTCTGCTCTTCTTACGTTAGGACGGTTACTTTGTCCTCTGTCTGGACCTCCCTGCTGTTGCCACCTGGCCACTCCTTGAGGATGGGCCAGGTGTGTCCCAGAGAAGGTCCTCCGTGGCCCACGAATTTGTCCCAGGAGCCCAGTGATCATGTTCCTCGCCTCTCAAGCTCACTGGCTCTCTCTTCTGCCTCCCCTGTTACCTGGATACTCCTTGTAGAAGGCATTTTCCTTTGCTCTCTCCAGAAACGGTGATGATTCTTAAATAAGAAGCATGCTTCTATCCACTGTGTCTAATTTTGTTATAAAACTAGGAATGCTTACTTATGTGCTGTACTAGCAAAAGAAGTTAAATTGTTTTGTAAAATATTTTTGCTGAATCCTCCAGAACTAAATGACATACTTCCCCTTTTCAAAGACAGCCTGATGTACATAATAGTGAATAGAATAGAACTGCTTTAATTTTGGAGTCAGAAAGACTTGAGCTCAAGTCCCAGTTGTGTGTAAATGGATTGAATGAATTTTAGCAAGTGACTTAGCTTCTCTGAGCATTCGTTTACTTATCTGTAAAGAGGACCAATAACAGAATTGGACTGAGGATTAGAGACTGTGTGTCTGTAATTCCTAGCTGAGTGTTTGACCTGTGTTGTGTTTTGTTCAATAAATGTCAGCTATTCGTTAGGTTATGGATTTCTGGGTTTTCTCTCTCTGGCCTGTTTTTTTTTTTTTTTTTTTTTTTAATCAACTTTTAACATCAGGAGAGAATTTCTTCCTGAGGTATTTAAATGGGTGAAAATATCCAACACCCAGAAAGATGCCCCATGATGATATTTTAGAGCAGTTAATGGAAGAATCATGTAAACCTAGCGGGAACTATTATAACCAGTATTGTCGTTTTCCAGTCACTCAGTCCTTTTTGACTCTGTGACCCAATGGACCGCAGCATGCCAGGCATCTCTGTCCTCCACTATCTCCCGAGTTTGCTCAAGTTCATGTCCATTGAGTCAGTGATACTATCTAGCCATGAATAGATGCCAGAGGGATGGGACGATGGACACCCATGTGCCCAACTGGCTGTAGAGCCGTTGTAAGCATCCCTCTGCTTTGGACAAACCCAGTGAGGGTGGTGGTGAGCAGTTCTTTCTCTTTGCCCATCTCTGAGCATGCCCACTGGGTGAAGGAGGGTGTCCTTTAAAGAGAGTCAGGAAGTGTGACCAGGCCTCAGCATCCTCAAACTTTCAGTTAATCCTTTTATTTTCTGCAAGAAAAGGCAATTCCTCACTTGAATTTTAGATAAGTTTTAAATCAGACTTAAAGTCTTATAGAGGAATCAGAGGAAAGACACAAAAATGATTGGAGAATAAGGAAACTAGTTATATAAGAGCAAGTTCAAAGATCTTGGATTATTCATCATTGACAGAAGACTGAGACGAAGTTGAACTGGCTCCAGTGATGTTAACATGATCCACGGGAAGAAGGGGTTGTATACTTGAGTCCAGCAGCCCCTGTGAGCACTGTCTCTGAACCCATAGAAGTCACTGTGTTTTAGCTGTTTAAGAAACAGAGAAGATCACTGATGTGCATTCTCTTAAATGAGAAATAAAGACCTTTTCAAAAATCCTGAAGACACCAAAAACATTCACCTGAAGTAAAACTGCCTTACACATTTCTCAGGAAGTTTTATCAAGGAAGGATTGTGTTGTGCTTAGTTACGACCAGTATAGCCTCTATCAGTTAGATCAACAGTGAGCGTCCAAAACTGTAGACTGCCATTATGTAGTATGGGGGGTAATTAAAGAAGGAGCTTTCAAAATTAAATTGTAGTATTTTTACAGATCATGTTATAATTTTTTAGGTATGTGTTGTTTAATCTCCATGTGTTTGTGTTTTTAGCGGTTTTTTTCCTGTAGTTGATCTCTAGTCTCACTGCATTGTGGTCTGAGAAGATGGTTGATAGAATTTCAGTTTTCTTGAATTGACTGAGGATTGATTTGTGGCCCAAGATGTGGTCTATCCTGGAGAATGTTCCGTGAGCACTTGAGAAGAAAGTGTATTCTTCTGCTTTTGGATGGAAAGTCCTAAAGATATCAATGAAGTTCATTTCTTCTAGTGTGGCATTTAAGGCTTGTGTTTCTTTATCTGTGACCCAATGGACCGCAGCATGCCAGGCATCTGTCCTCCACTATCTCCCGAGTTTGCTCAAGTTCATGTCCATTGAGTCAGTGATACTATCTAGCCATGAATAGATGCCAGAGGGATGGGACGATGGACACCCATGTGCCCAACTGGCTGTAGAGCCGTTGTAAGCATCCCTCTGCTTTGGACAAACCCAGTGAGGGTGGTGGTGAGCAGTTCTTTCTCTTTGCCCATCTCTGAGCATGCCCACTGGGTGAAGGAGGGTGTCCTTTAAAGAGAGTCAGGAAGTGTGACCAGGCCTCAGCATCCTCAAACTTTCAGTTAATCCTTTTATTTTCTGCAAGAAAAGGCAATTCCTCACTTGAATTTTAGATAAGTTTTAAATCAGACTTAAAGTCTTATAGAGGAATCAGAGGAAAGACACAAAAATGATTGGAGAATAAGGAAACTAGTTATATAAGAGCAAGTTCAAAGATCTTGGATTATTCATCATTGACAGAAGACTGAGACGAAGTTGAACTGGCTCCAGTGATGTTAACATGATCCACGGGAAGAAGGGGTTGTATACTTGAGTCCAGCAGCCCCTGTGAGCACTGTCTCTGAACCCATAGAAGTCACTGTGTTTTAGCTGTTTAAGAAACAGAGAAGATCACTGATGTGCATTCTCTTAAATGAGAAATAAAGACCTTTTCAAAAATCCTGAAGACACCAAAAACATTCACCTGAAGTAAAACTGCCTTACACATTTCTCAGGAAGTTTTATCAAGGAAGGATTGTGTTGTGCTTAGTTACGACCAGTATAGCCTCTATCAGTTAGATCAACAGTGAGCGTCCAAAACTGTAGACTGCCATTATGTAGTATGGGGGGTAATTAAAGAAGGAGCTTTCAAAATTAAATTGTAGTATTTTTACAGATCATGTTATAATTTTTTAGGTATGTGTTGTTTAATCTCCATGTGTTTGTGTTTTTAGCGGTTTTTTTCCTGTAGTTGATCTCTAGTCTCACTGCATTGTGGTCTGAGAAGATGGTTGATAGAATTTCAGTTTTCTTGAATTGACTGAGGATTGATTTGTGGCCCAAGATGTGGTCTATCCTGGAGAATGTTCCGTGAGCACTTGAGAAGAAAGTGTATTCTTCTGCTTTTGGATGGAAAGTCCTAAAGATATCAATGAAGTTCATTTCTTCTAGTGTGGCATTTAAGGCTTGTGTTTCTTTATTAATTTTCTGTTTGGATGATCTGTCCATTGGTGTGAGAGGAGTGTTAAAGTCTCCTACTATGATTGTGTTGCTGTCAATGTCTTCTTTTATGTCTGAAAGTGTTTGTCTTATGTATTGGGGTGCTCCTGCATTGGGAGCGTAGATATTTATGATTGTTATGTCTTCTTCTTGGATGGATCCCTTAATCATGATGTAATGACCTGCCTTGTCTCTTAGAATCTTCTTTACTTTAAAATCTATTTTATCTGATATGAGGATTGCTACTCCAGCTTTCTTTTGATTTCCATTTGCATGGAATATCTTTTTTCCGGCCGCTCACTTTCAGTCTATGAGTGTCTCTAGGTCTGAAATGAGTTTCCTGGAGGCAGCATATGTATGGGTCGTGTTTTTGGATCCATTCAGCCACTCTGTGTCTTTTGGTTGGGGCGTTTAGTCCATTGACATTCAAAGTAATTATTGATACATATGATCCTATTGTCATCTTCTTAGACGTTATGATGGATTTGTTTTGTGGATCTTCCCCTTTTATACTTGTTTTCTATATAAGTCCCTTTAACATTTGTTGTAAGGCTGGTTTGGTGTGACTAAATTCTTCTAATTTTTGCTTGTCTGTAAAGCTTTTGATTTCTCCATCAATTTTGAAGGAGATCCTTGCAGGGTAGAGGATTCTTGGTTGCAGATTGTTCTCTTTCAGCCGTTTAAATGTGTCCTGCCATTCCCTTCTGGCCTGCAGAGTTTCTGTTGAAAGATCAGCTGTTAAACGGATGGGCTTTCCCTTGTATGTCACTAGTTGCTTTTCCTCTATCAGTTAGATCAACAGTGAGCGTCCAAAACTGTAGACTGCCATTATGTAGTATGGGGGGTAATTAAAGAAGGAGCTTTCAAAATTAAATTGTAGTATTTTTACAGATCATGTTATAATTTTTTAGGTATGTGTTGTTTAATCTCCATGTGTTTGTGTTTTTAGCGGTTTTTTTCCTGTAGTTGATCTCTAGTCTCACTGCATTGTGGTCTGAGAAGATGGTTGATAGAATTTCAGTTTTCTTGAATTGACTGAGGATTGATTTGTGGCCCAAGATGTGGTCTATCCTGGAGAATGTTCCGTGAGCACTTGAGAAGAAAGTGTATTCTTCTGCTTTTGGATGGAAAGTCCTAAAGATATCAATGAAGTTCATTTCTTCTAGTGTGGCATTTAAGGCTTGTGTTTCTTTATTAATTTTCTGTTTGGATGATCTGTCCATTGGTGTGAGAGGAGTGTTAAAGTCTCCTACTATGATTGTGTTGCTGTCAATGTCTTCTTTTATGTCTGAAAGTGTTTGTCTTATGTATTGGGGTGCTCCTGCATTGGGAGCGTAGATATTTATGATTGTTATGTCTTCTTCTTGGATGGATCCCTTAATCATGATGTAATGACCTGCCTTGTCTCTTAGAATCTTCTTTACTTTAAAATCTATTTTATCTGATATGAGGATTGCTACTCCAGCTTTCTTTTGATTTCCATTTGCATGGAATATCTTTTTCCAGCCTCTCACTTTCAGTCTATGAGTGTCTCTAGGTCTGAAATGAGTTTCCTGGAGGCAGCATATGTATGGGTCGTGTTTTTGGATCCATTCAGCTACTCTGTGTCTTTTGGTTGGGGCGTTTAGTCCATTGACATTCAAAGTAATTATTGATACATATGATCCTATTGTCATCTTCTTAGACGTTATGATGGATTTGTTTTGTGGATCTTCCCCTTTTATACTTGTTTTCTATATAAGTCCCTTTAACATTTGTTGTAAGGCTGGTTTGGTGTGACTAAATTCTTCTAATTTTTGCTTGTCTGTAAAGCTTTTGATTTCTCCATCAATTTTGAAGGAGATCCTTGCAGGGTAGAGGATTCTTGGTTGCAGATTGTTCTCTTTCAGCCGTTTAAATGTGTCCTGCCATTCCCTTCTGGCCTGCAGAGTTTCTGTTGAAAGATCAGCTGTTAAACGGATGGGCTTTCCCTTGTATGTCACTAGTTGCTTTTCCCTTGCTGCTTTGAGAATTCTATCTTTGTGTTTAATTTGTATTAGCTTCATTAATATGTGTCTTGGTGTGTTTCTTCTCGGATTGATTCTGTATGGTACTCTTTGTGCTTCTTGGACTTGATTGACTATTTCTTTTCCCATGGTGGGGAAATTTTCAACTGTAATCTCTTCAAGAATTTTCTCACAGCCTTTCTTTCTTTCTTCTTCTTCTGGAACCCCTATAATTCGAATATTGGTGCGTTTGATATTATCCCAGAGGTCTCTGAGGCTGTCCTCTGCTCTTTTCATTCTTTGAGCTAGAGTCTGTTTTTCAGCAGTTACTTCCACCATTTTATCTTCCAGCTCACTTATCCGGTCTTCTGTCTCAGATACTCTGCTCTTGATTCCTTCTACAGTGTTTTTCAGTTCAGCAATTGAGTTGTTTGTCTCTGTTACTTTTTTGGTAAGTTCTTGTATTTCTTTATTCAGTGTGTTAGTTGTATCTTGCAATTTCTCTGAAATTCTGTTTTCAGTGTCTTTGATCATCTTTACTATCATTCTTCTGAAATCACTTTCAGAAAATTTGTCCAAATTCTCTTCATTAATTTGATCTTGTGTGTTTGTGGATTGTTCCTTCGCTTGTGTGGTATTTTTCTGCCGTTTCATTGTTATTATTAATTTTTTAAAACTGATTCTGTTTGGGATTTCCTTTTCCCAGACTTTGAGTTACGTCTGTTGGTGTTTGTTGTTTGGATGGGGCTTCTATTCTGGGTGATGCTGGTGATTGGGTGATGTCAGGACTTGTATACAAGTGATTACCTTTGCTGGCGTTCTCACTTGTATACTGCTCTTTAGTGTTATGCGTTCTCTAGTATTGTAGAGTTTTGGAGTCAGTGCACCCTCCTTAAAACCCCGGGGCTTGTTGCCTGACCAGAGAATGAAGATTTCACAGCTGGTTTGTTATGGCATTAAATGATATTAAAACATATATATGCAAATGAGAAACAGAAGGTATACCTTTGACAAATGGCAATTTAAAAATTTATGCAAGTACTATCTAGCGTAATTTGTTCTTTCTTTCAGCGCTTCAAATGTGTCCTGCCATTCCCTTCTGGCCTGCAGAGTTTCTGTTGGAAGATTAGCTGTTCAACGTATGGGGTTTCCCTTGTATGTCACTAGTTGGCTTTCCCTTGCTGCTTTTAGAATTCTATCTTTGTGTTTAATTTGCATTAGCTTCATTAATATGTGTCTTGGTGTGTTTCTTCTCGGATTGATTCTGTATGGTACTCTTTGTGCTTCTTGGACTTGATTGACTATTTCTTTTCCCATGGTGGGGAAATTTTCAACTGTAATCTCTTCAAGAATTTTCTCACAGCCTTTCTTTCTTTCTTCTTCTTCTGGAACCCCTATAATTCGAATATTGGTGCGTTTGATATTATCCCAGAGGTCTCTGAGGCTGTCCTCTGCTCTTTTCATTCTTTGAGCTAGAGTCTGTTTTTCAGCAGTTACTTCCACCATTTTATCTTCCAGCTCACTTATCCGGTCTTCTGTCTCAGATACTCTGCTCTTGATTCCTTCTACAGTGTTTTTCAGTTCAGCAATTGAGTTGTTTGTCTCTGTTACTTTTTTGGTAAGTTCTTGTATTTCTTTATTCAGTGTGTTAGTTGTATCTTGCAATTTCTCTGAAATTCTGTTTTCAGTGTCTTTGATCATCTTTACTATCATTCTTCTGAAATCACTTTCAGAAAATTTGTCCAAATTCTCTTCATTAATTTGATCTTGTGTGTTTGTGGATTGTTCCTTCGCTTGTGTGGTATTTTTCTGCCGTTTCATTGTTATTATTAATTTTTTAAAACTGATTCTGTTTGGGATTTCCTTTTCCCAGACTTTGAGTTACGTCTGTTGGTGTTTGTTGTTTGGATGGGGCTTCTATTCTGGGTGATGCTGGTGATTGGGTGATGTCAGGACTTGTATACAAGTGATTACCTTTGCTGGCGTTCTCACTTGTATACTGCTCTTTAGTGTTATGCGTTCTCTAGTATTGTAGAGTTTTGGAGTCAGTGCACCCTCCTTAAAACCCCGGGGCTTGTTGCCTGACCAGAGAATGAAGATTTCACAGCTGGTTTGTTATGGCATTAAATGATATTAAAACATATATATGCAAATGAGAAACAGAAGGTATACCTTTGACAAATGGCAATTTAAAAATTTATGCAAGTACTATCTAGCGTATTGAATTATACACATAAACATATACAGCTATAACATAACCCAAGCATTCCAATCAAAAATACAGTACAATATGTTAGCACGGCGAATAGAGAAATCCAAGAATGATATCCACAAGTTAATAAGCAAACTAAGTAGAGAACCAATTGGAGAATAATGCTAGAGCAGGATCCCTGTTGGGGATAAGGCAATGAGGACAGAACAGACTAAGAAATATAGTGGGGAAAGGGAAAAAGAGAAAGGGAGGATAGAAGAGAAATATAGAATAATATTGCAACGTTAAATATAGGGAGATAAAGATTTGTATGTATTAGAATTTAGTGCTATAGGAAAGGAGCTTCAGAGAAAGCAAAGAATTATAGAGGAGGTAGTAGTACAAATGAAAAAATTATTAAAAATTAAAAGATCTAAATTTTATAGAAAAATATAGAAAGACAAAGCAAAAATAATAAAAACAAACAAAACCCCCACAGAACCTTAAAAGCCCAATGGGGAACCAGAAGTTTATACCAAAATAAAATGTGTGGTTTAAAAGGAAAAAGAAAAAAAAAAAATTATGTAAACTTGAATATATTCAGTCTTACTGATAAGATTAGTAGCTTCAATAGAATTCAGTGAAGGAAATGAACACACTCACTCTCTCTCTCACACACACCCCCAAGAAAAAAAAAAAAAAACGGTGGGTGCGCTGAGTGGGTTTGGAAAAAAGAGAAAAAAAAAAAAAAATTGAAACAAAGTAATACAATACAAAAAATGAAATTTTAAAGTCCAGCAGTAACTCCAGCTTCAGACAAAACGTGAAAATAGTGTTTATGTTCTTCTGTCTCTTGCTGACTATTCAGGAATTATCAGTCTTTTTCTTGCCTCTGGCAGTGGTTGGATCTTAAGACCTCTTTGACTGCTTGTTTGTTTCCGCCTATTCCAGAATTAAAAGGCCCGCCCAGGCTGGCCCTGGGAGTTTCTTAATCCAAATCCCTTTTCTTGCTGGGTGGAGCTAAGTTCCCTCCCTGTAGCTTGACCAGCAGCCCTGCAGTTTGACCAGCTGCCAAACTACAGTAGGGAAAATGGCGTCTGTTTCACAGAGGATTTATTCCCACACGCTCTATGGGAAGTACTTCCACAGTGCCCCCGACCCTGCTGCAGGCCACCGTCGAACCCCGCGGGAGACGTCAGGTTACTCAGAGGTGAGTCTGGCTCAGTCTCATGTAGGATCGCTATTCCTCTCTCCCTGATCAGAGTGCACAGAGACTTTCCAGTCCTCCTCGGCGGCTCTGTGATCGGGTTAATGGTAACCTCCTCCAAAGGGAACTGAGTGCCGCCCTTCCGAGGCCTGCTCAAGGGCACTTCTAGCTCAAGGGGGCACCTGGACCCTCCAAAGCAGGTCTGGCTCAGTCCCTTGTGGGTGTTAGTGCTCCTCTCCCGGGTTTTGATCTGCAACAGGCTTTGCGCCTTTGGCCCGCCCAGCCTCTCCGGCGGGTATGAGGTTTGACTTTTAAAAGTGCGATTGCGCCCCTCCTACCGTCTTGATGCGGCTTCTCCTTTGTTCTTCGATGTGGGGTGTCCTTTCTGTGATCAGATCCAGCCTCCTTTCGTCGATGGTTTCCCAGGAACTCGTCGCAATTCAGGCGATTTTGCAGGAGAGATGAGTGCACGTCCTTCTACGCCGCCATCTTAGCTCCACCCACCTATAATTTTAATAGATCTGTTTCTTTAGAGAATTTATGCATGTCAGTTGTAAGTTCATTAGTCTGTCCAGAAGCTATATTATAAGTAACTGCTACATTTCAGTCCTTTCCTAAGTTCTTCCAACATGAAGTATGATTTAAAACAACAGCAAAACCTCAAGCACCTTGACATCTACTGAGATGAAAGCAACATTGAGAAACAAAAAGATGGATTCCTAGCAATTTACAAAGGGTGGTGATTGTGTCCTCTGTAATACAGTTCTTCACCAACAATTCACCCTGGTAAGACATCACACTGCTAGATTCTGATTTAGAACTTGGAGACTGAGGGACTTCTCTGGTGGTCCAGTGGATAAGGATTCACTATCCAATGCAGGGGGGTTGTGCGTTCAGTCCCTAGTTGGCGGATAAAGATCCCACATGCCTTGTGGCCAAAAAGCTGAAACATATAACACAAACAGTATTGTAAAACATTCAATAAAGAGTTTAAAAATGGTCCACATCAAAAAAAAACACAAAAACCTTTAGAAATAAAAAGGACTCAGAAGGCGATTTAACATGAGAGCAAGTCTCTCCCATCACTCAACTCAGACATTGTGTGTTGGATTCACACACATTTCCATGAGCTACAAAGAAAGGCTTGTGCATGTTCTAGAAGAGGGGCTCACAGGCTTCTTCTGGGAAGGACCACAGGGTAAATATTTTTGAATTTTCAGGCCATCTGGTCGCAGTGGCAGCTATTCAACTTTGCTCACTGGAGCCTACAGACACCTATGAATAACATGCAAGCAAATGGGTGTGGCTGTGAGCCAGGAAAACTTTATTTACAAGTTGGACATGGCACGTGGGCTCCTTCTAGAATAATAACAGCAGTCTTGGTTTCATTCTAGCTATAGTAATAATTTCTCACCCTACAGCATCTTTAAATCCCTGCTATTTCATTTCTGTTCACTCAAACATAGTTATTTTGTCCTTTCTGTGATCAGATCCAGGTTTCCCAGGAACTCGTCGCAATTCAGGCGATTTTGCAGGAGAGATGAGTGCACGCCTTCACGCCGCCATCTTAGCTCCACCCACCTATAATTTTAATAGATCTGTTTCTTTAGAGAATTTATGCATGTCAGTTGTAAGTTCATTAGTCTGTCCAGAAGCTATATTATAAGTAACTGCTACATTTCAGTCCTTTCCTAAGTTCTTCCAACATGAAGTATGATTTAAAACAACAGCAAAACCTCAAGCACCTTGACATCTACTGAGATGAAAGCCACATTGAGAAACAAAAAGATGGATTCCTAGCAATTTACAAAGGGTGGTGATTGTGTCCTCTGTAATACAGTTCTTCACCAACAATTCACCCTGGTAAGACATCACACTGCTAGATTCTGATTTAGAACTTGGAGACTGAGGGACTTCTCTGGTGGTCCAGTGGATAAGGATTCACTATCCAATGCAGGGGGGTTGTGCGTTCAGTCCCTAGTTGGCGGATAAAGATCCCACATGCCTTGTGGCCAAAAAGCTGAAACATATAACACAAACAGTATTGTAAAACATTCAATAAAGAGTTTAAAAATGGTCCACATCAAAAAAACACAAAAACCTTTAGAAATAAAAAGGACTCAGAAGGCGATTTAACATGAGAGCAAGTCTCTCCCATCACTCAACTCAGACATTGTGTGTTGGATTCACACACATTTCCATGAGCTACAAAGAAAGGCTTGTGCATGTTCTAGAAGAGGGGCTCACAGGCTTCTTCTGGGAAGGACCACAGGGTAAATATTTTTGAATTTTCAGGCCATCTGGTCGCAGTGGCAGCTATTCAACTTTGCTCACTGGAGCCTACAGACACCTATGAATAACATGCAAGCAAATGGGTGTGGCTGTGAGCCAGGAAAACTTTATTTACAAGTTGGACATGGCACGTGGGCTCCTTCTAGAATAATAACAGCAGTCTTGGTTTCATTCTAGCTATAGTAATAATTTCTCACCCTACAGAATCTTTAAATCCCTGCTATTTCATTTCTGTTCACTCAAACATAGTTTGTTATTTTGCAGAAATTTATAACATGCCTCTCCTGAGGCCACCGTATCTCTTAGAAGTAGATCTCCACCGTGCTGTTCTGTGAGTTGCATAAGAGGCCTTACTTGCCTCGCATCCCTAGCAAGTATGAGGGCTGATTTTTATTTCGTTGGTCTCAATGCCGCCACTCCCGACTGAGAACTTTTATCCTTTCCTATCTCTTATTTCTGCGGTGCCCTGGATGTTACTGAATGTCCTCAGCAGGATTTGGAGCAGATGCTCCAGGGTTCATGTAAGACAGTAAAGATTTCAACCACGTGTCCCTGACTGGGAAATTCACACGTATGTGCCATACGTTTTTCAGCTTGCGGGGTCCTGCTACACATTTTCCCCAAAGGGTCTCCAAAAGAAGAGAATAAAAATGTCCTGGGATCCAGATCAGTACTTCTCACAGCTTATGTCCTGGAGGGGTCCCTGTTTTAAAAAGACAGACAGCTGTTGGTGAAATAGGACTGCACATTTTGCTAAAGGATCATCCGTTCTTTACGTTCTACACATTCCTACTTCTGTTTCTCACTCTCTCTCTCTCTCTCTTTTATATTAAGTCCAGATTGAGGGAGGATCGAGGGAAGATCAGAACCTTCTCAGGAGACAAGACTCAAGGATCTGCCTTCCGTCCTTTGAGGTCTTCCCAGAAATCTGCTTACTCAGCTATAGATTTCACTTCTTGGCTGAGAGAGTCCCCTGTGCTGTTTCTCGTGCAACTGCCTGTTTATAGTCAAGGCTCCAGACTAGTGTGCAGGATACAGTTACATAAGCATCATTTATTTGCTCCCTTTCCATTCGCATCTGTTTCCATTTCTCTTTTCCTGAAAGAACCATGAAGCAAGTCTCTGCAAGTTAGACTTCTGACCCCGTCCACTCTCATGAGGTCTTAAAAATGGTTGAGATACATATCTGAAAATTTGACGTGCAGAATTTTCATGGTCTGCCCAAAGCTGGCATCTAAAAATAAAATGTAGGCTGACTGGCAGCATGAGAAGTGCCCAGATCAGCAGATGGTGTGAAAGGCAAGACTTGTAAAAATGAAAATATTCAGGAAAATACAGAACTCTTTCCTATTATTAAAGGTCTGGTGGGAACACAGGCTCTTGGTAGATGTGGTGGGCAGTGAGGTTGAGGGGACGCTGGAGACTGGTGGAGCCTGTGTTCTAGCCAGGCGCTTGAGGAGATTCCACCTGAAGCCATTAGGATGAGACAGAGCAGCGTGGTCTGAGAATGCAGTGTCATGTGGAGGGTCCATCCGTGATGCAGCAGGCAGACCCAGTGTGCCCGTACCTCCCCGGCAGTATGGAAAGAAGCCTTCAGGTGCACTTCTCAGGGTCACTCCTGTATCCGCCCTTTCCGCATTTTCCATCAAAGGCTGGTCTGCTGACAGGGGTGATGCTGAGAGCAGCCCTGCGGCTGTTTGGATGACGGGAGTCTGGAGGAGACGCTGAGTAGGATGGAAATAGAACACAGAGGCAAAGCAGTTTTGTCCAATAAGAAGAACATGTGACAGATCACTGAAGGTTAGATTTATTTGAATAGATGAGAATCCAAAGGTGATCTGCATAAGAAAGCAAGGGAGGCGCAGCAAGTCACCGGAGTTCTCCTGACAGAACTTGAAAGACTTTGGGTGTCTTGTGATTGGTGCTTGTGATTGGCTTGGGCTAGAGCCAAAGGGTGACTTCTCCCAAGCAAGAACATGTGAGGTGTGTCCACATCCAATAAAACAAAACAGTGCGATCAGCAGAAACACCTCTGCCTTCATGCCGTTCACTGAGAAGATGCATTTCCAGAAGATGGGTTGATGATAACTAGTGGATGAACATTTCCTAGTTGACTGTCAGTTAACTAACTTCTGCTTTCCCAAGCATCTTGACCCAGTCAGCCTCTCCCCAGTGCAGAGAGGAACCTGAGCCCGGGTGTGGGAGCAGGGGGCTCAGAGTTGCCCAGCTGGCAGATGGTGAGTGTGGATGGGACTCAGACCGAGGCCCCTCACCACCGCGGGCTTCTTGGAGCACCTTCTCTCACCTCTGCTGCTGTAAACCATTTAGTAGAGGACTCTGCTCTCCCAGAGGTCACATCATTAAAAGAAGGCATGCATGCTCAGGCTCTCAGCCATATCTGACTCTTTCCAGACCCTTGGACTGTAGCCTGCCAGGCTCCTGTTTTCATGGGATTCCCCAGGCAAGAATACTGAAGTGGCTTGCCAATTCCTTCTCCAGGGGATCATCCCAACCCAAGGATTGAATCCAAGTCTTCTGCATTGTAAGCATACTCTTTGGTGTTGAGCCACTGAGGAAAGGAAATGATAATCTTAAGTAATTCTCCTGACTTTAATGGTAAACTAAGGAGGAATTAAATTTTGAACCACAAGGTACATTATCATTTAAATGAAAAACAGTGAAAGCATCACAGAATGAGCCGGTCCTTTCAAAGAACACTTAAGGTTGAACCAGCCCCATGGTTGTTGGCCCATCTGTCTGTGAGGCAGGCATCGACACAACCACAGAGCCGTAACCGTGAGAACAGGAAGACAAGGACAGAGGGGAGAACACTGACCGGGGCCCTGGGGACATGAGCAGGTTCTGGGTCTATTCCACCACTGAGGAAGCAGCCTTGTGTCTCTAGTCCTTGCCCCTGGGCAGATGACCTCATCTGTGAAATGAGGGGTTTGGAGCTCTGTTCCTCAAGCTCTATTCTTTCATGATTATGTAAACAAAGCAGAGCATCTATGGAAACACTCTTCAGTAAAATAATGAAAGGGAGCAGATCTGACCCACTGAGAGGCAGAAGGTTTCTGGTGATGGTGTGTTTGGGAAATGGGGCTCAGGCGTTGGCTATGAGACAGTGTGGAGAAAATCTAGTCAGAAGAAGTATTGACTATGGGGTTCCAACTGGAATGACTTCAGCACACGTTCTTTGCCCAGACTCAGGCAAAAATCCATTGGAGTTCTTTTTCTTCTTGCTTTCTGTATTTGTTTTTATTGATGAAGAAGAAGTCAAAAACTCAAGAAGAACTACAGTCAGTTTACCCTGAACAACCGCTGGAAAATCAGCAACCTGAATGTGAAACGAGTGTGGCACCATAGAGCAAGGACCTGAAGTTCAGGCAGCAAAGTCAGGCTATATAGGCTCCTCAAGGACCACTTCCTTGTTCCCTCTGTGCAACTGTCCTGAGCTTTTCACCCACTGGCAATTGCCCAGGCTTCATGACTACTTAACCTTTATCCATCCCTTTGTTACCATCATGCTACTTTGAACTCTGATTCAGTAATCCAAGTGAGAAGCAGAAATCATTAGCCTATTTGTTCTTCTTTTTAAAGTGATTGTATGATATTCTTAGTTTATTTGTGGCTGCACTGGGCCTTCATTGCTCTGTGGGCTTTCCTCTAGTTGTGAAGAGCAGAGGCAACTCTCTAGCTATGGTGCGTGGGCTTCTCCTTTTGATGGCTTCTCATGCTACAGAGCACCGATGGTAGGGTTGTTGCTGCCATGGGCTCAGTAGTTGTGGCTCTGAGGCTCTAGAGCACATGTTTAACAGTTGTGGTGCATGGGCTTAGTTGCTTCATGGTGTGTGGGGTCTTCCCGGATTAGGGATCGAACTCATGTCTCCTGCACTGGCAGGGAGATTCTTCACTACTGAGCCACCAGGGAAGCCCCTCATATTTATTTTAAATGCAAAGACTCTGCACCATATAAAATAAATGTACTATATGTCTCTCAAGTTCTTTTAAATTTGATCAGACGAATAGGTATTTATCAATTGTATTGATCCTTTCAAAGAATCAGATTTGGCTTTTCCTGATTTTTTTCGACCATTGCCTGATTTTAATTTCATTCATTTCTGCTCTAATTTGGTTACCATTTTCCTTCTGCTTGTTTCATGCTTCACTTTCTCTTCCCAAAATGTAACCTCTACTTTCCCAAGATGAAGTCTTATTTTGTAGATATTAGATCTTCTTTTCATTCAAATGTAATGTTATCAGTTTCCCTCTCAACACTGCTTTTGCTTTTACTGCATCTCACAAAGTTTGACAGGTGGAATTTTTGTTTTCCCTTCCTTCAAAATATTTTAAAATGTCCCTTAAGACTTCTCTGGAGGGATGGATTATCTAGAAGTATATCATCTAATTTCTAAATATGTGGGGACTCTTCCAACTACATTCATGCTACTGAGTTTTAGGTTCGTTCTTTTCTGGCCTGAAAACATACTTTGTATGATTTATATCCATTCAAAAGTGTCAGGTTTGTTTTATCACTCAGGGCATGGTCTACTGTGGTGACTTTTCCTTGTATTTCTGAGAAGGCCATGTTTTCTGCCAGGGTGTGACGGTGTGTTCTATAAATGTCAACATGATTGGTGGTTCAGCTCAATATGAAGTCACCAATGCTAGCAGTGGATTTGTCTGTTCTTTCCATTCTATCAGGTTTTTTTTTACAGAGCTTTGTTGTTTCCTGTAACGCCAACCTGAATCCACCATAGGTATATGTATGTCCCCTCCCTCTTAAAGTTCCCTCCCATCTCCCTCCCCATCCCAACCCCTCTAGGTTGTGTAAGTTCCCTTAGTCTTGCAGAAGATTCCCATTGGTTGTCTGTTTTACCTATGATAATATAAGTTTCCATGTTATGCTTTCCATATATCTCACCCATTCCTCCCTCCCCTCAATATCCATTAAGTCTTTTCTCTCTCTCTGTTTCTCCATTGCTGCTCTGCATATACATTTATTAGTACCATCTTTCTAGATTCTGTATGTTAGTATAAAATAAATGTCTATATGTCTCTCAAGTTCTTTTAAATTTGATCAGACGAATAGGTATTTATCAATTGTATTGATCCTTTCAAAGAATCAGATTTGGCTTTTCCTGATTTTTTTCGACCATTGCCTGATTTTAATTTCATTCATTTCTGCTCTAATTTGGTTACCATTTTCCTTCTGCTTGTTTCATGCTTCACTTTCTCTTCCCAAAATGTAACCTCTACTTTCCCAAGATGAAGTCTTATTTTGTAGATATTAGATCTTCTTTTCATTCAAATGTAATGTTATCAGTTTCCCTCTCAACACTGCTTTTGCTTTTACTGCATCTCACAAAGTTTGACAGGTGGAATTTTTGTTTTCCCTTCCTTCAAAATATTTTAAAATGTCCCTTAAGACTTCTCTGGAGGGATGGATTATCTAGAAGTATATCATCTAATTTCTAAATATGTGGGGACTCTTCCAACTACATTCATGCTACTGAGTTTTAGGTTCGTTCTTTTCTGGCCTGAAAACATACTTTGTATGATTTATATCCATTCAAAAGTGTCAGGTTTGTTTTATCACTCAGGGCATGGTCTACTGTGGTGACTTTTCCTTGTATTTCTGAGAAGGCCATGTTTTCTGCCAGGGTGTGACGGTGTGTTCTATAAATGTCAACATGATTGGTGGTTCAGCTCAATATGAAGTCACCAATGCTAGCAGTGGATTTGTCTGTTCTTTCCATTCTATCAGGTTTTTTTTTACAGAGCTTTGTTGTTTCCTGTAACGCCAACCTGAATCCACCATAGGTATATGTATGTCCCCTCCCTCTTAAAGTTCCCTCCCATCTCCCTCCCCATCCCAACCCCTCTAGGTTGTGTAAGTTCCCTTAGTCTTGCAGAAGATTCCCATTGGTTGTCTGTTTTACCTATGATAATATAAGTTTCCATGTTATGCTTTCCATATATCTCACCCATTCCTCCCTCCCCTCAATATCCATTAAGTCTTTTCTCTCTCTCTGTTTCTCCATTGCTGCTCTGCATATACATTTATTAGTACCATCTTTCTAGATTCTGTATGTTAGTATAAAATATTTACCTTTCTATTTCTGACTTACTTCACTCTGTATAATAGGTTCTAGATTCATCCACCTCAGTAAAACTGATTCAAATGCATTCCTTTACAAGACTGAGTAATATTGCATTGTGTACATGTATGGTAGCTTCTTTTGCTTCATGTATTTTGACTCTGTTGTGGTTGGATATGCATTTGGGATTATGATGGATTATTGGAGAATTCACCCTTTTCCATTATGTAAAGTCAGTCTTTATTCATGATAATCTCCCTTGCTCTGAAATTTGCCTTATCAAAGTTAATATGACTGTGGCAGCTTTGACTAGTGTCACCAGGTATTTCAAACAGTGTTCTTCATGAAAACCGAAGCTGGCTGAGGAGCACATATCAGCTTAGAATCCCCTTCTTTCAACTTCAAAAATGAATTCCAGTGTATACCAGGTGCAGGCTTCCCAAGTGACTCAGTAGTCCAGAATCCGCTTGCTAATACAGGAGATGGAGTTTCAAGCCCTGGAACAGGAAGATCCCCTGGAGAAGGAAATGGCAACCCACTCCAGGGGATCTTCCTGACCGAGGGATTAACAACATAGGTCTATTCTTACTCCATTCCAGAATGATACAATCTATTTCAATGAGGACAGGGTCAAGGCATCGGTGGGCCAGCTTCTTCTGAAAGTTCTAGAGGAGAGCCCATCCCCTTGCCTTTTCCAGCTTCCAGATGCCGCCTGTCTTCCTGCATCATGTCAAGCTCTTGCTTCCATCATCACATCTCCTACTTTCTCTCTGATCCTTCTGTGCCCCTCCTATAAAACTTGCCTTTGATTGGGTCCACCTGGACCATCCCAAGTGCTCTCTTCATCTCAAGACTCTCACCTTAATCACATCTGCATAGCCCCCTTTTCCCTGTAAGGCTGCATCCAAGGGTTCCAAGAATTGGGATGTGGCTGTCCTAGGGCCATGGCCTGGCCCACCACACAGTGATATTTTTTTTTTCCATGTTATGCTTTCCATATATCTCACCCATTCCTCCCTCCCCTCAATATCCATTAAGTCTTTTATCTCTCTCTGTTTCTCCATTGCTGCTCTGCATATACATTTATTAGTACCATCTTTCTAGATTCTGTATGTTAGTATAAAATATTTACCTTTCTATTTCTGACTTACTTCACTCTGTATAATAGGTTCTAGATTCATCCACCTCAGTAAAACTGATTCAAATGCATTCCTTTACAAGACTGAGTAATATTGCATTGTGTACATGTATGGTAGCTTCTTTTGCTTCATGTATTTTGACTCTGTTGTGGTTGGATATGCATTTGGGATTATGATGGATTATTGGAGAATTCACCCTTTTCCATTATGTAAAGTCAGTCTTTATTCATGATAATCTCCCTTGCTCTGAAATTTGCCTTATCAAAGTTAATATGACTGTGGCAGCTTTGACTAGTGTCACCAGGTATTTCAAACAGTGTTCTTCATGAAAACCGAAGCTGGCTGAGGAGCACATATCAGCTTAGAATCCCCTTCTTTCAACTTCAAAAATGAATTCCAGTGTATACCAGGTGCAGGCTTCCCAAGTGACTCAGTAGTCCAGAATCCGCTTGCTAATACAGGAGATGGAGTTTCAAGCCCTGGAACAGGAAGATCCCCTGGAGAAGGAAATGGCAACCCACTCCAGGGGATCTTCCTGACCGAGGGATTAACAACATAGGTCTATTCTTACTCCATTCCAGAATGATACAATCTATTTCAATGAGGACAGGGTCAAGGCATCGGTGGGCCAGCTTCTTCTGAAAGTTCTAGAGGAGAGCCCATCCCCTTGCCTTTTCCAGCTTCCAGATGCCGCCTGTCTTCCTGCATCATGTCAAGCTCTTGCTTCCATCATCACATCTCCTACTTTCTCTCTGATCCTTCTGTGCCCCTCCTATAAAACTTGCCTTTGATTGGGTCCACCTGGACCATCCCAAGTGCTCTCTTCATCTCAAGACTCTCACCTTAATCACATCTGCATAGCCCCCTTTTCCCTGTAAGGCTGCATCCAAGGGTTCCAAGAATTGGGATGTGGCTGTCCTAGGGCCATGGCCTGGCCCACCACACAGTGATCATGCTGTGGGTGTCTTGGGGAAAATCACTGTTCAGCTCACCACCCAGACCAGTCCCTTTCCTGTCTCACTCATCACAATGCTCTCTCCTCCAAAAATAAACAAGGGAAGAGCAGTGGGGGAATTTTCAGGAAACTCCCACTGTGTGGGGACACAGGAGAGGAAATCACAAATAAGTGAAAGTCAGGTTGATCTGGCAGTCCAGCCTGAGACAGGTTCCAAGGAGGGAGCAGGAGTTGTCCCAGGTGTTTGATGGGGATGCCTCTGGGGCCGGGTCTGAGCCTGCTTGGCCCCACCTACTCCTTTTACTGGAGAAGACTCTTGAGAGCCCCTTGGGCTACAAGTAGATCAAACCAGACAGTCCTAAAAGAAGTCAACCCTGAATATTCATTGCAAGGACTGGTGCTGAAAGTGAAGCTCCAATACTTTGGTCAGCTGATGTGAAGAGCTGACTTTATGGAAAATACTCTGATGCTGGGAGAAGTTGAGGGCAGAGGAGAAGGGGGAAATGGAGGATGAGATGGTTGGATGGCATCACTGACTCAGTGCACATGAGTTTGGGCAAACTCTGGGAGATAGTGAAGGACAGGGAAGCCTGGCGTGCTGCCGTCCATGGGGTCACAGAGAGACGGACATGACTGAGCGACTGAACAACAGCAGCAGCAACAACCCTTTGCACTTCTCTGCTCTGCTCTGCAGCACGGGGGCTGACCTGGCACAAGGGTGCTCCAGGCTCCACAGTAGCACCGACAGGGGTGGCGGGGGGCAAGGAAAGGAAAACCAGTAACACTTCTTCTTTACTTTTTGGCCTTAAAGTTGCTTCTCCTGTTGTCAGTTCCTGACAAACTGGACCAGTTTCATTCTGCCCAGTGACCTGTAGCTCTGCTAACGTCGCCTCCATTCCTTTCCCTCCAGCCCGGGCTCTGGGGCAGGCTGGTGGGTTTCCCTGGCCTCTTGTCTTTGGTTGTTTAGGCCTGCTCCTCTCGCCTGGCTCTCAGTTCTTTTATTTCGGGGTATCTGTACTCTGTGTGTGTAGTAGTCGTGTCTAGCTCATAACAAATGGCCCCTGAAGTTAGTGACTCCAAAGCACACTTACTATCTGTCTCAGTTTCTGTGGGTCAGGGGTCCAGACACCACCTTGCTGGGTGCTCTGACTCAGGGTCTGTCTCAAGGCTGTTGGCCAGGACAGAGACATCTTAATACCTGCCAGGGGAGGACCTGAGCTCCCCCCACCCCCGAGTTGCTTCCAGGGTTCAGTTCCTTATGAATGACTGGTCTCCTGGCCTCTGTGTCTCATGAGCTGTTGGCTGATGGCCTTAGTTTCATGCTCTTTATTCTCACCATAGTGCAGCTCCCAACACAACCACTAGCTTCTTCAGAGACAGCAAGGGATGAGGCAAGAGAGCATCCGTAAGAGAGAAGTTAGAAGCAAGACAAAGTCACAGCCTTTGCAATCTCACCTTGAAAGTGACTCCTGAGTCACCACCTGTTCAGACTCTGGTCAGAGATCAGGTCACTGGATTCAGCCCACACCCAAGGAGAGGAGACGACACAGTTGTGAACAGCAGCCAGGGTGGCGCATCAGGGGCCGTGGAAGCAACTTGTTTGTGTGGACGCATGCCTCACCCTTCAGTCTCATTGCATATCCCATGATACACTGCTTCTCTGAACTGTCCTGACTGAGCTACAAGTTCAATGTCCACTAACGTTTGCCTTTCTGCCTTTCTTGTTTGTATATGACAGAGAAAAGTAGCTTCTTAGTGCTCACTTTAGCAGCACCTATACTAAAAACTGGAAGGATACAGGGTGCATGGCCCCTGCACAAGGATGACGTGCAAATTTGTGAAATGCTCCATATTTGGGGATTGGGGTGGGTGAGGGAACTTCCCTAATAGCTCAGGTGGTAAAGAATCTGCCTGCAATGAATGAGACCCCAGTTCAATTTCTGGATTGGCAAGATGCCCTGGAGAAGGTTTGACTACCCACTCCAGTATTCTTGCCTGGAGGATCCCATGGACAGAGGAGCCTGGCGGGCTACAGTCCATAGGGTTGCAAAGAGTCAGACATGGCTGACTAACGTCCATGTGCACTTTTCTTTCAGAAGCTACTGATAGGTTGAGAGTGGCTGCTTGCCAATGTGGGGATGTTTCTCTCCCTGGTAAAGAAAGCATTGCTTGTGGGAGGGCGTGGGTGCCTGTGAAGCAGAGGAGTCCATGCCCTTTCAGTCCTGGAGACTGGCAGCAGTTTCTGGGGAGTGAACACCTTGTTCAGATCTGCCCTGCCCAGCCCTAACACTCAAAGAAGTCCGAGCTTAGAAAAGTAATACATTTCCACTGTATTTATTTTCCATGCACCCACCTTCTGAACTTAGAGAACGTGGCTGGTCTATCAGAAGGGCAGTTGCTTCCCTGAGAAGGTCGTTTCAATGGTGACAGGGCATCAGAGTCCTTCATCAGTGGGTCCCACTGCCCCTGATCAGCCTCCCTGATGCAGTGTGTTCTTCTCTGCAGTTGCAGTGGTCTGGTAATATTCTCCGTGCATGCAGTTCAGCCAGGCACTGAAGGCTTGGCGACTGGATGTGATATCAGTGTCCCCACGGCGGGCTCAAGGGAGGCTTGAGCACTCAGTCTTTGCAGGGGTATCATTGCAGAAGCTAGAGTTCATTTCTACCTCTCAATGATCGTTTCCAGAACCATTGGTAGCAATTTGGCTCTTCTGTCTTCAGAAGGTATTCATCAAAACTGGCCTCACCCCTGCTCGCTCTACTCCCCTTTATCGGGAAACTAATGCACTGTAGGGGCATTGATGTTGTTGTTTAGTCAGTCGCTCAGTTGTGTCCAACTCTTTTGAGACCTCATAGACCGTGTCCCACCCATCTTCTCTATCCATGGGGTTTCCCAGGTAAAAATACTGGAGTGGGTTACCATTTCTTTCTCCAGGGGATATTCCTGAGGTGGGGATTGAACCCAAGTCTCCTGCATGGAAAGTGATTCTTCACCACTGTGCCACCTGGGAAGCCCCATTAATAGGCATGAAATGCCTTGAACATACACTAATGAAACTTACATTTTCATGTACCTATTCCATGGTTTCCCCCCGACAAGACCAAACAGAAATACAATTATTCTAACATTTTCTTACTTCCCCCATCATTGAATCAATGATGATGTGTGAGAAAATATGACAATAGAATGATTGCCAACAGCGTTTATTTGGGGCTAAGTTTAACGTGTTTCATTTTATTTAATTCCAAGCATTTAACGTTTCATTTGACTTATTCTGCTGACAAAATCCCTCCCTCCCTTTGCTGGATATGAAAACAGAGGCTTGGGGAGATGAAGGGACTTGTCCACAGCCACACTGTGTAGAGGAGGCAGAGATGGGTTTCCAGCCCTGGCTTCTGTGTTCACGGCCAGTACTGCCGCTTCCCTCTCTTCGACCCCTGGAATCAGGTACCACCTCTGGGTCCCCCCAGAGCATACCTGGGTATTCTGCATTTGTTTCCGTTCCTCTATTCCTTCTTCCTGAGGCCTCAGCTTCGTTACCTCCTTGGCCAAACAGAATCCTCCAGATCCAAGCAGGACGCTACTCCACCTCCACCTTTCTGGTTTTGCCATCAAAGGCTTCACATCCTTTCTGGCACCTGTCCCCTTGCATATTTGTCCCGTGTCTGTTACCTGCTCAGCCTTCAGCTCCATGGGCTGGCAGGGCTGGGGTCTGCTTTGAGAAGGTGCTGTTGCTGCACACCCCCAAATGGCCACCACCCGCCCTGCTGCTCCACGGGAAGATGCTGCTTGTCTGCAGGCGTCTCCTCACATGGAGGGCTGGCTGTACCGTCCCTGGAAGTGGGTGAATCCAGGACCCCAGGCGTCCCCATCTTGCTCATTCTCATCCTGGGTCCCTGTGGTAGAGACTCGGGTTAGGAACTGTTCTGTGCCCTCCATGGACTCATAACCTAGTGGACGAGACAGATCCTCGGGGAGGGAGGGTGGTGATATTTCTGTACTGATGCAGTTGAGTATGGGGCTGGGTCGGGGATTGGGCAGCATGAGCGGGAACCCCTAACTCAGCTCAGGAGGCCCTGGGAGGTTTCCTAGAGCAGGCGCTGGCCCAGGTCTCACCCGCTATCTCTTTGGGGTGAGGGCACAGGCAGGCAGGTGGACGTGCCTGGGGAGCCAGAGCCGTCAGTGCCCTGGTTCTTCAGGGTTCTTCAGGGTTCTTCAGGGTTCTTCAGCATAAGCTCACAAGGGCGCTTTCTCAGCGTTTCTAAGGAGCCTCCAGATCTAGACAACTTTGAGCTTCCTGCCCGCCCAGCCTGTTCCTTATCATCAGAGGCATGCCTGGCCCCCTTCCTTCTGTTCGGTTGGGTCTTATACTGCTCACCCTGAGACCCCGACTCAGGGCAGTGAGCACACAACAGGGCTGTCATGCCTTGCTGACCTGCTCTCTGCTCACAGATGCTTTTGCTTCTGCAAGTACAGAGGCTCCACCCCTGCCTCATCACCTCTGACCTCCTGCTGGGGACCAGAGTCATTCCTTCTTCCTGAAAGGCCTTTCTCAGGGCTCACTGCTTCCCCTGAAGCTCAAGGGCAAGGGTCTACAAGCTGCTCCGTCTTCCTAAATTCCACAGAAGAAGTTTCCTGAAGACTCGAATCCTCACTCTGGGATCCGTGTGCTGCTGAAACGGAGCCACCACTGGCTGGATTGGCATGTGCTCGTCTGGAGGCTAAACCTGGAGGCAAGAAACAGTGTTCGTGAATCTGTTTTCATGGGTTTATAGGGCCAAATTAAGCACATTAAATTAGGTACTGTTTCTAAATTAGCCACTTTTGCCTGAAAGGTCCAAATATTTGCAACTCAGGTGTCTCAAGTTATGATTTCTTTTCCTTAAGTTCAAGTTTTTAATTGGAGGATAATTGCTTTTCAGTGTTGTGTTGGTTTGTGCTATACATAAAACATGAATCATTCATAGAAATACGGACATCCCCTCCATCTTGAGCCTTCCTCTCACCTCCACACCATCCCATCCCCCACTCATGATTTCCTTATAAATTGAATTTTCTCTTCAGTATAAGAAGAGAAGAATTAACATTACATACTTAAAACATATAATATATATGTCTACTTCATAAAATATACTATATATTACACTATATATATATATATATATATATATATATATATATAAATTATATGCAATAATTAAAACTGGACGAGGAAACAAAATCCTTCATACATACAGCTGTGGATGAGAATGAAGATTTTCCAGGACTTGGTTTAGCACACTTGGCAGAGTTTTGACATCAGGAACCTATGTACCACTTGTGCGGGGCGTCTCTCTGCTTACATGGCTTCTATTTTAGGCCTGCACAGTGACTCCCCATTATTCTGTCCCTTTAGAGTGAGCTATTAGAGCCTCTGCTTTTGCCAGTGGCTTGAATCCCTGTTCCTAATAGCAGTGGGTCTGAAATCTCTCTTTGGGCTCGAGCACTTTAATTGTTGAAATAGGCTACAAGTGCAGACAAGTCAAGAATGTATGCCCAGACTTTAGGACCTAGAGAGTCTTATTGGCCACTTGCCTGGAACCTTAAAGCTATCTGCAATTTGCATGAAAATGAACTTTATGAAATTAAAAATAAACACACGGCCATACTATCTACTTGTCTGCCTTTGTCGCTTGCCCTGGGAGGAGAGGGAGCAGGCTGAGCCCACTCAGTAGCAGTGAAAGCCCAGGGCCGGGCGGTTTCTGATGCAGCTGCAGTCAGCAGCACATAATTACAGGTGGTGTTTTGTAGGCGAGGACAACAGTGCTGAAAAAGATAGAAAGACATTCATAGAGACAGTAGTGTTACATAACAGCTGGGGGCTCTGTCCTGTTGGAATTAGAATTCCTACAAAGGACCATGGATGCTCTGAACGTGGAGGTCAGGGTAACCGAGGTTGTGGTTTGGTCGCCCAGTCATGTCAGACTCTTCGAGACCCATGGACTGCAGCACCCGCCTTCCCTGTCCTCACCATCTCCTGGAGTTTGCTCAAGTGCATAGAAATACGGACATCCCTCCATCTTGAGCCTTCCTCTCACCTCCACACCATCCCATCCCCACTCATGATTTCCTTATAAATTGAATTTTCTCTTCAGTATAAGAAGAGAAGAATTAACATTACATACTTAAAACATATAATATATATGTCTACTTCATAAAATATACTATATATTACACTATATATATATATATATATATATATATATATATATAAATTATATGCAATAATTAAAACTGGACGAGGAAACAAAATCCTTCATACATACAGCTGTGGATGAGAATGAAGATTTTCCAGGACTTGGTTTAGCACACTTGGCAGAGTTTTGACATCAGGAACCTATGTACCACTTGTGCGGGGCGTCTCTCTGCTTACATGGCTTCTATTTTAGGCCTGCACAGTGACTCCCCATTATTCTGTCCCTTTAGAGTGAGCTATTAGAGCCTCTGCTTTTGCCAGTGGCTTGAATCCCTGTTCCTAATAGCAGTGGGTCTGAAATCTCTCTTTGGGCTCGAGCACTTTAATTGTTGAAATAGGCTACAAGTGCAGACAAGTCAAGAATGTATGCCCAGACTTTAGGACCTAGAGAGTCTTATTGGCCACTTGCCTGGAACCTTAAAGCTATCTGCAATTTGCATGAAAATGAACTTTATGAAATTAAAAATAAACACACGGCCATACTATCTACTTGTCTGCCTTTGTCGCTTGCCCTGGGAGGAGAGGGAGCAGGCTGAGCCCACTCAGTAGCAGTGAAAGCCCAGGGCCGGGCGGTTTCTGATGCAGCTGCAGTCAGCAGCACATAATTACAGGTGGTGTTTTGTAGGCGAGGACAACAGTGCTGAAAAAGATAGAAAGACATTCATAGAGACAGTAGTGTTACATAACAGCTGGGGGCTCTGTCCTGTTGGAATTAGAATTCCTACAAAGGACCATGGATGCTCTGAACGTGGAGGTCAGGGTAACCGAGGTTGTGGTTTGGTCGCCCAGTCATGTCAGACTCTTCGAGACCCATGGACTGCAGCACGCCCGCCTTCCCTGTCCTCACCATCTCCTGGAGTTTGCTCAAGTGCATGTCAACTGCATTAGTAAGGCCATCTGACTGTCTCATCCTCCTCTGTCACCCTCTTCTCCTTCTACCTTCAGTCTTTCCCAGCATCAGGGACTTTTCCAGTGAGTCAGCTCTTTATATCAGGTGGCCAAAGCATTGGAGCTTCAGCTTCAGCATCTGTCCTTCCAGTGAGTGTGAGGGTATGCTGCCATAACAAATGGTCCTGGATGCCAGTGATGGCCAGCAGAGTTCTATTTCTTTTTTTAGATTTTTTAAAGTCTTCGTTGATTTGTTGCAGTGTTGCTTCTGTTTTATGTTTTGGGTCTGTTGGCTACCAGGCATGTGGGATCCTAGCTCTCTGACAGGGGTCAAACCCACACCCCTTGTACTGGAAGATAAAGTCTTACCCCCTGGACCACGAGGGAAGTCCCCAGAGTTCTACTGCTGGTTATACTTCTTGCTCAGGTTGTGTTTTCATCGTAGACCATTGTTTCCACCTTCACCACAGGCTCTTTCCTGCAGATTCCAGGTGAAGACCTTCTCATGTAGAATGGGAATGAGGGGGAAAGGGGAGAGGGGAGAGAGGCATGCTGGGGCACTTGATACTTCTGCTCAGAAGTGGCTCATGTCACTTTCCCTGATAAGTTTTCGGTCCAACTTCATGTTAGCTGAGAAGAGAAATACAGGCCCCTGAACAGGAAGGGCATCCCAAGTCATGTGGCCCAGTCTGAAGAGGATAGAGCTGAACGTGGTGGAGTTCCACACAGGACCGTGCAGACTCTGGGGGCAAACAGGACAATTTAGTTTGTTTTCTAAAAACAAAGGCTTTTGTAAGCACGTGGTCATGGGCTGCTGGGTCATTCCTCCATTGCTTCTGAAATCTAAGTGGTTCTTTCCATGTGATTATGACTATTTGGGCCAAATTATGCTCATCTGATTTTAAGTGACGATATTCACTTTTAGGGCCCTACGAAGTCTCCAGGCTGTCTTGCCTCTGTCACGGTGCTCAGGAACATTAGCTGTAATTCCTGCACAGTAGGCAGGGTGCATGCAAGCCCCGTGGGAAACATGTGAGATTCACGTACCTATCTCCCTCTAGTTAATAATATCTACAGTGTCCCAGAGACACATGCTTTCAGCCACCTCCTGATTCACAGAAGTGTGTCCAGAGCACCTTCGCCTTTTCCTTTAATGCACAGCTTCCTCTTGGGCAGTCTGAGTGCCCTAGCCTAGTGGCCTGACTACTGGCTGCTGTGTTTTTCAATTTGGCTCTTTATATCAGGTGGCCAAAGCATTGGAGCTTCAGCTTCAGCATCTGTCCTTCCAGTGAGTCCTGGATGCCAGTGATGGCCAGCAGAGTTCTATTTCTTTTTTTAGATTTTTTAAAGTCTTCGTTGATTTGTTGCAGTGTTGCTTCTGTTTTATGTTTTGGGTCTGTTGGCTACCAGGCATGTGGGATCCTAGCTCTCTGACAGGGGTCAAACCCACACCCCTTGTACTGGAAGATAAAGTCTTACCCCCTGGACCACGAGGGAAGTCCCCAGAGTTCTACTGCTGGTTATACTTCTTGCTCAGGTTGTGTTTTCATCGTAGACCATTGTTTCCACCTTCACCACAGGCTCTTTCCTGCAGATTCCAGGTGAAGACCTTCTCATGTAGAATGGGAATGAGGGGGAAAGGGGAGAGGGGAGAGAGGCATGCTGGGGCACTTGATACTTCTGCTCAGAAGTGGCTCATGTCACTTTCCCTGATAAGTTTTCGGTCCAACTTCATGTTAGCTGAGAAGAGAAATACAGGCCCCTGAACAGGAAGGGCATCCCAAGTCATGTGGCCCAGTCTGAAGAGGATAGAGCTGAACGTGGTGGAGTTCCACACAGGACCGTGCAGACTCTGGGGGCAAACAGGACAATTTAGTTTGTTTTCTAAAAACAAAGGCTTTTGTAAGCACGTGGTCATGGGCTGCTGGGTCATTCCTCCATTGCTTCTGAAATCTAAGTGGTTCTTTCCATGTGATTATGACTATTTGGGCCAAATTATGCTCATCTGATTTTAAGTGACGATATTCACTTTTAGGGCCCTACGAAGTCTCCAGGCTGTCTTGCCTCTGTCACGGTGCTCAGGAACATTAGCTGTAATTCCTGCACAGTAGGCAGGGTGCATGCAAGCCCCGTGGGAAACATGTGAGATTCACGTACCTATCTCCCTCTAGTTAATAATATCTACAGTGTCCCAGAGACACATGCTTTCAGCCACCTCCTGATTCACAGAAGTGTGTCCAGAGCACCTTCGCCTTTTCCTTTAATTCACAGCTTCCCTCTTGGGCAGTCTGAGTGCCCTAGCCTAGTGGCCTGACTACTGGCTGCTGTGTTTTTCTGCTTTGTTTTCCTGAGACTCTAGAAACGTTTTGCAAGCAGAAGTTCAGCCCTGACATTCCATTATTCCAAAAGTGTGGATGCCGATTAAGCCCTCCCCACATTGGACTTCTCTAAAATTCTAATAACTATTGACCTGAGTGTATCACTAGTCCTTTAAATGACAACTAAGAACTTTCTGATAATAAACAGTATAATCCAGACCTTCTTGATTTCTGTGAAATTGACCAAGAAATGGATTTTTAAGGTTCAAAAATAATATATCCCATTTTTGTCATAATATTTACTTACTATTGAGAAAGTTAACCATTAACAATGTGTTTTTGATGTTCAGTCACTAACTTGTGTCCAACTCTTTGTGACCCCATGGACTGCAGCACGCCAGGCTTCCCTGTCCTTCACCATCCCCTGGAGTTTGCTCAGACTCACGTCCATTGAGTCAGTGCTGCCATCCAACCATGTCATCCTCTGTTGTCCCCTTTTCCTCCTGCCTTCAATCTTTCCCAGTGTCAGGCACTTTTCCAATGAGCTGGCTGTTC
Source organism: Tragulus kanchil (assembly GCA_022376925.1). NCBI lineage: Eukaryota > Metazoa > Chordata > Mammalia > Artiodactyla > Tragulidae > Tragulus > Tragulus kanchil. Next base: position 161,737,856 of record JAIOJX010000004.1, on the reverse strand, counting down.
ATGTCTGGTGCGTCACACCTTGATGACCCCTTAGCACTTAGCTGAGACAGCGCATGGCTCAGAGTACCATCACAGGCCCACTGTGTTCACCTATGGTATGTTAACAGAAATAATGAGATCACCACAAAGTTGTACCATTTAATTCAACTGTTACTACCAATAGCTATCACCTCCTGGTGGTTTAGAGGGTAAAACATCTGCCTACATTGCAGGAGATGCAGGTTTGTTTCCCGAGTTGGGAAGATTCCCTGGAGAAGGAAATAGCAGCCCAGTCGAGCATTCTTGCCTGGAGAATTCCATGCACAGAGGAGCCTGGTGGGTCCCAGTGCATGGGGTTGCAAAGAATTGCAGACAACTGAGCAACTAACACTTCCACAAATAGCTTAGTGAGAATCCTATAATAAATGGAGGCAGAGCTGAACAGAATTATTGATTTGAAGAAGCAATATGTTTGTCATAATTGTTCTCGTGAATAGAGGCTCCTGATAGACTTAGGAGAGGCTCTTTCTGATGAAACCATCTGAAGTATTGGTTAAATCTCTTCCAATAAACTGACTTGTTAAGAAAAGGAAAAAGCAATTTTTTTCTTTTTAATCCACATTTTAATTACATTGTTTTTAAATATCCCTCTGGAAATGAATGCCTGTATTCTGAATCTTTCATCAGTGAAAAGCCATATTTTGATGGTTGACAGACTCTTATCCAAAGCTTTGCAGTGCCAAAGCTAATGAGTGTGAGTCTTTGTTGCAAAACTTTGGTTTTATCTTTTGAAGGGAATAAAATCACCCAAGTAACATTTTTGAGAATGTTAGCAGAAGTTGGACCTGCTGTGCCTCACATGCTCAGAAGCCTTGGAATATAATACAGTTTAGTCTCCTAAGAAATATTTCTTGAACATAACATATTTTATAAATGATCTGTGGTAGCTCCTTCCAGTGCCCCCAAATCCCTTTTTGGTCTGGTCATTCAAAACAGATGGTAGAAAGATGTGTTCTTATGTAAGTTCTCTTTCATAATATTCATCATTTATTATTTTCAATCATGAATGTATAATACCAGAATAGATTGCCCTACTTATTAACCTTCAGGAGATCTCAGAAGTTAAAAAGATTAAAAGAAGCTATGCCTTTTAGTAGTCTACTCATATTAAAGATTTACAACCATGTAGTATTTTGAATGAGCTTCCCAGGTGGTGCAGTGGTGAAGAATTCACCTGCCAGTGCGGGAGATGCAAGGGACATCAGTTCAATCCCTGGGTCAGGAAGATCCCCTGGAGGAGGAAATGGCAGCCCACTCCAGTGTTTTTGCCTGGGAAACCCCATGGACAGAGGAGCCTGGCCTGGCTACAGTCCCTGGGGCTGTAAAGAGTCTGGCATGACAGAGCACACACACACACAGTAATTTTTAATACTTTGATTAAAATGCATTCTTTATTGTTGCTCCTCTTTGATGTGATGGAATGTTATGGCCCACCTGTCCTCTTACCCAGGAAGGTCCGTTGCTGGACTGGTCAAGTGTCGAGGTCTTTACTTGGCCTCTTGGCCATTCCTGGGAGTGGCTGTTTCTTGGGACCAAGTTAGACGGCAAGAAAAATGTCCTAAGTGGGTCTTTTTGGTGAGGTAAGCATCCCCTATAACCTGTGCTCCCCTAAAGACTTCAGATGAACCTTACTGAGGTAAAACCTACAATAGATGCCACCGGTTAAGTATACATCTCAATGAGTTTTGACAAATCTGTGATCCTGTGTTGATATGAAACATAGAACGTTTTCCCCTAACGAGTTTCAGAGATCATGGGTCATCAGTGAAGTGCATTAGGCTTCTCTCATCATTTCTTTTAATAGCATGCTTCTAGGGCTTAGGCATCTTGTGTTAAGTTCTAGATTTTCCCGTCAAGCTTTCCTAAAAAAAGAAAAGGAAGAAAAAAGTGATCTGACTGTCAAATAGGAGCTCATGTGGTCTCCATCTGGTCTTGAAGCTTAACTCTTTGGGGCCTGGAGGCATCATTGCAAGAAGTGTTGCAAGGACAAGCAGTGCATCTCGTCAAATAGCAGAGGGGAGCATGGTGAGCAAGACGTCAGGACCAGAGAGAGCAGAGCGGCCGTGGACTGTGGATGCGCCAGGGCTGGTCAGGCAGGACCCACCACCACACAGGAAGGCAGCCTCCTTGGCCCTCAGAGCACTGTTACTAGGGGAGTCACGCTGCATGTACAGACGCAGGGTCATGAGAGCGATCCTCCTTTCTTTCTCAAGATGTAAGAAAAAATGTAGGGAAACAAATATGCATGGCAAAGCGTGAGAAATGAGGAGTCCTCGCTTGTGTTACTATGAAAATCCCACTGCGACATAAACGATTCAAGACACATGGAAGGCTTAGAATTTGGTAGCTGAAAACCAGCCATTCAGGCAGCCCACTCCAGTGTTTTTGCCTGGGAAACCCCATGGACAGAGGAGCCTGGCCTGGCTACAGTCCCTGGGGCTGTAAAGAGTCTGGCATGACAGAGCACACACACACAGTAATTTTTAATACTTTGATTAAAATGCATTCTTTATTGTTGCTCCTCTTTGATGTGATGGAATGTTATGGCCCACCTGTCCTCTTACCCAGGAAGGTCCGTTGCTGGACTGGTCAAGTGTCGAGGTCTTTACTTGGCCTCTTGGCCATTCCTGGGAGTGGCTGTTTCTTGGGACCAAGTTAGACGGCAAGAAAAATGTCCTAAGTGGGTCTTTTTGGTGAGGTAAGCATCCCCTATAACCTGTGCTCCCTAAAGACTTCAGATGAACCTTACTGAGGTAAAACCTACAATAGATGCCACCGGTTAAGTATACATCTCAATGAGTTTTGACAAATCTGTGATCCTGTGTTGATATGAAACATAGAACGTTTTCCCCTAACGAGTTTCAGAGATCATGGGTCATCAGTGAAGTGCATTAGGCTTCTCTCATCATTTCTTTTAATAGCATGCTTCTAGGGCTTAGGCATCTTGTGTTAAGTTCTAGATTTTCCCGTCAAGCTTTCCTAAAAAAAGAAAAGGAAGAAAAAAGTGATCTGACTGTCAAATAGGAGCTCATGTGGTCTCCATCTGGTCTTGAAGCTTAACTCTTTGGGGCCTGGAGGCATCATTGCAAGAAGTGTTGCAAGGACAAGCAGTGCATCTCGTCAAATAGCAGAGGGGAGCATGGTGAGCAAGACGTCAGGACCAGAGAGAGCAGAGCGGCCGTGGACTGTGGATGCGCCAGGGCTGGTCAGGCAGGACCCACCACCACACAGGAAGGCAGCCTCCTTGGCCCTCAGAGCACTGTTACTAGGGGAGTCACGCTGCATGTACAGACGCAGGGTCATGAGAGCGATCCTCCTTTCTTTCTCAAGATGTAAGAAAAAATGTAGGGAAACAAATATGCATGGCAAAGCGTGAGAAATGAGGAGTCCTCGCTTGTGTTACTATGAAAATCCCACTGCGACATAAACGATTCAAGACACATGGAAGGCTTAGAATTTGGTAGCTGAAAACCAGCCATTCAGGCATCCTTGGTCTGTAAAAAGAGCATTAGGTCAAAAGATCAGGTTTAAGTAAAGAAATAAATGTGAATTTATTAGGTATTTCAGTGCTGAAGTTAGCTCTATAAAAGAAATTAGTCACATTTTCAATATGCTTAAACTTATATTTTCACTTTTAAAATAAAAATAGATAAAAGGATTTGACTTAATTTTTTTGATGAAAGTGTTAATTCATCTCAGCACTTTAGTCCTGTGGGAGAGAACTTGAAAGTAACATTCTGAAGACTGAAGATATTTTTGCATTTTAACTGTAATGAAGACAATATGCTATTCCTAATAAAGACGTGGTTATTTGGGGACAGGAAGTACATATTTGGTTATAATTATAGTCAGCAAATGTTTACTTGCTGTAAATAAGGCTCTGGGTGGGATTTGGTAAGCACATATGCGTTTCCATAACAAGGTTCTTTTGAGGAAAGGTATGCATAAAGGCCTTCTAAGTCCACAGATTTGACCTCTGTGAGAAACAGGATCGTCAGCTCAGAACCAAGGAGTGGACTCAGAGACAGGACCAAGTGAAAGAGAGACTTTTAATGATCATCTTGGAGGATCCAGTGTCTGGGAGGAGGGCACTCCTAGGGCGGTTACAACAAGCAATTTATCCCCTAACACGCAGTACTCATTGGCTGAGTACTATGGGTGTACAATCTTGGACGTGGCCCAGGTTTCATTTTTTCCTTATAGGGTGTCCTTCTTTCTCCTTCCCAACTTACATCTGCCTTTCTCAACAAAGACTTTCTTGCTAGATCTCGTCAAATAGCAGAGGGAGCATGGTGAGCAAGACGTCAGGACCAGAGAGAGCAGAGCGGCCGTGGACTGTGGATGCGCCAGGGCTGGTCAGGCAGGACCCACCACCACACAGGAAGGCAGCCTCCTTGGCCCTCAGAGCACTGTTACTAGGGGAGTCACGCTGCATGTACAGACGCAGGGTCATGAGAGCGATCCTCCTTTCTTTCTCAAGATGTAAGAAAAAATGTAGGGAAACAAATATGCATGGCAAAGCGTGAGAAATGAGGAGTCCTCGCTTGTGTTACTATGAAAATCCCACTGCGACATAAACGATTCAAGACACATGGAAGGCTTAGAATTTGGTAGCTGAAAACCAGCCATTCAGGCATCCTTGGTCTGTAAAAAGAGCATTAGGTCAAAAGATCAGGTTTAAGTAAAGAAATAAATGTGAATTTATTAGGTATTTCAGTGCTGAAGTTAGCTCTATAAAAGAAATTAGTCACATTTTCAATATGCTTAAACTTATATTTTCACTTTTAAAATAAAAATAGATAAAAGGATTTGACTTAATTTTTTTGATGAAAGTGTTAATTCATCTCAGCACTTTAGTCCTGTGGGAGAGAACTTGAAAGTAACATTCTGAAGACTGAAGATATTTTTGCATTTTAACTGTAATGAAGACAATATGCTATTCCTAATAAAGACGTGGTTATTTGGGGACAGGAAGTACATATTTGGTTATAATTATAGTCAGCAAATGTTTACTTGCTGTAAATAAGGCTCTGGGTGGGATTTGGTAAGCACATATGCGTTTCCATAACAAGGTTCTTTTGAGGAAAGGTATGCATAAAGGCCTTCTAAGTCCACAGATTTGACCTCTGTGAGAAACAGGATCGTCAGCTCAGAACCAAGGAGTGGACTCAGAGACAGGACCAAGTGAAAGAGAGACTTTTAATGATCATCTTGGAGGATCCAGTGTCTGGGAGGAGGGCACTCCTAGGGCGGTTACAACAAGCAATTTATCCCCTAACACGCAGTACTCATTGGCTGAGTACTATGGGGTGTACAATCTTTGCGGACGTGGCCCAGGTTTCATTTTTTTCCTTATAGGGTGTCCTTCTTTCTCCCTTCCCAACTTACATCTGCCTTTCTCAACAAAGACTTTCTTGCTAGTTTACCCCCGCCCCCAGCATCCTGTTTGTTGCCTAGGGACCTGATCTGTGTCACGTCCACAAGCTGTCAGGCAATTCTAGAGCCAGGGCACAGGTGGTGAGTGGAGTCCTATCTCTTCAGGACCCAGTCTGATCTCCCTCCCCCAATGCTAGCTTTATCGAAAGAGTGCAGGTCTCAGCCTCGTCTTGAACATGGCCCACTTCAGGTTTCTATTCCTTACATCTCTTAAGGCCTAAGTGTATGTCAGCTGTGTAGACTAACCTCTTTCATGAGTTTCACTGAGTTTCTGCGAGTCCCAGCAAAGAGGTGTGTGTGCTAAGTCACTTCAGTTGTGCTCTGTGTGACCCCATGGACTGCAGCCCTCCAGGCTCCTCTGTTCATGGGATTCTCCAGGCAAGAATAGGGACTGAATCTGAGACTCATTTCGTTTCCTGCATTGGCAGGTGGGGGTCTTTACCACTAGTGCCACCTGGGAATCCAGGAGAGCCTGGAGTCAAACTTTTCTTTGTCCTGCCACTCCAGACTTCCATCACGTTACAGACTCTGGTTGGACGTTCGAGCCCGGAGCAGGGAGGGGTTCATAACAGATGTCCGGGGTTCTTAGGATTCTTCTCTAATCTAAGAAAGATTTTTGAATATATTCAGATTTCCAGCAGTTTTCCTTAGAGACTCAAAGGGGTCAATGACTGTCCCCACAATGTGAGGAGACTGAGACTGCTCTTTCTTTCCAACCCGAGCCTCCGTCTGCTTCCCACAGGTCCACCCAGCTGCTCTCCACTCCAAGATGCTGGGTGTGGAAAACTTGGTGCTTTTATAATCAGTTCATCCTGAGATGAGAAGCCAGACTTCTTTGTAGGTACCTAGGCATGTATTGTATTCACCCATATGCATCTTTCTACTCGACTGTTTTACGGATACATCTTTGAAGTCATATCTTAGAATCACTGTTATGTAATATGCCCTGTTGAATCCTTCCATAGCCTGTCAGGCGGCTGGCGGAGCTGTATGGTGGGGATCTCTTCTTTGAAAGTTTGTTGTCCAGAGGAGGGACTAACAGCCATTTGTCAACCAACAAATATGTGTTGAATGCTTGTTACATATTTGAATGGTTGCCTTCAAGTACCAACCTTATTAAAAGTTATGAAAACTTAAGTAACACTTGATACTCAAGCTGTTTTGAGTTTGGGGATAGGAGGACATATTTGGCAAATTGTTCAGACCTTTTGTTTTTACATTGAGAATATTGGTTCATTGGGGAGTTTCAATTCCTTAAATTCAAGTAGAAAGCATTACACTTTATTTAGTACCTCATTTTGGATATTTTAAATATAATTTTATATGCGTATGGACAAAAGAATTATAAACTTAAATATATAAGAATTTAATTAAAACATGCTCTTACAATAGGAGGGTTAGATATTAATACAATGTTTTAGTCAAAGTTGTGCTCTGTGTGACCCCATGGACTGCAGCCCTCCAGGCTCCTCTGTTCATGGGATTCTCCAGGCAAGAATAGGGACTGAATCTGAGACTCATTTCGTTTCCTGCATTGGCAGGTGGGGTCTTTACCACTAGTGCCACCTGGGAATCCAGGAGAGCCTGGAGTCAAACTTTTCTTTGTCCTGCCACTCCAGACTTCCATCACGTTACAGACTCTGGTTGGACGTTCGAGCCCGGAGCAGGGAGGGGTTCATAACAGATGTCCGGGGTTCTTAGGATTCTTCTCTAATCTAAGAAAGATTTTTGAATATATTCAGATTTCCAGCAGTTTTCCTTAGAGACTCAAAGGGGTCAATGACTGTCCCCACAATGTGAGGAGACTGAGACTGCTCTTTCTTTCCAACCCGAGCCTCCGTCTGCTTCCCACAGGTCCACCCAGCTGCTCTCCACTCCAAGATGCTGGGTGTGGAAAACTTGGTGCTTTTATAATCAGTTCATCCTGAGATGAGAAGCCAGACTTCTTTGTAGGTACCTAGGCATGTATTGTATTCACCCATATGCATCTTTCTACTCGACTGTTTTACGGATACATCTTTGAAGTCATATCTTAGAATCACTGTTATGTAATATGCCCTGTTGAATCCTTCCATAGCCTGTCAGGCGGCTGGCGGAGCTGTATGGTGGGGATCTCTTCTTTGAAAGTTTGTTGTCCAGAGGAGGGACTAACAGCCATTTGTCAACCAACAAATATGTGTTGAATGCTTGTTACATATTTGAATGGTTGCCTTCAAGTACCAACCTTATTAAAAGTTATGAAAACTTAAGTAACACTTGATACTCAAGCTGTTTTGAGTTTGGGGATAGGAGGACATATTTGGCAAATTGTTCAGACCTTTTGTTTTTACATTGAGAATATTGGTTCATTGGGGAGTTTCAATTCCTTAAATTCAAGTAGAAAGCATTACACTTTATTTAGTACCTCATTTTGGATATTTTAAATATAATTTTATATGCGTATGGACAAAAAGAATTATAAACTTAAATATATAAGAATTTAATTAAAAACATGCTCTTACAATAGGAGGGTTAGATATTAATACTTTTCGAGCCTTCTTTATTTAAGGAATATTGCATTCCTATCATTTGGGCGAGCATTTGTATCATACACGTGTGTGTGTGTGCACATGCACTTGTGTGGTTGTACAATTGTCATGTATCTTTTAATAGAGGCACTTGGTTTTAAATACTAGCTCAGTTCAGAAGAATAAAAGGTCCTCACACACATATACACACATAGGTTTTGTATAATAAAATTGGCAGTAAAGTTCAAATGAATGCACCCAGTCCTTTGGATAGTATCAGTCTTATGGTTTAGATCTGCACTGTCCAATATGGTGCCACAGGCCACATGTTGCTATTCAAAATTAAGTTAAATATGATCAAATTGCAGTCCCCCCACTGGCGCATGTCATGTGCTTGGTCATGTGTGGCTAGTCATTACCGTCATGCACATCTCAGGTAAAGAGCATCATTTACTCAGCCAACTTCCTAAAGCTGTCCGTTTAGATGGGTTTCAGCGTTTCAGTGTTATGCATAGTTCTGTAGTGAATGCCTTCATGTGTACAGTTTTGCCCACATCTTTCCTATCTCCTTTAACTGCAGTAATTCATCCATTATGACTATTCATAGACCAGCTATGATGTTCCTACAACTGTTCTATAAAAATAAATAAAATGTTTAAAATTCCTTAGCATCATGGGGCTTTTGTTCAAGGCAATGAACAATTAACAAAAATAAAAATGAATGAATGAATGATTGAAGGAAAAAATAAATAATAAATATGTGAATACATTTGCATCAAACTGGTCTTTAATAGGTGCACATCATATGAGCCATTATGGTCATAACCAGCTGTTTTCAGTGTAACAGACTTAATTTTAGCCTTTGATAGCTTTTGTGGTATAGAAGGTTCTAACATTCTGTGCTTCAGTTTTTAAATCTTTTATTTTATGGCTCATGCTTTTGTGAGGACTTTAGATCCAAAAAGCACTAACTATAAAGGGAAGATTGGTAATTTTAGAACATTAAAAGTTTAAATTTCATTTGTGCAAAGACACCACTAAATAAGTGAAGAAACCGGACTTGGAGAAGATGTTTGCCATGAATGCTTCTGATGAAAAATTTATCTCCTATAAATTATGAAGCCAAAATTGCATATATATGGAAAGTATATTAAATATATTGTTCAATGATAATATCTAAATTATAAAAAAAGAGTTATCAATACTCAGCCTCCCTCATTGTCAGAAGAAAGCAGGTTGCTAAGAATGAATTTCAGTCACACATCCATGAGACTGGCAACATCTGAAGAGCCTCACAATTCCTCAGTGGAAATACTGAGAGCTGGTACATGGCTGTTATAGGAAAGTTAAAATAATTACTTTAGAAAAGTATAAACTAAAGTGTATCTTTGAACAGAAATGCCACTTGTTTGATATTTCTGGAGAGGCTTCAATGAGTATCCCCAAGAAGACAGTTTCCAGAATATCCATTTTAGCATAATTTATCATAATATTAGCCTAATCATAATACACAATGGAAAGCAATAATGTGTCCTTTGATAGGAAAATGAAAAAAATAGCTTATGTTATACTAAGAGATAAGAATACTAATCAAAGAGTAATAAAACAGACTGTGTTTATATGAGTTAGCAGAGATGGTCGTCCAGAACACCAAACTGAGTAAAAAATACCAAATTGCTGAGTACAGAGTAAATGTAGAATGCCATTTGGTATGAGGAAAATAAGGGAACAACAAGGAGCTTTGTTTTGGGTCCTGTTCAGATATGGTCAAGATACAGGGAAGCCAGGAGGCCAGAGGTCGCTGTGAAGAGAAGGAGAAGGTGTTTCTTAGTCGTCCTTCACATCTTTTTTATAGATGTCATTGGTAGCTATATTAATAAAGATAATATTGTTATACTATCTTTTCTGTACTTTTCTGTCTTCTAAACGTTGTCATTTTTCAAAGGCAGTTACAAATGAGAAAATAAAATTTCTAGGGCAAGGGGAAAAGGCCTCTTTAAAAACCCTTCATGTTGTTTCCACCCCATCCTTGTGTTAGTTTCTGTTCATGACCCCAAAATTCATTTGGTAATTTTAGAACATTAAAATTTAAATTTCATTTGTGCAAAGACACCACTAAATAAGTGAAGAAACCGGACTTGGAGAAGATGTTTGCCATGAATGCTTCTGATGAAAAATTTATCTCCTATAAATTATGAAGCCAAAATTGCATATATATGGAAAGTATATTAAATATATTGTTCAATGATAATATCTAAATTATAAAAAAAGAGTTATCAATACTCAGCCTCCCTCATTGTCAGAAGAAAGCAGGTTGCTAAGAATGAATTTCAGTGACACATCCATGAGACTGGCAACATCTGAAGAGCCTCACAATTCCTCAGTGGAAATACTGAGAGCTGGTACATGGCTGTTATAGGAAAGTTAAAATAATTACTTTAGAAAAGTATAAACTAAAGTGTATCTTTGAACAGAAATGCCACTTGTTTGATATTTCTGGAGAGGCTTCAATGAGTATCCCCAAGAAGACAGTTTCCAGAATATCCATTTTAGCATAATTTATCATAATATTAGCCTAATCATAATACACAATGGAAAGCAATAATGTGTCCTTTGATAGGAAAATGAAAAAAATAGCTTATGTTATACTTAGAGATAAGAATACTAATCAAAGAGTAATAAAACAGACTGTGTTTATATGAGTTAGCAGAGATGGTCGTCCAGAACACCAAACTGAGTAAAAAATACCAAATTGCTGAGTACAGAGTAAATGTAGAATGCCATTTGGTATGAGGAAAATAAGGGAACAACAAGGAGCTTTGTTTTGGGTCCTGTTCAGATATGGTCAAGATACAGGGAAGTCAGGAGGCCAGAGGTCGCTGTGAAGAGAAGAAGGAGAAGATGTTTCTTAGTCGTCCTTCACATCTTTTTTATAGATGTCATTGGTAGCTATATTAATAAAGATAATATTGTTATACTATCTTTTCTGTACTTTTCTGTCTTCTAAACGTTGTCAATTTTCAAAGGCAGTTACAAATGAGAAAATAAAATTTCTAGGGCAAGGGGAAAAGGCCTCTTTAAAAACCCTTCATGTTGTTTCCACCCCATCCTTGTGTTAGTTTCTGTTCATGACATTCATCCTCTTTCCACACCTGCAACACCCAGGTGTCATTTTGAACATTATCTTTTGAAATGTATGGCCTTGAAGCTTCTGAGTGAACCTTAATTGAAAGTATTCAAGCATGATTCTCATGGAGAACAATGATGGGGATATTCTGCCTGAATTTCACTCAGAGTTTTCTAATATTTAATTTCTATCATTTGTTCCGCTCTTTGTTTTTAAAAGTACAGAGCATTTTATTGCCATTATTGATTTTTTTTTTGTTCCCGTTGATTTTTAACCGTGCTTGGGGAAAGGTCAGGATTATGATTAAACGTGGCCTTAAAGCACATACTTGGCCTCTTTCTGAAGCAATTGTTTAGTAATTTTTTTTTTTTTTTTTGCCTTCTCAATGACTTGTAACAGGCAAATTAAAATAAAAGGTTAAAAAGTGAGTGTTTTAAATATGAAGACAGATAATATTTTTTTTTTTGCAAAACTATTAGAATGTATAGGCAATTTAAAGCCCAGATGTATGTAGTCTTTAAACATGGTTGCTGTAACATACTGGGGAGCATCCATGGGCCAGAAAGTGTGCATGCATTTGGCAGTCGACAGACCCCAGGTGCGGTGCGGGGCACTTGGCCAGTTCTTGGAGAAACTATATATTGTTGCCATCAGCACATGAATGGCACCTTTATGTCTTGCTCTAACCACACTGAATTATTCAGTTTCTGCAGAGTGTTAGTTTTCATTCTCTACAATACCAAGCTTCCAATACACAAAAATACAGCATTGCTCATTTAGCAAGGTATTTGTTTGGTATGTTCCCTATGCATCAACAAAATCCTATTGCTTTCCTTATATAGGCCTTATTCGTTTTGTTTTTTGTTAATTTTAAGTGTTTCATATCTTAAGAACTTCCCAGGTGATGCAAGTGGTAAAAAACTCACCTGCCAAAGGAGGAGATGCAAGAGACATAAGATATAAGAGATGTAACCCCTGGGCCGGGAAGATTCCCTGGAGGAGGGCATAGCAACCCACTCCAGTATTCTGACTGGGAGAATCCCATGGACAGAAGAGCCTGGCAGGCTACAGTCCACACGTTTGCAAAGGGTCAGACAGGACTAAAGCGACTGAGTACCACTGGCATGCACATATCTTTTTAACTCTGTAAATGGGTTTTAATTTTATATCATACCTATTTCTGATATGTAAGGAAAACTATCAGTTTTAATGTGTGTAGCTTCTAACAGGCTAGCTTATTGAACACTCTTAATAATCATAGTTTTGGTTGTTTTCTTTGCCATAGGAATATGTATGCATAATGATTATTTATAATTATGTTATACTTTCTAAAAATTACAATGCTTATATCTCTTATTTGCTTTTATTTAAAGCTAATCTCCTGGAACGGCTTTAAGTGAAATGGTTAGAAATGGTTAGCCATTCTTGTGTCATCAGCTGGTCGTGCCAAGGCCTGTCTGCCTTTCCTTCAGCTTGATTCTGGCAGAATTTCATTTGCTGTGATCGTTCACTTCTTAGTGCTCACATGTGCTTGGTGCTGAGCAGAAACTGTGTCCATCTTTTCTATTTTACTTAAATAGTTTATATGCGTAATTCGTTCGTTATCATCCCTGTACAGAACACATTTGCACACAGAAAGAAGGATAGAGAAGGAGAGAGTTTGAAATAGTAGATAAACAAACTGAGGGCTGCTGAAAACATTTCAAAAAATAAAGCCTGTTAATTAAAAACCTAAGAATCAGCCTTCCCTGGTAGCTCAGTGGTACAGAGTTCGCCTGCAATGCGGGGGACATGGGTTCAATCCCTGATCTAGGAGGATCCCATATGCTGCGGAGCAACTAAGCCTGTGAGCCACAACTATTGAGCCTGTGCTCTGGAGCCTTGGAGCCACAACTATGGAGCCCATGTACCCTAGAGCCCGAGTTCCACAACAAGAAAAGTCACCGGAACAAGAAGCCTGCTGAGCCACTGGAACAAGAAGCCTGCTGCCTCTACTAGAAAGTAGCCCCCACTGCTTGCAACTAGAGAAGAGCCTGTGGCAGCAGTGAAAACTCAAGACTAGCCAAAAATAAATAAAATTTAAAAAAAGCAATGAAATGTTATGACAATGCTATTCCTTTAAAAAACAAAAACCTAATAACCTTAAGACTAAATTTTTATGAAACACTTCCCTTATCTTACATTCTCAGTATATTTATGAACTTTTTTTCTTTTTTAACTCATTCTAGAAACCCATTAACATATTCTCAGGTCTTCTTTTGCTGTGTTTTCCTGATTTGCTCTCGTTGATCAATGTCAGAGTTTCAGTTCAGCTGAGAAAAATATCGAGGCAGCCTTCTGCATGTTATTTTCTTGTATTTTTGTTTTAACTTTTAAATTGTGGTTCTGAGCCTTTATCAGCATATTTTACTGGCCTGAAGATGTTTCTGTTTTAAATGCATCCTACTGGTCTTGTTCTCTTTCCTGACATTTTGGGAGAATTTCATTTGCTGTGATCGTTCACTTCTTAGTGCTCACATGTGCTTGGTGCTGAGCAGAAACTGTGTCCATCTTTTCTATTTTGCTTAAATAGTTTATATGCGTAATTCGTTCGTATCATCCCTGTACAGAACACATTTGCACACAGAAAGAAGGATAGAGAAGGAGAGAGTTTGAAATAGTAGATAAACAAACTGAGGGCTGCTGAAAACATTTCAAAAAATAAAGCCTGTTAATTAAAAACCTAAGAATCAGCCTTCCCTGGTAGCTCAGTGGTACAGAGTTCGCCTGCAATGCGGGGGACATGGGTTCAATCCCTGATCTAGGAGGATCCCATATGCTGCGGAGCAACGAAGCCTGTGAGCCACAACTATTGAGCCTGTGCTCTGGAGCCTTGGAGCCACAACTATGGAGCCCATGTACCCTAGAGCCCGAGTTCCACAACAAGAAAAGTCACCGGAACAAGAAGCCTGCTGAGCCACTGGAACAAGAAGCCTGCTGCCTCTACTAGAAAGTAGCCCCCACTGCTTGCAACTAGAGAAGAGCCTGTGGCAGCAGTGAAAACTCAAGACTAGCCAAAAATAAATAAAATTTAAAAAAAGCAATGAAATGTTATGACAATGCTATTCCTTTAAAAAACAAAAACCTAATAACCTTAAGACTAAATTTTTATGAAACACTTCCCTTATCTTACATTCTCAGTATATTTATGAACTTTTTTTCTTTTTTAACTCATTCTAGAAACCCATTAACATATTCTCAGGTCTTCTTTTGCTGTGTTTTCCTGATTTGCTCTCGTTGATCAATGTCAGAGTTTCAGTTCAGCTGAGAAAAATATCGAGGCAGCCTTCTGCATGTTATTTTCTTGTATTTTTGTTTTAACTTTTAAATTGTGGTTCTGAGCCTTTATCAGCATATTTTACTGGCCTGAAGATGTTTCTGTTTTAAATGCATCCTACTGGTCTTGTTCTCTTTCCTGACATTTTGGGAGACATATTTCATCTTTGATCTCATCCTATTTGGAATCTCTTCACAATGTGATCTGTGATATTTGCTCTTTAAAAAGTAAAGTTAAAAGGAATTAGCAAATCATACCACTTAAGCCAGAACCAATACAAACTAGCTAAATATTTATGAAAGCCCTTCCAACAAATGTCGTCTGCATTTATGACTGATGGAAATCCACTGTTCTCCACAGATTTCCAGGGTCCAGTGACACAGATTTCATAGAGGGTAAATCAAAAACAAAATACGCACACTTCCCTGGCAGTCCTGTGCTTAAGAATTGTCCTTCCAATGAAGGGTGTGAAAGTTCAGTCCCTGATCAGGGAGCTAAGATCCCACATGCCTCAAGGCAAAAAAATTAAAACAAAACAGAAGCAATATTGTAGAAGGTTCAATGAAGACTTCCAAAACATTTATATAAAATCTTTAATAAAATAAAATATGGAGCTGAAACATAAGGAGAGTGCTGCCCATGGTGGAGAGCCCTGGCTTTAACCCTAGTGTCTCTGAGCCCAGGGAAGAGGCTGTCTGTGTGCCCTTTAGACTCAGGACACTCTCCCATTTGCACCTGCTCCAAAGTCACAACACAATTTTTGAAATGTCCTGTTTGATTCTTAAAATCAAAATGCACAAACTGCCTGAGTGTTATAGGCCTCCTGATAGTATATTCATAGCTGCCTTAATATATGGAGGCTTTTAAAAGCCATACATATAAAATAGAATGCCACTTATATAACTTTATATAACCGAGACAGAAATAGGATATTCCAGAGTAGATCAGAAGACCAGCATGACTTGTGTCTGCTGAGGATACATTTTGTCCCCTGAAAAGCACGAGACAAGGAAGCTGTAAACGAGAGCTGGGAGCTTCACAGCATCTGGTCTTCAGAAGCAAACCAGATTGCCTTTATATCATTTTCCCCTTGCATGTTATTTTCTTGTATTTTTGTTTTAACTTTTAAATTGTGGTTCTGAGCCTTTATCAGCATATTTTACTGGCCTGAAGATGTTTCTGTTTTAAATGCATCCTACTGGTCTTGTTCTCTTTCCTGACATTTTGGGAGACATATTTCATCTTTGATCTCATCCTATTTGGAATCTCTTCACAATGTGATCTGTGATATTTGCTCTTTAAAAAGTAAAGTTAAAAGGAATTAGCAAATCATACCACTTAAGCCAGAACCAATACAAACTAGCTAAATATTTATGAAAGCCCTTCCAACAAATGTCGTCTGCATTTATGACTGATGGAAATCCACTGTTCTCCACAGATTTCCAGGGTCCAGTGACACAGATTTCATAGAGGGTAAATCAAAAACAAAATACGCACACTTCCCTGGCAGTCCTGTGCTAAAGAATTGTCCTTCCAATGAAGGGTGTGAAAGTTCAGTCCTTGATCAGGGAGCTAAGATCCCACATGCCTCAAGGCAAAAAAATTAAAACAAAACAGAAGCAATATTGTAGAAGGTTCAATGAAGACTTCCAAAACATTTATATAAAATCTTTAATAAAATAAAATATGGAGCTGAAACATAAGGAGAGTGCTGCCCATGGTGGAGAGCCCTGGCTTTAACCCTAGTGTCTCTGAGCCCAGGGAAGAGGCTGTCTGTGTGCCCTTTAGACTCAGGACACTCTCCCATTTGCACCTGCTCCAAAGTCACAACACAATTTTTGAAATGTCCTGTTTGATTCTTAAAATCAAAATGCACAAACTGCCTGAGTGTTATAGGCCTCCTGATAGTATATTCATAGCTGCCTTAATATATGGAGGCTTTTAAAAGCCATACATATAAAATAGAATGCCACTTATATAACTTTATATAACCGAGACAGAAATAGGATATTCCAGAGTAGATCAGAAGACCAGCATGACTTGTGTCTGCTGAGGATACATTTTGTCCCCTGAAAAGCACGAGACAAGGAAGCTGTAAACGAGAGCTGGGAGCTTCACAGCTTCTTCGGGAACCCAGGGCTGCCTTGGGCAGCATCTGGTCTTCAGTTTTACACTATAGCTTAAAATTCATTGCACGTGACTGTCTCCATCCATGTTCTAAGGTTTTGGGAAGCAAGGACCCTTGAGTTTTCAACTTCGTATCTCAACAACACCTTCTCTATAGTTAATAAGTGTGGATTGGTTGAGTAAGTAATGGGGTAGGCTGGTTGACTTAACTAAAAAATCTTCCTGATTTTATCCTAAGTACCATCCCAAGAACATCCATCCCAAGAACAACCATAGAGGGAAAAAAGTTTTTGGTTTAATTGCACAGACACATCTTTTTTAGATATGATGCTTATACCATATTCCTATTTGATTTTCAAATGAATTTAATTAAATAAGTCATTTTTTAAAAAGTTAATCATATAGAAGACAGTCTTTGTAAGCACAATTAAGATGTTCTTTCTCCACCTAAAAATGATAGTTTAATTACTTAACACATTTTTTTTTGAATGCAGTTTAATAAGGTTATCTGTCAATCTGCTTCCATTTCTGAGCCAAGAACCTTCCTAGCAATTGGGCATAAGGGCACATTTACAGACTAGGTTCAGGAGATGAAAGATTCAAGGTTCACTTCTAACTGTAACAGGAGGAGCATTATAATATGAATAATATACCTATAGAAAAGGTCAAGGAATTCCTTCTGATTTAAGTGGAAACAGGAGGTAGCACACCCACAGGGCTGCCGGAACCCAATCAACTCTCCCATTTGCACCTGCTCCAAAGTCACAACACAATTTTTGAAATGTCCTGTTTGATTCTTAAAATCAAAATACACAAACTGCCTGAGTGTTATAGGCCTCCTGATAGTATATTCATAGCTGCCTTAATATATGGAGGCTTTTAAAAGCCATACATATAAAATAGAATGCCACTTATATAACTTTATATAACCGAGACAGAAATAGGATATTCCAGAGTAGATCAGAAGACCAGCATGACTTGTGTCTGCTGAGGATACATTTTGTCCCCTGAAAAGCACGAGACAAGGAAGCTGTAAACGAGAGCTGGGAGCTTCACAGCTTCTTCGGGAACCCAGGGCTGCCTTGGGCAGCATCTGGTCTTCAGTTTTACACTATAGCTTAAAATTCATTGCACGTGACTGTCTCCATCCATGTTCTAAGGTTTTGGGAAGCAAGGACCCTTGAGTTTTCAACTTCGTATCTCAACAACACCTTCTCTATAGTTAATAAGTGTGGATTGGTTGAGTAAGTAATGGGGTAGGCTGGTTGACTTAACTAAAAAATCTTCCTGCTTTTATCCTAAGTACCATCCCAAGAACATCCATCCCAAGAACAACCATAGAGGGGAAAAAAAGTTTTTGGTTTAATTGCACAGACACATCTTTTTTAGATATGATGCTTATACCATATTCCTATTTGATTTTCAAATGAATTTAATTAAATAAGTCATTTTTTAAAAAGTTAATCATATAGAAGACAGTCTTTGTAAGCACAATTAAGATGTTCTTTCTCCACCTAAAAATGATAGTTTAATTACTTAACACATTTTTTTTTGAATGCAGTTTAATAAGGTTATCTGTCAATCTGCTTCCATTTCTGAGCCAAGAACCTTCCTAGCAATTGGGCATAAGGGCACATTTACAGACTAGGTTCAGGAGATGAAAGATTCAAGGTTCACTTCTAACTGTAACAGGAGGAGCATTATAATATGAATAATATACCTATAGAAAAGGTCAAGGAATTCCTTCTGATTTAAGTGGAAACAGGAGGGTAGCACACCCACAGGGCTGCCGGAATGCCCAACACTCTTTAATTTCTCTACTGACATTAACCCATGTGCTTTTGACCTGGAGGACAAAAGGGGGATTGACTTGTCCCAGGCCATCCAGCAGGTGGACAGTGATGCTAGGAGTCCAACCCGTGCTGGGTGTTGGGAACCTGTGGTCTTCATGGTAAAATGGGGGAGGCACTGTCTGATCATGGGCTTGGAGGAAAGGTGCACTTTAAGTCACTTAGTGGATTTCACACACTACTACCACCCAACAAATTTCAAATAAACCACAATGAAGATCACCCCAAAGATGGAAGGTTTCATTCGCTGCTTCAAGATTCACAAAAACAAAACCTTAATGCAGGACTATTACAAAAAGACATTCACTATGCTTGAACTGATACTACAAATGAATTGTTGTTGTTCAGTCACTAAGTGGTGTCCAACTCTTTGCGACCCCATGTACTGCAGCACACCAGGCTTCCCTGTCCTTCGCCATCTCCCAGAGCTTGCTCAAACTCTTGTCCATTGAGTCAGTGATGCCATCCAACCGTCTCATCCTCTGTTGCTCCTTTCTCCTCCTGCCCTCAATCTTTCCCAACTTCAGAGTGTTTTCCAACAAGTGATAGAGACATCAAGAAAGTACAACATTGAATAAAGGTCCTCCTGTTTTCTAGAGTGAATTTTCTAATGGAAACATTGACATGTGACAATCATCACTTTATCAGCTTCTCCCAGTTAACAAAGAGAAATGCTGAAGCAGTTGGAGGTAGACTTGCTCTTAATAAGGTGAAACCCTCAAAGACTAGAATAGCACAAGTACATGTGTACAAACATACACACACATGGCTGTATCAACCCACACAACAGAGGGTGTGCCGACCCCTTCCTCACTTGCTGGACTGAAAGGAAAGTTCTGACTTCCCTTTTGCCTGATTCCTTTAGGGCTGTTCCATTGACATTTGTAAGTTCATTGTGAATTCACTTGCTATTATTCAGGAGTCCTTCAAAGCACACATAAATGAAATCCTGGGCAACTGCATTAAAATGCTTTTGGTTTCTTTTTAAAGCTAGAGTAAATGCAAGAGTTTTCATCAGGCCTATCAAGGAATTCCTTCTGATTTAAGTGGAAACAGGAGGGTAGCACACCCACAGGGCTGCCGGAATGCCCAACACTCTTTAATTTCTCTACTGACATTAACCCATGTGCTTTTGACCTGGAGGACAAAAGGGGGATTGACTTGTCCCAGGCCATCCAGCAGGTGGACAGTGATGCTAGGAGTCCAACCCGTGCTGGGTGTTGGGAACCTGTGGTCTTCATGGTAAAATGGGGGAGGCACTGTCTGATCATGGGCTTGGAGGAAAGGTGCACTTTAAGTCACTTAGTGGATTTCACACACTACTACCACCCAACAAATTTCAAATAAACCACAATGAAGATCACCCCAAAGATGGAAGGTTTCATTCGCTGCTTCAAGATTCACAAAAACAAAACCTTAATGCAGGACTATTACAAAGAGACATTCACTATGCTTGAACTGATACTACAAATGAATTGTTGTTGTTCAGTCACTAAGTGGTGTCCAACTCTTTGCGACCCCATGTACTGCAGCACACCAGGCTTCCCTGTCCTTCGCCATCTCCCAGAGCTTGCTCAAACTCTTGTCCATTGAGTCAGTGATGCCATCCAACCGTCTCATCCTCTGTTGCTCCTTTCTCCTCCTGCCCTCAATCTTTCCCAACTTCAGAGTGTTTTCCAACAAGTGATAGAGACATCAAGAAAGTACGACATTGAATAAAGGTCCTCCTGTTTTCTAGAGTGAATTTTCTAATGGAAACATTGACATGTGACAATCATCACTTTATCAGCTTCTCCCAGTTAACAAAGAGAAATGCTGAAGCAGTTGGAGGTAGACTTGCTCTTAATAAGGTGAAACCCTCAAAGACTAGAATAGCACAAGTACATGTGTACAAACATACACACACATGGCTGTATCAACCCACACAACAGAGGGTGTGCCGACCCCTTCCTCACTTGCTGGACTGAAAGGAAAGTTCTGACTTCCCTTTTGCCTGATTCCTTTAGGGCTGTTCCATTGACATTTGTAAGTTCATTGTGAATTCACTTGCTATTATTCAGGAGTCCTTCAAAGCACACATAAATGAAATCCTGGGCAACTCATTAAGACATTCATCAAAAGTGCTTTTGGTTTCTTTTTAAAGCTAGAGAAATAAATGCAGAATTGAGGAGTTTTCATCAGGCCTATCATCTTTACATGCTAAAACAACTCATGGATTGCCTTGATTACCATCAATTCTTCGTGGCATTCACTTTAGTTCATATCAATATGGAGATGAATAATGCCCGTGGAAAATCTATTTTAAGCCAATTCATTTTCTCCAACATCAGTTTGCTACACAAGTTTTGAAAGGAGAAACATCTCCTCTTCTAAAATATATGTCACACAGTTGATTGAAATAAGTTGACTTTTAGGAGCCACCTGGAGACATAACAAAATAGACTTGTTGTTTATTGTTTAGTTGCTAAGTTGTCTCTGACTCTTTTGCCATCCCATGGACTGTAGCCCACCAGGCAAGACTTCTGGAGTGGGTTGCCATATCCTTCTCCAGGGGATAGTCCTGACGCAGGGATCAAGCCCTCATCTTTTTCATTGGCAGGTAGATTCTTTACCACTGACCCACCTGGGAAGCCTAACAAATAGGCTCGCATCTCCCAAATGCCTTCATATACCCAATAATATGTGAGTCTCCATGATGATTCCCAGAGAAAAAAGATCTTATGTCCAAATGGATGGCTTCCTACTGTCTGCCCTCCTGTGAAATAAATCCCACCATCAAGTGGAGATTAACAGTTCTGAGCCATCTCTCCAGCTGTCCAGGATGTACTTAATCATGGAAACTTTTTCCATCTAGCACTTATTAACACCCCACAGTTCTCAGGGGAAGAAAATCCTTTGAGAAACCCAACATGGCTTTCTTCAAAGCTAAAACTTTTCTGGAAAGTTGTTATGTGTCTAATAATGAGCCCAAAATATTCTGCAGTGTTTTTTCTCCTGGAGTGACGAAAGCATAGGTACAAGTGTACATGAGGGAAGGAAAATTTGAGTTCAGGAAGGACATCAGCCACGGAGGGTCAAAGACTAGAATAGCTCAAGTACATGTGTACAAACATACACACACATGGCTGTATCAACCCACACAACAGAGGGTGTGCCGACCCCTTCCTCACTTGCTGGACTGAAAGGAAAGTTCTGACTTCCCTTTTGCCTGATTCCTTTAGGGCTGTTCCATTGACATTTGTAAGTTCATTGTGAATTCACTTGCTATTATTCAGGAGTCCTTCAAAGCACACATAAATGAAATCCTGGGCAACTCATTAAGACATTCATCAAAAGTGCTTTTGGTTTCTTTTTAAAGCTAGAGAAATAAATGCAGAATTGAGGAGTTTTCATCAGGCCTATCATCTTTACATGCTAAAACAACTCATGGATTGCCTTGATTACCATCAATTCTTCGTGGCATTCACTTTAGTTCATATCAATATGGAGATGAATAATGCCCGTGGAAAATCTATTTTAAGCCAATTCATTTTCTCCAACATCAGTTTGCTACACAAGTTTTGAAAGGAGAAACATCTCCTCTTCTAAAATATATGTCACACAGTTGATTGAAATAAGTTGACTTTTAGGAGCCACCTGGAGACATAACAAAATAGACTTGTTGTTTATTGTTTAGTTGCTAAGTTGTCTCTGACTCTTTTGCCATCCCATGGACTGTAGCCCACCAGGCAAGACTTCTGGAGTGGGTTGCCATATCCTTCTCCAGGGGATAGTCCTGACGCAGGGATCAAGCCCTCATCTTTTGCATTGGCAGGTAGATTCTTTACCACTGACCCACCTGGGAAGCCTAACAAATAGGCTCGCATCTCCCAAATGCCTTCATATACCCAATAATATGTGAGTCTCCATGATGATTCCCAGAGAAAAAAGATCTTATGTCCAAATGGATGGCTTCCTACTGTCTGCCCTCCTGTGAAATAAATCCCACCATCAAGTGGAGATTAACAGTTCTGAGCCATCTCTCCAGCTGTCCAGGATGTACTTAATCATGGAAACTTTTTCCATCTAGCACTTATTAACACCCCACAGTTCTCAGGGGAAGAAAATCCTTTGAGAAACCCAACATGGCTTTCTTCAAAGCTAAAACTTTTCTGGAAAGTTGTTATGTGTCTAATAATGAGCCCAAAATATTCTGCAGTGTTTTTTCTCCTGGAGTGACGAAAGCATAGGTACAAGTGTACATGAGGGAAGGAAAATTTGAGTTCAGGAAGGACATCAGCCACGGAGGGTCCAAGCCCCCTGAGGGTGGCTGTGAGTCACCATTCATGAGGCTGCCTCCTTAGCAGCAGTAAGAGGAAATGATCTTATTCTCAGGAGCCACAGGACATCCCAGCATCTATTTCCTTCTTATGCTGTGATTCTGCATACTTGACTTCCACTTTGCAAACAAATCTGCAGCTCACCAGAGCCGCCATGAATCCTAAGATACTGGATGGAGGGACCATTCTTCCTAGTCAGGGGCCAAATGTGTCATACTGTGGGCCTCAGGTTCCTCAAGGCAGAATGAGGAAAATAGTCACTGCATGACCTTGTCTAATATTCTAGGATTTTGCCAGTGAAATTGGTCTTGGAAATAATATTAAATTCACTAAGCTTACAATGGCTTCCCAGGTGGTAAAGAGTCCGCCTGCCAGTGCAGGAGACACAGAAGATGCGGGTTCAATCCCTGGGTCAGGAAGACCCCCTGGAGGAGCACATGGCAACCCACTCCAGTGCTCTTGCCTGGAGAATCCCATGGACAGAGAAGCCGGGCGGGCTACAGACCATGGGGTCGCAACGAGGCAGACATGACTGAGCAGCTAATACGCATACAAGTCTACAACAACTTTTCACTAGAGTTTTTTATTTCGAAAAAGTGTTGATCAGACAGTAATTTTGGGTAAAATTTATCTTTTAAGTAATTTTAAATAGATTACAGGAACAATTGCATAAAAAAAAAACCAATATTTAAGTTTGGAACGGGGCATTCCTGACAGTCCAGTGGTAAGACCTCACCTTCCAAGGCAGAGGGTGTGGGTTAAGTCCCTGGTTTGGGAGCTAAATTCTTACATGCCATGGGGTCCCCCAAGACAAAGCATAAAACGGAAGTGATAGTGTTACAGATTCAACAAAGAGTTTTTAAATAGTTCACATAAAAAAAAAAAATCTTAAAAAAATAAATTGGGGAGATTCTTTTCAGTCTAGATCCATCAGTTGCCCTAACACTTTCCTGGGGATATACGGATAATTTGTCTATATTTTTTGGATGATAATTTAGATGAATGTATGTGTGTCAAGGATTTACACTTGCCATCTTTACTGCTGCAGTGTTTCAACTTCAGAAGTGTCGCTATTCGTACCGTCTTTGAACTTCAGGAGTAGTTAGTTGTGCTACTCGGAATTATTGCTTTAGAGCAAATAGGATTACCTCACAAAAACTTCCTGATTTCTGTTGTTTTAAGCACAACACATTTGTCTGCAATCGATTTTGGCTTTTCCTTATATTTTTGTCCTAAAGTTATATGGGTAATAATCAATACCTTAGGAATGTGTGTCCTTTTTTACTTTACTAGTGAAAGTGACTTTCTTCCCAAGGAGCATTTAACTCATTATAGTTCATATTCTATAAACCTGGAACTTCTTGCCTTTAGGGACATGGTTTTATTAATGAGTCCAGTTCTTTATGTTGATATTCAGCCTCACCGGTCATGTTTATCTCTGGTGTTTCCTATTTTTTCCTTTAATCTTAGTTTTGTTGGGTTTTACTGTACTGATGTACTGATGATTTAGCATTTATGAAATTTCATGTTTCTGTATTTATTCAGTCTGCGTATTCTTCTTTGATGAGTACCTATCAATATAATTCACTATATCAGATCACAGAAACACAAAGGAAAATTTTACCTGGCTTCATCTCTCTCAAAAACCTTTAGATGGGAGATCTCTGTCAGAGCCAGAATTGCCTTCTCTCCCTTTCTCCGTCTTTTCCACTAGAATTGATTCTTTTCCTTTAAGAGAACAACATTCTTAATTTTGTTTTTAAAGTTTCGTGGTCTGATTTTTAAAACACTTCACTTCTTGTCCATTTGACACTTAATGTAGTACGTGATGAAACTTTCAAGGAAAGTTTTCCTTTCATTAATATGCATTCTCCCCACACCATTGATTTTGTAACCGATTCATCTCCACATTAGCAATCTTATTTTATAACAGTCAGTATATTAAATGTTTTCTCTAACTTGGGCTCTGGACTTAGACGCTTTGACCTCTCAGTTTAATCACAGGCAGAACTCTTCATGAGGTTGTCCAGATTTACACTTGCCAGTCTTTCACCTTTGGGGATATACGGATAATTTGTCTATATTTTTTGGATGATAATTTAGATGAATGTATGTGTGTCAAGGATTTACACTTGCCATCTTTACTGCTGCAGTGTTTCAACTTCAGAAGTGTCGCTATTCGTACCGTCTTTGAACTTCAGGAGTAGTTAGTTGTGCTACTCGGAATTATTGCTTTAGAGCAAATAGGATTACCTCACAGAAACTTCCTGATTTCTGTTGTTTTAAGCACAACAAATTTGTCTGCAATCGATTTTGGCTTTTCCTTATATTTTTGTCCTAAAGTTATATGGGTAATAATCAATACCTTAGGAATGTGTGTCCTTTTTTACTTTACTAGTGAAAGTGACTTTCTTCCCAAGGAGCATTTAACTCATTATAGTTCATATTCTATAAACCTGGAACTTCTTGCCTTTAGGGACATGGTTTTATTAATGAGTCCAGTTCTTTATGTTGATATTCAGCCTCACCGGTCATGTTTATCTCTGGTGTTTCCTATTTTTTCCTTTAATCTTAGTTTTGTTGGGTTTTACTGTACTGATGTACTGATGATTTAGCATTTATGAAATTTCATGTTTCTGTATTTATTCAGTCTGCGTATTCTTCTTTGATGAGTACCTATCAATATAATTCACTATATCAGATCACAGAAACACAAAGGAAAATTTTACCTGGCTTCATCTCTCTCAAAAACCTTTAGATGGGAGATCTCTGTCAGAGCCAGAATTGCCTTCTCTCCCTTTCTCCGTCTTTTCCACTAGAATTGATTCTTTTCCTTTAAGAGAACAACATTCTTAATTTTGTTTTTAAAGTTTCGTGGTCTGATTTTTAAAACACTTCACTTCTTGTCCATTTGACACTTAATGTAGTACGTGATGAAACTTTCAAGGAAAGTTTTCCTTTCATTAATATGCATTCTCCCCACACCATTGATTTTGTAACCGATTCATCTCCACATTAGCAATCTTATTTTATAACAGTCAGTATATTAAATGTTTTCTCTAACTTGGGCTCTGGACTTAGACGCTTTGACCTCTCAGTTTAATCACAGGCAGAACTCTTCATGAGGTTTGCGTGCGTGTTCAGTCACTATGTCCTGTCCGACTCTTTTGCGACCCCATGGAGTGTAGTCCTCCAGGCTCCTCTGTCCGTGGAATTTTCCAGACAAGAATAATGAAGTGAGTTGCTATTTCTTTCTCCATGGGTTCTTCCTGACTCGGGGGTGGAACCTGTCTCTGCTTCAGTGGCAGGCGGATTCTTTACCACTGAGCCCTCCTGGGAAGCCCTCATTAAGTCTGTAGTAAGATAATTTAAAAGAAAGTTAATAACTGGAAGCAGTAATTAGCATGTTGACTCATTCTTAAGGCATTTTTCTTAGGTTATGAAAATTATGTTATCTGAGTGCCTGGTCTCACTTGCAGAGAGGTGTACTCTGGGGTGATAGTGAATTTTTCATTGGGAATGAAAGAAAATTCGAAGATTGGTATTGGTACATGACCATGGGTTTTGCTCCTACCACAGCTGAGCATTCCTCACCAGAAAGGGCTGTATTTGACACTGCTGCCAGAGCTGCAATGTTTTCTTTCTTGGAGGTAAAATATGGGACTTTAAAGTTTTATAATGAAATCAAAATATATTCACCAATCCTCTTCATGGCTCAGTTCATGAACTAGGTGAACTTTTATATATTTCTATTCAATTAACAACTTTTTTAGAAAATGTTGTATTTCCTTCTAGCTGTGTACCTTCCTTTTATGTGTGAGGAATATAATTTCTTGTTTCTTTAGCCATGATTTAATAGGCTAAGCATGAGACTAAGTTGACATCTGTAGACTTCCCATCCTTTCAAGTTAAATTGGGGCAATAAAACCAGTGTCTAGTCACTGGCTGCTTGTCACATAGACTAATAGTTATGATAGAGCTTTGACTGTTCACTAAATGTTCTACTAAAACATAAGTTATTTTGCATAAGTGGCTGTTCCTCATTAATAGTGGGACACCAGAGTGTATCACATATGGCCATATACTCTAGTGGAGGTGTGAATGTGGGAACAGGCAGTCCCAGTTCAATGCGGTGAGAGCTGGGCGGCACCCAGCAGAGCTCCTCCAAGCTTAGGGTGGGAGGGCATCACTGAACTGAGTCTGGAAGGCTGAGGTCACCACATGCAAGCACTGAGCTCTAACACTGCAGACATGTTCCTTGAACCTACACCGGCTGCAGGTGGTTCCACCTGCCTTGGGGGTAATGGCAGGATCTTACAGATGATACTTGAAATGGTCTTGGTCCATATTATTAAAAACACATGTAATCTATGACAAATGGTTTGACAAAAAGCCTTGTACAGATGTGAGAGGTGGACTATAAAGAAATCATAGCACCGAAGAATTGATACTTTCTAACTGTGATCCTGGAGAAGACTCTCGAGAGTCCTTTAGACAGCAGGGAGATCAAACCAGTCAATCTAAAGGAAATCAACCCTGAATATTCATTGGAAGAACTGGTGCCAAAGCTGAAGGTCCAGCACTTTCATCACCTGATGCGAAGAGCTGACTAATTGAAAAAGTCTGTGATGCTAGGAAAGATTGAGGGCAGGAGGAGAAGAGGGTGACAAGGGAGATGACTGGATGGCACGATCAACTCAATGGACAGTGTGAGCAAAGTCTGAGAGATAGTGAAGGATGTGGAAGCTTGACTTTCTGCAGTTCATGGGGTCACAAAGAGTTGGACATGACTTAGCGACTGAACAACAACAGATAGGCACTAAAGACACAATTGGGCTTCCCAGGTGGCTCAGTGATAACGAATCTGCCTGCCAGTCCGGAAAACACAGGAGATGGGGTTTCAATTCCTAGGTTGGGGAAGATCCTCTGGAAGAGGAAATGGCAACCAACTTCCATATTCTTGCCTGGGAAATCCTTTGGACAGAGGAGCCTGGCAAGCTGTATAGTTCATGGAGTTGCCAAAGAGTCAGAAGTACTTATTGACTAGACAACAACAATAACAAAAAGATGTAATCAATTCTAAACCATGGAAGGACATAATCTTAGAGTCTTGGAAAGCTTGTGACAATGCCTACTGTCCAACCACACCATAGTTCCCACCAGGTGTGTAGTGAGGTTTCTTCTGTTACCAGGTGACTTTTCTTAGCTGACTCTCTAATATCTACCCTTTCCTTTATCTCGAAGTTTCTTGGAATAGAAAGTATTTGAAGCTTGTTTTCATATTCCATTTATCTATGTAGCTTCTGGCCCAGTCATTATTGAAGTGCTGTCTCCAAGGTGGCTTTGGTTCCCCATATCATAAGCTCATGGCTGAAATGGTGAACTGTTCATGTTTAAGAAGAAATGAAAGATTGGTTGTCTGCCTTTGGAGAAACAAAGAAGATTGATGCTAATGACCAATGCAAGGCTATTGAGAATTAAATCACAATTTAGTTTAGCCTCACTATTTTAGTCTTCTCTTCACAGAAGTTCAAGAATGTTCATTTTAGTCTGAAGATAAAAAAATTCTCAGCAGGCAAACATTAATAGAGCCATTTGTAATCTTGGAAATATAAGGATCCTTGAATATCTTCTGAACAGATCTCATCGATTTTATGAAAGATGAAGTTAATTATGTGACTTGCTTAAAGTCACACAGCGTTTTCATTCCTGTAGACATGACCATCTGACTTCTGCATAATATTAAATATTTCATTTAAATTATTCTCTAATGGGCAAATTCTGAACCAGAGTGAATTAATGATTCATTGAGAATCTGTGACCACAGTGTCTGGCAGCCATACATTTTTCAGAGATAGAATGAAAATACAGAGAAACATGGATCAAAACTGGTTTGCTCCTTGACTTTTTGACTAGGACAGATGGATCACATTTCATCATAAGTAAATTATATGGACCAGCTAAAATATTTTCTGTGTTCCGTAATATTGTAATAAATATAGTTTAACAGAACATGTCTTTGCTGTATTTGATGCAGATGTTACAGTTTAGACTCCTGTAAGACTAGGAAACATAGAGTAGACATTCTCTTCTAATTCAATATATCATGAGTGGGCAAATCAGTGCTTTGAAACATAAGTAGAAGCAACTAAATGGGGGCCAAAAGTGAAGATGAGTTGACAAAGAAATGCTGAAGAAAATGATAATCAGTAAATGGCTACTCAAGGTATGGAGCATGCATGTGTGCTAAGTCACTTCAGCCATGCCCAGCTCTTTGCAACACTATGGACTGTAGCCTCCCCTGTTCCTGGGATTCTCCCAGCAGGCATACTGGAGTGGGTTGTCATGCCATCCTCCAGGGGTTTCTCCCAACCAGACAAGGCAGTAAAACATAAGCAAAAGCTTATATTTGGGAGTAGAAAATAAAACTGACAGGAATATATAAATATTTCAAATACCTACACTGTAGAATTTCACCCTTTTTAGATATGATTTGCTGAAACTTTCTTTTAAAGTCTCGTTATATTGGTGGTAATTAGAAATATTATATTATTTCAATTTAGCTTCATCGTAATAAGACTGCTATTTATTTTATGTTAAACAGTAGTGACAATAGGCCTGCAGACATCTGTTCTTGACTGTTGTAAATGTTCTTTCATTATTAGCCACTCAGCCTTCAGTCTTTCAGGATCCCCAAACACTCTTTTTGCTTATTCATTGATTGCTGATTCTACCAGAAATATTCTTAGTTGATATGTCACTAGAGATTTATTACAAAACTGAGAAGCAATAACTTGCACTTTGAAACATATTATGTGAATCATTTTCTTTTGTGGAATTGAAATCTTGGGTTCCGTCTGTGAAAAATAATGTTGCTCAGCATTTTCTTTACTACGTTTGAAAAGCTGATTGTTTATTTTTAATCAAAAGAGAACAACACCGAATTTTTGAATTAATTTCTGGATTTTCTGGGATACTCTGGTATGACAAGAGCTGTGTAAACTGGCCATTTGTCGTATGAATCATTCGTTCCTGGCTTACTCAAGAACACATCATATGAAGTATATTTTTCATGGTTAGTAAAGGTGAACGTTACAAATAATGCTTTTAAGGCCATGTCACTGCCAGTATTTCCCTTTAAAAATGCATCCACCAAAGTTGCCCGGGAGCTTCTCCTGGAAACTCTCCCATTGACATGAAGCCATGAATACCATTCTAAAGTGAGATCATAGTTTAAACTTCAGATTAAAAAGCTGTTGGGGCAGGGACTTCTCTGGTGGTCCAGTGGGTAAAGATCCCACCTTGCAGTACAAGGGACACCAGTTCCATCCCTGGCCTGGGAAGGTCCCATGTGCCGCGGAGCAGCTGGACGGGTGTGTCCGATAAAGAGCCAGCGCTCTGAAGCGCATGCGCCCAGAGCCAGTGCTCTGCAACGAGAGAGGCCACTGCAGTGAGAGGCCCTCACAGGCCAAAGAGTAAAGATGGATGAAAATAAATAAATAAAAACCCCAATAAAACAGGCCAAAATTTAAAATAAAACAATTTTTAAAAAGTTAAAAAAGAAAAGGGCTGTTGGGGTGTTGGTGGGGCCTATGTGCACCTGTGGTGGATTCAGGTTGATGTGCGGCAGTAAACAACTGAATTCTGTAAAAAATAAAAAACTAAAAAAAGCAGAAAAATAAAAATAAAAAACTGTTCTATTATTCAGTGAGGAAATCTCTATTTCATTCAGCCCTGTGTCATCTGTTTCTTTACAGAGACTTTCTAGTATTGCATTTGTTTCCAAAGTGTTTGCCTATGCTTCTCAGAAGTTGGTTATAACAGCTGTTTTAAAGTTGTTGATCATTTTAGCATCTGTGGCACATCAAGATTAGTAACTGTTGGTTTCCCTTTTATTTGTGCATTGAGATTTTCCTGGACCTTAGGAATTCGGGATTGATTCTTGGACATTTTGAGTATTATGTAAGGGTTCAAGTCTTTTTTAATTTTCAAGAGGAATGTCATTTGTTTGAACAACTGACCAGGTTGTTTATGGGCTACAGGGTTCTTGTTATAGTTAATGTACTTTCCTGTTTTAAGGATTGTAATAATTAGTGGTTTGGGCTGAATTGTGTCACTTCCCCACCCAAATTCCTGTATTGAAGTCCTAATCCCCAAGGCCTCAACATCTGGAGATGAGGGTCTTCACAGAGGTGTTTAAGGTTAAACAAGGTCACTTAGGTGGGGACTAGTCCAATACAACTCTTATGAGAAGAGGCTATTAGGGCCCAGACCCAAGAAAAGAAGCAAACATGTGAAGACATCAGAAGTCCACCTACAAGCCAAGGAGAGAGGGCTCAGAAATCAACCTCGCCTACACCTACACCTCAGACCTCCAGCCTCAAGAGCTGGGAGAAATCAAATTTCTGTCATGTACATCACCCAATGTGTATCATTACTATGGCACCCTAAGCCAAGTAATATATGTAATTTGATAGAATATGGTCATTATGTGAAGAAATTTGAGACTTGGTTTCTTTAAAATTCACCTTATTAAACTAATGGCATGGCATTATGATGAAGGCATGGAAAAACACGCAGCTCCTGTTTACATAAGGTACACGAAGTTATTGAATGTATTTTTTGGAGAGGGTAGCCCAGGATGGCGGCTCCTCAGAGCTGTTCTTAGATAGTGACGAATAATCACTCTGTTGCAGAGAAGATGGATGTTTGGTTTTGGAGGTGGATGTGGGCCGGAAAGACTTTCCTTCTTGACTACAATGAGTTTTTAATTTCTTTGCATGAAAATTATTCTAACCAATTATATTTAAAAGCTGGGAAACCGTTGGCAGCATCTGCAATATGGAGTTGACTTCCTTAATAGACAAAGGTATATTTTTAAATAACTTAAGAAAGCAGATTCCCTTGTGACTCAGCTGATAAAGAATCTGCCTGCAATGCAGGAGACCCTGGTTCAATTCATGGATTGGAAAAATTCCCTGGAAAAGGCTACCCACTCCAGTATTCTTGCCTGGAGAATTCCATGGCTCATCTGTGGTTTGCAGAGAGTCAGACATGACCAGGTGACTTCGCTTTCACTTTCATTAGGCTTGGAGAGGCGCCCAGGCTATGGATATGAAGCAGTTCTTTCTCTTACACATGCACAACCAACAGATGTGAATATCATATTCACAGTGCTTAAATTAAAGCATTTGCAAAGTGCAAGGATTTCAGATATGTGTGAAACGCAGGGCTGGTGAGAACCTATGCAAATGGACCTGTGGCCTTTAAATTGGATCCCATATTTGTAGGGCAATCTGTTAAAATAGAGCAGTGACCTTCACAGGAGAACGCCTGTGACCCTCCAGTGACACGGGTCATCCTGTGTCCTGAGGAAATGCCAGTGAATGCATGTGAAAATTCAGCTTCCAGTGAATGTTCAAAATCACAGTACAGTTTATCCTAACCCCTCAGACCTCCAGCCTCAAGAGCTGGGAGAAATCAAATTTCTGTCATGTACATCACCCAATGTGTATCATTACTATGGCACCCTAAGCCAAGTAATATATGTAATTTGATAGAATATGGTCATTATGTGAAGAAATTTGAGACTTGGTTTCTTTAAAATTCACCTTATTAAACTAATGGCATGGCATTATGATGAAGGCATGGAAAAACACGCAGCTCCTGTTTACATAAGGTACACGAAGTTATTGAATGTATTTTTTGGAGAGGGTAGCCCAGGATGGCGGCTCCTCAGAGCTGTTCTTAGATAGTGACGAATAATCACTCTGTTGCAGAGAAGATGGATGTTTGGTTTTGGAGGTGGATGTGGGCGGAAAGGCTTTCCTTCTTGACTGCAATGAGTTTTTAATTTCTTTGCATGAAAATTATTCTAACCAATTATATTTAAAAGCTGGGAAACCGTTGGCAGCATCTGCAATATGGAGTTGACTTCCTTAATAGACAAAGGTATATTTTTAAATAACTTAAGAAAGCAGATTCCCTTGTGACTCAGCTGATAAAGAATCTGCCTGCAATGCAGGAGACCCTGGTTCAATTCATGGATTGGAAAAATTCCCTGGAAAAGGCTACCCACTCCAGTATTCTTGCCTGGAGAATTCCATGGCTCATCTGTGGTTTGCAGAGAGTCAGACATGACCAGGTGACTTCGCTTTCACTTTCATTAGGCTTGGAGAGGGGGGCGCCCAGGCTATGGATATGAAGCAGTTCTTTCTCTTACACATGCACAACCAACAGATGTGAATATCATATTCACAGTGCTTAAATTAAAGCATTTGCAAAGTGCAAGGATTTCAGATATGTGTGAAACGCAGGGCTGGTGAGAACCTATGCAAATGGACCTGTGGCCTTTAAATTGGATCCCATATTTGTAGGGCAATCTGTTAAAATAGAGCAGTGACCTTCACAGGAGAACGCCCTGTGACCCTCCAGTGACACGGGTCATCCTGTGTCCTGAGGAAATGCCAGTGAATGCATGTGAAAATTCAGCTTCCATGAATGTTCATCACAGTACAGTTTATCACGGAAGAAAGTAGAAAGAATGAACTTTCTGACAGTAAGACAGTAAATGATGGGTTAGATAAATTTGGTTACATTTGACTGTAATATAAAGACTTTGATATTAATAACAGGGAGATATCTATTTGCATTACTATGTGAGAAAAAGCACAAGATTCTGACTCATGGGACTATTACTATTCTTTATTTTTTTAAAAAGCATTTTATTTTATTTTTTATTTTATTTTATTGGCTATTCTGGGTTTTCACTGCTGCAGCAGCCTGTTCTCTAGTTGCAGGCAGTGGGGGTTACTCTCTAGTTGAGGTGAGCAGGCTTCTTGTTGCAGTGACTTCTCTTGTTATGGAACTCGGGCTCCAGGGCACATGGGCTTCAATACTTGTGGCCCATGGGCTCTATAGTTGCGGCTCTGAGGCTCTAGAGCACAGGCTCAATAGTTGCGGCTCATGGGCTTAGTTGCTCCGCAGCATGTGGGATCTTCCTAGGTCAGGGATTGAACCCATGTCCCCTGCACTGTCAGATGAACTCTTTACCACTGACCTACCAGGGAAGCACCCCCTCCCCCCGCTTTTTTTTAAAGAAACAATCTGCATGTCTCTGAACAACAAAACTCTGTAAAAATTTTTAAAAATATAAAATTTAAAAAAGGAGCAATCTGCATATGAATACAAACTATTGGAAGGCTGTTCATCAAAAATACTGAAGTGGATTATTGTGAATTATATATATTTGAATCATGAGTAACTTTTAATATTTTCTTTTTCTGATTATCTGTTTTTTCTGCTTTAAAATAAGCATAGAATACATATCATACTGGTTTTAAAATTCATTATCATTTATTTGATACAAAAAGATGTTCTAGAAACCATAGTGCTATATGGTTGCTTTGACTTGGTCAACCTGGGGTAGCTTTAGTGAAAGGCATTGTCTTTTTAGTCGCTGCTGTAGTTTGTGTCTGGCTCTTCTCTTACTGATTTAGCTGAAGATTAGCTCTTCTCTTAAACATTCCTAAAGTTTAGGACTTCCAGAGTCAGAATAATACATATATACATATCCTGTTCTGTTGCATGCCTTTGATAAAGCCATTCATTTTTTTTTTATTCTTTATTTTAAAGATTTTACAGAGTTTTGTTGTTCACAGACATGTATGTTCCCAGATCAGTCATATGCATATCCATGGTCCCCACCCACCCAGATCCCCCCATCCCACCCCTCCAGACCTTTGCCCCAAGCCATTGTAAGCACTCCTATTCCCTTAGCACTATAACACTAGCTATCTTTTCCACACATAAACTATAGGTTTCCTTGTTACTTCCTCCATGCTTCCCCCTCCCTATTTCTTCACCACGATGTCCCTATGTCTATGCTGTCTATTTTTCCATGAGTTCCCTGCGTGTGATATCAAGACCGTCCTACTAGATTCCATATATGTGTGTTAGTATGCTGTATTTGTCTTTATCTTTTTGACTTACTTCACTTTTTATGATAGGTTCTAGAGCCAGCCACCTCATTAGGACTGAGTCTTCTGCATTTCTTTTAACAGCTGAGTAGTATTCCATTGTATATATGTACCAGAGCTTCTGGATCCATTCATTCGTCGATGGACATCTAGGTTGCTTCCATGTTTTGAAAGCCATTCATTTTATATTGACTCTTTCCAACTGGACTAGCATCTACATAACCAGTTATGGATCAGTTATGAATATTAAATTGCAACTGTATCTTTACAATCAAATAACGTGGACCATCTTTCTCAAAAGGCTCTATTTTCCAACCAAGGCTTAAAAAAAAGCCCCATGTGTTATAAATACTCAGATTTATTGAGAAACACAATTGACATTTTTAAAATGAATTAACACATTGTTGTTTTTCAAGAATGAAGAAATAATGACCTGCTCCTGGAGGGTGTGGCGGGAAGGGGGTGTGTGTGTATTTTTGGCAAGTGGATCTATTCTTTTGCTGTTTACTTAAGCAACAAAGAAGTGTTATGCTGTGTGGAACATGCTAGAATGGATCCTCTGGGTATGGTGTTCTGGGCTTAGATTTCTCCATCAGAAGGTTTCCTCTGCTTCCCTCCTCCAGCCGCCATTGAAATGGAACCAACAAGGGTATTTTCTGGCTCATTCGGCCGTGCACGGGCCCTCCGGGGAGGCGCGCAGGGCTGCTGCAGATAGCTCTGGGCTAAATCTGCAGCTTGGAGTGGTGCCTTCATGGGGGAGGGATGCAGCGGCTGCGAGCTGGGCTCTCGTCACTCTGGAGACACTGCCTGCGGGCCATTGAGCCCAGGCAACTCCTTAATTACAGAGCCCAGAGGACGCTTCCCTCTTCTCTACCTGCCTCTCTCTGCATCTGCATTTCCAGGTTGCATTTGTAATCCACAGGACAGTGATGTGCTAGGGAGTGTGGGTGAAACAAGGTTACCAAGAGTACGGAATCCTCTTGGGAGAACTTGTAGTATCATCTAGGGATCCCAGACGTTCTTGGGTAAGTAAAACATCAGCGCTTCCATTTTTGAAGGCTTGCCATGTATGGACATGATACAGGAATAGTGCTCAACATATGATTTTGTTTTAAACATATGAAATGGCAGTATACCTACTATACTGAGACTCAGATCATTTAAGGAGTCTGCTAATAGTCACACAGCTTGTAAAGGAAGATAGAAAATGAACAATTTTATTCTCACAACACACACACCCATAAATGTCATTGTTCAGAGCTCTCTTTACTAGGAGATTTATTCTAAGCGTGTCCCCAAATATTAAACATATTATGCCTAACAGGTAGAGCCAGCAAACCTATTTAAAATTGGCAGGCTGTTTGGGGAAAGTTCTGTGTGAGTGAGGTTTACCCGAACAGATTTATCTTTACTGAAGATGAAAGTTTTTCAACCAAGGCTTAAAAAAAATCCCCATGTGTTATAAATACTCAGATTTATTGAGAAACACAATTGACATTTTTAAAATGAATTAACACATTGTTGTTTTTCAAGAATGAAGAAATAATGACCTGCTCCTGGAGGGTGTGGCGGGAAGGGGGTGTGTGTGTATTTTTGGCAAGTGGATCTATTCTTTTGCTGTTTACTTAAGCAACAAAGAAGTGTTATGCTGTGTGGAACATGCTAGAATGGATCCTCTGGGTATGGTGTTCTGGGCTTAGATTTCTCCATCAGAAGGTTTCCTCTGCTTCCCTCCTCCAGCCGCCATTGAAATGGAACCAACAAGGGTATTTTCTGGCTCATTCGGCCGTGCACGGGCCCTCCGGGGAGGCGCGCAGGGCTGCTGCAGATAGCTCTGGGCTAAATCTGCAGCTTGGAGTGGTGCCTTCATGGGGGAGGGATGCAGCGGCTGCGAGCTGGGCTCTCGTCACTCTGGAGACACTGCCTGCGGGCCATTGAGCCCAGGCAACTCCTTAATTACAGAGCCCAGAGGACGCTTCCCTCTTCTCTACCTGCCTCTCTCTGCATCTGCATTTCCAGGTTGCATTTGTAATCCACAGGACAGTGATGTGCTAGGGAGTGTGGGTGAAACAAGGTTACCAAGAGTACGGAATCCTCTTGGGAGAACTTGTAGTATCATCTAGGGATCCCAGACGTTCTTGGGTAAGTAAAACATCAGCGCTTCCATTTTTGAAGGCTTGCCATGTATGGACATGATACAGGAATAGTGCTCAACATATGATTTTGTTTTAAACATATGAAATGGCAGTATACCTACTATACTGAGACTCAGATCATTTAAGGAGTCTGCTAATAGTCACACAGCTTGTAAAGGAAGATAGAAAATGAACAATTTTATTCTCACAACACACACATCCATAAATGTCATTGTTCAGAGCTCTCTTTACTAGGAGATTTATTCTAAGCGTGTCCCCAAATATTAAACATATTATGCCTAACAGGTAGAGCCAGCAAACCTATTTAAAATTGGCAGGCTGTTTGGGGGGGAAAGTTCTGTGTGAGTGAGGTTTACCCGAACAGATTTATCTTTACTGAAGATGAAAGTTTTTCACATCCTGTCGCCTCTCAGTATGCATCTTCATTAAGACGTTTCAGTATCTCGGGATGCTCAGTTCCTTTCTTATTAATTTGTATTGAAATGTGTTCGTTTTTCCTTGAGTTCATGATAGAGATGCTATTAAACTCTCAATGTTTTAGAGTATCTCATATTCTGAGCATTAGATGGTCTCTGATGGCTAGAGAAATGAGAATGTTGAAATGTGCTAGCATGGCCAGGGAAAACCAGTCTGGATAGGTCACATTTTAGGGCAGACGTGTGTATGAGAAAGATTATAATACATTAAAGTTAATGAGGACTTCAGTATTAAGTGAACATCAAGAAATCAAGATAGTCTTTAAAGCACTTATGTGAAGCTGCTTTTTTGTTCTGTAGAAGGCATTAAACTAGATTCATCCTATATTTGGAATTATTGTCGTTTAGTTGCTAAGTCATGTCTAACTCTTTGTGACCCCATGGACTACAAACAGCACACCTGCCCTTCACTGTCTCCCAGAGCTTGCTCTAACTCATATCCATGGAGTTTGTGATGCTATCCAGCCATAAAATAAATTTGGCTCAGTGGGGTTGGAGCCAACAGCCATGGAAAGTGTTAAATCTGGTTTCAGTCATGCCGTGAAAATACCTGGAGAAACTTCTCCGAAGACCATCTCGTTATATTATAAATACCCTCTAGGTGTGGTGTCTGCCCCTTGATTTATATATTCTGATAACTATCACTGTAAGAAAATATCAAAATGACTGGGAGATGTCAGGCTGCTTCTCACCTCATATGTCCTATGGCTGCTTCCCAAACAAGAAAAAAAGGAAATATCAAAGTGATAATAGTAAATTAAAACAAAACTTGGAAAACTGAAGGTACCTACTTTGCCTCTGGAACAGGAGGAAAGGGGACGTTTGAGCATTTACTACCTGACGGCAGTGGGCCAGAGAAAAGAAGTTATTTGGGTCAAAGCATTTGAATGTTGACCACTGACAAGAGTGAGAGGAAAGTGGCATTCTGTGGACTTCCCTGTTGCGGAGGAGGAGAGGAGTAGGTATTACGGCCGAGACAGAGGGGCCAGTAGAATCCACGTGCAAGAGTCTTAGTTCTCAGAAAAGACATCAGGCTCTCGACAGGGCTCACTGCAGGTTTCTCAAAAGCAGACAGACAAAGACAGTCTGACAAGCCGAAGGCTCCTGGCTGTGTCTTTCCTGGATGATTTGTATCGAGATAATGTGCATCAGTCAAAGATCTATGAAGTGTGGTGCATATATACAATGGAATATTACTCAGCCATAAAAAGGGATGAAACAGTGCCATTTGGGGAGACACAGATGGACCTAGGGACTGTCATACAGAGGGAACTGAGTCAGAAAGAGAAAAATAAATACCATGTACTAATGCCTATATGTGGAATCTAAAAAAAATGGTACCAATGACCCTGTTTGCAAAGTAGAAATAGAGACACAGACACAGAGAACAAGCACATGGAGACCAGAGGGAGGAAAGGCAGGTGGGATAAACTGGGAGACTGCTGTTGACATCTGTAGATACTATCGATCCTACGTATAAAACAGAGAACTAATGAGAACCTACTGTGTAGCCCAGGGGGCTCTACTTAGTGCTCTGTGGTGACCTGAATGGTAAGGAAATCCAAGAAAGAAGGAATGTATCTATTTGTATAGCTGATTCACTTTGCTGTACAGCAGAAACTAAGCCAACATTGTAAAGCAACTATATACTCCAATAAAAATTTAGAAAAAAATCTATTGAAGAAAAAAGATCTATGAAATAAGAATCCTTCACCTGTGGATCACTGGTATTTAGTTTCTTGGGGCTGCCTGACCTGAGAGCACCTTGAGGATTGTCTGGATAGGTGTTCTTTGGAAGCATGAACCTGGGCACCGAGATTGTGCCAGTGGTCTGGTTGAGAGATGTCATTCAGACGCGCTCCCTGCTTTTTTATTTAGGAACTTGAACATAGCATTGAGGTTCCCTGCATTGGCACCTAGGTTTTTATTCTCACCTTTCCATATGCTGAAATATCTTCCCCATGCTCCTACTTGCTGCCCGATATGTTTAAAAGAGAAATGATTTTGTTTAGCAAGTTATTTTTGTTGGGTTTTATTGTTGTTTGTGGCAATATTTTGCAGTAACTTTTGCTGTTTGTTTAACTTATGTCTTGGTAGTAGCTAAATGGTTTACAACTGTGGGTGTATTATTTTCAGAACTTGTTTTGTACCTGACTCCATCCTGTGAGCTGTCTCAATGCCGGGAGACAGCAGGTTTTTACTTTACGTGCAGGTTTTCTGTTTGAACCGTCAACAGCCAGCCCTCTGTGCCGGCCCTCCCCACTCTGTCCCACACTCTCTGTGCTCCTCCCTGGGCGCTCACAGCAAGCTGGACTCTTTGGGAACTTCTGGGGGAAGGAAGGAAGGTACAAAGACACTCTAAGTCCACATATGATCCTTGCAGTGGGCTGGCTGTAGCAATAGGAATGAAAGCAGGCAGTTGTAATAAAGGACTCTTCATAGTGCGCTTAATCACTCGGTCATGTACGACTCTTTGTGACTCCATGGACTGTAGCCCCCAAGGCTCCTCAGTCCATGGGATTCTCCTGGCAAGAATATTGGATTGGATTGCCATTTCCTCCTCCAGGGAATTTCCCTGACCCAGGAATCAGACCTGTATCTCTTCCGCCTCCTGCTTTGGCAGGCAGGCTCTTCACCACTAGCGCCACCTGGGAAGCCTGCAAGCACTACAAGTTGTTGAAAATAGAACAGATAGAATTTAAAAGTGTAAGGAAAAATAGAACTGATAGAATTTAAAGAGTAAGAAATTCTCTTAGAATGACTTGGTGTTATGTAGTGGTAAAAAGAATCTTCCTGCAATGCAGGAGACCCCGGTTCAATTCCTGGGTCAGGAAGATCCGCCAGAGAAGGGACAGGCTACCCACTCCAGTATTCTTGGGCTTCCCTGGGTAAAGAATCCTCCAGCAATGCGAGAGACTTGGTTCAGTCCCTGGGTGGGGGAAAAACCTGTAGGAGAGCATGGCAACCCACTCCAAGATTCTTGCCTGGAGAATCCCCCTGGACAGAGGAGCCTGGCAGGCTTCAGTTCATGGAGGTCACAAAGACTTGGACTGCTGAGGGACTGAGCACAGCACAGGGGGAAAATAGCACCATTCTTACACCAACTATTGATAGAAGTAAAACCATAGAAAACATCTCTAAGTTCATTTTAGGAAGCCAGCATAACTCAGATACCAAAATCTGATAAAATATTCAAAA
The DNA here is from genome assembly GCA_022376925.1 of Tragulus kanchil. Classification (NCBI taxonomy): domain Eukaryota; kingdom Metazoa; phylum Chordata; class Mammalia; order Artiodactyla; family Tragulidae; genus Tragulus; species Tragulus kanchil. Next base: position 161,697,327 of record JAIOJX010000004.1, on the reverse strand, counting down.
TAACTACCCCAAGTTCTTAATGAATTTATATGCAAAATTCTTACTAAAATTTCCATCCTGTGAGCTGTCTCAATGCCGGGAGACAGCAGGTTTTTACTTTACGTGCAGGTTTTCTGTTTGAACCGTCAACAGCCAGCCCTCTGTGCCGGCCCTCCCCACTCTGTCCCACACTCTCTGTGCTCCTCCCTGGGCGCTCACAGCAAGCTGGACTCTTTGGGAACTTCTGGGGGAAGGAAGGAAGGTACAAAGACACTCTAAGTCCACATATGATCCTTGCAGTGGGCTGGCTGTAGCAATAGGAATGAAAGCAGGCAGTTGTAATAAAGGACTCTTCATAGTGCGCTTAATCACTCGGTCATGTACGACTCTTTGTGACTCCATGGACTGTAGCCCCCAAGGCTCCTCAGTCCATGGGATTCTCCTGGCAAGAATATTGGATTGGATTGCCATTTCCTCCTCCAGGGAATTTCCCTGACCCAGGAATCAGACCTGTATCTCTTCCGCCTCCTGCTTTGGCAGGCAGGCTCTTCACCACTAGCGCCACCTGGGAAGCCTGCAAGCACTACAAGTTGTTGAAAATAGAACAGATAGAATTTAAAAGTGTAAGGAAAAATAGAACTGATAGAATTTAAAGAGTAAGAAATTCTCTTAGAATGACTTGGTGTTATGTAGTGGTAAAAAGAATCTTCCTGCAATGCAGGAGACCCCGGTTCAATTCCTGGGTCAGGAAGATCCGCCAGAGAAGGGACAGGCTACCCACTCCAGTATTCTTGGGCTTCCCTGGGTAAAGAATCCTCCAGCAATGCGAGAGACTTGGTTCAGTCCCTGGGTGGGGAAAATCCCCTGTAGGAGAGCATGGCAACCCACTCCAAGATTCTTGCCTGGAGAATCCCCCTGGACAGAGGAGCCTGGCAGGCTTCAGTCCATGGAGGTCACAAAGACTTGGACTGCTGAGGGACTGAGCACAGCACAGGGGGAAAATAGCACCATTCTTACACCAACTATTGATAGAAGTAAAACCATAGAAAACATCTCTAAGTTCATTTTAGGAAGCCAGCATAACTCAGATACCAAAATCTGATAAAATATTCAAAATAACTACCCCAAGTTCTTAATGAATTTATATGCAAAATTCTTACTAAAATTTCAGCAAATCAAATCTACCAATATATACAAAAAAATAATCTGTCTTGACCACATTGCATTTATTCTAAAAATGGAGGGTAGGGTTAACGGGAAAATTGGAAAATTTAATCCATTGGTGCACCTCTTTAATTATCCACCCTTTTACAGAATAAAGGAGAACAGCTGTATGAAGACTGCAACAAATACAAATGGCATTTGGCAAAATTCAATCTCTTCTGTGTGTAAACTCTGAGCAATTTAGAATGGAAGGGAGCACTTTCAAAGTGACAAAGGGCATATAAGAAAATCATACAGCTGACCTCTTACTCAGGAGTCAAATTCTGAATACTTTCCATTTAAGATCTGGCACAGGGCACTTGCATTCCATGTTTTGCTGCAGGTCATGCAAGAGAAATAAGGCAAGAAAAAGAAAGAAGAATAAATGTGGAAAAGAAGAGTAAAGCAGTCTCTTTTCACAGAACAAATCTATTTACACAGAAAATCCTAAGGAATCTATCAAACAAACAGTAGAACTAATATGTGAATATAGCAAAGTTGAGAGATACAAAGCCAACATACAGAAATCCGTAACATTTTATATTCTGGCAGGAAAATTTGAAAAAGAAAAGTAAAAATATAATTTCCTTCATAGGTATGTAAAAAAGTATTTAATAAGACACTTTTTAAAAAGACAGGTGAGATCTCTATGCTAAAAATAACACAGTTACTGTTATTTTTATTTATTTTTCTCTCTTTTTGTAAAACTTGAAGTATAGTTGATTGAGAATATTGTGTTCATTACCGATGTACATCAGAGAGACTCAGTTATACATATTCTTTTCCCTTATATTTTTTACAGGATATTGACTGTGGTCCCCTGTGCTATCAGTAGGACCTGTTCATCCATTTTATATATATATATATGTTAGCTAGTATCTGCTAACTCCCAACTCCCAATCCCTTTTCCACCATTTGACACCACAAGTCTATTCTCTATTCTGAGCCAGTTTTTGTTTCATAGGTAAGTTAATAATTTAAATCCACATATAATTAATATCATACAGTACCTTTATTTCTGAATGACATTTTTAAAAGGCCAAAATAAGGGGAGCAATATGCAGTATTCATAACTTAGAAGCCTCAACACTGTTAAACTGTAAATTATCTCAAGATCATTGTATATAGTCAATCAATCCCAATTATAATTCTAAAAGGCTTTTTGTAGAAATTTATAAACTGATTATAAAATTTATGTTGAAATTCAGGACTTCGGATAATCAGAGTCACCTTATAAAAGTAGAACAAGTTAAAGTACTCACCTTTGTTAACTTGAGCATTCAAAATGGCAACACTGCCTTGCAGGTCAATCGATAGGTCAGCATAGATAACTTGTAAATGGACCCGGCTGATGCAGTCACTGGATTTTTTCTTTTTCCTAATAATGCCTCTTTTATTTATATTTATTTTTGTCCATCTTTTTTTTTTTTTTTTTTTTTTTAATTCTTTGGCACGTGTGGGCCTCCTACTGCAGTGGTCTCCCTCACTGCAAAGCACTGGTCCGTAACTGGTCACACCAGTCCAGCCGCTCCAAGTCATGCGGGATCCTCCCAGGCCAGGGATCAAACCAGTGCCCCTTGCACTGAAAAGTGGACTCTTCACCCACTGGACCACCAGGGAAGCTCCAGTTATTGGATTTTGAACAGAGATGCCAAAGTGATCTCATGGGTAAATGAAAGTCTTATCATTCAAAATGGTGCTGAAAAAACTTGAATATACATGCAAAAAACAAACAAAATTTCTACTTCTCATCATATAAGGAAATTAAATCCAGGTGAACCATCTACTTATAGCTATAGATAAAAACTAAAACTACAAAGCTTCTAGAGGAAAGCATGAAAGAACATCTTTGTTGGGGCTGAAGTAGATAGTTCTTATGCAGGAAACAGAAAATAATAGCCTTAAAAAAGAAAGCTTTCTCATCAGAAACCCTGTTTAGAGTATTAATAGGTGAGCCAAAGATAGGAAAAACAAATTGCAAAACATAGATTGTCAAAATATTTTTTATCCAGAATATAGAAAGTACTTCTGTAATTCAATAGTATGAAGAAAGACAACCTTATTAAAAATTGGACAAAAGATCTGAATGGACAGTTTCACAAAGGATGACATTTTTTTAAAAGCCACAGAAACTCACAGGGCCTCACACAAGGCTTCAGATTCATTAATCAACAGGGAAGTGCAAGTTAAAATCACGGTGAAAATAAGGCTAGTCACAGGACGAGATGGCTTGATGTAAAGGGATGACAATGCCAGTTACTGCCAAGGCTCGTCGTGGGTATCTGGCACCAACTTACTGGTTACCACCATGAGGTGTCCTAGCTTTGGTTCATCTGGAATGAAAAGATACTGTTCTCTTTATTGTTTTCTAAACACCGGTCTTCTGGTAACCATAGGATAGAGAAGTAAATGCAAAGGCAAGCCTCAAATACTAAGTGAGGAACTGCAGACCTCTTTATCAACAACAAATACTGGGCCTAATTCTGTATTGGACAAGAATCAGCTTGCCACCAGATTCTACCACCTAGGCTGTTTTTTCCATCTCAGGTCTGCTAGGATTCAACTATATTTGGAAGGAAAACAATGCACTGATTTTGTTTATCTCATTTTTTTTTCGGTGGCTGACCGGCATTGTAAATTTGGACTAATCCATGACCAGTTGATAGAGGCACCTTAAGGTTTGAGAAAATAATTCCACTTAATGAGGGACGTGGAAATTCAAAATTGAAATGTGCTTTTTAGAAGCAGCAGGTATTAAGGTCTCCAGGGAGTTTACAGGTCTGCCCATGTTTTCAGCAAATTTCCCATACTCATCCCTACTTGCTCTCTCTGCCTTCCTTCCCAGGGTTCCCCAGCAACGTCTGTACCAGTTTAAAGAAAATAAATGCTAAACTTAATATACATAAAAAAAAAAGGAAATTAAATCCAGGTGAACCATCTACTTATAGCTATAGATAAAAACTAAAACTACAAAGCTTCTAGAGGAAAGCATGAAAGAACATCTTTGTTGGGGCTGAAGTAGATAGTTCTTATGCAGGAAACAGAAAATAATAGCCTTAAAAAAGAAAGCTTTCTCATCAGAAACCCTGTTTAGAGTATTAATAGGTGAGCCAAAGATAGGAAAAACAAATTGCAAAACATAGATTGTCAAAATATTTTTTATCCAGAATATAGAAAGTACTTCTGTAATTCAATAGTATGAAGAAAGACAACCTTATTAAAAATTGGACAAAAGATCTGAATGGACAGTTTCACAAAGGATGACATTTTTTTAAAAGCCACAGAAACTCACAGGGCCTCACACAAGGCTTCAGATTCATTAATCAACAGGGAAGTGCAAGTTAAAATCACGGTGAAAATAAGGCTAGTCACAGGACGAGATGGCTTGATGTAAAGGGATGACAATGCCAGTTACTGCCAAGGCTCGTCGTGGGTATCTGGCACCAACTTACTGGTTACCACCATGAGGTGTCCTAGCTTTGGTTCATCTGGAATGAAAAGATACTGTTCTCTTTATTGTTTTCTAAACACCGGTCTTCTGGTAACCATAGGATAGAGAAGTAAATGCAAAGGCAAGCCTCAAATACTAAGTGAGGAACTGCAGACCTCTTTATCAACAACAAATACTGGGCCTAATTCTGTATTGGACAAGAATCAGCTTGCCACCAGATTCTACCACCTAGGCTGTTTTTTCCATCTCAGGTCTGCTAGGATTCAACTATATTTGGAAGGAAAACAATGCACTGATTTTGTTTATCTCATTTTTTTTTCGGTGGCTGACCGGCATTGTAAATTTGGACTAATCCATGACCAGTTGATAGAGGCACCTTAAGGTTTGAGAAAATAATTCCACTTAATGAGGGACGTGGAAATTCAAAATTGAAATGTGCTTTTTAGAAGCAGCAGGTATTAAGGTCTCCAGGGAGTTTACAGGTCTGCCCATGTTTTCAGCAAATTTCCCATACTCATCCCTACTTGCTCTCTCTGCCTTCCTTCCCAGGGTCGCTTCCACACAAGCCAACGTCTGTACCAGGCAATTCTCAGTCAACTCATGAATTCTGACAAACATGGTAGAAAATAAATTTAGAGTCAATTATATTTCATTATGTCTGCTCAAGGGCTTCATTTCAGTGTAGGAGACAAAGTAATTATTGGCTGACAGGGACCTTGATTGTTGTGCGTCCCAGGGGATGCATTCAGGTAGCTAACTGGCTGCCTCTAGTCTGCCCAGACATGTCCGTGATCAGCTCCAGATTGTTGGAGAAAGGCCTGCAGCCAGGTAGCCTTGTGAATCTGCAGACAATGGTAGGTGGTCTGTGACCATACCCACATGACAGTGAAGAGTCACTTTGAAATGATGATGGGGCACGTGAAGGTGCGATGTCCTGAGCCAGTAATGGATGTGGGGAAGCTCCGTATGTCTGTGTCTACCTCCGTCTATCAGTAGAAATAGATGGGTGGGTATGGGGGTGTCCCTGGAAGCTCAGTGGTAAAGAGTTCACCTGCCAATGCAGGAGACATGGGTTTGATCCTTGATCCAGAAAGATCCCACATGCAGTGGAGCAACTAAGTCCATGAGCCACAACTATTGAGCCTGTGCTCTAGAGCCTGAGAACTGCAGCTATGAAGCCCATGTGCCGCAACTACTGAAGCCCATGTGCCCTAGAACCCGAGTCCTACAACAAGAGAAGTCAGCGCAACAGGAAGTCTGCTCACCTCAACTAGAGAGTAGCCCCCACTCCCTGCAACTAGAGCAGAGCCCGTGGAGCAGTGAAAACCCAGAATAGCCAACCATAAATAAATAAATAAAATTAAAAAAAAAAAGAATAACTGGAATGGGTTGCCATTAAAAAGAAAAGACAGATATAGAAATAGGTGGATTTTAGATAGATAGATATGTTTTAGATAGATACGTTTGGTTGCTAGGTTGTGTCTGACACTTTGGGACCCTGTAAACTGTAGCACACCAGGCTCTTCTATCCTCTGCTGTCTCCCAGAGTTAACTCAAAATAGATATAAATAGGGGCTTCCCTGGTGGTCCAGTGGGTAAGGACACTGCCTTGCAGTGCAAGGGGCACCGGTTCAATCCCTGGCCTGGGAAGACCCCATGTGCCGTGGAGCAGCTGGACTGATGTGTTCAATTACTGAGCTGGAGCTCTGGAGCGCATGCGCCCAGAGCTGGTGCTCTGCGACAACAGAGGCCATTGTGATGGGAGACCCACACTAGTCAAAGAACAAAGATGGATAAAAAATAGATAAATGAAAAGACCAATGAAAGTGGCCCGCCCACTCCCCCCCCCCCCCACCCCCCCCAAAATAGATATAAATAAATAGGTAGATAATAGATAAGAAGAAACATAGTAGATAGGTAGATCAATGACATAGATAAGCTATAAGATTTAGAGAAAAATTGGAAATTTATTATTATATCATCTTTATTATTGTTGCTGCAAATAATGTGTGTTACCATAAAAAATTAGAGAATCAAGAAAAGTGATTAGACACAATGCAAGAAGATAATAGAAAAAAAATGTGGGAAATTTATTAAATATATCTTTTAGTCTATCAGTAGAAATAGATGGGTGGGTATGGGGGTGTCCCTGGAAGCTCAGTGGTAAAAAGTTCACCTGCCAATGCAGGAGACATGGGTTTGATCCTTGATCCAGAAAGATCCCACATGCAGTGGAGCAACTAAGTCCATGAGCCACAACTATTGAGCCTGTGCTCTAGAGCCTGAGAACTGCAGCTATGAAGCCCATGTGCCGCAACTACTGAAGCCCATGTGCCCTAGAACCCGAGTCCTACAACAAGAGAAGTCAGCGCAACAGGAAGTCTGCTCACCTCAACTAGAGAGTAGCCCCCACTCCCTGCAACTAGAGCAGAGCCCGTGGAGCAGTGAAAACCCAGAATAGCCAACCATAAATAAATAAATAAAATTAAAAAAAAAAGAATAACTGGAATGGGTTGCCATTAAAAAGAAAAGACAGATATAGAAATAGGTGGATTTTAGATAGATAGATATGTTTTAGATAGATACGTTTGGTTGCTAGGTTGTGTCTGACACTTTGGGACCCTGTAAACTGTAGCACACCAGGCTCTTCTATCCTCTGCTGTCTCCCAGAGTTAACTCAAAATAGATATAAATAGGGGCTTCCCTGGTGGTCCAGTGGGTAAGGACACTGCCTTGCAGTGCAAGGGGCACCGGTTCAATCCCTGGCCTGGGAAGACCCCATGTGCCGTGGAGCAGCTGGACTGATGTGTTCAATTACTGAGCTGGAGCTCTGGAGCGCATGCGCCCAGAGCCGGTGCTCTGCGACAACAGAGGCCATTGTGATGGGAGACCCACACTAGTCAAAGAACAAAGATGGATAAAAAATAGATAAATGAAAAGACCAATGAAAGTGGCCCGCCCACTCCCTCCCTCCCCAACCCCCCCCAAAATAGATATAAATAAATAGGTAGATAATAGATAAGAAGAAACATAGTAGATAGGTAGATCAATGACATAGATAAGCTATAAGATTTAGAGAAAAATTGGAAATTTATTATTATATCATCTTTATTATTGTTGCTGCAAATAATGTGTGTTACCATAAAAAATTAGAGAATCAAGAAAAGTGATTAGACACAATGCAAGAAGATAATGAGGCATTCCTTTTAAGTAACACTCTGAAAATTGGACTGGGGAAATGGATTCTATTGGAAATACTTTTAAATGTGCAATATTCCAGAATAAATTAATAATAGGAAACATACAGGAGAAAACTAAAATACTCTTCTTAGAAATTAAACAAAAAGCAAATGAGGAGTGAGGGCATGCTGTGATATTGGCAAGACTGCTAGGAGAAGTATTAGCAATCTCAGTTATGCAGCTGAAGGTGAAAGTGAACAGTGAAAAACCTGGGTCAAAACTAAACATATGGGCTTCCCTGGTCGTCCAGTGGGTAAAGAGTCCGCCTTGCAGTGCAAGGGGCACTGGTTTGATCCCTGGCCCAGGAACATCCCACGTACAGCAGAGCAGCTGGACCAGTGCGTCCAACTACGAGCCAGCGCTCTGAGGCCCATGTGCCCAGAGCCGGTGCTCTGCAACAAGAGGGGCCACTGCAATGGGAGGCCCACACAGGCCAAAGAATAAAGATGGGTGAAAATAAATAATAAAAAAACCAATAAAAAAATGCCAAAATTAAAAAAAAAAAAAAAGGGTCAGCATACAAAGATCTAAGATCATGGCATCTGGTCCCATCACTTCATGGCAAACAGATTGACAAAAGGTGGAAACAGTGTCAGATTTCACTTTCTTGGGCTCCAAAATCAATGCAGATGGTAACTGCAGCCACAAAATTAAAAGGTGCTTGCTCCCTGGAAGTATAGCTATGACAAACCTGGACAGTATATTAAAAAGCAGAGGTATCACTTTGCCAAAAAAGGTTGGTATAGTCAAAGCTATGGCTTTTCCAGTAGTCATGTATGGATGTGACAGTTGGATCATAAAGAAGGCTGAGCCCAAAGAAATGATGCTTTCAAACTGTGGTGTTAGAGCAGACTCTTTAGAATCCCTTGGACAACAAGGAGATCAAACCAGTCAATCCTAAAGGAAATCAGCCCTGAATATTCATTGGAAGGACTGATGCTGAAGCTGAGGCTCCAATCCTTTGGCCACCTGATCTGAACAACCAGCTTGTTGGAAAAGGCCCTGATGCTGGGCAAGATTAAGGGCAGGAGGAGAAGGGGGTGACAGAGGATGAGATAGTTAGATAGCATCATGGGCTGAATGATGAGTTTGAGCAAACTCACGGTGAGAGTGAATGCCAGGGAAGCCTGACGTGCTGCATTCCATGGGGCTGCAAAGAGTCAGACATGACTTAGCAACTGAATAACAAGTATATATTATAGGAAGGGCAATTCTACCAAAGTCATTTATAATGTTAACACATAATTAACATCGCAATGAAAATTTTGAATAGTTGTGCTAGTCTGTTCAGCTCCTTAACAAAATACCATAAACTGTGTGGCTTAAATGGCAGAAATTTGTTTTCTCACTCATCTGGAAACTGTGTAGCTTGAGATCAGGGTGCCAGCATGATCTGAGTTTGGTGTTTCTTACTGTGTCGTCACAAAGCCATTTGGGCTGGGGGGCCAGAAGAAGGGAGAGGGAGTGCTCAGGCCTCTCTGCTTACAAGAGCACTCCTCCTAGCAAACCAAGATGCAGCCTGCTCGACCTCCTCTAATCCTAGTTACCTCCCAAGGGTCCCTTCTCCCACGACAGTCACATTAGCAGGAGGACATTACCATAGGAATTAAGGGGGAGACCGAAACCTTCAGCCCATAATATTAAGTCCATGGAATAGTTATGTACTGAGCTTGGAAAAAATACACGTGGAATAATTACCAATGAAATATGCCTTGTCATCGGTGAGTTTAGAGTCCGTACACAGATCAGTGAAATAGTATTGTGGTTGGTAAATGACAAACCTGGACAGGATATTAAAAAGCAGAGTTATCACTTTGCCAAAAAAGGTTGGTATAGTCAAAGCTATGGCTTTTCCAGTAGTCATGTATGGATGTGACAGTTGGATCATAAAGAAGGCTGAGCCCAAAGAAATGATGCTTTCAAACTGTGGTGTTAGAGCAGACTCTTTAGAATCCCTTGGACAACAAGGAGATCAAACCAGTCAATCCTAAAGGAAATCAGCCCTGAATATTCATTGGAAGGACTGATGCTGAAGCTGAGGCTCCAATCCTTTGGCCACCTGATCTGAACAACCAGCTTGTTGGAAAAGGCCCTGATGCTGGGCAAGATTAAGGGCAGGAGGAGAAGGGGGTGACAGAGGATGAGATAGTTAGATAGCATCATGGGCTGAATGACGAGTTTGAGCAAACTCACGGTGAGAGTGAATGCCAGGGAAGCCTGACGTGCTGCATTCCATGGGGCTGCAAAGAGTCAGACATGACTTAGCAACTGAATAACAAGTATATATTATAGGAAGGGCAATTCTACCAAAGTCATTTATAATGTTAACACATAATTAACATCGCAATGAAAATTTTGAATAGTTGTGCTAGTCTGTTCAGCTCCTTAACAAAATACCATAAACTGTGTGGCTTAAATGGCAGAAATTTGTTTTCTCACTCATCTGGAAACTGTGTAGCTTGAGATCAGGGTGCCAGCATGGTCTTAGTTTGGTGTTTCTTACTGTGTCGTCACAAAGCCATTTGGGCTGGGGGGCCAGAAGAAGGGAGAGGGAGTGCTCAGGCCTCTCTGCTTACAAGAGCACTCCTCCTAGCAAACCAAGATGCAGCCTGCTCGACCTCCTCTAATCCTAGTTACCTCCCAAGGGTCCCTTCTCCCACGACAGTCACATTAGCAGGAGGACATTACCATAGGAATTAAGGGGGAGACCGAAACCTTCAGCCCATAATATTAAGTCCATGGAATAGTTATGTACTGAGCTTGGAAAAAATACACGTGGAATAATTACCAATGAAATATGCCTTGTCATCGGTGAGTTTAGAGTCCGTACACAGATCAGTGAAATAGTATTGTGGTTGGTAAATGTTTTCTGTGAAGGGCCAGACAGTTTTATTTTGGGCTTCATCAAGTAAGCAATCCATTCCTGTTAGAGGACAAAAGTGACCATAGATAGACTGCAGACAAGCATGCTGCTCTGCAATAAAACTTTATGTGCATTGAAATTAGAAATTTAAGAAATGATCTTGTGTCATGAAATATTGGATCCCACACATACACACAATTGTTGAAAAATACAAAATTCATTCTTTGTTCAGAACTAGCTCTATGAACACAAATTGCTGACTTGATTAGGCCCATGAGCCATAGATGGCCAACCCCTGGAAAAGAATAAAAGAACAGAGAAACAGATAATACTAAGAGACGGAAAGAATTCTGATGGTATAAAGCAGGCATCACCAACGAGTGAAAAAGATACAGATTATTCAGCAAACAATAGGAGAAATTGGCTACAAAACTGAGGGGGAAAAAGCATGTCCAATCACAACCAAAATAAATTCCAAAAGAAGAGATAAGTGTAAACAAATAAATAATTAAGGGAAACATAGTGCATATCTAAGTCTGTGGTGAGGGAGGCCTTTCTAAGCCTGAAAGGGATGCCCTCTGGGTCCTGAATGTTACCCTGTCTTCTTTGGCGTTTCTTCTCATTTGCCCTCCAGAAGCTGGAGCGCCTTAGAAAGGTTCCCTCCAGGGTGATTGTCATCTGATGCAATACCACCTGCTGCTTCTTATTCTTCTTACCTGGAGGAGGCACCTCAGAAACCTTTCTTCCCCTCAAAATGTCAAACCCATCAAAAGAAATGAATCGGGGGTCAAATAGGGTTAATGGGTCTTTGGATCACTGATTCCAGAATCCTCTTAGCCATAGAATTGTTCCCTCCTGCCTGTATGTACAGGCTTCCCTGGTGACCCAAGGGAATCCACCTGCCAGTGTAGGATGCACTGGTTCGATCCCCAGGTTGGGAAGATTCCCTGGAGAAGGAAATGACAACTCACTCTAGTATTTTTGCCTGGAAAATCCATGGACAGAGGAGCCTGGCGGGCTACCTTCCTGGGGTCATAAGAGTCAGACAGCGATTCAGCAACTGGACCACCACCACCACCACCACCTGCATATACAGGGGGTCAGGCATAGCTGGCCCCTAGGCTGTGTGGCTGACCCTGATGGGCCTCACCGCTTGGGAGGCTAAAATCCCATGTGCAAGTGAGTATTCAGACTCTGTCTATTGAATCCAGAATCAAAGCTGATGAGGGCTGTGGGAAGTGAGATCAAGGAAATGAGTCACTTGGGGAGTCACTATCGTTCAACGAAATGCAATGGACACAGAGGCATCATGGTGTAAGACGCTGAAGAAAGCTAAATCGGGGGCACTTGCAAAAGATAACAGAAGAGTCAAGATTATTAGCTGATCATGGAAATCTTCTAGTTCTGCCATTTCAGGGCATTGACTCAGAAGATGCCAGAAGCTGTTCTTGACAGATGTAGCAAAGAACAGCATAAAGTGAAGACATACTGCAGCAAAATTAGATTGCATTTAAATGTTGGCTATCTTTTAAAAAGTCTATTTTTAAAAAGAGTTGCAGAGTCATTCTAGAGTCCCTTATGTTCTCTTTCATATTTTAAAAATTGGGGTTTTTGTGTTTGGGTGTATTAGGGAAAAAATAAATCGTTTGTTTGGGACCCAGACAAGGAAGCAAGATTTTTCTCTCTCTCTGAATGTAGTTTGATAGTTTCAAAAAGTGTTCACCATCAGAAAAAGTGAAATATTATAGAAACCATACGGCAGGGCTATGGTCTGATTTAACAGTGACACCAACGTAGTGACTATTATGCGTGAATGAAACTGGCCACCCGGGGAGGCAAAATGTCAAACCCATCAAAAGAAATGAATCGGGGGTCAAATAGGGTTAATGGGTCTTTGGATCACTGATTCCAGAATCCTCTTAGCCATAGAATTGTTCCCTCCTGCCTGTATGTACAGGCTTCCCTGGTGACCCAAGGGAATCCACCTGCCAGTGTAGGATGCACTGGTTCGATCCCCAGGTCAGGAAGATTCCCTGGAGAAGGAAATGACAACTCACTCTAGTATTTTTGCCTGGAAAATCCATGGACAGAGGAGCCTGGCGGGCTACCTTCCTGGGGTCATAAGAGTCAGACAGCGATTCAGCAACTGGACCACCACCACCACCACCACCTGCATATACAGGGGGTCAGGCATAGCTGGCCCCTAGGCTGTGTGGCTGACCCTGATGGGCCTCACTGCTTGGGAGGCTAAAATCCCATGTGCAAGTGAGTATTCAGACTCTGTCTATTGAATCCAGAATCAAAGCTGATGAGGGCTGTGGGAAGTGAGATCAAGGAAATGAGTCACTTGGGGAGTCACTATCGTTCAACGAAATGCAATGGACACAGAGGCATCATGGTGTAAGACGCTGAAGAAAGCTAAATCGGGGGCACTTGCAAAAGATAACAGAAGAGTCAAGATTATTAGCTGATCATGGAAATCTTCTAGTTCTGCCATTTCAGGGCATTGACTCAGAAGATGCCAGAAGCTGTTCTTGACAGATGTAGCAAAGAACAGCATAAAGTGAAGACATACTGCAGCAGAATTAGATTGCATTTAAATGTTGGCTATCTTTTAAAAAGTCTATTTTTAGAAAGAGTTGCAGAGTCATTCTAGAGTCCCTTATGTTCTCTTTCATATTTTAAAAATTGGGGTTTTTGTGTTTGGGTGTATTAGGGAAAAAATAAATCGTTTGTTTGGGACCCAGACAAGGAAGCAAGATTTTTCTCTCTCTCTGAATGTAGTTTGATAGTTTCAAAAAGTGTTCACCATCAGAAAAAGTGAAATATTATAGAAACCATACGGCAGGGCTATGGTCTGATTTAACAGTGACACCAACGTAGTGACTATTATGCGTGAATGAAACTGGCCACGGGAGCCTGCGTTGTAAGTGTGGTTATGTGTCACAAATGTGAAAAAGAGTTCAATGTGTGTTGGCTTATGAACATTTAAATGATGGGTTATTTTTAATTTATTGCAACTATTTATGTACTATATAATATATATATTTATATATTCAGTACTCTTACCAGGTTTATTACTACAAATTCTTTCTGTTTTTTTCTATTTTACCACTGGTAACATAAATAACTTTCAAATAGAATTCTGTTTTATTGCAGTTTGATTACCATTTTCAAAATTAGTGTAGGAGGTAAATGTTGGAATGATCATTTTTTCTTCTTTTGAAGATGCTTGTACTTCTTGACCACTTGAATGTTCTTGTCTTTGAAGCAACTTTTGAAATCTTTTTCCCCATAGGGTTATTTGTCTTTTTTCTTTTCAATTTGTAAAATTTATAGCAACAATATTAATCCATTTCATTTTTAATATGTGTTGCACATATATCCACCCAAGCCTATCACTTATCTTTGTTTATAGTGGTTGTTACTATGCAACTTAAAATTTTAGGTCCTCCCTGGAGGGTATTATGCTCAGTGAAATAAGTAAGATAGAGTCAAACACTGCATGTTATCACTTATATGTGGAATCTAACAAATAAAACTAACAAATGAATATTACAAAACAGAAATAGACTCACAGATATAGAGAACAAACTAATGGTAACCAGTGGGAGAGGAAAGGGGACAGAGCAAGAGACTAAAAGATACAAACCACTATGTGTAAAATAAAAAAGCAATAAGGATATATTGTAGCACAGGGATATAGCCAATATTTGTAACTTTAAATGAGGCATAATCCATAAAAAGATTGAATCACTATGTCATACACCTAAACCAATGTAATGCTGTAAATCAGCTATACTTAAATAAAATTTTTTAAATTTGATCTTCATCTTCTGCACCTGTGTGAAAATAAAGCACAATGTTTTGAAGGAAATAAAATCTGAAGAAATGGCAGTGGACGCTGGGCCCCAGCAGGAAGACATGGAGATCCAGCTGCATCCATCAAAAAGTGAAATATTATAGAAACCATAAGGGCTAGTGTTAACAGTGACACCAACGTAGTGACTATTATGCGTGAATGAAACTGGCCACGGGAGCCTGCGTTGTAAGTGTGGTTATGTGTCACAAATGTGAAAAAGAGTTCAATGTGTGTTGGCTTATGAACATTTAAATGATGGGTTATTTTTAATTTATTGCAACTATTTATGTACTATATAATATATATATTTATATATTCAGTACTCTTACCAGGTTTATTACTACAAATTCTTTCTGTTTTTTTCTATTTTACCACTGGTAACATAAATAACTTTCAAATAGAATTCTGTTTTATTGCAGTTTGATTACCATTTTCAAAATTAGTGTAGGAGGTAAATGTTGGAATGATCATTTTTTCTTCTTTTGAAGATGCTTGTACTTCTTGACCACTTGAATGTTCTTGTCTTTGAAGCAACTTTTGAAATCTTTTTCCCCATAGGGTTATTTGTCTTTTTTCTTTTCAATTTGTAAAATTTATAGCAACAATATTAATCCATTTCATTTTTAATATGTGTTGCACATATATCCACCCAAGCCTATCACTTATCTTTGTTTATAGTGGTTGTTACTATGCAACTTAAAATTTTAGGTCCTCCCTGGAGGGTATTATGCTCAGTGAAATAAGTAAGATAGAGTCAAACACTGCATGTTATCACTTATATGTGGAATCTAACAAATAAAACTAACAAATGAATATTACAAAACAGAAATAGACTCACAGATATAGAGAACAAACTAATGGTAACCAGTGGGAGAGGAAAGGGGACAGAGCAAGAGACTAAAAGATACAAACCACTATGTGTAAAATAAAAAAGCAATAAGGATATATTGTAGCGCAGGGATATAGCCAATATTTGTAACTTTAAATGAGGCATAATCCATAAAAAGATTGAATCACTATGTCATACACCTAAACCAATGTAATGCTGTAAATCAGCTATACTTAAATAAAATTTTTAATTAGATCTTCATCTTCTGCACCTGTGTGAAAATAAAGCACAATGTTTTTGAAGGAAATAAAATCTGAAGAAATGGCAGTGGACGCTGGGCCCCCAGCAGGAAGACATGGAGATCCAGCTGCATCCATCCTTCGGCCACTTAACAAGCAGTTTCAACCCCATATCCATCTTCTCCTGAAACTGGAAAAAATAATGATAAATTTTAAAGAAAATGTTAAAATCTTGAAAACATCTAAAAAATTATGAATTAAGTAAAAGAGTAAGGGAGAATTTGCTTACCTGTTTGTATAACTTTCTGTGAAGTCAGTTAAAATTGCACAGAAACCAGCAAGTCAGTAAACCAGAGAGTCACACCAAAAACAAAGAAGAAAGAGAGAGAAAAAAAAACCCACACAAAGTAAAGGAACCTTCTGAAGTGAGAAAGTTTTGGAATGAAGCGAATTTGAACGAAAATTCTGGACTTCACCTGGAACCAGAAAGTGGTGAGAAAGTCCTACTGTAACTATGTAGAACATTAAACACACCCCTCCCCACAAAAGTAACTGGATAAAATAGTAGCAAAGTATTTCCTTTAGAGACCTGGGCTTACTGTACAAGGGAATTCCTCGTGGCAAGTTATGATTTATCATGTTAAGTAAAATAGAATACATGGCTTGAGGTTTTATCTTACTTACAGTTTACAGTTAGATATTACTAGCCTTAAGCCTTTTTTCTATCTGAGAGATAAAGTGAGGGTTGATTGCGATTTGTTTAGGGTGGGTTTGGAGAGGAGCAAGAGTCCCCCTTGGGGATAAGCATTCATGCTCATTTATTACATTCCAGGGCAGCATTCATCTTGACCCGGACTGTTACTCATAAAATCAAAAACTTGTTATCTATACGCAAGAGACTTGGTTTCATCAGTGAGAGAGGAAAGGGGACAGAGCAAGAGACTAAAAGATACAAACCACTATGTGTAAAATAAAAAAGCAATAAGGATATATTGTAGCGCAGGGATATAGCCAATATTTGTAACTTTAAATGAGGCATAATCCATAAAAAGATTGAATCACTATGTCATACACCTAAACCAATGTAATGCTGTAAATCAGCTATACTTAAATAAAATTTTAATTAGATCTTCATCTTCTGCACCTGTGTGAAAATAAAGCACAATGTTTTGAAGGAAATAAAATCTGAAGAAATGGCAGTGGACGCTGGGCCCCCAGCAGGAAGACATGGAGATCCAGCTGCATCCATCCTTCGGCCACTTAACAAGCAGTTTCAACCCCATATCCATCTTCTCCTGAAACTGGAAAAAATAATGATAAATTTTAAAGAAAATGTTAAAATCTTGAAAACATCTAAAAAATTATGAATTAAGTAAAAGAGTAAGGGAGAATTTGCTTACCTGTTTGTATAACTTTCTGTGAAGTCAGTTAAAATTGCACAGAAACCAGCAAGTCAGTAAACCAGAGAGTCACACCAAAAACAAAGAAGAAAGAGAGAGAAAAAAAAACCCACACAAAGTAAAGGAACCTTCTGAAGTGAGAAAGTTTTGGAATGAAGCGAATTTGAACGAAAATTCTGGACTTCACCTGGAACCAGAAAGTGGTGAGAAAGTCCTACTGTAACTATGTAGAACATTAAACACACCCCTCCCCACAAAAGTAACTGGATAAAATAGTAGCAAAGTATTTCCTTTAGAAAGCTGGACTTACTGGAAGAGAGAATTCCTCTTGGCAAGTTATGATTTATCATGTTAAGTAAAATAGAATACATGGCTTGAGGTTTTATCTTACTTACAGTTTACAGTTAGATATTACTAGCCTTAAGCCTTTTTTCTATCTGAGAGATAAAGTGAGGGTTGATTGCGATTTGTTTAGGGTGGGTTTGGAGAGGAGCAAGAGTCCCCCTTGGGGATAAGCATTCATGCTCATTTATTACATTCCAGGGCAGCATTCATCTTGACCCGGACTGTTACTCATAAAATCAAAAACTTGTTATCTATACGCAAGAGACTTGGTTTCATCAGCAAAATCTTCCTACTGTAAAAGTAAAGCATTTCTTTCTATAGTGTGTGTGAATCACCTGACCACTGCTGAGAGCAGGTGCGGTTGGGATGGAACTGAGTGGACCATAGACCTCGTGCAATAAGTCCAGATAGGGCGCCAAGACCAGGAGGTGGTTCTAGGAGCCTCAAGCCAGAGAGATGCTCAAGGACAGAAGGGTTAAAAGCTTCCTGGTCTGGAAACTTGTGATGCCTGCTGCCAGAAGACTTCCTGATTTTTACTGCTCTGAAGGAGATGCAGAATTTGCATTAAAAACCATGAGGTGCATCTGTGAAATATGTGCTTGAGTTTCCAAAACACTCACTGAGAGGTATTAGATCCATCCATAAGGTTGATGTTTTTGATATAAAAATGCCAATGTAAGAGTTCTTTTCTCTAATAATATAAGGGCTTCCCTGGTGGCTCAGACAGTAAAGAATTCACCTGCAATGCAGGAGACCTGGGCTCCATCCCTGGGTGGAAGATCCCCCTGGAGGAGGGAATGGCAACCCAATATAACATGACAGATACTGTACGGATCATGCTTCTTTCGTCAGCAGTCCTTCCCAAGGACTTCTGGAATCTTAACCACAAATTACTTTTCAAGTGTAGAATTGTCCCATATTATATTAAACAATTAAGTATTCAGCCCAAAGAAGTTTCTTGTTCTATGAGTTCAGTGAGAATTACTTTACCATACTATAGTGGAAAACTATCTTATGCGTTGGGACTGCCACTCAAGAAAGTGAAAACCTTACAGAGGTTTTAATAAAATCAGTTGCTGGGTTAGCCTTGGTCAGGGTCACTTGCACACGGAGAAAGATGGTTTAGCAGAGTATGAAATTGCATCTTTCTCTGCTAACCCTGATAAATATATTTCACATTCACTTTTCTTCCTCCCCAGGAGCCTGTGTCACCAAGGAGGAAGGAGTGGAGGAGAAAGAAATATGGGATGAGGGAAGTTGGGTAAAGAGCTTTTAAAACTCACTTAAAAAGAGGAGATTGCAATGGTTCTACTCATGGAAAACTTTGCACAACTGACCCAAACAGATGCACACTCATTTAAGATATCTATTCAACAGGGATTAATTAGTCACAGGTACTTTTCCTAGAAGCTGGAGAAAGAGGCGAACACAAATAATGAAAACTCTGCCTTCGTGACACTGGCATTCTAATTAGGGGGAGATGCGACAGTAAGAAAACCTGTAAAATATATATATACATATAATATGGTAGAGTGAGATAATTGAGTGGAAAACAATAAAGCAGAAAAAGAAGCTCTACAATCCTGGGGGAGGGAAGTATTGTTATTTGCATTTATCTGGTCACAGAAGGCTTCACTGAGAAGAGTGGTTTGAGCAAGATCCGGGGATGTTGACGTGTGAGTTAAGAGGGTTCTGGGTGCGGCAAAGCCATTGGGCAGAGCGGAACCTGAAAGCAGTGGGAGTGGACAGGTGGTGTGGGTGGACGACATGGGGTCCAATATCAAGGGCGTTGACTTGTTCACAGGTGATCTGAGAAGACGACAGAACTTCGTGAGTAAATGAAGGACATGGTCTAACTCCGTTCAGTAAGAGATAGTGGCTGATGCACTGAGAGGAGACAGGCAGAGAGAAGGGCAGAGTCATGAGTGTGGTATAGAGGCCAATGCAGATGTGAGAGTCTGGGACGGGTGGGGCCTGGTCACTAGGTATGAAAGGGACATAAGGTGGTAAGTGTGAAATACTTTTCCGAGGCTGAACAATCCAGAGAACCCATTCATCAGATGTGGAGATGGGGGCAATCACAGGCAGCATGTCAGACTCCAAGATCTGAGGGACATTGGGCCAAATGGTTTCCTGGCCAACGTTTGGAAGTAAAGCTAGGGGAGAAACTCAAGTAACATGGGAAAGGAGCCTTGTAGGAGAGGAGCCTTGTGACTTAAAACTCCACATGAAGAAAATGAAGATAATGGACATCCAGTCCCAACACTTTGGCAAATAGAAGGAGGAGAAGTGGAAGCAGTGATACATTTTCCTTTCTTGGGCTCCAAAATCAATGGACACAGTAACTGCAGCCATGAAATTAAGATACTTGCTCCTAGGAAGGAAAACTATGGAAAACCTAGATAGTGTTTTAAAAAGTAGAGATACCACTTTGCTGAAAAAGATTTGTACACTCAAAGCTATGTTTCTTTCCAGTAGTCATGTATGGATGTGAGAGTTGGACCACAAAGAAGGTTGAGTGCCAGAAAATGGATGCTTTTGAATTGTGGTGCTGGAGAAGACTCTTGAGAGTCCCTTGGACTGCAAGGAGACCAAACCACTCAATCCTAAAGGAAACCAACCTTGAATGTTCATTGGAAGTTCAGTTCAGTTCTGTTGCTTGGTCGTGTCCAACTCTTTGTGATCCCATGGACTTGCAGCACACCAGGCTTCCCTGTCCTTCACCATCTCCAGGAACCTGCTCAAACTCATGTGCATTGACTCAATGATGCCATCCACTCATCTCATCCTCCGTCATCCCCTTATCCTTTTGTCTTCTCTTTTTTCCAACATTAGGCTCTTTTCCAGTGAATCGTCTCTTCCCATTAGGTGGCCAAAGTTTTGGAGCTTCAGCATCATTCCTTCCAATGAATATTCCGGGTTGATTTCCTTTAGGATTGACATTGGAAGGACTGATGCTGAAA
Organism: Tragulus kanchil; assembly: GCA_022376925.1. Classification (NCBI taxonomy): domain Eukaryota; kingdom Metazoa; phylum Chordata; class Mammalia; order Artiodactyla; family Tragulidae; genus Tragulus; species Tragulus kanchil. Next base: position 161,676,953 of record JAIOJX010000004.1, on the reverse strand, counting down.
CTGAAGCTCTAATCCTTTGGCCACCTAATGGGAAGAGCCAATTCATTGGAAAAGACCCTGATGTTGGGAAAGATTAAGGGCAAGAGGAGAAGGGGACAACAGAGGACAAGATGGTTTTATGGCATCACTGACTCAATGGACGTGAATTTGAGCAAACTCTGGAAAATAGTAGAAGACAGGGGAGCAAACTCTGCTGCAGTCCATGGGGTTTCAAAGAGTCAGACGTGACCTAGTGACTGAATATGCTAAAGTCTTATCAGGGAAGAGCCTTGAGTGGAGTCTCCAGGGGGAAGAGCCCTGGAGCCTTGTTAGTTTTTAGAATGATAAGCATCATTTTACTCCAATGTCCCTTCCCTTTCTCTCTAAGCAGCCAGGAGCTCTTGTGTGTTCCTGTCCCAACACTTCCATTCTTTGTACCCTGCAGCTTGTAACTAATTGTTGACAATTAGTGAGTTTGTGCATTGGTTGTCCTTGTCCCTAGGCAGAAGCTAAGTCTGCAGGAGGGCATTTGTCTGTCTTGTTCTCAGTAGAATGTTTGATGAATAAATGACCCGGTGAACAAAGCGTCTCAAGGATGGTGGATTGTCTATATTGGGGACATCTTCACTTCCAAGACACTCTTCATATTTTTAAAGAAAATGATCCAAAGCTCTTATAGAAAGAGAAGCCCCAACCTGCTGTGGTCAGCCTCAGGAGCCTGATTGCACAGCAGGAAGGGAGACTGAGGAGGAGGGGGCCTCAAGGCTACTTTCTACGGGCAGAACCTGGAACCCCCTCATGCTACCTGTTCATGCCCTGACTGCTTCTCCTAGCCAGTTATTGAAGACATTGGTGCATCATTCTAAATTGGCTTGCTCTTTCTCCCCTCCCTTTTAATCTATCTTCTCTATCCTTCAAGGGAAAGTGGTTTACAAGGGATAGTGGTTTTGTTCATTATCTAATTATAATTGTTCCCTTATAATGAGCACATGACAGTGTCACACCTTAGTGCTCTTCCATTGGTGGCCAAAGTTTTGGAGCTTCAGCATCATTCCTTCCAATGAATATTCCGGGTTGATTTCCTTTAGGATTGACATTGGAAGGACTGATGCTGAAACTGAAGCTCTAATCCTTTGGCCACCTAATGGGAAGAGCCAATTCATTGGAAAAGACCCTGATGTTGGGAAAGATTAAGGGCAAGAGGAGAAGGGGACAACAGAGGACAAGATGGTTTTATGGCATCACTGACTCAATGGATGTGAATTTGAGCAAACTCTGGAAAATAGTAGAAGACAGGGGAGCAAACTCTGCTGCAGTCCATGGGGTTTCAAAGAGTCAGACGTGACCTAGTGACTGAATATGCTAAAGTCTTATCAGGGAAGAGCCTTGAGTGGAGTCTCCAGGGGGAAGAGCCCTGGAGCCTTGTTAGTTTTTAGAATGATAAGCATCATTTTACTCCAATGTCCCTTCCCTTTCTCTCTAAGCAGCCAGGAGCTCTTGTGTGTTCCTGTACCAACACTTCCATTCTTTGTACCCTGCAGCTTGTAACTAATTGTTGACAATTAGTGAGTTTGTGCATTGGTTGTCCTTGTCCCTAGGCAGAAGCTAAGTCTGCAGGAGGGCATTTGTCTGTCTTGTTCTCAGTAGAATGTTTGATGAATAAATGACCCGGTGAACAAAGCGTCTCAAGGATGGTGGATTGTCTATATTGGGGACATCTTCACTTCCAAGACACTCTTCATATTTTTAAAGAAAATGATCCAAAGCTCTTATAGAAAGAGAAGCCCCAACCTGCTGTGGTCAGCCTCAGGAGCCTGATTGCACAGCAGGAAGGGAGACTGAGGAGGAGGGGGCCTCAAGGCTACTTTCTACGGGCAGAACCTGGAACCCCCTCATGCTACCTGTTCATGCCCTGACTGCTTCTCCTAGCCAGTTATTGAAGACATTGGTGCATCATTCTAAATTGGCTTGCTCTTTCTCCCCTCCCTTTTAATCTATCTTCTCTATCCTTCAAGGGAAAGTGGTTTACAAGGGATAGTGGTTTTGTTCATTATCTAATTATAATTGTTCCCTTATAATGAGCACATGACAGCAAACACCCAAACACCTGCTCACACCTCAGTGCAAGCTCTCAGGAAGAAAGTGAGAATCAGTGAAAAAGGCACAGAGCTGTTATTAAAGAGTGGAGAATATTACCTTGACTTTTTTAATTTTAGTAAGCAGCACACAACTTACTGACCATCGTCATCACTAATGTTCAATTAGTTATAATTTTAATATTTATCTTTTATTACTTTAAAGAGCCAGTCCCAATGACTCTTTATTTATGTTAGTCTCCTAAGCCTCACAAGTGTTTAAGAGCATTTTAATTTGGCTTTTTCCAAACATGCATGAAGTGTTTGCAGTTCATGGTTTTGTTGTAAATGGTGCTGTGAACCTCAAGGAAAGCAGTCTGTTCCTCCCTTTCCCCTCACGTATCTTGTTGGAGGTAAAAATTCCTCTCTGATGTTTACAAACAAGAGCGCAAGTGTTGTCTCCTGAGCTCAGGGTGTCTGTAAGTCACAGATAATTTAATTTTGTTGCAGAAATATTCTTTCATTTAAACTGTTAATGAGAACTGTTGTCCCTGAGCACTGTCTATGAACCCCACACATATCCTAGTAGCTAGGTGGATTTTGTTTTACTTTTTACTTAAACATTTTTCTAAATTGGAGTGTAGTTGATTTACAGTATTGTGTTAGTTTCCTGTATATAGCATAGCCAGTCAGTATTTTTGCAGATTATAACCCTAACCCTTGGACTTCAAGGAGATCAAACCAGTTAATCCTAAAGGAAATCAATCCTGAATATTCACTGGAAGGGCTGATGCTGAAGATAAAGCTTCAGTCCTATGACCACCTGATGCAAAGAGCCACCTCATTGCAAAAAACAAACAAACAAACAAACAAACCTGATGTTGGGAAAGATGAAGGGCAACGGGGGAAGGGACTGGCAGAGGATGAGATGGTTGGATAGCATCACCAACTCAATGGACATGAATTTGAGCAAATTCTGGGAGACAGTGGAGGATAGAGGAGCCTGTCGTGCTGCAGTTTGTGGAGCCGCAAAAAGTTGCACACAAATTAGTGACTGAACAACAACCGTAATTCCATTACAGGTTATTTCGTGATCCTGGGCATTGCTCCCTGTGCCAGACAGCCAATCCTTGTTACTTATCTTGTTATGTAGAGTAGTTCCTGTCTATTAGTCCCATACGCCTAATTTGTCCCTCCCTCCTTTCATCTCTCCTTTTGTAAAAACAAGTTTATTTTCTATGCCTGTGAGTCTGACAAATGATACAATTTATAAATACTAGCAAATTATGGAGGCATACCAGAACTTTTGCAGGGTGATTTTTTTTGGTGATGCTTTAAAAATAGACCTTTCTTAGTATTCTCAGAGGAACTTCTTCGGTGACTCAGAAAAAAAAAAAAAAACCACCTGCCAGTGCAGGAGAAGCAGGTTTGATCCCTGGGTCAGGAAGATTCCCTGGAGAAGAAAATGGCAACCCACCCCAGTAGTTTTGCCTGGGAAATCCCATGGACAGATGAGACTGGCAGGCTACAGTCCATAGGGTTGCAAAGAGTCAGACACGACTTAACAACGGAACAGTAACAGCTCACAGAATTCCGTGTCTGAGACCATGTATCCTTGACGCCATGGCCTTTCCCGAGTCAGTGTGTCAGAGCCATGCTTACTTTTTTTTTTTCCTTTTTAAATCAGCCCTCATTGAGTTTCAAACAGGCATTAACATGGGCTGCATATAGATCATACCCCAAGTTAAACATGTTCCACATAAGCAAGGAAAGTGAAACCAAGGACAGACAAGTGGATGGGAAAGCAGCTCCGTGAGCTTACTTCTGAGCTCCTGGGAGAGCCGGGCCCAGAGACTCCTCTCAGGTCAGAGCTGACAAGTGAAACCAGAAGACTCTGCTGTCTTTTTTCGAAAGCCTTAATCCTAAAGGAAATCAATCCTGAATATTCACTGGAAGGGCTGATGCTGAAGATAAAGCTTCAGTCCTATGACCACCTGATGCAAAGAGCCACCTCATTGCAAAAAACAAACAAACAAACAAACAAACCTGATGTTGGGAAAGATGAAGGGCAACGGGGGAAGGGACTGGCAGAGGATGAGATGGTTGGATAGCATCACCAACTCAATGGACATGAATTTGAGCAAATTCTGGGAGACAGTGGAGGATAGAGGAGCCTGTCGTGCTGCAGTTTGTGGAGCCGCAAAAAGTTGCACACAAATTAGTGACTGAACAACAACCGTAATTCCATTACAGGTTATTTCGTGATCCTGGGCATTGCTCCTGTGCCAGACAGCCAATCCTTGTTACTTATCTTGTTATGTAGAGTAGTTCCTGTCTATTAGTCCCATACGCCTAATTTGTCCCTCCCTCCTTTCATCTCTCCTTTTGTAAAAACAAGTTTATTTTCTATGCCTGTGAGTCTGACAAATGATACAGTTTATAAATACTAGCAAATTATGGAGGCATACCAGAACTTTTGCAGGGTGATTTTTTTTGGTGATGCTTTAAAAATAGACCTTTCTTAGTATTCTCAGAGGAACTTCTTCGGTGACTCAGAAAAAAAAAAAAAACCACCTGCCAGTGCAGGAGAAGCAGGTTTGATCCCTGGGTCAGGAAGATTCCCTGGAGAAGAAAATGGCAACCCACCCCAGTAGTTTTGCCTGGGAAATCCCATGGACAGATGAGACTGGCAGGCTACAGTCCATAGGGTTGCAAAGAGTCAGACACGACTTAACAACGGAACAGTAACAGCTCACAGAATTCCGTGTCTGAGACCATGTATCCTTGACGCCATGGCCTTTCCCGAGTCAGTGTGTCAGAGCCATGCTTACTTTTTTTTTTTCCTTTTTAAATCAGCCCTCATTGAGTTTCAAACAGGCATTAACATGGGCTGCATATAGATCATACCCCAAGTTAAACATGTTCCACATAAGCAAGGAAAGTGAAACCAAGGACAGACAAGTGGATGGGAAAGCAGCTCCGTGAGCTTACTTCTGAGCTCCTGGGAGAGCCGGGCCCAGAGACTCCTCTCAGGTCAGAGCTGTACAGAGTGAAATCCAGAATGACTCTTGATCTTGATCTTTTATTTAACTGTCTGAAGGGCAAGGAAACAGTATTAGGCTTCGACTCTTCCTCTCTTCCTCTGTCAATTGCTATTTCTGCTGTGTGCCCAGAGGCACGGAGAAGGAGGCTGGGGCCAGGGCGAGGCTAGGGTTGTGGTTTGGGCTGGATTCAAAGCAAACGTCCAGGCAGCTTCTGGGGCTGCTGCACAGAGCCCTCTTTAAGAAGCCAGTGCCCTCAGGCTGCGCACTGGAGGCCCCGTAGCATCTCAGAGCTTTCAAAGCCACAGTAAGAAGCTCATGGACTACCCCGGGTCCCAATCTTGGTCCCTCTGCCTCCTGCACTCAACCTTCCCATGTCCAAACTTGTTTTCCTTCTAAGGCAATGGAACAGGAATGAAATATGCAGTGGAAATGAGGAATTGGAATAGGCGTCCAATTCATAATTCATTCATTTATTCTCATTGACACATTCAACCATCACATATGGAACAGCCTGTTATTAGTGCTATTCTTCAGTCACTCAGTCATGTCTGACTAATTGTGACCCCATGGACTGCAGCACGCCAGGCTTCCCTGTCCTTCACTATCTCTCGGAGGTTGTTCAAATTCATGTCCATTGAGTCAGTGATGCTGTCCAGCCATATCATCCAACGCTGCCCTCTTCTCCTTCTGCCTTCAGTCTTTCCCAGCATCAGGGTTTTTTTCTGGACCCTAGAGAATCCTGTGCCTTGAAGCATCCTGGTCCTTGGAGCATCCTGGGCCTTGGAGCATCCTGGACCTTGTACTACATTGGGTGGTAGAGTAGTCAGTGCTCTTGGTTGCACAGTTTAATGAAGGTGTATCCTCAACTGGTAAAGAATCCACCTACAATGCAGAAGACCTGAATTCGATTCCTGGACTGGGAAGATCCCGTGAGAAGGAAAGGCCACCCACTCCAGTATTCTTGCCTGGAAAATTCCATGGCTCATTCATGGGTTGCAAAGAGTCGGACACAACTAAGCAACTTTCATGTTCACCATCGTCAGACATAAATAACCCTGCCCTGGGACAAGCCCCAGTTCAGTGAGCTTACTTCTGGTCGGAGAGCCGGGCCCAGAGATTTTGTACAGAGTGAAATCCAGAATGACTCTTGATCTTGATCTTTTATTTAACTGTCTGAAGGGCAAGGAAACAGTATTAGGCTTCGACTCTTCCTCTCTTCCTCTGTCAATTGCTATTTCTGCTGTGTGCCCAGAGGCACGGAGAAGGAGGCTGGGGCCAGGGCGAGGCTAGGGTTGTGGTTTGGGCTGGATTCAAAGCAAACGTCCAGGCAGCTTCTGGGGCTGCTGCACAGAGCCCTCTTTAAGAAGCCAGTGCCCTCAGGCTGCGCACTGGAGGCCCCGTAGCATCTCAGAGCTTTCAAAGCCACAGTAAGAAGCTCATGGACTACCCCGGGTCCCAATCTTGGTCCCTCTGCCTCCTGCACTCAACCTTCCCATGTCCAAACTTGTTTTCCTTCTAAGGCAATGGAACAGGAATGAAATATGCAGTGGAAATGAGGAATTGGAATAGGCGTCCAATTCATAATTCATTCATTTATTCTCATTGACACATTCAACCATCACATATGGAACAGCCTGTTATTAGTGCTATTCTTCAGTCACTCAGTCATGTCTGACTAATTGTGACCCCATGGACTGCAGCACGCCAGGCTTCCCTGTCCTTCACTATCTCTCGGAGGTTGTTCAAATTCATGTCCATTGAGTCAGTGATGCTGTCCAGCCATATCATCCAACGCTGCCCTCTTCTCCTTCTGCCTTCAGTCTTTCCCAGCATCAGGATTTTTTTCTGGACCCTAGAGAATCCTGTGCCTTGAAGCATCCTGGTCCTTGGAGCATCCTGGGCCTTGGAGCATCCTGGACCTTGTACTACATTGGGTGGTAGAGTAGTCAGTGCTCTTGGTTGCACAGTTTAATGAAGGTGTATCCTCAACTGGTAAAGAATCCACCTACAATGCAGAAGACCTGAATTCGATTCCTGGACTGGGAAGATCCCCGTGAGAAGGGAAAGGCCACCCACTCCAGTATTCTTGCCTGGAAAATTCCATGGCTCATTCATGGGTTGCAAAGAGTCGGACACAACTAAGCAACTTTCATGTTCACCATCGTCAGACATAAATAACCCTGCCCTGGGACAAGCCCCAGTTCAGTTCAGCACAAGATAGGCACCGTACATGCTTTCATGTTCAGTCACTAAACCACGTCTGACTCTTTGTGACCGCATGGACTAGAGCTTGCCAGGTTCCCTGATCCATGGGATTTCCTAGGCAAAGATATTAGAGTGGGTTGCCGTTTCCTTTTACGGGGGTTCTTCTGGACCCAGGTATCAAACTCGTGACTCCTGCTTGGCAGGTGGGTTCTTTCCCACTGAGTCACCTGGGAAGGCCCACGTGCCATACACTGGATGCTAAAGTACAGATTGTTGTTTAGTCGTTCAGTCATGCCCAGCTCTTTGTGACTCTATGGACTGTATCCTGCTAGGCTTCTCTATCCGTGGGATTTTCTAGGCACACATGGGGACATGGGTTGCCATTTCCTCCTCTGGGGGATCTTCACCACCCAGGGATTGAACCTGGATCTTCTGCATTGGCGGGAGATTCCTTACCACCAGTGTAAGTAAAGGAGAGGTCACCCAACCTGCCTGGGTCTGGGACAGGAGCTAAAAATGCTTCCTCTTCCACTTCTACCTGGGCTGTCTTGGGTCCACTTAGTTGACTGAGCCAAATACTAGGAAGGAGAAGGAGGCGACCACGGAGTAGAGGCAGCAGCAAAGGCTAGTGGCCAGAATCTGGGGATGCGGATGGCTCACCTGGAGGAGCCAGGTGGCTGCAAGGCAGGGCAGGGCGTCCGCAGACTTCCAGAGGCAGCCTGGGCCCTCAGGCTGGACATCCTGTGCCCTTTCAGAAAGTTTACAGTTGATCTTGTAAGCCAGTGTTTCTTAAAGTATGGCTCATGGACCACCAGCAAAAATAACTATCTTGGAATTTGTAACATGCAAATTCTTGGACCATGTCCAAACTGATCAGAATTTTCTGGAGAAGGGTCCTGGAATTCTGTCTTTTAAATGTGCATCCTTGGTCTTCTTTATGCAGAGTGAGGTTTGCAGACAAAGCTCCAGGCAGTGGGGATGTTTAGGCAGAAGACTGCCTAGAACAACTGATGGGGACTTGAGTTGAGTCCCTAGAGCATGTGATAAGCTTGCACCCTCCTCCTCCTTGGGCTCATGTGACCCGCCCAAGTGAGTAGCAGAGACTTGTGGTCTCTTCCAGAGGAGCCCCTGTGCCACTGTCTTCTCTTTGCCACAGTCATTGTAGAAGCCCACGCAGGTGAAGCCCATATTAGCTAGGGTCCTCACCCTTCTGCTGACGCCTGGTGGCTTCAAGCTTGAGGCAGGAATGTACATTAAGGGTGTGAGCCACTGCCACCTGGGGCTTCCCTCATGCCACAGTTAGTAGAGTCTGCTTGCAGTGCAGAAGACCTGGGTTCTATTCCTGGATAGAGAAGATGCCCTGAAGAAGGAAATGGCAGCCCACTCCAACATTCTTTGTGACTCTATGGACTGTACCCTTCTCTATCCGTGGGATTTTCTAGGCACACATGGGGACATGGGTTGCCATTTCCTCCTCTGGGGGATCTTCACCACCCAGGGATTGAACCTGGATCTTCTGCATTGGCGGGAGATTCCTTACCACCAGTGTAAGTAAAGGAGAGGTCACCCAACCTGCCTGGGTCTGGGACAGGAGCTAAAAATGCTTCCTCTTCCACTTCTACCTGGGCTGTCTTGGGTCCACTTAGTTGACTGAGCCAAATACTAGGAAGGAGAAGGAGGCGACCACGGAGTAGAGGCAGCAGCAAAGGCTAGTGGCCAGAATCTGGGGATGCGGATGGCTCACCTGGAGGAGCCAGGTGGCTGCAAGGCAGGGCAGGGCGTCCGCAGACTTCCAGAGGCAGCCTGGGCCCTCAGGCTGGACATCCTGTGCCCTTTCAGAAAGTTTACAGTTGATCTTGTAAGCCAGTGTTTCTTAAAGTATGGCTCATGGACCACCAGCAAAAATAACTATCTTGGAATTTGTAACATGCAAATTCTTGGACCATGTCCAAACTGATCAGAATTTTCTGGAGAAGGGTCCTGGAATTCTGTCTTTTAAATGTGCATCCTTGGTCTTCTTTATGCAGAGTGAGGTTTGCAGACAAAGCTCCAGGCAGTGGGGATGTTTAGGCAGAAGACTGCCTAGAACAACTGATGGGGACTTGAGTTGAGTCCCTAGAGCATGTGATAAGCTTGCACCCTCCTCCTCCTTGGGCTCATGTGACCCGCCCAAGTGAGTAGCAGAGACTTGTGGTCTCTTCCAGAGGAGCCCCTGTGCCACTGTCTTCTCTTTGCCACAGTCATTGTAGAAGCCCACGCAGAGGTGAAGCCCATATTAGCTAGGGTCCTCACCCTTCTGCTGACGCCTGGTGGCTTCAAGCTTGAGGCAGGAATGTACATTAAGGGTGTGAGCCACTGCCACCTGGGGCTTCCCTCATGCCACAGTTAGTAGAGTCTGCTTGCAGTGCAGAAGACCTGGGTTCTATTCCTGGATAGAGAAGATGCCCTGAAGAAGGAAATGGCAGCCCACTCCAACATTCTTGCCTTGAGAATCTCGTGGACAGAGGACCTCGGCAGGGTATAGTCCATGGGGTCCCACAAGTCAGATGCAACTTAGCAACTAAACCACCACCACCACCACGAAGACCTGGGAGGTGCCCATGGCCCCGACCTCACTCCTGTGCTGGATAGAGCAAGCCTCTGGAATTCATCTGTGTCCTGTGAGTGACTTCTGCCAGTGATATTTGAATAAGGTCAGCCCAGGGGCAGGGAGAACAACTGGAAACTGTGGCAAGACTCCAGAGTTGACTGAGGAACAGAGCAGAAGAGGGAATGGAGAGGGGAAGGCACAGACTCAAGAGCTAATTAATGAAATTGTCAGAGCTTAGTGAATGTCAGATGTCTAGGGGCAAGTACACGTTGACGCGCGGTGTCCTGTGGCTAGTTCAGGTGGTCGAGCGGTGGGCACCAGATGGATGGAGAAGGTGGAGGGAGGATGACCCTAGAGACGGAGATGGGGATTCCTTCTCGCCAGATATTGGGATGTGCCTGAGTCCTGCCAGGTGGAGGCATGTACTGGGTGGCTGGCTGGGAGCTGACTGGGATGGCCTGAACCCTGCAGGGGCTCCTGAGCTTGGAGACGCAGCTCAGTCAGGAAGGTACTGCACCGCAGGGGGTTGTGTCAGCCCTGGCAGCCAACGTGGTCACTTGTTGTGAGCCTTGTGAGAGAGAACTAGAACCGCGATGAGCACCAAGGTGTACGGAGCTTGGCAAGCAGAGGAGTCTCGCAGAATGGTCAGGGCCAGAGAGGATCATCAAAATGGACGGAATGGAAGATATTTCTGAACAGGTTCCTGTGGTATGCTTCTGAAAATGGTGATTCATGGTTGTATGGGATGGGTTCAAGGGATCCATAAAAGCTTCTCCAAGGATCTTTGATGCCCACCCAAGTTGGGGACCTATTTAGCTAGGGTCCTCACCCTTCTGCTGACACCTGGTGGCTTCAAGCTTGAGGCAGGAATGTACATTAAGGGTGTGAGCCACTGCCACCTGGGGCTTCCCTCATGCCACAGTTAGTAGAGTCTGCTTGCAGTGCAGAAGACCTGGGTTCTATTCCTGGATAGAGAAGATGCCCTGAAGAAGGAAATGGCAGCCCACTCCAACATTCTTGCCTTGAGAATCTCGTGGACAGAGGACCTCGGCAGGGTATAGTCCATGGGGTCCCACAAGTCAGATGCAACTTAGCAACTAAACCACCACCACCACCACGAAGACCTGGGAGGTGCCCATGGCCCCGACCTCACTCCTGTGCTGGATAGAGCAAGCCTCTGGAATTCATCTGTGTCCTGTGAGTGACTTCTGCCAGTGATATTTGAATAAGGTCAGCCCAGGGGCAGGGAGAACAACTGGAAACTGTGGCAAGACTCCAGAGTTGACTGAGGAACAGAGCAGAAGAGGGAATGGAGAGGGGAAGGCACAGACTCAAGAGCTAATTAATGAAATTGTCAGAGCTTAGTGAATGTCAGATGTCTAGGGGCAAGTACACATTGACGCGCGGTGTCCTGTGGCTAGTTCAGGTGGTCGAGCGGTGGGCACCAGATGGATGGAGAAGGTGGAGGGAGGATGACCCTAGAGACGGAGATGGGGATTCCTTCTCGCCAGATATTGGGATGTGCCTGAGTCCTGCCAGGTGGAGGCATGTACTGGGTGGCTGGCTGGGAGCTGACTGGGATGGCCTGAACCCTGCAGGGGCTCCTGAGCTTGGAGACGCAGCTCAGTCAGGAAGGTACTGCACCGCAGGGGGTTGTGTCAGCCCTGGCAGCCAACGTGGTCACTTGTTGTGAGCCTTGTGAGAGAGAACTAGAACCGCGATGAGCACCAAGGTGTACGGAGCTTGGCAAGCAGAGGAGTCTCGCAGAATGGTCAGGGCCAGAGAGGATCATCAAAAATGGACGGAATGGAAGATATTTCTGAACAGGTTCCTGTGGTATGCTTCTGAAAATGGTGATTCATGGTTGTATGGGATGGGTTCAAGGGATCCATAAAAGCTTCTCCAAGGATCTTTGATGCCCACCCAAGTTGGGGACCCACCTTGCAAGTGTCTTTGTAAAGCTGAAAGGAGAAGGGACAGGCAGGAGAGAAACACAAGCCTCATGACAGTCCGTGGGTAGAAACCAGGTCTGGCAGTGCAGTGGGGCCCCAGGGGAAGTCCCAGAGGAGACTTTGGGGTTCAAACTTGAGAACTTGAGAGGCTGTCCTTGAACAGAAGGGATACCTCCGACTAGAGAAACCCATGTAGACGCTGGTGTGAAGTTATGGAGTCCTGCAATGGGAGAGTGAGGGAGGACCTCTGTTTTCTCTTTTCAAAAATTAATTTTTCTTTTCCCCATCATTCCTCTTTTATTTATACTTATTTTCATCCATCTTTGTATTCTTTGGCCTGTGTGGGCCTCCCATTGCAGTGGCCGCTCTCACTGCAGAGCACCAGCTCTGGGCACATGCACTCCAGAGCGCTGGCTCATAATTGGACACACCCATCCAGCTGCTCTGTGGCACGTGGAATCCTCCCGAGCCAGGGATCAAACTGCTGCCCCTTGCACTGCAAAGCAGACTCTTTACCCACTGGACCACCAAGGAAGCCCCTCCATTTTCTCTTGAAATAAAGAACAGACTGTCTTTGGGAGCATTCAGACAAGGGCTCAATGGGAAGGAGACAGAGAATCAAAGGTTGGAGATAGTCTTGGGGAAAAACAGAAGGGGTGGCTTAGCTAGCACTTGACACTGGACGAATAGCCGTCACCCTGGTCCCTGTGCCCGCAACCGTAAGATTCCATCTGCCCCGGAAATATCACATACGCTTCGAGAAGTCTCCTCTACTCTTTCCCACTGCTGAGTGATATCAGATTGTATATAATAATATTCCATGTACTCCATCTTCTTTATCCATTCCTCTGAGGAATTAAGACCCCAGATATCATATGATCTCATTTGTATGTGGAATCTTATAAAAAAAGTTCAAGTGAACTTATTTAATGGACGGAATGGAAGATATTTCTGAACAGGTTCCTGTGGTATGCTTCTGAAAATGGTGATTCATGGTTGTATGGGATGGGTTCAAGGGATCCATAAAAGCTTCTCCAAGGATCTTTGATGCCCACCCAAGTTGGGGACCCACCTTGCAAGTGTCTTTGTAAAACTGAAAGGAGAAGGGACAGGCAGGAGAGAAACACAAGCCTCATGACAGTCCGTGGGTAGAAACCAGGTCTGGCAGTGCAGTGGGGCCCCAGGGGAAGTCCCAGAGGAGACTTTGGGGTTCAAACTTGAGAACTTGAGAGGCTGTCCTTGAACAGAAGGGATACCTCCGACTAGAGAAACCCATGTAGACGCTGGTGTGAAGTTATGGAGTCCTGCAATGGGAGAGTGAGGGAGGACCTCTGTTTTCTCTTTTCAAAAATTAATTTTTCTTTTCCCCATCATTCCTCTTTTATTTATACTTATTTTCATCCATCTTTGTATTCTTTGGCCTGTGTGGGCCTCCCATTGCAGTGGCCGCTCTCACTGCAGAGCACCAGCTCTGGGCACATGCACTCCAGAGCGCTGGCTCATAATTGGACACACCCATCCAGCTGCTCTGTGGCACGTGGAATCCTCCCGAGCCAGGGATCAAACTGCTGCCCCTTGCACTGCAAAGCAGACTCTTTACCCACTGGACCACCAAGGAAGCCCCTCCATTTTCTCTTGAAATAAAGAACAGACTGTCTTTGGGAGCATTCAGACAAGGGCTCAATGGGAAGGAGACAGAGAATCAAAGGTTGGAGATAGTCTTGGGGAAAAACAGAAGGGGTGGCTTAGCTAGCACTTGACACTGGACGAATAGCCGTCACCCTGGTCCCTGTGCCCGCAACCGTAAGATTCCATCTGCCCCGGAAATATCACATACGCTTCGAGAAGTCTCCTCTACTCTTTCCCACTGCTGAGTGATATCAGATTGTATATAATAATATTCCATGTACTCCATCTTCTTTATCCATTCCTCTGAGGAATTAAGACCCCAGATATCATATGATCTCATTTGTATGTGGAATCTTATAAAAAAAAAAAGTTCAAGTGAACTTATTTACAAAGCAGAAGTAGAGGCACAGATGTAGGAAACAAACTTATGTTTACCAGGAGATGATGCGGGGGTGACTTGGGAGATTGGACTGACATAGAAGCTGTACAGCATATAAAATGGGTAACTAGGAAGAGCCTACAGTATGTGGAGTCTAGGAAACTCCACTTGGTACTCCATAGTGGCCTCTATGGGAAAAGAATCTGATAAAACTTAGTGACTATATGTGTGTGTGTAACTGAGTCACTCTGCTCAACACCTGAAATGAGCACAGAAGTGTACGTCAACTATATTCCAACATAAATTTTAGAAAGTCTCCTTTAGATTGTCCCATCTGTTACCGTAAAGAGGTTACTTTTCTCAGATCTGTCTGATTCCTTCTGTTAATGGTTTGCCAGCCTATTTATCCTTCTGTTATTGGTTTGCCAGCCTATTTACGGCATATTCCTTTCACGTATGGTCTCCACTCACTCATCGACTTTACACCAAACGTACTCGGAAGTCTCTGTGTGACAGAAGCTCAGGCTGCAGCACAGGAAGCCCTGTGTTTGCTGACTCAGTTGGCTGTCCCCACCGTAGGAGTCAGCCTTACATTCAGCTGCATGAAACAGAAAGTCACACTATGGAGACTGAAACAAATGGGAATTTATTTGCTTTCAAAGCAAGAAAGATGGAAAGAAAGAAAGCCCAAAGGGAGCAGACTGTGGACCTTGGTCCAGCGGATTAAGGCCATCAGGATCATGCCTCCGGGAGGGCGTTGGCTCAGGACTCAGCGTCCCACGGAGGCTGCTGCTGATCCAGCCATAGCGTCCGTTCTCAGAGCAAGTAGACAGAGTAGGAAAGCAGGAGCTTCTCATGAAGTGCCTCTGCCCCTTTTCATTAGGAAAAAAAAAAGCTGACACAGAGGAGGCCCCTTTCTCTTCTGAAACCAACTTTGCTTCCTTCTACTGTCACTCCCCGTCACACAAGAAGGGAAACAAATATGTGGGATTCCAGACTCTGTAGAGGGAGGCCCCCAGAGAAAAGGGAAGGGAGAGGTCTTGACCAGCTGATCCGTAGATGTTGCCCCACCCCAGGCTTGTGTAAGCCAGCCCGTTCGGCTTCCAACACCACCTAACACTGTCGTCTTGTCTGACACCAGGATTGATAAGAAGAGCTATTAAGTTAGTAGACAATAATTAACTCCAAAGTGCATGCTGACAAGGCCGTGGGGGGTTCTCCTTTAAGTGCACAGGCACGTGCTGTTCTGAACGTGGAGCCGCGGGTGCCCTCAACCAACAGGAGGCTCCGGTGCAGCCACTGAGAGGCGCTGGCAAGGCTGCTGTGTAAGTGGACAAGGTGTCCTGTTTATGAGCGAACCCATGCCTGTTCTATTACTGGTGTTAACAGAGTGTGTAGAAGAGACATTCCTAGGTTCTGGTCAGCCCCTGCTTTTTCTGCAGAAAATTCACTCAGAATTGTATCCTGATAGGCTGCAGTGTGGACGTCTCCGGTGGCTCAGATGGTAAAGAATCTGCCTGCCCTGCAGGGGGCCTAGATTCAGTCCCTGAGTGGAGAAGATTCCCTGGAGGAGGAAGTAGCTACCCACTCCAGTATTTGTGCCTGGAGAATCCCATGGACAGAGGAGCCTGGCGGGCTACCATCCAGGGGGTCACAAAGAGTCAGACACGACTGAGTGACTAACCTTCCTGCTACTGCTAGGCTGCACTGGTCTCTAGTGGGCCTGCCTCCCTTCCTGACGTGGGAGGGCAGACGTGAAGGGGAAACTGGGGGGAAAAGGCCTACACAGATAACATGTATCTGTATTAATTAAACAATTGTTCATTTAATGCAAAATTTAAGATTTGTTATTATTTATGAAGGAGGTGATATTGCATTTATATCTGATTTTGACCAATGTTCATTTTAAAGCAACATTTTTTCATTTTTTAAAAAGTTTGGCCTCTTTTTATTGATTTTTATTTGTTTATTTTTCATATTCTTCGGCCTGCGTGGGCCTCGCATTGCAGTGGCCTCTCTCATTGCAGAGCACAGGCTCCAGGGCATGCGCTCCAGAGTGCTGGCTCATAACTGGACACATCGGTCCAGCCGCTCCTTGGCACGTGGGATCTTCCCAGGCCAGAGATTGAACCGGTGCCCCTTGCACTGCAAGGCAGACTTTACCCACTGTAGATGTTGCCCCACCCCAGGCTTGTGTAAGCCAGCCCGTTCGGCTTCCAACACCACCTAACACTGTCGTCTTGTCTGACACCAGGATTGATAAGAAGAGCTATTAAGTTAGTAGACAATAATTAACTCCAAAGTGCATGCTGACAAGGCCGTGGGGGGTTCTCCTTTAAGTGCACAGGCACGTGCTGTTCTGAACGTGGAGCCGCGGGTGCCCTCAACCAACAGGAGGCTCCGGTGCAGCCACTGAGAGGCGCTGGCAAGGCTGCTGTGTAAGTGGACAAGGTGTCCTGTTTATGAGCGAACCCATGCCTGTTCTATTACTGGTGTTAACAGAGTGTGTAGAAGAGACATTCCTAGGTTCTGGTCAGCCCCTGCTTTTTCTGCAGAAAATTCACTCAGAATTGTATCCTGATAGGCTGCAGTGTGGACGTCTCCGGTGGCTCAGATGGTAAAGAATCTGCCTGCCCTGCAGGGGGCCTAGATTCAGTCCCTGAGTGGAGAAGATTCCCTGGAGGAGGAAGTAGCTACCCACTCCAGTATTTGTGCCTGGAGAATCCCATGGACAGAGGAGCCTGGCGGGCTACCATCCAGGGGGTCACAAAGAGTCAGACACGACTGAGTGACTAACCTTCCTGCTACTGCTAGGCTGCACTGGTCTCTAGTGGGCCTGCCTCCCTTCCTGACGTGGGAGGGCAGACGTGAAGGGGAAACTGGGGGGAAAAGGCCTACACAGATAACATGTATCTGTATTAATTAAACAATTGTTCATTTAATGCAAAATTTAAGATTTGTTATTATTTATGAAGGAGGTGATATTGCATTTATATCTGATTTTGACCAATGTTCATTTTAAAGCAACATTTTTTCATTTTTTAAAAAGTTTGGCCTCTTTTTATTGATTTTTATTTGTTTATTTTTCATATTCTTCGGCCTGCGTGGGCCTCGCATTGCAGTGGCCTCTCTCATTGCAGAGCACAGGCTCCAGGGCATGCGCTCCAGAGTGCTGGCTCATAACTGGACACATCGGTCCAGCCGCTCCTTGGCACGTGGGATCTTCCCAGGCCAGAGATTGAACCGGTGCCCCTTGCACTGCAAGGCAGACTTTTTACCCACTGGACCACCAGGGAAGCCCTTAAAGCAACATAGGATCCTTATAAGCAAAGGTTCCATCTGGGAGCATTTTGGCAACTCTCAAGTTTGATCCCTTCATTAAATAATCCAAACATTTATCAGATTTGCCCATCTGAACACTGTCGGGCCTGCGATGCTGACTTGCTCTAGGAGGGATGCAAGAGAACGACATATAACTTCAGAAGGCTAATATATTAACTAATTCTAACTAAAGGATTTCTGTTTCCATTTCCATTAGAAATGGCTGAGTGTTTTGCTATTTGTTTTCAGAATGAAACGTATGCACACAGGATAGTAGGAACTCTATAATCCAGAAAGAGTGTCTTTAAAAGCATTGCCTTAGAAGTTACTGGGAAACCTGTCCTTCCTAAAATATTTCTTTAGACCTTACTAGGATAACTCTTTTTCCTACGGTATTTCTCTGGTGTCACACTGTGTTCACATTGTCTTCCATCCCTGCCCTGGTCCTAGTGCACCTGTTACTGCAGGTCCTCTGAAATCCCACCGTCTGTTCGGGTGTGAGAGTCTGAGGTTGGTCTGGGCTTGTGCCTTCTTATCTCCTTCCCTCTCCCACTAGGAGGCACCACTCAGCATCAGCTTTATCCAAGTTCTGCTTCTAGTCCTCTTCCTGCTCCCCGCCCCTCTCACCACTGGAGCCCCCTGTGAGAGTGGAAGGGTGCCTTTGCTTTGGTTTAAATAATTATACCACACCTCCCACCTGCAGTCTGAATAGCAAAGCCCCCCTCCTCCAGAGAAGCTCCCCCTCATTAGCATTAGCCATTATTCAGTCCATTATTAAATTCTCAGCTCTGCTCTCCACTTGAATTGTTTCTTGTTCTGGCAATACTCAGGTTTAGTTGTGTACTTTTTATCTGACAGTTTCTCCAGTAGTAGCATACCACATATTCACTTGGGGAGACTTACCTTAAAAATAATAATATTGCTGACTCTCCCCAGTGGGCTCTGGGCATCTTTTTAAAGCGCCAGGAGATTCTCACGCTTGGCCTGTTTCAGGACTGAGGTGCAGCACTGGGAAAGGACCTACTGTTTTTTGCAAACAAATCATGGAACTAGCCGCTCCTTGGCACGTGGGATCTTCCCAGGCCAGAGATTGAACCGGTGCCCCTTGCACTGCAAGGCAGACTTTTTACCCACTGGACCACCAGGGAAGCCCTTAAAGCAACATAGGATCCTTATAAGCAAAGGTTCCATCTGGGAGCATTTTGGCAACTCTCAAGTTTGATCCCTTCATTAAATAATCCAAACATTTATCAGATTTGCCCATCTGAACACTGTCGGGCCTGCGATGCTGACTTGCTCTAGGAGGGATGCAAGAGAACGACATATAACTTCAGAAGGCTAATATATTAACTAATTCTAACTAAAGGATTTCTGTTTCCATTTCCATTAGAAATGGCTGAGTGTTTTGCTATTTGTTTTCAGAATGAAACGTATGCACACAGGATAGTAGGAACTCTATAATCCAGAAAGAGTGTCTTTAAAAGCATTGCCTTAGAAGTTACTGGGAAACCTGTCCTTCCTAAAATATTTCTTTAGACCTTACTAGGATAACTCTTTTTCCTATGGTATTTCTCTGGTGTCACACTGTGTTCACATTGTCTTCCATCCCTGCCCTGGTCCTAGTGCACCTGTTACTGCAGGTCCTCTGAAATCCCACCGTCTGTTCGGGTGTGAGAGTCTGAGGTTGGTCTGGGCTTGTGCCTTCTTATCTCCTTCCCTCTCCCACTAGGAGGCACCACTCAGCATCAGCTTTATCCAAGTTCTGCTTCTAGTCCTCTTCCTGCTCCCCGCCCCTCTCACCACTGGAGCCCCCTGTGAGAGTGGAAGGGTGCCTTTGCTTTGGTTTAAATAATTATACCACACCTCCCACCTGCAGTTTGAATAGCAAAGCCCCCCTCCTCCAGAGAAGCTCCCCCTCATTAGCATTAGCCATTATTCAGTCCATTATTAAATTCTCAGCTCTGCTCTCCACTTGAATTGTTTCTTGTTCTGGCAATACTCAGGTTTAGTTGTGTACTTTTTATCTGACAGTTTCTCCAGTAGTAGCATACCACATATTCACTTGGGGAGACTTACCTTAAAAATAATAATATGCTGCTGACTCTCCCCAGTGGGCTCTGGGCATCTTTTTTAAAGCGCCAGGAGATTCTCACGCTTGGCCTGTTTCAGGACTGAGGTGCAGCAGGCTCTGGAGAGGAAAGGACCTTACTGAAGTTTATCTCACTTTTCAATTGCTAACAACAAAATCATGGCATGTATTTGTATGGTACTTATCATCAACAGCTTGCTTTAAAATACCAACCTCTGGTTCTCTAAATAGAGCACCGTTTGCGCATGAAATTTGCATTTATATATTCTGGTGATGTTTCTATTCGATTCCCTTTGGTTGTAAAGAGATGGTGAAAGACCAGTACAGAAAGGAGTATAATTTATGTACATTACCAATGAGAAGAGATACAAAGGTTAAGAAGGGTGAATTTTAATCTGTGGCTGATGGAGTCATAAATAAACTGGTCTTGCTTTAAAGAACGATGTCATCAGACAGTGTGTCTCCTGGGAGAGCCTGTCTACACAGGTAGCTTCTGACGGCCAGAACTTTGGCTCTCTGCAGGGAGTGGCCCTGCATCTGGAGAGCTCTGAAGTGCAACCTTGTTAGTAACCCAAGCTCTCCCCAGTGTGGGAGGCTGATATGCTCTGACAGAAGTGGAAAAGAATAGTATTTAAACCCACAATGCCAGTTTATTCTGAGGATTATGCCTACCAGGTAGACCAGTTACATGTAGGAAATCAGCTCTAACCTTTCTCTGCAGCAGAAAGCAACCTGATCCAACGCTCAGCCGTAAGCGTGGTGATCAGACAGATGGAGCGAGGATTTGTGTATTTAAAGCAATGTTTCTCAACCTTTTTCCATTACTTCTCTCTAGAAGGAGCCTTTTTAGATGTTTTTCTTTCTAATGCAACTCCCATGAAATATTAACACCACAGGTATATTGGTATTTATGTATGTGATGTACGTGATCTATCAGGCTTCTCTGGTGGCTCAGATGGTAATGAATTCTCCTGCAGTGCAGGAGACCTGGGTTTGATCGCCTGGAGAAGGGAAAGGCTACTGGCTCCTGTATTTGTACCTGGAGAGTCCCATGAACAGAGGAGCCTGATGGGCTACAGTCCCTGGGGTCACAAAAGGAGTTGGACATGACTGAGTGACTAAATACCACCACCACCACCAACTGAAGGGACATCAGGTATACGTCAAAGCATAACACTGCTCTTAGGGCTGAAATCTCACAAAGCAATTGCAAAGCTTTCTCCCCATATATATGAATGGGGAAAAGATGGAGTGGATTGATCCAAGGCCAAAAATCATATTTAACTTTAAGTTCTATAAGGACAAGGATTTTTGTCTTTTCTGCACCGTGAACAGTTTCTGTCACATAGTAGGCCATCTGTAATATGTGTTGAATGAAAAAAGGAGATATTTTTATTCGGTGTGTGAATTAATATTATTATAATTCTGATATAATGAATCATGTAGATATGAAAGATTATACCAAGTACACATTATGGAAGGCCCTATACGAATTACCCAATATATGCACAAAGGAATAAAGCAGATGGGATCTCCGCCCTTGTGGAACAAAGCTTGAAGAGACGGGCAATCAGCAGATGAGTAAACACAAACTATTACCTTTTGAGAGGAAGTGATTCTGCAGGAAGTAGCAGGTGCACAACTGGTGGACCAGAGGGGGCCCTCATGGGCCACATGGAAGCCCGGTGTAAGCAGGTCTCACACAGGAAGAGAGGCAGGAAGGAACTTTTGGAGCAGAGGGAACCATATCTGTAGAATCTTTGAACCTGAAGAGATGGGTACTTGGAAGACCCCAAGGAAGGCAAGGGGCCTCAAGTGGAATTGCAGGGTAGGACATGGGTGGAAGTTGAAGATGCAGACCAGGACAGATGTGTACAGAGTTCACCCTAACGTGAAGGTGCCTGGTCTTGCTCAGCCGTAAGCGTGGTGATCAGACAGATGGAGCGAGGATTTGTGTATTTAAAGCAATGTTTCTCAACCTTTTTCCATTACTTCTCTCTAGAAGGAGCCTTTTTAGATGTTTTTCTTTCTAATGCAACTCCCATGAAATATTAACACCACAGGTATATTGGTATTTATGTATGTGATGTACGTGATCTATCAGGCTTCTCTGGTGGCTCAGATGGTAATGAATTCTCCTGCAGTGCAGGAGACCTGGGTTTGATCGCCTGGAGAAGGGAAAGGCTACTGGCTCCTGTATTTGTACCTGGAGAATCCCATGGACAGAGGAGCCTGGCAGGCTACAGTCCCTGGGGTCACAAAAGAGTTGGACATGACTGAGTGACTAAATACCACCACCACCACCAACTGAAGGGACATCAGGTATACGTCAAAGCATAACACTGCTCTTAGGGCTGAAATCTCACAAAGCAATTGCAAAGCTTTCTCCCCATATATATGAATGGGGAAAAGATGGAGTGGATTGATCCAAGGCCAAAAATCATATTTAACTTTAAGTTCTATAAGGACAAGGATTTTTGTCTTTTCTGCACCGTGAACAGTTTCTGTCACATAGTAGGCCATCTGTAATATGTGTTGAATGAAAAAAGGAGATATTTTTATTCGGTGTGTGAATTAATATTATTATAATTCTGATATAATGAATCATGTAGATATGAAAGATTATACCAAGTACACATTATGGAAGGCCCTATACGAATTACCCAATATATGCACAAAGGAATAAAGCAGATGGGATCTCCGCCCTTGTGGAACAAAGCTTGAAGAGACGGGCAATCAGCAGATGAGTAAACACAAACTATTACCTTTTGAGAGGAAGTGATTCTGCAGGAAGTAGCAGGTGCACAACTGGTGGACCAGAGGGGGCCCTCATGGGCCACATGGAAGCCCGGTGTAAGCAGGTCTCACACAGGAAGAGAGGCAGGAAGGAACTTTTGGAGCAGAGGGAACCATATCTGTAGAATCTTTGAACCTGAAGAGATGGGTACTTGGAAGACCCCAAGGAAGGCAAGGGGCCTCAAGTGGAATTGCAGGGTAGGACATGGGTGGAAGTTGAAGATGCAGACCAGGACAGATGTGTACAGAGTTCACCCTAACGTGAAGGTGCCTGGTCTTCTGGGTCTAGACTAATGCCTGTGCAAACGGATGTCACTTAGATGGTGTTGAAGAAACGGCCAGGTGCATGGATGCTCCTGTGAGGTGAAAATTGAGGGAGGTGAGAGAGAGAGACAGACCTAGACTCAGCCCTGGAGGGGATAATATTTCAGTCAGAGATGCTGGGAAGGATTGAAGGCAAAAGGAGAAGAGGACAGCAAAGAAGGAGATGGTTAGATGGCATCACCAACTTGAGGAATACGAATTTGAGCAAACTCTGGGAAATAGTGAAGGACAGCGAAGCCTGGCATGCTACAGTCCATGGGTCACAAAGAGTCGGATGTGACGTGGTGACTGAACACACACACAGGAGGAGTCCATGGGATGACTGTACCCCAGGGAGTATGGGACCAAGGAAACTAAGAAAGACCAGGTTTCTTGGCAGGAGAAAGGGACCAGCCCTGCTGAGGATGCTTCTCAGGAGTCATGGTGAGGAGAACCCAAAGATGAGTTGATGGATTTGACGAAATTGTAGATAACCAGGGACCACAACAAGAGTAGTTTCTGTGGCTTCTTGAGGCTACTACCTAGCAGAAATGGGATATGAATAGTGAGAGCCCAAAGAAGAAGGAGCTTAAATAAACAAGCCTTGGAGGTTTGGCTCTAAAGTGAAATGAGAAATAAGGAAGAAGGCAATGCCTTGTGTATTAAGGGAGGGCATTGCCCAGTTAGGAGCAGACTTGCTCACTGCTGTTCAAGCAGGAAGAGATTGGTGATAAGCAGTCAGGAATGAACTGGAGCCTGAAACCCCCATTGCCTGGAGACCACTGATAATCAAAATGAAGTTCCAGGCTGTGGGGTTTTCTTACTCATCAAGGTTAAAGAGTGTTTTTCTTGCAGGAAATTTGGTTGTCAGATTTCATCTCAACAAAAACATTTCTACATGCATATTCTAAAATCAAACCGATTCCTCTATTCCAGTTTCACTGCCTTGTGGTTCTGTTGCCAGGCATGCTTTTTTCTCATCAGCGTCTTTCAGCGTGGTTGATTGCCTACAGAAATCCTTAAGATGTGAAAACTATTTCCTGTAGTGAGAACACCATTTCAGTTTCTCTGATGGGAGGGAAACAACCCTCATGGCCACCTGATCACGAGGAGCTCTGCATCTCCTGTCTCTTCTTTCCAGTATAGATGCATTTGTCTTTTAAACATGTATCAGTGAACCTCTTTGCCACTTCTCTCTGATGTTATATTGCAAATAGCCATGCAAAGTCACTTTTTAAAGATATCAATTGTTTCCGAAATAGTTTTAAAGATTTCTGAAATGGTCAGTATTGCTCTAATTGGTTAATGCCTGATTTGCATATGATGCAAAATAAAGGGAACTTCATTTGTTATTAACAAAGGCATCTACTCTTTGTTATTGTCCTTAAAAAGTTAGTACCTCTGGACTGCTCATCTCATAATTCTACTCTGGAGTTTTAGTGGTCAGGTTTGTTATGTAATAGGTCCACAGGAAAATAGAAGTCAGTATTTTTGACTTTTTAGACCCAGTCCTTGGAATCTAGTAGCCTTGAGTACATTTCTGTTTCATTTCTGACTTGCAGCACTTCTTGCACACCATCAAGAACCATACTTACTCCTGGCAGAAAGGTATTAGGACTTGGAAAACACTGACGATTTTAAAAATATGACCGTAATTGTCCCAAACGAGGGTTGGAATTTTCTCTGATCTTCTTGATAGGCTGAAACTGTGTGAAGCCCACCCTGGGACACCTTTGTAAACTGGCACTTCATGACCCGAGGGTTAGGAGCAGACTTGCTCACTGCTGTTCAAGCAGGAAGAGATTGGTGATAAGCAGTCAGGAATGAACTGGAGCCTGAAACCCCCATTGCCTGGAGACCACTGATAATCAAAATGAAGTTCCAGGCTGTGGGGTTTCTTACTCATCAAGGTTAAAGAGTGTTTTTCTTGCAGGAAATTTGGTTGTCAGATTTCATCTCAACAAAAACATTTCTACATGCATATTCTAAAATCAAACCGATTCCTCTATTCCAGTTTCACTGCCTTGTGGTTCTGTTGCCAGGCATGCTTTTTTCTCATCAGCGTCTTTCAGCGTGGTTGATTGCCTACAGAAATCCTTAAGATGTGAAAACTATTTCCTGTAGTGAGAACACCATTTCAGTTTCTCTGATGGGAGGGAAACAACCCTCATGGCCACCTGATCACGAGGAGCTCTGCATCTCCTGTCTCTTCTTTCCAGTATAGATGCATTTGTCTTTTAAACATGTATCAGTGAACCTCTTTGCCACTTCTCTCTGATGTTATATTGCAAATAGCCATGCAAAGTCACTTTTTAAAGATATCAATTGTTTCTGAAATAGTTTTAAAGATTTCTGAAATGGTCAGTATTGCTCTAATTGGTTAATGCCTGATTTGCATATGATGCAAAATAAAGGGAACTTCATTTGTTATTAACAAAGGCATCTACTCTTTGTTATTGTCCTTAAAAAGTTAGTACCTCTGGACTGCTCATCTCATAATTCTACTCTGGAGTTTTAGTGGTCAGGTTTGTTATGTAATAGGTCCACAGGAAAATAGAAGTCAGTATTTTTGACTTTTTAGACCCAGTCCTTGGAATCTAGTAGCCTTGAGTACATTTCTGTTTCATTTCTGACTTGCAGCACTTCTTGCACACCATCAAGAACCATACTTACTCCTGGCAGAAAGGTATTAGGACTTGGAAAACACTGACGATTTTAAAAATATGACCGTAATTGTCCCAAACGAGGGTTGGAATTTTCTCTCTGATCTTCTTGATAGGCTGAAACTGTGTGTGAAGCCCACCCTGGGACACCTTTGTAAACTGGCACTTCATGAGCTGTGGCCTCTTTTGCATAGGCCGTGTTTGGAGGTGCATCTCTACTTGACCTGGATTCCTGGGATGTATTTAATGGCTGCTTGTTGTCACCATGTAAGACTAGAGGACTTGAAATCACTGATGACCAGAGAAGACCTGAATCCGGAAGATCGAATCCGTTGCTTCTTCCAAAACTCTGCTCAGTAACACCGTCAAGTCAGGTTGACTTAGGATAAGCAAGCACTTCTGTGTAAGCTTCCAGCAAATTTCATTTAGTTTTGGTCACATCAAGTGTGCCTTCTCAGAGCTGATTAAGGAGACAATAAGGAGCATACCTGTCATGATTTTGATCACACTTATAGTTCTCTTTATCTCCGTATGCTGTTTTTGTGACTGACGTTGAAACTCATGATCTACGGGAGTGATGTGGTTTCCAAACCATGTGCTCCAGCACCCCTGAGGCATCCCAGGATATTTACAATTTCAAGGGGAACAAAGCGCTGCTGAATATCTGCCAGACCCTGAGCACAGTAGTTCAAGGTAGCTTATGGTTTCAACATCACGTGGCAGTGCCTTCAGCTGTGATGGGGGGGACGGTGGGGTGGGCGGAGGGGACAGTGGCCTGGGGAAACCAAGATAAAACAGGAAATGGGAGCAGTGGCTTTGAATCCCCAAGTCTAGAGTTTGTGCAGATGCAGTGCTCAGCAGACACATTGATGACCAAAGGCCCATAGTAAGTCTCTGAGAAAGTGACTGGTTAAGATTGAAATAGAATTATGCTATTTTATTATAATGAAATTATACCTAAATTTACTTTAATAATATATATATACATATATATATAATTTATATGTATAATTAATATTATAATCCAACAACGATATATGTGTCAGATTTCTCTCCCAACAACTCTTAAACTGTCAAAGCATATTTTCTAAGTTTTTCAGACCTTACTACTTAATGATGGTTTAGTACAAGACTTTCAGATATTTCCTTTGGCTTAGGAGTGCTCTGAAAATAGGAAGGAGACACTAAGGGTATTGTGAAAGGGGAAAACTCGGGAGCCTCCACATTTGTGGCTTTATTTTTGCAAGTAAAAGTTTGTAATAATGTTGGAGGAAGTGTTCTCAGTTTATCAGCAGCTTTCCTTCAACCACAGGAATTGATACGAGACGGCTAGTAGGCAGGCATCCCACCTGGCATCCCTAAGGGCAGCAAGGTCGTGGCCATTATCCTGACATCTCACCTGCAGCTCCCAGATGCCTGCTTCCTGTTGCAGGGGGGAAGCCAGCCCATTCTGACCCCAGGATGAAACTGTTTCTTTGACTTACTTTTTGTTGCTTTTGTTACTATAATCATACAGAATGGTTTGCCTCAGAGAATCCTGCCCCTCTGCCTTACTGTTAAAGTGTCTTTGTTGCCACCTGTGGATGGCAAGAAGGGAGAAATTAACACGTCCCTTCTCTGAGACTTGCCATTCTAGGAAATGTTTGCAAGATTAATGGCCTTTTTACTGTGCTTCCTCACCCTCCATCTCTGATCTATAAAAGAACCAGGCACCTAGACCCCAATAAGATGGCTATTCTGAGGTGCTAGCCTGCCATCTTCTTGGTCAGCTGCTTTCTGAATAAAGCTGTTTTCCTTGCTTCAGTACCTCATCTCTTGGATTCATTGACCTGTCCTGCAGCTGGCGGAGTGGGCTTGCACTCAGTAATATTTCCGTCACCTACCTTTGTTTGCTTGCTTTGTTGACGTTTATTATTGGCTTGTTTTATTACATTTATTTCAGTGAGGTTGATTTCTGTGGTGGGGAGAGTACAACGTTTAGTTGATTATAAATAAATATTCAATTGATTTTTGCTGAATGAATGAAGTAACTTAATGAATGTTATCCCTGTACTATCAGCAGCAGTAGGAAGAATTTCTGTAATAGCTTCAGCCCCTCATTTCTAAGGAATGCAAGGTTAAACTTTAAGTGAATTTTCTGATAATTTATAAGTAACCTTTGCTTTAAAACTCAATAGTTGTAGCACAGTGAACTATATTCAATCTTCTAGGGTAAACCATAATGGAAAAGAATGTAAAAAAGTATGTAAATGTTGAGTCACGTATAACAGAAACTGATACAGCATTGTAAATCATCTGTGTTTCAATTTTAAAAAGCAAAAAGAAACTCAATAGTATGTTGAGGAATGCAAAGTTCCAGTTATAAAATAAATGAGAACCAGCGATGTAATGTACTGGAGAAGGGAATGTAACACGCTCCCCAGTTCCTGCCTGGAGAGCTCCATGTACAGAGGACCTCAGAGGCTGTAGTCCATGGGGTCACAAAGAGTCAGACATTACTGTGGTAATGTACACATGATAAATTTACAGCTATATGTTATATATGAAAACTAAGAGAGTAAATCTTGATATCTCATTATAAGAAAAAGGTTTCTATGCCTTTCATTTTTATCTATCTGACATGATGGATATTCTTAACTTATATTATGAAGTAATCACTTCATAATGTATGTAAATCAAATAATTAACTGTACATCTTAAACTTGCACAGTGCTGTATATCAGTTATATCTCAGTAAAACTGGAAGAAGAAGCAAATGAAGTGATGTCTACAAAGTGCCCTCCAAACACCTCAAGAACATGTTATTATGGGCTGTGTTGTGTCCCCGACTATATAAAAACCCCAACCTTCAGTAAGTAGCTCAGAATGTGACTGTCTTTGGAGATGGGGCATTTGAAGAGGTGATTGAGCCAAGATGAGGCCACTGGGGTGGTGGTGTTGACTAAGAAATACACACAGCCTAAAAGTTGAGTTAGGTTTTATTTCATGGGAATGTTTGTACTCGAGCCCAGAAGGCAGCATCGCAGGTGACCCCAGCGAGAGCTGACTCCAAGGAGTCAGAAGAAGAGGCAGGATGTACACGAGTTTGCAGTGAGGGGCAGGCCGTCTGAATCTTAAAAGATTAAAACTGAGTCTCTCACATGGACAAATCTGTGATCTTCTGCATACAGGAAGATACAAGCAATATCTAGTCACATCACTTCATGAGAAGTAAGTCAGGAAACAATGGAAACAGTGACAGACTTTATTTTCTTGAACTCCAGAATCATTGCAGACAGTGACTACAGCCATGAAATTAAAAGATGCTTGCTCCTGGGAAGAAAACCTATGACAAACCTAGAAAATGTATTAAAAAATAGAGACAATACTTTTCTCACTAACGTCCCTATAGTCAAAGCTATGGCTTTTCCAGTAGTCATTTATGGATGTGAGAGTTGGACTATAAAGAAGGGTGAGTGCAGAAGAATTGATGCCTTTGAACTGTGGTGTGGGAGAAGACTCCTTTGAGAGTCCCTAGGGATTGCAAGGAGATCAAACCAGTCAATCTTAAAGGAAATCAATGTTGAATATTCACTGGAAGGACTGAGGCTGAAGTTAAAGATCCAATACATTGGCCACATGATGCGAAGAGATGACCCATTGGAAAAGACCCTGATGCTAGGAAAAAATAGAAGGCAGAAGAAGAAGGGAATACCAGAGGATGAGATAGTTGGATGGAATCACTGACTCAATTGAAATGAATTTGAGTAAGCTTGTGAAGATGGTGATGGACAGGGAAGCCTGGTGTCTTTCAGTCCATGGGATCGCAAAATGTCAGATGAGACTAAGTGACTGAGCTGAACTGAATGTATATTCCCAGGTGGCTCAATGAAAAAGAATCTGCCTGTGATGTAGGAGACCCGTTGGTTTGGACGATCCCTGGAGGAAAGAAATGGCAACCTGCTCTGACATTCTTGCCTGGGAAATCCCATGGACCAAGGAGCTTGGTGGACTACATTCCATGGGGCTGCAGAGTCAGACACGACTGAAGTAATTTAGCGCACACACACACAATATATATATATATTCTCCAGTTGAAACTGCCTAGACGCCAGAGTCTGATGTCAGTGGTTAAATTCAGTGTTGCCTTTCTCCTATGCACAGTCCTTGGGAACATCCACAGCAGGAGAGGAAAGAAAGAGGTGAGAAACCTGGGAGCACGCTGGGGAGACACTGCTGTTAAGTGCATTTCAGCCTTTTATCCTATTAAAAGGAAAACTGTTCCCCAGGCATGCGCTCCCATAATTAATATCATTAATGAAACATCTAGCTCAGTTTGCAGAAGGAAGGATTTTTTTTGTTTGTTTTCTAATTCTTAGAAGGTTTCAGTTTTGCATCCAAGCAGTTACTTATCTTTTTAAATCATAATGTGACTTTATGGAACATTTTCTGGTCTGGCTAAGAAGGGCAGTTCAGAGGAGAACTTGAGAATCCCAGCATTCATGGTTTTTCTCCCATATGTGGAGTCTGTGACTGTTTGCACAGGACTTGGTAATCCATCACTTCTGAATGAATGAATGCATGTGCTAATGTCCAGTTTAGGTTAACATCCAGGACTGGCCCTGTTAGCCCTGCATTGTTACTGCCCTTGGCAAACTTGTCCCTCTGCTGTCCTGTTACATCTGACGTCTACAGTTAGGTTCGTTTAACTTAACCTCATAAGGGGTCCCATTCTTCATTCATCCTTGGCAGGGTATATTGTGCTTGATTGACTTAATTCTAATTTATCTCCTCTGGTGTACATTAGAAATGGGGTCACTAGCAGGCCATATTGCAAGTTGCCAATGGGGTAGCAATGCAAATGCACCCCGAACACCCAGGAAAGACATGTATCCCTTCTCATGCACTGTTAGCTGAAGAGACGTGCTTATCTTGCATGAAGTGCTGTATCGCTTCATCTTAAACCAAGTTGAAGTGTCTGATGGCCTTGGTCATGTGGTTCTTGACTGAATCTTTATACCTGTTGGCTCTCCAGTTTTTACATGAATGAATGTGTCCCCTATAATGTGGTGGTAAGCAAAGAGAATCATGTCAGGTGTTGAAATGAAGCTAAATTTCATTGATCCAAATTAATTAGAGATACTATCTGTCTGAGCTGATGGAAAGTCCAAACTATAGATGTATTTTTTATTTTCACTTTTTTGTCTACAGACATCACCAGAATTAGGCAAATTATACATGGCATATAAGTGAGCTGATTCAAGGCTAATAAAATTTACGCTTTAATTAGTATATAATAACATGTTTGTGAAGTTTTGAAAAGAATGAGACACAACACTTGGAACATGTTCTCCTCCTGAGTATATGTCATTGCTTATGAGAGAGAGGCGGAGAAGTCCAAGATCAAGGTGCTCAATGGTTCAGTCCTGGTGAGAGCCTCTTCCTGGAAGACACCCCTTATCATATGGCAGAGAGAGACAGGTGGAGAGGGAGACAGAGACAGAGTCTCTTCCTTTCCTCATTGCTGTTTAGTTTCTAAGTCAAATCTGACACTTTGTAATTCCAGGGACTGTAGCCCACCAGGTTCCTCTGTCCATGGGACTTCCCAGGCAAGAATACTGGAGTGGGTTGAGGGATCTTCCTGACCCAAGGATCGAATCTGAGTCCCTGAGCCACCAAAGAAGCCCCTTCCTTTCCTTATAAAGACATAATCTCATCACGAAGATGGACACTCATGAACTTATCTAAACTTAACCTCATAAGGGGTCCCATTCTTCATTCATCCTTGGCAGGGTATATTGTGCTTGATTGACTTAATTCTAATTTATCTCCTCTGGTGTACATTAGAAATGGGGTCACTAGCAGGCCATATTGCAAGTTGCCAATGGGGTAGCAATGCAAATGCACCCCGAACACCCAGGAAAGACATGTATCCCTTCTCATGCACTGTTAGCTGAAGAGACGTGCTTATCTTGCATGAAGTGCTGTATCGCTTCATCTTAAACCAAGTTGAAGTGTCTGATGGCCTTGGTCATGTGGTTCTTGACTGAATCTTTATACCTGTTGGCTCTCCAGTTTTTACATGAATGAATGTGTCCCCTATAATGTGGTGGTAAGCAAAGAGAATCATGTCAGGTGTTGAAATGAAGCTAAATTTCATTGATCCAAATTAATTAGAGATACTATCTGTCTGAGCTGATGGAAAGTCCAAACTATAGATGTATTTTTTATTTTCACTTTTTTGTCTACAGACATCACCAGAATTAGGCAAATTATACATGGCATATAAGTGAGCTGATTCAAGGCTAATAAAATTTACGCTTTAATTAGTATATAATAACATGTTTGTGAAGTTTTGAAAAGAATGAGACACAACACTTGGAACATGTTCTCCTCCTGAGTATATGTCATTGCTTATGAGAGAGAGGCGGAGAAGTCCAAGATCAAGGTGCTCAATGGTTCAGTCCTGGTGAGAGCCTCTTCCTGGAAGACACCCCTTATCATATGGCAGAGAGAGACAGGTGGAGAGGGAGACAGAGACAGAGTCTCTTCCTTTCCTCATTGCTGTTTAGTTTCTAAGTCAAATCTGACACTTTGTAATTCCAGGGACTGTAGCCCACCAGGTTCCTCTGTCCATGGGACTTCCCAGGCAAGAATACTGGAGTGGGTTGAGGGATCTTCCTGACCCAAGGATCGAATCTGAGTCCCTGAGCCACCAAAGAAGCCCCTTCCTTTCCTTATAAAGACATAATCTCATCACGAAGATGGACACTCATGAACTTATCTAAACTTAAATCTCTTCCAAAGGCCCGACCCACTAACATCATCACATTGAGAGTTAGGGCTTCAGTATATGCTTGTGAGGAGGACATGACATTTAGCCCATAATACTTTCTGAGTCTACTCTTCCTCGTCTGGAGGGATGTTAAATTAGAAGGAGATTCAAACAGGTGATCTAAGACTCACTGGATGTTGTTAACCAAAGCGCCATGCTTCTGGTCTGCACTAAAAGACTGAGACAAGAGTGACTTATTTGAAAAGATCTTGATACTGGGAAAGATTGAAGACAAAAGGAGAAGGGGGCAGCAGAGGATGAGATGGTTGGTTGGCATCACAAACTCAGTGGACATGAACTTGAGCAAACTCCAGGAGATAGCGGAGGACAGAGGAGCCTGCTGTGCTGCAGTCCATGCGACTGCAAAGAGTTGGACACGACTTAGTGACTGACCAAGAACAGAGGACTGATAAAAAGCAGAAATCCTGAGGCCAGGGAATAGTAAGTGTTAGTCACTCAATTGTGTCTTACTCTTTGTGACCCCATGGACTATAGCCTGCCCAGCTCCTCTGTCCATGGAATTCTCCAGGCAAGAGTACTGAACTGGGTTGCCATTTCTTTCTCCAGGGGAACTTCCAGACCCAGGGATTGAACCTGGGTGTTCTGCATTGCAGCCAGATTCTTTACCTTCTGAGCCACCATAGAATGAATATAATTCCTTGCATGTTACAGGAAGTGCTGAGAAGATGGGATTGGGATTCTCAGAAGCCATGTTTGAGATCTCAGTAAAGGAAAATTCTGCCTGATCATTTTCTCTCTCAGGCATCAGCATTGTTTTATTTAAGCCAAATTTGATGCATATGAGATGCAGTGAGCTTGCTGAATATTCATTTGCAGCTCTGATCATCAAGTTCTTGTAATCCCTTTTATTTTCCTTTGACTTATAATTGGTGTTTTTGCATATTTATGACTGTTTGTTTGAGGCTGAGGACCCGTTTTAAATTCTGTGATGTCCTTTCTGCCCTGGCCCTGGGCAATTTGCGCAGAGAAACTACGACAGTGAGGGATGGAGTTTCCTTGGTTCCAGGAGCCCCGCCCCCGACTCAGCTGACATACCCGCTGCCTGCTGACCTCTGTGGACCTTGTCGTTTGCAGCCCCGAACCTAAGATGAGAATGAGAGTCCCGAACCATTTTAAAACTCTTTAAAATAGTCACAGAGGACCCGAGTCCCCAGATCCTTGTGATAATTTCTGAAATGTTTGAAGGCAGTGAGCTCACATCCTTAAATGTCTTTTTACAAAGTGAAATAACCCTGCATAAGAATTAAAAACATGGATGTAGATAAAATAGGTAGCTAATGAGAACCTACTGTATAGGACAGGAAACTCTACGTAGTGTTCAGTGGTGACCTAAATGGGAAGGAAATCCACATAAGAAGGGGTGTATGTATATGTATTGCTTTCCAGGTGGCTCAGTGGTAAAGAATCTGCCTGTCAATGCAGAAGATGTGGGTTTGATGCCTTGGTCAGGAAGATCCCCTGGAGAAGGACATGGCAACCCTCTCCAGTATTCCTGCCTGGGAAATCCCATGGACAGAGGAGCCTGGCGAACTGAAGTCCATGGGGTCGCAAAAGTCTTGGATACAACTTAGTAACTAAACAGCAAACAGCTAAACAGCTAAACAACTAAACAGCAAACAGCTGATTCACTTTGCTGTCCAGCAAAAACTAATACAACATTGTAAAGCAGCTTTACTCCAATAAAATTAATTTATAAGAAAGAGAGACCACTGCTCAGGTCATCCTCCTTTGGTTCTGTGATCCAGTTAGGAACAGACTCACTGTGGTTGCTTCCCTGTGAGGGGACGTGGAGGCACTACCGTCCCCAGCATCACAGTTAAGTGCTCCATGGACCACAACATGGTCTCCAGCAAATTTGATGCATATGAGATGCAGTGAGCTTGCTGAATATTCATTTGCAGCTCTGATCATCAAGTTCTTGTAATCCCTTTTATTTTCCTTTGACTTATAATTGGTGTTTTTGCATATTTATGACTGTTTGTTTGAGGCTGAGGACCCGTTTTAAATTCTGTGATGTCCTTTCTGCCCTGGCCCTGGGCAATTTGCGCAGAGAAACTACGACAGTGAGGGATGGAGTTTCCTTGGTTCCAGGAGCCCCGCCCCCGACTCAGCTGACATACCCGCTGCCTGCTGACCTCTGTGGACCTTGTCGTTTGCAGCCCCGAACCTAAGATGAGAATGAGAGTCCCGAACCATTTTAAAACTCTTTAAAATAGTCACAGAGGACCCGAGTCCCCAGATCCTTGTGATAATTTCTGAAATGTTTGAAGGCAGTGAGCTCACATCCTTAAATGTCTTTTTACAAAGTGAAATAACCCTGCATAAGAATTAAAAACATGGATGTAGATAAAATAGGTAGCTAATGAGAACCTACTGTATAGGACAGGAAACTCTACGTAGTGTTCAGTGGTGACCTAAATGGGAAGGAAATCCACATAAGAAGGGGTGTATGTATATGTATTGCTTTCCAGGTGGCTCAGTGGTAAAGAATCTGCCTGTCAATGCAGAAGATGTGGGTTTGATGCCTTGGTCAGGAAGATCCCCTGGAGAAGGACATGGCAACCCTCTCCAGTATTCCTGCCTGGGAAATCCCATGGACAGAGGAGCCTGGCGAACTGAAGTCCATGGGGTCGCAAAAGTCTTGGATACAACTTAGTAACTAAACAGCAAACAGCTAAACAGCTAAACAACTAAACAGCAAACAGCTGATTCACTTTGCTGTCCAGCAAAAACTAATACAACATTGTAAAGCAGCTTTACTCCAATAAAAATTAATTTATAAGAAAGAGAGACCACTGCTCAGGTCATCCTCCTTTGGTTCTGTGATCCAGTTAGGAACAGACTCACTGTGGTTGCTTCCCTGTGAGGGGACGTGGAGGCACTACCGTCCCCAGCATCACAGTTAAGTGCTCCATGGACCACAACATGGTCTCCAGCAGCAGCCCCTTCACGAGGACTTGAAATGATGGAAGCACCCTTTAGCATCAGATAGAATTGCTTTGTACAGGAGAACCATGTTAGCTGCTTACAGAGCTTACAGAGGTCTAGAAGCTTTGCAGCAATGGTTTCTCCACACCTAAGTAGAGAGATTGCGCTGAGTGAACCTGTTCCAACCCGTGTGCATCAGAGCCACGAAGCATGGTCCGAGGTAATCCTTGAGAGCCTGCAGGGGCTTGCCCTCGGATCTCGTAATTTGTTAGACTTTTGCTTTTCGGCCTGTAAGATGAGACACCAAACACATCCACCCTCCTGGGGGTTTTACTTTCTTGACTCATGCAAGGATGAAATGAGCTATGTCTGGGAGATCGATGATGCTGTGAAAGAAGCAGAGTTTTGCTGGTAAATAGATACCAGCCTCCCACCTGCACGGGGCTGGTGAGGTGTGCGTCTCCTAACAATCACGGGCAAGCGCTGACGAATTCCCCATGGGCACGTCAACTGGAGATGGGATGGAGAGGACCAAGCCTCTGTGACAAGTGGGCGGAGTCCATTTGCACAGATGCTGCAGTGTGGGTCACATTCCATTTCAAGGGCTGGTTTGAACCTTCAGGGTAAACCCAGATTGCTGTTGTTACTGTAAACAATTTATTTTCTTCCATGACATCTCTTGGGAGGCCAAGTTTCCACTCCTGTTTCCTGACAGATGTGAGAGTGGCTAAAGGAAACAATGAGATAAAAGAAAGCATCAAGACAGTGTGCTGTTATAAAATAAAGCCAACGTTGTGAAAATCGGAGTTTTTTGCTTTGTGTTCTGCTTAAAAGTCTTCTGGGAAATGGAACACTGTGATACTACTCTTGAAAAGAAAACCTGAACTGCATCACTTCCTTGTGCCCTAGGTTTCATAGAGTCATTGTATGAATGCCCTTTCAGAAGAAAAATGCTCCAGGGCATCAATCACTTTTTAAATGTGTGTAGTTATTAAAATATCAGGCCCTTGCTTAGGCAGTCCCCCAGGGACGTGGAGGCACTACCGTCCCCAGCATCACAGTTAAGTGCTCCATGGACCACAACATGGTCTCCAGCAGCAGCCCCTTCACGAGGACTTGAAATGATGGAAGCACCCTTTAGCATCAGATAGAATTGCTTTGTACAGGAGAACCATGTTAGCTGCTTACAGAGCTTACAGAGGTCTAGAAGCTTTGCAGCAATGGTTTCTCCACACCTAAGTAGAGAGATTGCGCTGAGTGAACCTGTTCCAACCCGTGTGCATCAGAGCCACGAAGCATGGTCCGAGGTAATCCTTGAGAGCCTGCAGGGGCTTGCCCTCGGATCTCGTAATTTGTTAGACTTTTGCTTTTCGGCCTGTAAGATGAGACACCAAACACATCCACCCTCCTGGGGGTTTTACTTTCTTGACTCATGCAAGGATGAAATGAGCTATGTCTGGGAGATCGATGATGCTGTGAAAGAAGCAGAGTTTTGCTGGTAAATAGATACCAGCCTCCCACCTGCACGGGGCTGGTGAGGTGTACGTCTCCTAACAATCACGGGCAAGCGCTGACGAATTCCCCATGGGCACGTCAACTGGAGATGGGATGGAGAGACCAAGCCTCTGTGACAAGTGGGCGGAGTCCATTTGCACAGATGCTGCAGTGTGGGTCACATTCCATTTCAAGGGCTGGTTTGAACCTTCAGGGTAAACCCAGATTGCTGTTGTTACTGTAAACAATTTATTTTCTTCCATGACATCTCTTGGGAGGCCAAGTTTCCACTCCTGTTTCCTGACAGATGTGAGAGTGGCTAAAGGAAACAATGAGATAAAAGAAAGCATCAAGACAGTGTGCTGTTATAAAATAAAGCCAACGTTGTGAAAATCGGAGTTTTTTGCTTTGTGTTCTGCTTAAAAGTCTTCTGGGAAATGGAACACTGTGATACTACTCTTGAAAAGAAAACCTGAACTGCATCACTTCCTTGTGCCCTAGGTTTCATAGAGTCATTGTATGAATGCGCCCTTTCAGAAGAAAAATGCTCCAGGGCATCAATCACTTTTTTAAATGTGTGTAGTTATTAAAATATCAGGACTAATTCTATTAACCTTAGAATATGGTATTATAGGATGAAAGCAGGTACCAGAAAAATGCTTGTAATTTGATTAAATTTTCCACCAGAAGAGAAATGCCATACGTATTTGGCATTAAAACTCTTAGTTGTTTATTGCTTAACATTTCCTTCGCATATCCGAACAAAATTCCCTAAATACTTTCTTTCCAGTTATCTGTAACCACTGAGAGTGTGAGTTACATGTTGTTTAAAGCAAGGCAACATCCATTGATGAAATGAATG
Source organism: Tragulus kanchil (assembly GCA_022376925.1). Classification (NCBI taxonomy): domain Eukaryota; kingdom Metazoa; phylum Chordata; class Mammalia; order Artiodactyla; family Tragulidae; genus Tragulus; species Tragulus kanchil. Next base: position 161,639,809 of record JAIOJX010000004.1, on the reverse strand, counting down.
AATGGATGACCAAAAGAAGGCTTTTCCTTAAGAATCAGGACATCGGGACGTCCCTGGTAGTCCAGTGACTTAAGACGCTGGGCACCCAGTGCACGGGGTGCAGGTTCGATCCCTGGTCAGGAAACTAGGTCCCACATGCCACAATAAAGATCAAAGAACCTGTGTGCTGCAACTAACACCTGGAGCAGCCAAATAAACAAATAATAAAAACAAACAAACAAAACAAAAAGAATCAGGGCATCGCAAAGCTGCCAGGGCGCTGGGTCAGGCAGGCAGTGCTGTAACACTCCTGTTTTGTCCTCCCTGCTCGGAAGCCCAGGGCACAGAAAACGGCTTTCATTCAATTCCTTTGCTTCCATTTGATTCCTATTTTGGAGGAATTGACTTCCTAAAGTGTTTGCATCTTTCCTTGAAGGCATTTTTAGGGAAAAATAGAAACTCTCATAGATAAGCGTGGTTATTTTTATTATTATTTCAGCTGCACCTAATAAGGAGAGAGCCAACCCTTGGTAATTCTGGGCTGTCTGGTGTCTGTTGAGACCCCTCCCATTTTGCTTCTACAGATGTGAGAGTGGCTAAAGGAAACAATGAGATAAAAGAAAGCATCAAGACAGTGTGCTGTTATAAAATAAAGCCAACGTTGTGAAAATCGGAGTTTTTTGCTTTGTGTTCTGCTTAAAAGTCTTCTGGGAAATGGAACACTGTGATACTACTCTTGAAAAGAAAACCTGAACTGCATCACTTGTGCCCTAGGTTTCATAGAGTCATTGTATGAATGCGCCTTTCAGAAGAGAAATGCTCCAGGGCATCAATCACTTTTTTAAATGTGTGTAGTTATTAAAATATCAGGACTAATTCTATTAACCTTAGAATATGGTATTATAGGATGAAAGCAGGTACCAGAAAAATGCTTGTAATTTGATTAAATTTTCCACCAGAAGAGAAATGCCATACGTATTTGGCATTAAAACTCTTAGTTGTTTATTGCTTAACATTTCCTTCGCATATCCGAACAAAATTCCCTAAATACTTTCTTTCCAGTTATCTGTAACCACTGAGAGTGTGAGTTACATGTTGTTTAAAGCAAGGCAACATCCATTGATGAAATGAATGAACGGATGCCCAAAAGAAGGCTTTTCCTTAAGCAGCAGGACATCCGGACGACCCTGGTAGTCCAGTGACTTAAGACGCTGGGCACCCAGTGCACGGGGTGCAGGTTCGATCCCTGGTCAGGAAACTAGGTCCCACATGCCACAATAAAGATCAAAGAACCTGTGTGCTGCAACTAACACCTGGAGCAGCCAAATAAACAAATAATAAAAACAAACAAACAAAACAAAAAGAATCAGGGCATCGCAAAGCTGCCAGGGCGCTGGGTCAGGCAGGCAGTGCTGTAACACTCCTGTTTTGTCCTCCCTGCTCGGAAGCCCAGGGCACAGAAAACGGCTTTCATTCAATTCCTTTGCTTCCATTTGGTTCCTATTTTGGAGGAATTGACTTCCTAAAGTGTTTGCATCTTTCCTTGAAGGCATTTTTAGGGAAAAATAGAAACTCTCATAGATAAGCATGGTTATTTTTATTATTATTTCAGCTGCACCTAATAAGGAGAGAGCCAACCCTTGGTAATTCTGGGCTGTCTGGTGTCTGTTGAGACTTCCCATTCCTGCATTCCTTGGGCTGCTTTTCTACAAAGCAAGCCCAGCATTGGCACAGTTTGTAGCATCTTTAGCGAAGCAAGAGATGGTCCTTTTGCAGAGTGAAAGTATGACAGGGTTACAGTAGAAGAGCGCCCCTGGACCCAACTCCGAGGTGAAAGCCTGTCACAGGGAAGACCTGTCCCCAGACAGGAAGCCGGCAAGTTTCCCTCACAGGACTCCGCTCCAAGTGGATGATGTGGTGTGGGAAGGAACAGAGCCGCGCAGCCTGAAATGCTCGGAAGCAGCACTGAAGACGAGCGTATTGCTCCCAAGCCAAGGGCTGGAGCACCCACGGTGGGTCACATGCACACCTGCCTCTCACACAGGTCACGTGTGTGTCACATGTGTGCATCCCGTGCACACATGACACAGTGGCACACACTACACAAAACCACATGCCTGTCCCACATATAAATCACACATATGATCCAATAACACGCCATGTGCACGCACGTACCACATGACTCAGACATGCTCGTGTGCCACCTGCACAACATCCCCCCCACGACAGTCATCTCACCCATGTTTTATGAACACACATACCACGCATGTTTCCTACGCAAACCGCACACACACAGCGACACACACAGCTGATGTCTGAATCATGAGGAGTGCTGCACCATGCAGAGAGAGGCCAGTGAGACTCTCTGCCAGGTCCTGCCACGGGAACCATGAAGACTGGAAATGAAAAGTCCCCCAACAGTGTCTGAGTCCTGGACGCAGGCTTACCGTGTCAGCTGAATGAGGTGACCCGGTGACGTCTGTCCCTGGGAGGCTTTTGGCAAGGAGCACAGGGCTTTTGGAAACCAGTGCCCCGCCTTTGTTGTTGAAGGTGTCAACGCTTGTTTGGTGAGAAGCAAGGTCATGTGGAAGGGGATGGGGGGCAGGAGGGCATTTTCTGCAGACGTGGCTGTGTATTCACTACCGGAGCCGTGCAGGTCTAGCCCTGAGCAGAGAATCTTAGGTTGATGCATTATCACCACTTGCTCTGTGTTACCAGTGGATCACGATCATACACTGGGGTAAGACTATCAGTGAAAATAGTTTCACAATATATAGTTAGAACTTTAAAATATTCATGGCTTTCAACTCAGTGCATTTTACTAATTAAGCCTAAGCAATGATTAAATAGGAGGTCAACGATTTAGACACAAAATTGGCCACTGTAGCGTAGAGCAATGCAAAGATTATTAATAAAGTAACTGTTGGCTAGTTTGAACATAATGAGGTTAAGATGTAGTCACAGAACTGCATATTATCTGTGCGTTCAAAATCCAGTTACTACAGAATTTTTATTATATCAAATAGATCATAGTAAATGTTAATTTTTTTTAAAAAAGGCACAGCAAAACACTGCGTTCAGGATGAACTTGGTTCCTTTGGAACAAGGTACTGGTCTTAACAAAGCAAAATATGGCATCCAGTTGAAGGATCTAGAAGGTTGAGGAGTGGACAGATAAAACGTATGGACAGCTGAGTGTTCTTCTTGGGCAGGACAATGTTAGGTTCTTTTCAGTTTTCCTATGTTTTCTCTCTTTTCCCCCCAATTTTATGAACATGAATTGTTTTTATCAACAGAGCAACTAGTGTTGTGGTTTAAAAGGTTCCCATAGTCCTATATAAACAATAGGTAATGGTGAATGCAGATTCCATGTGAGGACAGCCTGCAAAAATCACCTAGTATCAAAGCTGTGTAACAACCATGGAACCTCAGTGCCCATTATAGCCCATTGGTTGGCTGGGTGTCTCCTTTCCATGGGTTTCCCATCTTTCTGGAACCAGTGAACTGGCCCAGTCCAGTGAACCAGTGGACCATGTTCTTCTCCCGATGAAACACAAGAAAGGCACCTTAGACATGCCAGCCCTTCCCAACCTGGGCTGGATCCAGCCCTCAGTTACACCTGCCCACACTGCTTTCTCTGTATTGGCTCACACGGCTGAGCCCAAAGACCAGAGAAGACAGCAAAATCATCTGTGAGTGGTAGAACAAGGTCATGTGGAAGGGATGGGGGCAGGAGGGCATTTTCAGGTACTGGAGCCGTGCAGTTTGAGCAGAGAATCTTAGGTTGATGCATTATCACCACTTGCTCCGTGTTACCAGTGGATCACGATCATACACTGGGGTAAGACTATCAGTGAAAATAGTTTCACAATATATAGTTAGAACTTTAAAATATTCATGGCTTTCAACTCAGTGCATTTTACTAATTAAGCCTAAGCAATGATTAAATAGGAGGTCAACGATTTAGACACAAAATTGGCCACTGTAGCGTAGAGCAATGCAAAGATTATTAATAAAGTAACTGTTGGCTAGTTTGAACATAATGAGGTTAAGATGTAGTCACAGAACTGCATATTATCTGTGCGTTCAAAATCCAGTTACTACAGAATTTTTATTATATCAAATAGATCATAGTAAATGTTAATTTTTTTTAAAAAACGCACAGCAAAACACTGCGTTCAGGATGAACTTGGTTCCTTTGGAACAAGGTACTGGTCTTAACAAAGCAAAATATGGCATCCAGTTGAAGGATCTAGAAGGTTGAGGAGTGGACAGATAAAACGTATGGACAGCTGAGTGTTCTTCTTGGGCAGGACAATGTTAGGTTCTTTTCAGTTTTCCTATGTTTTCTCTCTTTTCCCCCCAATTTTATGAACATGAATTGTTTTTATCAACAGAGCAACTAGTGTTGTGGTTTAAAAGGTTCCCATAGTCCTATATAAACAATAGGTAATGGTGAATGCAGATTCCATGTGAGGACAGCCTGCAAAAATCACCTAGTATCAAAGCTGTGTAACAACCATGGAACCTCAGTGCCCATTATAGCCCATTGGTTGGCTGGGTGTCTCCTTTCCATGGGTTTCCCATCTTTCTGGAACCAGTGAACTGGCCCAGTCCAGTGAACCAGTGGACCATGTTCTTCTCCCGATGAAACACAAGAAAGGCACCTTAGACATGCCAGCCCTTCCCAACCTGGGCTGGATCCAGCCCTCGGTTACACCTGCCCACACTGCTTTCTCTGTATTGGCTCACACGGCTGAGCCCAAAGACCAGAGAAGACAGCAAAATCATCTGTGAGTGGTCACGGGTCCAAGAAGAGGATGGCATCTATTTCTGTTGAGTAAATAAAGATGTCAGTTTAGACACAGAAATAAAGTAAACCTCAGGCAGACTCATCTCTTTGAAGACTGTTGCTCGTGTATGTCATTTTGTGTTCATGAATGATTAAGAAAAGCACTTGCTCTACTGAGTAGCTCCTTGTGTCCTCAGATCCTGGCCAACGTGATCATCTTCATCTGCGGGAACCTGGCAGGGGCGTACCACAAGCACCTCATGGAGCTTGCGCTGCAGCAGACCTATCAGGACACGTGCAACTGCATCAAGTCCCGAATCAAGCTGGAATTTGAAAAACGTCAGCAGGTAAAATGCACATCTGGTCTCACTTCCATGTTATTTGAGTTGTTACTGGAATGAAGTTGTTGCTGCTCATGTCGAGTGTGCAGTTCATCTGCTCATGGGCATCAAGAGGAAATCAGAGTAGCTGTTGGGTCGTCCCGCCCACCCAGTCTTGGGCTATATGCTGGGTGGGTCGAACTGTAAGCCAACAGAGATGGCATCTTCAGATCAAACTCAGTGTAGGACCACCCACATGCTGACAGCTACATCAACCACCATCAAATAACAGTGATAATGGTAATTATCATAGTGACGCTTGGTTGCAACACTTTTTGTTGGTTAAAGCATATTTCTTTCGGCATTTGTGGCCAGGTTTGCCCCAGCTGAAGTCGGCCTATGCTGTCAAAAATACTTCGTGATAGTGTCTGTTTTTCACCTGGGAGGGGATGGGATGAAATGCGATGTGAAGCCTGAATTCATCCTTCAGGCAGGTGGTTGGCGTTGGGAGGGAGAGTCTGGTAGTGAGCTAGTTGTTGTGTCAGGGGCTGCCCTACAGTGGTTGCTGTCAGAGATACATGGAAACAGGCTCTCAGTGATACAGGGAAATAACATAGGCTCTGATGAAGCACTGCAAAAATAGGAAATGGAGATTAATCAGAGGTGTATGGAGCAAAGCTGTGTGGTCTCATCCAGGATGATGGCAAGCAGGTAACACAGATATGCTTTGGAGGGGAAATCAAGAAGGAGTTCATACTCAACTTCAGGTCAAAGTGCAAGATCCATGTGGACAGTTTTTTTCCCTCTTGAGTTTGTGCATGTATCAGAAGCAACCCAGTTTCCATCTCTAAAGATGAGGGCTAGCCGGACTCTCTATGAAACTCACACTCCCCTCTCTGAGCTCACTCATCAGTCTTTGACACATAGATGTACCATTATCGTTCATTTGCTTGTATTGAGTTAGTCCGCTATATATAATTTCATCAAAATGTATTATGGTAGGCCTTCCCTGGTGGTCCAGTGGGTTAGGAATCCACCTTGAAGTGCAAGGGGCACCGGTTCAATCCCTGGCCCAGGAAGATCCCGTATACCACAGAGCCACATGACCAGTGTGTCCAATTATGAGCCAGTGCTCTGGAGCACCTGTGCCCAGAGCTGGTGCCCTGCAATATGAGAGGCCACTGCAATGGGAAGTGCACACCGACCAAAGAATGAATAGAAATGTATGAAAATAAATTAAAAAAAAAAAAAAACAATAAAAGAGGCCAAAATTAAAAAAAAAAAAGTATTATGGTGATGAGAAAAAAAAAGTCCCTTAAAGACTGATACTAGACATTTGTGTAGAGACTGATGAATAGTACCCACATTCCTTTCTTGTTTGTTTGTTTAAAAAAGAAATACTTTATTTATTCTGACATCCATATAAGATTTGTCTTGTTTACAAGTCAAAAGGATGATTATTCTAACTGCCAAATCTTTGATCTCAACTTAAGAGTTAAAATTCCAGCTGTACTCTTTATGACTCCATTTTCATTGTCAACAATAATGAAAAGTCTACAGTCAAGGGTTCTTTTCCTTCCTTTCTTCATTTCTTCCTCCTCCTCCCTCCTTCTTTATCTTCCTCTCTCCCTTTCTTGTAGTTTTGTTATGATCATCTTAGAGTCAGTTAATTTCTCTTTGATGAGAACGCTCTTGATTAATAGGTGAATAAAATATCCTTAGGCCTATAGGTAGTTGTAGTTATCAAAGTCATATTAGAACTAAAGGCTATAATTGTAAGAATATACTTAAATATAATATACTTAAGAAAATACTTAAATCAAGCAAGTGATTCTTCTGGGTTATTATCATGGTCACCTACATATCAACTTCTTAATGAAGTTTGCTGTTACTAATGAAAATCCTTTGATACTTTCCTAGATTCCTTTTTGCAAACAGGGAGTTTTGTTTGTTCACAAATAAATATTAGTTGAGCACCTAGAAAGTGGCAGACATGATTCTAGACACTGGAATGTGGCTGTAAACATTGCTTTATTACTGGTCTTAGCAAATCTCATGGTTTGTTTTTAAAGCATTTTGAGTTACAACATGTATAGCAAAAGTATTCAGTAATTACTGTTTAATTCTTTGGTCTCTATGTACATCAAACTCTGGATTACATTAAGAGAATTAGACAATTGTTAACATGGGATTGTTAACCAATACAACTTCATATACTGTGCATTTATCCATGTTAGTAACAATTCAAATCTAGGTGCTAGAAAATTCCATAGTTTCAGCATATAGCACTTGGTATTTATTGTTGGTCCCTCTACAGAGTTCAGATGTTTTAGGATAGATGGCTTCTTTCTTCAGATTGCAGGGACTGGATCGGTTTGGTCCTGCCATTCATATTTAACTTTCTTTTCCATCACCTGCACCAAGGTTCGGAAGAACTGAAATTCCAAGTCAGCAGATTATATAACCTAACATTTATAGTACCAGCTTTGACAGAGCACTAAGTCAAGCTGCTGACCTTGTCTACACTGCCTCTTTCCCTGAAGAGATCTTGAACAGCCAAGACCATGTGACCCGGCTATTCCCTGGCAGTTTTCATTGTCAACAATAATGAAAAGTCTACAGTCAAGGGTTCTTTTCCTTCCTTTCTTCATTTCTTCCTCCTCCCTCCTTCTTTATCTTCCTCTCTCCCTTTCTTGTAGTTTTGTTATGATCATCTTAGAGTCAGTTAATTTCTCTTTGATGAGAACGCCCTTGATTAATAGGTGAATAAAATATCCTTAGGCCTATAGGTAGTTGTAGTTATCAAAGTCATATTAGAACTAAAGGCTATAATTGTAAGAATATACTTAAATATAATATACTTAAGAAAATACTTAAATCAAGCAAGTGTTTCTTCTGGGTTATTATCATGGTCACCTACATATCAACTTCTTAATGAAGTTTGCTGTTACTAATGAAAATCCTTTGATACTTTCCTAGATTCCTTTTTGCAAACAGGGAGTTTTGTTTGTTCACAAATAAATATTAGTTGAGCACCTAGAAAGTGGCAGACATGATTCTAGACACTGGAATGTGGCTGTAAACATTGCTTTATTACTGGTCTTAGCAAATCTCATGGTTTGTTTTTAAAGCATTTTGAGTTACAACATGTATAGCAAAAGTATTCAGTAATTACTGTTTAATTCTTTGGTCTCTATGTACATCAAACTCTGGATTACATTAAGAGAATTAGACAATTGTTAACATGGGATTGTTAACCAATACAACTTCATATACTGTGCATTTATCCATGTTAGTAACAATTCAAATCTAGGTGCTAGAAAATTCCATAGTTTCAGCATATAGCACTTGGTATTTATTGTTGGTCCCTCTACAGAGTTCAGATGTTTTAGGATAGATGGCTTCTTTCTTCAGATTGCAGGGACTGGATCGGTTTGGTCCTGCCATTCATATTTAACTTTCTTTTCCATCACCTGCACCAAGGTTCGGAAGAACTGAAATTCCAAGTCAGCAGATTATATAACCTAACATTTATAGTACCAGCTTTGACAGAGCACTAAGTCAAGCTGCTGACCTTGTCTACACTGCCTCTTTCCCTGAAGAGATCTTGAACAGCCAAGACCATGTGTCATCCCTGGTCATGATGATCTGTGGTGCTCACATGGTCAAAAAGACCACGTTTTGACCTTGCATCCCTCTAGAACTAGACCAAGAAGGCACGCCTCATGATTTAGACTTTATGGGACCATCGTGGGAGATACAATAAGAGTGTCTATTCCAAGTTTCAGGAAAAGGAGCTGATGATCCTTTTTAAAATAAGGAAGGAGAAAACAGACACTTTGCAGTAAAATAACTTATACTTTATTGCTGTTGTTGTTCAGTCACTAAGGCCTGACCTACCTACTCTTTGTGACCCGATGAACTGCAACACACCAGGCCTCCCTGTCCCTCGCTATCTCCCAGAGTTTGCCCAAGTTCACATCCGTTAAGTCCATGATGCCACCCAACCGTCTCATCCTTTTTGCCCTCTTCCCCTCCTGCCTTCAATCTTTCCCAGCATCAGGGTCTTTTCCAATGAGTTGGCTGTTTGCATCAGATGGCCAAAGTATTGGAGCCTCAGGCTCAGCATCAGTCTTTCCAATGATATTTAATATTATATAATTTGACACTATATATAATTTTTTCTACCACAGTTGGGATTCACCTCTCAGGATCTGGACCCAAAATGATAGGATCCATTTTAATGTCGTGTCTACAGTTACCACAGAGCAAGTTGACACCCCTGGAGGCTGAGGGCCGCCATCTTGAATAGTTACTGGGCACCTTCAGCTTCACTGCCTGCCATCCTTAGTCCTTGAGGAGGAGGGCGGATGTCCTGTGAGCCCAGAAAGCTGGTCCTTCTGCAACCCTGATAGGAGTTATCAGTAAATAGTTGATTCTACAATCTTCTCAAAATTGCTTAACTCTGTACTTTCTTTTCTTCCAATTTTGTGCTGTACTTCCTAGATGCAGATGATGATTTTTACTACTTTCCTGCCATTCATATTTAACTTTCTTTTCCATCACCTGCACCAAGGTTCGGAAGAACTGAAATTCCAAGTCAGCAGATTATATAACCTAACATTTATAGTACCAGCTTTGACAGAGCACTAAGTCAAGCTGCTGACCTTGTCTACACTGCCTCTTTCCCTGAAGAGATCTTGAACAGCCAAGACCATGTGTCATCCCTGGTCATGATGATCTGTGGTGCTCACATGGTCAAAAAGACCACGTTTTGACCTTGCATCCCTCTAGAACTAGACCAAGAAAGCACGCCTCATGATTTAGACTTTATGGGACCATCGTGGGAGATACAATAAGGGTGTCTATTCCAAGTTTCAGGAAAAGGAGCTGATGATCCTTTTTAAAATAAGGAAGGAGAAAACAGACACTTTGCAGTAAAATAACTTATACTTTATTGCTGTTGTTGTTCAGTCACTAAGGCCTGACCTACCTACTCTTTGTGACCCGATGAACTGCAACACACCAGGCCTCCCTGTCCCTCGCTATCTCCCAGAGTTTGCCCAAGTTCACATCCGTTAAGTCCATGATGCCACCCAACCGTCTCATCCTTTTTGCCCTCTTCCCCTCCTGCCTTCAATCTTTCCCAGCATCAGGGTCTTTTCCAATGAGTTGGCTGTTCGCATCAGATGGCCAAAGTATTGGAGCCTCAGGCTCAGCATCAGTCTTTCCAATGATATTTAATATTATATAATTTGACACTATATATAATTTTTTCTACCACAGTTGGGATTCACCTCTCAGGATCTGGACCCAAAATGATAGGATCCATTTTAATGTCGTGTCTACAGTTACCACAGAGCAAGCTGACACCCCTGGAGGCTGAGGGCCGCCATCTTGAATAGTTACTGGGCACCTTCAGCTTCACTGCCTGCCATCCTTAGTCCTTGAGGAGGAGGGCGGATGTCCTGTGAGCCCAGAAAGCTGGTCCTTCTGCAACCCTGATAGGAGTTATCAGTAAATAGTTGATTCTACAATCTTCTCAAAATTGCTTAACTCTGTACTTTCTTTTCTTCCAATTTTGTGCTGTACTTCCTAGATGCAGATGAGATGAATATTTGAACAAAGTGACTATTTGTGCTCTAAGATTGGAGGAGAGGAAGGAATGAAAACCGTTAGCAGAGATTTTTCTCAGAGTTGTGTTCTTGCCCTAAAAGAACCCTCACAGATAAACGTTCAAAATTATATATTTTTTTACTAAGTGGAAAACTTAATGCACTGCATTAGCATTGAGGCCACCTTTGGGACCTGATAGTGGTGAGTTTTGACTATTGTCTTAAGTTCCACAGCCTGCAGTAAAAGCCATTTCTTGTGCACAGTGTCAGTGCAGTAGAGGGTCTTTCTCAAACCTAAGTCAACAATGGTGTTTCTCCCTGGAGTATGTAACAGATGCTCGGGAATTAACAAAAGCTGAATTCAGAGCAAAACAAGAGCCCTCCCTCTTAACTACCTGGGCAGTGGAAATAAATGCGCCCTCTCCAGGAATGAAAACTATGTTTGCATTTTTTTTATTATTTTTTTATTTTTTGGGGGGTGGGGGTGGGTTGGGGAGGGAGGAGGACTGGCGGGCCACTTCCATTGGTCTTTCATTTATTCAGTTTCATCCATCTTTGTTCTTTGGCCAGTGTGGGCCTCCCATCGCGGTGTTGTCGCAGAGCACCGGCTCTGGGCGCATGCGCTCCAGAGCTCTGGCTTGGTAATTGGACACATCAGTCCAGCCACTCTGTGGCACATGGGATCTTCCCAAGCCAGGGATTGAACCTGTGCCCCTTGCATTGAAAGGTGGTGTCCTTACCCACTGGACCACCAGGGAAGCCCTATGTTTGCATTTTTATAGAGAGAAAATAAACGCTCCTCAATTTATACATTGTCTTTGTTTTCAAGTAATGTGATTCTAAAACTCTTAATGTGGTCTGTCTTCCTCTGAAACCACCCTGTGGATTGAATAGGATACAATATGTCTTGATTCAAGCTAGAATCAAGATTGCCAGGAGAAATATTAGTAACTCAGGTATGCAGATGACACCACCCTTATGTCAGAGAGCGAAGAAGAACTAAAAAGCCTCTTGATGAAGGTGAAAGAGGAGAGTGAAAAAGCTGGTCTAAAACTCAACATTCAAAAAACGAAGATCATGGCATCTGGTCCCATCACTTCATGGCAAATAGATAGACAGACAGTGGAAAGAAACAGTGACAGACTTTATTTTCTTGGGCTCTAAAATCACGGTGGATGATGACTGCAGCCATGAAATTAAAAGATGCTTTATCCTTGGAAGAAAAGCTATGACAAACCTACATAGTGTACTAAAAAGCAGAGATATTACTTTGCCCACAACAGTCTATATAGTCAAAGCCATGGTTTTCCCAGTAGTCATGTATGGATGTGAGAGCTGGACCATAAAGAAGGCTGAGCACTGAAGAATTAATACCTTTGAACTGTGTTGTTGGAGAAGACTCTTGAGATCTTCTACAAGGAGATCAAACCAGTCAGGAGATCAACCCTAAATATGCATTGGAAGGACTGATGCTGAAGCTGAAGCTCCAATCCTTTAGCCACCTGATGCGAAGAGACAGCTCATTGGAAAAGACCTTGTTGGGAAAAATAGAAGGGAAAAGGAAGAGAAAAGGAGAAGGGGACGACAGAGGATGAGGTGGTTAGATGGCATCACTGACTCAATGGACGTGAGTTTGAGTAAACTCTGGGAGGTAGTGAAAGACAGGGATGCCTAGGGTGCTGCAGTCCATGGAGTTGCAAACAGTCAAACAAAACTGAGTGACTGAACTAAACTGATGCCTTTCTGTGGGGAATACTAGTTAAGTGAGGTGTAGACCCCATTTTATCCCTAGGTCTGTACACCACTGTATCTGGCTCTTGCTGGGGGCAACATTGTGTTCTCTCTTCGGATTTCAGTCTGAAGTAACAAGTAATTGGTCCTTTTATGTCCATTGTTGGGTAGATAATAAGTGTACCCATCTTTATTTTGACATGATAGCAGGTAATATTTAAGCATTATCAAATATATTGCATAAATCATTTATGATGCTAGGTAAGACATGTTGAGATTTGGGATGCTAAAATGTGGTTCCTTTTCATGAGAGAAAAGGAGAAAAGAAGAAATGACAAACGTGCAAGTCTTAATAATGTGTGTGACTATCTATTTAGTTCTTTTACATGTGCTGTTGTACCAATATTCTATTGCTGTTGTAATATGAGCACAGATTCAGTGGCTTAAGCAGAATGGATTCAGTATTGCACAGTTCCAGAGATCAGGGGTCCAAAATCAGTCTCATGAGTTCAGTCAAGGTACTGGCAGAGCTGGCCTCTGGGAGCTGTTGAGGGGAGGATCTGTTTAGTTGCTTTTTCAAGCTTCTAGAGACTTCCGACATCCTTGGGTCTTAGACTCTTCCTCCATCCTCAAATTCAGCAGCACAGTATTTTCCAATCTCTCTCTAGCCTCTCTCTCTGTCTCTGTCTCTTTCTTCACCCCTTCTAAGATTTCTAATTCTGCTCTTGCATCTTCTTCCCTCTCTTTCACTATCCATATTCCTGCCTCCCCACCATAAAGCAATCCAGGAAAACATCCCCATCTTAAGGTCCTTAATCTAATTATATTCCAAGTTCTGGCTTTGCCATGTAAGGTAACATTTCATGGGTTCTGGGGCTTAGAGCAGGGTCATCTTTGCAGGTTCATTGTTCAGCCTGCTATACTGTCTTATTGTATTTGTCAACTCTATGACTTAAGTCTTTTTTCCCCATTTAAGTCAAAGAAAGTAACTGTCAAGTTATTTGTCCAAGATCATTCAGCTTTTAAATGCTGTTTTTCTCCCTCTTATGTTGGTTCTGCCCAGTTGTTTTCTTTTTTCGAGTGATCTCCGAGCATGGAGATTTTTTCTAGCTGTAAAGGACTTATTTTAGTTATGTTGTTTACTATTGCTAGAGACATAAGAAAGCATAAGGCAATAACAAGCATGTATCTGACTTATCATTAGGCAATGCACTGCCATGGTAAGCAACATATTGACCACAAGAATGTTAGGAAGTTACATGAAAGATCATTCCCACAAGAAGCCACAAGGTTAAATCTGTCTGTGGCTGAATTTCCATTCTGGTGGACCCTGGAGGCAGGCCACCTGAGCTGAATCCTGGTTGTATGATCTTTCTGTGTGACCTTGGTAGTTCCTCTGATAATAGTTCTTCTACTTGATCTCTTACCAAGTGTAAGTGTCTTTCCAGCATTCACAATGGTACTCTGTTAAGAAGGTGACCAGGAGGTGGTCTTGCATTGAACTCTCATGACATACGGTCCTAACACTCAACAAATCAGCCGCCACCCTGGCCAAACCACTGACTCCGCTGAGGCTGGAGGGAGAGATTGCTGCTGGCCATGCCGATTCCTCAGTGCTCTCTGTAATAAATTCCCTCCTTCCTTGAAGCAGACAGACTGAACAGAGAAGCATTCCTCTTTATCTGCTGGAACAATGTGATGGGAAGTCCTGTGAAGCTCTTTTCACAAGCCCTCTCTCACCACGTTGGGAAGTTTGCTTTCAACACCAGAAAGGATAGTGTGAGGCAATGACATGGTGGCTCACCCAGCAGGACTCACCATGGACCCCAGTTGTCTGCTTCTGAGTTGGCACATGGAGTCCAGGACGAACCATCTCAGGGTGTATGCCTCTTGATGAAAACCGAATGGTGGCACTAGTGGTAAAGAACTTGCCTTCCAATGCAGGAGACATAAGAGATGCAAGTTTGATCCCTGGGTCAGGAAGATCCCCTGCGAGAGGGCATGGCAGCCCACTCCACTATTCTCGCCTGCAGAATCCCATGGACAGAGGAGCCTGGTGGACTACAGTCCATGGGGCTGCAGTCAGACACAACTGAAGCAACTGACCACAGTACACAGCACCAAAACCAAAGAGGGCTTCAAGAGGTCCAGAAGAATTCAAACCAGAAAGACTTTCTCATGACCATTCCTGAGAATGAAAGTAGCAATTTTAGAATCAATCAATGTTATCCATGATCTTTAGGTAGGATCATACACCCAGAAGAGACAGCAGAGGGTGAGAAGCCCAAAGCATGGCACAGTGTGTACAGTTTTCTTCAGATAGGCTGACCCCGCTTGCATCCTCAGGGGCTTTTGATGAAACTTGCCTCCCACTCCCACCCCATCCACTTTTTTTCTATTTTAATAATCACTTGTATAGTTTTTTCTTTGGCATCTCTTCCCTGATGAAGTCATTCTTGTATAATTCTTTGTCACTGCTTATTTCCATTTTCTTAAGTGATGAATTGCATACATGCTTTCCTCTGGTATCATTCTCTGGATGGAGATGAGATAGTTTCCATTCACCAGTTTTCTCAGCACTTCTTAGTGAAAGATCAGAAAATGTAGAAGATAACCCCGTGTTTTGCTTGGAAGCTGTAAGTATGAAGAGTTGAGACTTCATAAAAGAGTTCACGGTGTTTGCCATTCAAATGCATCAGAATGAAGCTCAGGAACCACTTTCACAGTTTACAGTGCAGTGTATCCTATTGATTGCTGCTTTCTCACAAAGCTCAGGGATTGGTCTCATTGAGAAATAAAAGGGTAAGGTATCTCAGGTGTGAAGCTCTTTTATCTGCTGGAAAAGGGGGCCTCTTTTCACCCCCGTTGGGAAGTTTGCTTTCAACACCAGAAAGGATAGTGTGAGGCAATGACATGGTGGCTCACCCAGCAGGACTCACCATGGACCCCAGTTGTCTGCTTCTGAGTTGGCACATGGAGTCCAGGACGAACCATCTCAGGGTGTATGCCTCTTGATGAAAACCAAATGGTGGCACTAGTGGTAAAGAACTTGCCTTCCAATGCAGGAGACATAAGAGATGCAAGTTTGATCCCTGGGTCAGGAAGATCCCCTGCGAGAGGGCATGGCAGCCCACTCCACTATTCTCGCCTGCAGAATCCCATGGACAGAGGAGCCTGGTGGACTACAGTCCATGGGGCTGCAGTCAGACACAACTGAAGCAACTGACCACAGTACACAGCACCAAAACCAAAGAGGGCTTCAAGAGGTCCAGAAGAATTCAAACCAGAAAGACTTTCTCATGACCATTCCTGAGAATGAAAGTAGCAATTTTAGAATCAATCAATGTTATCCATGATCTTTAGGTAGGATCATACACCCAGAAGAGACAGCAGAGGGTGAGAAGCCCAAAGCATGGCACAGTGTGTACAGTTTTCTTCAGATAGGCTGACCCCGCTTGCATCCTCAGGGGCTTTTGATGAAACTTGCCTCCCACTCCCACCCCATCCACTTTTTTTCTATTTTAATAATCACTTGTATAGTTTTTTCTTTGGCATCTCTTCCCTGATGAAGTCATTCTTGTATAATTCTTTGTCACTGCTTATTTCCATTTTCTTAAGTGATGAATTGCATACATGCTTTCCTCTGGTATCATTCTCTGGATGGAGATGAGATAGTTTCCATTCACCAGTTTTCTCAGCACTTCTTAGTGAAAGATCAGAAAATGTAGAAGATAACCCCGTGTTTTGCTTGGAAGCTGTAAGTATGAAGAGTTGAGACTTCATAAAAGAGTTCACGGTGTTTGCCATTCAAATGCATCAGAATGAAGCTCAGGAACCACTTTCACAGTTTACAGTGCAGTGTATCCTATTGATTGCTGCTTTCTCACAAAGCTCAGGGATTGGTCTCATTGAGAAATAAAAGGGTAAGGTATCTCAGGATGTTACAGTTTATAACATGCCAGGGGGCGCTAGTGATAAAGAACTTGTCTGCCCATAAAGGAGACTCGAGGGACGCAGGTTCAATCCCTGGGTTGGGAGGATCCCCTGGAGAAGGACATGGTAGCCCACTCCAGTCTTCTTGCCTGGAGAATTCCACGGACAGAGGAGCCTGGCGGCTACAGTCCATGGAGTCACAAAGAGTCAGACACGACTGAGGTGACTTAGCAAGCATCACAGTATGATGCTTATAGGTACTTTCAAGGAGAAATGAAAATCAGTTCTAGAAAAAAATATATAAGTAACCCTTAACTCATCAGCCCTGAAATATTTTCTGATGAGTCCTTTAGTTCGAATGGACGTGATCAGTACATATTTTCAAGGACTACAATGAGGATGGTGCTGTGAATGTACATTCTGGCTCCTTTAAGGAGAAATCAACAATTATAGGTGGAAAATCAAGGGCAAAGAGAAGGAAAACCGTCCTAGTCAATGTGCAGTCTTGATGCCTAATCAAGAGTGCCACAGCAGGAGGTTAGTAACAGGGGCTCAAAATAGCACTAGTGTTCATTCTTTAAAAAGTTACACATCAGGCTTCCCCTGGTGGTCCAGTGGGTAAGGACACCGCCTTGCAGTGCAGGGGGCGCCGGTTCGATCCCTGGCCTGGGAAGATCCCACGTGCCGCAGAGCGGCTGGACTGATGTGCCCAATCACCGAGCCGGAACTCTGGAGCGCATGCGCCCAGAGCCGGCGCTCTGCGACAACAGACGCCACCATGATGGGAGGCCCGCAGGAGCCAAGGAACAAAGACGCATGAAAATGGAGAAATGAAAGACCAATAGAAGTGGCCCGCCTGCTCCCCTCACTCCCCAACCCAATCACCGCCCAAAATAAATAAATAAATAAATTAATTAATTAATTAAAAATTAAAAAAAAAGTTACACATCATGTTCTAAATGAAAAAAGTGAAATACAGTTACAATAATTAATCAAACTGATTTTTAATTAATTAAATATATGCCAGTGCCTATTTATAGCATGTCAATAGAAAGGCTAGATGGTAAAACAGAATCTCCGGAAATTTCCTCCCTTTAAGACATTTGAACAAAACCCCCCAAACTAATGCCCATGGTCAGGAAGTCACTCACCTGTCTTGTTGGAGAAACAGTGGGAAACATTTATATTATTCCAGAGTATCACGAGCTAATCTTTGTTGATAATGCTGTTGTTGTTGAGTCACTCAGTCATGTCTGACTCTTTGTGATCCCCTGGACTGTAGCCTGAGGCTCCGCTGTTCATGGGATTCTCTAGGCAAGAATTCTGGAGTGTGTTGCATTTCCTTCTCCAAGGGATCTTTCTGACCCAGGGACTGAAACAATGTCTCTTACGTCTTCTGCATTGGCAGGTGGATTCTCCTTACTGCTGAGCCACCAGGAAAGCCTGCTGATAACACTTCAGAAGCACATACACACACACACACACACACACACAAATAGAAGTTGCACCTTCAGGAAAGTACCTGGTTGTGATATTTTTAGGCTCTGAAAGTTTCAGTTTTCCTTGGAGATTGTCTATTTTTTATACCCTGTGATGCAAGGTTTTGATGCTGACAAGACTATATTAGGCAAAAAGTAATCTAAAGGAAATACTCATGTAAGATCAACATCACTTGATAAGAGGAAAATAGACCCAATGCCAAAGAGTTCCAGAATCAGCTCTCTGGTCGCAGTCTCCATGCTTCCGGTATGGGTCACACACAGGAGGAAATGTGTTCCTGCCCCCAAGTCAAAGTCAAATGTTGAGTCTCCTGGGATTACATTCATATCTTATTTCCCGTAGATTTCACCGACTCTGGGCGCATGCGCCCAGAGCCGCGCTCTGACAACAGACGCCACCATGAAGGCCAGGAGCCAAGGAACAAAGACGCATGAAAATGGAGAAATGAAAGACCAATAGAAGTGGCCCGCCTGCTCCCCTCACTCCCCAACCCAATCACCGCCCAAAATAAATAAATAAATAAATAAATTAATTAATTAAAAATTAAAAAAAAAGTTACACATCATGTTCTAAATGAAAAAAGTGAAATACAGTTACAATAATTAATCAAACTGATTTTTAATTAATTAAATATATGCCAGTGCCTATTTATAGCATGTCAATAGAAAGGCTAGATGGTAAAACAGAATCTCCGGAAATTTCCTCCCTTTAAGACATTTGAACAAAACCCCCAATCTAATGCCCATGGTCAGGAAGTCACTCACCTGTCTTGTTGGAGAAACAGTGGGAAACATTTATATTATTCCAGAGTATCACGAGCTAATCTTTGTTGATAATGCTGTTGTTGTTGAGTCACTCAGTCATGTCTGACTCTTTGTGATCCCCTGGACTGTAGCCTGAGGCTCCGCTGTTCATGGGATTCTCTAGGCAAGAATTCTGGAGTGTGTTGCATTTCCTTCTCCAAGGGATCTTTCTGACCCAGGGACTGAAACAATGTCTCTTACGTCTTCTGCATTGGCAGGTGGATTCTCCTTACTGCTGAGCCACCAGGAAAGCCTGCTGATAACACTTCAGAAGCACATACACACACACACACACACACACACAAATAGAAGTTGCACCTTCAGGAAAGTACCTGGTTGTGATATTTTTAGGCTCTGAAAGTTTCAGTTTTCCTTGGAGATTGTCTATTTTTTATACCCTGTGATGCAAGGTTTTGATGCTGACAAGACTATATTAGGCAAAAAGTAATCTAAAGGAAATACTCATGTAAGATCAACATCACTTGATAAGAGGAAAATAAACCCAATGCCAAAGAGTTCCAGAATCAGCTCTCTGGTCGCAGTCTCCATGCTTCCGGTATGGGTCACACACAGGAGGAAATGTGTTCCTGCCCCCAAGTCAAAGTCAAATGTTGAGTCTCCTGGGATTACATTCATATCTTATTTCCTGTAGATTTAATCACGGGTAGTCCAGGATACCTGATAATGGAGAAAAAAGCATTTTGGACTCACTACCATGGGAAGGTATTGATTTTCTGTGTTTAATAGTTTATCACCATGAGCGCAGTCACAGATTAAAAACCCTCCTGTGGCCTTAAGGCTGTTTGCTGAATCAAGACAGCCACGAGTGTTTCTAACAAAGGAGCTTTAGAATTTTCTTTATGTATGTTTTCAAACAGTGTTGCTCTCTGGAGTTTTCCCTTTTAAAGTTGTCTGAGAATCCTCAGAATTTTAGGAAACTTTGTCCATGTGTTTCTCTAGAAGAATCCCCTGATCTATTTTTGGCCATTTAATGTATGTATGTTACTGGATAGGGAAAGTTCCTTCCCCCCCAGTGTACGTTTTCTGTGAATGTGCAAGTGTGTAGGACTATATGATATACTCAGGAATGAAACATAAGAAATATTAGAGATAATTCCATATATATAAACCTGTTCATAAACTGTGAAATTAAAATAAAGATTTTATATGTATTTTTTCCATTAAATATAGGATTATGAAAGAGAAAAACAAATATTGTATTTTAACAGATATATATGGAATCCAGAAAATGGTATTCATGAACCTCTTTGTAGGGAAGGAATGGAGACTCAGAGGTAGAGAATGGACTTGCAGACCCAGTGGGGGAGGAAGAGCCTGGGACAAATACAGGAAGTAGCATCGACATATATACACTAGCAGGTGCAAGCCAGTAGATGGTAAGTTGCTGTCTAGCACAGGGAGCTCAAGCCTGTGCTCTGTGATGTCCTAGAGGGGAGGGAAAGGCTGGGGGAAGGGAGGCTCAGGAGGGAGGGAATACATGTATAATCATGGCTGATTTGCTCTTGGACGGCAGAAACCAAGAACAACTTTGTAAAGCAGTTTTCCCTGTGTTAAAAATAAACTTAAAAAATAAAATTAAAGAGGAAGATATTACGTATAAAAAATAAAAAAGAAACAGGTAAAATGGGTCACTTTGTTCAATATAGTGGAATAAATGTAAAAAAATATATACAGGATTATAAAGGCTCTGGAAGGCCCTGCTTCTCCGACATACTCTTCTTTAAGTATCTGTCATGTGGCCCAGGGAAGAGACTCGTATTTTAGTCATAGACGGCAGGCCCCTGTGTCTTTGGGCTTACATTCCAGTGGCAGGAAACAGGTCACCACTGTCCTAGGCAGGATTCTCATAGGAAGATACAAAAAATATAATATATGACGGTGTTAAGTGGGGTGGGCAGAGGGACACACTGGAGAGGCCAGTCAGGGGTTCTCTGGGGATGTGACAGCTGGGTTGTAACTTGAATCCGCAGGCGAAGCAGCCTTGTGAGGACAGCCTGGCCAGGGCCTGCAGCAGGAGTGGGCCTGTGGATGTCCAGACTCAGCACCCAGACTGGCCTATGAAAGAGCGTAAAGTGAGTGGAATGGTTGGGTAAGAGAGGAGCGTGGAGGGGGAGGCAGGAGCAGACGCCAGATCACACACTGGGCCTCACAGGGGTATTTCACACTTGGGGTTTTATTATATATGGAGTTGGAAATCACTGAAGGGTTTTAAGTAAAGCAGTGTCATGAACTGGCTAGCATTGTTTTTATTTTGATTTTTTTATTGAAGTATAGTTACTTTACAATGTTGTGCTAGTTTGGGCCGTACAGCAAAGTGATAGAGCTACATCGACATTCTTTTTCTCCCCCATTACGGTTTATCAAAGGACATTGAACAGAGTTCTCTGTGCTGTCCAGTAGGACCTTGTTTATCCAATCAATATATATACTAGTTTGCATCTACTAATTCCAAATTCTCAAACCTTCCTTCCCCCACAGACCTCCCCTTTGGCAACTACAAGTCTGTTCTCTATGTCTGTGAGTCTGTTTTTGTTTCGTAAATAAGTTCATTAATATCACTTTTTGGGTTCCAGATATAAGCAGTATTGGACAATATTTGTCTGTGTCTGATTTACATCACTTAGTATGATAATCTCTAGGCTTATCCTTGTTACTGCAAATGGCATTATTTCATTCTTTTTATGACTGAGTAATATTCCATTGTATATATGTATCACATCTTTATCCATTCATCTGTTGATGGACATTTAGGCTGTTTCCATGTCTAGCCATTGTGGTTAGTGTTGCTGTGAATATAGGGGTGTATGTATCTTCTTGAATTATAGTTTTTTGACTAATGTTCTTAAAGGATCCCTCTGGCTACTGATGGAGAATGGATTGGAGAAGGAAGAAGTGCAGGCAGGGTGAGCTCTTGTAAGCTTGGCAATAGTCTAGACCTGGGCTTCCCCTGGTGGTCCAGTGGGTAAGGACACCGCTTTGCAGTGCAAGGGGCACCGGTTCGATCCCTGGCCTGGGAAGATCCCACGTGCCGCGGAGCAGCTGGACCCATGTGTCCAATTACTGAGCCGGAGCTCTGGAGCGCATGCGCCCAGAGCCAGCGCTCTGCAGTGACAGACGCCACCGCGATGGGAGGCCCACAGGAGCCAAAGAACAAAGATGGATGAAAATAGAGAAATGAGAGACCAATGGAAGTGGCCCACCCACGCCCCTCCCTCCCCAACCCAACCCCCACCCAAAATAAAAAAAAAAAATAGTCTAGACCTGAGCCGAGAACAGCCTGGGTCAGAGCGGACATATTCATTATGAAATGAAACCAGAGATTACTGTTGGGTTACGTGTTGGGTGAAAAGAAAAGAAAACAATCAAGAAAAATTCCTAAATTAAATCTCCAGCAATTGGATCATGATTTCTGTCCAGCATTGTTTTATTTTGATTTTATTGAAGTATAGTTACTTTACAATGTTGTGCTAGTTTGGGCCGTACAGCAAAGTGATAGAGCTACATCGACATTCTTTTTCTCCCCCATTACGGTTTATCAAAGGACATTGAACAGAGTTCTCTGTGCTGTCCAGTAGGACCTTGTTTATCCAATCAATATATATACTAGTTTGCATCTACTAATTCCAAATTCTCAAACCTTCCTTCCCCCACAGACCTCCCCTTTGGCAACTACAAGTCTGTTCTCTATGTCTGTGAGTCTGTTTTTGTTTCGTAAATAAGTTCATTAATATCACTTTTTGGGTTCCAGATATAAGCAGTATTGGACAATATTTGTCTGTGTCTGATTTACATCACTTAGTATGATAATCTCTAGGCTTATCCTTGTTACTGCAAATGGCATTATTTCATTCTTTTTATGACTGAGTAATATTCCATTGTATATATGTATCACATCTTTATCCATTCATCTGTTGATGGACATTTAGGCTGTTTCCATGTCTAGCCATTGTGGATAGTGCTGCTGTGAATATAGGGGTGTATGTATCTTCTTGAATTATAGTTTTTTGACTAATGTTCTTAAAGGATCCCTCTGGCTACTGATGGAGAATGGATTGGAGAAGGAAGAAGTGCAGGCAGGGTGAGCTCTTGTAAGCTTGGCAATAGTCTAGACCTGGGCTTCCCCTGGTGGTCCAGTGGGTAAGGACACCGCTTTGCAGTGCAAGGGGCACCAGTTCGATCCCTGGCCTGGGAAGATCCCACGTGCCGTGGAGCAGCTGGACCCATGTGTCCAATTACTGAGCCGGAGCTCTGGAGCGCATGCGCCCAGAGCCAGCGCTCTGCAGTGACAGACGCCACCACGATGGGAGGCCCACAGGAGCCAAAGAACAAAGATGGATGAAAATAGAGAAATGAGAGACCAATGGAAGTGGCCCACCCACGCCCCTCCCTCCCCAACCCAACCCCCACCCAAAATAAAAAAAAAAAAATAGTCTAGACCTGAGCCGAGAACAGCCTGGGTCAGAGCGGACATATTCATTATGAAATGAAACCAGAGATTACTGTTGGGTTACGTGTTGGGTGAAAAGAAAAGAAAACAATCAAGAAAAATTCCTAAATTAAATCTCCAGCAATTGGATCATGACTGATGTACCACTTCTTAGATGCCAGAGTCTTTGAGAACGATGTTGATCGGGGGTTGGGAGTGGAGTAAAGTCAAGAGCTGAGCTTTAAACAGTTAAGTTTGAGATCCCCATTCTATGTCCGGGAGGAGATGCCAAGCTGGCAGTTGTAGCTAAAATACGGAGCTGAAAATGCGAGTGTGGAAGTCGGTAGTGTACGTGTGTGCAAAGTCGCTTCAGTCGTGTCTGACTCTGCGACCCTGTGAACTGCAGCCTGCCAGGCTCTCTGTCCATGGAATTCTTCTGGCAAGAGCACTGGCGTGGTTGCTGTGCCCTCTCCTAGGGAATCTTCCTGGCACAGGGATTGAATCCGGATCTCTAAGTCTTCGGCACTGGCAGGTGGGCCCTTTACCACTAGTGCCACCTGGGAAGCCCCTCATTCATGTGTAGTCAGCCTTTAAAGGACAAAATGAGGTCTCCTAGGGAGAGATTAGGGTTCAAAAAGATAAAAATGTCCAGGATCAACCACCAAAGCACACCAACATTTGAGAAAAGATAAAGGGAAAAGACTGAGCCATTCACTGGGGAAGATCACCCATCGTTTGAGAGAGAAGCCAGAGAATGTGGCTCAGTAGAAGCCAAAGAGGCATCTCGGGGGCCAGCGGGACTCAACGTGGTCAGCCGGTGAGTCCCAGAAGCAGAGTGTGGAGATATGAGCACCAGCCTTGGCCTCATGGCGGTCACCTGGGCAGAGGGGTTAAATTAAACAGGAGGTGAGGAAGGGCACCAGTGAGCACTGACAACTCCTTTGGTGCATGTACCAGGAAGGAGGAGCCAAAAATGTTCCTCTTTTACCATTTAGCTTTTCTACTGTCCTGATATAAACAGACATTTGTGTATATTTAATGAATTAAGAGTCTGCTTGATTAATTATTGTAACAGTGTGGCCAAGACTTTTTAAAATTAATTACTTTGGGGCTGCACTGGGTCTTCATTGCTTTGCTTGGGCATTTTCTCATTGCAGCGAGTGGAGGCCACTCTTCCTTGGGGTGCACGGGCTTCTCATTGCAGTGGCTTCTCTTGTTGCAGAGCGCAGGCTCAAGGGCACGTGGGCTTCAGTATTTGCGGTGTGCAGGCTTCGTGGCTCCCCAGCAGGTGGAATCTTCCTGGACCAGGGATTGAACTTGTGCCCCTTGCATAGACAGGCAGATGCTTAACCACGGGACCCTCAGGGAAGAACCTGGTCAAGACAGTCATTTAGCCAGGATGGAAAGCAGTGATGTATTACGTGTCTCACTGTGCCGTCTCTGGCAGTACATTTGAAGCTATTTACAGCTTGTGCTGTATGACCTTGGCTTCCCTGGTGGCTCAGATGGTGAAGAATTGTGGGCACCCTCGTGGCAGCTGCATTCACCTCCAGATGAAGGGACTCGGGCGCGTTTTCCGGAGGTGGTCACCCTTCTGCCAGGCCTGCCTGGAGCCCACCCCTGAAAGCGGACTGTGACGCCCTTGGCGGCAGGAGCTGTCTATTATTTCATTAGTTTCCTCTATCTTCTTGGAACCAGGTACAGCTTTCTGCATGGAGTAGGCTAGGGCGTGTACCAATGACACATCTCACAAGATGCATCAGTATACTCTGAACTATCTCTATTTCCCTCCCCACTTCCTGTTGTTTCTAAGTTCAACCTTTATCATGCAAGTGTTGATTCTGTAGCTATATGGAAGTAGTTGGGCTTCCCTAGGGGTTCAGTGGTAAAGAATCTGCCTGCCGTGCTGGAAACCCAAGTTCCATCTCTGGTCTGGGAAGATCCCCTGGAGGCGGAAAGGGCACCCCACTCCAGTATTCTTGCCTGGAGAATTCCGTGGACAGGGGAGCCTGCTGGGCTAGAGTCCATGGCGTTGCAAAGGGGGAGATACAACGAAGCGACTAAGCAGAAGCAGCAGCATGGCAGGAGTTGGTTTAACTTTGTTATTACCAATTGTCCTCAGCCGGGGCCCTCTGCCACTTTACTCCTCATGGTTAAGAGCAACCCCTGGTCTCTGTGTGTTCATGCACCATCTTGATTTACTGCTCTTGCATCTTTCCTTCTGTCTCTGCTGAGTTCTCCGTGCTTAAATGTTCTTACATGTCAGGTTTGAACAAACCTATGTGCTGTCAGACATGTCTTTCCCTCATGAGACTCACTTACATGGTTACTCAGGAAAAGTAAGAATTGGCCACATTAAATCTTCAGAAAGAATCATCAACAGACTTGGCAATTTCCTGTTCTTCCAGGCCCATATACCTCTCCCCAAAAGTTTCTAGTGTAATTTTGGCTGAAATATGTCTATGAATGTGTGTTATTTTAGCTTCATTGTCCTAGAAGGGATCAACATCTTTGCAGGAGAGAGCTTACACACACATATTGTGTGTGTGTGTGTGTGTGTGTGTGTGTTATGAATGATGAAATTTTTATGTCAGAGATAAAATACAAATGTGAGATCACCCAGCCTGTTAAGCCGATCCAAATCTGATGGAGAATGTGCTTTTAAACTAGCCTGTCTTGAAATGCTTGGCTCATGTATGCAATTGTGATAACAATTTTCAGGATAATGGGTCTTTAAGACAGAGTTTAGTTTTGATACTGATGGATACAGCATTGAATATAATTACTATTTCTGATCTTTTCTGATGAATTCTATTATAAAGCTGAGAAAAAAATGTTTGGGGGGAATATTTAGGAGTGGGTCCTCTGAAGGATGGGGCAGCCCACATGTCAGCAACAGATTCTCCTCTTTAAAAGGGACCCAGAGCTGGAGGAGCTCAGAACTTGGTCTGAAGATGTGATCGTTTCAAAGGATTGAGCTTTTTGAAGAGCTGTGAGCGGGATTTTGAATGCTTACTGAAAAACAGAGGGGGCTGCGTTCATTATGGAGCCGTGTACTTCATCAGCTGATATACGTGAACATAAAACGTGACAGCTGTACACCAGAGAGAACTGAGCGATCTCCCAGAGGTGCTGGTGAATAATGAAAACCCATCTTCAGCTTGCCTTTAAATAAACTTTGCTTTTTATATGCGTCCATGAAAAATGTTCCTATCATTTCCCATGTAGATTAGCATTTATAGCAACTGTCTTCTGCCTTTGATGACATCATGATTTTATTTTATTTTGCTGAGAAGTGAGCAATAAGAGACTGAGGGCTTGGTGGAACCCATCAAGCATATTGTCATGCCAGAAAAGAGAAATACCCATTCTAAGATATTTTATGGGCATTTT
The DNA here is from genome assembly GCA_022376925.1 of Tragulus kanchil. Classification (NCBI taxonomy): domain Eukaryota; kingdom Metazoa; phylum Chordata; class Mammalia; order Artiodactyla; family Tragulidae; genus Tragulus; species Tragulus kanchil. The sequence goes on along the minus strand of JAIOJX010000004.1, from coordinate 161,613,296 downwards.
CTCTAGAGAAGGATAGGTTTAATCACTTCGTGTCTCATATTGTTTTTTACTGGTGAAAGAGAGTGGCAGGCTGGATTGTCCTCTAAATCTTAAGAAATGGCTAATACAGCCCTCCAGCTGAGAAAGAATTTGGAACAGTTGCTTTTCTAATGCTTCAGAGAAAGTTCTATACTTTCTCACTGTTCAGCTTTTATTCATTGAAGTGAGATGGGCAGAGAGGTGAGAACTTTGAAAATCAAATGCTATCAGCTATGTCCTCAGAGTCACTTACTCCTTCCAAGAAGGAGCCAGGTCTGATGCTCTGTCCCCATCCTCCTGGATGCTGCTCTGGCCCCTAGAAGGCTGGAAGCCCCTGCACCCTGACAGGTGCTCAGGTGGGGAGTCCACACTTGTCAGGAATGTGGCTTGTGGCTTTGTATGTCCTGAGAGAGCCAAACTGCCCGTTCCATCTGCCCTAGGATTCCCACGCTCTGTGAATCCATGTCTAGTGCATTGTACTCGAATTGGAGTATAGAAAATGTAGACCAAAACCACAGAAATTATTCCAAATCACAAACTTAAAGAATAACATAATCATAGTGTAAGATGTGAATCTGCAGTTTTCTCTTTCTGCTGAGTGATCTCTCTGTGTTCTGTTATATTATGATATTTCTATTACCATATATTAAGTTTTTAGGCCAAGTCTGTTTTATCCAGGAATGTGTTTCTATGCTTTTGTTCTGATCATTTCACATCGTAATTGCTATAATTTGCAGTTGTTGTGTGTGTTAGTTGCTCAATCATGTCCGGATCTCTGTGACCCCATGGACTGCAGCCAGTCAGGCTCCCCGTCCATGGAATTCTCTAGGCAAGGATACTGGAGTGGGTTGACATGCCCTCCTCCAGGGAATCTTCCCAACCCAGGGATGGAACCTGGGTCTCCTGCATTGCAGGCAGATTCCTCCCCACTAAGCCATCAGGAAAGTCCTAATATAGAGAGAGGGAGATAGGTAGGTAGGTAGGTAGATAGATAGATAGATAGATAGACAGATATAGATGTATAGATATAGATAGATGTAGATATGTATTTGAGACTCCATGGACTGTAGCTCACCAGGCTTCTCTGTTCATGGAGTTTTTCACAAGAATACTGGAGAGGCTGCCACTTCCTCCTCTTTGTGCTCTTGAGAAGAGGCTATTTTCTTTTCAGCATGACTTTTGCTTCTTTATAAGCAGTATGAAGGGATATTATTGGGATGCATGTGTATCTTGGGCTTCCCTGGTACCTCAAATGGTAAAGAATCTGCCTGCAGTGCAAGAGACATGGGTTCAGTCCCTGGTTTGGGAAGATCCCTTGGAGAAGGAAATGGCTTCCTACTCCAGTATTCTTGCCTGGAGAAGCCCATGGACAGAGGATCCTGGCGAGCTACAGTCCATGGGGTTGCAAAGAGTCAGATACAACTGAAGCAACTTAGCATGCCTGCATGTGTTTATCTTGTATGCAGACACTCAGAAAATTCTCTGTTCATTCTTACTAGTGCTTTCTTCCTGAATTCACATATGATAGTCACTTTCATGTTACACTGTATGTTTTCTGTCTTTAATTTTATACATTGTCTGATGTCAAAAACTTCCAGTATTGCATTGAATGATGTCATTCTATTGGGCAGTTTTCTTAATGTGTGAGATTACATGAAATGTCATCATTTTGTCTTTTATAATTAAATACACAAACCTTTTTTTTTTTTTAATTTAATTATTTGGGGGGGCGGGTTGGGGAGGGAGGGGGACGGGCAGGCCACTTCTATTGGTCTTTCGTTTGTCCATTTTCATCCATCTTTGTTCTTTGGCCCGCGTGGGCCTCCCATCGCAGTGGCCTCCATTGTCGCAGAGCACTGGCTTTGGGCGCATGCGCTCCAGAGCTCCGGCTCGGTAATTGGACACATTGGTCCAGCCGCTCTGCGGCACGTGGGATCTTCCCAGGCCAGGGATCGAACCTGCACCCCTTGAATTGCAAGACAGTGTCCTTACCCATTGGAGCACCAGGGAAGCCCTGACAAACCTTTTAAATATATTTTTTCTACCTTCATGAACATTTCTCTTTTAAACCATGACTTTGTTTTCCTCTCTCTGGTTCATGGCAGGCACCCTCTCTGTTCCTACCCACCAGGCACACACACTTCAGAGTCCTCTTTGCTCCATATTTATGCTACTCAGTTTTAATTAAGTTTGTCACACGTTTTCAGCCATTCTATCTGATCAACGGCTCTCAATGTACTAATTCTGCCTCCATCTTTTCTTGGGTTATAGGCTTGTTTTCATTCATACCGTAGACTCGGGATGTCCAAGCCCCATGTTTTCCCAGGCCACGCACTTGTTTGTCGTCTTCTCTATTTCTGTGAGTGACTCTCCCCTTCTCATGCTCAGCCTCAGCCCACACTTAAGCCTCCCTTCTCTGGGCTTTCTCCATTGCATCTCCTCCTGTCAGGCCAGCTGCTCTGCTGTGTTGTTTGCATTTGCCGTTCTCACCGCCACCTCGAGTTTAAGTTGTCGCTGCAGCCTGCCTTCATCAGATTCATGCCATGCTAATCCTTGAAAGGCACGGTCAGTATCTGGGCAAAGCTGAGCCTGTGAACATGATGAGCTGGTAAATAATGCAGTGCCCTTGACAGCCGCTCTTTGAGCTGTTTGTAAGAGGCAGTATTGCCTAACTGTGCATGGGGCTGTGCTTCCTCATGGCTGGCTTTGAATCCCTTGACACCCCTTGATACCTGCGTGACTCAAGGAAAGTTATGTAACCTTTCTAGTCTTGGTTCCTCATCTGTACAATGGGTGTGTCAGTCCACTTGGGTTGCTGTAACAAGATACCATGAGTGAAGTGGCTTGTAAACAACAGAAATTGGATGCTGTTGTTCTGGAGGCTGGAAGTCCACATTCAGGGGGCCAGCGTGATCAGATTCTGGTGCAGACTGCTGCAGGTTGCAGACAGCAGACTTCTTGTTTCTGCGTGTGGGTGAAGGGATATCTCCTGAGTCTCTTCTGGAAGGACACGCATCCCAGCTGTGGAAGGGTTTCATGACCTGCACCCTTGAATTGCAAGACAGTGTCCTTACCCATTGGAGCACCAGGGAAGCCCTGACAAACCTTTTAAATATATTTTTTCTACCTTCATGAACATTTCTCTTTTAAACCATGACTTTGTTTTCCTCTCTCTGGTTCATGGCAGGCACCCTCTCTGTTCCTACCCACCAGGCACACACACTTCAGAGTCCTCTTTGCTCCATATTTATGCTACTCAGTTTTAATTAAGTTTGTCACACGTTTTCAGCCATTCTATCTGATCAACGTCTCTCAATGTACTAATTCTGCCTCCATCTTTTCTTGGGTTATAGGCTTGTTTTCATTCATACCGTAGACTCGGGATGTCCAAGCCCCATGTTTTCCCAGGCCACGCACTTGTTTGTCGTCTTCTCTATTTCTGTGAGTGACTCTCCCCTTCTCATGCTCAGCCTCAGCCCACACTTAAGCCTCCCTTCTCTGGGCTTTCTCCATTGCATCTCCTCCTGTCAGGCCAGCTGCTCTGCTGTGTTGTTTGCATTTGCCGTTCTCACCGCCACCTCGAGTATAAGTTGTCGCTGCAGCCTGCCTTTCATCAGATTCATGCCATGCTAATCCTTGAAAGGCACGGTCAGTATCTGGGCAAAGCTGAGCCTGTGAACATGATGAGCTGGTAAATAATGCAGTGCCCTTGACAGCCGCTCTTTGAGCTGTTTGTAAGAGGCAGTATTGCCTAACTGTGCATGGGGCTGTGCTTCCTCATGGCTGGCTTTGAATCCCTTGACACCCCTTGATACCTGCGTGACTCAAGGAAAGTTATGTAACCTTTCTAGTCTTGGTTCCTCATCTGTACAATGGGTGTGTCAGTCCACTTGGGTTGCTGTAACAAGATACCATGAGTGAAGTGGCTTGTAAACAACAGAAATTGGATGCTGTTGTTCTGGAGGCTGGAAGTCCACATTCAGGGGGCCGACGTGATCAGATTCTGGTGCAGACTGCTGCAGGTTGCAGACAGCAGACTTCTTGTTTCTGCGTGTGGGTGAAGGGATATCTCCGGAGTCTCTTCTGGAAGGACACGCATCCCAGCTGTGAGAACTGTGCTTTCATGACCTAGTCACACCCAATACAGCCCACTTCCTCAAGTGGAGGCTATTTCAATATGTGCATACTAGGGAGACACAAAGCATCAGACACAGTGAAGGAACAATGGCATTCCCTACATCTGTAAAATTATGGTCATCTTACTCGTTTCTGGTATCACTGAGCAAGGGCGTGTTCTCAGTCAGTGTGTGTGTGTGAGTGTGTGTGTACGTGCACTCCCCCCTCCATTTATACAAACACACATATGTGCATATACATTTACTATTATATTGGTTCCAGAGAATTGTTATTTCGGACTGTGAATTGTAAATCATCATCACTAGGTTCAAACATATCTTTATTACTCAAAATAGGAGCCATTACAATCAACATGTTTTTGCCAATGATCAATAAATTTGTTTCTTCCTGTAGTGTAAAAATCCATGCTTTGGGATTTGATAAACTCCTGGAAAGCATTTTTTACATCCTATTGTCTCTGGAAGTGCTTATCCTGCCAAACGTTGTAAGATGCTTGAACAAAGGGTAGTCAGTTGGCGAGAGGTCAGGGGAATGTGGAGGAAGAGGCAAACACTCACAGCCCCGTCGGTTCAGTGTTTGAAGGGCTGGCCGTGTGGTGTGTGGTCAGCAGTGGCTGTAAGGAAGAGCGAGGCCCTTGCTGTTGACTGCTGCTGGCTGTAGGTGCTGCAGGTTTGGGTGTGTCTCCTCAATTTGCTGAGCAAACTTCTCAGATGTAATGGTTTCACCAGGATTCAGAAAGCTGTCATGGATCAGATGGACAACAGGCTACCCAACAGTGACTGTAAACCTTTTGGGTGCAAGTCTGGCTTGGGGAGGTGCTTTGAAGCTTCTTGGTCCAGCCACTGAGCTGGTCCTCACCAGGTGTCCCATGAAGCCCACTTTTGGTAGCACATCACTATCCTATTGAGAAATGGTTCATTGTTGCATACAATAAGAGATAACACTTCAAAAAATCATTATTTTTATTTTCAGTCAGCTCATGAGGCACCCATTTATCAAGCTTTGTCACCTTTCCAAATTGCTTCAAAAGCCAAACTACCATAAAATAGTCGATACCGTGTTCTTGGGCAACTTCTCTTGGAGTTGTAAGAGGATCCGCTTCGATGATGCTCTCGTTGGTCCATGTCGCCTACTGATGGCCAGCCACTGCACTCCTCGTGTGCAAGGCTCTCACCAACTTTGTGAGATTCCTTGAACCATCACTACACTGTACACTTGTTAGCAGTTTCTGGGCCAAAAGTACTGTTGATATTTTGAGTTATATCTGCTGCTTTATGACCCATTTTGAACTCAAAACAAAAGTTGCTCAAATTTTCTTTTTGCCTAACATCATTTCCATGTTCTAAAATAAACATAAAATAAATAGAAAGTAATTTGTCATTAGCAAAAAGTAAAAGTAAAATAATAAATGAGCATCAAAATGATGTACAACATAAGCACGTTTATTTAAGAAAAGGAGAATGACACCTGGTTAACCCGGTTACCAGCCAACAAATTTCCAACCATACACATTACTTTCTCTCTAGTAATATCTTTATTGGTTTTCCCAGGTGACTTACTGCTAAAGAACACACCTGTAGGAGAAACAGGAGACACAGGTTCAATCCCTGAATCAGAAAGATCACCTGGAGGAGGGCATGGCCACCTACTCCAGTATTCTTGCTTGGAAAATCCCAGGGACAGAGGAGCTTGGCGGGCTACAGTCCAGGCATCACAAAGTCGGGTACAACTGAGCAACTGAACATACACACACAATATCTTTATCCTCAACTTCTTTAAAGTCATCATTTAGAGACATTTCTTTATACTGAAAAAAATAAGAAAATGATAAAGTACTTGAGTTATAAGTCTGATTTTTTGTTTATTCAGTGATAGGCAGCCCAGTTATTCATGTTAGACTCACACCTATGCTGCTAACATATCATTACTAAAGAGGCGAGAAGTTTTAAAAGCTTCTGGAAAGAAAAAAACAAGCATAATTACTGTGGGATAAGTCAGATCTACATTTCTCATCATCAACACCAGATATTTAAAAACAGTGGAGCAGAATCTTAAAAATACCTCAGAGAAGTGTTTTGCAGCTGGCTCACTTTGTATGCCAACTCAAAGTGCCATTCATAAATGGACACTGTGATTTTCAAGCACACATCACATAGACTCAAAAAATGCAAGTGCCATAAAGATATAGTGATGTGGAAATTTGAAGATTTCTATAGTGAAACAAACAAAAATAAATTCAAACAAAAAAAGGAGATAAGAGAAACTTTGTGAGTCAAGAAACTGGTAAAACTTGAGAACTCTGAGTAATGAGACTAAATAATTATAGTTGCCTAATATAAAAATAGCACTATTAATTAAAATAGCAAGAAGAATAAAATTCTACCATTTTAAAATTCAGAAGATTTCAGCTTGGGAGGTGTATGGTTGAGGCTCTCTTATCTAGAAAAACTGATTTTGTTTAAAAAGTAACATTTAAAAATGGGAAATTGGGGGGCTTCCCTGGTAGCTCAGTGGTAAAGAGCTTGCCTGCCAATACGGGAGACACGGGTCCAATCCCTGATCCGAGAAGATTCCCACATGCTGCGGAGCAACCAAGCCCATGAGCCACAACTATTGAGCCTGTGCTCTGGAGCCTCGGAGCCACAGCTATTGAGTCCATGAGCCGCAACTACTGAAGCCCATGAGCCCTAGAGCCTGAGTTCTACAAGAGAAACTACCACAACAAGAAGCCTGCTCACCTCAGCTAGAGAGTAGCCCCCACTCCTTGCAACTAGAGAAACGCCTGTGGCAGCAGTGAAAACCCAGAATAGCCAAAAATAAATAAATAAAAATAACAATATTATTTTAAAAATGGGAACTTGCTTATCCTATTGCTGCTTTCAGTCATATTGAATATTTTTAATTTCCAATAGAGTTAAATTTTTCCAATAGAGTTAGATTTTTATATTCATTGAAGCAGATCATGTATTAAATTTGAAAAACTCTTGTAAGCAGTAATTCAAAATTCATTCCAAAGGAAAAGGGCATTGCTTATATAAATTTCAGCCAGCAATAATTATGCAGTTTCATACATACTACTCAGTCTTTCTTCCATCCAGAAGCAATAAAATCTCTGTTTAAGAACCAGGTAAATAGTGCTTATTACATTCAAGCTGTGAAAGTCGGAATCCCATGAAGCAGGTTATTCATTTCACTGTTATTGGTGCCTGCATTTACATCTTTCGTCCAAGGGAACTGAGTTCTTTATAAATAACACGCATCGCACGCTCCATAGGTACCTCACACTCTGGTGCTATAGCCATGCATAACTAGGGCAGGGAATCATTGAGATTTTAGCGGGAGCCTGTGCAGTGGACCGTTTCACTCAGCTTCCTAAAGGCAATAGCTTTCATTTGGGAACACTGTGCTCCCGGGAGCAGTTTCCTTAACCTCCACATGTCCCAGGGTCACCCGCCTCCTGAGGCATTCCACCTGGAGCTTTCCTCTGTGAAAGGTTACTGTAGGAAAGCCAGGTGCCCTCAGGAGAGGCCCTCCATTTGAACCAGAGTCCCCAACCCCCCGGGGGGTGCACCTTTCAGCTCTAATGTGGGACTTCCTGGTAGCTCAGTGGTAAAGAGCTTGCCTGCCAATACGGAGACACGGGTCCAATCCCTGATCCGAGAAGATTCCCACATGCTGCGGAGCAACCAAGCCCATGAGCCACAACTATTGAGCCTGTGCTCTGGAGCCTCGGAGCCACAGCTATTGAGTCCATGAGCCGCAACTACTGAAGCCCGTGAGCCCTAGAGCCTGAGTTCTACAAGAGAAACTACCACAACAAGAAGCCTGCTCACCTCAGCTAGAGAGTAGCCCCCACTCCTTGCAACTAGAGAAACGCCTGTGGCAGCAGTGAAAACCCAGAATAGCCAAAAATAAATAAATAAAAATAACAATATTATTTTAAAAATGGGAACTTGCTTATCCTATTGCTGCTTTCAGTCATATTGAATATTTTTAATTTCCAATAGAGTTAAATTTTTCCAATAGAGTTAGATTTTTATATTCATTGAAGCAGATCATGTATTAAATTTGAAAAACTCTTGTAAGCAGTAATTCAAAATTCATTCCAAAGGAAAAGGGCATTGCTTATATAAATTTCAGCCAGCAATAATTATGCAGTTTCATACATACTACTCAGTCTTTCTTCCATCCAGAAGCAATAAAATCTCTGTTTAAGAACCAGGTAAATAGTGCTTATTACATTCAAGCTGTGAAAGTCGGAATCCCATGAAGCAGGTTATTCATTTCACTGTTATTGGTGCCTGCATTTACATCTTTCGTCCAAGGGAACTGAGTTCTTTATAAATAACACGCATCGCACGCTCCATAGGTACCTCACACTCTGGTGCTATAGCCATGCATAACTAGGGCAGGGAATCATTGAGATTTTAGCGGGAGCCTGTGCAGTGGACCGTTTCACTCAGCTTCCTAAAGGCAATAGCTTTCATTTGGGAACACTGTGCTCCCGGAGCAGTTTCCTTAACCTCCACATGTCCCAGGGTCACCCGCCTCCTGAGGCATTCCACCTGGAGCTTTCCTCTGTGAAAGGTTACTGTAGGAAAGCCAGGTGCCCTCAGGAGAGGCCCTCCATTTGAACCAGAGTCCCCGCAGTGAGCATAACCTCCTGTCCCTCTCTGGAGCGTGAGTGCACCTTTCAGCTTCTAATGTGGACTGTAGCCGTTCCCTTCTTCAGAGGATCTTACAAACCCAGGGATTGAACCCAAGTCTTCTGAATTCCAGGCAGATTCTTTACCTTCTGAGCCACCAGGAAAGCCACATTGCATGCTGCAGCCTTTACAGAGGATTAAATAAATACAAGATGAAGCGTTTTCACAGTGGCCCCTTGATAGCCACAGGATGGGTTCTAGGACCTGCCACAGATCCCACGATCCACAGGTGCTCCGCTCCCACAAGTGATGCTCTGGATCCATGGTTCTGTATGCATGGGTTCAGCCACCCAGATCCTGGAGTGCTTGAATATTTATTGAAAACAATCTGAGTATACGTGAACCAGTCCCAGTTCAACTCCAAGTTGCTTCCTTCCTTTTTCCCTCACTCTCTGTCTATAAATACACATAACAGTATGCAGATTAGGAAAGGTTAAGTTTAGATCTAGAGAAGGGGAAAAGGGAACCCACTCCAGTATTCTTACCTGGGGAATCCCATGGACAGGGGAGCCTGGTGGGCTACAGCCCATGAGGTCGAAAAGAGTCAGACACGACTGAAGAGACTGAGCATGTGCACCCACCTGAGGAGGTCTGCAGACAGCGCGTGGGGCCCACTGAGCAACTCAGGGGCTTCCTCTTCATTCTTGACCATGTCCTTGCCGACGGGCCAGCGCCTCTCTTCAGCCCAAGGCCCAGGGGTCCAGCATCAAAGCATTCTTCTTTAAAGCCATTTGTTGGGCAAGACTCCAAGGAACTGAGTTCTTTATAAATAACACGCATCGCACGCTCCATAGGTACCTCACACTCTGGTGCTATAGCCATGCATAACTAGGGCAGGGAATCATTGAGATTTTAGCGGGAGCCTGTGCAGTGGACCGTTTCACTCAGCTTCCTAAAGGCAATAGCTTTCATTTGGGAACACTGTGCTCCCGGGAGCAGTTTCCTTAACCTCCACATGTCCCAGGGTCACCCGCCTCCTGAGGCATTCCACCTGGAGCTTTCCTCTGTGAAAGGTTACTGTAGGAAAGCCAGGTGCCCTCAGGAGAGGCCCTCCATTTGAACCAGAGTCCCCGCAGTGAGCATAACCTCCTGTCCCTCTCTGGAGCGTGAGTGCACCTTTCAGCTTCTAATGTGGACTGTAGCCGTTCCCTTCTTCAGAGGATCTTACAAACCCAGGGATTGAACCCAAGTCTTCTGAATTCCAGGCAGATTCTTTACCTTCTGAGCCACCAGGAAAGCCACATTGCATGCTGCAGCCTTTACAGAGGATTAAATAAATACAAGATGAAGCGTTTTCACAGTGGCCCCTTGATAGCCACAGGATGGGTTCTAGGACCTGCCACAGATCCCACGATCCACAGGTGCTCCGCTCCCACAAGTGATGCTCTGGATCCATGGTTCTGTATGCATGGGTTCAGCCACCCAGATCCTGGAGTGCTTGAATATTTATTGAAAACAATCTGAGTATACGTGAACCAGTCCCAGTTCAACTCCAAGTTGCTTCCTTCCTTTTTCCCTCACTCTCTGTCTATAAATACACATAACAGTATGCAGATTAGGAAAGGTTAAGTTTAGATCTAGAGAAGGGAAAGGCAACCCACTCCAGTATTCTTACCTGGGGAATCCCATGGACAGGGGAGCCTGGTGGGCTACAGCCCATGAGGTCGAAAAGAGTCAGACACGACTGAAGAGACTGAGCATGTGCACCCACCTGAGGAGGTCTGCAGACAGCGCGTGGGGCCCACTGAGCAACTCAGGGGCTTCCTCTTCATTCTTGACCATGTCCTTGCCGACGGGCCAGCGCCTCTCTTCAGCCCAAGGCCCAGGGGTCCAGCATCAAAGCATTCTTCTTTAAAGCCATTTGTTGGGCAAGACAATAGTGGGACTGCTATAAAACGTGCAGTTCACTTCATGGTTACGTCTTCTAGTAAGGAAATTGCATGTCCATGAATAACTGTATCCTCCCACCTGCACACAGTAAACATCATCTCACTCTGCTGAGGTTTCCGAAAGACTCACAGATAGTTCTCACAGACATAAAAACTGATCAATAGAGCTATAAAAGGTAAGAGCTTTAAATCATTCTCTGATTATAGCTATGGGCACTTCCATTACCTTTTCCATTAAGCAGTGACATGTATAAAAATATTGAGCCATTTACATTACAGGCAAGAGAGGGGAGGAAACAGAGAGGCGAGACTGTTGTGAAAGGTTGATTAAAATGGCAATTTGTCTTGCTGAAGGAAAACCTAGGTTTTCAGTGTTAACCATAAAAAAAAAAAAAATTATTGCCCTGGATCTTCTTTAAAATGTGGAGACATAATAAACATTATGACAACAACATACACAAAGATTTCTTTTATCTACCCCTGAAAGTAGGGCACATTTTGGGTATGCTATTAAAAACATACCATTGCAGGGCTGCCCTGGTGGTCCAGTGGATAAACAGTCCACAGTGCAAGGGGCACTGGTTCGATCACTGGCTCAGGAAAATCCCACATGCAGAGGAATGGCTGGACGACCAGTGTGTCCAATTACAAGCCAGAGCTCTGGAGCGCACGTGCCTAGAGCCAGTGCTCTGCAACAAGAGAGGCCACTGCAGTGGGAGGTCCACACAGGCCAAAGAATAAAGATGGATGAAAATAAATAAAGAAAGGAACAATAAAAGAGGTCAAAATTAAAAAAAAGAAAAACATTGCCATTACATTTTCTGTGTAATTAAAGAAATACGGAAAATTTTTTTGGGGCTCTAAGTTGTGTCCAACTACAGCCCATGAGGTCGAAAAGAGTCAGACACGACTGAAGAGACTGAGCATGTGCACCCACCTGAGGAGGTCTGCAGACAGCGCGTGGGGCCCACTGAGCAACTCAGGGGCTTCCTCTTCATTCTTGACCATGTCCTTGCCGACGGGCCAGCGCCTCTCTTCAGCCCAAGGCCCAGGGGTCCAGCATCAAAGCATTCTTCTTTAAAGCCATTTGTTGGGCAAGACAATAGTGGGACTGCTATAAAACGTGCAGTTCACTTCATGGTTACGTCTTCTAGTAAGGAAATTGCATGTCCATGAATAACTGTATCCTCCCACCTGCACACAGTAAACATCATCTCACTCTGCTGAGGTTTCCGAAAGACTCACAGATAGTTCTCACAGACATAAAAACTAATCAATAGAGCTATAAAAGGTAAGAGCTTTAAATCATTCTCTGATTATAGCTATGGGCACTTCCATTACCTTTTCCATTAAGCAGTGACATGTATAAAAATATTGAGCCATTTACATTACAGGCAAGAGAGGGGAGGAAACAGAGAGGCGAGACTGTTGTGAAAGGTTGATTAAAATGGCAATTTGTCTTGCTGAAGGAAAACCTAGGTTTTCAGTGTTAACCATAAAAAAAAAAAAAATTATTGCCCTGGATCTTCTTTAAAATGTGGAGACATAATAAACATTATGACAACAACATACACAAAGATTTCTTTTATCTACCCCTGAAAGTAGGGCACATTTTGGGTATGCTATTAAAAACATACCATTGCAGGGCTGCCCTGGTGGTCCAGTGGATAAACAGTCCACAGTGCAAGGGGCACTGGTTCGATCACTGGCTCAGGAAAATCCCACATGCAGAGGAATGGCTGGACGACCAGTGTGTCCAATTACAAGCCAGAGCTCTGGAGCGCACGTGCCTAGAGCCAGTGCTCTGCAACAAGAGAGGCCACTGCAGTGGGAGGTCCACACAGGCCAAAGAATAAAGATGGATGAAAATAAATAAAGAAAGGAACAATAAAAGAGGTCAAAATTAAAAAAAAGAAAAACATTGCCATTACATTTTCTGTGTAATTTTACACAGAAATTGCAACAGGAAACACTTTTTTGCTGTTGTTTTTGGTCTCTAAGTTGTGTCCAACTCTTTTGCAACTCCATGGAGTGTAGCCTACCAGGCTTCTCTGTCCATGACATTTTCCAGGCAGGAATGCTGGAGTGGGTGGCCATTTCCTTCAGTCTGCAGATTTCATCTGTCCTTTATAATTCCTCTTATCAGGTGGATCTGATTGTCCCTACAAGGACCTCAGAGGGGCTGTGTGTCTGATTCTCAGTGTCTGATGTGAAAGTGGCTCCTTTGACCCTGACTTTATTTTGTCAGCCCTAGCAAGAGCTTCCCTGGCGGCTCAGATGGTCAAGTATCAGCCTGCTATGAGAAAGACCTGGGTTCAGTCCCTGTGGTGTGAAGATCCGCTGGAGAATAAAATGGCTACCCACTCCAATATTCTTGCCTGGAGAATTCCATGGACAGAAGAGACTGGAGGGCAACAGTCTACAGGGTCACACAGAGTTGGATACAACTGAGTGACTCACACTTTCACTTTGTTTTGTTGAACACACACACATATTAAAGCAAGAGGGAAAGGCTTGGGTTCTTTACGACTGTCTTGGAATGACCACTTCCCTTCATTTCTTGGGAACAGTCTCCCCTTCTGTGACTTGCCCAGACCGTGACATTCTGTCCTTCAGTGTGACACAAGTTCTGCTATGAAGTTTGTGGTGATGAAACAGTACTCTGAGGCAAAGTACAAATATAAAACAAAAATACAAAAAAACCAAAGATTTCTTTTATCTACCCCTGAAAGTAGGGCACATTTTGGGTATGCTATTAAAAACATACCATTGCAGGGCTGCCCTGGTGGTCCAGTGGATAAACAGTCCACAGTGCAAGGGGCACTGGTTCGATCACTGGCTCAGGAAAATCCCACATGCAGAGGAATGGCTGGACGACCAGTGTGTCCAATTACAAGCCAGAGCTCTGGAGCGCACGTGCCTAGAGCCAGTGCTCTGCAACAAGAGAGGCCACTGCAGTGGGAGGTCCACACAGGCCAAAGAATAAAGATGGATGAAAATAAATAAAGAAAGGAACAATAAAAGAGGTCAAAATTAAAAAAAAGAAAAACATTGCCATTACATTTTCTGTGTAATTTTACACAGAAATTGCAACAGGAAACACTTTTTTGCTGTTGTTTTTGGTCTCTAAGTTGTGTCCAACTCTTTTGCAACTCCATGGAGTGTAGCCTACCAGGCTTCTCTGTCCATGACATTTTCCAGGCAGGAATGCTGGAGTGGGTGGCCATTTCCTTCAGTCTGCAGATTTCATCTGTCCTTTATAATTCCTCTTATCAGGTGGATCTGATTGTCCCTACAAGGACCTCAGAGGGGCTGTGTGTCTGATTCTCAGTGTCTGATGTGAAAGTGGCTCCTTTGACCCTGACTTTATTTTGTCAGCCCTAGCAAGAGCTTCCCTGGTGGCTCAGATGGTCAAGTATCAGCCTGCTATGAGAAAGACCTGGGTTCAGTCCCTGTGGTGTGAAGATCCGCTGGAGAATAAAATGGCTACCCACTCCAATATTCTTGCCTGGAGAATTCCATGGACAGAAGAGACTGGAGGGCAACAGTCTACAGGGTCACACAGAGTTGGATACAACTGAGTGACTCACACTTTCACTTTGTTTTGTTGAACACACACACATATTAAAGCAAGAGGGAAAGGCTTGGGTTCTTTACGACTGTCTTGGAATGACCACTTCCCTTCATTTCTTGGGAACAGTCTCCCCTTCTGTGACTTGCCCAGACCGTGACATTCTGTCCTTCAGTGTGACACAAGTTCTGCTATGAAGTTTGTGGTGATGAAACAGTACTCTGAGGCAAAGTACAAATATAAAACAAAAAAATACACACAGAAGAGGGACAAAAGGAGTGATATTTTGGAATGAACAGAAACAATAATGTCCATGATTCTGGGTTTTTCCCCGTGTTATGTTGTGTTGGAACTGCAAATGTTTCACTTCGCCTGACTCCACTAGGGTGGCGGGTGCAGACAAGGGAGAGCTTGGATTCAAATGCCAAGTACTAGTTCTCTGTTACCAAGTTTGTGGGTCGTTTTTTTGGACACTGAATATAATTGCTAAGAATCTGGGTTTCAGAATATTTCCTTCTCTTTGCCTTTCCTTTTTCTGTGACAATTCCCACAACCCTCCCCTGGCATGTAGACAGTGGATCCAGCCAGCCTGGGTTTGGTTCACTTGTGACATGTCAGGCAAAATGCTCTCTCAGTTCAAACTCCAAGATGTAAAAATGGGGCTGGTAGGCATCCTCGGCCTATGAATCAGCACTTAAGGAGCATTAATGGCTCACATGGTAAAGAGTCTGCCTGCCAAGCAGGGGACACAGGTTCGATTCCTGGGTTAGGAAGATCCACCAGAGAAGGGAATGACTTCCCACTCCAGTATTCTTGCCTGGAGTTCATGGACAGAGCAGCCTGGCGGGCTCCCCTAAGTCCATAGGGTCTCAAAGAGTTGTACACTACTGAGCGACTAACACACGCAAGTGAAAACAAGATGAAGAGTTTGCTCGTTTCTTCACACCTCTAGCTCCATATATATTAAGTAGTTTATTATTCTTTGTATCATCTGGATTTACCTTATTATTTAGAACACTGAAGATGCCATACAGGGATCTGTGCTTATTGAGTCAAATAAGAATGACCTGAGATAACCTTCTGCAATTGAGACTGTTTATTTCCCTATGTTTAATGAGGATAAAATATCATCATGTGCTTTTCTCTGTCATGAGAAAACATGAAGTTTAAAAAATTACACATTTTTCCATCCTTCAGGATGAATATATCTTGGCTTCTGGGAGATAAGCCAGTCTAAGGCAGGGGAGAGGCAAATTAGGAGTACAGTTTAGAGATCCAAGAGACTTTGAGAAGAGAATTGAAGCTAGAAGTCTGGAGTCCAGGGCCATAGGCTGGGCTGGAGACATTTACATTGAGAGTAGCTGGCAGATTTATAAGGCTCTAAGATTGGACACAGCCACCAAGGGACCCAGAGAGCCAGAGACCCAGGAGGAAGGACGTCAGTGAAGGAGGCTAGAAGAGACAGATCCTGCAACAGACAGGCAGCTAGGAGAGTGTGCTGAACCTCAGAGAAGCCAGAGATCCCAGGAGGAAAGGGACGTCAGTGAACGGCATTTGTGGGTCGTTTTTGGACACTGAATTTGCTAAGAATCTGGGTTTCAGAATATTTCCTTCTCTTTGCCTTTCCTTTTTCTGTGACAATTCCCACAACCCTCCCCTGGCATGTAGACAGTGGATCCAGCCAGCCTGGGTTTGGTTCACTTGTGACATGTCAGGCAAAATGCTCTCTCAGTTCAAACTCCAAGATGTAAAAATGGGGCTGGTAGGCATCCTCGGCCTATGAATCAGCACTTAAGGAGCATTAATGGCTCACATGGTAAAGAGTCTGCCTGCCAAGCAGGGGACACAGGTTCGATTCCTGGGTTAGGAAGATCCACCAGAGAAGGGAATGACTTCCCACTCCAGTATTCTTGCCTGGAGTTCATGGACAGAGCAGCCTGGCGGGCTCCCCTAAGTCCATAGGGTCTCAAAGAGTTGTACACTACTGAGCGACTAACACACGCAAGTGAAAACAAGATGAAGAGTTTGCTCGTTTCTTCACACCTCTAGCTCCATATATATTAAGTAGTTTATTATTCTTTGTATCATCTGGATTTACCTTATTATTTAGAACACTGAAGATGCCATACAGGGATCTGTGCTTATTGAGTCAAATAAGAATGACCTGAGATAACCTTCTGCAATTGAGACTGTTTATTTCCCTATGTTTAATGAGGATAAAATATCATCATGTGCTTTTCTCTGTCATGAGAAAACATGAAGTTTAAAAAATTACACATTTTTCCATCCTTCAGGATGAATATATCTTGGCTTCTGGGAGATAAGCCAGTCTAAGGCAGGGGAGAGGCAAATTAGGAGTACAGTTTAGAGATCCAAGAGACTTTGAGAAGAGAATTGAAGCTAGAAGTCTGGAGTCCAGGGCCATAGGCTGGGCTGGAGACATTTACATTGAGAGTAGCTGGCAGATTTATAAGGCTCTAAGATTGGACACAGCCACCAAGGGACCCAGAGAGCCAGAGACCCAGGAGGAAAGGGGACGTCAGTGAAGGAGGCTAGAAGAGACAGATCCTGCAACAGACAGGCAGCTAGGAGAGTGTGCTGCTCAGAAAGCCAAGTAAATAAAGTCTCAGGAGGAAGGCAAACACTCAGCTGAGTCCTTTAAGGAAAGCGGTTCCAGCAGGTTCTAACAGGGCCATGGGGAGAGAAGGCCTCCTTACTGAAGGTCCAGCAGACAGGAGGAAAAGCATTAGAAAAACGGTGCAAAGTTCACTCTTTCTGGGGAAACATGACTACCCGTATTCTGACATCATTCACCCACATGAGTAACCTATGAAGTCCTGAAATACTAAAAGTGAGGCCAAACGTTGAGACACTTAAATGTTCATTTAGGAAACAAAATATATAAATGAGCCTTGCTTCCTAGCCATTGTGTCTTTCTGAAATCTGTGCTTGGGAGATATGACATAAAGTTTTCCATCAAGTTTTAGAAGCACTTCTAGATAGCTGTCAAACTGTGGTACCAGAGGAGAAGACCCTTGAGAGTTCCTTGGACATCAAGGAGATCAAACCAGTCAAACCTAAAGGAAATCAACCCTTCATTGGAAGGAGTGGTGATAATATTCATTGGAAGGACTGATGCTAAAGCTGAAGCTCCAGCCCTTTGGCCACCTGATGCGAAAAGACAGCTCACTGCAAAAGACCCTGATGCTGGGAAAGATTGAGGGCAGGAGAAGGGGACGACAGAGGATGAGATGGTTGGATGGCATCACCAATTCAGTGCACAAGAGTTTGAGCAAACTGCAGAGATGGTGAAGGACAGGGAAGCCTGGTGTGCAGCCGTCCATGGGGTCACAGAGAGTTGGATGTGACTTAGCGACTGAACAACAGCAGCTAGAACTCTATTAGGTTTAAGATGCTAAGATATCCAGAGACTTGGGGGTGGGGTGTCTGGGGAATGCACACCCCCTTTGGAAGGTCCCTTGGCTGTAGTCCCAGGGGGATTCAAAGTTCCTGTGTCTTCTGCCTCAGAACTGGAACTCACTGAAACCACAGTAGCTGCAAAGTGATTATGTCAGGGAAGAATTCTACTTTCTTGGCTTTTTTATTAAGTTGTGTTTCGTTGTTGCTGTTTTTTGTTGTTGTTGTTTTTAAATTATTCGGTGATGCACTCATTTGTGAGTCAGGTCTCAGTTGTGGGGTGTAGGCTCTTCATTGCATCATGTAGGATCTTTTGTTGCGTCACGCAGACTCTGGAGTTGTGTGTGTGGGCTTAGTTGCTCTGTGGTATGTAGGATCCTAGTTCCCCAAGCAGGGATCAAACCTGCATCCCCTGTTTTGCAGGGTGGCTTCCCATCCACCAGACCACCAGAGAATCCTCTCTGTTGCTTTTATTGTTATTTCTGAATGTTTTCAGGACCATAAGACAGCTCATGTTTTAGTTCTCAGAATTAGGTATGAACTTTTCATAACCTTGTTTATTACAGCTTAGATGTTGTGGGCAAACCAAGCAAAGCCCTCGCCCACACGTGTCTGATCGCCATGTGGGAGACACCCCCGGAGCTGCACAGTCTGGGTTCACACGCGTCCCTGTTACCCAGGAGCTGTGTCTTATAAAACAAGGATATTTGTGATGTTAGCATGACAGGCAGTTAGGACATCCCTGATCCGCAGAGCGCTCTTCACAGACATGAGCTACTGGTTTATGAAACACTTTCTTAAATGTTTTGCAATGATTCTGTACCAATTCTATGCTTTAAAGATTTTGGGGAACTGTTTTAAACAAGATTGACCAGTGGATTTAAAGTAATCGTACACTGAAAGAACTGATTGGGGAATATAGGTTCATTCACTGGATAATTTTAAGCAGAAAACCTGTAAAAGGTTACCAATATTGTTGTATAATTCTGTGTATTTATTTATGGCTCTGCTGGGTCTTCATTGCTGAAGGGCTTTGCTCTAGTTGCGGTGCATGGCTTCTCACTGCAGTTGCTTCTCTTGTTGCAGACGTGGGTTCCAGGTGCATGGGCTGCAGTAATTGCAGTTCTTGAGCCCTAGAGCTCAGGCTCAGTGGTTGTGGCCCCTGGGCCTAGCTGCTCCACAGCCCCAAGGGATTAAACGGTCTCCCACAATGGAGGCAAATTCTTCACCACTGAGCCATCACGGAAGCCCTGGTTACCACTATTTTTAGTCTCTCACATCAACGTGAACCTGGTGTTCACTTGGTAGTCCTGTGGTCAAACATCCTTTCTCATTCTTACAGCACCAGGAGGACAGGATACTGATCTCCAGGTGACTGCATTGTGTCACTTCAGGGAAGAAGCAAGATGGCAGGAGAGGGCATGCAGGTCACCATGCTTAGGTGGGCGTGAGGCAGGAATCCTTGAGAAGGAGGAACAGCATCATGCACTGGGCTCACATCGAGTGGGGCTGAGGAAGAGGCCCTGGGCATACAGTTTTCAATGATAAGTTCATCTCATTCTGAACAGGTGATATGAGCAATCACCACCCAGTGAAGAGCCAAGGGAAGTGCCAGCTCCCGGTGGAGCTGGATGGCATGGCTGGTGGGCTCTGGAAATCACTGAGGCTCATTGAGTTCTGCCTCCCTCCTCATGGGCACTTTGCTGCAGATGTGTATGTCGGGGCCACGTCTCTGGAAGAATGGCTGGAGCTGTGTGACTGGATGCTGTGAGGCGTCTGCCTCTGATACGGAGAACAGGGAGGGTTGAGCGAGCTCCTCTGTGTCACAGCAAGCTGATGGTGGGCCTCCATTCCAGGCCAGCCTGATCCCTGCCTCCTCGGCCTTCCACCTCTGTACGTGCTCTGCCCCTGCCATGTGTCTCCTATGCCTGCATGCATGTGGACACACAAGGGGGCTTTTTTTGATCTTTAACCTGCAAACAAAATGTTCAACCTGGCTATTCTTTTTCAGTCTTTCCTCCTAAAGGTTCGAGTACTGTGGAGGGTTAATAACCTAAGTTCTTGAATTGAAGACCAACCACTTCCCACCTCATGCCTCTGAAGTGACCCCTGGCAGGGCTCTCAGATGGATGCACATGGTCCAGACCTTTGCTTTACTCTCTGCTGAAAATCAGATGCCAGAATTCCCAGCAAATAATATTCCTGTGAGTTGTAAGAGCCTGCAAGTGTTCAGTTGTGAATCTGGTGTGATGCAGCTGTCTGGTGTTCCAGGCCAATAGATGGAACTGCACAAGGGGCGTGAGTGTCCTTGATCTTCAGGGCTCCCACCTACAGGTTCAGAAACAGCCCTGGTTTTTTTCTGACTTTTCTCAATGTGGAGATCTCCAGTCAAATGCACTGAACTGGAGATTGCTTGGCACCCTGGAAGCCAGGTGAAGAATACCACTGCCTCCGCTGGACACAGATTCCCATTTCCATAACTGCCTTTCTCTGTCCCCATGGTTTTCTCGTGAATAGCTATTAATATAGCCCCGTAATGCCTCTCCTCAAGACTTCTGTCACTCTTGGGCTATGCAGATCTTTGATAAGTTCACTGCACCTTTTGTGGCAAGTTTCTGTGTTCCCTTCTCATTAGCAAAGTGATTTGTATTCAGTGCATCACTTCTGTTGAGAACACAGAGCAAAGGATACGGAATCATTAGTTTTTATTAATCCTGAATCTATTAGTCAGGCTTCTCCAGAGAAACAGAACCAAGACAATGTGTGTATATATAGGAAGAGATTTGTGTTAAGAGACTGGCTTTACACAGTTGGTGTGGCATGCCCTGAATCTGCAGGTTGGGAGGTGGTGGAGACCAGAGAGTAGCCAGCGCACCTCAAGTCTGAGGGCCATCCGTGGCCGAACCCCTTCCTGCTCTGGGGGGACAGCCTTTTGTTCTGTTCAAGCCCTCGACTGAGTGGATGAGGCCTTTGACTGATAAAGTTCCATACAGTCAAAGCTATGGCATTTCCATTAGCCACGTACAGATATGAGAGTCAGGCCAAAAAGAAGACACTGAAGAATGGATGCTCTCAAGCTATGATGCTGAAGAAGATGTTTGAGAGCCCCTTGGACAGCAAGGAAATCAAGCCAGTCAATCCTGAAAGATATCAACCCTGAGTATTCATTGGAAGGACTAATGCTGAAACTGAGGCTCCAATTATTTGGCCACCTGATGTAAAGAGCTCACTCACTGGGAAAATACCCTGATGCTGGGAAAGACTGAAGGCAGGAGGAGAAGGGGGAAACAGGATGAGATGGTTGGATGACATCACCAATTCAGTGGACATGAGTTTGAACAAACTCCGAGAGATGGTGAAGGAGAGGGGAAACCTGGCGTGCTTCAGTCCACGGGGCTGCAAAGAGTCAGACACGACTGAGCAACTGAACAGTAACAGTGCTCTGAAAGGTACTCTGCTTTGCTCAAAGCTCACAAATTCAAACATAAATCATCCAGAATCACTTTTGACCGTATATCTGTGCACTGCAGCTCAGTCAACTTGACCCATAAAATTAACCATCATATCGAGTTTTCTTGGTGCTTTGTTAAATACCACTAACAAGTAGTTAATGCAGTCTTTGAAAACCAGCCTTTCTTTGTCCCCATGGTTTTCTCGTGAATAGCTATTAATATAGCCCCGTAATGCCTCTCCTCAAGACTTCTGTCACTCTTGGGCTATGCAGATCTTTGATAAGTTCACTGCAC
This sequence comes from Tragulus kanchil, assembly GCA_022376925.1. NCBI lineage: Eukaryota > Metazoa > Chordata > Mammalia > Artiodactyla > Tragulidae > Tragulus > Tragulus kanchil. The sequence goes on along the minus strand of JAIOJX010000004.1, from coordinate 161,591,812 downwards.
CTTTTGTGGCAAGTTTCTGTGTTCCCTTCTCATTAGCAAAGTGATTTGTATTCAGTGCATCACTTCTGTTGAGAACACAGAGCAAAGGATACGGAATCATTAGTTTTTATTAATCCTGAATCTATTAGTCAGGCTTCTCCAGAGAAACAGAACCAAGACAATGTGTGTATATATAGGAAGAGATTTGTGTTAAGAGACTGGCTTTACACAGTTGGTGTGGCATGCCCTGAATCTGCAGGTTGGGAGGTGGTGGAGACCAGAGAGTAGCCAGCGCACCTCAAGTCTGAGGGCCATCCGTGGCCGAACCCCTTCCTGCTCTGGGGGGACAGCCTTTTGTTCTGTTCAAGCCCTCGACTGAGTGGATGAGGCCTTTGACTGATAAAGTTCCATACAGTCAAAGCTATGGCATTTCCATTAGCCACGTACAGATATGAGAGTCAGGCCAAAAAGAAGACACTGAAGAATGGATGCTCTCAAGCTATGATGCTGAAGAAGATGTTTGAGAGCCCCTTGGACAGCAAGGAAATCAAGCCAGTCAATCCTGAAAGATATCAACCCTGAGTATTCATTGGAAGGACTAATGCTGAAACTGAGGCTCCAATTATTTGGCCACCTGATGTAAAGAGCTCACTCACTGGGAAAATACCCTGATGCTGGGAAAGACTGAAGGCAGGAGGAGAAGGGGGAAACAGGATGAGATGGTTGGATGACATCACCAATTCAGTGGACATGAGTTTGAACAAACTCTGGGAGATAGTGAAGGAGAGGGAAGCCTGGCGTGCTTCAGTCCACGGGGCTGCAAAGAGTCAGACACGACTGAGCAACTGAACAGTAACAGTGCTCTGAAAGGTACTCTGCTTTGCTCAAAGCTCACAAATTCAAACATAAATCATCCAGAATCACTTTTGACCGTATATCTGTGCACTGCAGCTCAGTCAACTTGACCCATAAAATTAACCATCATATCGAGTTTTCTTGGTGCTTTGTTAAATACCACTAACAAGTAGTTAATGCAGTCTTTTGAAAACCAGATATGTCAACATGCTCATCACTCAGATTCTGAGGTTAAAAAAGAAAACAAGAAATGCCATGGGCTTAAACTTTGTGAGGGTTCACGTTTCAATACGGGTACAGTTTTTCTCATTCTGCAGCTGTTCACCCTGTTCAATTCAGTACCAGTTAAATACTGTGTAATTATTTAGCTTTCTCCAACGCAGTGTAATTTAAGATGAGGTCTGGCATAAACTAAAGTGTCTTCTTTGTGTGCAAGAGTGTGTGTGTGTGTGTGTGTGTGTGTGTGTGTGTGTGAGTGTGTGTGTGTGTGTATTCTACTGAAGAACTTTATAATGCCCAGGTTGCTGCACTTTGTAGGCTATAGCATGGCTTGCCACCAGCTTTGTAATGGAAATGAAAGCAGTCTGGTAAAATTGACCCCCACATCATTGTTTCTCTGCAAATGTGCTGAAAACCTCTAGCAGTTGGTGTTGAAATCCACAGCTCTGTGGTTTCTAAGAGTTACACTTGCCAGTTAGTCTTCAAATATCCATGGCTTGTAAGAGGACACTCGTGGGACCAGGACATCCAGTGACTAAGTATAAATGACCCTCTTCCAAGAGCCATCTCTTCCAGAATGGTACAGCTTACAGGAAACAGTTGCATTCATCTAATCAATTTACACACAAGTGAAACTTCCTAGGAGTGCTTGAGAAAGTTGCCCTCCTAGGAGTGCTTGAGAAAGTAGGATCATGGCCCAGCCACACTCAACTGCTGGGGTGCTCGTGGACAGTTTTCACATACAAACTACCATCTTTCTAAACAGCTGTGTGAAATTGAGTAGCTAGCATGGGTGGGTCACCCAGGCCTAAGTAAGCACAGTGATTAACGATGGAGCTAGTTATATATGTGTGTCTTGATTTAGTCACTAAGTCATGTCTGACTCTTTGTGACTCCATGGACAGTAGCTTGCCAGGCTCCTCTGTCCATGGGATTTTCCAGACAAGAATACTGGAGTAGGTAGCCATCTCCTTCTCTAGAGCATCTTCCCTACCCAGGGACCAAACCTGGGTCTCCTGCATAGCAGGTGGATTCTTTACCATCTGAGCCACCTTTGTGCTCCCAAATCTAGGCTTTTCAGCTGAGACACAAGTGGCCATGACAGCACCGGAGCAGGTTACAGGGGGATCAGGGAGCGCTGAGTCAGGGCCTCTTCAGAAGGCCATTCATGATCATTAGGAGCCCCTGTTGCCCACTGGGCCAGCCAACTGCAGCCTCCCAGGCCCTCGGAGCCCTCTCTCCCCTCAAGCCTGACATCCTTTCTCCTTCCCTCTACCCTGCCTGACTTCCCGTCAGCATAGCTGAGACCTCAGCTGAGCCCAGGAGGCCGCCCCAGGAGGGAGAGCTGTCGGTATCAGGGCAGAACCAGGAGCCGGCACTCTGCTCTCACAGCCTTGCCCACGTGGACACAACTGAGCGGCTGACACCAGCATTTAACTAAGAGCGTGATGGTGGAATATGCTTCCCTGCTTAGGAACTGCGTGGCCAGCACTCTGTTGTAGAATGCTTTCATGATCTGTACTTCAGTTATTTCTGACCCCTGGTTTAATAATCAAATGATGAAACTGAGGAAAGACTCAGGGCCTGGGTCTTTAAGTCATGGTACTCACTTTCCAGTCCTGTCCACACTTATGGAGAAATTTTTGATGAAATTCAGCTGTAAACTCTTCACTTGTTCCTGATGTCAGTCAGTTCTTACAAATCAACCAGAAGGTATTTTTTTTATTATTTTTTATTTTTCAGCAAATGCATTCAGGAGGTACCAAGTCTTCATTTGGGAAAATTGTAATTGAATTTAAAAATTCTCTAAAAAATGGAAATGTACTATCGTGAGAGTTTTTATTTTGTTTTTGGCAAGAAGATCACATAAAAAGGCAATATTTGTAAGTGTCTGCCTTTAAGTGGCTTTTCCAGAGCTTCTGTTCTTATAGGAAAAAAAAAATCATTTCTCCCTCATGGTTAAAATGATTCTCTTATTCTGAAAGAAGAGATTAATTGTACAGTATCCATGTGTATATATTTAAAAATACCTCTGAGATAGTATAATATTATAAGTAGAAGTTTTGTCATGATGGGAGAGATTGAATGAATTTGAACTGCTGTAATTCTGACTAATAAAAAAGAGAAAATCAAGAAAATGCATAGTAGAAATTAACACACCATTGTTAATGGCGTATACTTCAAAAAATAAAATAAAAATACCTATAATACACATAGTACACATAATACCTTATTTCAGTATCATAACTATGCACTAAGAAAGTCCTGTGTGGTATGAAAGTTTATACTAGAAAGTTTCCAGCAGTCATGTATGGATGTGAGAGTTGAACTATAAAAAAGGCTGAGCACCAAAGAATTGATGCCTTTGAACTGTGGCGTTGGAGAAGACTCTCGAGAGTCCCTTAGACTGCAAGAAGATCAAATCAGTCAATACTAAAGAAATCAACCCTGAATATTCATTGGAAGGACTGATGCTGGAGCTCCGATACTTTAGCCACCTGGTGTGAAGAGCTGACTCACTAGAAAAGTCCCTGAGGCTGGAGAAGACTGAGGGCAGGAGGAGAAGGGGGTGACAGAGGATGAGATGGTTGGCTGGCATCACCAACTCGATGGACATGAGTGAGCAAATCTCAGCGGCTGGTGAAAGACAGGGAAGGCTGGCGTGCTGCAGTCCATGGGGTTGCAAAAGAGTCGGGCACAACTCTGCAACTGAACAACAATAACAAATATAGATTTTACACCCTATAGAATTGAGCTGACACTCCAGAGAGGTGCCGGCTCCAGTACTCTGCTTGGAGAGCCCCGTCTCCCGCCAGGTGCAGCCGCTGTTGCAGGTGACACCCGTGTATCGTGTGTCTGGCCATCACCTAGAGAGGCTGCCACTGTCAGTCAAGATATTAATATCAAGCATTTGGCTGTGTTTTCAGTTCTAATTTTAAAAGATACACATAAGTAGAAGTTCCAGTGTTTTCTTCACACACAGCAAGACTAGAAGCTGTCCAGCTCAGGACGTCCCGTGGAAACTGACCCTGGGCCTCAAGTCTATGTGACACCTTGGTGATGGAGCCCAGGACAAAGCACTGTGGAGTGGAGAAGCCAACTACCACGTGCTCACAGCTGCATCAGGAGCCGTGTCCCATCACTCAAGTGCCAATATGAAAGTTTCTGGTCCACCATTTACAGTAGCTAGGACATGGGAGCAAGCTAGATGTAAATTGACAGATGAATGGATAAGGAAGTTGTGGTATATCTACACGATGGAATATTACTCAGTTCCAAAAAAAGAACACATTTGAGTCAGTCCTCATGAGGTAGGTGAACCTAGAGCCTATTATACAGAGTGAAGTGGGTCAGAAAGGAAAGACATATCATTTATTAACACATTTATATGGAATCTAGAAATACTGATGATCCTATTGTGGGGCACACAGGAGATACAGATGTAAAGAACAGACTTGCAGTGACCGTGGGAGAGGGAGGGGGTGGAGTGACTTGAAGAGTAGTGTTGAAACATGTACATTCCTGCACGTAAAACAGGTTGTCAGCGGGAACTTGCTGTATGACGCCGGGCACCCAAAGCAGGTGCTCTGTGGTCCCCTAGAGGCGTGGGATGGGGGAAGAGGAGGAAGGAAGGTTGAGGAGGGAGGGGACATATGTATGCCGTTGGCTGATTCATGTTGGTGTGTGGCAGAAACCGTCACAATATTGTAGACTAGTTATCTTCCAATTAAAAATAAAATTAAAAAATTTTTTAAAGTTGCTGGTCTAGCCCACGCATACATCAAAAAGGAAAAAGCAAGAACTGCTGTTTTTAGGAAGACAGCCATGGGGGTCAAAAGGATAATAGAACTCCTTAGGTTGGCATGTAGTCATTTCCCAATCAAGCAAATGTTCAAAATGCAGCATCAATTAGTATTCTGGAAGCAAGAGGCAAATATGTTTCCCCCGTTCCAAGGGCAGAGCAGAAACACAGCTGAGAGGCCTTCGTCCAGCTGTTGCAAGTGCAGAAGCAGCTGCCGGCCTCCCCAGGGTTGAGCTGCTGCTGGGAGAGGCCTGGTCTCCCCTCGGCAGCCTCAGTTCACAGACACCCTCTTGCCTCCCAGTGCCCAGTGGCCAGGTGGCAGCCCCGTACCGCAGCTGTGGTGCTTTCTGCTCTATTTTTAATTTCTAGTGCTGGGACCATGGTTGTTTTACCAGCATTTCAAAGAATTTGGAGCACATTTTTCATTAAATCTTGAAGAACTTCATGCAGAATGCTACTCCCTTCTCCCCTAAAGCTACATGAGTAAGAGCTTCTTTCCCAGCCCCGTCTCACTTGGATGGCACCTCTCACTGATGCTCTAACAGGCACTATTTCCTGGGCATCAGTTCTGAGTAAAAAAAACCTTCAGGGAGAGAAGGTTTTTCAAGGTTTCTTGGAAAACAACAAACGCTGAGAAAGTTCTGAGTTGCCACACTCAGAAGCACCTGCAGAAAGTTAGGAAGAGAAAGGCCATCAGGAGGGAGATGTGAGTTTGCCCAAGCGTGTGTCTATTTGAAGAGCCATGTGAGGTCTTCTCCTCTACATGAGCCTTGCTTCTTAGGTCGACAGTGAAATTCAGGGCAGCATTCCCATATTCTATTTTAATTAGCAAAAAGATAAGCAAACATTCTTTAATATATTAAAGTGATTAAGTAGATGTTAGCATCCTAACCAAGTAATCCAGAAGAGTTAGAATGTACATGTATGCCTATCAGTTCATCTCTGGTTTTTTGTATCACTAGCAGAGTTAATGTGGCTACTAATAGACGGTATTAAAGAGCACCAGTGTCAGAGTTATGCGTATAACTTCTAGATGAATACATTTGTTGTTGTTGTTTAGTTGCTCAATCGTGTCTGACTCTTTGCGACCCTATGGACTGTAGCCTGCCATGCTCCTCTCTCCGTGGTGTTTCCCAGGCAAGAATCCTGAAGCAGGCTGCCATTTCCTCCTTTAAGGGGACTGTCCTGACCCGAGGGTTGACTCTGCGTCTCCTGTGTCTCCTGCATTGGCAGGTGGACCCTTTACCACAGAGCTACCAGAGCAGCCCTAGATGGATACATACTGGGCTACAAAAAATTAATAACAGGAAATTGGAAACTCTATGCCAGCACCGCCTCTTTGCCTGGGCATTCCCTATGGTGGGCCCATAACTAAGACTGTGAAACACATTTTGCCCACAGTCCCCAGGCACTGTGGCCCTTCACTCTGATGTGAGAGTTTGCTCCTGAATAAGAGATGCTCTCCTTGTATCTGATATTTCGCGTTTGTAGCACCTCACTTTTGGAGCCTCCAGCCTGGAACCCAAAACCCCAGAGCTCAGAATAGTGACTTCTAACTGTCAACTCTGAAGGCACCATGGCTTCTGCATGATGGGCTGAGGGATTCCAGGTTAGGGAACAAATTAAGGGTATTTCTCTGGGATCCTTAAGCAATACCTGGGCTGGGCCGCACTGAGGTCTGGGCACTTTAGTGAGCCTGATCCTTGAACACTGGTTCTTCTGGGAAGCCATCCACAACCTGAGGCTGGCAGGGGGAAGAGGTTCAGGGCAGCCCCGAATGCTCTGGGTGAGCGTTCGTGCACAGGGGACTCTAGGGAGGAGATGGCTGGTCTGTGCTATCCAGGAATTCTTCACTGAGCAAGACATTGCGGGGGTTGGAGAGAGATCTGAAGGAATTCATCCACTTTTGCTGGAAGGTGGTTTCCAAAGGAGAATTCTTTGGCGAGGCCTCTGTGTGCATCTCTGATACCTAAAACAGCTGATCCTCTCCGTTGGGTGCAAGCCAGAAGCATCCAGGTTTAGTGCTTCAAAGCCTCGTCAAGCAGAAATGGTTTTTCAAGGCAACACTGGCACTTTCTGTTTATGGAAACCATCAAAATTGAGGCTATATGGACGTCTCAAAAGAATCTCTCCATAAAACATCCAATAAAAAACGTTTAATGGCAAAAGATGGGGCAAAAGAGCCTGAGGAACAGAGCCACAAATTGTTCAATCTGGAAAACATATGTGAGGTTTTTTTCCTCTCCTCACTGAATTGAAAACTCATTTTAAAAATTGGGTTTCAATTGTGAAGAACTATTTCTGCTCTCCCATCTGATTTCCAGTGTCAAAGAAGGATAATAAGAAAGCCTCTTTAGAGGCAGTTGAAATGAGTGCTGGTGCTCAGGATACTGCCTGGCCATCTGTCCTGCTGTCCTCTTTTGCTGCCCTCGAAGATACTGTCATCACAGATGTCCCCTACCATCCAAGTGTCCGTCTAGATGTCTACCAAATGAGTTTCCAACACGGTGGCTGAACCTTTCTCCCCAGCCAGGGCCTCACTGTTGGGAGCCCTCCAGCACTGGAAACCCAAAAGAGATGCTCTCCTTGTATCTGATATTTCGCGTTTGTAGCACCTCACTTTTGGAGCCTCCAGCCTGGAACCCAAAACCCCAGAGCTCAGAATAGTGACTTCTAACTGTCAACTCTGAAGGCACCATGGCTTCTGCATGATGGGCTGAGGGATTCCAGGTTAGGGAACAAATTAAGGGTATTTCTCTGGGATCCTTAAGCAATACCTGGGCTGGGCCGCACTGAGGTCTGGGCACTTTAGTGAGCCTGATCCTTGAACACTGGTTCTTCTGGGAAGCCATCCACAACCTGAGGCTGGCAGGGGGAAGAGGTTCAGGGCAGCCCCGAATGCTCTGGGTGAGCGTTCGTGCACAGGGGACTCTAGGGAGGAGATGGCTGGTCTGTGCTATCCAGGAATTCTTCACTGAGCAAGACATTGCGGGGGTTGGAGAGAGATCTGAAGGAATTCATCCACTTTTGCTGGAAGGTGGTTTCCAAAGGAGAATTCTTTGGCGAGGCCTCTGTGTGCATCTCTGATACCTAAAACAGCTGATCCTCTCCGTTGGGTGCAAGCCAGAAGCATCCAGGTTTAGTGCTTCAAAGCCTCGTCAAGCAGAAATGGTTTTTCAAGGCAACACTGGCACTTTCTGTTTATGGAAACCATCAAAATTGAGGCTATATGGACATCTCAAAAGAATCTCTCCATAAAACATCCAATAAAAAACGTTTAATGGCAAAAGATGGGGCAAAAGAGCCTGAGGAACAGAGCCACAAATTGTTCAATCTGGAAAACATATGTGAGGTTTTTTTCCTCTCCTCACTGAATTGAAAACTCATTTTAAAAAATTTGGGGTTTTAATTGTGAAGAACTATTTCTGCTCTCCCATCTGATTTCCAGTGTCAAAGAAGGATAATAAGAAAGCCTCTTTAGAGGCAGTTGAAATGAGTGCTGGTGCTCAGGATACTGCCTGGCCATCTGTCCTGCTGTCCTCTTTTGCTGCCCTCGAAGATACTGTCATCACAGATGTCCCCTACCATCCAAGTGTCCGTCTAGATGTCTACCAAATGAGTTTCCAACACGGTGGCTGAACCTTTCTCCCCAGCCAGGGCTGTTGTGTCCCTTTGGAGACTCAGCACTTCAATTTATCAGCACCCCAGGGGTGCATTCCACTCAGGTGTGGGTTCATGGGCATGAGCATTATTAGGGAAAGACAGACCACTTGTGTATTTACACGGAGAAACCCCACCACTGCCTAAATAAGACACTCATGTTGGCACATCACTTGATGCTGTATGCATGTTGGAGGTTCGGTTACATCTCTAATTATGTCCCAGGAGCAGGAATGAGCATGAGTGGACCTAGAAAGGTTGTTGTAATGGCTGGGTCACACGCCATCTCCCCAGGAAAGGCCCCACAGGTCACACTCTGGACGCTGTGACCCTGCGCCAGCCTGGCCTTTTCCTGGACCACATCGCTCCTTGCCTCTGTGTTCTCTTTACCTGGTGTGTCCCTGCCTTCTGCTTCTGTCCCTGTCTCTTGGCTTCTGACACGCCCTTCTGCAGCATGTTTCTCTTTAAGATGTCTGTTCTGAGTCTATTAATGTTTGGTTTTTGCTGTAATTCTTAGAGAAAAATTTGGTACAAGTTTTTCCAAATTCCAGGAAGGAGAGGAACCACCTCCCTGTGTGCCCATGTTCCGCCTACATATTAAAGCTGCCTTTCTCTCGGCTGCCTGGGAGGCAGGAAACTAACATTTATTTGGTGCCCACATAAAGCCAGAAACAGTTCATGTTTTTATTAGGAACTTCAGTGAAAACAGGCCGGGTGGGTGGAACTTTCTTGTACTGTCGATGACAAAGCTAAGATTCCAATGTGTCAAGCCCAAGATCACACAGCAGTGGGTAATGTCCGGATGGGGATTTGTACCCTGGTGGCCTGGGTCTGAATGCCTCACCATTGGCCCCACACCACAGCTTCTGAGAGCAGGGGGCTGGCATGGGCCATCCTGGCTCCCTGCTCCGTCCTCTCCCATGGTGAGTCCTGCTGGCGGATCCCTTTCCCTGGACCCATCTTCCATCCTGTCTCAAGTACCACAGCGAACAGCGGCCATTGCTAGGGGAGGAGTATTCTTCTCTGATTCCTAGACTTTGTATTTCCTTAATGAGGGCACGTGCAAGCACAAACAAAACATGGTGTACTGGAAAGGCGGACTGGCGTGGCTGGGAAGGAAGAGAACATTCCCTCTCTATTTGATATTCCACCTTTAGATTCCTCTGTCTAGAAATGTCTTGGCAAGGACTGTATGAATCACTTTTGGACCATCAGAAGACATAATATTAGTCCTAAGGAGGTATCAGGGAAAGAGAACCAGTATTTTTCATAACTGGTCACTGCTTCCAAATTCCAAAGGATCCTTCATGTTTGAGTAAATATTTATCCATATTTACTATGGGATTCGCTCATATTTCTTAATATTTTAGCATAGTTAAAACTTCCTTGTAAAATAATGGAATAATGTGCTGAAGTCCTGTTCAGTAAGGGAAAAGCCATTCTCTTAACCAGAATGAATACCTTTTCTACTGATGTGGCTAGACCAATAAGCTCTCCATCTTAGCGACAGAATAATTCTGTGTATTGTTACTTCCACTCAAGTTAACTGAAATGCTATTGCTTTTAACTAACCAAACTAAACTAAAGCATTTGACGGATGTAGAGGGCGTTAAAAGTGAAACCATTGCTTACTTAACCTCCTTCTCACCATTGAAAATAAGATGTTCCAAGTGTGGACCAGGTTAAATGTGAGGCAGGTCAATGAAAGATAGTACTGGGGATGTGCAACAGCTTGGTGAGGGGCTTGAGTTCTCTAGGTTGATGCTTCCCTCTTTCCTTCTTCCCATCTCTGGCATTTCTCAGTAATTGTGCTACTCCTCAGGAGAAAAAGAGAGGAAAAATTAACATATAATCCTCCTACATTTCTTCACAAATAGCTCTAGTGAAAATCTCATGAGGATGAGATGAAATACTTTTCCTATCACCTGTGTATTTCATTACTTAAGCTCTGGAGAACCACGGTGTGGGAGCTGACTTTCTGTGTAAACTTGACAAGGCCATGGAACTCAGATGTTTGGTCAAACGCCAGTCTAGATGTTGCTGTGAAGGTATTTCTTAGATGAGATATTCTCCATAATGCGTGAGTTTCATGTAACTCATTTAAGGTCTTAAGAAAAAAGATAGAGGTTCCTTGAGACAGAGAGACTTTTCTCAGCAGATTGCTTTTGGACTCAAGCCTGAAGAACATCAGCTGCAGCCTGTGTGCCTGCCCGGAAGAATCTGACTTGCCAACCCTTACAGGCACATGATTCAGTCCTTTAAATTAAAGATGATTTTTCAATAGATAGACGGACTGGTAGATAGACATGCATTCTGTGGGTTCTGTTTTCTCTGGAGAGACTTCAGCAAGACACATCAGAGTGTGAGAAATCACAAGAAGTCAAAAGAATACCATAGACAAATCAAAACCAGTAAGCATCCAATTGAAAACAGTGATCTAGCAAACTAAGGTATTTTTTTCATTGTAGACAGAAAAGACTATGCCACTGTGTTTTCTATTGGAATTCCATCCATCAGAGCCTTCCTAGTTATTTTATTTCTCAGTCATCTGAGATCAGCCAGGCTTGAGAAGAAGCCAAGTGCTCTGAGATTCAGACCCAAAGACGTGAACTGTGGTGAGAGCTGGGATGTTTATTAATAACTCATTCAGTCTTTACTAATTGGGAAAAGCCCAGACTCCATCACGCCTTCGCTCACTTCCTGAAGCATATGTTGACTGTATGTGACTCCAGCTGCACCCTGGTGGAGTAACTAGGCTTCCCGGGCCTGTTGGTGGGAACAGCGGGGCTCACGATTTTGTGAGAATTGCCGGAACTACTGGTTCTTTCTAAAGAAAACAGTGAAAAAGAAGTAGAGGGAATGAACACGGAACTAGCCAAAGGAATAAATGGTGTAGGCGAGGGAAGCCTGAGCAGGATGAGGGCAGCGGAGTTAATGGTTGTCCAGTGCCTGGCTCATGGTAGCCGCTGAAGACATTGTGATTGATACTGTACTGTTTCTCTCGTAAACTGAATATCTATTTTAATGTATCTATTTTAATCCAGTACCTAGTACATGAGAAATACTGCAGAGTTAACCTAAAGACAGACTGCGTAAGCTATGAGGCACGTGCTACAGGAAGGTCCCGTCGCACTGGGTGAGCTTCTGGTCTCCATGCCAGGGCTGCAGGCGTCCAGTGACAGAAGGCCTGCCGGGGCAGAGGAGGGCAGTCCTCCATCCCCCCGCTCCCTGGGCACACTGCTTCTTCCTAACTTGTTCCATGTTTATACAATGTAAGAGGCTGATATAGCCCAGGGAACTCAGATGGTATCTCAAAATAGTGTTCATTCTTTTAGCTTTTATTGAGTGTGTATTATATGCAAAATATTTGGTAATATTTTAAAGGAATAATTGTTATATTCATTTCTGTGACAAAATATGTACAGACTAAAAGACTTTATACCATCACTAAACCATCATTATTTAACTCTCTTATAGAAAACACAAACAAGGGCTTCCCCTGGTGGTCCAGTGGGTAAGGACACCGCCTTGCAGTGCAAGGGGCGCCGGTTCGATCCCTGGCCTGGGAAGATCCCATGTGCCGCAGAGCGGCTGGACCCATGTGTCCAATCACCGAGTCAGAGCTCTGGAGCGCATGCGCCCAGAGCCGGTGCTCTGCAACAACAGAGGCCACCGCGACGGGAGGCCTACAGGAGCCAAAGAACAAAGACGGATGAAAATAGAGAAATGAAAGACCAGCAGAAGTGGCCCGGTCGTCCCCCCCCCCCCCCCCCCCCCCCCCCTAAAAGATAAATAAATAAAATAAATATTTAAAAAAAAAAAAAGAAAACACAAACCAGTTTTATGTACCAAGAGTATATTTCTCAATGATATGCGAGATGTGTATGCACTAGCATATTCTAAAAAAACAACATTGATCCATATCTTAGAGTGGAAAAGAAAGTGAAAACAGTGACAAATTTTATTTTCTTGGGCTGCAAAATCACTGAGGATAGTGACTGCAGCCATGAAATCAAAAGATGCTTGCTCTGACAAAACCTGACACCATATTAAAATTTTTGTCAACTTTGCCCACAGAGTCCATGTGGTCAAAGCTATGGCTTTTCCAGTAGTCATGTATGGATGTGCAAGTTAGACCATAAAGAAGGCTGAGCACCAAAGAATTGATGTCTTTGAACTGTGGTGCTGAGAAGATTCTTGAGATTCTCTTGGACACCAAAGAGATCAAACCAGTCCATCCTAGAGGAAATCAAGCCTAAATATTCTTTGGAAGGACTGTTGCTAAAGCTGAAGCTCCAATCCTTTCGCCTCCTGATGAAAAAGCTGACTCACTGGAAAAGGCTCTGATGCTGGGAGAGACTGAGAATAGGAGGAGAAGAGGGTAGCAGAGGATGAGATGGTTGGATGTCATCACCAACTCAATGGATATGAGTTTGAGATAGTGAAACAGGGAAGCCTGGTGTGCTGCAGTCCATGGGGTGGGGAAGCCTTAGCAAGATTCATTTCTGTGACAAAATATGTACAGACTAAAAGACTTTATACCATCACTAAACCATCATTATTTAACTCTCTTATAGAAAACACAAACAAGGGCTTCCCCTGGTGGTCCAGTGGGTAAGGACACCGCCTTGCAGTGCAAGGGGCGCCGGTTCGATCCCTGGCCTGGGAAGATCCCATGTGCCGCAGAGCGGCTGGACCCATGTGTCCAATCACCGAGTCAGAGCTCTGGAGCGCATGCGCCCAGAGCCGGTGCTCTGCAACAACAGAGGCCACCGCGACGGGAGGCCTACAGGAGCCAAAGAACAAAGACGGATGAAAATAGAGAAATGAAAGACCAGCAGAAGTGGCCCGGTCGTCCCCCTCCCTCCCCACCCCACCCCCCAAAAGATAAATAAATAAAATAAATATTTAAAAAAAAAAAAAGAAAACACAAACCAGTTTTATGTACCAAGAGTATATTTCTCAATGATATGCGAGATGTGTATGCACTAGCATATTCTAAAAAAACAACATTGATCCATATCTTAGAGTGGAAAAGAAAGTGAAAACAGTGACAAATTTTATTTTCTTGGGCTGCAAAATCACTGAGGATAGTGACTGCAGCCATGAAATCAAAAGATGCTTGCTCTGACAAAACCTGACACCATATTAAAATTTTTGTCAACTTTGCCCACAGAGTCCATGTGGTCAAAGCTATGGCTTTTCCAGTAGTCATGTATGGATGTGCAAGTTAGACCATAAAGAAGGCTGAGCACCAAAGAATTGATGTCTTTGAACTGTGGTGCTGAGAAGATTCTTGAGATTCTCTTGGACACCAAAGAGATCAAACCAGTCCATCCTAGAGGAAATCAAGCCTAAATATTCTTTGGAAGGACTGTTGCTAAAGCTGAAGCTCCAATCCTTTCGCCTCCTGATGAAAAAGCTGACTCACTGGAAAAGGCTCTGATGCTGGGAGAGACTGAGAATAGGAGGAGAAGAGGGTAGCAGAGGATGAGATGGTTGGATGTCATCACCAACTCAATGGATATGAGTTTGAGATAGTGAAACAGGGAAGCCTGGTGTGCTGCAGTCCATGGGGTGGCAAAGAGTCAGAGACACCTTAGCAAGTGAACAACAACAATCCCATATTTACTATGCTATATCTCGTATAACTTCTCTAAGATTTGACTGGTGGGGAGTTCTTTATTTCTTCCTGATGAAATCAGTCCCTGTGTGATTTTTGTTGTTGTTGTTGTTGCTGCTGTGGTGTAAATTTATTTCAATGTAGTGTGGTCCTGAAGAAACAGAAGCACTTTTAGAGTTAGTTTGCCATCTAATATACACAATATAGGTAGATGTTCTTTATTCAGTTTTTCAAATTTTTTTTATTACTTAGTTATTTTTTATTTTGCTTTTACAGAGTTTTGCTGTTTATAGATATGTATAATACCAGATCAATTGTAGGTATATCCCTGACCCTTCCCTGCTGTTCCCACCTCCCAGTTCCCCTCATCCTACCCCTCCTGTGTGATTTTATTGAACTTTCAGGTCAAACAGAAAGAAGACCAGTAAGGGAGGAATTTTGCAACTGGAAATGATCGCAAACACTTTGATTCTTCAGTTATCAAGGGCATACCCATTCTTATTTTAAATCCAGTCTTATATTGCCTTGATTTCTAAATCAGACTCTAGAAAACAATTTGATTCCTCTGGCTTTTGAAATAATGATATTAATTACAAATTTGCTACCTGTTAAGATATAGGTGAAAATGGGAGAAAAAAATTGAGAATGTTTTTTTCATTGGTAATGGCTATTTTGCATATTTCGCTGTGTATACTTGTGGAAATTTGCTCAAGGCAAAATTCACGAAGAGTGAGCCTGTTCTGTGGTTTTCCTACTTTTAGTGCCCCAAATCTCACAAAAGAGATCAAACCAGTCCATCCTAGAGGAAATCAAGCCTAAATATTCTTTGGAAGGACTGTTGCTAAAGCTGAAGCTCCAATCCTTTCGCCTCCTGATGAAAAAGCTGACTCACTGGAAAAGGCTCTGATGCTGGGAGAGACTGAGAATAGGAGGAGAAGAGGGTAGCAGAGGATGAGATGGTTGGATGTCATCACCAACTCAATGGATATGAGTTTGAGATAGTGAAACAGGGAAGCCTGGTGTGCTGCAGTCCATGGGGTGGCAAAGAGTCAGAGACACCTTAGCAAGTGAACAACAACAATCCCATATTTACTATGCTATATCTCGTATAACTTCTCTAAGATTTGACTGGTGGGGAGTTCTTTATTTCTTCCTGATGAAATCAGTCCCTGTGTGATTTTTGTTGTTGTTGTTGCTGCTGTGGTGTAAATTTATTTCAATGTAGTGTGGTCCTGAAGAAACAGAAGCACTTTTAGAGTTAGTTTGCCATCTAATATACACAATATAGGTAGATGTTCTTTATTCAGTTTTTCAAATTTTTTTTATTACTTAGTTATTTTTTATTTTGCTTTTACAGAGTTTTGCTGTTTATAGATATGTATAATACCAGATCAATTGTAGGTATATCCCTGACCCTTCCCTGCTGTTCCCACCTCCCAGTTCCCCTCATCCTACCCCTCCTGTGTGATTTTATTGAACTTTCAGGTCAAACAGAAAGAAGACCAGTAAGGGAGGAATTTTGCAACTGGAAATGATCGCAAACACTTTGATTCTTCAGTTATCAAGGGCATACCCATTCTTATTTTAAATCCAGTCTTATATTGCCTTGATTTCTAAATCAGACTCTAGAAAACAATTTGATTCCTCTGGCTTTTGAAATAATGATATTAATTACAAATTTGCTACCTGTTAAGATATAGGTGAAAATGGGAGAAAAAAATTGAGAATGTTTTTTTCATTGGTAATGGCTATTTTGCATATTTCGCTGTGTATACTTGTGGAAATTTGCTCAAGGCAAAATTCACGAAGAGTGAGCCTGTTCTGTGGTTTTCCTACTTTTAGTGATCCACTCACAGGAGATGATGCTCTGGTAGGCATGGGAATTTCAAGAGGAAAATGGAGGAGGATTTATGTTTAGTATTAATTACACAACTGAGAAATAGTTCTCTCGATCAAAGAGCTGCCTGAGAAACTTTGTATTGTTTGCCGTGCATGTGGTAGAGACATCCCTGACAGCATATGAATCAAACTAATTGTAACTCTCACTTGGTTATGAAAAAAAAATGACATTTGCGTTCTTCTAAATTAAGTCTTTCTCGCGCAAATTACTGGTTGCCACTGTAAATCAAGCAACATGTGTTCTGAATTCTGACTGCTGGAGAATTAGCTATGAAGTGGGGAAATGAGATACTTTTGTTTGCAGCTAAACTCAAGTTGACTTTTTTTTTTTTTTTTTATTGCTTTATCTAAAAATAAGAGCTATAGAAGTATTGTGTGTCCAGCTTCTATAAAGGGAAGGATTGGGGGTTGTTTGGTCCAGACTCTCTGTTTTTGGGTGAGGAAGTCAAGGTGTGAGGGAGTGACCTGGAGTCTCACCCAAAGGAGTGCTCAGCCCATGCGTGGATTTCCCTTTTCTGGTTTTGTGTAGTCAACAGCTTACACACCCCTCCACCGTCCTAATGATGTGGTGGGTTGGGGGAGCTGGGGTTGGCTTCCACAACTGAGCACAGTCAAGCATGTGCTTGAACCCCTACCCTCTCTGTCTCAGGTGAAAGCTCAGTAAGAACTTGGAAATTAAGAGTTCCCAAGAATATCTGTTTTTTTGCTTTTTGGATTTTATTATATAGTTGAGCAATATATGAGAGAGAGATTATAGACATAATAATGTCCTTTGGTGAAGAATAGACCCTTTATTCTCACTACTTCAATTGTCTGTGACAATTCTGATGTGTCTGACTTGCCTTTAATAAGTGTGATTTTTCAGAACTTTCTGTATATCAAGAGTGATCAAACCGCAGCTCGAGGGTCAGATCCGGCTGCTCTGGGCTCCTGTTAAGGGCCTCCAGAGCTGAGGAAGTGTTTCACATTGCTACATGATTTTTAAAAAATCTTTTTAAATTTTGAATTTGGGTATTGCTGCTCAACATTGTTAACCAGTTGTGATGGTTTCAGGTGAACAGCCATACGTGCACATGTATCCATTCTCCACTAAACTGCCCTCCCATCCCGGTTGCCACATAACACTGAGCAGAGGTCCATGTGCTGCACAGTAGGCCCTAGTTGGTTATTCATTTTATTTATTTATTTATCTTTTGGGGGGTGGGGTGGGGAGGGAGGGGGATGGGCGAGCCACTTCTATTGGTCTTTCATTTCTCTATTTTCATCCGTTTTTGTTCTTTGGCTCCTGTGGGCCTCCCATCGCAGTGGCCTCTGTCGTCGCAGAGCACCGGCTCTTGGCGCATGCGCTCCAGAGCTCCGGCTCGGTAATTGGACACATCGGTCCAGCCGCTCTGCGGCACGTGGGATCTTCCCAGGCCAGGGATTGAACCGGCACCCCTTGCACTGCAAAGCGGTGTCCTTACCCACTGGATCACCAGGGGAAGCCCGGTTATTCCTTTTAAATGCAGCACTGTGTACCTGTCCATCCCAAACTCCTTGACTGTCCCTTCCCCCTATACTACTGCCTGGCAACCATAAGTTCATTCTCTAAGTCTGTGAGTCTCTTTCTGTTTTGTAAGTTCATGTTATCATTTCTTTTTAGATAAAAGTGATGCCATATGATATTTCTGCTTTTCTCTCTGGCTTTCTTTACTCAGTATGACAATCTCTAGAAAAACCAGAAGAACAGTACTATTCCCGAAGAATTGTCACCTGAAATGACATGCAATTAAGGTTTCCGTTTCCATAAATTAAGTACTGGCTCACAGAACATTGGTTTTCCCCTTGTCTGTGCCTGCTTCCCTGCTGCAATGGCAGAGCTGAGCAGTTGTGATCGAAGAGATTTGGCACACAGCCTAAACTATTCATTTCCTGGCAGAAAGTTCACCAATCTCTGCTATAGACTCCATGTGTGGAGGTTCTGTGTGAGGCACTGGTTCCTCCCAGGGTAGAGGGAGGAATTCTGCTTCTTCACCATGAGGCTGTAAGACCCTAGAATCCCACCTCTCCAGAGAGGAGAGACGACGGCTACTTGCCAAATGACCCACCTCAGCAGCTGCCTGGTGGGCGTTCCTGCTGTTTAGGAGTGTGTGTGCTGCCGGGTGCCAGGGACCCAGAGGGGGCAGTAGTGTGGGTGGACAGTCGGAGGAGAGATCGGAGATCGTTTAGGCAGACTTGAGAAAATTTACACAAGTCGTCAGGAAAGCACTGGAGATGAGGCAAGGGAGAGCGGGACTGAGAGGACCTGTCTGTCGGCTTATGGATCCCGTGAAGCAGGTGAGGGCGCTATGGCCTCCTCTGGGCAGGCAGATTCTTTACTATCTGAGCCACCAGGGAAGCCCAGAATTCTCTGAACTTTTGTCTGTTCAGGGCGACTGCTTGAGGGAGTGAGCAGAGTTAAGGGCCAAGCAGAGCCCACATCATGCTCAGCTCGAGACTCTTCTCTTCTCTTCTTGGCCATTAGTTCCTGGGGTTTATGTTACGGCGCCATGCCCTAGTTTGTGTTGCTGCCTCACTTGATGGATTTTCCTTGTTGCCCTTGTGAGTATTGGTCTATTGTGTTAGGTATTATGAGAGGTAAATTCTGCCCTGTAGTTTTAATATGGCACCTAAATTTGGCCACTTTATTAATGTATTTATAGTCAAATACAACATACCTACAATCACTTAATAAGTGTACAAAACATGTAGAATTGCAAAAGGTATGTAGATAAAATGCATTATCTCTGCACTCTTCTCCCTCCCCCCAAAGGAAGGTCAACTATTCAAGAATTGTCACCTGAAATGACATGCAATTAAGGTTTCCGTTTCCATAAATTAAGTACTGGCTCACAGAACATTGGTTTTCCCCTTGTCTGTGCCTGCTTCCCTGCTGCAATGGCAGAGCTGAGCAGTTGTGATCGAAGAGATTTGGCACACAGCCTAAACTATTCATTTCCTGGCAGAAAGTTCACCAATCTCTGCTATAGACTCCATGTGTGGAGGTTCTGTGTGAGGCACTGGTTCCTCCCAGGGTAGAGGGAGGAATTCTGCTTCTTCACCATGAGGCTGTAAGACCCTAGAATCCCACCTCTCCAGAGAGGAGAGACGACGGCTACTTGCCAAATGACCCACCTCAGCAGCTGCCTGGTGGGCGTTCCTGCTGTTTAGGAGTGTGTGTGCTGCCGGGTGCCAGGGACCCAGAGGGGGCAGTAGTGTGGGTGGACAGTCGGAGGAGAGATCGGAGATCGTTTAGGCAGACTTGAGAAAATTTACACAAGTCGTCAGGAAAGCACTGGAGATGAGGCAAGGGAGAGCGGGACTGAGAGGACCTGTCTGTCGGCTTATGGATCCCGTGAAGCAGGTGAGGGCGCTATGGCCTCCTCTGGGCAGGCAGATTCTTTACTATCTGAGCCACCAGGGAAGCCCAGAATTCTCTGAACTTTTGTCTGTTCAGGGCGACTGCTTGAGGGAGTGAGCAGAGTTAAGGGCCAAGCAGAGCCCACATCATGCTCAGCTCGAGACTCTTCTCTTTCTCTTCTTGGCCATTAGTTCCTGGGGTTTATGTTACGGCGCCATGCCCTAGTTTGTGTTGCTGCCTCACTTGATGGATTTTCCTTGTTGCCCTTGTGAGTATTGGTCTATTGTGTTAGGTATTATGAGAGGTAAATTCTGCCCTGTAGTTTTAATATGGCACCTAAATTTGGCCACTTTATTAATGTATTTATAGTCAAATACAACATACCTACAATCACTTAATAAGTGTACAAAACATGTAGAATTGCAAAAGGTATGTAGATAAAATGCATTATCTCTGCACTCTTCTCCCTCCCCCCAAAGGAAGGTCAACTATAACTGGAGAACCAATGTAAGTAGGGGCTTCCCTGGTGGCCCAGTGGGTAAAGAGTCCACCTTGCAGTGCAAGGGGCACTGGTTCGATCCCTGTCCAGGGAAGATCCCATGTGCCGCAGAGCGGCTGAACCGATGTGTCCAATCACCGAGCCAGCACTCTCGAGCTTATGTGCCCAGAGCCGGTGCTCTGCACCGAGAGAGGCCACTGCAGTGGCCCACACAGGCCAAAGAATAAAGATGGATGAAGAATAAATAAATTTTAAAAATCAATAAAAAGAGGCCAAAATTAAAATATATATATATATATATATGTATATAAATGACAGGTGGGCCTCATTGGCAGTGAAGCAGATGCCAATTCGGAGAACAGAATCATGCGTGCAGGTCTGAACTAGTCTAAGGAGTTTTCTGATCAAGGCTGATGTACAAGACTTCCTGTGTGCCAGGCATGTTCTAAGTCCTTTCTGAACAATAAGCCTCTTAAGCTCACGGCAGTCTCATTACAAAGGGCTCTTCTCATCCCCTTTAAGATGAGGGGCAAGAGAAGATCTTAAAGGGGAAGGAAGAATGAAACAAAGCACTAAATGCAATAGGAGAGAGGATCAGGGAGAAATGAGCCGACTGAACGCTGCCGTGTTACCAGTGACGCGGGGGAAAGTTGCGCAGGTGAGGCTGGATCCGGTGGTGAAGACCGTGGAAAGGGTCAGACCAGGAGTTGTTGGTGTTTTTTCTTTAACTGTCGTGGAAGGGATGGGTGAACTCACTGTATCAGTAATGTCGTCCATGATGCTGTTGATCAGGTGTTGACGTCATAAATAGATTCCAGTGAGCAAGTGTGTCGTTGTTCTGCTAGAAGCAGTCAGCTGTGGAGCATTCATAAATGCAAGTATCATCGTGGATGTTTTAAATATTTATTTCAAAAGTTAATAAGTAATTCTATTTCATTTTTTAAGTGTATGGTACTTTAAAACAAGATGTTTTTATTCTGCAGTTTGGCAGTTTAAATGGATGAAAAAGAATTGCAAAAGGTATGTAGATAAAATGCATTATCTCTGCACTCTTCTCCCTCCCCCCAAAGGAAGGTCAACTATAACTGGAGAACCAATGTAAGTAGGGGCTTCCCTGGTGGCCCAGTGGGTAAAGAGTCCACCTTGCAGTACAAGGGGCACTGGTTCGATCCCTGTCCAGGGAAGATCCCATGTGCCGCAGAGCGGCTGAACCGATGTGTCCAATCACCGAGCCAGCACTCTCGAGCTTATGTGCCCAGAGCCGGTGCTCTGCACCGAGAGAGGCCACTGCAGTGGCCCACACAGGCCAAAGAATAAAGATGGATGAAGAATAAATAAATTTTAAAAATCAATAAAAAGAGGCCAAAATTAAAATATATATATATATATATATATGTATATAAATGACAGGTGGGCCTCATTGGCAGTGAAGCAGATGCCAATTCGGAGAACAGAATCATGCGTGCAGGTCTGAACTAGTCTAAGGAGTTTTCTGATCAAGGCTGATGTACAAGACTTCCTGTGTGCCAGGCATGTTCTAAGTCCTTTCTGAACAATAAGCCTCTTAAGCTCACGGCAGTCTCATTACAAAGGGCTCTTCTCATCCCCTTTAAGATGAGGGGCAAGAGAAGATCTTAAAGGGGAAGGAAGAATGAAACAAAGCACTAAATGCAATAGGAGAGAGGATCAGGGAGAAATGAGCCGACTGAACGCTGCCGTGTTACCAGTGACGCGGGGGAAAGTTGCGCAGGTGAGGCTGGATCCGGTGGTGAAGACCGTGGAAAGGGTCAGACCAGGAGTTGTTGGTGTTTTTTCTTTAACTGTCGTGGAAGGGATGGGTGAACTCACTGTATCAGTAATGTCGTCCATGATGCTGTTGATCAGGTGTTGACGTCATAAATAGATTCCAGTGAGCAAGTGTGTCGTTGTTCTGCTAGAAGCAGTCAGCTGTGGAGCATTCATAAATGCAAGTATCATCGTGGATGTTTTAAATATTTATTTCAAAAGTTAATAAGTAATTCTATTTCATTTTTTAAGTGTATGGTACTTTAAAACAAGATGTTTTTATTCTGCAGTTTGGCAGTATTGAATAGTGGATGACTGAGGATCAAACAACCTATTTTATGTGAATTTCATGATTTTGAATTCAAGTTGAATAAGGAATTTGAGATCCAGAAGTTGACTTGAAAGTTTTGGATGCTTCTACTCTATAAAACTGCACATGTCTTGCTTTGGATAGTGTTAGTCCAGTGTGTTTTTATCAGCTACCAGAAAAGCAGATTAGTATTAATAAAATTACTCATGGGACTTCCCTGGTGGTCTAGTGGTTAAGACTCTAGCTCCCAATGCAAGGGGCTTGGGTTCAATTCCTTGTCAGGGAATTAGATCCCACATGCCACAACTAAGACCAAGTTCAGCTAAGTAAATAAAGTATATTAATTAAAAAAAAAAAAATTATTCAAAGAAAAGAACATTCCCAGATATTTCAATGGATCATTTAACTGTCAATCATAAAACATATCTGAATGCCATTTCATTAATTTTCACCTTCCTTTACGATATTGTTTTAGAAATCTCTTCAATCCTATTTAATTTTTTATTTTGATGAAAAGGTCAGCATTAGTTTTTTAGAAATGCAGTTTTATGGAGCTCATTCAAATCGATTTATGTCTAAAAGAATCTTAAAATAAATTGAAAGGGGTTCATTGCGTTTGTAGACAGCTGTTTAATTTCCATTGTCTAGCTTGTTTGCTTTAAGACATGTCTGAGAACTATTTGCAAAGTGTTACTTTAAGATAGAAGTCAAAATGTGAGCACTGTAGAGAAAACGTAGTAGCATTCTCCTCAATCCTTCACCAAAAGCCAGTCCTCTAGGATCTTATCCTCTGTAGGCTAAGCCCAGCCTGGGGCAAGGGTTTGGATGAGAATGAAAAGAGAGAGGCGTTGTGTGCAGAGCCGGACACAGGGGGCTTCAAGAAAGTCAAAGTGAGACTTCAGCTGGTGCCCAGCATTCCTCATAGGAAGGTCCTGGGCCTCCAGCACCTGTGGAACTTATTTAACCCTTGGATCCACCGTGCCTTTGGAATGTTGGAAGCATTTGTCATTGAGTCTGTGTCTGATAGAAAGCACCTCCGTTTCCCCCCATCCCTTCAATCTGAGAGCCCCTCTTGCTTTCTGGACTCACCATCAGGAAGCCAGTCCAGCCTAATGGTAGATGAGTGGCGACAGGGAGTGAAACCAAGCCCCAGCTGTCAGCCAAGCACAACTGCCAAATAAACAGAAGGCCCACGCTGGACCTTCCAGCCAGGCTGATGAGTATTTCTATTGGTGTGACAAAGTTGAGAATTCCCAAGCATGTAGTTAATTTAAATTGAAAGGGAAATTGATAGTCACTCAGTTGTATCCACCTCTGCAACTCCATGGACCACAGCCCACCCGGCCCCTCTGTCCATGGGATTCTCCAGGCAAGAATTAGTGGAATGGGTTACCATTCCCTTCTTTTAGGGGATCTTCCTGATTCAAGGATCAAACTCACATCTCCTGCGTCTCCTCCTGTGGCAGATGGATTCTTTACCACTGCGCCATCTGGGAAGCCCTAGCCTTAGGTTGAGCTCTGGCCAGTGGCGTGTGGTAAAAGTTATGATCTACTTCCAAGGGATGCCCTGGACATGTCCTCTTCCACTTTGGAAAGAGGAGGCAGGAAAAGATTAAAGTGATAGACGGTGGAGTCCAAGGGATGGGGCCCAGGAGCTCATTCAAATCGATTTATGTCTAAAAGAATCTTAAAATAAATTGAAAGGGGTTCATTGCGTTTGTAGACAGCTGTTTAATTTCCATTGTCTAGCTTGTTTGCTTTAAGACATGTCTGAGAACTATTTGCAAAGTGTTACTTTAAGATAGAAGTCAAAATGTGAGCACTGTAGAGAAAACGTAGTAGCATTCTCCTCAATCCTTCACCAAAAGCCAGTCCTCTAGGATCTTATCCTCTGTAGGCTAAGCCCAGCCTGGGGCAAGGGTTTGGATGAGAATGAAAAGAGAGAGGCGTTGTGTGCAGAGCCGGACACAGGGGGCTTCAAGAAAGTCAAAGTGAGACTTCAGCTGGTGCCCAGCATTCCTCATAGGAAGGTCCTGGGCCTCCAGCACCTGTGGAACTTATTTAACCCTTGGATCCACCGTGCCTTTGGAATGTTGGAAGCATTTGTCATTGAGTCTGTGTCTGATAGAAAGCACCTCCGTTTCCCCCCATCCCTTCAATCTGAGAGCCCCTCTTGCTTTCTGGACTCACCATCAGGAAGCCAGTCCAGCCTAATGGTAGATGAGTGGCGACAGGGAGTGAAACCAAGCCCCAGCTGTCAGCCAAGCACAACTGCCAAATAAACAGAAGGCCCACGCTGGGCCTTCCAGCCAGGCTGATGAGTATTTCTATTGGTGTGACAAAGTTGAGAATTCCCAAGCATGTAGTTAATTTAAATTGAAAGGGAAATTGATAGTCACTCAGTTGTATCCACCTCTGCAACTCCATGGACCACAGCCCACCCGGCCCCTCTGTCCATGGGATTCTCCAGGCAAGAATTAGTGGAATGGGTTACCATTCCCTTCTTTTAGGGGATCTTCCTGATTCAAGGATCAAACTCACATCTCCTGCGTCTCCTCCTGTGGCAGATGGATTCTTTACCACTGCGCCATCTGGGAAGCCCTAGCCTTAGGTTGAGCTCTGGCCAGTGGCGTGTGGGTAAAAGTTATGATCTACTTCCAAGGGATGCCCTGGACAGGTGTCCTCTTCCACTTTGGAAAGAGGAGGGCAGGAAAAAGATTAAAGTGATAGACGGTGGAGTCCAGGGAGGAGAGGAATGAAGGAGCCCGACAGGAGGAGCTGCAGGGGACTAGGCGTCTGGCTAGAGGTCGAGAGGAGGAGTGACGCATTAGGGCAGGGTTCTCAATCAGGAAGATGTCCTACTGCAACCACTCTCCTGTCAGGGAGCATTTGGCAGTGCCCAGGATTGATTCTGGCTGTCACGGGTGGGAATGGAATTTCTCCGGGCATCCACTGGCTGCTTGTTGTTGTTGTTATTCTGTCGCTAAGTCACGTCTGACCCTTTGTGACCCCGTGGACTGCAGCACGCCAGGCTTCCCCGTCCATCACTGTCTCCCTGTGTTTGCTCAAACTCATGTCCATGGAGTCAGTGATGCCATCTCACCATCTCATCCCCTGTCACCCCCTTCTCCTCTTGCCCTCACTCTTTCCCAGGGTTAGGAAAATCAGCTCTTCACTCTAGTGGGTAGGAGCCACTGAAGTCCAGGCTAGCCATAGGTCCCTGTGGACAGAAGCTGCTAAGCTTCCTGCAGTGCACACCACAGCCTCCCAACACGGAGACCTCTCCAGCCCCAAGTGTCCGCATTGCTAAAGGGTGAGAAGTCAGATTTATAGGACTGGCCAACGAGGTGAATGTGTGCAGCGAAGTTACATGCCCTACCTGAGAGTGTTCAAGGCCTTTCAGCCTGCACACACAGAAACACGCGTGTGTGGGCCCCTCCACGGCAGTCAGGGCTCACCCGCCTGGCAGGGCTCAGCATGTGGACGGCCGGTCCGCTTCCTCCGCGCTTAAAATTGTGAGGAATTCTTAAGACTTTATATACCTAAAATAAATGAGTTAGCAAGCACACCAAATCCAGATTTCCTTTTACTTTACCTGTAGGATTTAAACTCAAGTTATCGTCATATGTAGTTCGCCATAATCTCTGTTATGGGGTGTTTTTCTTAAATTCAGGAAGTATCAAGCCACAATTTATTTTTCTTTGTCAGGTGGTTATGTGTTGGAGACAGGGATGTTTCCCTCTGCTCTTCTGGAGTTCTCTGGGCTGATCTAATAGTGAAATTGACGCAGGACAGATGAATAGGAGGAAAAACACAAATTTGCCAAATTCATAAAAAATAGGACCTAAGAAGTGAGCAGTTTTCCTGTTTAGACAAAGAAACACGAAAGACAAGACAAATTGGAGGCTTCGGTGCTGAATTAGTGAAGAATCTAAATAGAGTTTGCACTTGGCTATTTAGTCAATCAGTTGTGTCTGACTCTGTGAGCCGTGGATTGTGGCCTGCCAGGCTCCTCTGTCCATAGAATTCTCCAGGCAAGGAAAATGGAGGGGGTAGTCATTCCCGTCTCCAGGGAATCTTCCCAACCCAGGGACTGAACCTGGATCTCCAGCATTGCAGGTGAATTCCTTGCCATCTAAGCCACACTTGAGGTAATAAATTAAACAAATAACAAGGTTTGTTTACTGGGGTCTTTCTGCCCTGAATTCCTTGTCTCTGGCAATAAGGACTATCCACCTGCCGATTCATGGAGTGTACCTTTCATATGGGAGGTTTATTCACTGCTTTCAGGGAGACAGAGGCATATCTCCACACTGGCTGTTGCTCCAGTAACTTTAATTCAGAAGAACCTGGATGCCTTGCGGCAGGTCTCAGGAAGTCTGCTGTGAGCCCAGCAGTTGCATCTGAGATGCTGAACCAGAGTTACTGTGTTTAGCTAATATTTGATATTGTGAAGACACAACTGTTAGTGAAACAGGTGGGGGGAAATCTGCAGCCTGATTAAGAATGCATTTTCTAAAGACAATGGTAAAATTTAGGTGAGTGATAAAAGAGTCTGCCTGCCAGTGTAGGAGATGCAAGAGACTCAGGTTTGATCCCAGGGTGAGGAAGATCCTCTAGAGAAGGAGATGGCAACCCACTGCCCTATTCTTGCCTGGGACATCCCATGGACAAAGAAGCCTGGCGGGCTACAGTCCTTGGAGTCCAGACAAAGAGTAGGATGCAACCGACTGAACATGCACATGCAGCAGTAAGTGCTCACTCACAGACCAGATGTGCAGCAAGTTAACAGTTTAGCCAATTGCAGCAGAGGTCGCTCGCCTTCCTGAGTCTGGACCACGGTCTTTTTCTTTTTTTAAAAATAAATTTATTTTATTTTTAACTTTTACAGTTTTGTTGTTTACAGATTTGTATGTTCCTAGATTAGTTATATGTATATCTCCCTCAGCCCACCCCTCCAGACCGTCGCACAGCACCCCTGCAGGATCCCCTTTTCTCACAGAGCAATGACAATAGCTATTTTCTTCACATATGATAGTACAGGTTTTCATGCTGCTTCCTTTACGCCTCCTACCCACTGTTCATTCCCCACAATGTCCATATGTCTACTGTTCATGTCTGTTTTTCCATCGCTTCACTGCGTGTGTTATCTTACCATCCTACTAGATTCCATCTATATGTGTAAGTATATCGTACTTGTCTTTCTCTTTTTGACTGACTTCACTTTTTTTTTTTTAAAGATTTATTTATTTATTTGGGGGGTGGGTGAGGAGGGAGGGGAGCAGGCAAGCTACTTCTATTGGTCTTTCATTTCTCTATTTTCATCCATCTTTGTTCTTTGGCTT
The DNA here is from genome assembly GCA_022376925.1 of Tragulus kanchil. NCBI lineage: Eukaryota > Metazoa > Chordata > Mammalia > Artiodactyla > Tragulidae > Tragulus > Tragulus kanchil. The sequence continues at coordinate 161,564,457 of JAIOJX010000004.1, read as the reverse complement.
CTGTGGGCCTCCTATCGCGGTGACGTCTGTCGTCGCAGAGCGCCGGCTCTGGGCGCATGCGCTCCAGAGCTCCGGCTCGGCAATTGGACACATCGGTCCAGCGGCTCCACGGCACGTGGGATCTTCCCAGGCCAGGGATCGAACCGGCACCCCTTGCACTGCAAGGCGGTGTCCTTACCCACTGGACCACCAGGGAAGCCCCCGACTTCACTTTTTATGATAGATTCTAGATCCAGTCACCTCATTAGGACTGATTCTTCTGCATTTCTTTTTACAGCTGTGGACCACGGTCTTTTCATCTGAAGTCACTTTTAGTCAAATCCTAGGACCGTGGCAGCCTTTCAGTTTCCTGCCGTGGTGAATGCTCTACAGTTTGCTGCTTGAGTCTTTCATTTGTGTCTGTGGAAGCTTAGGACACTACATGATGGGCAGAAGGAGAATTAGTGCAGCTCTGCTCTCTCTCTTCCTCATTTATTAGCCTTTCACTGAAAAGCTGATGTTCTGCAGAAAGGATGGGTCCATCTCTTGGTATCAGCCGAATCAGTGCCTGAGAGGACCTTTAGTGCTTGAGGGCAGGCACACTATTTAAATGGTATTATCTGCGGGGTTTTGACTCTGGAGGCTTGAGTTTTCAGGACAAATAAGCAGAAATTTGAACCGCTACCTCCGCGTCTGAGCATCCTCTGATCCCCTTTCCAAGCCAGTCACTGAGCTTTGCGTTCACAGCAGAGAAAAGGCAAATGCTCATTTCAGGAGTCATTGCTGTGTTCATGAGGAAAATGTCAAGCAGTTTCTCCCAGAAATCTCCATTCCCTCCCTGCTCAAAGAAAACCTTCTGATATTTGCCTGGATTTGCTCTGTACTCCCATGTGGCCCGGGGCACGCCTCTGGCAGGGATTTGGGTGGGGGTGGGAAGAGGTTGAGGGCTGTCAAGACTATAGGAGGCTGTGGAGCTCACGGACAAAACAAGTTTGTCTTGGGTTTCAGGCCTCCAAGGTCAGCAAAATTAGGAAAAAGGGTTACCTCCCCTTTTAGGAAAAAGGCTGAGTGGGGAGGGGGATCTGTTAAACCTTAGCCACTACCAAGTGGCACAGTATCCCTGCCAATCACTGATTGATACTGTTATTTCTTCTTGTGCTTATTTATGTGCTCTTATTCTGAATAGTCAAGAAGAGTTCTACCCCACTGACTGCCTCCATGGGTTCAGATCTGGACTCTGCCACTGGCCTGCAATTCCCCTAAATGCTTTATCTTCAGTCTCCTCTTTGTAAAAATGAGGAAATTAGTAATTCCTCATTGGGTTAGGAAGATTTAAGTGAGTTAATGATTACAGATTGCTTAGAACTGGGATTGGTACATGAAACGTAGTCATTTTCTTCCCCTTCACAATGCAGGGAAACAAACCTTGATTTAAGAGCCCGGAAACTGCCTGGAAACAGCCTAAATGTCCATCAACAGATGAATGAATAAAAAAGATGGTGTGTGTATACAGTGGAATACTACTCAGTCATAAAAGGAATGGCGTAATACCATTTTCAGCAACATGGATGGACCTAGAGATTATCATACCAAGTGAAATAAGCCAAAAGGGGAGAGACAGGTATCATATGTATCACTTATATGTGGATCAAAAGTATAACAGAAATGAATCTATCTACACCAGATTCACAGGCATAGAATGTAGACTTGTGGTTGCCAAAGAAAGAGGGAAGGGATAGATTAGGAGTTTGTGATAAGCGATGCAAACTGTTAGTAAAACAGAGCAACACAGTCCTACTGTAGCGTCCAGGGAACTATATTCAATATCCTGTGATAGACCATAATGGAAAAGAATACAAATCAGAATGTATCTCTATGTTAACTAAATCACTTTACTGCACAGCGTAAACCACCACAACATTATAAATCAACTATACTTCAATAAAATAAGAAAAGAACAGAGCCGCTGCATTCAAGTCATGTAGTTCTGTAATTTCCTAGGAAGATTAGGAAACCCGTTTTCACATAAAGGAGAGGTTTGGTCTTCAATCAACAACTCTTGAGTGTCCCAAACGTGAGCTTACAAAACTGTTTTGAGACTAGACATACTAGTCCACACTCTTTACATGGGACTGCATTTTGGATGTTATAGTATTCTATTTTACTTCTTGAAATATGTAACATTTTATCAACTGGGGTTTTTTTTCAGTAACTGGCATCTCTGGTATTAATACATCTCTGGTCGATAATGTGTTTAATGGAGCTGAGCCCAGCTATTTTGTCTAGATCTTCTTATCGCGTCCTCTTAGCATGTCCACGTTTCCCTCTCCTCGGCAGGAATCGCCTCGCCCCCTGTACATCATGAGTTTCTCCTTTACCCAGAATCCAGGAGTGTGGGCTGTCTTCATGCATTCTTTCTCGATTTTCTTCAAATGGCTCTGCCTATCTCAGGCTGGAGGTGTTCCTTGCATACAGGCAGATGACCTTTGAGAAGCAAATCAAATCAGAGTCAGTGGGAATCTGGAGCATTTACTTTCTTATAAAGTTGAGAGCATGTCAGTGTGGAGGTCTGTTTTGCATAATGAGATCCCCATTGGGCGATTTCACAGCTGATTGTAAGCTCAATGGAAGGATGAAGACATTTGAGGTGCTTTTAGAGAGCACATCATTAACATAAGTTGAAAAAAAAAAAAGAAATGATTGCTTACATTGCCATTCTTCTCCAGTTAGAAGTTAGAGAACAAAAAGCTACTCAAGTCAAGTTATAAATTATGTTTCTAGTCACAGGTGACAGTAAATTGATACTTTTAAACTCAAACTGTTTATCATCAATTCAGTTCTTTAAAATAGAGTCTCTTGGGTGTCTTCCTGGTGGCTCAGATGGCAAAGACTCTACCTGTGATTCAGGAAGATCCCTCAGAGATCTGGTATTCTTGCCTGGAGAATCCCACGGACAGAGGAGCCTAGCAGGCTACAGTCCATGGGGTTGCAGAGTTGGAGAGAACTGAGTAACACTCTCCCTTTCCGTTGAAAAAAAATTGCTTATAAGGTAGAAAGCATTCAGTCCTTGGGTGGGAGACGATGAAGGTCCTAGGATACGAGGCACAGCAGTGTCCCCACCTGGGCAGCGGAACACATGGCTGCACAGACACCCAGAGCGAGATGGTGGGAGGGTCTGTGAGCATCCACAGGTCTCTCAGGATGCTGCTTCTATGAGGTCTGAGACGACACAGCACACATGACTGCTGGAGAGACCACAGCTTTGACTAGGTGCACCTTGGTCGGCTAAGTGATATCTCTGCTTTTTAAGACACTGTCTACACTTGTCATAGCTTTTCTTCCAAGGAACAAGTGTCTTTTAATTCCATAATTCAAAGTCTAGCAGACATTTTTACACACCTAAATTGGGGCTACAAGGATGGAGGGATTTAATTGAGGCTGTCTAAGTAGTGGGAGAGAAAAAGAAGGAACTCACTCTTACTTAGGTGCTGTTTCTACTATACAGTGCTGCTTTCTGTCACACATAATGACTGATTTTATTGTAAAAGTCAAACAAAAATAAAGCAAGACCTTTCAGATAACAAGAATAGTACTTGTGTTCTGATTGATTGCTGTGAGGCAAGATTTCTAGGGTTGAGCCTAAGAGAAACAAACTAAATTTTATAACATGAAATATCAATAATAGCAGTTGTTACTATACTGTAGTATAAACCTAGATAGTGCATTAAAAAGCAGAGACATCACTTTGCAGACAAAGGTCTAACTAGTCAAAGCCACGGTATTTGCAATAGTCATGTACAAATATGAGAGTTGGACCAGAAAGAAGGCTGAGCACTGAAGAACTGATGCTTTCAAATTGTGGTGCTTGAGAAGACTCTTGAGAGACCCTTGGACTGAAAGGAGACCAAACCAGTCAATCCTAAATGAAATCAACCCTGAATATGCATTGGAAGGACTGATGCTAAAGCTGAAGCTCCCATCCTTCGGCCACCTGATGTGAAGAATCAAAAACCCTGGAATATGCATGGATGGAGAACTGAGGCTACAGTCCATGGGGTTGCAGAGTTGGAGAGAACTGAGTAACACTCTCCCTTTCCGTTGAAAAAAAATTGCTTATAAGGTAGAAAGCATTCAGTCCTTGGGTGGGAGACGATGAAGGTCCTAGGATACGAGGCACAGCAGTGTCCCCACCTGGGCAGCGGAACACATGGCTGCACAGACACCCAGAGCGAGATGGTGGGAGGGTCTGTGAGCATCCACAGGTCTCTCAGGATGCTGCTTCTATGAGGTCTGAGACGACACAGCACACATGACTGCTGGAGAGACCACAGCTTTGACTAGGTGCACCTTGGTCGGCTAAGTGATATCTCTGCTTTTTAAGACACTGTCTACACTTGTCATAGCTTTTCTTCCAAGGAACAAGTGTCTTTTAATTCCATAATTCAAAGTCTAGCAGACATTTTTACACACCTAAATTGGGGCTACAAGGATGGAGGGATTTAATTGAGGCTGTCTAAGTAGTGGGAGAGAAAAAGAAGGAACTCACTCTTACTTAGGTGCTGTTTCTACTATACAGTGCTGCTTTCTGTCACACATAATGACTGATTTTATTGTAAAAGTCAAACAAAAATAAAGCAAGACCTTTCAGATAACAAGAATAGTACTTGTGTTCTGATTGATTGCTGTGAGGCAAGATTTCTAGGGTTGAGCCTAAGAGAAACAAACTAAATTTTATAACATGAAATATCAATAATAGCAGTTGTTACTATACTGTAGTATAAACCTAGATAGTGCATTAAAAAGCAGAGACATCACTTTGCAGACAAAGGTCTAACTAGTCAAAGCCACGGTATTTGCAATAGTCATGTACAAATATGAGAGTTGGACCAGAAAGAAGGCTGAGCACTGAAGAACTGATGCTTTCAAATTGTGGTGCTTGAGAAGACTCTTGAGAGACCCTTGGACTGAAAGGAGACCAAACCAGTCAATCCTAAATGAAATCAACCCTGAATATGCATTGGAAGGACTGATGCTAAAGCTGAAGCTCCCATCCTTCGGCCACCTGATGTGAAGAATCAGCTCATTGGAAAAGACCCTGATGCTGGGCAAGATTGAGGGCAGGAGGAGAAGGGGGTGACAGAGGATGAGATGGCTGGATGGCATCACTGACTCAATGGACATGAGTTTGAGCAAAGTCTGGGAGATAGTGAAGGACAGGGAAGCCTGGTGTGCTGCAATGTCCATGGGTTTGCAAAGTGTTGAACACAACTGAGTGAACAAGTGGACCTTAACTGTGGAGGTGTGTGGGTGATAGAGGTTGATGGCAATAAAGAAGTCTTTTTCTGTGTGACTTGCAAGCATGAAGCTGGCTGCAAGAGAAGGTGTAGCTGGGCAAAGATACTGACACAGAGGCACATCCCTGGCAGATATTTTCCAAGTAAAGAGTTTTCAGTGTTTGACTCTAAATGGATACCTGGTCCTTTTATACTGAAGGACAGTGTTGAATGACATCATCTCCTCACCACTACATGTAACACAACGGTTGTTTGGGGATCCAGTGTGTGTTTATTCCAATAGCAACTTTATTTGGGGAAGAGAAAAATTTATAACTTATTCATTTCAATTGAATTGGCTTGGCATCCTAATGTAATTGAATGGCATTTTAAAATAAGAACTAGACAGAAATAAGAATTTTGAAATAAAAAAATGATTTTTTCAATGAAAGAGTAAGTCCCTGTCATCCTCCTTTTTGAAAAATACAGCAGTCTTAAATATTTATTACATGCATAGTTTAATGAAGAAACAGGGTACCATGTACATCACTATATGAAAGCTCAAAATGTAACCGTAAGTCATCTTTCTTTAAATTGGATTTTCCTAGCACCTGGAATAATCTCAAAAATAGCATAAAATATAAAGTTAAATAACGGCCCTGTTTCATTATGTTAGAAATGATCTGGAGTGCAGAGCATCCTGAATTTTAATCAATAGCCCATTGAAATTTACCAACTCTGTAGTTTTTCTACAAGGCACAATTTAAAATAACATGTTCTCAGAAAAATCTATTACTAATGAATATTAATTAGCAGTTTAATTAAGAGATGTGTTAAAATGGAACTCTCAGACTCTGGCTGAGCTATTCAATGGATAATCTTGGAAGAGGCTGGAATTAGCTAAATTCTCTGTCGCTAGACAGTCTTTTCTAGCAAGAGAAAGAAATAGTAATGGTGTGCGTCAATCAGTTTTGTGACAACTTGATTTTCCAAAAATCCCCTTAAGGAGTTTCTGCAGTGTATTCAAAGATACTATAGCTAAGTTACATCTGGCATATTAAGCACTTAAATTTGTGTGTTGCTTTCAGATAATTTGGCAGAGCACATAGCTACATTAGCAAAAGGCTGAAATATTCATGGAAATATTAACCTTGTCAGATTATGAGTTGAGTTGAAATTTATCATGTGTGCCATAATATTGGGCTTTTCTTTCAGCACACAGCACTTTATAAGGGAAGAAAGGCATATTTAAAAGTGACTTGATTCAGAACATTCAAGTACAGGCTTTTATTTAAGGCTTACCCCATTTCCCAATTCTCTGATCACCAGGAGGCCCTGCACAGACCCCAGAGCATGAATGCTGCTATGAGCTCTAGTCACAGGACTTGCTGTCCATCAGTCGTACCGGAATCGTGTGATAGTGAAGAAGACTTGGGTCCTTTTCTTTGTGGCTGGTTAACTGTTACCAAAATCTTTATTCTATTCTAACTTCACAAAGATTCTTGAACACACACACAAAAAGAAAAACTGGTTACACCACATATGGAGCTGATTTCCTGTATTTTTCAAACTACCTATAAAAAGCCAGTCATCTGTCTACATGTGGGACTAAATTAAAGATCATGATTTACATTTGGTCATTAAATGAAGCCATGGGCATGAAAGAGAATTACTGTACTTGATTCATCTTTTTTGTTCAAGGAATTTGTCCTTCAGAGAAGGTTTGCTCTGTGGACTATAGGGTTTAGGTGTATGCTAAGTCACTCAGGTTGTGTTTGAAACTCTTTGTGACCCTATGGACTGTCGCCTGCCAGTCTCCTCTATCCATGGGGGTTCTCCAGGCAAGGATACTGGAGTGAGTGGCCATTTCCTCCTCCAGGGTATCATCCTGACCTAGGGATCACACCCTCAACACCTGCATCTCCTGCATTGCAAGAGGATTCTTTACTGCTGAACCAGCTTGGAAACCCTCTGGGATTTAATATATTCTTGTTACAGAAGATAGGCAAAAGAGAGAAAATTCTTGGAAAGTCTCAGTTAGATATACCCAGAGCAGCCCAAGACAAGGACATGAGTGTGGACATTTAGTTGGAAGCGGTTCCTGATGACAGAGTGGGGGAGTGGGCCAGAGAGGGTCCAGCTCCAGCTATTGAAAGGGGAAGTTGGCAACGAGGGCTCAGTCCATCGGGAGACTCTCGGCAGGAAGAGTGGAGGATCCTCAGATCTGTCCACTGAGGGTGGACCGCTGTGTGGGTGCAGGAACTGGGATATTTATCCATCAGGCACTTCCTCATTGGCTGAGTCACAGGGAACTATAGATTTAGAAAGGACCAGCCTGCAGGTGACCTCCAAGAAAGGCAGAGGGATTAGGTCACCACAGCATGGGCTCCAGAACCAGGACTGGACATAAATATAAATATTGGGAGTCAACTGGTAGCTTTAATTCAACAGAAGACAGCACTGAATGCCCAGAGTATACAAATTATGCTCATAATGTGATAAAGCAAAAGGATGTCAGCTGAGCGTTTTGTTCTTTCTTAGCCCTTGACTCAGGCCTCACCCGTCAGAAAGTACACAATCGGTTTCAATCTAATTCAGCCAATCACCAGACATCTCTGGAGACATTGATTCCACAGAGATTTCTAAACAGATAACCTAGACCAGGTTCATAATCTGTTATATCCCACATGCCAGTATTTCTTGTCACTGTTTGAGAAGTTACCAAATCTTGTAGTCAGTGTCTCCTTGCTTATGACAGAAATTTGGTGGCATCTCTGAGTAACATGCCTCCTTTGGCTGCCGTCTGGGGCTTCTTTGATCATGTTTGAGAGAATAACCAGATTGGCTTCCGATTTTGTTGACATCGATTTCACAGTTTTCTCACTAGTTTTCCTCTATTTGTTTAAATAGATTTTGAAGAGTATTACTCCTTTATAATATTTTGACCTCACATATAATCATCCACAGTGAACAATAAATAGAAAGAGAAATACAGATCATCCCTTTACAGAGTTATTCAGTTCATACAGGGTGCTCAATAGATACAAAAACGGAATTCAGTGAATGCAGCATTAGCATAACTCAGTTCCAAACTTTAAGAAGCAAAGTCTATCATCTAAGTACTTCCCTGGATGTATCACGTATTTTGTGACTTTCAGACTTCCCAAATGTCTAACCATCTGGTTGGTCATGGAAGCCAAAATGTAGAAAAATGAGAGTAGGTGGCAAATATATGTATTTGTCAGGTTGGTAGCAAAAGACAAGTGGATGATGGACTAGCTCTTTGTATTAAGATTACAAAAGGTAGTAAAGTACCATTTACTTAAAAAAATAAATCCCACTGTCTTTTCATCGAGCTTTGAGTTCAGAGAGGGGATCAGACAGGTGTAGACACTAGATCATCAGCCAAAGGTGTTGAACACTCAATGTGTGTGTAACAAGGGCACAGCTTTTATTCTAAGTTTTAAAATATGGACATCTATTTTTCGCATCACTGGAAAAGACCCTGATGATGGGAAATATTGAAGACAGGAGGAGAAGGGGGCAACAGAAGATGAGATGGCTGGATAGCATCTTTGACTTAAAGAACATGAGTTTGAGCAAACTCAGGAGAGAGTGAAGGGCCTAGGAGCCTGGCGTGCTGCAGTCCATCGGGTTGCAAAGAGTTGGACACGGCTGAGTGACTGAACGGCAAGAACATTTTACAAGTCACTAGTAATTTCTTGGTAATCTGAGTTCCAAATGCCTCCATTTTTCTGGGGTCACTTGCAATATGAACAAACCAAAATGTTTCTGGATTTCTTACTCTGTTATTGAGCTCAGTTATTCCCCAGCCTCCTGCTCTTGTTTCTCGAGGCCCTGTCTGCATACTGAGATGTCTCGCAGTCGGACTGGGTTCCTGCTCTTTGAATGTTTTGCTTTAGCCCAAAATGTGCACTCCCCTCCTCACTTTTAAGCTGACATGATTTCACAGTTTTCTCACTAGTTTTCCTCTATTTGTTTAAATAGAAGAGTATTACTCCTTTATAATATTTTGACCTCACATATAATCATCCACAGTGAACAATAAATAGAAAGAGAAATACAGATCATCCCTTTACAGAGTTATTCAGTTCATACAGGGTGCTCAATAGATACAAAAACGGAATTCAGTGAATGCAGCATTAGCATAACTCAGTTCCAAACTTTAAGAAGCAAAGTCTATCATCTAAGTACTTCCTTGGATGTATCACGTATTTTGTGACTTTCAGACTTCCCAAATGTCTAACCATCTGGTTGGTCATGGAAGCCAAAATGTAGAAAAATGAGAGTAGGTGGCAAATATATGTATTTGTCAGGTTGGTAGCAAAAGACAAGTGGATGATGGACTAGCTCTTTGTATTAAGATTACAAAAGGTAGTAAAGTACCATTTACTTAAAAAAATAAATCCCACTGTCTTTTCATCGAGCTTTGAGTTCAGAGAGGGGATCAGACAGGTGTAGACACTAGATCATCAGCCAAAGGTGTTGAACACTCAATGTGTGTGTAACAAGGGCACAGCTTTTATTCTAAGTTTTAAAATATGGACATCTATTTTTCGCATCACTGGAAAAGACCCTGATGATGGGAAATATTGAAGACAGGAGGAGAAGGGGGCAACAGAAGATGAGATGGCTGGATAGCATCTTTGACTTAAAGAACATGAGTTTGAGCAAACTCAGGGAGAGAGTGAAGGGCCTAGGAGCCTGGCGTGCTGCAGTCCATCGGGTTGCAAAGAGTTGGACACGGCTGAGTGACTGAACGGCAAGAACATTTTACAAGTCACTAGTAATTTCTTGGTAATCTGAGTTCCAAATGCCTCCATTTTTCTGGGGTCACTTGCAATATGAACAAACCAAAATGTTTCTGGATTTCTTACTCTGTTATTGAGCTCAGTTATTCCCCAGCCTCCTGCTCTTGTTTCTCGAGGCCCTGTCTGCATACTGAGATGTCTCGCAGTCGGACTGGGTTCCTGCTCTTTGAATGTTTTGCTTTAGCCCAAAATGTGCACTCCCCTCCTCACTTTTAAGCTGACATGATGCTGTTATATTTATTAAGTCATTAGTGAAATTTGGAGAATAACAGAAGGAAATTCAAGCTCAGACTAGGAATCAGATTACAATGTGATTTCAAGAAGTTGCCAGTGTTTGCCAGTGATTTTCCAACCAGGAGACACTTTGAATGTTCTCTTTCTCCTTGGGTGCAGCCTGCTGATGTGAAGTTGGGGCTCCTCTCACATCACCAGAAGCCATCACTCTTTCTCCCAGCGACACTGTCTGCCCGAGAAAAAAAAACAAAACAAATAATCAGTACCCTGCTTTGCAGAATAGTTAAATTTCCCTTTTTGGGAAGACCACCAACCCAGATCTTGTCCAAGCCTGGAAAGTCATTAATGTGACCTTAAAACGCAAGTCCCGTCTGCCCAGCTCTCTACCATAAGCAGTACCAACAATGAACAAAGACTTTTCCTTATTGTGCCCCAGATAAAATGCACGACAGGGCATTCATTCATTCAACAAATAACTGCAGAGAAAATGCTACTTTACAGGAACTCCTCCGGGAGCTGAGAAATAAAGCAATAATAAAGTCCCCTACATAACTTCCCCTCACATCTCTGGTCTCTGTGATCCAAAGGAACCACATAAGCAGTTATACTGCCAATGTGTACAATAAAATCTAGTGGTATTTTTCTCTCTCCTCCAAAAAATGTTTCATATAAAAATATTGGGATTTGTCAGTCCTTTCCTTTAAGACTGAAATATCTATACTATTCTTCTGATATTGGTATGGTTTTTTATTAAGGCATTTGTTTCTGATAGTTCTGTATTCTTATATTAAAGATGTATTTATTGTGAGTAGTTTAGAGTAATTTTTGTCTTTTTTCTAGTCTAATCGGACAATATTGTTCAATTAATTGGAATATTTAGTCATTTGTATTTAATATAATTTCTGATACAATATGCTAATAAGTGTGATTTTATTATTTATTTTCTGTCTGGCCCACCTGTTCTTAGTTTTCTTTGGTTCTTCTTTATTGATTTATTTTGGGATTAACCAAAGACTTCTTTCCCATTTCCTCTCACCAGAAAGAACCTGCTAGTCTGTTAGTCATAATTCTCTGTTAGCCTCTTAGTCCTAATTTTTTCAAATTTTTTGTTGCTGAAGTGGAAATCACATCCATTCTTCATCTGATACAGTCTAATATAAACTGTTTCCTTTTGCCACTTCTCACACAGTCTTAAGACCTCAGAACATTTGAACTCCATTGACTTCCCTTTTATCTCTGGTGCTAATGTCATTGTCCACGCCATTTCTGTCATATTTTAGATCACACAAGACCTTATCCTCATTCCTGTGTGTGATTAGCATCAATTTGTATTTTCCCAGATGTATATGCAGACCTTTCTCTTATTAAAAACTTTTGATTTCTCCATTTAATTTCATAATTTAGATGGAAACATCAAAGGGAGCTTAACAAAAAATGGAAAGAGAATTGTTAGCGGGAAGCGCTCTCTTGCTTTCTCGAGGACTTGTGAGGGTCCCTTTGAGGCATGACAAGTGTCATGACACACGTCAGCTCCCCGCCCTCTGTCCAGCGGGAACACCACCAGTCCCCTGGGCGGTGGGTTTGGTTCAGCTGGTTCACATGGAGGGAGCTGCTGGGAGCAGGGGGTGCAGAGCAGCTGCGCCTGTTAGCTCCCCTCTGTTTCCCCAGATCCTGGGTGACTGGCTTCCTCCAAACACCAGCCGGTCCTTGCAGTCTCGTCTGACGGCTGTGGCGCTAGGGCCTGTCTCCTTTGTTTATCATTAGTGCTTACCAAAGGCCTGGCACTGACTGGGCAGTGATGGGTGTTTTCTGATTGGGTGAAGGAAGGAAGGAAGGGACAAACAATCAGCACTCAGTTATGCCAGTTCGTGGAGAGACGCTCCCTACTATGCACTGAGGCCCCACAGGTCTGCACTGAGTCTCCTGTTGACTTTGCACCTGTTTTTTTTCTGGAAGATGCTGGGAATCGGCTGTGGTGAAGGTCATTTCATTTTCATCAAGACACACTCCTGGCCTCCCCTCTGATCCCTTCACAAAAATTCCCAACAGTCCCACAGTGATGTGCACTGTGGCTGGGTCATGTGGACCAGTGAATCCAGGAGCAAAACCCACCTTCCCCACCGCCACCTCCACTGTCTCACTCCTTTGCCCACCAGAAAGAATTGTTTAAAAGAAAAAACAATGGAGAAGAAGAATAAAATGTTTTGCTCAACAAATGTTTATGTATACACACTGAATACTGCACGCTGAATCTACAATATCTGAAGAATATGGTGTTTTCTATAATAAATTAATGTTTAAAATACTCTAGAGGGCTTCCCTTTTATCTCTGGTGCTAATGTCATTGTCCACGCCATTTCTGTCATATTTTAGATCACACAAGACCTTATCCTCATTCCTGTGTGTGATTAGCATCAATTTGTATTTTCCCAGATGTATATGCAGACCTTTCTCTTATTAAAAACTTTTGATTTCTCCATTTAATTTCATAATTTAGATGGAAACATCAAAGGGAGCTTAACAAAAAATGGAAAGAGAATTGTTAGCGGGAAGCGCTCTCTTGCTTTCTCGAGGACTTGTGAGGGTCCCTTTGAGGCATGACAAGTGTCATGACACACGTCAGCTCCCCGCCCTCTGTCCAGCGGGAACACCACCAGTCCCCTGGGCGGTGGGTTTGGTTCAGCTGGTTCACATGGAGGGAGCTGCTGGGAGCAGGGGGTGCAGAGCAGCTGCGCCTGTTAGCTCCCCTCTGTTTCCCCAGATCCTGGGTGACTGGCTTCCTCCAAACACCAGCCGGTCCTTGCAGTCTCGTCTGACGGCTGTGGCGCTAGGGCCTGTCTCCTTTGTTTATCATTAGTGCTTACCAAAGGCCTGGCACTGACTGGGCAGTGATGGGTGTTTTCTGATTGGGTGAAGGAAGGAAGGAAGGGACAAACAATCAGCACTCAGTTATGCCAGTTCGTGGAGAGACGCTCCCTACTATGCACTGAGGCCCCACAGGTCTGCACTGAGTCTCCTGTTGACTTTGCACCTGTTTTTTTTCTGGAAGATGCTGGGAATCGGCTGTGGTGAAGGTCATTTCATTTTCATCAAGACACACTCCTGGCCTCCCCTCTGATCCCTTCACAAAAGTTCCCAACAGTCCCACAGTGATGTGCACTGTGGCTGGGTCATGTGGACCAGTGAATCCAGGAGCAAAACCCACCTTCCCCACCGCCACCTCCACTGTCTCACTCCTTTGCCCACCAGAAAGAATTGTTTAAAAGAAAAAACAATGGAGAAGAAGAATAAAATGTTTTGCTCAACAAATGTTTATGTATACACACTGAATACTGCACGCTGAATCTACAATATCTGAAGAATATGGTGTTTTCTATAATAAATTAATGTTTAAAATACTCTAGAGGGCTTCCCCTGGTGGTCCAGTGGGTAAGGACACCGCCTTGCAGTGCAAGGGGCGCCGGTTCGATCCCTGGCCTGGGAAGATCCCATGTGCCACGGAGCAGCTGGACTGATATGTCCAATTAGTGAGCCAGAGCTCTGGCGTGCATGCGCCCCGAGCCGGCGCTCTTGGACGACAGAGGCCACCGCGATGGGAGGCCCACAGGAGCCAAAGAACAAAGACGGATGAAAATAGAGAAATGAAAGATCAATAGAAGTGGCCCGCCTATCCCCCTCCCTCCCCACCCCACCCCAAAAAGATAAATAAATAAATAAAATAAAATAAAAATATACTCTAGAATGAGTATCCCCTTTTAAAGATTGCCCTTCTGTGATGCTTTTTTCTCAAAACAATTAAAAGTTTCCTTGAAGGAGATGAAAAACTATCATTCTAACTATAACAAATGCATATTAAAATATACGTAATATTGCATGTTATGGTGCACAGGAGTCACTGAATTTAAAGACTAAACGTATAAGAAAAGCTCATATGTTGTCATGTCTGTGTCCCACCTACAGTTTCTCACAGATGACATTCTCTCAGAGGCTAATATTTCTGACTCTGTCTTTATGATAGTTTAGAATCACTAAAAAGGATTGTATGATCACCACAGAGGAAATGAAATATTTGAAAATGTGTGACTGTCTTATTTAGGAGATGTGGAATATTGGTTGACTTTCAAAAGCGCAATGAAGCTTGTACTTTATCTCTCAAATGAACAAGCAGGCAAAAATGAGTGTTTTCTGTCTTAGACTGACCACTGCTTTCTGGCCTCTTAATATTATTTCCTCCACTTCTTTAAAATCACATAGATAAATAATATTCTTGGGGAAATAACTGTACCTTCATTTATTCTGCAGGCTGAAGAACACATGCTCAGAACTCAATAAAGAACATAAAAACACACTCTGACCTTAGAAAATTTGATTTTTTTTTTAAGTATGTATTTCCAGAATATGTTCTTTAACTTGTTAGAGTCCTCAGCTTGGCCCCGCTCGAAACCCGTGATGGTTTCTCGTGGTACCTGGCTGTGACTGCAGAGGTGTGACATCTCTCTATCTTCCTTCCACCTCTGGTTTCAGGAGCGGCTTCTGCTCTCCCTGCTGCCGGCGCACATAGCCATGGAGATGAAGGCAGAGATCATCCAAAGGCTGCAGGGCCCCAAAGCCGGCCAGATGGAGAATACCAACAACTTCCACAACCTCTACGTCAAGCGGCACACCAACGTCAGGTACGCTGCTCAGTCCGCCCTCCTTGGCCAGGCCGGGGAGCCCTGCACAAGGTGAGGGGTACGGTTACCTGGAAGCCCACATCGTACAGTGACCTGTGTCCTCGAGAACTGTTTATGTTTGCACAAGGAATAGCGTCCAGTTCCCCTACCCTTGTGCTGCCTCTCAGGCATAAAAAAAAAGGAAACAGGAACTTCTGTTTGTTGCATTTTTTTGACCAGCCATTACCAAAGGGAGAAGATGACCACGGGAGCTTTATTCTGGGAGCTCTCAGGTCAGATCTCACTGGGTCCCAGGAACCCAGGACTCCCTGTTCAATGAGATTAAGGAGTCAGTGGGCTCTAGGCCCAAAGACTGGTTCTACAGGATGGACTTGGCAAGGCCAGGGCCTTGGGGAGTCAGCGCTTGCCAGGGAGGCGGGGTGGCCCACTGTCTATCAGGAATGGTGGGTCTCTGGGCATGGCCTGTATGCGACCTCGTAGGCCGCCAGCGTGCACCTTAATTCAATGACAGAGAACGTTGCTGCTTCCCTAGGAGGGGCACCGTCATACATGCTTCCCAGGGAACAATTCCTGGAATCCCAGCAAGTGGAAAACGAACAGGGGATTGTGGTCGGGAGGGAGGTGGTGTAGGGCCTCTTCTCCCCTGAGCTCGCCCCCGGCTTCAGTCTTCGCGCCCACCTGCACTACCGCTCTGCCTCTGGCCCTCCAGACGTGGGTGCTGCAGTCCTCACTGCTCTCTGGGCCCGCCCGTTCTGGACACTGCTTCTCTGGAGGGCTGTCCTCATCTGCTGCATCACATGGCAGTCCTGCGTGCTGTTCCGATGGGAGTACCTTGTGCCTGCCTCCTTCAAAAAGTTGCTCCCTTAGTTGTCAGGGTCACTCGCCCCTCCATTCCTTGGTTTATTAACAGCCACCACAAACAGAGCTAAAATGTGTTGCACATCATCTAGAATTTAAATCAGGCAGTTTGCCCCAAACTGCAGACTTTTTCCATTGCATGGTGCTGGCTTTAGTCTGATTACTTCAGGTCAAGGATTTCTGAAGTTTATTAATAAGAAGCAAATTTAACTATAGCTTAAAGTGGAAGTGAAAATGTTAGTCATCTAGCTGTCTCTCTCTTTGCTACCCTATAAACTATAGCCCGCAAGTCTCCTCTGTCCATGGGATGCTCCAGGCAAGAATCCTGGAGTGGGTTGCCATCCCCTTCTCCAGGTGATCTTCCCAACCAGGAATGAACCTGACTCTCCTGCATGGCAGGCAGATTCTTTACCGTCTGAGCCACGAAGGAAGCCCTAACTGTAGCCTAAATGCATTGCTAAGACAAATCTCATTTTGACACATGATTTTAGGAAAACGTGTGGCCCAAGCATGAAAAGAGCTAATATACAACAAGAAATACATATTGAGAGGGGGAAAACAGGAAAATGTTACATAATATATGTGAAGAACCAGGAGTAAACATTTTTAAGTCTTCATTTTTTGGAATAATAGGAATGAACTGTGTGTGTGTGTGTCTGTGTGTGTGTGTGTGTGTACAGGGAGAGAGAACATTCATACATATTAATGAGTGAAATGATTTAAAACGCTAGCCTGCCTCTAGGTTTTTAACTATTTTACCTATATAATTAAAGAAAAAAAACATTTGTACTATCTGATAAGATGTATTATACTAGAAATTGCTCTTTTAGCCTTAACTATCTGAAAACCAGCAATGGTATTTCTATCTCAAGGAATATTTTTAAGTCACTTATTGGTATTCAAAACATATAAAGATAAATATTAATATGTCTGTATCTAAAGGGGCTTCCCTGGTGGCTCAGTGATAAAGAATCTGCCTGCAATGCAGGAGACCCAGGAGACGCAGGTTTGGTCCCCAGTCGAAAAGATCCCTTGGAGGAGGGCATGGCAGCCCATTGTAGTATTCTTGCCTAGAGAATCCCATGAGCCAAGGAGTCTAACGGGCAACAGTTCATAGGGTCTCAAAAACTGGACATGGACTTCCCTGGTGGTCCAGTGGGTAAGGACACCACCTTGCAGTGCAGGGGGTGCCAGTTCGATCCCTGGCCTGGGAAGATCCCACGTGCCGCAGAGCGGCTGGACCGATGTGTCCAATTACCGAGCTGGAGCTCTGGAGCGCATGCGCCCAGAGCCAGTGCTCTGCAACAACAGAGGCCACTGTGATGGGAGGCCCACTGGGGCCAAAAAACAAAAGATGGATGAAAATAGATAAATGGCCCGCCCGCCCTCCTCCCTCCCCAACCCGCTCCCCACCCCAGCAATAAAAAACACAAAACTGGACATAACTAAAGCAACTGAGCCCACTGTTATCTACAGAGGATCACAGACTATCTTTAAATCATTGTTCATAGTCCAGTAACACTAGACCTGCCGAAATAGCAGATGACACATCCAATTTCAGGCAGTTGATAAAGAATCTTATGATAGCTCTATTTGTTATCAGTTTCTGTGTAACAAATTACCCCAAAATTTGGTACCTTTAAAGAACACTAACCATCTCACAATTTCTGTAGGCTGGCGTTCAGAAATGTCTTAGGGGTTCTGGCATGGACTTTCCCATGAGGCTACAGGCTGCTGGGGGATATGCTCCTGACGTGGCTGCTCACCTGGTGGGCAGGTCAACTTCCTGTTGGCTGAAGGCCTCCGTTCTTTGTCATGGACCTCCTCACAGGTTGCTTGAGTGTCCTCACAATATGACCGCTTGCTTCCCCAGAGGGAAGGACCCAAGAGGAAGCTAGGCGGAAGCTGCAGTACCTTTTATGGAAGGTCGTTTCTGCAGTATCCTGCTGGTGACACAAGTCCCTCCTACCCGTCACGGGAAACGACAGGAGGAGGGTGGTGCGACTTATGGGGGCCATCTGGGAAGCCAGTTACCACACTGTCTAAGGCAAAGGCTTAATGAAGCAGCTTCAGCTGCCTTCAGAGATTATACACAGGGTGTTTGCAGTATTGAATCAAACTTAAATTCAGAAAATACACTTGAGATTCTAAAGTGAAGTGTTAATGTTAGTCACTCAATCATGTCTGACTATTTGTGAATTCATGGACTGTAGCATGCCAGGCTTCCCAGTCCATGGAATTTCCCAGGCAAGAATATTGGAGCGGGTAGCCATTCCCTTCTCCAGTTAATCTTCCAGACCCAGGGATTGAACCCAGGTCTCTTGCACTGCAGGCAGATTCATTACCATCTGAATCATCAGGGAAGCTCCTAAAGTAAATACATGCTTAAAAATGATGAAACTGAAATGGCATGGAGCACCAATTAATTTCAAAAGATTCTGAAACCCACAGCCTTTTCCTCCTGAAACAGGATGAATGGGATGTGGGTGTGAGTATACACATACCCGAGTCCCTGCTCAGGAGTGGAGTTGCTGGATTGTCTAGTAATTCTGTGGTTCACTCCTTTCCACAGTGCCTGCACCGTTTTATCTTTCACCTAGGATGCTTGCCATCTCTAATGTCTCCACATCCTCAAGATACTTGTTATTTTCTGTTCTTTTTTTCTTTTTAAATAAAGCTATCCTAATGTGTGCGAACTGGCAGTTATTTTTGTTACATGGCCCGTCTTAAACTATGCTGTATTTATTATCTGAATGTCAGATTGCCAGCAGCAATTTTAGGGTTCTTTAGTAGGTCTTTGGGACTTCCCAGATGGCAGGCTGCTGGATATGCTCCTGACGTGGCTGCTCACCTGGTGGGCAGGTCAACTTCCTGTTGGCTGAAGGCCTCCGTTCTTTGTCATGGACCTCCTCACAGGTTGCTTGAGTGTCCTCACAATATGACCGCTTGCTTCCCCAGAGGGAAGGACCCAAGAGGAAGCTAGGCGGAAGCTGCAGTACCTTTTATGGAAGGTCGTTTCTGCAGTATCCTGCTGGTGACACAAGTCCCTCCTACCCGTCACGGGAAACGACAGGAGGAGGGTGGTGCGACTTATGGGGGCCATCTGGGAAGCCAGTTACCACACTGTCTAAGGCAAAGGCTTAATGAAGCAGCTTCAGCTGCCTTCAGAGATTATACACAGGGTGTTTGCAGTATTGAATCAAACTTAAATTCAGAAAATACACTTGAGATTCTAAAGTGAAGTGTTAATGTTAGTCACTCAATCATGTCTGACTATTTGTGAATTCATGGACTGTAGCATGCCAGGCTTCCCAGTCCATGGAATTTCCCAGGCAAGAATATTGGAGCGGGTAGCCATTCCCTTCTCCAGTTAATCTTCCAGACCCAGGGATTGAACCCAGGTCTCTTGCACTGCAGGCAGATTCATTACCATCTGAATCATCAGGGAAGCTCCTAAAGTAAATACATGCTTAAAAATGATGAAACTGAAATGGCATGGAGCACCAATTAATTTCAAAAGATTCTGAAACCCACAGCCTTTTCCTCCTGAAACAGGATGAATGGGATGTGGGTGTGAGTATACACATACCCGAGTCCCTGCTCAGGAGTGGAGTTGCTGGATTGTCTAGTAATTCTGTGGTTCACTCCTTTCCACAGTGCCTGCACCGTTTTATCTTTCACCTAGGATGCTTGCCATCTCTAATGTCTCCACATCCTCAAGATACTTGTTATTTTCTGTTCTTTTTTTCTTTTTAAATAAAGCTATCCTAATGTGTGCGAACTGGCAGTTATTTTTGTTACATGGCCCGTCTTAAACTATGCTGTATTTATTATCTGAATGTCAGATTGCCAGCAGCAATTTTAGGGTTCTTTAGTAGGTCTTTGGGACTTCCCAGATGGCACAGTAGTAAAGAATCAGCTTGACAAGGCAGGAAGCAGAGAGATGTGGGCTGGGAAAAGAGAACATTGGAGAGATAGAATTGTATCCCACTGCAGTATTCTTGCCTGGGAAGTCCAATGGACAGAGGAGCCTGGTGTGCGGCAGTCCATGGAGTGCAAAGAGATGGGTGAGATCGAACACACATGCATATACTGGGTCTTTATGCAAAAATATAAATGTGTTACTGTGTAGATAAAGTTGTAAGCACACACAGGTGTTGTGTTTTTATATCCTGACCCATGAAGGTTAGCTAAACACATACAAACCTTGAAAGAATCTCACATTTACCCCCAAGCTGCACAACCCTGTGAGGGGAAGCTGTACTGTCAATTCATGGGACTGTCCCAGCCTCTTCACGATTTCCACTGCTCTGGCTTCGAGCGTTCTGTTGTTTTCCTTCATAGCACTTGTTATTACTGTAATTGGACTTCAGTTGGTGTCCTTCCTTGTTTAATATACCGCTGGAACTAAGCTCTGAGCTTAAGGAAGATGTACTGTGTCTGCTTTCCTGGCAGTTAATAAGGAACCCAAAATTTTTTCTTTGAATCAAAAAAACAGGATTTGACCTTTATGATTTTTCTTCTTTTATATAGGAATACTTATAATATAAAACTGTGTTTCAGTTCAAATAGAAATACGCTGCTTTGATATCAGAACTATGACACTGTAATGAACAATCAGGGTAAAGACCACATAAACCATAGTGGGGCTGGCCCTGAGAGGAGAAAGCTTATCAGTAAGAAGGGGCTAGAATAGAGAAACTGCAGCACAAGACTTTTTCTTCCCTGACCTTAATTATAAAAATTTAACGTAAAAAAATTCGTGGGAAAATGTAGCAATGTGTTTATGTATTCCTTACCCAGGGGAATGTGGTTTTATAAAAATATAAAATGTAAGAAATTATGCTCTTTAAATGCGGAAAACTACGATTACTTTCTTAGTGAGTGAAAACTTGCAAATGTGGTGCCCACCGGTGTGTTCCCACAGTATCCTCTACGCGGACATTGTTGGGTTCACCCGTCTGGCCAGTGACTGCTCCCCTGGAGAACTGGTTCATATGCTGAATGAACTCTTTGGAAAGTTCGATCAAATTGCAAAGGTGAGTATTGGTGATTGCTTTCTATTTTGAAGATATATAAAATTGGGGCCTACCTTTTCTTGGTCCCTTACCAATCTTTTCACCTCTTCATAAATGTATTCTTTAGGAATCTTATCTATAGATTGTTGGATTCATTTGCCATTGATAAGCCTCAACCCTACATTGACAAAGAGAAATGTCACAGTATATATTAGCATATATTTTCATTTATATTTAAGACTCCTGCTTATATATAATTCAACACACATATATTCAAGGTGACAAGACTTGATTTGCACTTTGCTGTTCTGAGCTTCTCTTTTAGGCATTTTGATATCAAGGACTTGGAAATGGGATTTCTTCTTTGGTTGTAACTATTTCATATTCACAGTGTTAAGCAGCATGCTGGGAAAACCCCTCAGATAGGGTGCATCGCTTCTTCCCAAGCTCTTATTTACTATTGTCTCATTTTTTTTAAATTTTTTGGCCACCTTTATTGGTCTTTCATTTATTTATTTTCTTCTTTTTAAAAAAAACTTTTATTTTACTTTTAACTTTTACAGAGTTTTGTTGTTTGCAGATATGTATGTTCTCAGATTTGTCATATGCATATCCCCCCCCATTCCACCCCTCCAGACCGTCATACAGCACCCATTTATTTATTTTCATCCATCTTTGTTCTTTGGCCTGTGTGGGCCTCCCATTGCAGTGGCCTCTCCTGTTGCAGAGCATCAGCTCTGGGCGCATGCACTCCAGAGCTCTAGCTCAGTGATTGGACACATCAGTCCAGCCACTGCACGGAATGTGGGATCTTCCCAGGCCAGGGATTGAACCGGCACCCCTTGCACTGCAAGGTGGAGTCCTTACCCACTGGACCACCAGGGAAGCCCTGTTGTCTCATTTTTTTCCAGTGGTCCCTTTGCTGTTCCATTGATGTAAGTTCAGTATTCACCATTCACATGTGCACTTGTGGGAAGTTTCACGGAGAATAAATGATGACAGAGGATATGAAACCATCCAAGACCTCACTCCAGACTTATTTATTGAAACTATTAGGGCTTCTGGTGTGAATATTGACTTTTTTTTTGCTTGCTATCTCTCTACTTCTGTCTCATGTTTCTGGTCTTAATTTTTGACTTTGAGTCATTCCCAACAAAAATACTTTATTATGTGTATCAAAATACATTCTTTACATAATGAGGAGTTGGTTCTAAGTTTAGTTCATGGCGAGATTGTGCTCACATTTAAATAATAGAGAATATTCCACCCAAGCTCATAGGTAAAAATCTGGCTTTTAGATGTTCATAGAGTGACTCCTGGGTCAAGCTCCGCCATGAGAGGTCTTATGTTGCCCAGTTGACCATGACAGGTCTCACTGGGGATTATAAAAAATCGCTGAGAATACAGCTCTGCTTCCTTCCTTTATCAAACCAAAGGAAGAGTCTGGGCATTTAACAAAATCAGACACCCTTTTACTATTGTCTGCATTAATGGCCACCTTATTGGTCTTTTCATTTATTTATTTTGCTGGGAAAACCTCAGATAGGGTGCATCGCTTCTTCCAAGCTCTTATTTACTATTGTCTCATTTTTTTTAAATTTTTGGCCACCTTTATTGGTCTTTCATTTATTTATTTTCTTCTTTTTAAAAAAAACTTTTATTTTACTTTTAACTTTTACAGAGTTTTGTTGTTTGCAGATATGTATGTTCTCAGATTTGTCATATGCATATCCCCCCCCATTCCACCCCTCCAGACCGTCATACAGCACCCATTTATTTATTTTCATCCATCTTTGTTCTTTGGCCTGTGTGGGCCTCCCATTGCAGTGGCCTCTCCTGTTGCAGAGCATCAGCTCTGGGCGCATGCACTCCAGAGCTCTAGCTCAGTGATTGGACACATCAGTCCAGCCACTGCACGGAATGTGGGATCTTCCCAGGCCAGGGATTGAACCGGCACCCCTTGCACTGCAAGGTGGAGTCCTTACCCACTGGACCACCAGGGAAGCCCTGTTGTCTCATTTTTTTCCAGTGGTCCCTTTGCTGTTCCATTGATGTAAGTTCAGTATTCACCATTCACATGTGCACTTGTGGGAAGTTTCACGGAGAATAAATGATGACAGAGGATATGAAACCATCCAAGACCTCACTCCAGACTTATTTATTGAAACTATTAGGGCTTCTGGTGTGAATATTGACTTTTTTTTTGCTTGCTATCTTTTCCTTCTGTCTCATGTTTCTGGTCTTAATTTTTGACTTTGAGTCATTCCCAACAAAAATACTTTATTATGTGTATCAAAATACATTCTTTACATAATGAGGAGTTGGTTCTAAGTTTAGTTCATGGCGAGATTGTGCTCACATTTAAATAATAGAGAATATTCCACCCAAGCTCATAGGTAAAAATCTGGCTTTTAGATGTTCATAGAGTGACTCCTGGGTCAAGCTCCGCCATGAGAGGTCTTATGTTGCCCAGTTGACCATGACAGGTCTCACTGGGGATTATAAAAAATCGCTGAGAATACAGCTCTGCTTCCTTCCTTTATCAAACCAAAGGAAGAGTCTGGGCATTTAACAAAATCAGACACCCTTTTATGATTAAAAACTCTCAACTAATAAGAAGGAACTTACCTCAACACAATAAAGCCATATGTGGAAAGAACACAGCGAGCATCATAGTCAGCAGTAACAAACTGAAAGTTCTTTTCCTAAGACTAAGCACAAGACAAAGATACTTTGACCAGTTTTGTTAACAGCATTAGAAGTGTCTGACACAGTAATTAGGCAAGAAATAGAAATAAACGGCATCCAAATCAAAAAAGCAGTAGAATAATCACTGCTTGCATATGATATGACCTTATACATAGCAAACCTTAAAGAGATCACTAAAATCTGTTCAGTTCAGTTCAGTCACTCAGCCATGTCTGACTCTTTGCGACACTATGGCTACAGCACGCCAGGCTTCTCTGTCCTTCACCACCTTCTGGAGTCTGCTCAAACTCATGTCCATTGACTCAATGATGCCATCCAACCATCTCATCCTCTACCATATCCTTCTCCTTCTGCCTTCAATCTTTCCCAGCATCAAGGTCTTTCCCAATGAGTCATCTCTTCACATCAGATGGCCAAAGTATTGGATCAGCATCAGTTTTTCTAATGAACATTCAAAGTTTATTTCCTTTAGGATTGATTGGCTTGATCTCCTTGCAGTCCAAGGGAATCTCAAGAATCTTCTTCAACATCACAGTTGAAAGCATCCATTCTTCAGTGCTCAGCCTTCTTTATGGTCCAGCTCGCACATCCATATATGACTACTGGGAAAACCATAACTTTGACTATACAGACCCTTGTCAGCAAAGTGATGCACTTGTGGGAAGTTTCACGGAGAATAAATGATGACAGAGGATATGAAACCATCCAAGACCTCACTCCAGACTTATTTATTGAAACTATTAGGGCTTCTGGTGTGAATATCTTTGTCTCATGTTTCTGGTCTTAATTTTGACTTTGAGTCATTCCCAACAAAATACTTTATTATGTGTATCAAAATACATTCTTTACATAATGAGGAGTTGGTTCTAAGTTTAGTTCATGGCGAGATTGTGCTCACATTTAAATAATAGAGAATATTCCACCCAAGCTCATAGGTAAAAATCTGGCTTTTAGATGTTCATAGAGTGACTCCTGGGTCAAGCTCCGCCATGAGAGGTCTTATGTTGCCCAGTTGACCATGACAGGTCTCACTGGGGATTATAAAAAATCGCTGAGAATACAGCTCTGCTTCCTTCCTTTATCAAACCAAAGGAAGAGTCTGGGCATTTAACAAAATCAGACACCCTTTTATGATTAAAAACTCTCAACTAATAAGAAGGAACTTACCTCAACACAATAAAGCCATATGTGGAAAGAACACAGCGAGCATCATAGTCAGCAGTAACAAACTGAAAGTTCTTTTCCTAAGACTAAGCACAAGACAAAGATACTTTGACCAGTTTTGTTAACAGCATTAGAAGTGTCTGACACAGTAATTAGGCAAGAAATAGAAATAAACGGCATCCAAATCAAAAAAGCAGTAGAATAATCACTGCTTGCATATGATATGACCTTATACATAGCAAACCTTAAAGAGATCACTAAAATCTGTTCAGTTCAGTTCAGTCACTCAGCCATGTCTGACTCTTTGCGACACTATGGCTACAGCACGCCAGGCTTCTCTGTCCTTCACCACCTTCTGGCGTCTGCTCAAACTCATGTCCATTGACTCAATGATGCCATCCAACCATCTCATCCTCTACCATATCCTTCTCCTTCTGCCTTCAATCTTTCCCAGCATCAAGGTCTTTCCCAATGAGTCATCTCTTCACATCAGATGGCCAAAGTATTGGATCAGCATCAGTTTTTCTAATGAACATTCAAAGTTTATTTCCTTTAGGATTGATTGGCTTGATCTCCTTGCAGTCCAAGGGAATCTCAAGAATCTTCTTCAACATCACAGTTGAAAGCATCCATTCTTCAGTGCTCAGCCTTCTTTATGGTCCAGCTCGCACATCCATATATGACTACTGGGAAAACCATAACTTTGACTATACAGACCCTTGTCAGCAAAGTGATGCCTATGCTTTTTAATACATTGTCTAGGTTTGTCATAGCTTTTCTTGCAAGGAGCAAGTGTCTTTTCTTTTCATTTCATAGCTTCAGCCACCATCCACAGTGATTTTGGAGCCCAGGAAAATAGTCTGTCACTGTTTCCATTGTTTCCCCATTTATTTGCCATGAAGTGATGGGACCAGATGCCATGATCTTAATTTTTTGAATGTTTGAGTTTTAAGCCAGGTTTCTCACTCTCCTCTTTCACCTTCATCAAGAGGTTCTTTACTTTGTCTTTGCTTTCTGCCATAAGGGTGGTGTTATTTGCATATCTGAGGTTATTACTATTTTCCCTGGTAATCCTGATTCCAACTTGTGCTTTGACCAGACCAGCATTTCACTTGATGTACTCTGCATATAAGTTAAATAAGCAGGATGACAATATACAACCATGATGTACTCCTTTCCCACTTTGGAGCCAGTCTGTTGTTCCGTGTCCAGTTCTAACTGTTACTTCTTGACCTGCATACAGGTTTCTCAGGAGGTAGTGCTGTTTGCATATGATATGACTTTATATGTAGAAAACCTTAAAGAGTCCACAAAATCTGTTAGTACTAATAAATAGACTTGGTAAAGTTGCAGGATACAAAGACAATGTACAATAATCTGTTCTATTTCTATACAGTGACAATGAAGTGTCTCCAGATAAAATCTAGGAAATAATTCCATTTATATTATCCTCAAAAAAGAATGAAAAACTTAGGAATAAACTTCACCAATCAGACTGTATACTCAATCATGTCTGACTCTCTGTGACTCCACTGACTAGTAGCCCACAATACTCCTCTCTACGGGATTTTACCAGGAAGAATACTGGAGTAGGTTGTCATTTTCTGCCCCAGGGAGTTTTCCTGACCCATAAATCAAACCCATGCACCACCTGGGAAGACCTAACTCAGTAGGTGAATGACATATACACCAAAAACTATAAAACCATGAAAGAAATGTAAATAGATACTAATAAGATGAAAGACATTCCATGTTCATGGGTTAGAAGAATTAACATTGTTAAAATAGTATCAAAATCCCATGCAGTTTTTACAGAAATAGTGGTGAGGAATCCACAGGCCAGTGCAGGAGATGCAAAAAACACGAGTGCACCCTATGGGTAGGGAAGCCACGCTGGAGTGTCTCAAAGATTCAGACATGACTGAGCATGCATGCCCTACCCTTTCAACTACTGTCTCCCTACAAACACTGTTCCCTGTGGCAGGGTCAGTAGCATCAGAATCATCCTACAAGGCTTCCTAGGTGGCACTTGTGGTAAAGGCCTCTCAATGCAGGAGGAGACAAAAGAGACACAGATTTGATGCCTGTGTGTAGAAGATCCCCTAGAGGAGGTCATGCCAACCCACTGAAGCCTACTTGCCTATAGAATCCCCACGGACAGAGGAGCCTGGTGGGCTGTAGTCCACGGGGTCTCAAAGAGTCAGACACGAATGAAGCAACTTAACATGCATGAAACACAATTCAAATTCTGTGATTTCTTCTTTTCAGGAGAATGAATGCATGAGAATAAAAATTTTAGGAGACTGCTACTACTGTGTGTCCGGACTGCCTATATCTCTCCCTAACCATGCCAAGAACTGTGTAAAAATGGGGCTGGATATGTGTGAAGCCATAAAGTAAGTGTCATGCTGAGTAAGAACTTTTTTAACCGGGTAATGCATTTTAGTTGTCGTTCTTGCAACTACTTCTGTTTCTCTGCCTCCTGAAACTCAATACATAATTGCATATTTAAATAGAAATGGGCAAAGACTCACTTACTGGCATGTGAGAACTCAGAACTCAGTCCCACAGCCTCAGTACAGCTCAGGCTTTGTACGTGTTCTGTATTTTATTATTAGTCTTATGTTACAGGAACATTGAACTAGAAACCTATGGGAAGGGGCTGTGTTGTTCATTTCAAAGGTGCCTTCTTTTTAAACAACTGAAAGATCTCCTCCAGTCTTTAGGAAAAAGTTTGTACTCTTAACATCTCTCTTGATTTCTGACAAGTACCCATAAATTGTGAGAGAGAGCATAGTTTTTACCACCAGATTGCAATGAATATAAAAATCCAGCTCAGAATAACTCCATCTAGTCAAACACTCAGCTCTGAAAATTTAGTTTCAGTTTTTATCCATAATAGTTTTTGCTTTATGTCTATAGTTTCTTTCATTGTAAGATTTGTAGAGAATATTTGCTTACAAGGAATAATGGTGTCATTAGAGCTGACAAGTAGTGAGTGAAAATGTGAGCTGCAAAGTGAATTCTCGCTGCTGGCACCAGAATGCATGCTTCTTTATAAGTACCTTTAGAGAAGCCAGGATAGTCTTATGAACGATAAAAGCTCTTGTTTATCGATTGTGTGATTGAACAATTTCAGTTTGAGGGCTTTTTTTTCTTTTTTTTTTTTGGTGGAGAGTTGCCTATTTTTGGTCAAGTGAATCTTCCTTTCTCCTACACATGTTTTTGTTCTAAACGGGATGGAAGTTACGAAATTTATGTGATGTTCAAATTCCTTGTCTCAGGGTTAGAGCAACTTGGACTTAAAGTGAAAAAGCAACAGATTAAGTTGTCTGTGTGTTTACCCCACCGTGGTATTGGTTGTGGGCTGACGTGATTTGAGAGGTTTGTCAGTGAGTTTCCAGTGTCTTCCAGGGAAGAATGAACCCCTCCAGTCTCAGCAGAGTTCACCCACCTGCGTGTCCAGACCCCCTAGCTCAGCAGTGTCGGGCTGCTATGTGTGCAGAATCTCAGTAATGTTAGCAGATTTGAATAAATTTCCAGAACTCTTCCTTAGACCTAAACTTAAATTTCATATCTTAATGGCCACGTGGTCCCATGATCTGCCGCTCCTTGACTGCTCACGTCAGTTTAGTTCAGTCACTCAGTTGTGCCCGACTCTCTGTGACCCCATGGACTTCAGCACACCAGGCTTTCCTGTCCTTCACCATCTCCCAGAACTTGCTCAAACTCATGTCCTTTGACTCAATGATACCTTCCAACTATCTTGTCCTCTGTTGTTCCCTTCTCCTTTTGCCTTCTATTTTTCCCAACATCAGGGTCTTTTCCAGTGATTCATCTCTTCATATCAGGTGGTCAAAGTATTGGAGCTTCAACTTCAGCATCATTCCCTCCAATGAATATTCAGGGTTGATTTCCTTTAGGATTGACTGCTTTGCTCTCCTTGCAGCCCAAGGCACTCTCAAGAGTCTTCTCCAGCACCACAGTTCAAAGGCATCAATTATTCAGCACTCTGCCTTCTTTATGATCCAGCTCTCACATCCATACATGACTACTGGGAAAACCATAGCCTTGAATATATGGACTTTTGTCAGCAAAGTGCTTTTTAATATGCTGTCTAGGTTTGTCATAGCTTTTCTTCCAAGGAGCAAGTTTTAATTTCATGGCTGCAGCCACCATCCACAGTGATTTTGCAACCCAAGAAAATAGTCTGTCACTGTTTCCATTGTTTGCCCATCTATTTGCCATAAAGTGATAGGACCGGATGCCATGATGTTCATTTTCTGAATGTTGAGTTTTAAGCCAGCCTTCTCACTCTCCTCTTTCACCTTCATCAAGAGGCTCTTGTGTTTCTCTTCATTTTCTACCATAATGATGGTGTCATCTGCATATCTGAGGTTATTGATATTTCTCCTAGCAATCTTGATTCCAGCTTGTGCTTCATCCAAACTGGCATTCATTCACTCCACTGAGGGCCTGTGAATTCCTCCTCTGATATATATTAATATCACTAGTGCAGCTGACATACATTTGACAAGACCATCAGTAAGGTTGTTTAAACCCAACTGAGAAATGGTCAAAAGACCTAAACAGACATTTCTCCAAAGAAGACATCCAGATGGCCAGCAGACAAATGAAAAGATGCTCAGCATCACTAATTATTAGAGAAATGCAAATCAAAATGGCCATCATTAAAAATTCTACAAATAGGGGCCTCCCTGGTGGTCCAGTGGGTAGAGTCCGCCTTGCAGTGCAAGGGGCGCTAACTCGATCCCTGGCCCGGAACAATCCCATATGCTGTGAAGGGGCTGGACTGGTGGAATGTCCAATAACGAGCCAGTGCACTGGAGTGCATGCGCCTAGAGCCGGTACTCTGCACCGACAGAGGCCACTGCAGTGGGAGGCCCACACAGGCCAAAGAATAAAGATGGGTGAAAGTAAATAAATAAAAAAAGAGGCCAAATTAAAAAAAAAAAAAAAAAAAAACTACCGATAGTAAATGCTGGAGAAGGTATGGAGAAAAGAGAGCCCTCTTACACTGTTGGTGGGAATGTAAATTGGTGCAGCCAATGTGATCCAGCAGTCTCAGTCCTGGCATAGGTCTGGACAAAACTACAATCCCAAAAGATACCTGCATCCTTGTGTTCACAGCAGCACTGTTCACAATAACCAGGACATGGGAGCAACCATTGGCCACTGACAAGCGGTGAGGGAGGGATGGAAAAGTAACAATTCAACTATGTATGTGATGGGTAAACATCAAGCTGGTGCAACCCAAGGGAGCAAGTTTTAATTTCATGGCTGCAGCCACCATCCACAGTGATTTTGCAACCCAAGAAAATAGTCTGTCACTGTTTCCATTGTTTGCCCATCTATTTGCCATAAAGTGATAGGACCGGATGCCATGATGTTCATTTTCTGAATGTTGAGTTTTAAGCCAGCCTTCTCACTCTCCTCTTTCACCTTCATCAAGAGGCTCTTGTGTTTCTCTTCATTTTCTACCATAATGATGGTGTCATCTGCATATCTGAGGTTATTGATATTTCTCCTAGCAATCTTGATTCCAGCTTGTGCTTCATCCAAACTGGCATTCATTCACTCCACTGAGGGCCTGTGAATTCCTCCTCTGATATATATTAATATCACTAGTGCAGCTGACATACATTTGACAAGACCATCAGTAAGGTTGTTTAAACCCAACTGAGAAATGGTCAAAAGACCTAAACAGACATTTCTCCAAAGAAGACATCCAGATGGCCAGCAGACAAATGAAAAGATGCTCAGCATCACTAATTATTAGAGAAATGCAAATCAAAATGGCCATCATTAAAAATTCTACAAATAGGGGCCTCCCTGGTGGTCCAGTGGGTAGAGTCCGCCTTGCAGTGCAAGGGGCGCTAACTCGATCCCTGGCCCGGAACAATCCCATATGCTGTGAAGGGGCTGGACTGGTGGAATGTCCAATAACGAGCCAGTGCACTGGAGTGCATGCGCCTAGAGCCGGTACTCTGCACCGACAGAGGCCACTGCAGTGGGAGGCCCACACAGGCCAAAGAATAAAGATGGGTGAAAGTAAATAAATAAAAAAAGAGGCCAAATTAAAAAAAAAAAAAAAAAAAAACTACCGATAGTAAATGCTGGAGAAGGTATGGAGAAAAGAGAGCCCTCTTACACTGTTGGTGGGAATGTAAATTGGTGCAGCCAATGTGATCCAGCAGTCTCAGTCCTGGCATAGGTCTGGACAAAACTACAATCCCAAAAGATACCTGCATCCTTGTGTTCACAGCAGCACTGTTCACAATAACCAGGACATGGGAGCAACCATTGGCCACTGACAAGGGGTGAGGGAGGGATGGATTAGGAGTCTGAGATTAACAATTCAAACTACTATGTATGTGATGGGTAAACATCAAGCTGGTGAGGAAAAAGCACATACTTGGAATTTTGCCAGATGATCTCCAGTTTTCGTGGAACTCAGCAACACGGGTCTAGGAATGTCTGTGTTTTTCTCTCCATGTTGGGACCTCCACATTTATTCAGAGCCTGTTGCCTGTTAGCTAAGTCACCACTGCAGATGCTCTTTGACTGCAGTTTCAGAATATTTCCAACACTTAAAGAGACTTTTCCCCCCTTTTATGAAAATGTAAACTGCTCTTAATCAAAGCATTGCTATCAGATCTCTGATTTTGTAAGTGATTAAAGCTCCTCTTAAATTACAAAGATTGTCTACTATTATCGCAAACTCTAAGCAATCATTTCCACATTTTCTCTATAGAGCACACAGATTTCATCTACATCTTCATACATCAAAATGTTTTTAGTCAGTCAGTTCATCCAAACCCTAGATCAACTCATTTTTCTAAAAAAGGCATGAAGCCGTGGAGACTGTTAATTCAAAGACTTGAGGTGTTAACCACTCACTTCGGTCACAGACTGCCCCCATGACTCCCCGGCCACTGTCAGGAAGGGGGACTTTGGGGAGTGGGGAGCAGAGATGAATGATCATGAGCAAAGCCCAGAGGGAAGGCAAGCCATGGCCTGGGCAGCCATTTGCATTCAGAGCTGATGGGGCAGAGTGGGTGGCAAGCGCCTTGTGCCGTGGAGATGCCCCTCCTGGGAGCCGGAATGAAGGGTGTGGACAACCTGCACAGTGCTTGGTATAGGTTGTTGTTTTTATGAAAAAATAAAAACAGAAAAGGAAGATAGAAAGGGAGGGGAATGAAGCAGCCTCCTCATTCTTTTTTCAGGAGGTCGTTGTTTTCACATCATCAGCAGTATGCTCAGGTGATGCCATTTTACCATTTAAGCATGATGTGCATTATTGCTCGTTACTGTTCAGCAGATCAGTCATGTCCAATTCTGAGTAACTCCGGGGACGGCAGCACACCAGGCTTCCCTGTCCCTCTCCATCCCCCAGAGTTTGCTGAGACTCATGTCCATTGAGTCAGTGATGCTATCCAACATGCATGCCAGGGCCAGGGTCATTTTGCAGTGCTGCAGGTTCGCTGCATCCCACACTCTTCCTCATCCGTGTGCTGGGTCATCACTTCCCTCCACGTTCCTCTTACAGTTATTCGCTCCAAGTAACTAAGGACGGCCTTCCGGCATTCCTCTTTTACAACAATATTTTAATCAATAAGCATACTTAACTGGCAGAAATAAATAGACATTGCCAAGCATTGCAATTTTTCCTTAAAGGAAGTTGTCTTTTTTCTATATTTTTATTAGAATATGATTGCTTTACAATGTTGTGTTGGTTTCTGCTGTACAATGAAATGAATCAGCCATATGTACACATATGCCCCTTCCCTCTCGGGCTTGCCTCCTGGCCTCCCCATCCCACCCTCCTCGGTCATCAGGGAGCACGGAGCTGAGCTCACTGTGCTCCCCAGTAGCTTGCCAGTAGCTGTCTGTTTCACACATGGTAGTGTATCTATGTCAGTCTTGATCGAAGGAAGTTCTTCATTTGTCTCTTTCATTGAGTTGGTGACAGGGTCCTAAAGTATTTTTTAATTTTTTTTAATGATACCTTACGAACTATTAAAGCTTCTTGAAGAGTACTTTTTTTTCTTTTTTTGTTAAAGAGTGTGCACAATGGAAAAGCTTTCAGCTTATGGTTATTTTTTTGATGCCTATTCAGACTAAAGTCATTTAAGCTCACAAATAAGCCATATTGTCTCAACAGCAAAAAGTATTCCTTGGGGACCTATGTTATGCTAAGCATTAGAGTTGCAAATGGCATCTAAGATTGTTTCTGACAGTATAAGGCAATGTCGCACAAGTTTACTACGAAAACTTCTAGGAGGTATCAGCACATGATAGGTACTTGATAGTTATTGGCGGAAAAAGCAGAAACTACAACCAGAATGTTGCATCGTGGCCCCGGCCAGCCTGAGGCTTTAGTGGACAGAGCATTGGCTTGGTGCTGGTGGTCTAGCCTGGTAGTAACTTGAAAAAAAGCTCCTTTTCTGGCCTCAGAGCTGCAGTCTTCCGCCACAGGAGGAATTCATGACAGTACTTCCAACAGGCTGAGATATACTGAGTTATAAAATGCCCAGAAACGTGTCCCAGAATTACAGGAAGAAGAGGGTGGATCAGGAGGGTGATGTGACTTTCCTTCTCTTTAGGAAAGTGAGGGAAACGCCACCTGAGTGCAGACAGTCAGACTAAGGACGGCCTTCCGGCATTCCTCTTTTACAACAATATTTTAATCAATAAGCATACTTAACTGGCAGAAATAAATAGACATTGCCAAGCATTGCAATTTTTCCTTAAAGGAAGTTGTCTTTTTTCTATATTTTTATTAGAATATGATTGCTTTACAATGTTGTGTTGGTTTCTGCTGTACAATGAAATGAATCAGCCATATGTACACATATGCCCCTTCCCTCTCGGGCTTGCCTCCTGGCCTCCCCATCCCACCCTCCTCGGTCATCAGGGAGCACGGAGCTGAGCTCACTGTGCTCCCCAGTAGCTTGCCAGTAGCTGTCTGTTTCACACATGGTAGTGTATCTATGTCAGTCTTGATCGAAGGAAGTTCTTCATTTGTCTCTTTCATTGAGTTGGTGACAGGGTCCTAAAGTATTTTTTAATTTTTTTTAATGATACCTTACGAACTATTAAAGCTTCTTGAAGAGTACTTTTTTTTCTTTTTTTGTTAAAGAGTGTGCACAATGGAAAAGCTTTCAGCTTATGGTTATTTTTTTTTTGATTCCTATTCAGACTAAAGTCATTTAAGCTCACAAATAAGCCATATTGTCTCAACAGCAAAAAGTATTCCTTGGGGACCTATGTTATGCTAAGCATTAGAGTTGCAAATGGCATCTAAGATTGTTTCTGACAGTATAAGGCAATGTCGCACAAGTTTACTACGAAAACTTCTAGGAGGTATCAGCACATGATAGGTACTTGATAGTTATTGGCGGAAAAAGCAGAAACTACAACCAGAATGTTGCATCGTGGCCCCGGCCAGCCTGAGGCTTTAGTGGACAGAGCATTGGCTTGGTGCTGGTGGTCTAGCCTGGTAGTAACTTGAAAAAAAGCTCCTTTTCTGGCCTCAGAGCTGCAGTCTTCCGCCACAGGAGGAATTCATGACAGTACTTCCAACAGGCTGAGATATACTGAGTTATAAAATGCCCAGAAACGTGTCCCAGAATTACAGGAAGAAGAGGGTGGATCAGGAGGGTGATGTGACTTTCCTTCTCTTTAGGAAAGTGAGGGACGCCACTGGAGTGGACATCAACATGCGCGTGGGCGTGCATTCTGGGAACGTGCTGTGCGGCGTGATTGGGCTGCAGAAGTGGCAGTACGACGTGTGGTCACATGACGTCACCCTGGCCAATCACATGGAAGCCGGCGGGGTCCCAGGGTAAGGCGGGACACGAGCGTTCCCTCCTTCAGCAGGCTCCAGGGTTGGGAATCTCAGGCTGACTGCTTAATAGTGGACAGAGCTCGGCGATTTCTGTTGCCTTGGTTAGTACCATGCGACTCAGTGACCTCTTGCGTTAATGCCCATGAGCCCTCAAGCCCCATGGAACCCATGGTCAGGAACTGGATGTCAGATCCTGAGTTACAGACTTGGGTTTGTTTGCATGTTTATGAATAGAGACCTCAGTTACAGGTGGCTTATAATGCAGTAGAGATACACACCCTTTCTCTATTTTTAGTCACCTCTGAAACCAGGCCTATTAAAATAAGCAGACAGCACCATCCAAACAGGTGACAAGAGAATCTTTGGAAGTGCTGTCATTTGGAGAAGCGTGAGAGCAGGCATGGAGAAGGAAAGTCCATACTTTTATACAGACCAGCAGACTTCCTCAAATGACTTCAGCATGAGTTTCAAAAAACAATCCTCGGGCTTTTCTGGTGGCCCAGTGGGTGAAAAGTCCGCCTTGCAGTGTAAGGGGCACCAGTTTGATCCCTGGCCCAGGAAGATCCCACAGGCCGCGGAGCGACTGGACCAATGTGTCCAATTACAAGCCCTCGCTCCAGAGTGCATGCGCCTAGAGCCAGCGCTCTGAGGTGAGAGAGGCCACTGCAATTGAGGCTCACACAGGCCGAAGAATAAAGATGGACGAAAAATGAATAAATGAAACAGCAATAAAAAGAGCCCAAAACTTAAAGAAAGAAAAAAAAAAAAACAACAATCTTCGTAGCTCCAAATTTAGTATGATGTATGTGCTGTAATTCACCATTCAAGTTTCTCCGAGTGCAGAGAGGCCCCAAATGTTAGTAGCTCTTGGCATCGGGGAACATCTTCCCAAAACTGTGGGTAACAGACACTGAGCCACAGTTACAGCCAATTTTACCAAGAACGTATAGCCTTCCCTTTGCTTGGGGCAGAAGAAATTCTTTCTGAAGTCGCAAATAGGAAATCTGCTTGCACATTCCTTCTTCTGTACCTTTATTGTGGTTTTTTCAAATCGCTTTTCAGACGCGTCCACATTTCTTCCGTCACTCTGCAACACTTGAATGGGGCTTACAAAGTGGAGGAGGGCGACGGTGACGTCAGAGACCCGTATTTAAAGCAGCACTTGGTGAAAACCTACTTTGTAATCAACCCCAAGGTCAGTATCATAAAGAGTCTATAATTAACCTGTGATTTCCGTGATTAAAAGTGAAAAGAGCAAATGACTGATATGGAAAGTGTTTTTAGTCAAGAACCAGTGTAACTGTTTGCTAATCTTTGCTTCTAAAATGACTTGAAATACATATGTGTTTTGTGAAGATGAATTCAAATATTTATTAAAGAAACAGTTGAAATGAATTTCTTGTTTATAGGACAAGGTTATTGCCTGTATTACCAGGTTGTAGAGGCTAGTTAGTCAGTGTTAACCAATGTGTATGTTAGTCCAGGAATCCAAACCTCCATACCACAGAGTGATGCTTCTTGTTAGACCATTGGGAGCACTAGATTAGAAATAACATGCACAATAAATGCAGTATACCTGATCATCCTAAAACCACTCCCCTACCCTCAGTCCATGTGAAAATAGTCTTCCACTAAATTGGTCCCTGGTGCCAAAACACTTGGGTACCGCTGTGTTAGCCCCTGATGAGCCCTGCCTAGCAGTTAGAAAATTGAAGACAGAAATTTTGCTCAAGGCTTCAGTTGATAAAAAAAAAAAAAATCTAATGAGATTAAATGAATGAAGATATAAGAAAAAAGAAAGAAGAAATTTCTGAAAGATTAACAGCTATATGTCACATAAACACTTGGATGAGCATGTTATGTGCAGACATGTTAACTTTGATATAATAAAAAACCGCCTATCCCATGCAGACAGCTGTTGTCTCTTACTCTCTTCACACCACGTGCCAGGCCAAAGCAGAGGAGCTTAGACCATTCAATTTTCCGACAGAACCCTGTAGTAGCCTTCACCATTTGGGCCTTACAGCCAATTTTACCAAGAACGTATAGCCTTCCCTTTGCTTGGGGCAGAAGAAATTCTTTCTGAAGTCGCAAATAGGAAATCTGCTTGCACATTCCTTCTTCTGTACCTTTATTGTGGTTTTTTCAAATCGCTTTTCAGACGCGTCCACATTTCTTCCGTCACTCTGCAACACTTGAATGGGGCTTACAAAGTGGAGGAGGGCGACGGTGACGTCAGAGACCCGTATTTAAAGCAGCACTTGGTGAAAACCTACTTTGTAATCAACCCCAAGGTCAGTATCATAAAGAGTCTATAATTAACCTGTGATTTCCGTGATTAAAAGTGAAAAGAGCAAATGACTGATATGGAAAGTGTTTTTAGTCAAGAACCAGTGTAACTGTTTGCTAATCTTTGCTTCTAAAATGACTTGAAATACATATGTGTTTTGTGAAGATGAATTCAAATATTTATTAAAGAAACAGTTGAAATGAATTTCTTGTTTATAGGACAAGGTTATTGCCTGTATTACCAGGTTGTAGAGGCTAGTTAGTCAGTGTTAACCAATGTGTATGTTAGTCCAGGAATCCAAACCTCCATACCACAGAGTGATGCTTCTTGTTAGACCATTGGGAGCACTAGATTAGAAATAACATGCACAATAAATGCAGTATACCTGATCATCCTAAAACCACTCCCCTACCCTCAGTCCATGTGAAAATAGTCTTCCACTAAATTGGTCCCTGGTGCCAAAACACTTGGGTACCGCTGTGTTAGCCCCTGATGAGCCCTGCCTAGCAGTTAGAAAATTGAAGACAGAAATTTTGCTCAAGGCTTCAGTTGATAAAAAAAAAAAAATCTAATGAGATTAAATGAATGAAGATATAAGAAAAAAGAAAGAAGAAATTTCTGAAAGATTAACAGCTATATGTCACATAAACACTTGGATGAGCATGTTATGTGCAGACATGTTAACTTTGATATAATAAAAAACCGCCTATCCCATGCAGACAGCTGTTGTCTCTTACTCTCTTCACACCACGTGCCAGGCCAAAGCAGAGGAGCTTAGAGCTCTCATCTCTTTTACCCCTTCCCAAATTCCTGCAAAATGGGTACTATTGTTATTTACAGATTAAGAAGATGAAACTCTGAGGGTTTATATAACTTCTTTCAAGTCACTAGCTGGAAAACAGCACAGCAAGAAACCCCTCTGAATTGTCAAAACCAATAGTGAAAAATCAGTGTGGTCAAGTTCATGCATGTTCACTCACAGGAACCTTCCTGGAACCCCAGGTTCACCTTCGAGGACAAACTTCCAAGTCACTAGCCAGTTCATCTGGAGACAGATGTGTGAGAAGCAGGAGGAACTGTGGGTGATGAGGGGGCAGATAAAAGGTTAAAAAATGTGTACTGAGAACACCGTGTTCCAGCAAAGACCACCAAAACGTCGTCGTTCAACGCCAGTTCACATTGGAAAAGCAGCCCCTGTCTCTACTGCCATCACTTTAGGAAAAAAAACATAACCAGTAAGAAAACATTGAAACCTATCAGCATATTCTGTTTAAATCAACTTTGTAAAAATGTCCCTTAAAGTGGCTCTTGTTTTTTCCTAAGTCTCAAGTACAGGTAAGTTTTGTGATCTGAAAACGAAAAAACAATCACTCAGCTCCCCTGGCTGTGGCCCTGCATCTCGGTCACCCTGCGGGACTGCGGGCCGGAGCGCGGAGAGTGAAGGCGTGATGCTAGAGGAGTCTGCCTGTGCAAGGGAGGCTTCTCGGGGGGCAGGGCAGGACGGAGGGAGGCGGTGCACCTGTGGCCCCCCAGGTGTAATACTGTGTTTCTCACCCAAGGGAGAGCGACGGAGCCCTCAGCACCTCTTCAGACCTCGACACACCCTTGACGGAGCCAAGATGAGGGCCTCCGTCCGCATGACCCGGTACCTGGAGTCCTGGGGGGCAGCCAAGCCCTTTGCACACCTGCATCACAGAGACAGCATGACCACGGAGAACGGCAAGATCAGCACCACGGTACGTCCTCCCCACACTCAGCTCCAGATCGCTCCAGCGCTGGGCCAAAGCTAGTTCCCCCAAACAGAGGGCACATCCTGTCAAAGCCACTGTCTGTAATGAGGAAAGCTTACCACCTCTGACTCTCAGAGAGGCCCCTGACAAACAGCCATCTAGCCGTCAAGAGCATCAGTTGCTAAGGGCTTTAACCAAGAGTGGCTTTGCTTGATAGCTTTCTTACTGAAGACTGTTATTTACAACTGATGCTAGCAACCGCATACGACTGAACTCTTTTTTTTTTTTTACTTTTATTTTATGTTTAACTTTTACAGAGTTTTGTAGTTTATGGATATGTATGTTCCCAGATTAGTCATATGTATATCCCCCCCAACCCACCTCTCCAGACTGTTCAGTTCTCCAGAGTTCAGTTCTCTCAACTGAACTCTTTTTAAATACAGGTTTGTATTTTGCTTTTGCTACCATGCAGTGGAAAGCCCGAACTTCTTCGTGAAAGAACAAACGGGGGCCTGATGTCCTTGGAGTTGAGCGGTATCATTCACATTGTCTCTTCATCACCCAGAGAGAGGGTCAGGCTGTGTCAGAAGCAATGTGCATTCTATTGTTGGAGTTTCTTACTGACATCATCCCAACTTCTAACAGGGAATAAAGTGCCAACACTCCTGACAACAGGGACGTTTCAGTAAGATGACTGAAATGCAGATAGACAGTAGAAACACTCAGGAGAGGCGCAGAAAGGAAATACAGTTGAGCACTTAGAGTAACCCCAATGGTTTATTTAGATTTTAAAGCAGTCTCTGAGTAAAATTTCCTGCAGAATGGCAATTCACAGTATTAGGGATGCAGTTAAGGTAAAAAAGAAAATGGGATGTTACCCAAATTTTTATTAGCTGATGAAAAAAAACAAACAAGGCTACAAAGTGAAAGTGGACATTCGCAGTCTTCCTGGGCGCACACTTCCCGGCGGGTCACAGTCACGTGCCCAAGCCCAGCAGGCAAGGGTCTGCATTCCTGGTTGGTCTCAGTTATATATCTCTTCTCTCAACTTCCTTTGTTCTTTTTCAAGTAAAAAATAAATGGTCTGATAGAAGATCATGATCCGTCAGGCGGTCCACAGGAAGACCTCCAGGGCAAGTCCTAGAGGAGTCTGTATTCTATTGAGAAAAGAGAAGCCCTATGTAGGACTCCAGTGAACAAACAAGATCGCTCCAGATATTGCCGAGGGCCATGATGAAGGGAAAATACAGTTAATGGCATAGCTACTCTGGGTTGGGTGGCTGGGGCATCTCCAAGAAGGGAAGGGGTCAGTGGGGAGAGGAGGAGGTGAAAGGACAAATGCAGCGGCCCTGAAGTGGAAATGAACTGGTGCCTTTGAGGTCAGAGAAGACATTGGTGTAGCTGTCAGATCATCAGCAGTAAGCTAGGGGAGGTCATTAGGGTGAGAGGCTCTAAGTAATCATGTGTAATTTATTCTGATTGTAGTGGAAGTTTTTCAAGGGTGGTAAGCAAGGAAGGGCATGGTGTAATTAGTGCTCTGGATGATAGACCAAGAGTGCAGGGCTCCACGAGAAGATGATGCCCTCTTAGCGTAAGAGGTAGGCAGTGGGAATGGTGAGAGCCAAAATCAGGGTATAATTTGAAAGTGGAACAACTAACACTTGGTGATGGAGTGCATATGTGTGGAGGCTCAAGGACGAATCCACATGTTTTGGCTGTGCACCGAGTAGGATGATGATGCCATTAGTTGAACTGACAAATACCTGGCGAAATGTCAGAGACTTGGGAGTAGAAAAATCAAGACTTTGCTAATGGACATCTTCAAATCAGTGTGCTTTTTAAGACACCAGAGTGCAGCTGGGAAGTTGGCCGTTGGGTGTCTACTCCCAGGACTCAGGGTAGAGGTTCTTGTTGGAGATGTGGATATGAGAGTCATCAGGTTTTAGGTGATGTGTGAAGGTGTTTAGGTGGTGAGGTCACAAGAAAAGAAAATATCCAAGGAGCGGGGACCAGAACAACAGGCGCCCTCCCAGCAACTAGACCTGTTAGAGGAAAAGCATGCACAGACCCTAGAATCTAGTTGTCAGGGAAAGCTGACACTTCTGTCACTCCTAGGGAAAACATCAGATAATTTTACCTCAGTGCTAAATTTATTATTAGTGCTGATAGCTAATAACTTTATCTCTTACTGAGATTTTTATAAGACAAACTGGTTAATGGCTGGTTGATGGGCTGGTTGTTGAGTGATTGGTTGATTAATTGGTCTGTTGATTTTCAGGAAATCTGAATTATATCTAAATCAGTTCATTTCAGTCACTCAGTCATGTCCAACTCGTTGTAACCCCATGGACAGGCAGCCAGTCTTTCCTGTCCTTCACCATTTCCCAGAGCTTGCTCAATTCATGTCCATTGACTCAGTGTTGCCACCTGACCACCTCATCCTCTGTTGTCCCCTTCTCCTTCTGCCTTCTATTTTTCCCAGCATCAGGGTCTTTTCCAATAAGTAGTCTCTTCAGATCAGGTGGCCAAAGTATTTGGAGCTTCAGCTTCAGCATATCTAAATACTAAAGCGTTATTTTCTGTGCATCTTTATCGGTTTACGTATGAAGGCATGGCCTTGCTTTTCCAGTTGGTGTTATTGATGATGCTGTGGTTGCTAATTTCTCATCAGTGGTCATCGTCTCAGGACTTAAGAGCAACTGTCTCCTTACTATCTCATCAAGGCACCCAAGGAAAGATTTCAACCTGACTTCAGTCTGTTGTTACGTGTTAATGAAGGCACATCCTTCGAGAGAGTTGAAACTGGAACAACTAACACTTGGTGATGGAGTGCATATGTGTGGAGGCTCAAGGACGAATCCACATGTTTTGGCTGTGCACCGAGTAGGATGATGATGCCATTAGTTGAACTGACAAATACCTGGCGAAATGTCGGAGACTGGGGAGGAGAAAAGTCAAGACTTTGCTAATGGACATCTTCAAATCAGTGTGCTTTTTAAGACACCAGAGTGCAGCTGGGAAGTTGGCCGTTGGGTGTCTACTCCCAGGACTCAGGGTAGAGGTTCTTGTTGGAGATGTGGATATGAGAGTCATCAGGTTTTAGGTGATGTGTGAAGGTGTTTAGGTGGTGAGGTCACAAGAAAAGAAAATATCCAAGGAGCGGGGACCAGAACAACAGGCGCCCTCCCAGCAACTAGACCTGTTAGAGGAAAAGCATGCACAGACCCTAGAATCTAGTTGTCAGGGAA
The DNA here is from genome assembly GCA_022376925.1 of Tragulus kanchil. Taxonomy (NCBI): domain Eukaryota; kingdom Metazoa; phylum Chordata; class Mammalia; order Artiodactyla; family Tragulidae; genus Tragulus; species Tragulus kanchil. The sequence continues at coordinate 161,522,578 of JAIOJX010000004.1, read as the reverse complement.
AGCTGACACTTCTGTCACTCCTAGGGAAAACATCAGATAATTTTACCTCAGTGCTAAATTTATTATTAGTGCTGATAGCTAATAACTTTATCTCTTACTGAGATTTTTATAAGACAAACTGGTTAATGGCTGGTTGATGGGCTGGTTGTTGAGTGATTGGTTGATTAATTGGTCTGTTGATTTTCAGGAAATCTGAATTATATCTAAATCAGTTCATTTCAGTCACTCAGTCATGTCCAACTCGTTGTAACCCCATGGACAGGCAGCCAGTCTTTCCTGTCCTTCACCATTTCCCAGAGCTTGCTCAATTCATGTCCATTGACTCAGTGTTGCCACCTGACCACCTCATCCTCTGTTGTCCCCTTCTCCTTCTGCCTTCTATTTTTCCCAGCATCAGGGTCTTTTCCAATAAGTAGTCTCTTTAGATCAGGTGGCCAAAGTATTTGGAGCTTCAGCTTCAGCATATCTAAATACTAAAGCGTTATTTTCTGTGCATCTTTATCGGTTTACGTATGAAGGCATGGCCTTGCTTTTCCAGTTGGTGTTATTGATGATGCTGTGGTTGCTAATTTCTCATCAGTGGTCATCGTCTCAGGACTTAAGAGCAACTGTCTCCCTTACTATCTCATCAAGGCACCCAAGGAAAGATTTCAACCTGACTTCAGTCTGTTGTTACGTGTTAATGAAGGCACATCCTTCGAGAGAGTTGAAACTGGCTAGAACTCTGAGCTTCAGAAAATTGTATAAAGTGCATAAAAATCAGATCTCTGGAACAGACTCTGTTTTCTTGACCAGCTGGCCTCGCCAGTCACAGCAGAGTCGAGGGACTGCCTGCCGTGGCAGTGACAGAGGACCTCGGAGTCTTTGGTTAGCACTTGGAGCCCATAGGACTGTGGCCTTTACTTTCAGAGAGAGCCCATTGTCATTCTTATTCATACATCCCAGGGTTGAACAGCTGTCATTGCCAAAAGTGATTTCTTTCATCTAATCCCCTGTGCAGAGCTTCATTGACTTTTGATTTAACACTGATGGAGCTGGTGAATAATGCATTATTTTATCAATGCTTTATATAATAAAACTTGCAGTTCAGTTATTTTTTAAGCCTTACCTTTCCCTAGGCTAAATACATTTCCTTATCTAACCTTGGCACTCAAAGCAACAAAGAAGAGTTTTTTTGGCGCTTCTTTGTTCTAACTTTTGTTTTAATATCTACTGCAACAGTATACAGTTGAGTCTTGTGTGTTTTTAAGTTTACAATTGAATATTTGCATGCTTCCCTGGTAGCTCAAATGGTAAAGAATTCACCTGCATTGCAGGAGACCCGGGTTCAATCCCTGGGTTGGGAAGATCCCCTGGAGGAGGAAATGGAAACCCACTCCAGTATTCTGGCTTGGAAAATTCCATGGACAGAGAAGCCTGGTGACAACAATCCATGGGTTTGGAAAAAGTTGGACATGACAGAGCACACACACACACACACACACACACAGTGAATATTTGTCAGTGGGTTCGGCATCTCCCTCTCATTGGCCTTTTTTGGAACTATTATACCAGCGCTCGTATGTACATTTCTTCTTTTTGATCAGTGACTCAATTTTACATACTTAACCAAGTGTCTTATTTCTTAACAGCTCAGTTCAGGGATGAGGATGAAGTGTTTCCTAAATTATTGTCTCATGTTGAAACTACATTTCCGCATAATTTAAGTTGCCTACAGTAACTTTAACAGTCCACTGTAGGCATGCTTGGCAACCATATCTGCAAATATCAGGATGGAAAATTTAAAAATCCAGACAACAATCCTGACACTTCCAGTATCCAGAGTTTATAGATTACACCAACATTCTAAATATAAACTGAAGTTTTAATCTTGTTTCACACTTATAATTAAGCAGTTTTTCTCCAAGTGGCTAGTTGTTTGTTACTGAAATGATGCTTTCCATGATAAAAAAAGAAGAAGAAATATACGTTGTTATCTTTGTAAGATTCTTAATGTATTCCTTTTTTTTTGATTTTGATTTTTTTATTTTGCTTTTTACTTTTACAGAGTTTTGTTGTTTACAGATATGTATGATCCCAGATTAGTCATATGAATATCCATCTCATCCCACCCCTTAATGTATTCTTAATGTATGTTTTAGGCAGTAATACTCTTTTTGTTTTAATAGGATGTACCAATGGGTCAGCATAATTTTCAAAATCGCACCTTGAGGTATGATATGCATTCTACTTTCTAATTTTTTAAAGGCTTAACTGTTCTTCATTTATTCCTGAAAGGAATAATCATAACTATAATCATTCTGAGGGCTACTTCTTCTGATAAAAAGCACCTGCTTGTGAAAAGCTATCAAATTGCTTTCAGTTTCTGAAAACTGGTAACTTCCTGGTAGCTCAAATGGTAAAGAATTCACCTGCATTGCAGGAGACCCGGGTTCAAGCCCTGGGTTGGGAAGATCCCTGGAGGAGGAAATGGAAACCCACTCCAGTATTCTGGCTTGGAAAATTCCATGGACAGAGAAGCCTGGTGACAACAATCCATGGGTTTGGAAAAAGTTGGACATGACAGAGCACACACACACACACACACACACACAGTGAATATTTGTCAGTGGGTTCGGCATCTCCCTCTCATTGGCCTTTTTTGGAACTATTATACCAGCGCTCGTATGTACATTTCTTCTTTTTGATCAGTGACTCAATTTTACATACTTAACCAAGTGTCTTATTTCTTAACAGCTCAGTTCAGGGATGAGGATGAAGTGTTTCCTAAATTATTGTCTCATGTTGAAACTACATTTCCGCATAATTTAAGTTGCCTACAGTAACTTTAACAGTCCACTGTAGGCATGCTTGGCAACCATATCTGCAAATATCAGGATGGAAAATTTAAAAATCCAGACAACAATCCTGACACTTCCAGTATCCAGAGTTTATAGATTACACCAACATTCTAAATATAAACTGAAGTTTTAATCTTGTTTCACACTTATAATTAAGCAGTTTTTCTCCAAGTGGCTAGTTGTTTGTTACTGAAATGATGCTTTCCATGATAAAAAAAGAAGAAGAAATATACGTTGTTATCTTTGTAAGATTCTTAATGTATTCCTTTTTTTTTGATTTTGATTTTTTTATTTTGCTTTTTACTTTTACAGAGTTTTGTTGTTTACAGATATGTATGATCCCAGATTAGTCATATGAATATCCATCTCATCCCACCCCTTAATGTATTCTTAATGTATGTTTTAGGCAGTAATACTCTTTTTTTTTTTTTTAATAGGATGTACCAATGGGTCAGCATAATTTTCAAAATCGCACCTTGAGGTATGATATGCATTCTACTTTCTAATTTTTTAAAGGCTTAACTGTTCTTCATTTATTCCTGAAAGGAATAATCATAACTATAATCATTCTGAGGGCTACTTCTTCTGATAAAAAGCACCTGCTTGTGAAAAGCTATCAAATTGCTTTCAGTTTCTGAAAACTGGATTATCGGTATCATTTTATTAGAGTTAAAAAGACGAAAAAAGAACGCACTGCCTAGAAAACACTTGATAATTTAAAATTGTTTTCTTAAAAACCATTCTTCTTCATATTAATCTGGAGTAAAGAATTTAACTTTCTTCAAAGGAGCATCTTACTTAAAATGACATTTGAGGGGGTTGAATCTTAGAGATAAAAGCAAGATAAGTCCAGCCTTTCAATAGCAAAAAGATGTTCAACTTACCCTGCCCCAAACAAGAACACATGCTTCCGCAAGGGTGCCCAGGGCCTGGCTGTCCTCCTCCGCGAGCTCCCAGATGCTGATTCTTTCCCTTGTCCTTGTTCCTCTAACTTTGGGGTCAGTGTCTTGTTTTCGCACTGATTTGGAGTTTTAGTATTTTTTATTGAAGATGTTAGGATAATTAATGAAAGACCAAAAACTTAAAGCTTTTCTTTCCCCACAGAGACATGAATTTGCTCTTGTAGAAAATGCATTGTATCTAAGTGGAGAATGAACATTAATAGTTAGATCATTACCTGCCCTTAGTTTACGCTGTTTCAAACCCCTCTGTGTTTTTGTTGTCATAAGCTTTGATTTGTATTTTGTGTAAAATTTGGAATTTTAACATTGACCTATCACACTCAGAGCCCTGTGTTATAAGGAAAACAGGGTTCTTGGAATTTTAAAGTATTATTTTTCAGGCGACAAATGCACAGCTAAAGAGAGCATAAGCTATTTTAAGACATGTTTTGGACCCCATAATGTATCTTTAGAAAGCCTGGCTCTTCAGGCCAGTAAGAAGCTAGCACACCTGCCAACAGCATCCAATGGAGTTTCAGGGTCATCCGTTCACTGTATACTCTAAGTCCCCTACGTACAAATGAGGTCCAGTCCAAGAGCATGTGTGTAAGGCCAATTTTGTTCGAAAGTCTATCTTTTGAACTAACACAGCCAGCTCTATCATGCTGTACTATGATAGGTTTGTAATACTTTTCACTTGATTAAAAAGCGATAAAGAACCGGCTACTTCTTCTGATAAAGCACCTGCTTGTGAAAAGCTAAAATTGCTTTCAGTTTCTGAAAACTGGATTATCGGTATCATTTTATTAGAGTTAAAAAGACGAAAAAAGAACGCACTGCCTAGAAAACACTTGATAATTTAAAATTGTTTTCTTAAAAACCATTCTTCTTCATATTAATCTGGAGTAAAGAATTTAACTTTCTTCAAAGGAGCATCTTACTTAAAATGACATTTGAGGGGGTTGAATCTTAGAGATAAAAGCAAGATAAGTCCAGCCTTTCAATAGCAAAAAGATGTTCAACTTACCCTGCCCCAAACAAGAACACATGCTTCCGCAAGGGTGCCCAGGGCCTGGCTGTCCTCCTCCGCGAGCTCCCAGATGCTGATTCTTTCCCTTGTCCTTGTTCCTCTAACTTTGGGGTCAGTGTCTTGTTTTCGCACTGATTTGGAGTTTTAGTATTTTTTATTGAAGATGTTAGGATAATTAATGAAAGACCAAAAACTTAAAGCTTTTCTTTCCCCACAGAGACATGAATTTGCTCTTGTAGAAAATGCATTGTATCTAAGTGGAGAATGAACATTAATAGTTAGATCATTACCTGCCCTTAGTTTACGCTGTTTCAAACCCCTCTGTGTTTTTGTTGTCATAAGCTTTGATTTGTATTTTGTGTAAAATTTGGAATTTTAACATTGACCTATCACACTCAGAGCCCTGTGTTATAAGGAAAACAGGGTTCTTGGAATTTTAAAGTATTATTTTTCAGGCGACAAATGCACAGCTAAAGAGAGCATAAGCTATTTTAAGACATGTTTTGGACCCCATAATGTATCTTTAGAAAGCCTGGCTCTTCAGGCCAGTAAGAAGCTAGCACACCTGCCAACAGCATCCAATGGAGTTTCAGGGTCATCCGTTCACTGTATACTCTAAGTCCCCTACGTACAAATGAGGTCCAGTCCAAGAGCATGTGTGTAAGGCCAATTTTGTTCGAAAGTCTACCTTTTGAACTAACACAGCCAGCTCTATCATGCTGTACTATGATAGGTTTGTAATACTTTTCACACAAATCACACATATGTAAAAAACAAATGCAAAAGATAAGGAAAACATGTTTAGTCTTATAGTACCTTGAAAGGTACAGTACAGCAGCTGGCCTAAAGGGGGTGGCATTCATGTTTGCATCTTTGAAAGCTGGCAACCTGAGGGCTCGCATGTAGGGAGTCCCTGGATGTGATCTGGCCTCTCATCTCTCTGCTTCTCCCTACGGTTCAGCCTCTACAGTCTGTTTACTGACATTACAGTGTAACATGGGCAGTGTTTTCTGGGATGAGCCCCGGCTAACAGTCATCATAAGCTGTCATTTCTATCTGCACCAGGACTATGGGAAATTTAGTTTGATCCCTATGGTGTTATTCTAGGTTAGATGCTACTGCCATCATCAACCAGGAAGGAGGAAGCTACAGTGCCAGGTCAGGTGATGCCCAGAGCCACTGGCTTGGGCAGCACACCCATGATTTATGACCAGGCTCTGGGACAGCAAAACTTATGTCCCTCACTGCTCTCCTTAGAGGCACCTCCCTCCATATCTACTCCACTTTCTCCCAAAGGTGGTTGGTCTTCAGGGGCCCCCAAGCCTCACGAGAGAGTTTGTCTTTCAAGTCAACCTGGACTTCCCTAGCGCATCCTGCTTTTCTAACACAGCCAAGGTCATACAACCTCTCTGAGCCCCCAGCCTGGTGGTAAGGGGACATCCCCAGGACAGTAAAGTGTCATCTGAGATACACAGGACCTACACCTCCCTGGACAGAGCAGCCCAGCCGGCAGATGGGACAGGTCAGGGATGGAGCTTAGGAGAAAAAATAGGGAGGAGTTGGAAAGAGGGGCTGAGGACGGGGTTGAGGCCAGTGATTACTTGGGAAGCCAACAGGGGAGCCCAGAGACAGGAACAGGAGACAGGAACAAGGACAAGAAGGTCAGAAACACAGAGATGGCATTCTGAGGACCAAAGCCCTGGTTGGTGAGAGAGAGATCCTCGTAAGGAGATGATCAGCCCCAAGGATATCTTCTGGTTTCCTTAGCAGAGATCACAAAACTACAGAGCGTGGAAACGGTCTATTTGTTAAGAACTGTCTTCGAGAAAATCAGTGCCTACAGAGGATGCGTAATAACATGCATTTATTGGCTACTCCTTGTGCCACAGGTACTGTGTTAAGCCCCAGGCAGGCATTGTCTAAGCTAATCCTAAAACAGACTCACAAAACATTGTATTAGCCCCCAGACAGACTGAGTGAAGGGGTCAGTTTTCCTTTGAGCTCAAGGCACCTGCCCTGTTTCTTCTTAGACCTGGTGACACTTTCTGAAAGAGAAAACCATGAAGCTGAAATCAAGCATCTCAAGTTTACACATAGGGCTGATTAAAAAGAAAGCAAAGAATCTAAAACAAAAGAAGCTCCTTAGTCACAGATGACAGTAAACCATCCTAGGTAACTGCTGAGATGTCTGGTTTTTCCTAAAAGAAGGACCAAAATTAATTTGCCTCCCAATTTAGCTTGGAGTTTGACATGCTAAAACCTCTGAATTCCATTGGCTTGGTGTTGATAGGTGGATCATTTAATGTCATTCTGCTTTTGAACCCAAATGGCCCTTGACCTGTTTTAAAGAAGGCAGAACCCTGAAGGCGGGAATCCACGAACAATGCTATAATGTAGTTGAATTACCCATGTGTCTCATTAATAATAATTCCAAAAGATTTAATTACAAATCACGATGACATTGCACACTTAATACCATTCTTATCTATATAGAGAAGCAGTTCTAAAATCAGAAGAGTATTATTTTATGCCAGAGTAGAAGATCTGCTGAATGGGTAATGTAACCAGTCACAACAGAGACAGCTCGTGCTTGCTCCCATGGAACCAGGTAGCTTCCAGACACCTGGACTCAGGTGCAGCCTTCTTCAGGCCAGTTTGAGAAGGGCTGGGAGTGCTTATACTCTTTGGGGTAGGTGTTTAACTTTAAAAAACGGGTATTATTTTGATTTTTTTCTTTTACACCATTCTTTTGCTAACTGTCAGATTAACCTTGGAGAAAGCATTCTAATATTGGCACAATTTATTGGAAAAGCATTTTATATTGTGGCCAAAGATTATTCAATTCTGAGATGGTCTGCAAATATAACAGGGGTTTTCTGGGAACAGTGCTTTCAAAAACCAAAGAACATTTAGTTACAGACAGATAAGTCTGACACGTCTCAAAGAAGACATCGGTTCTGCAAATTCTTGAAAAGTGACCAAGGAAAACATGACACAGGAATGATTCTTTTGTCAACTAGTCCAAAGTTTTCCAAGGGAATTTCCAAAGCCAACTGTATAAAGTTTATGACCCAGACTGAGTGAAGGGGTCAGTTTTCCTTTGATCCCTGTTTCTTCTTAGACCTGGTGACACTTTCTGAAAGAGAAAACCATGAAGCTGAAATCAAGCATCTCAAGTTTACACATAGGGCTGATTAAAAGAAAGCAAAGAATCTAAAACAAAAGAAGCTCCTTAGTCACAGATGACAGTAAACCATCCTAGGTAACTGCTGAGATGTCTGGTTTTTCCTAAAAGAAGGACCAAAATTAATTTGCCTCCCAATTTAGCTTGGAGTTTGACATGCTAAAACCTCTGAATTCCATTGGCTTGGTGTTGATAGGTGGATCATTTAATGTCATTCTGCTTTTGAACCCAAATGGCCCTTGACCTGTTTTAAAGAAGGCAGAACCCTGAAGGCGGGAATCCACGAACAATGCTATAATGTAGTTGAATTACCCATGTGTCTCATTAATAATAATTCCAAAAGATTTAATTACAAATCACGATGACATTGCACACTTAATACCATTCTTATCTATATAGAGAAGCAGTTCTAAAATCAGAAGAGTATTATTTTATGCCAGAGTAGAAGATCTGCTGAATGGGTAATGTAACCAGTCACAACAGAGACAGCTCGTGCTTGCTCCCATGGAACCAGGTAGCTTCCAGACACCTGGACTCAGGTGCAGCCTTCTTCAGGCCAGTTTGAGAAGGGCTGGGAGTGCTTATACTCTTTGGGGTAGGTGTTTAACTTTAAAAAACGGGTATTATTTTGATTTTTTTCTTTTACACCATTCTTTTGCTAACTGTCAGATTAACCTTGGAGAAAGCATTCTAATATTGGCACAATTTATTGGAAAAGCATTTTATATTGTGGCCAAAGATTATTCAATTCTGAGATGGTCTGCAAATATAACAGGGGTTTTCTGGGAACAGTGCTTTCAAAAACCAAAGAACATTTAGTTACAGACAGATAAGTCTGACGCGTCTCAAAGAAGACATCGGTTCTGCAAATTCTTGAAAAGTGACCAAGGAAAACATGACACAGGAATGATTCTTTTGTCAACTAGTCCAAAGTTTTCCAAGGGAATTTCCAAAGCCAGTATGTTCTATGATAAAATAAAGTTTATAAAGGCAACAATTCAAGGGCTAGTGTATCTCTTCAGAGAGAAATCTCTTTCTTTTATCTCAAACACCAAGTACATATCTTCTAGTGTTGCTTTTCAATTTCACTCTGAGTGATAAGGCAGCATTTCACTGTATAAAAACTCTGGCCAATTCCTGCAGTCCAGAAAGTGACTACATCTTAATAGACAAAAGGCTGCACACCGACTATTATTTCCTTTTTATTTATTTATTTTTTTAAAATATGTTAGTGGTATTCATATGTTGTGTTCATGGCTTATCATTAACAAATTAAAATTGTGCTTAGATATCCTGTCCATTAATTTTTTTTAAACTTTTACTTTACTTTTAGCTTGTACAGAGTTTTGTTGTTTACAGATATGTATGTTCCCAGATTAGTCATATGTATATCCCCCCCATCCCATCCCTACTGACCATCACACAGCACCCTTGAAGGTATTATTTCCTTTTTAAAAGAAAATTCCATAACAGATCAGACAGAGGTTTTGGCATCAAAGAACGACAGGCTTAGTGTTTAACAATAATGTTCTTACCCCAAATATTTCTTCCTTCATATAGAACCAAGTCACAAAAGAAAAGATTTGAAGAAGAATTAAACGAAAGGATGATTCAAGCCATTGATGGAATCAACGCACAGAAGTGAGTATTTTTTTGTCTTCAGTTATTGTTCATCTCTTATTTCAACCCTATTATTTGAAAATAATAGCATATTTTCCAAAAGAATTTTACCCCAAACTCTGTCATACTTATAACGACAAAGCCAAATTTCTAAGACAGTTCATTCTTTTCACCTCAATCATTCTTTTTTTAATCTCAATTATTCTTAATAATAGCTTTTGTTCATAGTATTTCATCTCTTAAAAAATGTTTAATTCCTGCCTAATAAATCCTCCCCCAAGTAAATTACTGATGAACAACATGATATGGAGAGAGAGAAAAAGTATAGTACAGTGTGTTCGGTAAGTATATTTTTTAAAAATCAGTGGAGATGCCACATAGGACAGTCATTAAGTTGTATTGTGTGACACTAGCCATTCAAAACGCATTTACCTCTCTCACTCCCAAAAAATCAATGTGGAGGCACCAGTGTTCTAAATCCTGAAAGAGTGCCTTGTGTGTTAGAATCTGAATTCATGGAAGGAGGGGAGGAAGACTGATTGTTTAGGTGCTCTGCAGCATGTGAGATCTTTCTGGATCAGGGATCAAACCCGTGTCTCCTGCACTGGCAGGTGAGCTCTTTACTACTGAGCTACCAGGGAAGCAAGACTGATTGTTTAGAGGGCAAAATATCGTTCAGTCTATAAAGCCAAGAATTGCTGTTGTAATTTTAAATGGTCCAAGAATGCAGGAGAAAGGATTTTAAAAAGATGGTGACTTTCCTGCCTGGAGAGAGTGACTTCATTCACTGGCCTTCACTCTGTCCATGGCTGAACTCATGGAGGGCAGAAGGTCTGCAATTCAAAATAAGTCTGCAGCTCATGAGGTGTGCCATAGATGTTTATTATTAAATTGTGATGAAAACCTTAGTAGATCCAAGTGAAAAGCTTTTATTCAGAACTTTTCATCCTTATGGAAACATTGAGTTCTTATCATGAAAGATGATGCATGGAAAGTGTAAATGATTTTTCACCTGGAATTCTGCCTCCAAAATTAAGGTACACAGCTTTGAAAAAGACATGCCTCTTCTAGATGGTAACTTGCATTCATGTCAGAATATGGACTTATGAAAGAATCACATGAGTGTGTGTATGTGTGCATGTGGTATGTGTATGTGAGCCATGTGTATGCACACAGTAGAGTAAGTCTCCTGCATTTGAACAAGTTCTGTCCTGAGAGCGCCTTCATAGGTTCAGTTTGTTCCCAAGTCCAACACAGTTAACCTAGGTGCCCAACTAACACAGTCAGCTATAAAGCACTGAACTGTAATAGGTTTCTAATACTTTTCACACAAACAATACATAAAAAAACAAACAAAAAAATAAAGAAAAAATACGGAAACGTGCAGTGCAGTACCATGGAAAGTACCGTAGTGTAGTGCAACAGCTGGCACCCAGGGGCATCGAGAGAACAGGCAAGAAGAGGCACTGACTGGAGGAGGGAGAGGAGGTGGGAGATGGGGGAGCTGAAGAATCATCAACAATAGGAGATGGAGGACAAGCTGCAACTTTACTCATGCCTGGCGTGATTGGAGAAGTGAAGACCTGTTTGCATTTTTGAAAGTTCCCAACTTGAAGGTTCGTATGTAGCGGATTTACTGTATTTTGGTCAAGCTAGAGTTGCAGTTCAGATACGCCAGCATATTGAGTGCGCACCTGCCCAGTGCATAGAGAAAGCCTGCCACTTGCCACAGAGCACTCAAGGCATGCCAGCAGCACCTGGAAGGTGCTCTGCCTTGGCTAGTACCAGGATCAAAGTGAAAACAGCCTCAACTCCACCCTGCTTGAAGCTCAACAGCCCACAACCAAGGAACAATGACTACCTGGAATATGTACTGGCAGCTAAAACCCAGGGAAGTCTGATTTCACCCAATGTAAGTTCATTCAACTGGAGGAAATAGCAGTTGCTACTCTGTAACCTGCTGGAATAAAACAATGGAGAAGAAGGAAGAAATTTTGTTCCCTGACAAAGTTTAGCCAATTATAAAGATAATAGTAGTAATAAAAAATGAATGCATAAAATCAGCCTCAGCGTGTCTTTAGGCAGGACGCCTACCTTGTTAAACTGCTTCTGTGCCCACCTTTCAGAACCTTCCTACTAAAGGAGTTGTTAGAAAGGACATCATTGGGTTTGCTTTATTTTTGTCAAGGTTGTTTGTGAATTGTCTTTTTGAAAATTCGTTATTTGAAAACAATGGTATCATCTTTTTCCACACAGTAGAGTAAGTCGCTGCATTTGAACAAGTTCTGTCCTGAGAGCGCCTTCATAGGTTCAGTTTGTTCCCAAGTCCAACACAGTTAACCTAGGTGCCCAACTAACACAGTCAGCTATAAAGCACTGAACTGTAATAGGTTTCTAATACTTTTCACACAAACAATACATAAAAAAACAAACAAAAAAATAAAGAAAAAATACGGAAACGTGCAGTGCAGTACCATGGAAAGTACCGTAGTGTAGTGCAACAGCTGGCACCCAGGGGCATCGAGAGAACAGGCAAGAAGAGGCACTGACTGGAGGAGGGAGAGGAGGTGGGAGATGGGGGAGCTGAAGAATCATCAACAATAGGAGATGGAGGACAAGCTGCAACTTTACTCATGCCTGGCGTGATTGGAGAAGTGAAGACCTGTTTGCATTTTTGAAAGTTCCCAACTTGAAGGTTCGTATGTAGCGGATTTACTGTATTTTGGTCAAGCTAGAGTTGCAGTTCAGATACGCCAGCATATTGAGTGCGCACCTGCCCAGTGCATAGAGAAAGCCTGCCACTTGCCACAGAGCACTCAAGGCATGCCAGCAGCACCTGGAAGGTGCTCTGCCTTGGCTAGTACCAGGATCAAAGTGAAAAAACAGCCTCAACTCCACCCTGCTTGAAGCTCAACAGCCCACAACCAAGGAACAATGACTACCTGGAATATGTACTGGCAGCTAAAACCCAGGGAAGTCTGATTTCACCCAATGTAAGTTCATTCAACTGGAGGAAATAGCAGTTGCTACTCTGTAACCTGCTGGAATAAAACAATGGAGAAGAAGGAAGAAATTTTGTTCCCTGACAAAGTTTAGCCAATTATAAAGATAATAGTAGTAATAAAAAATGAATGCATAAAATCAGCCTCAGCGTGTCTTTAGGCAGGACGCCTACCTTGTTAAACTGCTTCTGTGCCCACCTTTCAGAACCTTCCTACTAAAGGAGTTGTTAGAAAGGACATCATTGGGTTTGCTTTATTTTTGTCAAGGTTGTTTGTGAATTGTCTGTCTCTACCATATCATTTTGTATTCAAATACATGTTTCGTGTATTTGATTTTTAAAACCTTTGTGTTTTAATGTAGTTTTATTCTAAAGTCTTGGTTAAAATTGGTGTAACGGCTTATGTTGTAATTTTCCCAACATGTTTCAAAAATCAAATGGGAAAGTCTGTTATGCTGTACTCAAAGATCCGAAGGGAGATTTTGTCAGTGGGAGATGTCATGCACCTGTTTCTTAACTAGCGTCACTCCCGTTCCGTGTGGCCCTACTCATTAACCTCTCTAGTTCTTCCATAAGACGTTCTTCTGCTCTCACTGGGTTTTCCCCTTAAGGGTTCAGTAGGGACTCCAGGCTTCAGTGGTTCTCTATTGTTGACATAAAGCAGTGATTTATCTGCAGATTTCCATGTATTCCTTCACTGATTCATTCAGCAAGCATTTGTCAAAGGGGGAGCAGTGTTGTGCTTGCCTGGCATCTGACATCCCAAGCCCCAAGGCACAGTGTTACCCCTCAAGTCCCCAAGTGAGGGGAAGAGAGGTCTCCGCACAGATGCCCCACAGTCGTGACAGGTGGAGAAAAGCAGGGTGCTGCAGAGGCAGAGCCCTGAGTTTTCTGGAGGACGTGATGCCTGGGCTAAATCTTGGAGGAAACAGAGAGAAAAAGAGAACGCTCCAAAGCATGATTGCAGGATGCACCGGGGTCAGAGTGCAGGCTTTAGCATGATCAGGGCACGGTACCCCCCAGGAACCTCTCAGGTTAAAGAGGCTTGGGTGGGGAGCTGGATGGCCTGAGAAGTCAGCCTGAAATGCTGCGGGGCGGGCACCTTGGCGGGTTCTAAGCAGCGACTGTGTGATTACCTCTCTTCTGCGGGTGTGCGGAGGGTTTGTTAAGAGTGGCAAACCCTAAAGTGAATACTTCAGAGCTAAACCCGACACGGCCAGGCCCCATGAGGACAGAGCACAGAGAAGAGGTTCTGCCATAGCCTGGGTGGGTGATGTCGACTGAAAACAGAATACACAATGTGAGAGTTGTGAGTGTAGTTTTATTTGAGGCAAAATGAGGACTATTGCTTTGGAGACAGCCTCTCGTATAGCTCTGAGAAACTGTGTGAAGAAGCAAGGAAGGTCAGTGTAGGTGTGATTTAGGTGAAGGAAGAATACAAGCAACCCAGCACACATTTGGGCAGAAGGTCCTGCTAGTCGTGACGAGCAGATGTCCCCATTAATAATTCCTGTGCTTTTCTAGATATGAGAAGGTGCAGGAAATCAGGCTCATAAAATCCCCTGAAAGTATCTATCTTCTGAAGATCTGTCCTGGCAGTTTTCTTAGAGCACCAAGGGCCTCCTTCCTGATCTTTGCACTGAACCCGTTTGAAGTATGTTGAAGGTTAACGACTGCAATGGCCAGTGACCTTATCCTTGTAGGGACAGGTGCAAGTGACAGGTTTTAGTTGGCAGCAAGGTACGAGAGAAGAAAGCATGCACAGTTAATCTTCAGCACAGAGTACTAGCAGAAGCTTCTCCTCTGGGAGGTGTGGAGTGGGGAGGGAAGGCCTCATGTCAGGGGCCATCAGGCCAGCCCTCCACACCAGCATGTGGCTTTTGGAACAGTGGGCACTCCTGTAAGATTCATCTTAGTAGAGGGGTATGCTGTACAGTTAAGATGCAGAAAGGGATTACCGTGTCAGGTTCTTCCAAACTGGTTTTAAAAACTAATAATAAGAAGAAGGAGATTGTGTGCAAAGTTCTAAAGGGAGAAATGAGGGGACCCTCTGGTACAGGAAAGAAATCGATGAGTTAATGAAAGGTGTGGGAGCCAAGTTTACCTGTGTCTGATGGAGTGGAGTCCGCAATGGTGGTTGACCAGCAGACCCTCAGGCTGAGGCAGGATCCAGCATCCACACTGAGAGCTCACCTGCCTAGCCTCCCTTACTCCATCTGTGGGTTCATGGATCCACCTTCTCAAATGCCACAGGTCACCCAGGGCCTAGTGCACAGCTGAGGCCACTGGAGCCTTCAGAGTCAAGCACACATGCGTAGATAGCTGTGCTCCTCAGCTGGGGCTGCCGGACAAAATGCCGCAGACTAGGCGTTACACAGCAACAGTTTATTCTGTCATGAGTTGTGAGTGTAGTTTTATTTGAGGCAAAATGAGGACTATTGCTTTGGAGACAGCCTCTCGTATAGCTCTGAGAAACTGTGTGAAGAAGCAAGGAAGGTCAGTGTAGGTGTGATTTAGGTGAAGGAAGAATACAAGCAACCCAGCACACATTTGGGCAGAAGGTCCTGCTAGTCGTGACGAGCAGATGTCCCCATTAATAATTCCTGTGCTTTTCTAGATATGAGAAGGTGCAGGAAATCAGGCTCATAAAATCCCCTGAAAGTATCTATCTTCTGAAGATCTGTCCTGGCAGTTTTCTTAGAGCACCAAGGGCCTCCTTCCTGATCTTTGCACTGAACCCGTTTGAAGTATGTTGAAGGTTAACGACTGCAATGGCCAGTGACCTTATCCTTGTAGGGACAGGTGCAAGTGACAGGTTTTAGTTGGCAGCAAGGTACGAGAGAAGAAAGCATGCACAGTTAATCTTCAGCACAGAGTACTAGCAGAAGCTTCTCCTCTGGGAGGTGTGGAGTGGGGAGGGAAGGCCTCATGTCAGGGGCCATCAGGCCAGCCCTCCACACCAGCATGTGGCTTTTGGAACAGTGGGCACTCCTGTAAGATTCATCTTAGTAGAGGGGTATGCTGTACAGTTAAGATGCAGAAAGGGATTACCGTGTCAGGTTCTTCCAAACTGGTTTTAAAAACTAATAATAAGAAGAAGGAGATTGTGTGCAAAGTTCTAAAGGGAGAAATGAGGGGACCCTCTGGTACAGGAAAGAAATCGATGAGTTAATGAAAGGTGTGGGAGCCAAGTTTACCTGTGTCTGATGGAGTGGAGTCCGCAATGGTGGTTGACCAGCAGACCCTCAGGCTGAGGCAGGATCCAGCATCCACACTGAGAGCTCACCTGCCTAGCCTCCCTTACTCCATCTGTGGGTTCATGGATCCACCTTCTCAAATGCCACAGGTCACCCAGGGCCTAGTGCACAGCTGAGGCCACTGGAGCCTTCAGAGTCAAGCACACATGCGTAGATAGCTGTGCTCCTCAGCTGGGGCTGCCGGACAAAATGCCGCAGACTAGGCGTTACACAGCAACAGTTTATTCTGTCATCGCTCTGAAGGCTCAAAGTCTGAGCTCAAGGTGCCGGCATGGTGGATTTCTGGTTTGAACTCTCCCTGATTTGCACAGGGCAGCCCCCTTTCTGTGGGTGCTCCAGGGCCTTTCCTCGGGGCTGCAGAGAGAAGGAGAACGAGCTCTCTAGCGTCTGTTCTTATAAGGACAGTCACTCGGTTCAGGGCCTCACCCTTAGGACTTCGCTCACCTCTAATGACTTCCTTAGAGGCCCCATCTCCAGATACACACACCTCGGGTTAGACCTTCAACATATGAAGCAGGGTATACAGACATTCAGCCCGTCACAAGAGGAAAGTGGCCTTCTCTCTAGATTAGCAGCCTCTTCACTGTGAGACTGTGTGCTCAGTCGTGTCCAACTCTTTGTGACCCCATGGACTGTAGCCCACCAGGCTCCTCTGTCCATGGGTTTCTCCAAGCGAGAACACTGGAGTGGGTTGCCAGTTCCTCCTCAAGAGAATCGTCCCGACTCAGGAATTGAACCCTGGGTTCTGTTCCTGCAGGCCCTGCATTGGAAAGCAGATTCTTTACCACTAAGCCACCTAGGAAGTGTTTCAGAATAATTCTGCATGCAGATGTGAGTGTACTTTGTCTCTCAGCTCAAGTCAGAATCTTGTTTAGAATTTCTTTTGTTGACCCCAACCTACCATGAAAACAATTTAGCATAGATTAATAGAGAATCATTCATTGTGTAGCCGAGGGGTGGATTGACTTTCTTCATGACAAAGACCAACTGGGTCAGGAACAGTGTCAGGAGACTGTGAATATTAACACATTCTCCATTCTCTTCTCCGTGTATTCCAGTTCCCCAAAATGTATGACCTTATCAGCCGACACAGCTCTTTCCTACTCCAAATATCCAGATCATACATTCATAAATCCCTGAATTTCCTGTAAATCAGTAATAGGAATGGAGGCCACCTCAGAGAACCCACAGAGACATGAGGCCTGTGGGGAGGATTTGCCCTCCTTAATTCGGAGGACAAAAAAGAAAGGATGGGGCTTCCCTGGTGGTCCAGTGGGTAAAGGGTCCACCTTGCAGTGCGAGGGGCACAGGTTCAATCCCTGGCCGAGAAAGATCCCACGTGCCACAGAGTGGCTGTATCAGTGTGTCCAATTACAAGCCAGCACTCTGGAGTGCGTGCGCCCAGAGCTGGTGCTCTGCAACAAGAGAGGCCACTGCATTGGGAGGCCCACGCAGGCCAAAGAATCATGATGAAAATAAATAAATACAAAACCAATAAGATAGGCCAAAGAAATTTGGGAGGGAAAAAAACGGAAAGAAAGAATGGGCCCATCTGCTGTGGCTTCAAGGAAGAAGCCTTTGACCAAGCCTGACCTGCTGGGAGAAAAGGAAGGGACAGGGGACCATCGTGGGTCCTGTGCTTGTGTGCTCAGTCGTGTCCAACTCTTTGTGACGCCATGAATGGTAGCCCCCCAGGTTCCTCTGTCCATGGGATTCTCCAGGCAAGAATACTGGAATGGGGTTCCATTTCCTAAGTATCTCTGCTGCAGGGGAATTTGCCTCAGGACTAATTGACATAAGACTGTTTTCTCATAAAAAATAAGAAAAATAAAAGATGAACATTGGAATGGACCTCAAGAAACATTCATAACAAAATTTTTGAAGATTCGACTGTGAAAAATAAAAATGCAAAAAATATTTAGATGCACTTAAAGTGTATGTAGATTCTGGGTTCCCCGAGAATTTCACTCGAGTTTTTGTATAAGATGGGATGGAAAAACCAAAATGAACTTTTTGGCTAACCCAATGCGTGGTTACAGATTATAGTACCTTAGAGGGTATGGGTGTATCTTAGAGAAAGGGATGAGGCATTCTTTCTCAAGGTTGACCACTAAGGAATTTGGATCTAATGTCACACATACATTCTCTATGACATAAAATAAAAAATCTGCTCTAAGTGTCTTCAGATTTCCCTGGGAGTGAAATGAACGGTGGAAGGACACTGTTCCTCCTCATCAGTAAGGTAATGGGTGTCACTGGTGAGACATAGATGACTATACTTTGAAAGGGTTTAATAGGTAGATGAATAGGCAGATTCAATAAGGAGACCAGTGGGCCCAAGGAGGGGGAGGTGAGGGACGAAAAGAAGAAGGACAAGTATTTTTCTAACCTGAAATGTTTGTTACGATAAGATCAACTCAAAACTAAGTTTATTGTCTTATGTTGACGCTGTGGGCCTAGGAAGGGCTTTACACCAGAATGTCACTTGATAAGGGGAATCAACCAAAAGATCCAGTGCCACAGAGTGGCTGTATCAGTGTGTCCATTACAAGCCAGCACTCTGGTGCTGCGCCCAGAGCTGGTGCTCTGCAACAAGAGAGGCCACTGCATTGGGAGGCCCACGCAGGCCAAAGAATCATGATGAAAATAAATAAATACAAAACCAATAAGATAGGCCAAAGAAATTTGGGAGGGAAAAAAACGGAAAGAAAGAATGGGCCCATCTGCTGTGGCTTCAAGGAAGAAGCCTTTGACCAAGCCTGACCTGCTGGGAGAAAAGGAAGGGACAGGGGACCATCGTGGGTCCTGTGCTTGTGTGCTCAGTCGTGTCCAACTCTTTGTGACGCCATGAATGGTAGCCCCCCAGGTTCCTCTGTCCATGGGATTCTCCAGGCAAGAATACTGGAATGGGGTTCCATTTCCTAAGTATCTCTGCTGCAGGGGAATTTGCCTCAGGACTAATTGACATAAGACTGTTTTCTCATAAAAAATAAGAAAAATAAAAGATGAACATTGGAATGGACCTCAAGAAACATTCATAACAAAATTTTTGAAGATTCGACTGTGAAAAAGAAAAATGCAAAAATATTTAGATGCACTTAAAGTGTATGTAGATTCTGGGTTCTCCGATAATTTCACTCGAGATTTTGTATAAGATGGGAGGGAAAAACCAAAATGAACTTTTTGGCTAACCCAATGCGTGGTTACAGATTATAGTACCTTAGAGGGTATGGGTGTATCTTAGAGAAAGGGATGAGGCATTCTTTCTCAAGGTTGACCACTAAGGAATTTGGATCTAATGTCACACATACATTCTCTATGACATAAAATAAAAAATCTGCTCTAAGTGTCTTCAGTTTTCCCCTGGGAGTGAAATGAACGGTGGAAGGACACTGTTCCTCCTCATCAGTAAGGTAATGGGTGTCACTGGTGAGACATAGATGACTATACTTTGAAAGGGTTTAATAGGTAGATGAATAGGCAGATTCAATAAGGAGACCAGTGGGCCCAAGGAGGGGGAGGTGAGGGACGAAAAGAAGAAGGACAAGTATTTTTCTAACCTGAAATGTTTGTTACGATAAGATCAACTCAAAACTAAGTTTATTGTCTTATGTTGACGCTGTGGGCCTAGGAAGGGCTTTACACCAGAATGTCTCACCTAGCCCAGAGACTATCCCCTGGGTAATCTAAGTTGTGGGTGTAGGACTGCAAAGGTTTTATAACCTTAAGCGATTGTTTTAGCAACTGACTGGAAAATACAAATTGTCATGCTTAAACTGACAAAGCGGAGTACTCCTCTACTCTTCAGTGCCTGTCCTGAAACTCTTCCCTATCCTTTCTTAACTTTAATAAACTTTTCACTGCACAAAGCTCTGAGTGACCATCGCCCAGTCTTTTTGATCTGGATGTGAATTCTCCATTGGAGATCAAGAATCCGACACTGTTCATGGTAACTTACCGTCATCTGTCACCTGTCAACTTGAATGTCCCATCCCACGACCGGGGTTTATTTTTCACCAAATCATCTATGCCACATTCTGTGCCAGAAACCACAGCTCCGTCTCCTCATGTTGTTTAGTGTCAAACAGCAAGAAAACCTGTGCACCAATTTCAGAAATTCATGCCCAGCAGCAGTCATTCATACAGCCGTACGTTGTGTGGGTGGGGAGGATCAGGGCATGAGTCGCCTTCCCCTCTGACTTCTGTCACGTGATAAGTGTGGTAGAGACAGCACAAGAATGCAAGCTGCTCCGTCTAAATCAAAGACCAACCGTTAGTGCTCTGGGAGGTTGTTATGAATTACTGGCCACCTTTTATAGTATTGTATTTAGCTAGATAAACTTTTGGTTTTGTTGAGTGGAAGTGATGGCTGCTCACTGCAGGATCTGCAAAGATGGGTATATTATCATCTTCTAATGGAATGAATCCCAAGCTGTGAAACACCCAATTATTTTGTCTATTGTGGCAAAATCACCTTATGGCCAGTTAGTTGTACAGCAACCCTGCATCCAGCCAAGATCCTTATGAGCAAATTCCTAGAATCAAAAACTGGAATTCAGTCATTGCCTCAAACATCCATCGAGGGATCAAGCCTAATGAAGCTGTGGTAGGTGCTGGGAACCCCAGGAAAGCCAGCCCTTGTCTTGAGCACTTCCTGTCCACTTGCAAGATGGACAAGTGACTAAAACCCAAAACTGTGGGAACCCCACTAACTAATGAGGAGGTGGTTCTACCTCCACTTGATACTTTTCATTCATATTTTATTTCCAAACTTATACTATCCAAGAGTACGTTCAAAATAGATTTTTCGTTCTCAGTAAAGAAGAAAAAGTGTTTTTAATAAGTTCTTGGCATACATTACTCATAGTTTCATATTCATAATGAATACACAGTTCTAAAAAATGAGTAGACTTAAAATCTATCTTAAATTTTGCTTTCTGCTCTAATATTAACCAACCTTTGATTCCTCCAACTAGTCCCATAAAAGAGAACAATAACAGATCTCTGCATCTGATGTAGTCATAAGAGGCACTAAAAATGTTCATTTCCCTGATACCTAACATTTATAATCATGAATCCAAAAGAATATGTAGAGTTCTTGCTTTTTTAAAAAAACTTTTATTTTACTTTTAACTTTTACAGAGTTTTGTTGTTTACAGATATATATGTTCCCAGATTATTCATATATATATCCCCCCCCCACACCACCCCTCCAGACTATCACACATCTTGCTTTTAATGGCGGTCATTCTGGAATACATGGCTGACTCCTAGGCCATAGTTGTAACTGCACTGCTGTGGTTTAGTCTCCTGGGAAACTGAAGTTCATGGTGGTGTGTGTGCTGTGAGCATCTGCAGAACTGGGCAGAGCTTCTAGGCACACGGTGGTCCAGGCAGCCTTGGGGAAATCTGAGATAAGGCCATGGCTGTCCCTGTCGATTACAGGGTAATGTATGACAGTCATTCAGTCTTTATTCCTGGGTCCTCAAAGGCCTTCTTCATTTATCTTTGTCTTCCAAATATGTTGCAGATAATCAGGATAAATAGAGATATAACTAGTGGGTTGAAAAGATACGATGTTTAGAAATTCATAGGAACTGGTCATTGTTCACATGGGTATAACATTTTATATACAAAAAGCATAATTTTATCTCCAGAGTGTGTGCATGTGTGTGTGTGTGTGTGTGTGTGTATACACTCTCCTTTTCTACAGAGATATAGGTGTAGATATAGATATACATATATAGTTGTAAGTACTTGTAGATATATACATAAATATGCAGGTATGTATGCATAAATACTGGGCTTCCCAGATAGCTCAGTCGGTAAAGAATCTACCTGCAATGCTGGAGACTGAGGTTTGATCCTTGGGTTGAGAAGATCCCCTGGAGCAGGAAATGACAACCTCTCTAGTATTCTTGCTTGGAACATCCACAGAGAGAGGAGCCTGGTGGGCTACAGTCCATAGGGTCACAAAAGTTGGACGCAACTTTGCTACTAAACCGCCACCACCATACATATATACTATATGAATAGATGCATGTAATTCAGGTAATTATAGTTTCTAATTATAAAAGTGTTTGTTATAAAAGAAATCAGAAAGCTTTGATAGAAGTCAAAATTCCAGATTCCAAAAACTTAACCTGGATGGTAATTTATTTCATTGGTATTTATTTCTGGTTATTTTTCCTTATGCATAAATCTCAGTTTTTCTCACATTTCTTATGACTTTAAGAATGTGTGTCTCTATGTTTTGCTTAGCTGTACTTCATAAATTGTGTTTATTTTACTGCAAAATTATATGACTGGGCCAAGTATTTTATGTGTAGCTTGCTGGATCATACACCCAGGGTGATTGTTTAATCTGTGATTATACTCAATGTTCTAGTGAAGGGTTTTGTGTTTAAGGTCTTTCTCTACCTCAGCTGCTTTCTTAGAACAGATTTCTGAAAGTCAGTCAATGTGTAAGAATGCTTAATTTCATGTAACTTTGGTATTTCAACATCTGAGATATATATATATATATATATATATATTTATTATGTGTGTTTGTTTATGTTGGTATTAATGTGCTATAGTAGTGATCTCACCTGAATGCTTCTTATATTAGTATTTTTACCTATTTTTTGGAAACTCTTCAAACACACCTTTTTTACCATATAGAAATGAACGATGTGACAATGAAAGTATTTTTAGTAAGCATGAAAGGAGTAAAGCCTTCTCACCCAGACCTTGATGTCACTCTAAATGTTTCCAATGCTCTTTAAACTTAGAAAAATGGTGTTTCTCTATGAGCCAAACCCTTTTAAGAGGTGAAACTAACCATGTGATTTCACTATAACTTCAGGGAATATACTCATTGATGTACTTGAGTCCTAATTGCCCTAATTATTTAAGTTGGATAAATTCATTTTCAATTTGATATGCTAGTCGGTGTACAATATAAAATTTCTGAAGGAAGGCAGTGTGTGAATAAGACTATTATATTTTCAGATCCTGTTAACAAATCTAGGTTCCATATTCCAGTTATTTGGCATTATGAAGAAAGAAGAATGAAAGTCATTTAAAAAAAAAATAGTTCCAGGTGTTTGGTTGGAGGTTTGGTTTTATGATGTGTCTGTCCTTTTATTTCCAGGCAATGGCTCAAGTCCGAAGACATTCAGAGAATTTCATTACTTTTCTACATAAAAAGAAAGATCCAAAACTTAACCAGATTCCAAACTTAACCTGGATGGTAATTTATTTCATTGGTATTTATTTCTGGTTATTTTTCCTTATGCATAAATCTCAGTTTTTCTCACATTTCTTATGACTTTAAGAATGTGTGTCTCTATGTTTTGCTTAGCTGTACTTCATAAATTGTGTTTATTTTACTGCAAAATTATATGACTGGGCCAAGTATTTTATGTGTAGCTTGCTGGATCATACACCCAGGGTGATTGTTTAATCTGTGATTATACTCAATGTTCTAGTGAAGGGTTTTGTGTTTAAGGTCTTTCTCTACCTCAGCTGCTTTCTTAGAACAGATTTCTGAAAGTCAGTCAATGTGTAAGAATGCTTAATTTCATGTAACTTTGGTATTTCAACATCTGAGATATATATATATATATATATATATATATATATTTATTATGTGTGTTTGTTTATGTTGGTATTAATGTGCTATAGTAGTGATCTCACCTGAATGCTTCTTATATTAGTATTTTTACCTATTTTTTGGAAACTCTTCAAACACACCTTTTTTACCATATAGAAATGAACGATGTGACAATGAAAGTATTTTTAGTAAGCATGAAAGGAGTAAAGCCTTCTCACCCAGACCTTGATGTCACTCTAAATGTTTCCAATGCTCTTTAAACTTAGAAAAATGGTGTTTCTCTATGAGCCAAACCCTTTTAAGAGGTGAAACTAACCATGTGATTTCACTATAACTTCAGGGAATATACTCATTGATGTACTTGAGTCCTAATTGCCCTAATTATTTAAGTTGGATAAATTCATTTTCAATTTGATATGCTAGTCGGTGTACAATATAAAATTTCTGAAGGAAGGCAGTGTGTGAATAAGACTATTATATTTTCAGATCCTGTTAACAAATCTAGGTTCCATATTCCAGTTATTTGGCATTATGAAGAAAGAAGAATGAAAGTCATTTAAAAAAAAAATAGTTCCAGGTGTTTGGTTGGAGGTTTGGTTTTTATGATGTGTCTGTCCTTTTTTATTTCCAGGCAATGGCTCAAGTCCGAAGACATTCAGAGAATTTCATTACTTTTCTACAATAAAATACTAGAAAAAGAAGTAAGCTACTTTTTTCTTCAAAATCAACCATTTTTCCAAAATATTATTTTTAAAAATTCCATCATGAGATTATATTCATGTTTTTTTAGTGTGACATTTAAACTGGCTCTAACCATTTCAGATTTTTTTTTTCTAGCTTTTCCTGTGGTTCTTCTGTGCAGATTTTGTTTTACCACATTTCTGGTTGCCAGGTTTCTGTGTTTGGCTAGTCTCCTCTCTCAACATTCCTGTTAGAAAATGATGTTTGTGAGATGTGGGGCAAGAGTAAGGGAAGGAGTCACTCTCTTGCCTTCTTAGGACATCCCTGGCATTCCAATGATTCAGGCTCCATACTTTCAATCTAGTGATGTGGGTTTCATCCCTGATCAGGGAAGTAAGATCCCACATACCATTCAGAGTGCCCTCACCAGAAAAACACAACAATATCTTGCTTTCTCTGTCAGAAATGTTCTTAGACAAAGATTTTAAAAGAAAGCAAAATCCTTTCTGATAAATTTACAGTGTCCTTGCACAAATTATTTTAACTTTTTGACAAAAGTATGAGATTTACATTGAACCCCTGGTTGGGAGGATCAGAAGCCCCAAAATTTAGTTTTGTTGCATGTAAATGCTTTCACACTGTGACTCTTAAAGTAGAGCTATTTCAGGCACAAATATATAAGCAGACACAATTGGTGTATGTCGAGCTTAACATGGACTTGCTAAGATTAATTAAGTTATACTGCAGAAAAGACAACGATTGTAGGTTGGCCTTATTCAGCTGCCTTTTTTTCATGTTGATCTAGAGGAAGAGCAGGTTGGAGGTAATTTACACTAGCGAACCATATATTTACAGTCTTTGTTTGAACAAAAGCTACTATATTAGTGGCAGCCATCACTGCACAGATATTAAAACTCTGTTGAGAAAACCTGACTATTGTTCTCTGACTATTGAAAGGGCATAGAAAATATCAAAATTCCTTTCAAAACTCATCAAGGTTGGATTTTACAGTCACACCAAAGCTTTCTTTTGTCCTAGTTAGTGGTCAAGAAAATCAATTTTCTGCTTCTAAGTCAGGAACTTTGACTACAGACAGTTTACCAAATTGATATTTGATACAATTTAATATTATAGAACAACTTAGACACTAATGACTACTTTCTGTTTAAATGTTAAATTAGTTCCTTCCTGATAGAAGTCCTTTTCCTTTATTAAAACCACAAGGAAGTTCCAACTCGTGTGTCTACACAAGACCCAGAAAAAGACAGAAGATAAGGGGATAATTGAATGCAGGAAATATCATCACATTTCAGCAATTATGCTAACAGAGCTTTCTCATCAGCACTGCAACTTATCCTGCCTCTAAAGTCACAAAAGCAGCCACAGAAATATTCTAGGAAGCTGAGTGTGGACTGTGCAGCCCACCACACTCCTCTCTGCATAAGCTTCTCCAGGCGAGAAGACTAGAGTGGGCTGCCACGCCCTTCTCCAGGGCTAGTAAACAGAAAGTGATGTTTATGGAAACACGCAGCTTGTGCTGACTTCCCCTTGTCGGCATCCTTGCAGAGGCTGCCTCCGAGACCCACTTTAGACAATACCGAGATTCAAGCTTTCGTCCTGTCCTACCCATCCTGCTCTTCAGGCCATCAGGAGGGGTAGAAGGCAGCCAGACAAAGAGGAAGGGAAGCCAGACCACCCAGAGGTCCACCACTCGCACCAAAACCCCAGAAGCTACACCCCAAAACTACAGACTGAGCTTCCCATAACTCGGGACACAGTCTCTGCAAACACACGCAATGCAGCCTGCCAGCAGCATCGTCGGGGGCTTCAGTAGCCTTTCCTTAACGTTTATCCTAGAGCCCCTTTTAGAGGGACAATGAGGTTGGAAACCTGGGCTCAGAAGCCAGTCCACCTGGGTGGAGATCCTGGTTTCACCACACGCTGTGTCTCTGAGAATGTTCATGGATCATTCTGGTTCCAAGTCTTTTTTCATCCAAAACGAGGGCTGGTTCCTGCTGCAGACAGTGTTTGTGAGCGAGAGATGAGGCCTTCCATGTCGTGTTGCGCATGCCCGGAGCACCGTCAGCGTAACACAGGGGACAGGTGGCAAGCCCTTGTCCTCAGGAGGACCGCGCTGGCTGGCTTTGCCTCCATAACTCAAGTAGGCGCGGCCCCAGGCGGGCAACCGTGCTTGTCCCTTTATGATCCTGGATGTTATGGAAAGCCACGTGAACCAGCCGATGAGTCTGTGTGAATAGAACCAGGCCCAGACAGGCAGACGAACGTTCATAGAGAGCAGAGCCTGCTGATCTAGTCCTGTCATTTCACTTGCCACCTCTCAATAATAAAATACTCAAATAAATAAGTACAATGAAGAAGCTGCATTTCCCTAATATGCTTCACAAGTAAAAGACTCCAATGTGAAAAGTGATCCCTTTCCCCAAGTAACTGCAGACCTCAGAGCCGCGGGGGAACCAGGAGGCCTGCACGCTCCTTTGGTCCCTTTCGGTCACTCGCTCGGCTGCCTGGCCAGGCCCTCTCTCTCCTTGTTGGAGGGATTCATTTACGTCTAAATGGACTTCTGAACAGGTCAGCTCATGAAGGTCATGGTCGTGGCGGCACTCAGTGCTCGTCTGGAGGGAGGAGCTTGCGTTGTCGAGATGAGCAGCAGTTGTCTGTAGCTTGTTTTCCGCCATGGTCTTCAGGGGGCAAGGGCGATGCGTGAAGCTGGTGCAGTTAGGCGGCCGCGTGATTGTTTCAGCTCTTGGAGAGCCGTCATGCCTCGTGTCTCTTCTCCCCTTAGTACCGAGCCACTGCACTGCCAGCCTTCAAGTACTACGTGACCTGCGCTTGCCTCATCTTCTTCTGCATCTTCATTGTGCAGATTCTGGTCTTACCCAAGTGAGTGCATTGGGTTCTCCACTGGGGTGTTCACTGGGGGTGCCTTCCTACTGAACTCAGTTATGCTAAAGAGTACAAGAGGGTGCACATTCCCAGCAGGGTGCTTATGCAGTGAGGGTGGCGGAGGGAAGGAGGGCGGGGAGAGAGTGTGGAGCGGAGTGGGGTTCATTCAGGATCTGTGAAGCCGCATGGCCCCCCACATCTTGCTCAGTTATAGCAATGTTGAATTTGCAAAGTGTCCGTGGGGATTCATCTTACAGGGATATTTTTAACAAACAGAATTATTTCATCTTGATTTCCATATTATTCTGATACCCATGTCTAAGAAGTATAACCCAGTAACTTTACCCAGAAAGAGAAAATCACCAGATGTTTCTAATAAACAGATAACATTATTGTCTACTGAGAGGACAGAGCCTGACCTGATCTCACGTTGCCCACGTCCATTCTGATTTCATGCTCTGCTCCCTGCATAAATCATGCAGGGATAGCCCCAGGCAGGCAGCCCATGCTGCCGTCTCTTACTGTGATAAACCGCTGTCCAGACCCCCTCCCAGGAGGTAGATGGGAGAACTGAGTGACCGGAGTGCACCCTTTTCCACCTACTGCTAAAATTCCGGTCACTCGTGGATTTCTCCATAGACTTTCTCTTGAATCTCGTGAAAGTGTTCGTCACTCAGTGTGTCCAGCTCTTTGTGATGCTATGGTCCGTAGCCTGCCAGGCTTTTCTGTCCATGGGATTCTCCAGGAAAGAATACTGCAGTGGGTACACATTCCCTTCACCAGCAGATCTTATCAACCCAGAGATCAAACTCCGATCTCCTAAATTACAGGCAGATCCTTTACCATCTGAGCTACTAGAAAGTCTTAGTGAGTGCAGTTTAGGTCAACTGACCTATTTTTTTCTCATCATAAAATCTAAAGGAAAGGAAAACTTGTGTTTCCGTAATAATTGAGGGTTAGAAAGAAATTTAAGAGAAAATTTTCTTTTCGCTCATCATTACCTCTTTTGTAAAGGCTACAGTTACCACTTCCAGTCTACTTGGAGTAAGTTGAGTGAGTGTTTCACTTCAGTGCTGCAGCCAGTGTTTATGGGCAACTTGAATGGCTGCAGCAGGGTGACAGTTTGTCTCACAAAGATGCTGAGCAAACTAGAAAGAAACGGTCTACCTTTCCCTCCATGCCCAAGGAATGTTCTTCTGGACAGCAAGCCAATCCTAATGCAAAGCATCACTTATATGTGTACAGTCCCAAAGCTACTTGCCCCCTTTTAGAAGTGCAGAGCTTGGTCATCTGCTTCCTCCCATAAATGAGCATTGAAATGCATTTGCCAAGTGAATTCTTCCTCTAGACCTACACAGTCTTCAGTGGAATCTGCCAAGGTCAACCTATCAGTCTTCCATTGAAAAACAGTTAACAAGGTAAGCTCCTTCTAAGTTCCAGGTTCTGCCCCATGGTGCAGGAGAGAAACAGCTGTTCCTGCCAAGATGAGGCTTATCAAACATCAGTGCCACCGGGCATGCAAAAAGCGATATAGCTGAAGCAAATATCACCAAGGGGACACTCCGCATTTCGACTCTCAAGTGGAGGAATTCATTCATTTTTCTACCTCTTCCTGTTGGATGAGTGCTTTTAGATCGTCTACGTCGCCATTGAGACAGGATTTACGGAGGTAGATGGGAGAACTGAGTGACCGAGTCACCCTTTTCCACCTACTGCCTGTGGATTTCTCCATAGACTTTCTCTTGAATCTCGTGAAAGTGTTCGTCACTCAGTGTGTCCAGCTCTTTGTGATGCTATGGTCCGTAGCCTGCCAGGCTTTTCTGTCCATGGGATTCTCCAGGAAAGAATACTGCAGTGGGTACACATTCCCTTCACCAGCAGATCTTATCAACCCAGAGATCAAACTCCGATCTCCTAAATTACAGGCAGATCCTTTACCATCTGAGCTACTAGAAAGTCTTAGTGAGTGCAGTTTAGGTCAACTGACCTATTTTTTTCTCATCATAAAATCTAAAGGAAAGGAAAACTTGTGTTTCCGTAATAATTGAGGGTTAGAAAGAAATTTAAGAGAAAATTTTCTTTTCGCTCATCATTACCTCTTTTGTAAAGGCTACAGTTACCACTTCCAGTCTACTTGGAGTAAGTTGAGTGAGTGTTTCACTTCAGTGCTGCAGCCAGTGTTTATGGGCAACTTGAATGGCTGCAGCAGGGTGACAGTTTGTCTCACAAAGATGCTGAGCAAACTAGAAAGAAACGGTCTACCTTTCCCTCCATGCCCAAGGAATGTTCTTCTGGACAGCAAGCCAATCCTAATGCAAAGCATCACTTATATGTGTACAGTCCCAAAGCTACTTGCCCCCTTTTAGAAGTGCAGAGCTTGGTCATCTGCTTCCTCCCATAAATGAGCATTGAAATGCATTTGCCAAGTGAATTCTTCCTCTAGACCTACACAGTCTTCAGTGGAATCTGCCAAGGTCAACCTATCAGTCTTCCATTGAAAAACAGTTAACAAGGTAAGCTCCTTCTAAGTTCCAGGTTCTGCCCCATGGTGCAGGAGAGAAACAGCTGTTCCTGCCAAGATGAGGCTTATCAAACATCAGTGCCACCGGGCATGCAAAAAGCGATATAGCTGAAGCAAATATCACCAAGGGGACACTCCGCATTTCGACTCTAAAGTGGAGGAATTCATTCATTTTTCTACCTCTTCCTGTTGGATGAGTGCTTTTAGATCTTCTACGTCGCCATTGAGACAGGATTTACCCTTCCTATTGGGACAGGAGGAAATGACAAAGGTGTTACGAACAATGATGCAAAGAAGACAACTGGGGAAAGCATTCCATGGAATTACCTCTAAAAAGAAGAAAAAATGAGACGTTTTTTCTGTCTTTGCTTTTATTTAGTTTTTGCCTCTTTTCTGTTGTGTTGTTTTATGAGAACCCATCAAAGTTCCTTCTCTCAGGCATCATTACCCACTACTAGGTTTCTCTGGTGGAGCAAGTTGGCTTTTGAGTGTGAAGACTGTGAGACAGGTGCAGCAGTGCCCTCTTTGTATTAGCAGTTAGCTCCATTAGGACGCTCTGGGGCCCCACAAAGGGAAGCTTTATACCTGCACTTTCAATATGGCCCTCAGAGATTGTTATGTCTTTTTCCCCCATTTTTCTTTCATGTTAATATCCTAATTTTCTTTTAAAAAATTCTTGCTGTGAAATATTTCAAAGATGCCAACAAATACAGAATATATTATAGACATGCAGTTGCATACAATCCAGATTTCAGAAACGCTGAGTCTGTGTTCTGTGCTCTTGAGGATGTTATTGGTTCCTGTAAATAGTACCTACTGTTATTGTTATTTTGGGTTTTTTTAATTTATTCAGTCTGATAGTTTTTGTGTATTAATCTGAGTTTATTCCATTTGTATTTTGAGTCTCTTATTGATGCCTGTTAACTCACTTCTCTTCTCTTATCTATGTTTCATTTACTCTGCTTTTCTTTGGTTTGCTCCACACCCCACATCCCGTGTCTTCCTAACCTCAAAAGGATTGATCAAACTTGCTTTATTCTTACATTCTTTCTTTTCCTTTATGCGTTGGAAATTATATATATATGTGTGTATATATATATGTATATATATACATATACGTACACACACACACACATATATATATGGAGAGAGGAAAGGGATCCTATATATTTTTCTTTCTATGATTGCTACTGAAATTTTAATCAATAATTACTCTGAATGCAAATGGACTAAATGCCCCAACCAAAAGACACAGAGTGGCTGAATGGATTCAAAAACACGACCCATACATATGCTGCCTCCAGGAAACTCACTTCAGACCTAGAGACACTCATATACTGAAAGTGAGAGGCTGGAAAAAGATATTCCATGCAAATGGAAATCAAAAGAAAGCTGGAGTAGCAATCCTCATATCAGACACATATTCTTAATTTAATAAATTATAAAGTTAATCATTATGTCTCTTCTATGTAATTATTTCCTAGAATGTTAGTTCCAGATGGTAACTACAGTCAGTATGTGTTTAGACTTAACCACATTCTTTATCATTATATTTGTTCACAGTCTTTATCATTTTATTTGTAAAAGTTACTTCTTCCTTCAAGTTTATTTTCCTTTTTATTGATGTATATCATTGATTAGTTCTCTTATTTAGTATCTGTTAGTAGAAGTTGCTGCTGTTTTTGTTGCTATTAAAATAAAATCTTTATCTGCTTTATTTGCTCTTGAAGGATTGGGTGTAAAATTCCTGCTTTCCCTTAGTATTTTGATGACATTATTACGTTAAATTTCGGCTTCTGCTGTTGCTAAGGAGTGTCTTCTGTCAGTCCTATAGCATTCTACTATAGGTAATCGGTCTTTCCTCTTTATGCTTTTCAGGTTTGCTTGTTAGGGGGCAGGAGAAGGCTGGATTTTCACTCGATTGTTTCTACGTATGCATGGTTCTTGTATCCCTAAGTGACCGGGTGTGGTTTTTTCTTCATTCTAAGGATTCTCGTCTTGCTCAGTTCTTAGCAGTTCTCTCCCTGTGTCACCTCCCCTCGGGCTTCTCCTCCTCTCTGGTCTTTCCTCCCCTGACTACGTTGGACTGTTCATTCTGTGCTCCAGGTCCTACAGTTTTTCTTCAACGTTTCCACCTCTTGTTTGTGATGCATTCTACTGAATTCCTTATCCAAAGGGAGTTTATGATTTCAGTGATCACTTTTTCATGTCTAAGAAGTCTATTTTGTGTGCATTGATGTTGTTCAGTCACTAAGTCATGTCTGACTCTTTGCGACCCCATGGACTGCAGCTCACCGGACTTCCCTGTCCTTCACCATGCCCCAACCAAAAGACACAGAGTGGCTGAATGGATTCAAAAACACGACCCATACATATGCTGCCTCCAGGAAACTCACTTCAGACCTAGAGACACTCATATACTGAAAGTGAGAGGCTGGAAAAAGATATTCCATGCAAATGGAAATCAAAAGAAAGCTGGAGTAGCAATCCTCATATCAGACACATATTCTTAATTTAATAAATTATAAAGTTAATCATTATGTCTCTTCTATGTAATTATTTCCTAGAATGTTAGTTCCAGATGGTAACTACAGTCAGTATGTGTTTAGACTTAACCACATTCTTTATCATTATATTTGTTCACAGTCTTTATCATTTTATTTGTAAAAGTTACTTCTTCCTTCAAGTTTATTTTCCTTTTTATTGATGTATATCATTGATTAGTTCTCTTATTTAGTATCTGTTAGTAGAAGTTGCTGCTGTTTTTGTTGCTATTAAAATAAAATCTTTATCTGCTTTATTTGCTCTTGAAGGATTGGGTGTAAAATTCCTGCTTTCCCTTAGTATTTTGATGACATTATTACGTTAAATTTCGGCTTCTGCTGTTGCTAAGGAGTGTCTTCTGTCAGTCCTATAGCATTCTACTATAGGTAATCGGTCTTTCCTCTTTATGCTTTTCAGGTTTGCTTGTTAGGGGGCAGGAGAAGGCTGGATTTTCACTCGATTGTTTCTACGTATGCATGGTTCTTGTATCCCTAAGTGACCGGGTGTGGTTTTTTCTTCATTCTAAGGATTCTCGTCTTGCTCAGTTCTTAGCAGTTCTCTCCCTGTGTCACCTCCCCTCGGGCTTCTCCTCCTCTCTGGTCTTTCCTCCCCTGACTACGTTGGACTGTTCATTCTGTGCTCCAGGTCCTACAGTTTTTCTTCAACGTTTCCACCTCTTGTTTGTGATGCATTCTACTGAATTCCTTATCCAAAGGGAGTTTATGATTTCAGTGATCACTTTTTCATGTCTAAGAAGTCTATTTTGTGTGCATTGATGTTGTTCAGTCACTAAGTCATGTCTGACTCTTTGCGACCCCATGGACTGCAGCTCACCGGACTTCCCTGTCCTTCACCATCTCCCAGAGCTTGCTCAAACTCATGTCCATTGGGTCAGTGAGGCTGTCCCACCATCTCATCCTCTGTTGTCCTCTTCTCCTCTTGCCCTTCCCTGGTGGCTCAGATGGTGAAGAATCTGCCTGTAATGCAGGAAATCTGGGTTTGGTCCCTGGGTTGGGAAGATCCCCTGGAGAAGGGAATGGCAGCCTAGACAGAGGAGCCTTGGTGGGCTACAGTCCAGGGGATCACAAAGACTCAGAGACAACTGAATGACTTTTTGTATGAGGTTTTCTTATAAGTCTCTATTTTGACTATGCATTTTATTTTTTTCTTTTATTTTCAAACTTTAAACATATACCATGAAAACATCACTTGTTTTCTTCTGTTCTTTGTGGCTCCTAAATTCATGAGTTCTGTTGTTCACTCTTGCTATTGTCTCTCTCATGGTCGTGCGTCTTCTTGTGTCATCTGGAATCTCAGCTGTGAGCTCATCAAGGCAAGGGTTTGGGCCCAGGGTGATCTCATGTCTTCTGAGTCATGACAGCGTCACTGTGATAGGTTTTCACTGTATCTCTGCTAGGTGTCCCTGTGGTTCACCGGTTCAAGTCCCACTATTTTTTAGAAGTCCTTAGATCAAAGCTCCTTCACTAAATAGGCCATGTGAATTTGATTAGCCCCTTAATGTAGATCAGCATTGGGAATCTCACTCTGCAAGGTTAATTCTTTTTCCAGTTGGGACCCTACCATAGTCAGTGTCCATGAAAATAGTTGACCATAGTTTTTATGTTTCCTATTTCCTGAGAGGATAGTACTTTATGCCTCTGATTTGATTCAAGAGCTCAGTTCTGATTTTCCATTAAGAAAATCCTGTGAGCATCACCAACCTTGTGTTGACATTAAATCTCACACTCCGTGACACGTGTCAGCCCCTGGTTCCTCCCAGGCCGTTTAGCCTCAGCGCCTCTCGGCACCTGCTTTGAATGCCCTCTGTGTGTCTAGGGTGTTCTCTTCTTTACTCTGGGCATGTCTATTTAAAAGTAATAAGTCCATTACAATTTATGAAGCATGGGTATTGAAGTAAAGTGCTCCTCACTTCTTCTGATATGCCCTCACTTGTTTTTAAATACACACTGGATTATAGTTTTACTTTATTTTGTCTGTTCTCCTTTTGGTAAACTGCCTGGTTTTTGACAAACAGGAGAAATATGATGA
Source organism: Tragulus kanchil (assembly GCA_022376925.1). Classification (NCBI taxonomy): domain Eukaryota; kingdom Metazoa; phylum Chordata; class Mammalia; order Artiodactyla; family Tragulidae; genus Tragulus; species Tragulus kanchil. Next base: position 161,488,409 of record JAIOJX010000004.1, on the reverse strand, counting down.
AATGAGTGAGTACACAAAGCACTGAATGAATCAGTAATGAGGAACAGAGGCACATGTGGCCATAGAAGGACTGGTGAGGGACAGTACTTTCCTGAAAGAGGGTCTTTCATTATCCCTTCTGGACCCACAGTTTTTCCATCTGGATTTAGTTTTGGGATTTGAGCAAATATAATTAAATTATTAGCTGGATCCTCTTTGGGGAGTTTCTCTCACTTTGTCTGCCTTGTACTATGAGCATGCACGCTCAGCTCACTTCCGCCTGTGCTGTAACTTTATCACAAACGTGCCTCGTGTGTGCCTAGTCGCCTCCAGTCGTGTCTGACTCTGTTCGGCCCCATGGCCTGTACTCCCGCCAGGCTCCTCTGCCCATGGGGTTCTCCAGGCAAGAACACTAGAGTGGGCTGCCATGCCCTCCTTCAGGGGATCTTCCTGACCCAGGAATTGAACCCGCATTTCTTAACATCTCCTGCACTGACAAGCAGGTTCTTTACCACTAGCGCCACCTGGGAAGCCCATCAGAAATGTGAGCTACCTTAAAAGATCAGAAATGATCAAGCAGGAATTTTTGCCTTCTTTAGTCATTTTATTCGTATTGTCTGCAAACTAAATAGATTCTGTTAAGCCAGTCATGAAAATCATTAAAATAAGAATGATTTTTTCTAATATAGTTCAGTGAAATATCGTGTTTCATTAACCTAAGCAAAATCAAGAATAATGACATTTTCCTTAAGGAAAATTAATAGCAAATTACAATCTTAACATCTTTGAGCTATTATTTCTACTGAGATTCTTTAATACACATTCTATTACTCACGTCAGTAATCAGTGCTCTTTAATGATATAACAATTATTTCAAAAAAGTCATTTTTATTTTTTTTATCTTCTTAAAGGAAACAAATAGGAAAGAATTTAATGGTAGAATCTTCGTGTCCATGGAAAGCAGGCTTGACTTTTCTGAATACAGAAATGCCTGTTGTGAAGAGATGACAGTTGTGAAGGTAGTTCCGCTTTGGTGGTCAAGCAAATTTGCAGGGCCCCTTCCTGAGTTTAGTTGCTAAACCATGTCTGACTCTTTGTAGCCCACAGAGTGTAGCCCGCCAGGGTCCTCTGTGCATGGGAGTGTCCAGGCAAGAATGCTGAAGTGGGTTGTCATTTTCTTCTCCAGAGGACCTTCCTGACCCCAGGGATCGGACCTTGATCTCCTGTGTCTCCTGCATTGTAGGCAGATTCTTTACCCACTGAGCCATAGGGCATACCAGATATCACGAAAATTAGTTGCTCCCTGCATACTTTGGTAGGGTGAATTTGAGTCCTGGGGTTGGGAGGGAGTGAGAAGAGAGAGAGAAAAGAAAGATAAGAAAACAAACAAAAAATGAAGCAAGCTCATTCTCACTGTCCAAGATAAATGAACCACGTAGCTTTTACTGAAGTGTCTCTCCAGCACACACCCTGCTTTCCCTGGACTCTGGCCCTCACCTTTATTCTCTAAGATGGAAGTATCCCCGTGCTGAGCAACAGGATGGAGGCACAGACCCAGAAGCATACAGCAGAACACAATTGAAACTGTCATCTCTGAGGATACCTCTCCGGAAGTGTGAGGATACATCACAGCACTTTGCTCTGTCACTGAAGACTGAGTCACGTGGGCAAACCTCGCTTCAAGGGAGGTTGGAAAGTGTCGCTGGTATTATGTGTAGAAGTGCACCCGTCTAAAAATCCTATTATCAAGAAAAAATGGATTTCGTGGGAACCGGTGTTCACTTGGGAGTGAAAAGTGCTTTTCTTGGTAGTTGCCTGTATATCGCTGACAGAGATTTGAGCGACAGTACCAATCAGGAGGGAGTTGCTGTGTCCTTACTGGATGAAACCAGCCATTATGCTTTACTTTGCATCTGCGCTATACTCTGAGCATCTGTAGCAAAAAGGGAAATTCATGACAAATTCATACGTACATTTCAGTTCATCATTTGTGGAATCGCTCAGCAGCTCTATATTGAGCTACTGTATATCAGGCAGAGACATCGCTTTCCTGACCAAAGTCCGTATAGTCATAGCTATGGTTTTCCCCATCGTCATGTATGGATGTGGGAGTTGGACCATAAAGAAGGCTGAGCACCGAAGAATTGATGCCTTTGAACTGTGGTGTTGGAGAAGACTCTTGAGAGTCCCTTGGACTGCAAGGAGATCAAACTAGTCAATCCTTTCATATCAACACTGAATTTTCATTGGAAGGAATGATGCTGAAGCCGAAGCTCCTGAACTTTGGCTGCCTGATGCGAAGACGACTCATTGGAAAAGAGCCTGATGCTGGGAAAAATAGAAGGCAAAAGGAGATGACAGAGGACAAGATGGTGAGATGGCTTTGCTGAGTTAACGGACAAGAGTTTGGGCAGCTTCCGGGAGATGGTGGAGGACAGGGAGACCTGGCATTCTGCAGTCCACAGGGTTGCAGAGAGTCAGACGCAAATGAATGGCTGAACTGAACTGCATACCAGGCATGGTTAGAGATGCTGGGGAAGCAGCAGCGACTCCAAAAAAGCCCTTTCTCTCATACGGGCTTGAATTCTATTAGGAAGTGCAACAAAAGTGTATAAACAAATGCATGTTAATAATTCAGTGGTGATACACTTTAAGAAAAATTAAAACAGGATCCTATAGCGTGAGGGGAGGTGGTATTTCAGATAAGGGCTGTCAGGGAAGGCATCATGGACAGAGTGATGTTAAAGATAAGTCTGAATGAATTGACATGGCAATTAAACAGATACCTAAGATAAGAATATTCTAGATGATAGAGTTTCCAGATGTGTTCAGAGACCAGCAAGGAAGCAGAGGGTGAGAGCCAAGTGAAATAGGAAGAGTGTAGAAATCGGCTCATAGGAGCAATGAGACAAGCGGGTCGTGTCATCTTCACAGGGCTGACTGAATGCTGGAGAGCTTTGGGCTGAATGCTGAGTATAACAGAGCTCTGGAAGGTCCTGGGCTGAACACTTCTGGCTGTACTTATGTTTTGTGCTCTGGAACCAGGTGTGCGGAAGTAGGAAGAAGACCACGTAAGATGATGACTTGTACTAGAAGAGCAGCAGAGATTAAGACATGGTCCAGTTCTGGGATGTGTTACAAAGACTGATGAGAAAAGCCGTGTTACTGGATAGGAGCTTAGAATAAGAGCAGCTAAGTTCTGTAAGGCTTGTTGTTGTTGTTGGCCTGAGCAACAGGGAAAACTGGACAGCCATGTACAGAGAGGAAGACTCCTGGGGAAGGAACAAGTCAGAGAGAAGCACAGGACAAAAGGCTCAGCTCAGAGCACCAAAGATGTGTGTATGTAAAGATGTGTGTGTGTGAATATTAATATTAGCGTCCAGGGCTTCGTGGATGGATGGAGGGTTATGGTTCATGGGGGGAGTCAGGATAGAGTCATGATTCATGGGGGTCACGGTTCAGGAGGGTCACGGTTCATGGGGGGAGTCAGGATAGAGTCTTAATTTTAAAAGATCAGCTCATAGGTCGTATTTATAAACCTGGGAGATGAGCTTACCCAAGAAGTGAATGTCGAAAAAGAACACAATAGGCCTTCAGAAAATTCAAGTCTACAGCCCTTACTGTTGCTATTAAGTGGAAGCTCTTTATCTGCCCAATATAACTCCTCCCTTTCCGGCATCACCGGACCTTCAAGTGGCCAGAACATGTCAGATCTTCTAAGTCGTATTATTGGAGAAAGGCTGTAATGATCTATAATGCAAATGAATATTTAAATGCCTTTTCTCCTTTTCACTTTTGATTCTTTTTTTTTTTTTTAAACAAATTATCCTTTATTTTGAGGTTCTGTCATTTATCACTGAAAACAAGAGGGGGGATTTTTATTATTTCATGGTAACATACAGTTAAAAGTTTTTTACTCTATTTTTGTTATCCTTACTAAATACCATCCTTGGGGGGAGAAAGCTGAGCACACACAGAGAGAAGGGATATGAAAGTCATTGCATTAAACAGAATTCCAGAAAAGACACCACCATTTACCCTCATGGGTAGCGGGTCGTGTTTGGCTGACTAATCTGAGATTGGCTGAATGCTGAGTATAACAGAGCTCTGGAAGGTCCTGGGCTGAACACTTCTGGCTGTACTTATGTTTTGTGCTCTGGAACCAGGTGTGCGGAAGTAGGAAGAAGACCACGTAAGATGATGACTTGTACTAGAAGAGCAGCAGAGATTAAGACATGGTCCAGTTCTGGGATGTGTTACAAAGACTGATGAGAAAAGCCGTGTTACTGGATAGGAGCTTAGAATAAGAGCAGCTAAGTTCTGTAAGGCTTGTTGTTGTTGTTGGCCTGAGCAACAGGGAAAACTGGACAGCCATGTACAGAGAGGAAGACTCCTGGGGAAGGAACAAGTCAGAGAGAAGCACAGGACAAAAGGCTCAGCTCAGAGCACCAAAGATGTGTGTATGTAAAGATGTGTGTGTGTGAATATTAATATTAGCGTCCAGGGCTTCGTGGATGGATGGAGGGTTATGGTTCATGGGGGGAGTCAGGATAGAGTCATGATTCATGGGGGTCACGGTTCAGGAGGGTCACGGTTCATGGGGGGAGTCAGGATAGAGTCTTAATTTTAAAAGATCAGCTCATAGGTCGTATTTATAAACCTGGGAGATGAGCTCACCCAAGAAGTGAATGTCGAAAAAGAACACAATAGGCCTTCAGAAAATTCAAGTCTACAGCCCTTACTGTTGCTATTAAGTGGAAGCTCTTTATCTGCCCAATATAACTCCTCCCTTTCCGGCATCACCGGACCTTCAAGTGGCCAGAACATGTCAGATCTTCTAAGTCGTATTATTGGAGAAAGGCTGTAATGATCTATAATGCAAATGAATATTTAAATGCCTTTTCTCCTTTTCACTTTTGATTCTTTTTTTTTTTTTTAAACAAATTATCCTTTATTTTGAGGTTCTGTCATTTATCACTGAAAACAAGAGGGGGGATTTTTATTATTTCATGGTAACATACAGTTAAAAGTTTTTTACTCTATTTTTGTTATCCTTACTAAATACCATCCTTGGGGGGAGAAAGCTGAGCACACACAGAGAGAAGGGATATGAAAGTCATTGCATTAAACAGAATTCCAGAAAAGACACCACCATTTACCCATAGAAATGGTTTATAATTAACATAACTTTTAGACTTTGAAGGTAGGATGTATATCTCTGAGGGGTTCTCCTGTCATGAAACATGCTTCCTTGTCTCTGTCAGGACCCCCTGTAACAATAAACTAACTGGAGGGGAAAAAAAAAAAGAGAAAGGACCTTGTGTCAAATAGCCTTTTCCATATAATATCACAATACTCTGGATTAAAGTGCCTAAGTCAAAAGTTATCACTGAAAAGGGTAATTTTTCTTCCTTCTGATAGGGGAGAGTCCAATTTGCTTTTCATTGAGTATATAAATCAATTTTACCTGTATGTTAAAAAAAGAAAAAGCTTTGCAACCAGCATGCTAATTAAAATTGATTGCATTACACAAACAAGTTGGTATGCTTAATGAGCCTGAACATGCTTTTGATAGAACAGGCAGGATAAATGGTTATAATTAAGGGCTTTTGACCAACCATGACTTTGATCATGGTAATTCTTGTTGCTGGGATGAGAGTTACATCCAGCCCAACAAGAATGCCGTGTGCCGTGAACTGGAGCCCTAGACAGCCCCAAAAGGAGCGGCTCACCCAGAGGTCTGTATCTCAGGGTGTGCCATCATGCTCTGCATACGCGATCATGTCAGCTATACATGGAGACAGTTGTATTTCTTCCTGCCCAATCAAGTGTCTTTTATTTCATGCTCCTGCCTCATTTGCCGGGCCAGGACCTTGAGTACAGTGTTCATAGAAGTAGCCACAGCACACATATTCTTGTTGATGATCTTGGAAAGAAAGCATCCAGTCCTTCAAGATTAAATATGATGTTACCTTTGTGTTTGTCATAGATGCCTTTTACCAGGAGAAAGAAAATCCCTTTAGTCATGGTCTGTTGAGTGTTTTTACAATGAAAGGGTGATGGGCTGTGTCGAATTGGCCTATTGAGATGATCCTTTGGATTTTTTTCCTCTATTCTGTTAATACAGTGAATCAACATTAATTGATTTTCAGATACTAAATCAACCTTGCCTTTCTCAAATAAATCCCACTTGATCGTGGTATGTAATCCTTATCACATATGACCAGATGTGGTTTGCCAATATTTTGTCAAGGATTTTTGTATCTAAATTCATTAGAGATACTGGTCTGTAGTTTTGTTTGTGTGTGTGTGTGTGTGTGTGTGTGATCCTTGTCTCATGTTGGTATCAGAGTGATACTGGCTTCATAGAATCACTCAGTAACTGTCCCATCCCCTTTGTTTTCTGGAGGAGCTTGTGAATGAGTGGTACTAATGCTTCTTTAAGAGTTTTGTAGAACTCACCAGTGAAGCCATCTGAGCATGAGCTTTTATTGTTAGTAGTTTTAGTTGTATGTTTCATTACCAATTCAGTCTCTTTGGTAGGTTTATTCAGATGTTCTGTTTCTTCTGAAGTCATGTTTGATACTTTGTTTCCTGGCATACTTTAAGACTATTCATTCCTGCTTTAATGGGCACTTGTCAGCCATTCCAGTGGAACACAGACGGTGGTATTCAGACCACCGTTTTCCTTCACCAAGCTCTGTCTTCCTTTAACGGATTCAATGTTTGAGAAAAAGCAAAGCAGATACATCCTGGAAAAGTATCACCAGATGCTAGTCACCATGTCCAGTGGATTCTTGTAAAATATGGGAGTCAAATTTTAACACACATGTTGTTTTCTCAGGCTAAATATAGCTGTTTGACCTGACTCCAGAATATCCAGACTTCCTATTAGGTATTTTGATGGTAGAATAATTATTCTTAAAAAGAGACACTGAAATGCATTTTAGAAAGTACAGGAGCTCATGAAACTTGCTCGAGTACAAAAATCTTTTATTTAAATTCTGATTCATAAAACTAGTCATGTGATTTGAAAGTAGATCAACCCGTGATAATTATAGTTAATCTGTTAAGATTTTTTGTAATTAAAAGTCAATGTAATCCATCATCAATTATCCATTTGTAAGGAAATTGGACTATGGCATATCCTATGGATTTTTCCTCTATTCTGTTAATACAGTGAATCAACATTAATTGATTTTCAGATACTAAATCAACCTTGCCTTTCTCAAATAAATCCCACTTGATCGTGGTATGTAATCCTTATCACATATGACCAGATTTGGTTTGCCAATATTTTGTCAAGGATTTTTGTATCTAAATTCATTAGAGATACTGGTCTGTAGTTTTGTTTGTGTGTGTGTGTGTGTGTGTGTGATCCTTGTCTCATGTTGGTATCAGAGTGATACTGGCTTCATAGAATCACTCAGTAACTGTCCCATCCCCTTTGTTTTCTGGAGGAGCTTGTGAATGAGTGGTACTAATGCTTCTTTAAGAGTTTTGTAGAACTCACCAGTGAAGCCATCTGAGCATGAGCTTTTATTGTTAGTAGTTTTAGTTGTATGTTTCATTACCAATTCAGTCTCTTTGGTAGGTTTATTCAGATGTTCTGTTTCTTCTGAAGTCATGTTTGATACTTTGTTTCCTGGCATACTTTAAGACTATTCATTCCTGCTTTAATGGGCACTTGTCAGCCATTCCAGTGGAACACAGACGGTGGTATTCAGACCACCGTTTTCCTTCACCAAGCTCTGTCTTCCTTTAACGGATTCAATGTTTGAGAAAAAGCAAAGCAGATACATCCTGGAAAAGTATCACCAGATGCTAGTCACCATGTCCAGTGGATTCTTGTAAAATATGGGAGTCAAATTTTAACACACATGTTGTTTTCTCAGGCTAAATATAGCTGTTTGACCTGACTCCAGAATATCCAGACTTCCTATTAGGTATTTTGATGGTAGAATAATTATTCTTAAAAAGAGACACTGAAATGCATTTTAGAAAGTACAGGAGCTCATGAAACTTGCTCGAGTACAAAAATCTTTTATTTAAATTCTGATTCATAAAACTAGTCATGTGATTTGAAAGTAGATCAACCCGTGATAATTATAGTTAATCTGTTAAGATTTTTTGTAATTAAAAGTCAATGTAATCCATCATCAATTATCCATTTGTAAGGAAATTGGACTATGGCATATCCTATGGAATATGTAGATTTTTTCCCATAGTTCTAATAAAAATTGAATGTTTGCTCAAAGTAAAAGGGAAGAAAGCTGGAGAAGCAACTAATTCTAATTATTCTTAGGTTTCAATCTAATCATAGTACTGAGAAAAAAGCTTTAGTTAATGGATTAGAGTTGTATAAAGTAAACAAAAATGGCCTTAGGAATTTCACCAAGGGAATTTAATAAAGTGAAGTGCTTACCAATGAGGACAAAACTGGAAGCCAAACAGGGATGGCAAAGACACCAAAAGGTGAGCAAAGGAGCACGCTGCTACCACCCTAGGTGGAAAGGACACAGGATAGATGCAGTATCACCAGAAATGCAGGATCCTAGAATCATGACCAGCCAGGATGCTTCCTTGACAGGGGTGTGGCCCTCAGAGACAGCAGGAGGCGCAGCCATTCAGAGAAGGAGCGAGGAGGAATGCCCGGGCTTCCTCTCCGCCCTTCCAGTCTTTCCGCCACCACTCCCCATTGGCCAAGCCCTGTTAGAACGAGTTGGCAAGGAATCTGGAAAGTGGAATCTGTAGGAGATGATACATAAAATTGTTTGAAAACAGACAGGAAATTATCAGCACACTTAGTGACAAATCTTCCCACATTTGTTGAAATACATCTGTAAGCAGTAAGAAGAATAAATATAAGTAACACTACATGTGGTATATTATACTCAAAGTTCAGAAGCCAAAGAAAAAAAGAAAGAAAAAAACCCCTTTAAGTCAGTCCAAGGAAAGAAGACATTGTGAACGTAAGGAATAATGGAAATACTGGCTGAGTTCACATCAGAACAACTGATATAAACAAGATCAATCTTGAATTAAATACTAAGTAAAAATATAACTTTTTAAAATATGAGATGATAGACATTTTACAAATGAAACAGAGCTAGAGGAATTCATCACCACCAAACCTATGGGATAAGATATCCTAAAGGAAGTTCTTCAAGATGAACTGAAATGATACCAGAGGCAAATTTTGAATCTAAGTAGGGGATGAATAAAAGAATGTGTTCTTAACAAGTGAGCATATAAAAGACTGTGTGTTTATATTATATTAATTTTTCTAAAAGACAATGTATCATTTAATATAAAAACAACAACTACACTAAGAATACTGATGCAGAGAACAGTAGGATTATATTCATGTTAAGTGTTAGGACCTTATATATTTTTGAGGTGGTAAGGTAATAATGCTAAGTAACTTTCGATAACTATGCATAATTTATTTCTTGACCAATCACTATAAAGTACAGAGAGGTATAGCTAAAAAATCAATTGTTCTTGTTCAGTTTCTCAGTCATGTCTGACTCTTTGTGACCCCGTGGACTATAGCATGCCAGGCTTCCCTGTCCTTAACTGTCTCCCAGAGTTTGCTCAGATTCATGTCCTTTGAGTTGATGACGCCATCCAGCCGTCTCCTCCCCCGTCACCCCTTCGCCTCCAGCCCTCCACCTTTCCCAGCATCAGGGCCTTTTTCTTTTGAGTTGTATCTTCCCATCGGGTGGTCAAAGTGTTAGAGCTTCAACTTCACATCAGAATAAAGTCTGTCACGGTTTCCATTTTTTTCCCTCCATTTGCCATTAAGTAATATGACCAGATGCTGTGATCTTAGTTTTTTGAATGTTGAGTTTTAAGCCAACGTTTTCACTCTCTTCTTTCACCTTCATTGAGAGGCTCTTTAGTTTCTCTTTGCTTCAGCCATAAGCATATCTGAGGTTATTGATATTTCTCCTGGCAATCTTTTTTTTTTTTAATTTTGGCCTCTTTTATTGGTCCTTCATTTATTTATTTCATCCATCTTAATTCTTTGGCCTGTGTGGACCTCCTATCTCAGTGGCCTCTCTGGTTGCAGAGCACCAGCTCTCGGCGCATGTGCTCCAGAGTGCTGGCTTGTCATTGGACACATCGGTCCAGCCGCTCTGTGGCAAGTGTGATCTTCCTGGGCAAGGGATTGAACTGGTGCCCCTTGCACTGCACGGTGGACTCTTTACCCACTGGACCACCGGGGAAGCCCTCTCCTGGCAATCTTGATTCCAGCTTGACCATAAACCAGACTGGCATTTCACATGACGTACTCTGCATAGAAGTTAAATAAGCAGAGTGATGATATACAGCCTTGACGTACTCCTTTCACAATTTTGAACCAGTCAATTAGTTGTTCCATGTCCAATTCTATTGCTTTTTGACCTGCATATAGATTTCTCAAGAGGCAGATAATGTGGTCGGTCTTTCCCATCTTTTTAAGAATTTTCAGCACTTTGTTGTGATTGACACAATGACTCTAGCATAGTCGTGGAAACAGAGGCAGATCTTTTCTAAAATTCCCTTGCTTTTTCAGTGATCCAGCGGATGTTGGCAATTTGATTTCTGGTTCCTCCACCTTATCTGAATCCAACTTGTACATCTGGAAGCTCTCAGTTCAAGTACTGTTGAAGCCTGGCTTGAAGGATTTTGAGCATTACCTTGCTAGCATGTGAAATGAGTGCAGTTGTGAGGTAGTTTGAACATTCTTTGGGACTGAAATGAAAATGGATCTATTCCAGTCCTGAGGCCACTGCTGAGTTTTCCAAATTTGCTGGCATATTGAGTGCATCACTTTAACAGCATCATCCCTTAGTATTTGAAATAGCTTAGCTGGAGTTCAATCACCTCTACTAGCTTTGTTGGTAGCAATGCTTCCTAAGGGCCCCTTGATTTTGCAGTCTAGGATGTCTGGCTCTAGGTGAGCGATTGCACCATCATGGTTATCCGCATCATTAAGACCTTTTCTGAACAGTCCTTCTGTGTAGTCTTGCCACCTCTTCTTAGTATCTTCTGTGTCTGTTAGGTCCATATCATTTCTGTCCTTTATTGTGCCAATCTTTGCATGGAATACCCCCTTGGTACCTCTAATTTTCTTGAAGAGATCTCTAGTCTTTCTCATCTTTTGTTCCCCATTGCACTGTTCACTTAAGAAGGCTTTCTCGGGCTTCCCTGGTGGTCCAGTGGGTAGTCTGCCTTGCAGTGCAAGGGGCGCTGGTTCGATCGCTGGCCTGGGAAGATCCCATGTGCCATGGAGCAACTGAACCGATGTGTCCAACTACTGAGCCAGAGCTCTGGAGTGCATGCACCCAGAGCCGGTGCTCTGCGATGAGAGAGGCCACTGCGATGGGAGGTCCAGACAGGCCAAAGAACAAAGATAGATGAGAATAAATAAATGAAAGACCAACAAAATAAGCCACAATTTAACAACAACAAAAAGAAGGCTTTCTCATCTCTCCTTGCTGTTCTCTGGAATTCAGATAGGTATATATTTCCTTTTCTTATTTGCCTTTCACTTCTATTTTTTTCCCAAACACTCTGCCTTTTTGCATTTCTTTGTCTTGAGGATGGTGTTGATCACTGCCTCCTGTATAATGTTGTGAACCTTTGTTCATAGTGCCTTAAGAGGCACTCTGTCTATCAGATCTAATCCCTTGAATCTCTTTGTAACTTCCACTGTATAATCATAAGGGATTTGATTTAGGCCATACCTGATTGGCCTAGCAAGTTTCCCTACTTTCTTCAAATTAAATCTGAATTTTGCAATAAGGAGTTCGTGATCTGAGCCACACTCAGTACCAGGTCTTGCTTTTGCTGACTGCATAGAACTTCTCCATCTTCAGCTGCAAAGAATGTAATGAATCTGATTTTGGTATTGATCATCTGGGGATGTGCATGTGTAGAGCTGTCTCTTATGTTGTTGAAAGAGGTTGTTTGCTGTGACCAGTGCTTTCTTTTGGCAAAACTCTGTTACTCATTGCCCTGCTTCATTTTGTACTCCAAAGCTAAACTTGCCTGTTACTCCAAGTATCTCTTGACTTCCTGGTTTTGCATCCCAGTCTCCTACGATGAAAAGGACATTTAAAATCCTAGAAAATATTAGACAAATGAAAAAATGGCAAAAAGCAAGAAACAACCAAAAAGACTGAGACAAGTGAAAAACAAATAGTAAAATAGTAGATTTAAAATGAAGAATAGCATCTAATGTTATGGATCATACCATACAAACAAAGCAGAAGGACAACAGGCAAGAGATAGTCATATGGTGAGTTTATTATTAAATGTACAAGGATTAATACTCCAAATGAAAGCATGACAAAGCCACATACTGTCTATAAGAAATACTCTTTAAACACAGAAGGAAGTTAGATTGGAATTAAAAAGATGGAAAATAAAGATCACATGAACATGAGAAAGCTACCATGCATATGTTGACATCAGACAAAGTAGACATGAAGGCAAGAAATATAAACAGAGATAAAGAACAGCATTGAAATTTAATGACATCTTCAGTTTATCAGAAAACATAAATCATTAAATAGCATATACTTAAAGCACACCTATATAATATTCAAAAGGGAAAAAAATCTGAAAAATAAAACCTGAATTATACAAACCAATACCAGAATTAGATATTTAGTATCTCTTTTATATCTCTTACTATACATAAGGATTTTGAAAACCTGGGCAGATTGTCAACTTCCTGTGAACTGGCATTTGTAGAACAGTAGATCCAACAGTAAAATGCATGTTTTTTAAAACTGCACATGGAACATTGGCCAAGCTATGAGGCAAAATCATCTCAACAAATTTGAAAAAAATTGAAATATAAAAAGATGGAAAACTTACAAACATATCTAACCACACCAACATCAACTTAGAAATTGAAAACATACAATAGCTAAAATTAATCCCAATTATTTCAGTGTTAAGTGATTTCAGGTTATTCAGAAGTGTATATACTTCAGAATAACCTAGTCAAATAAAAAATCACAAGACAATGTATATGTACGGCTGAGTCCCTTCACTGTTCACCTGAAACTATCACAGCTTTATTAACTGTCTATACCTTAATACAAAAATACAAAATATATGAATGTGAGAGTTGGACCATAAGAAGGCTGAATGCCAAAGAACTGATACTTCCATGGTGCTGGAGAAGACTCTTGAGAGTTCCTTGGAATGCTAGGAGATCAAACCAATCAATCCTGAAAGAACTAAATCCTGAATATTCGTTGAAAGTACTGATGCTGAAGTTGAAGCTCCAATACTTTTGCCACCTGATGTGAAGAGCCAGCTCATTGGGAAAGACCCTGATGCTGGGAAACATGAAAGGCAAAAGAAAAAGGGGGCGACAAAGGGTGAGATAGATAGCATCCCTGACTCAGCGGACATGAATTTGAGAAAACTCCAGGAGATAGTTAAGGACAAAGTAGCCTGGCCTGCTGCAGTCCATGGGGTCACAGAATCAGACACGACTTAACAACCAAACAACAACAAAATAAAGTAGCTTTTTTAAGTCAGTTTTTCAGATGAGTGAATAAAGAAGATGTAGTGTATATATATTACGGAATATTGTTGCTTTGTCACTAAGTCATGTCCAACTCCTTTGAAGCCCCATGGCCTGTACTCTGCCAAGCTTCTCTGTCCAAGGGATTTCAGAGGCTAGAATACTGGAGCGGATTACCATGTCTTTCTCCAGAGAATCTTCCTGATGCATGTATCAAACCCACATCTTTTGCCTTTCAGGTGGATTCTAAAGAAGGAAGCTCATATAATGGAATATTACTCAGCCATAAAAAAATAAATAATACCATTTTCCTGAGCCATTGTTACAACATTCAACTTAGATTTGTAGAACAGTAGATCCAACAGTAAAATGCATGTTTTTTAAAACTGCACATGGAACATTGGCCAAGCTATGAGGCAAAATCATCTCAACAAATTTGAAAAAATTGAAATATAAAAAGATGGAAAACTTACAAACATATCTAACCACACCAACATCAACTTAGAAATTGAAAACATACAATAGCTAAAATTAATCCCAATTATTTCAGTGTTAAGTGATTTCAGGTTATTCAGAAGTGTATATACTTCAGAATAACCTAGTCAAATAAAAAATCACAAGACAATGTATATGTACGGCTGAGTCCCTTCACTGTTCACCTGAAACTATCACAGCTTTATTAACTGTCTATACCTTAATACAAAAATACAAAATATATGAATGTGAGAGTTGGACCATAAGAAGGCTGAATGCCAAAGAACTGATACTTCCATGGTGCTGGAGAAGACTCTTGAGAGTTCCTTGGAATGCTAGGAGATCAAACCAATCAATCCTGAAAGAACTAAATCCTGAATATTCGTTGAAAGTACTGATGCTGAAGTTGAAGCTCCAATACTTTTGCCACCTGATGTGAAGAGCCAGCTCATTGGGAAAGACCCTGATGCTGGGAAACATGAAAGGCAAAAGAAAAAGGGGGCGACAAAGGGTGAGATAGATAGCATCCCTGACTCAGCGGACATGAATTTGAGAAAACTCCAGGAGATAGTTAAGGACAAAGTAGCCTGGCCTGCTGCAGTCCATGGGGTCACAGAATCAGACACGACTTAACAACCAAACAACAACAAAATAAAGTAGCTTTTTTAAGTCAGTTTTTCAGATGAGTGAATAAAGAAGATGTAGTGTATATATATTACGGAATATTGTTGCTTTGTCACTAAGTCATGTCCAACTCCTTTGAAGCCCCATGGCCTGTACTCTGCCAAGCTTCTCTGTCCAAGGGATTTCAGAGGCTAGAATACTGGAGCGGATTACCATGTCTTTCTCCAGAGAATCTTCCTGATGCATGTATCAAACCCACATCTTTTGCCTTTCAGGTGGATTCTAAAGAAGGAAGCTCATATAATGGAATATTACTCAGCCATAAAAAAATTAATAATACCATTTTCCTGAGCATTGCAACTAGATGTTACAATACTAAGTGAAGTAAGTCATAAAGAGAAAGATAAATACCATATGATGTCACTTATATGTGAAATCTAAAATATGGCACAAATGAACCTATCTACAAAACAGAAACTCATGCATAGACCTAGAGAACAGGCTGGTGGCTGCTAAGCAGGAGAGGAGAGAGAGAGGTGGACTGGGAGGTCGCAGGTGGTAGATGAAAGCTGTTACACTGTCTGGATTAATAGCAGCTCTTACTGTATAGCACAGGGAGCTGTGTTCAATATTCTGTGATAAACCATAATGGAAAAAGAATACAGAGAATGTATATATGTGTGACTTCGCTCTGAAGCAGAGATTGGCATAATATTGTAAATCAATTCTACTTCCATAAAAAATAGAAATAAATCAAAAAAGTCACAAGACAAATTAGAAAATGTTTTATATATTAAACTGTGGTGCAGTAGATAGGAATTTGTAGCTTTAAAATACTTATATTTGAAAGAAGAGCTAAAATCAGTTGTTTGCCTTTCTACCTTAGGAAGCCAGAAAAAGATGAGCAAATCCAGTAAGTAGAAGGGAATGTATAGTAAAGGAGAAAGAAGAAATCAAGAAAATCAAGAAAATAAGAAAATCAAGAAATCAAGAAATCAAGAAAATAAACAAGAGAAAAATAATAAAGCCAAACATTGGTTCCTTAAAAAAAAAATTTAAACGTGTTACCACAGCAAGACTGATCAAGAAAGAAATAAAAAGCAATAATCACAAACCATCCAAACTAATAATATAAGAAACAAAATGGGATTTACTAAAGATTCTGCAGATATATAATGTTATGAATTACTCAAGGCCAAAAAGATTCACAACTTAGACAAAATGGAAAAATTTGTTGTTTACAAAACTAGCATAAGTGAAATAGAAATTTTAAATGGGTATTTGTTTGTGAAGTGTATTCAATTTTTTTAAATTATTTATTTATTGGCTGCGCTAGGTCATAGGTGCAGCATGTGGGATCTAGTTCCCCGACCAGGGCTTGCCCCACTGCATTGGGAAAACAGAGTCTTATCAACTGGACCACCAGGGAAGTCCCCAATTTGTTTTTTATTCAGGTGATTTCTTTGTGAATTCTACCAAATATTTTAAGAAAGTAAGATGGAAAGAACTGGTGAAATATTAGCAAATTTCATATTTGTGAACAGATGAAAATGTCCAGTGCTTGAAAAGAGGCTCAGATTCAGACTCCAAACCAAATGCACTTCTGAACCACCTTTAAAAGATCTGGCTACAATTGAGAGAAAGGTTGTATATGAAGGATAGAAAATAGCTACTTCAGGAAACAGCTGACAGAAAAAGGAAAGCTGCAGTGATATGGATTTCTGACAATCTAGAATCCAAGTGAAAGACATTTGACATGAAAACAGAGGGGCTTATATCACAGTACAATCACCAAAAAAAGCTAACAGTCATGCATTTTTATGCACTCCAGCATCTCTTTGAAATAAATAGACACTATTTCAATTTTGCCAAAAACAAGTCAAATTAGAAAATGTTTTATATATTAAACTGTGGTGCAGTAGATAGGAATTTGTAGCTTTAAAATACTTATATTTGAAAGAAGAGCTAAAATCAGTTGTTTGCCTTTCTACCTTAGGAAGCCAGAAAAAGATGAGCAAATCCAGTAAGTAGAAGGGAATGTATAGTAAAGGAGAAAGAAGAAATCAAGAAAATCAAGAAAATAAGAAAATCAAGAAATCAAGAAATCAAGAAAATAAACAAGAGAAAAATAATAAAGCCAAACATTGGTTCCTTAAAAAAAAAATTTAAACGTGTTACCACAGCAAGACTGATCAAGAAAGAAATAAAAAGCAATAATCACAAACCATCCAAACTAATAATATAAGAAACAAAATGGGATTTACTAAAGATTCTGCAGATATATAATGTTATGAATTACTCAAGGCCAAAAAGATTCACAACTTAGACAAAATGGAAAAATTTGTTGTTTACAAAAACTAGCATAAGTGAAATAGAAATTTTAAATGGGTATTTGTTTGTGAAGTGTATTCAATTTTTTTAAATTATTTATTTATTGGCTGCGCTAGGTCATAGGTGCAGCATGTGGGATCTAGTTCCCCGACCAGGGCTTGCCCCACTGCATTGGGAAAACAGAGTCTTATCAACTGGACCACCAGGGAAGTCCCCAATTTGTTTTTTATTCAGGTGATTTCTTTGTGAATTCTACCAAATATTTTAAGAAAGTAAGATGGAAAGAACTGGTGAAATATTAGCAAATTTCATATTTGTGAACAGATGAAAATGTCCAGTGCTTGAAAAGAGGCTCAGATTCAGACTCCAAACCAAATGCACTTCTGAACCACCTTTAAAAGATCTGGCTACAATTGAGAGAAAGGTTGTATATGAAGGATAGAAAATAGCTACTTCAGGAAACAGCTGACAGAAAAAGGAAAGCTGCAGTGATATGGATTTCTGACAATCTAGAATCCAAGTGAAAGACATTTGACATGAAAACAGAGGGGCTTACAATCACCAAAAAAAGCTAACAGTCATGCATTTTTATGCACTCCAGCATCTCTTTGAAATAAATAGACACTATTTCAATTTTCAAATGTATTGACAAACCCACCAGCTTAGTTGGAAGTGTTAATACATTCTAAATTTGACAGATCAAATTGAGCCAGTAAGTCAGCCCACTGGGGATCTGACTAACTTCTCAGGCTATGACAATAGATTTATTAGAAGAACTTGCTTCAATTCCAGCAAAAAGACAATGTAAATATGTATCATAAGACATAATAGAAATAGAACGTATTTATCGTATCGCAGAAGAAAAAGAAATTGTCAAAGTAGAAGTAATAGAGACCACAATTCCTGATCAAACCCAATGAAATTAGAAATAACAAGGACAGACCAGAAATAATTTCCTTGTAGAGTTACTCTGGTAATAAAAGGAAATGGAAACTGAAATTATAGGCTTTTTAGAAAAGAATGGCAATGAGTAGCTATAAATCAAAAGCTGGGGGATTTGACTAAAGCAGTAATTACAGGAATATTTATGTCCTTAAATGCCTTTATTAGAAAATACAAAAGATTAGCAGCAAATGACAATCAAGAAAAATAACAATGAAACTTTAAATAAAGAAGGAAGAAAGGATTTTTAAGTTAAATCAGAAACCACTAATAAAGAAAATGATCAGAAAACATGGACCTTAATAATAAGCCAAAAGGAGTGACGTCTAAGGAAAAGGATATTTGGGATGGGGAGGTAAGACGGCATACGGAGCTTATCTCTCCTCAACTATGAGCCACTCAAAACAGGGATGCCACCTTACTTGTGTGTGCTCCATGCCAGCCTACTTGGACCTGGCCATGAGGCAAGTCAAATACAGTCTATCTGTAATTTGGTACATCTACAGCCTCCTAGGAGACACCCTGTTACTCATAAACGTGAACAAATGTCATTTTCAGCCCAGGTATTCGGAAGTATTGTGCATCCGGTCTAGGAGATAACTCAGTAATACCCCATAAAGACATCATTGGCTCAGGATCCAGTGTGTTGTGACTTGAAGTCAAGATGTTGTAGACCTTGCTTGATGTGTACTCATCTCTCAAAATGGAATAGCTGCCTGAGTGTCAGCTGAGAGGACCCTTCCCTTCCTGGTGGCACTAGGGGTCCCTCAGGTCACTGATGACTCACTTCTTCCCCCTGCCAGGGGCTCACAGCTGTGCACTCCCTGGACATTTCAAATTGCTGGTTGTTCATGTCTCTGAGTCTTTGTTTCAATGTATCAACATTCAGGGGATACCTACTCTTCTCAGTGCCAAGTCTTCTGTCTCTTCAGTTTCTCTAGCGAAAAACTCACTGACAGGAGCTTCCACTGCGGTTTCAAGTACCACCTGATCTCTCTTTGGATGTTGTGTTTAAATTTCATCTTTGATTATCTATTGTGGCCCATCCTTTTTAATACTTCCAAACACTTCTTCTTTTGGATTGCGTGATTTTTTTTTAAGGGAACAATTAATTTCATCTAGGAACTTGACATCTTTTTTTTTTTTTTTTTTCTTTAAGGTGATCACCAGGGAGAGCATTCCAGGGAAGAGGGCTTTTTAAAATTTATGTATTTATTTATTTATGACTATTCTGAGTTTTCACTGCTGCTTCAGGCTCACTGCAGGCTCTTCTCTAGTTGTAGGTAGTGGGGGCTACTCACTAGCTGAGGTGAGCAGGCTTCTTGTTGCAGTGACATCTCTTGTGGAACTCGGGCTCTGGGGCACACGGGCTTCAATAGTTGCAGCACATGGGCTCAATAGTTGCAGCTCCGAGGCTCTAGAGCACAGGCTCAGTAGTTGTGGCTCACGGGCTTAGTTGCTTTGCAGCATGCGGGATCTTCCCCGATCAGGGATCGAACCTGCGTCTCCTACATTGATAAGTGGATTCTTTACCAATGAGCTACCAGGGAAACCCTGGATTATATGTTTTAAGAGGCCCTGAATTTCTTTACTTATATGAAGGACTTCTCAGAAATCCATACAATTTTTGTGAACAGTTATGTCCTTTGGATTAAAGGCCATTTTTAGACACCTTAAATTTTTGAATTATTTAAAAGACCTCTCAGAAATGCATGCAATTCTCATGACCACTTTTATCTACCTGTAACCTGAGGGTAACAGAATCTTTAATGTAGTGGGCACATTTTTCACATGACCACAGGAAGCTTGCGTGTTCATTGACTCATGCAAAAATGTAAAAGCCATGGATTAAGGAGGGGCTTCACTGTACTATCATATGTGAAGAAAATAGTTGTAGGCATTGCTCTGTGAGAGGAGGAGATCCTGCAGGGGTGCTGTGTGATGGTTTGGAGGGGTGGGATGCGGGGGGGATGTGCATATGACTAATCTGGGAACAGACATAATCTGTAAACAACAAAACTCTGTAAAAGTTAAAAGTAAAATAAAAGTTAAAAAAAAAAAAAAGAAGGGGCTTCAGCTGGTCGCTCAGCTGGTAAAGAAACTACCTGCAATGCAGGAGACCCCAGTTTGATTCCTGGGACAGGAAGAGCCCCTGGCACAGGAACAGGCCTCCCCTCCAGGATGCTGGGGCTCACCTGGTGACTCAGTGGTGAGGAGCCTGCCTGCGATGGGGGAGACCTGGCTTCAGTCCCTGGGTGGGGAGATCCCCTGGAGGAGGGAATGGCAGCCCACACCGGTGTTCTTGCCTGGAGAATTACATGGCTCATCCAGGGGGTCACAAAGACTCGGACATGACTGAGCGGCTTCCGTTTTGTTTTTTTTTTTTAAGAGTCTCATTATTTTTTTTTATTATTATTATTCTTTATTTTAAAGGTTTTAGAGTTTTGTTGTTCACAGACATGTATGTTCCCAGATCAGTCATATGCATATCCATGGTCCCCACCCCCCCAGTTCCCCCCATACCACCCCTCCAGGCCATCGCCCCAAGCCATTGTAAGCACTCCTCTTCCCTTAGCACTATGACACTAGCTATCTTTTCCACACATAACACTATAGGTTTCCTTGTTACTTCCTCCATGCTTCCCCCTCCCTATTTCTTCACCACGATGTCCCTATGTCTATGCTCTGTCTGTTTTTCCATGAGTTCCCTGCGTGTGATATGAAGACCGTCCTACTAGATTCCATATATGTGTGTTAGTATGCTGTATTTGTCTTTATCTTTTTGACTTACTTCACTTTTTATGATAGGCTCTAGAGCCAGCCACTTCATTAGGACTGAGTCTTCTGCATTTCTTTTAACAGCTGAGTAGTATTCCATTGTATATATGTACCAGAGCTTCTGGATCCTTTCGTTCGTCAATGGACATCTAGGTTGCTTCCATGTTTTGGCTATTTTGTTTCGTAAGAATGGGGACTGAGGCTTCTGAGGATGGTGATGAGGCTCCCTGGAGTCAGCAGCTGTAGGCCATCAGAGGCAGAGGGAGCGCATGCGGGGGTGTGCGCAGACGTGGGCGTGTGAAGGTGCTGGCTGCTGAGAGGTCATGTACAGATGGCTTTTCTTTCATGAAGAACTGCTGCTGGTAGGACAGTTTTTATGTCGTAGCAAGTTGCTCAGACACGACTGTAGGTATGTTTTCCTATGGACATAGCTTTGGTTTGTTTTTAGCTCCATTTTCATTTCTCAAGATATTAGTGATGATTGAAGTCCTCATTTAATGAAGCCCTAATTAAGTCAGAAATATTCATGATGGCTTTCCAGAAAAACCGAAGCTGTCCTCACACTAACATGCTCCTTTTTTTTTTTTCCCTGGTAGAACGTCCATTCTTGGGATTTCCTTTGGAGCTGCGTTTCTCTCGCTTGCGTTTATCCTTTTCGTCTGCTTTGCAGGACAGCTTCTGGTAGGTACTTCACATATGGAACTTCTTTGAAAAGTGTGCTCATTGAATGAAAACTGAGCTGATTGAATGAAAGGTGATTTCTCTATCAAAACAGGGAGTGTGTTGATTTACTATGTATCACAAGATACATATCCCAGTAGAGAAGCCTGTATCCTTCATGTGAACAGCCCAGTGTAGAAATATTTAGGTTGATTTGTTTCTGTCAGCATTTTGTTTTATCTCCTCTGAGACTTCAGAGTATTTATAGAAGCTAATTCTAGTTTAATAGGAGCCTTTTAATGATGAAGAGAATTAAAATGTAAACAACATGTGTCTTTGATGTTGACTTTCAAGGTATAAAATTTTGAAAAAAAAAATTTCAGATAATAGTAAGTCCTACTAGATTCCATATCTGTGTGTTAGTATACTGTATTTGTCTTTTTGTGACTTACTTCACTTTTTATGATAGGCTCTAGAGCCAGCCACTTCATTAGGACTGAGTCTTCTGCATTTCTTTTAACAGCTGAGTAGTATTCCATTGTATATATGTACCAGAGCTTCTGGATCCTTTCGTTCGTCAATGGACATCTAGGTTGCTTCCATGTTTTGGCTATTTTGTTTCGTAAGAATGGGGACTGAGGCTTCTGAGGATGGTGATGAGGCTCCCTGGAGTCAGCAGCTGTAGGCCATCAGAGGCAGAGGGAGCGCATGCGGGGGTGTGCGCAGACGTGGGCGTGTGAAGGTGCTGGCTGCTGAGAGGTCATGTACAGATGGCTTTTCTTTCATGAAGAACTGCTGCTGGTAGGACAGTTTTTATGTCGTAGCAAGTTGCTCAGACACGACTGTAGGTATGTTTTCCTATGGACATAGCTTTGGTTTGTTTTTAGCTCCATTTTCATTTCTCAAGATATTAGTGATGATTGAAGTCCTCATTTAATGAAGCCCTAATTAAGTCAGAAATATTCATGATGGCTTTCCAGAAAAACCGAAGCTGTCCTCACACTAACATGCTCCTTTTTTTTTTTTCCCTGGTAGAACGTCCATTCTTGGGATTTCCTTTGGAGCTGCGTTTCTCTCGCTTGCGTTTATCCTTTTCGTCTGCTTTGCGGGACAGCTTCTGGTAGGTACTTCACATATGGAACTTCTTTGAAAAGTGTGCTCATTGAATGAAAACTGAGCTGATTGAATGAAAGGTGATTTCTCTATCAAAACAGGGAGTGTGTTGATTTACTATGTATCACAAGATACATATCCCAGTAGAGAAGCCTGTATCCTTCATGTGAACAGCCCAGTGTAGAAATATTTAGGTTGATTTGTTTCTGTCAGCATTTTGTTTTATCTCCTCTGAGACTTCAGAGTATTTATAGAAGCTACTTCTAGTTTAATAGGAGCCTTTTAATGATGAAGAGAATTAAAATGTAAACAACATGTGTCTTTGATGTTGACTTTCAAGGTATAAAATTTTGGAAAACATGAAAATAACAAATGTAAAAATATCACGCATTAATGTTTTAGCTTAAAATTAATCATTATCAGCACGCATGGTTTAAATGCAAGTTTAAGACATAATAAGTACATCTCACTGTTTTCTTGAATCTAAAGCAAGTGTTGCTGAGCGGCTGACTCTGAATTCATGAGAGCATCCTAAGACATTTAACAATGGGACAGAAGTCCTGTAAGATAGTCAGGGTTTCACTGCATTCCCCGAAGATGGCTTGACACAGGAAGGACCCCACTGAGCCAGATTCCCGGCACTGGATGCATTCTGCTCTCATATGTGGCATTATTTGGCCCCAAAAGGTTAAGATTTCCAAAGCACGCCTCTGCCTTTGCAGACTGGACACTGCAGCCTTCTGCCGTGGCCCTTTGCAGACTTTGGTGGGTTTTGTTTGTTCTATCATCGTTTGAATGTTTCCAACTGGGTTGGAAATTCTTGCAAAAGTGAGACTGTGGTTTCTGATTTCCTCAAATGCACGCATATCATCTCAAGTCACTTTAAAATCCCCTGAAGACCTTGTAGGCTGTAGAGAAAATTGAGTAACTGTTGAACATGGAAAGCCTGGTCAAGTTCTAAGATATGAGACATTGCGAACATTCAAGGAAGCCTGACTTCCTACTTTCAGATTTCCCTTGGGGGGAAAGAGCACAGATCCCACCCTTTCCTTCCTGACTCCCCAAAAGAGTCAGAAAAAAAAAAAAAAACCCTGCAGCCTCTTTCTCCAGTTTCCGGGAGAGGGACGATCATGTGTGGTTCCGTTGGAAATCCAAACCCTGTTCTAATTAAAGTAGTTTATATCCTTGTGTCTAAGTAGATACAGTTCTCATTTTCTCTTCCAAGGAATCCAGTCTTGGGGGTGGCATGAGTATAGTGCATATTTGGGGTTTCAGACTAACTTTTCTTTCCACTAAGCTGCTATAAGGAAGAAACACAGAGCCAGAGGAGGCAGGGAGAGCCTTGGGACGACTGCACTGCCTTGGTGAGGAGGCTCTGTACCATCTCCCCTCCCAGCCCCGGTGTAATCTGACCTCAGTGCTGAACCTGGGGCTTTGGGCCCCTCCTGTACCTGCCACTGCAGCCCCCAGGTGATCACAGTCCAACATTCCTGCCTTCCGGTTCCTCCCAGAAACAAGAGCCCTCCCCGGGGGCTTCCCCAGATTCTGACCCCCCCCCCCACACACACACACCAGACGCTGGGAAGTTCCTTTTAACTCTGTTGTCCCAGAGAGAAAAGTTCAAGGCCGCAGATGAGCTGGTGCTTCCCTTCTCCTCGCAGGAAGCCTCTGCTTTCCCAAAGTGGTCAGGAAGACCAAAGGAAGACATCCGGTCTTCCTGAGCTTGCACCCTTAGGATCTGCGTATGAGTCTCCCCCTCGCGGCCACCTGCGATCCTCGGTCCAAATGTCGTAACCCTGGTACATTCAGGAAGGAATGCTTCCCATTCCAACAGGAGGCTTTTCCCCTTAAAATATTCTATGAGGATTTCTGGACACTGCAGCCTTCTGCCGTGGCCCTTTGCAGACTTTGGTGGGTTTTGTTTGTTCTATCATCGTTTGAATGTTTCCAACTGGGTTGGAAATTCTTGCAAAAGTGAGACTGTGGTTTCTGATTTCCTCAAATGCACGCATATCATCTCAAGTCACTTTAAAATCCCCTGAAGACCTTGTAGGCTGTAGAGAAAATTGAGTAACTGTTGAACATGGAAAGCCTGGTCAAGTTCTAAGATATGAGACATTGCGAACATTCAAGGAAGCCTGACTTCCTACTTTCAGATTTCCCTTGGGGGGAAAGAGCACAGATCCCACCCTTTCCTTCCTGACTCCCCAAAAGAGTCAGAAAAAAAAAAAAAAACCCTGCAGCCTCTTTCTCCAGTTTCCGGGAGAGGGACGATCATGTGTGGTTCCGTTGGAAATCCAAACCCTGTTCTAATTAAAGTAGTTTATATCCTTGTGTCTAAGTAGATACAGTTCTCATTTTCTCTTCCAAGGAATCCAGTCTTGGGGGTGGCATGAGTATAGTGCATATTTGGGGTTTCAGACTAACTTTTCTTTCCACTAAGCTGCTATAAGGAAGAAACACAGAGCCAGAGGAGGCAGGGAGAGCCTTGGGACGACTGCACTGCCTTGGTGAGGAGGCTCTGTACCATCTCCCCTCCCAGCCCCGGTGTAATCTGACCTCAGTGCTGAACCTGGGGCTTTGGGCCCCTCCTGTACCTGCCACTGCAGCCCCCAGGTGATCACAGTCCAACATTCCTGCCTTCCGGTTCCTCCCAGAAACAAGAGCCCTCCCCGGGGGCTTCCCCAGATTCTGACCCCCCACACACACACACCAGACGCTGGGAAGTTCCTTTTAACTCTGTTGTCCCAGAGAGAAAAGTTCAAGGCCGCAGATGAGCTGGTGCTTCCCTTCTCCTCGCAGGAAGCCTCTGCTTTCCCAAAGTGGTCAGGAAGACCAAAGGAAGACATCCGGTCTTCCTGAGCTTGCACCCTTAGGATCTGCGTATGAGTCTCCCCCTCGCGGCCACCTGCGATCCTCGGTCCAAATGTCGTAACCCTGGTACATTCAGGAAGGAATGCTTCCCATTCCAACAGGAGGCTCTTTTCACTCTTTAAAATATTCTATGAGGATTTTCTTTAACGTTCAACATCAAACACAGTAATGCACAAAACCTTGAAGTGGGCTTTCTCTTCTACCCTCAAATTCAGTCAAAAATTACATACATCCTCTTGGAGACTTTAGCTGTCTTTTCCAAGCCAGAATCTCCTCACCTGAAGTTTGGAGAACAACCATCTTCAAAGTTCCTCAGGATAATTGGAGATATTAAATGTTAAGTACATAGCAGGGTATAACAGATTTTCAACAAACAGCAACTACTATTATGTTTCATCTTTTAGAGTGCCTGCTCTTAGAGCTCTTTAGACAAACCCTTTTTTTAGGCAACAGACAGCAGCATTAACTTTTTAAGATTGATTAGAGTCCTCACAGTGTTTAGAACAAAGATCAAAATGATGAATGCTCGCTTCTGTCTCTTTTTTAAAAATTACCATTTTTACACATGACATTTAATATTATACTTAGTGTCACTCTGTAAAGAATAAATTTAAATTGAAGAAAAAACCCGACATATATCACAAATATTCCACAGAGATCATGGAGAAGTATGAGATTTTATTGTGAATTGCACTTATTTATGGATTAAATCCTGAGTTTATGAAAGATTACCAAATATCCCAGACTCATCTTCTACTCATGATGTTAACTTTCTGAAAAAATGCCAAAGGCATATCAATGCTAATATTGGTATTAAATTCTCTGTACAAAACAATGAAATCAAAATGCTTCTGTAAAGGAGCTTGAAAAAAGGTAAGCCTGGCAGCTACTTGTTTTTCCTCCAAGAGTTCTACCTTTTTTATCTTCTGTTTCACAGAAAGTGCAGCCCAAGTAAATCAAATTGATAGGTCATTGCTTAGCTGGGTTTGATTAAAAGGTAGCGATACATCAAAGGAGACAAAAAGTAAGAATGATAATGAAATGCAGCTTTTTTCCTGTTGATAACAACAACAAAAAATAGTATGTGTTCAGTGACCAATTCAGAGAAAAATGTCAGGGAATCTGTCTGTTACTATCTTCATTGTTGGGAGATGTGTTCAGTGACCAATTCAGAGAAAAATGTCAGGGAATCTCTGTTACTATCTTCATTGTTGGGAGAAGCCCGGCCTCCCGCCTCCCAGGCCCCCAGCCCGTGCCACCCCCAGGCTCTACACCCGCCTCCGCCCACTGCCCGCTTCTCAGTTCTTGCCGATTGGTGTGGGCACCTGCCCGCCTTCTAGAAACTTTCTCAGTAGCCTCTGCAGCCCCTGGGACAGACCCTTCTTGAAGCACATGGGACATAGGATAGTTGCCGCGTAACTTAGTACTCAATGCATAGGATGTCTCTTTGACCCCCTTTTAAAATGTTTTGCCGAGTGTGACTGCTGTCTCTGCATGTGTGTAAAGGTTTCTTCAGACTGGGGTTGTTTCCTTCACTTGCTTTCTCTCCCAGTAAATCCAGCAGAATGCTGAGCATGTAAACGTGTTTATAATAAGCATGTGCTAAGTAAACACTGAGGCTTCCCAGGTGGTGCTAGTGGTAAAGAGCCCTCCTGCCAATACGGGAGACATCAGATGCAAGTTCGATCCCTGAGTCAGGAAGATCCCCTGGAGGAGGGCACGGCAACCCATTCCAGTATTCTTGCCTGGAGAATTCCATGGAGCAGTCCAAAGAGCGGTTGCAAAGAGTCTGACACGACTGAAGTGACTTAGCACACACACAAGCAAGTAAGCATTACTGAACTTGAGCCACTTGCGTGAGGTTCTTTATTGCTTTCTCCACTCGTGGGCTCCAGATAGCATCTCCTCTGTCTCAGCACCCCTATTCCCTCATTCATCCTCAGGTGTTACGTTCGGAGCTTGAAAAAAGGTAAGCCTGGCAGCTACTTGTTTTTCCTCCAAGAGTTCTACCTTTTTTATCTTCTGTTTCACAGAAAGTGCAGCCCAAGTAAATCAAATTGATAGGTCATTGCTTAGCTGGGTTTGATTAAAAGGTAGCGATACATCAAAGGAGACAAAAAGTAAGAATGATAATGAAATGCAGCTTTTTTCCTGTTGATAACAACAACAAAAAATAGTATGTGTTCAGTGACCAATTCAGAGAAAAATGTCAGGGAATCTGTCTGTTACTATCTTCATTGTTGGGAGATGTGTTCAGTGACCAATTCAGAGAAAAATGTCAGGGAATCTCTGTTACTATCTTCATTGTTGGGAGAAGCCCGGCCTCCCCGCCCTCCCCAGGCCCCCCAGCCCGTGCCACCCCCAGGCTCTACACCCGCCTCCGCCCACTGCCCGCTTCTCAGTTCTTGCCGATTGGTGTGGGCACCTGCCCGCCTTCTAGAAACTTTCTCAGTAGCCTCTGCAGCCCCTGGGACAGACCCTTCTTGAAGCACATGGGACATAGGATAGTTGCCGCGTAACTTAGTACTCAATGCATAGGATGTCTCTTTGACCCCCTTTTAAAATGTTTTGCCGAGTGTGACTGCTGTCTCTGCATGTGTGTAAAGGTTTCTTCAGACTGGGGTTGTTTCCTTCACTTGCTTTCTCCCCCAGTAAATCCAGCAGAATGCTGAGCATGGAAACGTGTTTATAATAAGCATGTGCTAAGTAAACACTGAGGCTTCCCAGGTGGTGCTAGTGGTAAAGAGCCCTCCTGCCAATACGGGAGACATCAGATGCAAGTTCGATCCCTGAGTCAGGAAGATCCCCTGGAGGAGGGCACGGCAACCCATTCCAGTATTCTTGCCTGGAGAATTCCATGGAGCAGTCCAAAGAGCGGTTGCAAAGAGTCTGACACGACTGAAGTGACTTAGCACACACACAAGCAAGTAAGCATTACTGAACTTGAGCCACTTGCGTGAGGTTCTTTATTGCTTTCTCCACTCGTGGGCTCCAGATAGCATCTCCTCTGTCTCAGCACCCCTATTCCCTCATTCATCCTCAGGTGTTACGTTCCCTGAGAGCCCTGTTCATTCTCCTTTTTCTGGATGGTGTGGTTGGGGAAGGACTCTATGTGTAAATGAATGTATGAAGGAGTGAGTGGTGGTCCACAGCCCTCATCTTACCACACTGAAATTTCTTCTCACATATGCCATGATTCCTTGACTCTGATGTGCCTCAGGCTGGCTCTTCCACCGGAAACAATTTTCTAACCTTCACCCACTAACTCTGAAGAAAATTAGTAAAACTAACCTTTTCCCTCTAGTCCTGCTTGTCAGGCTTCCTGTTTCTATTCTGACTTGTATTCTTTTAGATGAAAAAAATTCATCAGTGAGTTCACCTCAGCCCTGTTTTATTCGTTGAATATTTCGGGCACTTGAAACACAAAATAAATATTTAATATTGATTAGCTTGAAGAAATGTTGGGTTGCAAATGCATCCTCCTGGCATTACTGCTCAGAGAAGGCCTCCCCCACCCTCACCCAGACTTGACTTCTCCCAGGCTCGCAGCTCACGGTCACCGCATCCCTGTCCCCAGTTCCAGCAGGCTCCTGGCCTGCCGGCGTCCTGGCCCATCAGCCTTGTGCTCCCTTCTCCGATCTCCTTCCCCACCTCTGCATCATTCCCTTATGAGGTCCTTAGCTCCTCAGCAGAGGCTGATTAGCATTTCACAGTTGTAAACTTGAGAGCCGAAACGGAAATGAGATAACCTTGTCTAGTTACGTATTTTATGGATAAAGGACCCAGGGCTCAACACGCCGTTCATTTCCATAAGTTTCCATTTCTGTTTATTTAAGAGGAATGTTTCCCTCCATGAAAAATGATGCAAGAGTTGTAAGCAGATCTCTTGAAGATGCAATGGAGACTTTGGATCCGGGTCAGGAATGTGATGACTATAAGATCTGCGCATTTCCTATCCTTGAATGAGAGCCTTCAGACCAACGTAGACGGGCAAGATCCATGAATAGTTCTGTATCTGACCTCATTGCAGTTTACAAATAATAAATGTTTTATGATATTAAAAGTGAAGGCTTACTTTGCTAGGCATCTCCTCTGTCTCAGCACCCCTATTCCCTCATTCATCCTCAGGTGTTACGTTCCCTGAGAGCCCTGTTCATTCTCCTTTTTCTGGATGGTCTGGTTGGGGAAGGACTCTATGTGTAAATGAATGTATGAAGGAGTGAGTGGTGGTCCACAGCCCTCATCTTACCACACTGAAATTTCTTCTCACATATGCCATGATTCCTTGACTCTGATGTGCCTCAGGCTGGCTCTTCCACCGGAAACAATTTTCTAACCTTCACCCACTAACTCTGAAGAAAATTAGTAAAACTAACCTTTTCCCTCTAGTCCTGCTTGTCAGGCTTCCTGTTTCTATTCTGACTTGTATTCTTTTAGATGAAAAAAATTCATCAGTGAGTTCACCTCAGCCCTGTTTTATTCGTTGAATATTTCGGGCACTTGAAACACAAAATAAATATTTAATATTGATTAGCTTGAAGAAATGTTGGGTTGCAAATGCATCCTCCTGGCATTACTGCTCAGAGAAGGCCTCCCCCACCCTCACCCAGACTTGACTTCTCCCAGGCTCGCAGCTCACGGTCACCGCATCCCTGTCCCCAGTTCCAGCAGGCTCCTGGCCTGCCGGCGTCCTGGCCCATCAGCCTTGTGCTCCCTTCTCCGATCTCCTTCCCCACCTCTGCATCATTCCCTTATGAGGTCCTTAGCTCCTCAGCAGAGGCTGATTAGCATTTCACAGTTGTAAACTTGAGAGCCGAAACGGAAATGAGATAACCTTGTCTAGTTACGTATTTTATGGATAAAGGACCCAGGGCTCAACACGCCGTTCATTTCCATAAGTTTCCATTTCTGTTTATTTAAGAGGAATGTTTCCCTCCATGAAAAATGATGCAAGAGTTGTAAGCAGATCTCTTGAAGATGCAATGGAGACTTTGGATCCGGGTCAGGAATGTGATGACTATAAGATCTGCGCATTTCCTATCCTTGAATGAGAGCCTTCAGACCAACGTAGACGGGCAAGATCCATGAATAGTTCTGTATCTGACCTCATTGCAGTTTACAAATAATAAATGTTTTATGATATTAAAAGTGAAGGCTTACTTTGCTAGGCATTTTATATATGCTGACTTTATCCACACAAGAGCCCTTGGAGAGAATGCTCATTCTACAATTAACCAAACAGAAGGTCCAGAGGCTGTATAATGTGCCCTGAAGTATTACTGTACAGCAAGTAGGTTTTGGAGTCACTGGGAACAAGCCTTAGAATCCTTGTAATTAATTGGAGGCAGGTTTCAGAGGGTGCTAGGCTGTGTGTGGAGAGCCCCTGGCAGACACAGGCTCAGAACGAGGCAGGAATGTCCATGTCCATGCTCATGAACTGAAGCTGCCTTGCAGTGATTGCTAAACATCAGTGGCTCAAAGGCAAATAAGTCAGTCAAGATAACCTCACATAGAGCCTAACTCACAGTGGCCTCTTGACTAGTTTTCCGATAAATCCAGCTACTGACCTACTTTATGTAAAACTGGACTTGGACAAGGTATAACTCCATCTTAAAAGACATTCAGGGCTTCCCCTGGTGGTCCAGTGGGTAAGGACACCGCCTTGCAGTGCAAGGGGTGCCGGTTCGAGCCCTGGCCTGGGAAGATCCCACGTGCCGCGGAGCGGCTGGACTGATGTGTCCAATCACCGAGCCGGAGCTCTGGAGCGCATGCGCCCAGAGCCGGTGCTCTGCAACGACAGACGCCACCGCGATGGGAGGCCCACAGGAGCCAAAGAATGAAGACGAATGAAAATAGAGAAATGAAGGACCAATAGAAGTGGCCCGCCCAATCCCCTCCCTCCCCAACCCGACCCCCGCCCAAAGTAAATAAATAAATAAATCTTTAAAAAAAAAAAAAAAAAAAGACATTCAGTAAAACAGAAAAAAAAAAAAAGGTTAATTTATAAGTCAGTTTAGACTCAAAATATTCTAAGAAGAAATTGTCCTTAATAATAATACTTGCAAAATGTTTTCATATATCTGAGAACCCTTCAAAGTGTTTTCATTATGTATTATTTTATTTGATAATCAAAACAATCCATTTTATCTAAGTGGAAACTAAGATGCAGAGTAAGAGATTCAAGTTTACATTTCCATAACAATCAGCAATAAAAAATAATAATAGCTGTCATCACTATAGTAGTAATAACAGTAAGTGCATTTTTATGGCCTAATCTAGCTTTCTAAACTACCCGAAGTAGACTTATATCTCTGCAAGAAATACAAGAGATGTCACCATAAATAAGAAAGACGCCTCCCACAAAGCCTTCTTGATGAAATGTCTTTTAGAAGAAGTATGCCAGATTCAGCAAATGAAAATGTTAGAAAATGTCAGGAGGCATTTTTCTCTCCATGTGGTTTTCTTGCACTTTGTACAGCAGAGATAATATGATATCAGCCCACCGACCTTGCTCCCAGCAGAGATGAAAGCATGCATATACAGATAGTCCTGGGGATGGAAAATAGGTCACACACCAGGTGATAAAAAAGCTTTTGACCCATGGGGGTGTTTTTCCCTTGAAGTCTATTTTTCTCTCATGTCAATATAACCCTGCCAGCTTTCTCTGGGTTAGTATTTTCCCATTTTCCTGTTCAGCTTTTTCTTGCTATATAAGGTGTGTCTCTTGTAAACAACATCTAAGTGTACGTTATGTTCTCTAATCCAAGAGTCTCTTTCTTTTAGCTGACAAGCATGATACATTTATGTGTATTATAATTACCGCTAGTCATATGTTGCTCTTTTATCCATCACATATATTCTTTTGTTGTTGTTTAGTCACTCAGTCATGTCCAACTCTTCGCAGTTGCAAGGAAAGAAGCACATCAGGCTTCGCTGTCCTTTACTCTGTCCTGGAGTTTGCTCCAACTCATGTCCATTGAGTCGTTGATGCCATCCTGCCATCTCACCCTCTGTTACCTGCTTCTCCTCCTGCCCTCAGTCTTTCTCTGTATTAGGCTCCTTTCTAATGAGTCAGCTCTTCTCATCAGTTGCCCAAATGGTTGGAGCTTCAGGATCATTCTTTCCAATGCATATTCTGTGTTGATTTCCTTTAGGATTAACTGGTTTGATCTCTTTGAGAGTCTCCAAGGGACTCTCAGGAGTCTTTTCCAGCACCACAGTTCAAAAGCATCAATTCTTAGGCACTCAGCCTTCTTTGCTTCTGCTTATTTTTCCTCCTCTCCTGCCTTCTCTTGACAAATGGAGTTTATTTATTCTCATTTATTCCTTCTGGTGACTTGGCAGTTATATATCCTTGTCTTTTCTTTCACTGATTAACATGAAATGTGTAATATGCACATGACTGACAAGGTCCATTACTGTCTCCACCTCCTTGTCGAAGAATGCAGGCATCCTGCTCTAATAGTTTGCCATCATCAATGCTACTGTTTAGATATTTTTAAATTTCAGCTATTTTTGTTACTCATGCTTGTCACTGTTCTTGTTTAATGAGCTGTTTGTTCACCATTCTCCAGAATATCATTCCTTCCTCTAGATGCAGTCCTCATATTTCCACAGGATTATTCCTCTTATAATCCCTTCCACAAGAACCTACATATAATATACCCAATCAGCTTTTATATTTATAAAATAGCCTCTTTTCCTCACTGGCTGATAGTTTACAATAATGTTTCTAACATTTTGAAAACATGATTCCACATTTTCCTGGCTTTTAATGTGCTGAGGAAAAACCTAGTCTAATTGCTTTTCCCTGATAATATGTCTTTTCTCTGTTTTTTTGTGTGTGTGTGTGTGGAATTGGCTCTTTGTCTGTCCTGTACTAAGGAGTAGTTGTACTTTCCTCTTTCCTGGCTGTGATTCAGTGCATTGTCCCGACTACAGAACTCACCTTCTACTTCAGGTCCAGAAAGTTCTTGTCCCGTATTTCCTTGGCTTTTGCCTCTGTCTCAGTCTTTCTGTTCTATTTTTCTCAAACCTTTATTCCAAGTATGTTGAATCTTTTTCTTGTACTTTCTGTGTCCCAATATCATACTTTTGATCTCTTTATATTTCTGAGCTGTTTTATGGGTTGTTTCCTTAGGGCTATCTTACCCTCTTCAGCCTAACTATTGAGTATTCAATGTCAATATCTACATGTTTGTCTCTAGAGAGTCTATGGAGCTCATTTTTAAAATAGGCCTGTTGCTTTCTCTTAACTGCTTATTCATTATGAACTCTCATCCATGTTTTTTAAATTTAATCTTATTCTATAGACTACTTCAGATTGATATAATATTTTCAGATCTATGATACTTGTTCTATTATATGTTATTTCCGTTGATTCTTCCTTGTAAGGTCCATTGTCTTATGTAGTTCATTTTTGCTTATTGTGAGGTCATGTTCAGTAGGCACGGCCTCCTTCCCAGCTGGCATGTGCCCTGCACCCTGCGATGTAAAGTCTCATTCACAGGCAGTGTTGTTCTCACTGCAGCCAGAGCCCCAAAGAAACACACAGGCACACACAAACATGAGTTGTGAGGTGGTTGCATCAGGTCTCCATGGGGCCAGAGACAAGCATGTCAGCAAAGATAGTATGATGTAGATGGAGCCGTGAGGGCCACGCAGTGGATGAGTGACAGAGGACTGTGGCTCAGCCAAGGTGTACGAGAGAAACCGGATGATTTTGTAAAATATTTGCTGTTGTTCTATCTCTCAGTCATGTCTGACTCTGTGACCCCATGGACTGCGACATGCTAGACTCCCCTATCCTCCACCATCTCCCGGAGTTTGCTCAGATTCATGTCCGATGAGTCAGTGATGCCATCCAACCATCTCATCCTCTGTCGTTCCCTTCTCCTTTGGCCTTCGGTCTTTCCCAGCCTCAGGGTCTATATGACTGATTAAGATAAAAGCCTGTGAGAAGTCCAAGTACCATTAAGTAGTTAAGTAAACACTTCATTCTCTGTGACATTAAATGCTTCAGGTAATGATTGCTACAGTGGCAGTGACAGTGCCTGTCTGAGGAAAAGCCCAGAACAGGTGTTCCTTTACACAGACATACCCAAGTATATGTTTACATGATTAACTTCATGTAAAACTTTGGTCTTCCGGCAAGGTTAGTTCTATTTTTCTAATAATAAAAGTTTGTTACTGAACCACTGAGATCTGTTTAAAACTTTCTGGAATGCTTCTCATTTTATTAAACGTCACCTTATGTAAGCAGTGACTTCTTTGTGTGTACCTCATTTTATTATAAAAAAGGAACAAGCTAATGAGACTACAAACACGATCTGCTCTAATAATTATCACATTGAATTATGAGGAATTCTAGAATTGTACAGACTACCAAC
Source organism: Tragulus kanchil (assembly GCA_022376925.1). Classification (NCBI taxonomy): domain Eukaryota; kingdom Metazoa; phylum Chordata; class Mammalia; order Artiodactyla; family Tragulidae; genus Tragulus; species Tragulus kanchil. The sequence continues at coordinate 161,453,711 of JAIOJX010000004.1, read as the reverse complement.
TGTTCCCAGTGCAGAAGTTTCAAAACACAAAAAAGGAAGGAAAGAAGGAAGGGGAAACATTTTTGGTGAGATATTTTTCTTCTTTTTTTAATCCCAAACAGAGTGTATGGACATTTTGTTTTTACGTGGCAGTTTTCTGCCTGTACTAGATGAAGACATTAGCATTCATCCCAGACTCTTCTTATAACCCACACTGCCCACCGTCCCTAGCTCCACAATAGGGTTTACATATAAAATTATGCTCCTTCTCCTTTCCATCTCCCTCTACAGTTAGCACCAATCCCATAATGATCAGTGGATAGATGGGCATTAACAGTCAAGAGCATTTCTAAAAGTCGCTCAGTCAGCTTGCTCTAGGTCATAAGAAACACTCATATGTACAGTGAGCCTCACTGATGATCAAGACAGAGAAGAAACAGATTTGGCTGAAGCAATGCCAGTGATCAGACCAAAGATCTAATGGAATATTACACTGAGCTCATTGTAAGCATGCTGTCGTCCTCATAGTATAGGAAATTCTGAAGAAATGCCACAATACTCTTTGAGATTGTATCATGTCTCATTTTGTGTGTGTGTGTGTGTGTGTGTGTGTGTGTGTGTGTGCTCAAGTCATGTCTGACTCTTTGTGACCCTGTGGACTGCAGCACACCAGGATCCCCACCCTTCACTATTCTTGGAGTTTGCTCAAACTCATGTCCATTGATTCAGGGATGCCATCCAACTGTCTCATCCTCTGTCATCCCTTTCTCCTTCTGCCTTCTGTTTTTCCCAACATCAGGTGGAAAATTTTTTCCAATGAGTGGTCTCTTCACATCAGGTGGCCAAAGGATTGGAGCTTCAGCTTTAGCATCCATCCTTCCAATGAATATTCTGGGTTGATTTCCTTTATGATTGACTCGTTTGACCTCTTTGCAGTTCAAGGGACACTTCAAATTCTTCTCCAGTACCACAATTCAAAAGCATGAGTTCTGCCATATCCTACTCCAAGGGGTCTTCTCAACCTAGGGATTGAACCTGTATCTCTTTCCTATCCTGCATCTCCAAGATTGTCAGGCAGATTCTTTACCACTGGGCCACCTGGGAAGCCAATAATGTCTCATCAGAATGGTGTAAATTTTGATAAACTATTTATCCATCAGGGGCTTTGTTTGAATATTTAACCCAAGTTGTTATTTTTGTTTAGAGCTACAAATAAAATCAACATTTCCATTTTTGCACAGATTCCTTCTACTGTAAGTGCTTTGTCTTTTTTCCCCGTTTCTCCCATCATCAATTTTTTCTCTTGCTCCTAATGCCTTTATCTTCCTCTTCTTCTTCCAGCACTGTTTCTGTAGTCCAGCCTCCACATCCCCTTCATCACCATCTACATCCTTGCCTTGTCACCAGCACTGTAACCCTTTTCATCTTTCAGAACAGTTGGGTCTACTTTGCCTTGATTTGGTGATGGGTTAAAAAGATAGCAGAGGCTGCCTGCCTCCATGACCTGGGAAACAATGAGTATTTAGTATAATAGGTTTAAGAACAATTATATAGAGAGGCTTGGAGGCACACAGGAAGACTAGACAGAGGAGGAAGTGAACCTCCTTCATTCTGACTCTAGCGTTTGGAGCCCAGCTCACATCAAACCCATGCATCCTAAGTGAAGCAGCTCCAAAGAGATTGCTGTTCACAGGAATGACTAGCAACATGACATGTCCAGGACATTCTGCCACATACTGAGTAGGCAGACAGAGGCAGTAGTTTCTAGGGCCACTATTTTGTCATTTTACCCAGCATGTCACGGGAGCAAAAGCAACTTGTGTGTCTGCCCACACCTGCTTCAGCACATGCCTGCTCTGTGAGCAGAATACAATATATTCCCATTAGATGGCATATTTGGCAATATTATCACCATGCATTATTCTGAAAATTCCAACAGCAATTTTTTAGCTTCATAATTTCAACAACATGTCTGTGTAATAACTAGATGTTTTACCTAATTGACTGTGACATGGAATCTGAGCTAGAGTTAAACACTGTCTTGAGATAGCAGTTTGGGAGTTTCTGCTCTTAAAATTTTTATTATCATATCTATTGGCAGTTTCTGTGTACAGACACAAAAGCATCCATTTTAATAATTTTCTTTTAAAGAAAAATACTAATCCTAGTCAATTAGGGTGCAAATACATAAATATTGTCTTATTTTGCCAGAATCCAGCCAAACATGTCATCTCCTACTGGAATATGAGCTGGATAACTATGATGTTCTTTTGAATCTCGGCCCCTTACACTCTAACTTCTCTGGAAAACAGATCTGACATGTACTGAAAACGGATCTGTGGTATCGTTGTTGTTTTTCAGTCTCTAAGTCATGTTCAACAATTTGTGATCCCATGAACTGCAGCTCGCCAGGCTCCCCTGTCTTTTACTATCTCCCAGAGTTTGTTAAAACTCATGTCTATTGAGTCAATGATGCCATCCAAACATCTCATCCTCTGTTGCCCCCATCTCCACCTGCCCTCAATCTTTCCCAGCACCAGGGTCTTTTCCAGTGAGTCATCTCTTCACATCAAGTGGTCAGAGTATCAGAGCTTCAGCTCCACCATCAATCCTTCCAATGAATATTCGGGGTTGATTTCCTTCAGGATTGACTAGTGTGGTAATCTGTTTGACTTTCTGCTCTTTCCACGTTATTGCTTCTCTTCTAGAATACAGATCTGACTGTGGTCTGTGGTATTAATATTATTTAGAGTATCATTCACTGAAGGATAATGATACACTTTCAGGTGAGTAGCCTCCAACTATGTGATCCTGAAGGATACTGCATGTCCACAGCCATGCGGATGAGGAGATGAAGGCCATCTCTTCAGAAGGCAGATTTAAGGCCATCACCAACCCCCATTCAAGCTCTGCTTTGGGGAAGAAGCCTAAGGCAGAAATCTGGCTCCCCCCTGAGCTGCTCATGGGAAAATGCACTGCAGAGCCTGCCCACCAGCCTGAGAGGCAGCCCCCAGAGCCCCCGGAGCCCAGGACCGCCCTGACTCATCCCCCAGACAGGCTGGAGGAGAAACCAGGGGAGGACCCAGGAAACTGCCCACTGAGCCCTGGGATTCTACGTCACTGGGGGTGTATGCTGTAGACACATGCTCTGCATCCCTATCAGGAACTGAAGGTGGGGGAAAAATACTGCAGTGAAAAGGAGAGGGGGAAAATAGTTTTTAGGTTCATCTGGTTATAAAGCAAATAGATTTTAAGTCACTGAAATGTTCCTAAGAAATTTGTTTCTTCACAAATATGAGAGGAAGTAACACCTGCCCTGTTCTGGGCACCTTCTGTAGTTCATTTAAATCTCTTAGAAGACCAGAGAGAAGAGACTGGTACTATTGGTCTTCCTTTTTTTTTTTTTTCCTATTGTTATTCCTATTTCAGAAGTGATGAAACTAAGGCTGGAAAGGGTTATTAGCATGCGAAAAGGTAGCTGTGGGGCTTTGATTCCCAAGCCACAGGGCTGGTTTCCTTTCTAACACCTCTTCTCCAGTAGTGTATAATCTCATTTAATTGCATCAAGGGTTAACATATTGCAATGCTTATGTCAACAGTACTTTAAAGAATAAAGCAGAAGGAAAATGCGAAGGAAGTGGAAAAATAAAAGTGCTCTTTGTTAGAACTAGTAAGTAGGAACATCCTCTATTTGAATTGTATTGCTGTTGGAACAGTTTTTGTCAAGATCCGTGCGCGGGTTGGAAAAGAATTTCCAGACATGAGGCGGAGTGAGAGGAAAGTAAAATTTATCAGAGTGGGGGAGGTTCGAGTCTCTGCCAGTACAGCGGGCCGGCTTAAGGGAGAACTGCATGGTTAGAGTGGAACAGCTGTCGGCTCAAAGGAGAACCGACCCTAAGCAGGGGTCTTTGATCCATTTCATAGCCGGAGTCTAAGGAGGGACACAGGAGTCTTACAGATCACTGCTGACTGGACGGTGCACTGGCGAGGACAGAGTGATGACTACAGCCTGAGGGAAAGATAGGAGGGCCGAGGGAGGGGCGGAGGGGCTTAAGGATTGGGCAGCGGACTGCAGCCCTGGAGAGGACGGTAAAGGTCTGTCTCTTCTGGCATTCCAAGACCCTCCTGAGAGGCAGCCCCAGAGCCCCGGAGCCCAGGACCGCCCTGACTCATCCCCCAGACAGGCTGGAGGAGAAACCAGGGGAGGACCCAGGAAACTGCCCACTGAGCCCTGGGATTCTACGTCACTGGGGGTGTATGCTGTAGACACATGCTCTGCATCCCTATCAGGAACTGAAGGTGGGGGAAAAATACTGCAGTGAAAAGGAGAGGGGGAAAATAGTTTTTAGGTTCATCTGGTTATAAAGCAAATAGATTTTAAGTCACTGAAATGTTCCTAAGAAATTTGTTTCTTCACAAATATGAGAGGAAGTAACACCTGCCCTGTTCTGGGCACCTTCTGTAGTTCATTTAAATCTCTTAGAAGACCAGAGAGAAGAGACTGGTACTATTGGTCTTCCTTTTTTTTTTCCTATTGTTATTCCTATTTCAGAAGTGATGAAACTAAGGCTGGAAAGGGTTATTAGCATGCGAAAAGGTAGCTGTGGGGCTTTGATTCCCAAGCCACAGGGCTGGTTTCCTTTCTAACACCTCTTCTCCAGTAGTGTATAATCTCATTTAATTGCATCAAGGGTTAACATATTGCAATGCTTATGTCAACAGTACTTTAAAGAATAAAGCAGAAGGAAAATGCGAAGGAAGTGGAAAAATAAAAGTGCTCTTTGTTAGAACTAGTAAGTAGGAACATCCTCTATTTGAATTGTATTGCTGTTGGAACAGTTTTTGTCAAGATCCGTGCGCGGGTTGGAAAAGAATTTCCAGACATGAGGCGGAGTGAGAGGAAAGTAAAATTTATCAGAGTGGGGGAGGTTCGAGTCTCTGCCAGTACAGCGGGCCGGCTTAAGGGAGAACTGCATGGTTAGAGTGGAACAGCTGTCGGCTCAAAGGAGAACCGACCCTAAGCAGGGGTCTTTGATCCATTTCATAGCCGGAGTCTAAGGAGGGACACAGGAGTCTTACAGATCACTGCTGACTGGACGGTGCACTGGCGAGGACAGAGTGATGACTACAGCCTGAGGGAAAGATAGGAGGGCCGAGGGAGGGGCGGAGGGGCTTAAGGATTGGGCAGCGGACTGCAGCCCTGGAGAGGACGGTAAAGGTCTGTCTCTTCTGGCATTCCAAGACCCTCCTCGTTTACCTTGTTCTTTCGTCCTTGGGGCACCACAGTTTTATCATTATATTAGCCTAATAGTGCAAGTCAAAAGGGTATAATATATTTATTCCCCCTTCTGAATTTCTTTGCATATGCTGTTGTTTAGTCACTCAGTCATGTCCAACTCATTGCAGCCCCATGGACCTTAACCTACCAGGCTTCTTTGTCCGTGGAATTTCCCAGACGAGAACACTGGAGCGGGTTGCCGTTCCCTTCTCCAGGGGGTCTTCCCCACCCAGGGACTGCACAGAGTCTCCGGCCTTTGCAAGCCGTTTCCTTACCAACTGCGCGACCTGGGAAGGGAACACAGCAAAGTGAATATAATTAACACAACTGAACTCGGCACTTAAAATGGTTAATAACTACTTGCAGGGAAGGAACAGAGATGTAGGCCTAACAGACACACAGGCACGGTGGGGAGAGGGGAGGGTGAGACAGACTGGGAGGCAGCGTTGACCTGTGTACACCACCACATGTGAAGGAGAGAGCTGGAGGAAGCTGCTGCCTGGCCCAGGGAGCCCGGCCCGGAGCTCCGGGATGACCTAGAGGGGTAGGGTGACCGGTGGAGGGAGGCTCCAGAGGAGGCCCTATAAGGATATGTATAGCTGACTCCTGTTGTACAACAGAAACCAGCAGAGAACTGTAAAGCAGTGATACTCCAATTTTTTGAGAAGCCCTAAGAATGATTTAAAAAGTGATTAAGAGGGAAGACTGTGTGTGTGTGTGTGTGTGTGTGTGTTTAGGCACTTCTATTAGTCTTTCATTTTATTTCCATCTTTGTGCTTTGGCCTGTCTGGGCCTCCCATCGCAGTGGCCTCTGTTGTCACAGAGCACCAGCTGTGGGCACATGCGCTCCAGAGCTCCGGTTCGGTAGTTGGACACACCGATCCAACCGGTCCAGCTGCTCTGGGGCACGTGGAATCTTCCCAGACCAAGGATCAAACCGGTGCCCCTGCTGGACGGTGCACTGGCAGAGGACGGGGGTAAGGGGGGGGGGTTAAGGATTGGGCAGCGGACTGCAGCCCTGGAGAGGACGGTAAAGGTCTGTCTCTTCTGGCATTCCAAGACCCTCCTCGTTTACCTTGTTCTTTCGTCCTTGGGGCACCACAGTTTTATCATTATATTAGCCTAATAGTGCAAGTCAAAAGGGTATAATATATTTATTCCCCCTTCTGAATTTCTTTGCATATGCTGTTGTTTAGTCACTCAGTCATGTCCAACTCATTGCAGCCCCATGGACCTTAACCTACCAGGCTTCTTTGTCCGTGGAATTTCCCAGACGAGAACACTGGAGCGGGTTGCCGTTCCCTTCTCCAGGGGGTCTTCCCCACCCAGGGACTGCACAGAGTCTCCGGCCTTTGCAAGCCGTTTCCTTACCAACTGCGCGACCTGGGAAGGGAACACAGCAAAGTGAATATAATTAACACAACTGAACTCGGCACTTAAAATGGTTAATAACTACTTGCAGGGAAGGAACAGAGATGTAGGCCTAACAGACACACAGGCACGGTGGGGAGAGGGGAGGGTGAGACAGACTGGGAGGCAGCGTTGACCTGTGTACACCACCACATGTGAAGGAGAGAGCTGGAGGAAGCTGCTGCCTGGCCCAGGGAGCCCGGCCCGGAGCTCCGGGATGACCTAGAGGGGTAGGGTGACCGGTGGAGGGAGGCTCCAGAGGAGGCCCTATAAGGATATGTATAGCTGACTCCTGTTGTACAACAGAAACCAGCAGAGAACTGTAAAGCAGTGATACTCCAATTTTTTGAGAAGCCCTAAGAATGATTTTTAAAAAGTGATTAAGAGGGAAGACTGTGTGTGTGTGTGTGTGTGTGTGTGTTTAGGCACTTCTATTAGTCTTTCATTTTATTTCCATCTTTGTGCTTTGGCCTGTCTGGGCCTCCCATCGCAGTGGCCTCTGTTGTCACAGAGCACCAGCTGTGGGCACATGCGCTCCAGAGCTCCGGTTCGGTAGTTGGACACACCGATCCAACCGGTCCAGCTGCTCTGGGGCACGTGGAATCTTCCCAGACCAAGGATCAAACCGGTGCCCCCTGCACTGCAAGGCGGACTCTTTACCCACTGGACCACCAGGGAAGCCCCATGTGTTTTTTTGGCATGATTAAAAATGAAATCTTGAGGCTTGAAATGAAAATAAATAAATAAATAACCAATAAAAGAGGCCAAAATTTTAAAAAATAATAATGAAATAAAAGTTTTATAGTAACAAGTGGAGCTTCTCCATGTGGAGGAAGCCCTCTCAAGAGAGGATGAGGTGAAGCCGTCCCCATAGACCGCAGCTGGGAACTCTTGGTGCCGGCTTCGTGGGCGCAGGCTCCAGACTGCTGTGCTGTGTGGTCCAGTTGTCGTCTTAGGATCAGCTGCACATGGATCTGTTTTCTACACAATTCACCTGAATTTATGAAAACTGCCTTCTCAGCGCTGTGATCTGAGACCCAACACGTCCCCCAAGAGTTGTTTAATTAACTGGCATCGTTTTCCTTTACCAGAAGAATTTTTAAACATAATTTCAGGTCTCTTTTAAAGGACATGCAAGCCCATCCCTCATTTGTCACAGAAATGTAATTGATTTGTTGCCAACTGGTAAGAACAATGCCGACATAGTCTGTGGGTTTCATCTGTGAAGCATATCAGTGCCTCTTGTGGTTTGACATCCTTGAGGAACTTGAGAAAATACGTAAAATAGCCACGCCTTTCTTTCTCTGCTCCTAGCGATGCAGCAAAAAAGCGTCGGCCTCACTCCTGTGGCTGTTGAAGTCGTCGGGCATCATCGCCAGCCGCCCCTGGCCTCGGATCTCCCTGACGGTCACCACCACAACCATCATACTAACCATGGCCGTGCTCAACATGGTGAGTCAAGGCCCCGACACGCTGGGCCCGTCTCGTGGCACCCGGTCCATCTCGTGGGATTTCGAAACCCTCCCACCCCACCCACTCCCCACGACTCCTTTGCCGACACGAGGGAGGGAGGGAGACTTCTTCCAGTGGCTTCCCGCCTCCTAACTCATCCTGGCTCCAGCTGAGGAAATGCCCCTGAGCATTGCAGGCTCATCGCCAGAGAGACCAGAGCGCTCCAGAGCTCCGGTTCGGTAGTTGGACACACCGATCCAACCGGTCCAGCTGCTCTGGGGCACGTGGAATCTTCCCAGACCAAGGATCAAACCGGTGCCCCCTGCACTGCAAGGCGGACTCTTTACCCACTGGACCACCAGGGAAGCCCCATGTGTTTTTTTGGCATGATTAAAAATGAAATCTTGAGGCTTGAAATGAAAATAAATAAATAAATAACCAATAAAAGAGGCCAAAATTTTAAAAAATAATAATGAAATAAAAGTTTTATAGTAACAAGTGGAGCTTCTCCATGTGGAGGAAGCCCTCTCAAGAGAGGATGAGGTGAAGCCGTCCCCATAGACCGCAGCTGGGAACTCTTGGTGCCGGCTTCGTGGGCGCAGGCTCCAGACTGCTGTGCTGTGTGGTCCAGTTGTCGTCTTAGGATCAGCTGCACATGGATCTGTTTTCTACACAATTCACCTGAATTTATGAAAACTGCCTTCTCAGCGCTGTGATCTGAGACCCAACACGTCCCCCAAGAGTTGTTTAATTAACTGGCATCGTTTTCCTTTACCAGAAGAATTTTTAAACATAATTTCAGGTCACTTTTAAAGGACATGCAAGCCCATCCTCATTTGTCACAGAAATGTAATTGATTTGTTGCCAACTGGTAAGAACAATGCCGACATAGTCTGTGGGTTTCATCTGTGAAGCATATCAGTGCCTCTTGTGGTTTGACATCCTTGAGGAACTTGAGAAAATACGTAAAATAGCCACGCCTTTCTTTCTCTGCTCCTAGCGATGCAGCAAAAAAGCGTCGGCCTCACTCCTGTGGCTGTTGAAGTCGTCGGGCATCATCGCCAGCCGCCCCTGGCCTCGGATCTCCCTGACGGTCACCACCACAACCATCATACTAACCATGGCCGTGCTCAACATGGTGAGTCAAGGCCCCGACACGCTGGGCCCGTCTCGTGGCACCCGGTCCATCTCGTGGGATTTCGAAACCCTCCCACCCCACCCACTCCCCACGACTCCTTTGCCGACACGAGGGAGGGAGGGAGACTTCTTCCAGTGGCTTCCCGCCTCCTAACTCATCCTGGCTCCAGCTGAGGAAATGCCCCTGAGCATTGCAGGCTCATCGCCAGAGAGACCAGAGCCAGCAAATTAAGGAGACTGTAGTGGGAAAGTGTGCCGCTCTGGGCGTCAAGGGCCTGATTTCAGACACCACTCCCGCCTGAACCAGCTTGCAATGTAGGAGAACGTTCATTAAACACTTCCACAGGCTCCACTTCCCTTCCCCTGAGAACCCTGAGAGCTTCTGTCCCTTCCCAGATGAGAACGGACACTTCTCCGCCAAGCTGGATCTCTGGGGTAAATGAAATGATGCTCCTAACACACTTAGGAAGGCATCGGGCATTTGGTAAATATTGAACCAGAAGTCACTCTTACTGTATCAATGTTTTTATTGATATGGCCTTAAAAACAGACACTTGGGGAACCAGTGCAGATGGAGACACTTCTTTGTTATTCTGACCTCATCACCATCAACCACCAGGCTTTGGTGGTGGTCTGTTCGCACAGTCGTGTCCAGCTCTTCCAATCCCAGGGACTGTAGCCTGCCAGGCTCCTCTGTCCATGGGATTCTCCAGGCAAGAAGACTGGAGTGGGAAAAAAAAGAATACTGGAGTGGGTTGCTGTTCCCTTCTCCAGGGGATCTTCCCAACCTGGGTCTCCTGCATGGCAGGTAGATTTCTTACCATCTGAGCCACCAGGGAAGCCTTTAAACGTATCCTGGTCCCTCTTTAAAAAACACAATTGCTAGACTTACTGAGCCTCAACTTGTAGCTTTGCCATTTCTTCGCAGCAATTTACCCAGGGAGGCTAATCCAGGCTCTGGACTCACATTCGAACAGCAGGAGCGTCTCTTTCATTCAGTGGGGGTGGGAGGGCTCTGGGGAAAGGGCTGCCTTCCTGAGCAAGCTAGGTGTGTTCGTGCTCAGTCTCTCAGGCTCAGTCGTGTCCGACTACTGGGGACCCCATGGACTGTAGCCCACTGGGCTCCTCTGTCCATGGGATTCTCCAGGCAAGAAGCCTGGAGTGGGTTGCCATGCCCTTCTCTGGGGGATCTTCCCAACTCAGGAATCAAACCCACATCTGCTGCATTTCCTGCATGGCAGGCAGATCCTTCACCAGTGCACCCCCAGGGAAGCCCTAGGTCACTGGGAGCAAGATGTAATTCCCTGTCAGGGAATTCAGCGGTTTAGTCGCAGCACCCCCAGAGCCTCTTCTGGAGCTCCTGTGATGTTGGAGTATTCTTTTAGGGTGAAGGCAAAAATGCTTTCCTTTCTTCCTTGTTTCCTCCTGCTCTTTCTGTGTTCAGTGCTTATTTTCCCTTTGTGGAAAATACGTACAGCAGAGCTTGTCGTTTCGGCCATGTGTGAGTGTACAACGCAGGGCCAAGCGGCACATCTGCACTGTTGTGCCACCCTCGCTCCCTCCACTTCCGGAACTTTCCCGTCATCTCGCACAGAAACTCTGTTCCCCTGGACCAGGGCTCCCCACGCCCCCAGCCCCTGGCGACCTCTCCTCTGCTTTCTGCTACAATGAACTTGCCTCTCCCAGGAAACCTCCTATACGTGAAATTACACGGTATTTGTCTTCGTGTGTCTGGCTTATTTCACTTCGGGTGATGTTTTTAAGGTTCTCATTTTCTCTTTGATGCCCAGTGCCTTCACAGCGGAAAACTCTCAGTTTGCCCTGGATTTTTCCAACCAGCGGCAAACAGCCTCCATTACTGCTTTTCTGTCACCCCCTGCCATTACCTTCCTTACCTGGGAAGGGAGAAGGAAGCCTTAGGGATGGTGTGAGGGCTGAGGCCACCCACCAGCTCCCTCTGCCCCGACCATGTGGATGGACCTTTCGTGCTGAGCCTCTACGTGAATTCTTAGCCACTAATGGTGCTCCCTAGTGAAGCCTCACAGTCCTTATAAGAGCCACCCAGGGTCCTCAGGGGCAGTGTTCTTCTGCCTCTCATTACACATTAGTGGTCACGAACCCGCCTGTCAGTACAGGAGACGTAAGAATCACGAGTTCGATCCCTGGGTCAGGAAGGTCCGCTGGAGGTGGGCATAGCAGCCCATATTGGTGCCTGGAAAATTCCATAGACTGAAAAGCCCAGTGGGCAACAGTCCACAGGGTTGCCAAGAGTCGGACAGGACTGCAGTGACTTAGCACGCACACGCTACCTGGAGGGCATCCTTCCACCATGGAATCAAACCCACATCTGCTGCATTTCCTGCATGGCAGGCAGATCCTTCACCAGTGCACCCCCAGGGAAGCCCTAGGTCACTGGGAGCAAGATGTAATTCCCTGTCAGGGAATTCAGCGGTTTAGTCGCAGCACCCCCAGAGCCTCTTCTGGAGCTCCTGTGATGTTGGAGTATTCTTTTAGGGTGAAGGCAAAAATGCTTTCCTTTCTTCCTTGTTTCCTCCTGCTCTTTCTGTGTTCAGTGCTTATTTTCCCTTTGTGGAAAATACGTACAGCAGAGCTTGTCGTTTCGGCCATGTGTGAGTGTACAACGCAGGGCCAAGCGGCACATCTGCACTGTTGTGCCACCCTCGCTCCCTCCACTTCCGGAACTTTCCCGTCATCTCGCACAGAAACTCTGTTCCCCTGGACCAGGGCTCCCCACGCCCCCAGCCCCTGGCGACCTCTCCTCTGCTTTCTGCTACAATGAACTTGCCTCTCCCAGGAAACCTCCTATACGTGAAATTACACGGTATTTGTCTTCGTGTGTCTGGCTTATTTCACTTCGGGTGATGTTTTTAAGGTTCTCATTTTCTCTTTGATGCCCAGTGCCTTCACAGCGGGAAAAACTCTCAGTTTGCCCTGGATTTTTCCAACCAGCGGCAAACAGCCTCCATTACTGCTTTTCTGTCACCCCCTGCCATTACCTTCCTTACCTGGGAAGGGAGAAGGAAGCCTTAGGGATGGTGTGAGGGCTGAGGCCACCCACCAGCTCCCTCTGCCCCGACCATGTGGATGGACCTTTCGTGCTGAGCCTCTACGTGAATTCTTAGCCACTAATGGTGCTCCCTAGTGAAGCCTCACAGTCCTTATAAGAGCCACCCAGGGTCCTCAGGGGCAGTGTTCTTCTGCCTCTCATTACACATTAGTGGTCACGAACCCGCCTGTCAGTACAGGAGACGTAAGAATCACGAGTTCGATCCCTGGGTCAGGAAGGTCCGCTGGAGGTGGGCATAGCAGCCCATATTGGTGCCTGGAAAATTCCATAGACTGAAAAGCCCAGTGGGCAACAGTCCACAGGGTTGCCAAGAGTCGGACAGGACTGCAGTGACTTAGCACGCACACGCTAACGTAAATGACAAAATGTCCAGGCCAGTTTTCTTTAAAATAAATTGTGAGATTTTACCAGGACATTTTAAATACCACACTCCAGTAAAAAGTGGAGAAAACCCATCAGTTATCCTGATTTCTTTTTTTTTTCAGATACAGGGTTTAGAGCATCATATTGCAAAAGGCCTGAGTGTTTTGTTCCATCTTTGTTCCCAGCCGACTGTTTAGAGCCGTGTTTGAGAGCGCAGCTCCTGCCATTTTATCTGACATTTTGACGATGTTGTCACACGATGATGCCTCACATCATTTTGCACCTTTTCCGAGAAACTGCCCAGAGAGTACTTATAAATAGCCCAGCTTTGTGAGCCACGTAGAGTTAGCCATGGTTAACTAGTACTTCATTGGTAATCTAATTCTACGTAGGTTAATTACTTCTGATTCCAAACAGCAAGCACGGATGTTATCAGGCACAAACACGGTACTCAAATGCATGTTCACAATGTAATATTACTTGAAAAACATAATTCTGAGATGTTATATATTGTCTGGGAAATGCAACATTTGGAAGTAGGGCTAAAAATATGCACTTAATCAGAATATCTCGCCCAGGATGACGACGTCCTTTCCCAAATAGGACAACATTGTAGAATATTAAAATAAGTCCAGAGATGAATTCCCCTAAATAATTTATGAAGCTTTTAGAAATGCATCCTATGCAGAAAACTGTGGCACTGTAACCCAGATAGGAGACGGATGTGGAATTGATAGTGTTCAGGCTTCAACTGGCATTAATTAGAAGCCTGTTATTTTAAAAGTGACTCGAGAGACAGAAGGGCTTCCCTGGTAGCTCAGATCATGAAGAATCTGCCTGCAAAACAGGAGACCTGGGTTCCCTGGGTCGCGAATGTCCCCTGGAGAAGGGCATGGCCACCCACTCCAGTATCCTGACTGGAGCATTCCATGGACGGAGGAGCCTGGTGGGCTGCAGTCCAGGGGGTCGCACACAGTGGGACATGACTGAGCGACCTTCACTTTCCAGGAGACAGAAGAGGAAAATCGTTTCTCCACTGCAGTGTGATGCCACAGAGACAGAGGATGAGGTCTTGGTTTAGGATCAGTGAATCAAATGCTAGAGAAGAGCAGCTGAAGGGAGCTGATGGAGCATTCCTGACTGTGGTGATTAAAGTCCCCACTGTTTCTCAGGTCCAAGCCCTCTTATTATCGCAGAGCCTCCTTGCAGGACAAAGCTTCCATATGTGTCTACTCATTTCTTTTCTTCTTTCTATGCTGCTGTAATCAAGAAGTGTTTCCTGAAGAGCTCAGGTGCCCGACACTAGTAACCTATCAAGCTAAGCGGCCCCCCAGTCATCACTTCTTTGTCCTTTCGTTTTAAAGTCAAGTATAGCTGGGTCTGTCAAGTCTAAGTTTTACATTGTGGAGGCTTGTGTTTGAGAAGCAAGTACTCCATCTTTTTCATGTCATATTTTTTCCAAATAATTATATTATTATAATGTATAAATTACATTTATATTTCATCCAGGAGTTATTATATTTAATGTAATGTAATAAATATAATAACATTATATTTAGTATAGTATAAATATAATAATTATATTACTATATTTAATGTATGAATTACATTTATATTTCATCCAGGGGTTGTGACATTGTTGATAAATTTTTCAGTATGATTAGTAAATAAAGACATCTATTTCATTTTTAAATAGGTATTTTGCAGCATTTTATCCAAAGATATAATGGGCAGAAGCACTGTATCTAGAATCATTCTTGGAACCTGAGAGGAGATGTTCACCAGCCTGTAGGGAATAAATGCCTTCCTATTTGCCTAAGTAAATTATTGGAGGTGCTTGTTTGACAAGAACTCTGCCATCCAAGGGACAAAAAAAAAAAAAAAAAGGAAGCCACAGACGAAAGCAGCCATAGAAACTATACATGAAAGTTTATCTTTTAGCCCTTGAATATGGATGGTTAGCCCTGTGCAGAAACCTGGCCTGGTTTCGTGGATGAATCTCTTTCCTGAGGGACCCCGGCCGTCGAGTCTCTGATTTATCTTCCCTGAACAGTTCTCTGGGCCACAGCCACAGTGCAGACAGGGACTTGGTCCTCGGTCAGCTGAACAGTCAGTGCTGCAGCTTCTCCAGAGAGAGAGAGAGAGCAGAGATAAACAGACAGGCAGAGAGACAGAGGGAGAGAGGAGAGAAACAGAGTGAATGCTTCCTTTTAACAGGGGCTTTCCTCTCCAGCGTGAGAGAGAGGAGCAGGTAAAACGCCTACCCACTGTTTCTCAGGTCCAAGCCCTCTTATTATCGCAGAGCCTCCTTGCAGGACAAAGCTTCCATATGTGTCTACTCATTTCTTTTCTTCTTTCTATGCTGCTGTAATCAAGAAGTGTTTCCTGAAGAGCTCAGGTGCCCGACACTAGTAACCTATCAAGCTAAGCGGCCCCCCAGTCATCACTTCTTTGTCCTTTCGTTTTAAAGTCAAGTATAGCTGGGTCTGTCAAGTCTAAGTTTTACATTGTGGAGGCTTGTGTTTGAGAAGCAAGTACTCCATCTTTTTCATGTCATATTTTTTCCAAATAATTATATTATTATAATGTATAAATTACATTTATATTTCATCCAGGAGTTATTATATTTAATGTAATGTAATAAATATAATAACATTATATTTAGTATAGTATAAATATAATAATTATATTACTATATTTAATGTATGAATTACATTTATATTTCATCCAGGGGTTGTGACATTGTTGATAAATTTTTCAGTATGATTAGTAAATAAAGACATCTATTTCATTTTTAAATAGGTATTTTGCAGCATTTTATCCAAAGATATAATGGGCAGAAGCACTGTATCTAGAATCATTCTTGGAACCTGAGAGGAGATGTTCACCAGCCTGTAGGAATAAATGCCTTCCTATTTGCCTAAGTAAATTATTGGAGGTGCTTGTTTGACAAGAACTCTGCCATCCAAGGGACAAAAAAAAAAAAAAAAAGGAAGCCACAGACGAAAGCAGCCATAGAAACTATACATGAAAGTTTATCTTTTAGCCCTTGAATATGGATGGTTAGCCCTGTGCAGAAACCTGGCCTGGTTTCGTGGATGAATCTCTTTCCTGAGGGACCCCGGCCGTCGAGTCTCTGATTTATCTTCCCTGAACAGTTCTCTGGGCCACAGCCACAGTGCAGACAGGGACTTGGTCCTCGGTCACCTGAACAGTCAGTGCTGCAGCTTCTCCAGAAAAGAGAGAGAGAGAGGAGCAGAGATAAACAGACAGGCAGAGAGACAGAGGGAGAGAGGGAGAGAAACAGAGTGAATGCTTCCTGCCTTGCTAACTGATGGACCCTTTCCTTCTGGGTGCTGATATTGGTACCCAGTGTTGTTTAGCTGCTCAGT
Organism: Tragulus kanchil; assembly: GCA_022376925.1. Lineage (NCBI taxonomy): Eukaryota > Metazoa > Chordata > Mammalia > Artiodactyla > Tragulidae > Tragulus > Tragulus kanchil. The sequence continues at coordinate 161,437,612 of JAIOJX010000004.1, read as the reverse complement.
TGGGTCCAGCGCTTTTGTGACCCTGTGGACTGTAGCGCATCAGGCAGATTCTTTGCTGTCTGAGCCTCCAGGGAAGTCTGGATGGTAGCCCGTCAAGCTCCTCTGTCCATGGGATTTCCCAAGCAGGAATACTGGAGCGGCTTGTCATTTCCTTCTCCAGGGTATCTTCCCAACCCATGGATCAAATCTGGGTCTCCTGCATAAATTCTTTACGAGATTCTTTAAGAGCTAATTAGATTTATTGTCCCAGGATTACTTCCTGTTTTAATTAGGACCCCCTTTCCAATAGACCTAAGAGCATCCTTCCTCTCCAAATATGATCCCTGGTGATCCTGAGCTGCCAACCACTCACAAATAATAGAGAGAAATGTTGGGCTCTGTTATTTATTTCCTCCCATAAAATTAACTGATTTTCTTAAGATAAAGATTCGTAAAACTCCACTGGTCCATTTGGGGCAGATGGAGAAGATCCTGCAAAACCACAGTGGGGAGACTCCCATCTCTTGACGGAGAGTCGACTGTGTGAGATTGCTGAGGCAGCCTCAAAGGTAATTCTAACCAAGCTCTGTGCCCTGTGCTTGGTTCATTTTAAAATGTAGATTTAACAGAGGTGCTCCTGTTTTCCTTAACATCAGTCCAGGAGTTCAAGAATTCAGTGTGCAGTGAGGAGCACAGCAAGAGTTACTTATTCAGTAGAAATCCTCAAAGCCTCGAAGAGAAGACGCTGAGCTGTCCACACAAGCGAGCAAGCGTGTCGTGAATAAACGGAGCACCACCGGCTGACCCTTTGCTCCCCTCTACACTAACTCATTGCAAAAACAATTTCTTTGCAGTTTTTCCTGAGTGACTCAGAGGAAACAATTCTCCCCACTGCCAACACGTCAAATATGAGTCTTTCTGCTGCAAACAACCAAGCAGCCATTCTGCGTGCACAAAATTTGTTTTTCCTGCCGGTAGGACCGTCTCCCTTGTTCTTATTGCTTTTGTTGTTCTCCTGTGTGCCTGTTGAATGGTGTGTCCTCCACTTCCTCATCTTTATCCATTCATCTGTCAATGGATATTTAAATTGTTTCCATGTCTTGGCTGCTATAAGTAGTGCTGCTGTGAGCACTGGGTGCAGGCATCTTTCTGAATGACAGTTTGGTCCTGATAGGGGTCCAGCAGTGGGATTACTGGACCCCATGGCTCTATTTGCAGCCGTCCAAGCACCCTCCATGGCGTGCAACACCACTTTATCTTACTGCTGTATCTTATAGCATGTGCCCCAGCATGTAGCCTGCAGCGGAATGTCCCTGAGTTGCTGGGTGTGTTGCTTGCAGATTTGACTGATTGTTCCAGTGAATGACTGTTAGCTTCCTGACTCCTTGATGAGGAGGACCACCCTCTCCTGTGCTGCAAATGCCATCCAGTGACTGTGTATCAAATAATCCTTACTAACTGGCCCTCGTTTTGGATGGATCTAGAGTTTGTAATATACCTTTCTTGCTTTTTTTTCCTCTTTCTTTCTTATTTTTTAAATCATGAAAGTACAATGTCACATTTACAGGAGACTTGGAAAGTACAGAACAAGGTTACATGTAGTTTCACTATATATTACAATTATTTGTTTTAAGTAGGTAAATTAAGATTTTTTTCTAACTGACCCACTTTAACCAATGTCCAAAGGACCTAGATTGAAATTACAAACTTTACTAACGCGTTAGTCTTTTAAGTGAAAAGAGTTAAATCAGTTATTTACTGCTTAATAACTTCCTAAGTCCCTGAATTTTGTGTGCAAAAAAAATGATTTTGATACTCTCCTTTTCCTCTTCTGAATAATCACATAAAGTAACATAGATTCTTCCTTGTTTGTCCCCTGTAGTTTCAAGAGTGCCAGATGAACTTTCTAGGACCACAGGAGGTTGGTCAAAGTCACAATATGAGCTTTCGTGCCCCTGACCCTTTGCTCCCTCTACACTAACTCATTGCAAAACAATTTCTTTGCAGTTTTTCCTGAGTGACTCAGAGGAAACAATTCTCCCCACTGCCAACACGTCAAATATGAGTCTTTCTGCTGCAAACAACCAAGCAGCCATTCTGCGTGCACAAAATTTGTTTTTCCTGCCGGTAGGACCGTCTCCCTTGTTCTTATTGCTTTTGTTGTTCTCCTGTGTGCCTGTTGAATGGTGTGTCCTCCACTTCCTCATCTTTATCCATTCATCTGTCAATGGATATTTAAATTGTTTCCATGTCTTGGCTGCTATAAGTAGTGCTGCTGTGAGCACTGGGTGCAGGCATCTTTCTGAATGACAGTTTGGTCCTGATAGGGGTCCAGCAGTGGGATTACTGGACCCCATGGCTCTATTTGCAGCCGTCCAAGCACCCTCCATGGCGTGCAACACCACTTTATCTTACTGCTGTATCTTATAGCATGTGCCCCAGCATGTAGCCTGCAGCGGAATGTCCCTGAGTTGCTGGGTGTGTTGCTTGCAGATTTGACTGATTGTTCCAGTGAATGACTGTTAGCTTCCTGACTCCTTGATGAGGAGGACCACCCTCTCCTGTGCTGCAAATGCCATCCAGTGACTGTGTATCAAATAATCCTTACTAACTGGCCCTCGTTTTGGATGGATCTAGAGTTTGTAATATACCTTTCTTGCTTTTTTTTCCTCTTTCTTTCTTATTTTTTAAATCATGAAAGTACAATGTCACATTTACAGGAGACTTGGAAAGTACAGAACAAGGTTACATGTAGTTTCACTATATATTACAATTATTTGTTTTAAGTAGGTAAATTAAGATTTTTTTCTAACTGACCCACTTTAACCAATGTCCAAAGGACCTAGATTGAAATTACAAACTTTACTAACGCGTTAGTCTTTTAAGTGAAAAGAGTTAAATCAGTTATTTACTGCTTAATAACTTCCTAAGTCCCTGAATTTTGTGTGCAAAAAAAATGATTTTGATACTCTCCTTTTCCTCTTCTGAATAATCACATAAAGTAACATAGATTCTTCCCGTTTCGTTTGTCCCCTGTAGTTTCAAGAGTGCCAGATGAACTTTCTAGGACCACAGGAGGTTGGTCATTTGAAATGTATATTTTAAACTTTTTCTACCAATTTTTTAGACTCCATCAACTATAGCAATAAAATTTCCTTTCTTCATTTTTCTCTTGTTGATATCTCCCCTTGATATTAGGCTTTGCTATTTCTCCCCGTCTCGTCGTCCCAGTTCCCGGGATGCTCGCAGCCCTGTGTATAGAGAGTAGCAGCGTCTGGCACTCTGAACCATGACTCTTTCGGAGGCCAGCTGTCCAAAGTCTGTAACGGTGTCCCCCCGGACTCAGGAAGAGGGCAGTGTAAGCTTCGTCCCTTATCCACGGGGCCCTGGTCTTCGTGTTTGGCGTTACTGGGAACCCCACTGAGGACTGGTCACCATCTTTTCTGTTTCAGTTGTCTGAGAGGTGGAGGCTGGGACTCGCGATGAGGGCTCCCTGGCCATGACCTCACTGTGGAGGGCGGTTTGGAGCCCCCTTCTGTAGAGAAAGATCGGAACTCCCCGTGTGGCCTGGCTCCTGGCTCCTCCGCCTTGGAGGGGTATCCTCAGCACACCTGGCCTGGCCTCTGGAGGGAGGACGTTCCTGAGAGCCATCCCTGTGCCTCGCCCATAAGGCACTTCAACAGTGTACAGTAAAGGCGCCCTCTCACAGGAAGGAAACGCTTTCTATAGGTGGCAAGTCAGGTTTCTAAAAATCTCTCCATCCACTATGTTCAGGTTGAACAACTCATGGTCCTTGACACCCCAGAGGGCAATACAGTCATCGTCCTGAATTTCATTTAAGTGAGTCTGTGTGGTGGCTTATTTTCCAATGAAGCAAATCTTTGGAAACCCAAGATGGTGAAAAATAACAGTTCCTCAACCTGAAAAGATCCTGAAAAAGCCCACAGTAGACCCTTTAAAATCTAGGTCAGACAGGCAACAGGCTACTCTTGTTCCATTTGTTATTCCCCAGAAAGAGGACCCTGGTGGGCTTCGCCAGGGAAGCCCCGCATGCTCATGTCCTGCCAGCCCAGAAAGGACGATATTCAGTCACCAGAGTCTTCTTCAGCACCACAATCCAAAAACATCAATTCTTCAGTGCTCAGCCTTCTTTCTTGACCAAGTCTCACTCAGGGCTGACTATAAATGACTTTAACTGAGGAAATAAAAGCACTTGAATGACAAAAATGAGCAGTTTATACATGGCTTATCCCATATAATGAAACTAAAATGGAGCAACTTCTTAAAGGCAGGGTTTATCAGTTGGATCTATGTTTTATTGAAATGACTAAACTTTACTGAGAGCAGCTTCTGCTGCAGGAATGCTGAGCTGGTAGCTCCCCCTTGTTATTAGCGCCCCATGATCCAGGAAACAAAGGCTTTTCAAGAATGACAACTGTTTCCACTCGTTGGGCACCCCTAGCCTGCAGGGCTGTGGCCTCCAGCCTTTACACGCTCTCCTCAGCGACCTCAAAGGAGGACAGCCTCGCCCTCATTCTTCAGTTGAGGACGCTCACACAGGCACGTCGGCCAGTGCCTGAGGCAACTCAGCTGATGAGTGCTTGGAGCAGGAGTGAATCCAGGGCTGTCCTATCCTGACCAAGTCCATTGTGATTAGTGGAAAAGTGCTCACAGGGCAGGGCTGCCGGCCTGCTCCCATGGACCACAGAAGAGGGACCCTCCCAGCCCACTTCCTCACACTGGGGCCTTCGATTTCTTCGGGGGCCTGTCCACTTCCAGGATAGCACAACTCACCCAGGTCAAAGCTTTTAGTTTTTTATTTCCCAGTTTCAAAATTTACTGTCAAACTACAGTGCCCAAGACAATGTGAAACTAGCATAAAGAAAAACAGAGACCAGTGGATTAGGATTAAGAGTTCAGAAGCAAACCATCATACCTATAGCCAGTTGATTTTCAACAAATGTTAAATCTTGTTTTTGTTTTTTCCATTTGTGTGTGCATGCTCAGTTGCTTCAGTCATGGCAGGCTCTTTGTGACCCCATGAACTGTCGCCCGCCAGGCTCCTCTGTCCATGGGATTCTCCAGGCAAGAACACTGGAGTGGGTTGCCATGCCCTCCTCCAAGGGATCATCCCAACCCAGAGATCAAACCCTTGTCTCCTGCACTGCCTGGAAATTCTTTATCACTGAGCCACCTGGGAAGCTTTGTTTTACTTTGTTTGTTGCTTTAATTTATTTTTCAGTCATCTTTGTTGCTGCTTATTGAAGACTCACCATCGAATTCCTCTTGGTCCTCAGTTGTAACTGATTCTTTATCTTGGATAAAGCCTCCTGAGCAGTCTGGTGACACCTCTGAGCTCCTGAGAACTCCTTAGAATGTTGTTTTTTTCTTTTATATTTTAGTTTTTGTGGAGTATAGTTTATTTACAATGTTTTATTAGTTTCAGATGTGTGACACAGCGATTCAGTTATACATGAACATTTATTCGTTCTTTTTTAGATTGTTTTTTCATACAGGTTATCACAGAATATTGGGTAGAGTACTCTGTGCTTTTTCATTATGTCTCTTACATATAGTTCAAAACTTTTAGTTCTTTTAAATCCTTTCTATTCTAGATAATCCCTCTGACACACAACTGCTCTTTTAATAAAATCCCTAGACATTTTTACACCTTTAACACAAGTAACTACAATGATTTGTAGCCCCTTAATGAATTAAATCATTGAAAGCCCACTTAAGATGCTGTGTACTGTCATTTTGTTTTAATCTCTAAATGTGTAGCGCGTTATATTGTTTCATTTTCTAGAAGCTAATGACATCTGCTTATAACAACCTGGCGTCAACATAGATTTCTAAACATTCTTTCTGAAAAGTATTTGACAGTGTCTATGATGATTTTTATTCAACCTGTTGCACTGGGTGAGCAAGCCATGTCATGAGTAATTCTTCTCTAAATCCAGTGTGTTTAGTCATTTACCACTGAGTCAAGGAGTAGACAGAGGCATCTGCTTTCATGGTCAGTTGGGGAGTTGATCAAGTGAGCCTTCTACTAGTCCCCAGAGAAGATCCTAAGTAATCAGCTGATGTATTTCCCTGTTCCAGTACTTTATATACAGCTGCATTCTGGGGTTGATCTCCTGTTCGGTTTTCCCTGCGTGAATTATGAGCTAAAGATGCTGATCATGATGGCAGCCTTGGTGGGCTACAACATCATCTTCCTCCACACTCACGCCCACCTCCTGGATGACTACAGCCAGGTCCTGTTTGAGAGGTAATCTGCTTCAACTTCTTTCTCTTGACTTTAGTCCTTCTGTGGGATGTTGGTAATAGAGTGTATGTGGAGTAAATGAACAGCATTTTCATTGGGAACCTTTGTGTGAGAGTGAAGTGGTGATTCAGCAAGAGGCTGTGTGTTTTATCATAGGTTACATAGACTAGATGTGATTATAGATGATCAGCAGATATGAAATGGTTTCGAGGGACAACAGGGATCTTCCCTACACAGGGATCGAACTTGGGTCCTCTGCATTGTAGACAGGTTCTTTACCATCTGAGACACCAGGGAAGCCCACTCTATTGATAAGAATAATCTCCTTTCACCATCAGTATCATTGATATTTTGGACTGAATAGCTTTGAGGAGATCTGGGCATGGCGGGATGGGTGACCCATGCACTGATGGTTATTGTAGCACCCTTTACTAGATAATCCCTTTTTTGACACACAACTGCTCTTTTAATAAAATCCCTAGACATTTTTACACCTTTAACACAAGTAACTACAATGATTTGTAGCCCCTTAATGAATTAAATCATTGAAAGCCCACTTAAGATGCTGTGTACTGTCATTTTGTTTTAATCTCTAAATGTGTAGCGCGTTATATTGTTTCATTTTCTAGAAGCTAATGACATCTGCTTATAACAACCTGGCGTCAACATAGATTTCTAAACATTCTTTCTGAAAAGTATTTGACAGTGTCTATGATGATTTTTATTCAACCTGTTGCACTGGGTGAGCAAGCCATGTCATGAGTAATTCTTCTCTAAATCCAGTGTGTTTAGTCATTTACCACTGAGTCAAGGAGTAGACAGAGGCATCTGCTTTCATGGTCAGTTGGGGAGTTGATCAAGTGAGCCTTCTACTAGTCCCCAGAGAAGATCCTAAGTAATCAGCTGATGTATTTCCCTGTTCCAGTACTTTATATACAGCTGCATTCTGGGGTTGATCTCCTGTTCGGTTTTCCTGCGCGTGAATTATGAGCTAAAGATGCTGATCATGATGGCAGCCTTGGTGGGCTACAACATCATCTTCCTCCACACTCACGCCCACCTCCTGGATGACTACAGCCAGGTCCTGTTTGAGAGGTAATCTGCTTCAACTTCTTTCTCTTGACTTTAGTCCTTCTGTGGGATGTTGGTAATAGAGTGTATGTGGAGTAAATGAACAGCATTTTCATTGGGAACCTTTGTGTGAGAGTGAAGTGGTGATTCAGCAAGAGGCTGTGTGTTTTATCATAGGTTACATAGACTAGATGTGATTATAGATGATCAGCAGATATGAAATGGTTTCGAGGGACAACAGGGATCTTCCCTACACAGGGATCGAACTTGGGTCCTCTGCATTGTAGACAGGTTCTTTACCATCTGAGACACCAGGGAAGCCCACTCTATTGATAAGAATAATCTCCTTTCACCATCAGTATCATTGATATTTTGGACTGAATAGCGTTTGGAGGGAGATCTGGGCATGGCGGGGATGGGTGGCCCATGCACTGATGGTTATTTAGTAGCACCCCTGGCCTCTCCTGGAGAAGGAAATGGCAACCCACTCCAGTATTCTTGCCTAGGACATCCCATGGACAGAGGAGCCTGGTGGGCTACAGTCCATGGGGTCGCAAAGAGTGGGACATAACGTCACAACTAAACAACAGCTGGCCTCCACCCACTAGATCCCAGACCCAGTCCTCCCACCTGAGTCACGAGAACTAAGAGGTCTCCAGGCACTGAGGAACATGCGCTGCAGGACTTGTGGCCCCCATGTCAAAACTACTGAATCCACGTACACACACACACACACACACATAAGAAAATAAATGGGAAAATGAATGGTTCCATTCACAAGTTGTGGTGCAATATTTCTTCTTGGAGATTTCCTGATTTCCTAAAACATCCTGGTGTGGAGGGAGTACTATCAACTGTGGCAAGTCTCTGTTCTAAGAAGAACTTGTGATCCAAGAAAGGATCATTGTTATTGTTGTTTAGTGACTAAGTCCTCTGACTCTTTTGTCACCCCATGGAATGTAGCCCTCTGGGCTCCTCTATCCATGAGTTTCTCCAAGCAAGTATACTGGATGAATTACCGTTTCCTTCTGCAGGGGGTCTTCCCAACCCAGGGACTGAACTCTCATCTCCTGCATTGGCAGGTGTATTCTTTACCACTGAACCACCAGGGAAGTCCCCCAAGAATATGGTTGTGTGTACTCTGCCAACCTTAGGACTGACTGCTTTAAGAATGATCCTCTCAAAAAAAAAAAGAAAAAGAAAAACAGAATGATCCTCCAGGTCTACTCCCTTGGATTTATGAAATAGCTCCTATTATCATGTTACTTCTATAATCTCATCATAAATATATATCTCCTGCTTGAAAAAAAGTTTTAATCGTGATATCCTCCATCTCACATCTTGACAGCAAAAACACATTTTGCATCGTGTCAGTTTTATTTCGGACTTGAGGTTTTTTCAGTGAACATTTTGCATAATCCTGCATAGACAGTTGCAGAGATATGTTGCTCCAGAGAGATGGTTTGCGTTGATCGTGCAGGGCCACTTTGCCAACGGAGGCCCGGCTCAGGAACACAGGCCTCTCACTGTGTAAAGGTTTCTTCTCAATGAAAATGCTTTTAGAAACACAAATGCACCGCATTCTCATCATCTAATCTAATTTTCATTACCCTCCTCACCATGAAACCCTAATAATCTGTAGTCAAGTGAAGGATAGCGGAGTTGCAAAAAATGCATAATTGAATTAAGGGGATTTTATGATTTCTTAGCCAAGATGAGGATGAAATCAGAAGCTAATTGCCCAATGCATTCTCAAAATTGTCAACGAAACACCCTTTAATATTTCTCCACTGCATCAAGAGAACCCTATGGAATCCTTAAATAAATGTGGCATCACCGATTTTGATGCATGACTGAAGACACGATTGAATTCCCCTTTATTAAATTTAAAGCCGAAGCGCACGAAGAAATTCGATTAGCAAGTTTCTGATGGGGAGGGAATTACTTTGGGGACCCGAGAGAGACACCACCTCTGAGGAGCACCCCCACAGCAGGAAAGTAGTGATTTGGTGACAGAAAAGGAGTTTTACTTTCAGAGCTCTTTTGTTTCATTCAAAGCCTTTTGTGTGTGGTCTCTTGGTTTTGTCTTTAAAATCGCTATCAAGCTAAGAGGGCTGGCCTGACATGCCTCAGGCTTTCCTTCTGAGAGCAAGTCTCCAGCATTGCAAGTGGATTCTTTCCCATCTGAAACACCAGGGAAGCCCCGAGGAGGGTACACCTGCCTCCCCAACCTTTTTTGGGGGAGAGGAGCGCTGTGCTGATCTTCCTTGCTTTTCTCGAGTTGCAGCAAGTGAGGCGCCTCTCTAGTTGCAAGGCATGGGCTCATGGCAGGGCCTCCTGTGCCAGGGTGTGGGTTCTGGGGTCAGTCATGGTGGTGCACGGGATCAGTGGCTCAGGGGCATGTGAGGTACTCCCAAATCAAGGATCTGACCTGCGTCTCCTGCATCGGTGGGCAGATTCTTTTCCATGGAGCCGCCTGGGAAGCCCACCTCCCTCATCACTGAGGTTCTTGCCCCTCCAAATTCCTGCCTGAGCTGCCACACCACTCCCTGGAACCATTCCTCTGCCAAAAGGTGGATTGTTATTCTTGTTCAGTTGCTCAGTCGTGTCTGACTTACTGAGCCCCACAGGCTCCTCTGTGGGATTTCCCAGGAGCAATACTGGAGTGGGTTGCCATTTCCTTCTCCACTGGATCTTCCCCAACCAGGAATCGAACTCGTGTCTCCTTCATTGGCTCCACTGAGCCACTAGGGAAGCCCCAGAAGATGAATGTTACTGACATAATAGCACCATACTGCAAAATTAACAAATGGTCTCTTACAGAAGTTTGAAACTGGCCCCAGATGAGAGACTGTTAGAGTGGTAGCTTGGAGTTTTCCAGCTGCACTATGTGTTTGATTTAACCACATGACTCATGCCAGAGCCAAAGCCATCAACATCAATGCTTTCTTTCCCTTTTCTGATATTAAGACATTCCCCTATCAAAGAACTGATGAAGATGTCCTCATCCTTTATCTAGTTTAAAGATGTTGACACAACTCTTTCAGATACGAAACTAGGATCTTAAATTTAAAGAAAAGAAAAGAAAATCTAATCTAAGACGGTGCTTCAAGAATCAGTGTCCCTTCATCCCAAAGCCAGAGGTGCCCTTCAAGAGGAAGCCGACTTAACACAAGGCCTGGCAGCTTCTCCCCCCCTGATCCAGCTGGTCCCATCCCTTTTTTGGCCTGATTCTAGTCACAGTTGATGTTGAAAACTTGGCCTATGTGCACCAATGCTGAATCGATTCTTGGAGATGGTTTGGGGTGAAGTAAAAAGAGAGAGAGTAGCTTTATTGCTTTGCCAGGCAAAAGGGGGATATGCTTCAAAAACTGAGTCCCACCCCCGTAGGAATGATGAGGAGTTTATAGCAATAGTTCAAGGCTAGGGTTACTGATAAGATCAGGCTGTGTGCAGAGGCTGCCCTCCTTTAATCTGGCCTCAGATGAGAGACCTGTTAGAGTGGTAGCTTGGAGTTTTCCCTTGTCTCTGAATCCCCTTCCTTCCCTTATTAACAACTGATGGTCCCTGCCCTCTGAAGCTCAAGGAAGGCTATGGAGGCTGGAGGCTGTTCCCTACAGGGAAGCCACAGGGTCCTGCTCGGCCTCAGCATCTCTGTTGACAGGGGCGTGCTGGTCCACCTCCTGAATGAATACACAGTTTGGACTGAGCTGTAGTTCTATATGCGAGTTCACCATGTTTCAGGGGCCTATGAGCCAAATTTAGCATTCATCGTGAACAAATCAACAGGGATTTTATTTGCCAGCAGGGTCAGCAAAGAAAACAGAAGTGTGCACTAGGAAGACTCCAGACCCATGAATAATTCAGAAAATGATATCAACGATATTCTTACAGATCCATGAGTGCAAAAAACACTTTACAGGAAAAAAAAAAGTCTACTTGAGAGAGTATTCCATTAAAAATCCATTTCATTGGAGGCCAGCAGGGTGCCTATACTTCACCTGCCATTATGTGATTATGGTCAGTCATCTCGTGGTGAAGGAAGCTCAGGAGTGTCCAGTGTTTAGGAGGTCTAGAAAAATCTGTACCAGACACTTTGGCCTTTACAACAGTCTTCCATGTCGTCTGTAAGTCCAAGCTGCATTGCTGAGTCAGTCAGTGATCCCGACGCCATTCCATGACACCGTCTTCCAAAGCCCCCAGCCGGCTCCGTTACAGATGCTCTATATGGTGATGGTAATCATGATGGTAATGACCATTGACATCGCTGGAAGCTGTTTTTCCCTGAAGACGGTTTTCCTTCAACCTGGCAAAGGCTTGTTACAGGCTCTGCAAGACGTTGTCAGATTTTTCCTGTGTGGTTTTATTCCTGGCAAAAACCGAGATGTCTCAGGAGATGAGTATTAACATTTCATGTGGATCCAGCCATTATGTTAACTCGCCTGAATGCTAGAAATACACTTTCTCGTCTAAAGAAGTGTGGGGGATAGAGAGCTCGAACAGGGGGTTAACCAGGAGTCCAGCCCATTAACCAGCTCTGTCTGGACCTTTAGCCTAATAAAATAAATACTTTGGGGCAGCATATAAATAAGGTATACACCTGAACGCAGTAATATCTAGTACCCAGCATCGTTCAGAAGGTCTGGTGCATGCTCAGTCCCTCAGTGGTGTCTGAGTCTCTGTATACCCATGACTGTAGCCCACCAGGCTCCTCTGTCCATGGCGTTTTCCAGGCAGGAATACTGGAGTGGTTTGCCATTGCTTCCTCCAGGAGAAAGTCTAGATTGTTCCATAGTTTAATTTCCTGACCTTGGCAACAACTTGACCAAGAAAATGTGAAAGTCCGCATGGAACCAGGAGTCAAAACCTTCAGCATGGTTCTGCATTCTCTGTTTTTTCTATGTCATGGAAAGAAAACAGAAGTGTGCACTAGGAAGACTCCAGACCCATGAATAATTCAGAAAATGATATCAACGATATTCTTACAGATCCATGAGTGCAAAAAACACTTTACAGGAAAAAAAAAAGTCTACTTGAGAGAGTATTCCATTAAAAATCCATTTCATTGGAGGCCAGCAGGGTGCCTATACTTCACCTGCCATTATGTGATTATGGTCAGTCATCTCGTGGTGAAGGAAGCTCAGGAGTGTCCAGTGTTTAGGAGGTCTAGAAAAATCTGTACCAGACACTTTGGCCTTTACAACAGTCTTCCATGTCGTCTGTAAGTCCAAGCTGCATTGCTGAGTCAGTCAGTGATCCCGACGCCATTCCATGACACCGTCTTCCAAAGCCCCCAGCCGGCTCCGTTACAGATGCTCTATATGGTGATGGTAATCATGATGGTAATGACCATTGACATCGCTGGAAGCTGTTTTTCCCTGAAGACGGTTTTCCTTCAACCTGGCAAAGGCTTGTTACAGGCTCTGCAAGACGTTGTCAGATTTTTCCTGTGTGGTTTTATTCCTGGCAAAAACCGAGATGTCTCAGGAGATGAGTATTAACATTTCATGTGGATCCAGCCATTATGTTAACTCGCCTGAATGCTAGAAATACACTTTCTCGTCTAAAGAAGTGTGGGGGATAGAGAGCTCGAACAGGGGGTTAACCAGGAGTCCAGCCCATTAACCAGCTCTGTCTGGACCTTTAGCCTAATAAAATAAATACTTTGGGGCAGCATATAAATAAGGTATACACCTGAACGCAGTAATATCTAGTACCCAGCATCGTTCAGAAGGTCTGGTGCATGCTCAGTCCCTCAGTGGTGTCTGAGTCTCTGTATACCCATGACTGTAGCCCACCAGGCTCCTCTGTCCATGGGGTTTTCCAGGCAGGAATACTGGAGTGGTTTGCCATTGCTTCCTCCAGGGAGAAAGTCTAGATTGTTCCATAGTTTAATTTCCTGACCTTGGCAACAACTTGATACCAAGAAAAGTGATGGAAATGTTCCACAGCAATGGAACCAGGAGTCAAAACCTTCAGCATGGTTCTGCATTCTCTGTTTTTTCTATGTCTCATGGAATATCCAATGGTTAGGTTTGGCATATTGTAGCATTTTGACGGTGTCCAACTAGAGATCAAATAACGATGAGCTCACTGAAAACCTAGAGGAAGGGCCACAGCATTAATCACTCTTGGGAGAAAGGCAGGAAGAGTGTGTGCATCCACCTCTGGGGGAGAAGCTCCTCTTTTAAATGAAAACTGTATTCCACAATTGTACTCAACCCCAACTATATTGAAAAGATGTAAATTACTTTCGAATTTAACACCTCAGGGTCTCTTCCCCTTCCCGCCCCTGGCCCCACTGGGGAGCATGAGTGTGTTTCTCTGTGGGGGGCGCCACTGGGAGGGAGTGGGAAACAGAGTGAGGAGGTCAGTGCTAATGCAGCAGCAGCAACAAAAGCTATCCTAGGGCTACTCAAATTCTACCAAGCTTGAAAAATCAACCGTTAATGAGCTGCTCTGTTATCTGACCTAAAAAAGAAAATGCCCCATGATCTGGACCCAGTTGCAGGAACAGCCTCCACTTATAGGCTGCTTTTTGTTTTGTTTGATTTCGGAATGAGAGGAGGAAGGAGATTTCAGAGATGCTCGCCCCCCGCCCCGAGGCTAGACGGGATACATGCTTCTTGTCCTCAAGCCCCAGTGTAGGAGACAGAGGCCCAGTGCACAGCCCCGTGGTGTCACACAGAGGTGTTGGTCACTCCCAGAGAAACCGCTCTGTCTGGACCTTTAGCCTAATAAAATAAATACTTTGGGGCAGCATATAAATAAGGTATACACCTGAACGCAGTAATATCTAGTACCCAGCATCGTTCAGAAGGTCTGGTGCATGCTCAGTCCCTCAGTGGTGTCTGAGTCTCTGTATACCCATGACTGTAGCCCACCAGGCTCCTCTGTCCATGGGGTTTTCCAGGCAGGAATACTGGAGTGGTTTGCCATTGCTTCCTCCAGGGAGAAAGTCTAGATTGTTCCATAGTTTAATTTCCTGACCTTGGCAACAACTTGATACCAAGAAAAGTGATGGAAATGTTCCACAGCAATGGAACCAGGAGTCAAAACCTTCAGCATGGTTCTGCATTCTCTGTTTTTTCTATGTCTCATGGAATATCCAATGGTTAGGTTTGGCATATTGTAGCATTTTGACGGTGTCCAACTAGAGATCAAATAACGATGAGCTCACTGAAAACCTAGAGGAAGGGCCACAGCATTAATCACTCTTGGGAGAAAGGCAGGAAGAGTGTGTGCATCCACCTCTGGGGGAGAAGCTCCTCTTTTAAATGAAAACTGTATTCCACAATTGTACTCAACCCCAACTATATTGAAAAGATGTAAATTACTTTCGAATTTAACACCTCAGGGTCTCTTCCCCTTCCCGCCCCGGGCCCCACTGGGGAGCATGAGTGTGTTTCTCTGTGGGGGGCGCCACTGGGAGGGAGTGGGAAACAGAGTGAGGAGGTCAGTGCTAATGCAGCAGCAGCAACAAAAGCTATCCTAGGGCTACTCAAATTCTACCAAGCTTGAAAAATCAACCGTTAATGAGCTGCTCTGTTATCTGACCTAAAAAAGAAAATGCCCCATGATCTGGACCCAGTTGCAGGAACAGCCTCCACTTATAGGCTGCTTTTTGTTTTGTTTGATTTCGGAATGAGAGGAGGAAGGAGATTTCAGAGAGCCTGGACCCCCACCCCGAGACTAGATGGGATACATACTTCTTATCCTCAAGCCCCAGTGTAGGAGACAGAGGCCCAGTGCACAGCCCCGTGGTGTCACACAGAGGTGTTGGTCACTCCCCAGAGAAAACCGCTCTTCTCCCCAGGATGAAGCAATGACGGCCTTCATCAGGCTGCATCTTGCCTCCATAGCAGAAGGCCAGCACTACCTCTCCCAACCTGCAGCTGTTCCAGGGCTCTTTTCTAAGCAGGAGCCCAATGCATATTATGTTAGTTAGTCCTTGGCAATCCCAGGATATTTTGCTTGGCATTTGTGGATAACACTCAAAAAAAGCATGAGGCTTTGAGCCATCTGTCCTTGGATGACATCGGGCCACCTCCTCTGGAAGACGGCATAGGATGCCAGTGCATCTGTGTCCAGCCACAGGACTGAACAGTATCCAGAAATGAAACCCCTTAGATTTCAAACCAATGTAGTTACTTGCCACTCATTCCTTTGTTTTCACAGCATAGTTTCATTTAAGTTGCCCTGTATTCTATCTAGGCCTGATGCTGGAGCCCAGCACATGGAGATGAGTAAAGTACAAAATCTCTCTCATTAGAAAGTTGTGTCTCACCAGAAGAGCAAAAGGAGACGTGTAGGTTAAGTTCCTGCAGCCTACGTAGGAAATGAGTGAACCTGTTGACTGGGACCTGGTTAAGTACTCCAGGATTGATTGTACTATCAGAAAGACCTTGAGGAACTGTAGAGATTCAGAGTCAACATACAGAACTCAGTGTGTTTCTATACACTAACAATGAAATAGCTTATAAAGATAGAAAACTATCCCATTCACAATGTCATTATATATATATATAATATATATAACATATATATATATATATGTATATATACATATATACATATATATATATACACATATATATACATATATATACATATACATATATACATATACATATATAGGTCAGAAAGACCTTGAAGAACTGTAGAGATTCAGAGTCAACATACAGAACTCTGTGTTTCTATACACTAACAATGAAATAGCTTATAAGATAGAAAACTATCCCATTCACAATGTCATTATATATATATATATATATATGTATATATATATCCTGGAATAAACTAAACCAAGGAGGTAAAAGATCTGTACTTTGAAAACCATAAGAATTTGGTGAAAGAAATTGAGGAAGACATAAACAAATGGAAAGAAATCCCATATTCATGGATCAGGAGAATATTTTTTAAAAAATGTTCACACTACCCAAAGCCATTAGTGCAATTCCCATCAAAATTTCATTACCGTAAAACCTTTAAAATAAAAAATAAAAATAAATAAAAAACAAAACAAAACAAAAAGAAATCCAGAAGGAAAAAAAAAAAAATTTCATTAGCAACTTTCAGAGAAAGAGAACAAATAATTCTAACATTTGTATAGAACCACAAAAGACCCTAAATAACCAAAACAGTCCTGAGAAAGAAGAATAAAAGGGATACATAACCCTCCTGACTTCAAACTACACTACAAAGACACAGTAATCAAAACCTTATGGCACTGGCATAAAAAGAGACATACAGGCAAATGGAACAGAATGCAGAACCCAGAAATAACCCTTTTCATATGTGGGAAACTAATATTTGGCAAGAGAGCCTACAAAATCTCTCTCATTAGAAAGTTGTGTCTCACCAGAAGAGCAAAGGAGACGTGTAGGTTAAGTTCCTGCAGCCTACGTGGGAAATGAGTGAACCTGTTGACTGGGACCTGGTTAAGTACTCCAGGATTGATTGTACTATCAGAAAGACCTTGAGGAACTGTAGAGATTCAGAGTCAACATACAGAACTCAGTGTGTTTCTATACACTAACAATGAAATAGCTTATAAAGATAGAAAACTATCCCATTCACAATGTCATTATATATATATATAATATATATAACATATATATATATATATGTATATATACATATATACATATATATATATACACATATATATACATATATATACATATACATATATACATATACATATATAGGTCAGAAAGACCTTGAAGAACTGTAGAGATTCAGAGTCAACATACAGAACTCTGTGTTTCTATACACTAACAATGAAATAGCTTATAAGATAGAAAACTATCCCATTCACAATGTCATTATATATATATATATATATATATATATATATATATATATATATATATATATATATTTTATATATATCCTGGAATAAACTAAACCAAGGAGGTAAAAGATCTGTACTTTGAAAACCATAAGAATTTGGTGAAAGAAATTGAGGAAGACATAAACAAATGGAAAGAAATCCCATATTCATGGATCAGGAGAATATTTTTAAAAAAATGTTCACACTACCCAAAGCCATTAGTGCAATTCCCATCAAAATTTCATTACCGTAAAACCTTTAAAATAAAAAATAAAAATAAATAAAAAACAAAACAAAACAAAAAGAAATCCAGAAGGAAAAAAAAAAAAATTTCATTAGCAACTTTCAGAGAAAGAGAACAAATAATTCTAACATTTGTATAGAACCACAAAAGACCCTAAATAACCAAAACAGTCCTGAGAAAGAAGAATAAAAGGGATACATAACCCTCCTGACTTCAAACTACACTACAAAGACACAGTAATCAAAACCTTATGGCACTGGCATAAAAAGAGACATACAGGCAAATGGAACAGAATGCAGAACCCAGAAATAACCCTTTTCATATGTGGGAAACTAATATTTGGCAAGAGAGCCAATAATAGTAAGAAAAGGATAATCTCTTCAATGAGTGATATTAAGAAAAGTACCACATGACTAAGTATGGGATTGGACCCCTATCTTTACACCAGTAGCAAACATTAATTTGAAATGGATAAGAGACTTAAATATAAGACCTGAACTCTGAAACTCCTTGACATTACTCTTCACAATGATTTTTTGGATATGATACCAAAAGCACAAGCAACAAAAGCCAAAATATGTGAGTAGACCTACATCAAACTAGAAACTTCTGAATGGCAAAAAAAAAAAAAACAACAAAAAAAAAATCAATGAAATGAAAAAGCAATCTATGGAATGGGAGAAGTGATTTGCCAGTAATATGTAATTTATTAATATCCAAACTAGGCAGAGTAATTGAATAGACATTTTAGACATTTTCCAAAGAAGACATACAAATGGTCAACAGTACATTCTTTTTTTTTTTTTTTAAAGATTTATTTTATTTATTTATTTTGGGCAGGGGTCGGGTTGGGGAGGGAGGGGAGCAGGCGGGCCACTTCTATTGGTCTTTCATTTCTCCATTTTCATCTGTCTTTGTTCTTTGGCTCCTGTGGGCCTCCCATCGCGGTGGCGTCTGTTGCTGCAGAATAATCAGGGGAGGGCTTCCCCTGGTGGTCCAGTGGGTAAGGACACCGCCTTGCAATGCAAGGGGTGCCGGTTCGATCCCTGGCCTGGGAAGATCCCACGTGCCACGGAGCGGCTGGACCGATGTGTCCAATTACCGAGCTGGAGCTCTGGAGCACATGTGCCCAGAGCCGGCTCTCTGCAACGACAGAGGCCACCGCGATGGGAGGCCCACACAGGCCAAAGAACAAAGACAGATGAAAATAGAGAAATGAAAGACGGATAGAAGTGGCCCGCCCCCCCAAAATAAATAAATAAAAAAAAAATAATAATCATCAGGGGAATACATAGTAAGGTCATAATAAAATATTGCTCACACTGCTTAGAATGGCTGTCATCAAAAAGGCAAGAGATTACAAGCATTGGCAAGGACATGAAGAAAGGAAATAGCAAGATATTATTTTCTCAGCTATGAGACAAAAGGAAATCCTGCCATTTGCGACAACATGGATGGACCCTGAGGACATCATGTTTAGTGAAATAAGTCAAGCAGAGAAAGACAAATGCTGTATGGTGTCACCTATGTGTGAAACCTAAAACTGCTGAACTCAGAGAAGTGAGAGTCCAATGGTGGTCACCTGGGGCTGGAAGTTGCAGGAAGTGGGGAGGTGTTGGTCAAAAGGGACAAGCTTCCAGTTACAAGATGAATATGTTCTGAAGATCTAAGGTACAACAAGGTGACTACAGAAAGTAATACTGTATTATATACTTGAAAGTTGCTAAAAAGACTAGATTTTAAGTGTTCTCATCACAAAAAAGGAGATGTAATCATTTGAGGTGATGAGGGTGATAGTTAATGCCATGGTGATAATCATTTCCCAATATGTAAGTGTGTCAAAACACACTATGCATCTCAAACTTACACAATGTCGATTATGGCTCAATAAACCTAGAAAGTAACTGAAATGTGTCAGAAAGCACCAAGCATCTCCATAGTCACTCTCAGCCCTGATTCCACTAGTGAAGAAGACGTATTGATGATGATTTCTAATCATTGGAAAGGGATGGTTATTTTCAATGACTGAGCCATATCAGAACTCTCCTGTCTGACCACAACTCTGGCAATCATTGGCGACAACCAGATCAGCCATCAGATAGTAGGTGTGCTTTGTTGGCTGCTGAGCCTGAGCAGTGATGTACGGGACTCCTGGTTGAGCTCTCATCCTCATGCTTCATCATCAACCAGCCTCACCCAGCTGGGACGCAGCCACTGGAGACCAGGGAAGAGCAGAGCTCTGAAGTAGCTATCAGGAGGATGCTGTATGCCGCTCAGCTCGAAACCAGAGGGAGCATCAGGAAGTGGTAACAAGTGCATGTCAGAAACTCCTCCTTCTCCAGCCAGGCCTAGAGGAAGACTTCCTGACAGGGCAACTGGTGGTCTTTATTTCTGAATTTCCTTTCAGGGCGGGGATAAGTAAGGTTTAAAATCATCAGATGTTTTAAAAGGGTGCATAAGGACATGAAGAAAGGAAATAGCAAGATATTATTTTCTCAGCTATGAGACAAAAGGAAATCCTGCCATTTGCGACAACATGGATGGACCCTGAGGACATCATGTTTAGTGAAATAAGTCAAGCAGAGAAAGACAAATGCTGTATGGTGTCACCTATGTGTGAAACCTAAAACTGCTGAACTCAGAGAAGTGAGAGTCCAATGGTGGTCACCTGGGGCTGGAAGTTGCAGGAAGTGGGGAGGTGTTGGTCAAAAGGGACAAGCTTCCAGTTACAAGATGAATATGTTCTGAAGATCTAAGGTACAACAAGGTGACTACAGAAAGTAATACTGTATTATATACTTGAAAGTTGCTAAAAAGACTAGATTTTAAGTGTTCTCATCACAAAAAAGGAGATGTAATCATTTGAGGTGATGAGGGTGATAGTTAATGCCATGGTGATAATCATTTCCCAATATGTAAGTGTGTCAAAACACACTATGCATCTCAAACTTACACAATGTCGATTATGGCTCAATAAACCTAGAAAGTAACTGAAATGTGTCAGAAAGCACCAAGCATCTCCATAGTCACTCTCAGCCCTGATTCCACTAGTGAAGAAGACGTATTGATGATGATTTCTAATCATTGGAAAGGGATGGTTATTTTCAATGACTGAGCCATATCAGAACTCTCCTGTCTGACCACAACTCTGGCAATCATTGGCGACAACCAGATCAGCCATCAGATAGTAGGTGTGCTTTGTTGGCTGCTGAGCCTGAGCAGTGATGTACGGGACTCCTGGTTGAGCTCTCATCCTCATGCTTCATCATCAACCAGCCTCACCCAGCTGGGACGCAGCCACTGGAGACCAGGGAAGAGCAGAGCTCTGAAGTAGCTATCAGGAGGATGCTGTATGCCGCTCAGCTCGAAAACCAGAGGGAGCATCAGGGAAGTGGTAACAAGTGCATGTCAGAAACTCCCCCTCCTTCTCCAGCCAGGCCTAGAGGAAGACTTCCTGACAGGGCAACTGGTGGTCTTTATTTCTGAATTTCCTTTCAGGGCGGTTTCTGTTTTATTCTAAACAGCGTCGTCTTCTGACATTGTAATCGAGGTCCTGGTCCTGGGCTCAGCAAGGTGCAGCAGGTTCATCCTTGAAGCAGTGTCAAGTTGGCCGAGACTTGAGCTTTCTACACCATTTCACAGTGGCGGCTCAGCGGGTAAAGAATTCGCCTGCGGTGCCGGAGATACAGGAGATGCAGGTTCAATCCCTAAGTTGGGAAGATCCCCTGGAGAAGGAAATCACAACCCTCTCCATTATTCTTGCCTGAAAAATCCCATGGACAGAAGAGCCTGGCAGCCTACAGTCCAAAGGGTTGCAAAGAGTTGGACACAACTGAGCCACGAAGCACAGCCCACAATGAAATGCCTGAGGATTCAGGGGTGTCTGGTCGGCAAAGCCAGGTGGTTCCCAACTTGTGTTATCACACGGCTACAGCCAGAAGTAAACTGATCCTCAGCTGCAGAGTGCAAGGGTCTCACGTGGGACAGAGAGGGCGGGAGCCAGCACCTCTTTGTGGGAATTGTCTTTATGCAACGTGGGCCTTGGGGGCCAGGGTCCCAGAGGTCAGGCTCCTTGTGATCCCAGTGAGTGAGCTGGGAAGATCTGACTTGACCTCTATTTGCATATTGTTTACAACCCCACAGTAACTAGGCTTCTGGGGGTACTCTTGCTCTTAATAATAGAGACTTCTGTCACCTAGCACACACAATGTTTTGAAATACAATTATGTCTGTGTATATACATGCCTGGACTGCATCCTCCCCAGAGAGCAGTGAAAATGTCATTTTTCCCTCTGCCTTTAGGGCAGAACCTGGTCCACCATGCAGTTCAGCCAATTTGTTGGGTTTCTTTGTTCTCTTGGCCTCTGGAAACCCCAGGGCCAGAATGCCTGCTCTGTTAACAGCCTCAGGGTAAGAGCTGGCTGTAAATTAGTGTGTGACTGTGGGCACATTGAGGCCTCTTGTGTCTCCAGAGCCCAATTTTTAAGAATAACAAATAGGCTATCCAGTAACATTCTGGCTAGAACTGTCAAGAACCCTGAAGTCAGAAACTTTCTCTATTATTAGCTCCATCTTCCATATTTCTTCACAGAGTGAGAGCACAGCCCTAACACGAGGAAGTTCAAACTGAACTTCATCCTTAAAACTTAAAAGAGAGAGACCTCAGACTGAGTCACTGTCATTTTATGTGAGTGGCCGATACAGTCGCGAATGCGTGAACTGTGTCACCTAAACGAAGATGTGTTGAGGTCCTAATCCCAGTAGCTGAGAAGGTGACCTTCTGTGGAAACAGGGTCATTGCATGTGCAATTAGTTAAGATGCGGTCCTACTAGGGTGCTGCTGCTTGTGCTCAGTTGTGTCTGTGGCTCTTTGTAACCCCGTGGACTGTAGCCTGCCAGGCTCCTTTGTCCATGGGATTTCCCAGGCAAGAAAACCAGAGTGGGCTGCTATTTCCTCCTCCAGGGAACCATCCCAACCCAGGGATTGAACCCAGATCTCCTGAGACTCCTGCATTACAGGCAGAGTCCCTACTGTCTAGAGCCTGGAACCCCCAACAACTGAGCCCACGGGCCCCAACCACGTGCCCATGTGTCCTAGAGCCCGTGCTCCACCATAAGAGAAGCCACCACAGTGAGAAGCCCTTGCACCACAACTAGAGAAGACGCCCATGCACAGCAGCGAAGACCCAGCACAGCCAAACATACGAAATAGATTTTAAAATAATGTGAATTGTTTTAAAAAGAAGGAAGATGGCCATGTGGAGACAGCCCCGGGGTGGCGGGGGTGGTGGGAGACACGCGATGATGAAGATGGCCGCCCGAGTGCAACAGTGGCGGGCCAACCTCTGGAGCCAGGATGAGACAAGGAAGAGATTCTCTGCAGATTTCAGAGGGAGCGCAACCCTGTTGGCACCCTGACTTTGAGTGTCTAACCTCCAGAACTATGAGGTGACACATTTGTGTTGTTTTAAGCCACCCCGTATGTGGCACTTGGTCTCAGCAGCCACAGGAAACTAGTACAGCCAGCACAGTTGGCTCGACTTTGCCAGAAGGCATCCTGGAATCGTATATTGTTTGTGCTGATGTCCTCTCCTGGCCGCCCGCTCCTTTTCCTTCAGCCTCCTCTGCATACAGTAAGAGCAAGGAACCAGGAATGGACTGTACATGGAGAAATTCATCCTTCAAGCTTCCGGAGCCCAGAGGTCCTTTCCTATGAATGTCCCACATGGGAGAGATGGGATCTGATTGGCATCAGCAGTTCACTGGGGCTGGATAAATCAAGAAAGCTTGTAAGAAATCTAAACAAAATCCAAGGTGGAGGGGGTTATAGTTCTTCCTAGTTTACCAAGAAACAAGTCAGAAAGAAACAAGGCGTCTGTGTCATGGTACCCAAATCTGTCTCATCGGCCGTGTTGTGTGTCATTATTTCCGAGACCCATGTAGCTCTGTGTTTTCCAGTGCACAGCCCAGTCCAGCAATGCGTCTTTGGTTGGCTTCCTCCAAGGCCTCACCTCCAGCCTCCACAATTCCTCACAAAGGCTCAGGATCTGGGAGTTAGTAGATAAGGCCATTTCTATCCTTAAACCAGTGTTTACACGTGAGTCCCAAAAAAGGGTTTTCCACTCTAGGTTACTTGCATGTATTATCTGTAATTATCTGAAACCCCAGCCAACCTCTGTACTGCCCAACAAGGGTGTCACCTCCCTCTCCTCATGAGTGAGAGGGACCAGAGTTGGCTCTGTATATCTGGGGCATCTGGTCCTATCTGGGGGCGCACACTGGTGCAGCTGCTGCAAGAACCTGTCCTCAGAGTCAGCATTTTCCTCTCCATTTAGGTTTACAGGCTGAGGGAGAGAGTGGAGGGGCTGTCCCAGCCATTTTCTTGAGTCCTGGAATTGCAGACGCAACATGAAAATTGAAAACAGCCCACACAAGCTGCTTACGCAGTGTTGGCTGGGTTGGACCACTTTTTCTTTATTTTTGATGAAGCTGGGAAGCTTGTGGGATCTTGGTTCCTTGGCCAAGGATCAAACCCAAGCCCCATCAGTGAAGGCACCCGAGTCCTAACCACTGGAGATTCCTTGCTCCACTTTTATTAACTGGCCATACTAGTGAATTGTTTTAGCCACCCGTATGTGGCACTTGGTCTCAGCAGCCACAGGAAACTAGTACAGCCAGCACAGTTGGCTCGACTTTGCCAGAAGGCATCCTGGAATCGTATATTGTTTGTGCTGATGTCCTCTCCTGGCCGCCCGCTCCTTTTCCTTCAGCCTCCTCTGCATACAGTAAGAGCAAGGAACCAGGAATGGACTGTACATGGAGAAATTCATCCTTCAAGCTTCCGGAGCCCAGAGGTCCTTTCCTATGAATGTCCCACATGGGAGAGATGGGATCTGATTGGCATCAGCAGTTCACTGGGGCTGGATAAATCAAGAAAGCTTGTAAGAAATCTAAACAAAATCCAAGGTGGAGGGGGTTATAGTTCTTCCTAGTTTACCAAGAAACAAGTCAGAAAGAAACAAGGCGTCTGTGTCATGGTACCCAAATCTGTCTCATCGGCCGTGTTGTGTGTCATTATTTCCGAGACCCATGTAGCTCTGTGTTTTCCAGTGCACAGCCCAGTCCAGCAATGCGTCTTTGGTTGGCTTCCTCCAAGGCCTCACCTCCAGCCTCCACAATTCCTCACAAAGGCTCAGGATCTGGGAGTTAGTAGATAAGGCCATTTCTATCCTTAAACCAGTGTTTACACGTGAGTCCCAAAAAAGGGTTTTCCACTCTAGGTTACTTGCATGTATTATCTGTAATTATCTGAAACCCCAGCCAACCTCTGTACTGCCCAACAAGGGTGTCACCTCCCTCTCCTCATGAGTGAGAGGGACCAGAGTTGGCTCTGTATATCTGGGGCATCTGGTCCTATCTGGGGGCGCACACTGGTGCAGCTGCTGCAAGAACCTGTCCTCAGAGTCAGCATTTTCCTCTCCATTTAGGTTTACAGGCTGAGGGAGAGAGTGGAGGGGCTGTCCCAGCCATTTTCTTGAGTCCTGGAATTGCAGACGCAACATGAAAATTGAAAACAGCCCACACAAGCTGCTTACGCAGTGTTGGCTGGGTTGGACCACTTTTTCTTTATTTTTGATGAAGCTGGGAAGCTTGTGGGATCTTGGTTCCTTGGCCAAGGATCAAACCCAAGCCCCATCAGTGAAGGCACCCGAGTCCTAACCACTGGAGATTCCTTGCTCCACTTTTATTAACTGGCCAATATCCTGTCACTATAGCAATATGGGGTCGGTGGGAGGGGGTGAGTTTAAAAGTCATGGAAGTCTGCATTGATTATAAACATCCCCCAATCACTGCAACTGTGCTATTAGAAACAGACACCACAGGTTTCAAAAGGAGCTTCATTTCTTAAAATCAGTCCCAGTGAGAGAGGACAGGGCAAGGGTCAGCTCACTTCATTCCCAGAGAGAAACAGGTGACCTCCTTATGGTTGTTGAGCTCAGATTTTTTTTTTTTTCATAGCCACAGCTGGCTTGGGAGGAGGAAAGAAACCTGGGTATAAGCAAAGTCTTTCTGTACAGTTCTCTGAGATCCCACGAGGTCAGCCACTAGGACTGGAGACCCTGTCTCCTCATTTCTGCGAGAACCCTCCTGCCATTCTGCTAATGAAAATTCTCCAGCCTGCATCTTCTTCCCTTTTTCTCTAGCTCCCTTCTTTATCACTGTGTAGTTAAGGCTAAAAATCGTGAGTGCAATTTACAAAGTGCTTCCTCTGTGTCCGACATTGTGCCAAGTATATTAGTATGTGACTTGCTGACCCAGACGGCCTTACGATGGGCATCCGTGCTGCCTTTGGATGAGGAGGAAAGTGAAGTTCGCAGGGGTTTATCTCAGGTGCCAAGCTCGCTAGAGCAGGGGAACCATGATTCCATCCTGGGCTACTTACTTTAAAGCCCACCTGCACTCTGGAGCACTTTCTCTGTTTATCTTATTATGCCATCAGCCCTTGACCCTTCCCCTTCTGTGGAGAAGCAGGACAATCTCACAGCCAGTTCAGCTCCCAAACAGAAACCGATGACCTGATAATTGATACTTGCTCGTATAAACGCCAGCTTCACAGCTTATGTGCCGTGGTCTCCAACAGAATCAACTTTTCAAGTCTCAGTTACTTTGGAAAGTGATCATTTGTCAGCTTCTTCAGGATTCCCCTGGGGAACCAAGTAGAATTCTCCTCGTTTGAGAAACAGAGTCTTTAAGTTGATACAGAACATTGACCCTCACACATGCCAAGTAGGACATATGAGAGATCATTGCCTAGACAGCCGTGGTAGGGTTGGAGGGCTCCAGTCGGCACGGTAAGGGCTTGATGGGGCAGTGGGCCAGGAGGGTTCACCTGTGTTGTGCCTTTGTGATACAAAGCCCCATGGAAGGGAGAAGAAGAATGGACACCTGCCAGAAAGGTACAAGAAAGTGTAAGAGTAGCTTATAGAAATTAAATCCCCTACTTCACTTTTATATCTCCCATGATTATTAATTCTCAGCATACAGCCTCTTTCTGCAAATAATTACTGAAAAAAGGAAAATCATATAATCAGATTATCCATATTGATCCCAGAAATAAAAAGAAGGTGTTGCTAACATTCTGCTCTTTTCTTTTATAGTTGCTAGAGCTTGGTATAAAGTCAGAAATCTATATTCATTTGAAAGATTTCTTTTCTTTAACTGAGCTCTCAAAATAAGGATTATTTTGTTTTCTCTTGATGTGATTTTGGTTTACAAATAGGTTTGAAATATGGGGGGGAGGGGGAGTGTTGGTATAGAAAGTAGGCACAGATTAGAGATTCTGAAATTTATCGATGCACGAATTCTAAGACCTGTGTGTATGTTTTTCTGTTGCATTGTTCTCATCTGTTTGTTTCTTAATAGACCAGGCATTTGGAAAGACCTGAAGACCATGGGCTCAGTGTCTCTCTTTATATTTTTCATCACACTGCTTGTTCTGGGCAGACAGGTAAGAAGTCTGTTCATTCTGTAGCTTCTCTAAAGTGTTCTGTTAATAATAATTTGCTCCTGCGCATCCCTGTTGCTGTCATGCAAACAAATGTTGAAGCGTAAGACTCATCATCTTCTCCCAAGAGAAAAGCAGGTAGCCCAGGTGTGTGCTTGGATGTAGACACAAGGAAAGGGTCTCTCCTTGCTTAGAATGGTAGAAATGTGAATCCGTGAATTTCCTGTGAAGTCTCAAAATAAATATGTTGGTTTTGTACACCTACAAAAGTATTCCCTCACTAGCTGACATTAATTGGGGAAAATGTCCCTTGCCTGGGATTTTCATCTGCATTTCAGAAGGTATGGTGTCTTTTTTCTTTGAAGTGGGTATGAAATATCCTTGCTATCACTTGTAATTATCCCTAGAAATTTGGTCTCCTGTTGAAAACGTTTGTGGTGCTAATGAAGCATCCTCCTCAGGCTCTGTATCCACCTCTGGCCTCCCAGTGGGGCCTGTGGAGGCCGACTCGGATGGGCACTATTCATTCTCTGCCCTCAAGCAAGGACAATCACCCAGAGGCGAAACAGCATCTCATACAGTAGCTCTGCCTCAACCAGCATTTAAGTTCTTTGATGGAGAGCATGAAGCCAAGAAGAGGCTTATTTGGAGGTAGCCACAGAAAAGACAATGCTAATCAGGTGTAGACAGACCTCTAGACAGTAACATGATGTGAGAAGCAGGCGAGCGCTGGGGGAGTGTGACTGCAGCTTCCCTTTCCCAACAGCAGGAAACTGTTGATCATCCCGCGGTCAGGGCAGAGACCCGCAGCATGATGGTCGGTGCAGCACCTGGAAGCAGCACCCATCCTCCTCCATCTCCCCGGGGAGGCGGGAGGGGCAGCCTTCCTGGAGCCACAGGGCAGCCTCACCAGGCTCTGCGGTCCCGACGCAGAGCTTTAAGATCGGGTTCCCTGGGCGCCCTCCCTGCCTCTGTCCCGGGCACATGCCTGGCTCTGCATTCTTAGGCCGTTTCTCCTGCTAGAACCATCACTTCGATTGCTTCACAGCAATACCTCTTCATTACCTAGAATCCAATTGAATTCTCCCAACCTTTGTATTGATCACTGAGAAAACATACAGATAATATCACTACATAAATGGCGAGTCCCAGGGCTGCTCAGTGATCGTTTACTCTGAATGATCTCTGTCTGAATCATTTCAAATACATTCTCTTATTTCAAATATATTCTCAAATATAGCCTCTTACATCAATAGCCTATTTCAAAATGATTTAAGATAAATAGTCAGAAGCATACAGTATTAGGGCTAGGCGTTGATTTAACATGAGAGGACTGACATCAGTTTCCTTTTTTGTTTTTCATCAGTAATGCAAAGATAATGTGCACAGCTAGAAGCCTAAAGGGTTACTACTTCCTGCAGGAGTAATGATACTCACAGTTACTCTTTAACTATCACCAAAGACATGCCATGGTGAGTCAGAAGGCTGACCTTCAGTCCAGAATCATTAAGTGAATGATTTACTAAGATCCCAAGGGAATGGCAACACGCTCCAGTGCTCTTGCCTGGAAAATCCCATGGACAGAGGAGCCTGGTGGACCACAGTCCATGGGGCTGCAAAGAGTCAGACACAACTGAGTGATCCACACACAACACAAGTCTTCTGGGATAACAAGAATGGTGAAGTCTGTGACATAGGGTTTCTGCAGACGCTTCAGGAAACACAGCTGTATTACAAACATCTGACACTTGAAATAAGGTTTTCAAGTGTCATAAGAATTTACGGCCTCAGAGTTATTTCTTTTCTGAATATGTTTTCAAAAATAGCAAAGACATTTTGCAACTTATTTTCATTATCATCTTGTCCGTGTGACTGCAGCCTTTCCCAACAGCAGGAAACTGTTGATCATCCCGCGGTCAGCAGAGACCCGCAGCATGATGGTCGGTGCAGCACCTGGAAGCAGCACCCATCCTCCTCCATCTCCCGGGAGGCGGGAGGGCAGCCTTCCTGGAGCCACAGGGCAGCCTCACCAGGCTCTGCGGTCCCGACGCAGAGCTTTAAGATCGGGTTCCCTGGGCGCCCTCCCTGCCTCTGTCCCGGGCACATGCCTGGCTCTGCATTCTTAGGCCGTTTCTCCTGCTAGAACCATCACTTCGATTGCTTCACAGCAATACCTCTTCATTACCTAGAATCCAATTGAATTCTCCCAACCTTTGTATTGATCACTGAGAAAACATACAGATAATATCACTACATAAATGGCGAGTCCCAGGGCTGCTCAGTGATCGTTTACTCTGAATGATCTCTGTCTGAATCATTTCAAATACATTCTCTTATTTCAAATATATTCTCAAATATAGCCTCTTACATCAATAGCCTATTTCAAAATGATTTAAGATAAATAGTCAGAAGCATACAGTATTAGGGCTAGGCGTTGATTTAACATGAGAGGACTGACATCAGTTTCCTTTTTTGTTTTTCATCAGTAATGCAAAGATAATGTGCACAGCTAGAAGCCTAAAGGGTTACTACTTCCTGCAGGAGTAATGATACTCACAGTTACTCTTTAACTATCACCAAAGACATGCCATGGTGAGTCAGAAGGCTGACCTTCAGTCCAGAATCATTAAGTGAATGATTTACTAAGATCCCAAGGGAATGGCAACACGCTCCAGTGCTCTTGCCTGGAAAATCCCATGGACAGAGGAGCCTGGTGGACCACAGTCCATGGGGCTGCAAAGAGTCAGACACAACTGAGTGATCCACACACAACACAAGTCTTCTGGGATAACAAGAATGGTGAAGTCTGTGACATAGGGTTTCTGCAGACGCTTCAGGAAACACAGCTGTATTACAAACATCTGACACTTGAAATAAGGTTTTCAAGTGTCATAAGAATTTACGGCCTCAGAGTTATTTCTTTTCTGAATATGTTTTCAAAAATAGCAAAGACATTTTGCAACTTATTTTCATTATCATTTGTCCTACTGGCTCACGTGCCTTGTGACTATCTTTTTGGGTGGGGGTCAGGTTGGGGAAGGAGGGGAGCGGGTGGGCCACTTCTATTGGTCTTTCATTTGTCTATTTTTCATCCATCTTTGTTCTTTGGCCCGTGTGGGCCTCCCATCGCGGAGGCCTCTGTTGTTGCAGAGCACTGGCTCTGGGTGCACGTGCTCCAGAGCTCTGGCTCAGTAATTGGACATATCGGTCCAGCCGCTCCATGGCATGAGGGGTCTTCCCAGGCCAGGGATCGAACTGGCTCCCCTTGCACTGCAAGGCGGTGTCTTTACCCACTGGACCACCAGGGAAGCCCTATCTTTTTTGAAAGGATGGCAGTATACTTGCTTTCTAAGAAAATGACTATGCTAAATAGTGCTCTAGGCATCTCAAAAACCTTAGTGACAAAATAACAAAGTCCTAGACAAGAAGGACAGTACTACTTTCTGTAGTGAAATCTAGTTTGTGATAGAAATGCAAGCCAACCAAGGACCTCTTTTGAAAATGAAAGCTCCCCTGCATTTCACCTGAGTTGAAAGGACAGCACCCTGCCGTCAAGGGTCTGCATCCTAGGTGGGTTCCTTCAGGTTATGAGACCAGGTAGTGGCAACCTGGTACCTGAGAGTGAGGTCCTTGTGTGAGAGAGTTGTGATAGGTGATAGGTGACAGTATGATAGGTGACGGTATGTTACCGTGAACGGTGTCGGATTCTTGATTTCCAACAGAGAAGAATTCACATTGGGATCAAAAAGACTGCGATGGTCACTCAGAGCTTAAAGAGGATAGAGAGAGAGAGCTTCCAGCGTAGACACTGGAAGGGGATAGAAGAGAACCCCAGAATCCACTTTAGGCGTGGCATTTTATACTTTTTCAGTTGGTTATTAACAGTAGTTTAAAAGAATATTTTACAGACACAACTGAGTGATCCACACAACACAAGTCTTCTGGGATAACAAGAATGGTGAAGTCTGTGACATAGGGTTTCTGCAGACGCTTCAGGAAACACAGCTGTATTACAAACATCTGACACTTGAAATAAGGTTTTCAAGTGTCATAAGAATTTACGGCCTCAGAGTTATTTCTTTTCTGAATATGTTTTCAAAAATAGCAAAGACATTTTGCAACTTATTTTCATTATCATTTGTCCTACTGGCTCACGTGCCTTGTGACTATCTTTTTGGGGGGGGGTGCGGGGGTAGGGAGGGGGGCAGGTGGGCCACTTCTGTTGGTCTTTCATTTGTCTATTTTTCATCCATCTTTGTTCTTTGGCCCGTGTGGGCCTCCCATCGCGGAGGCCTCTGTTGTTGCAGAGCACTGGCTCTGGGTGCACGTGCTCCAGAGCTCTGGCTCAGTAATTGGACATATCGGTCCAGCCGCTCCATGGCATGAGGGGTCTTCCCAGGCCAGGGATCGAACTGGCTCCCCTTGCACTGCAAGGCGGTGTCTTTACCCACTGGACCACCAGGGAAGCCCTATCTTTTTTGAAAGGATGGCAGTATACTTGCTTTCTAAGAAAATGACTATGCTAAATAGTGCTCTAGGCATCTCAAAAACCTTAGTGACAAAATAACAAAGTCCTAGACAAGAAGGACAGTACTACTTTCTGTAGTGAAATCTAGTTTGTGATAGAAATGCAAGCCAACCAAGGACCTCTTTTGAAAATGAAAGCTCCCCTGCATTTCACCTGAGTTGAAAGGACAGCACCCTGCCGTCAAGGGTCTGCATCCTAGGTGGGTTCCTTCAGGTTATGAGACCAGGTAGTGGCAACCTGGTACCTGAGAGTGAGGTCCTTGTGTGAGAGAGTTGTGATAGGTGATAGGTGACAGTATGATAGGTGACGGTATGTTACCGTGAACGGTGTCAGATTCTTGATTTCCAACAGAGAAGAATTCACATTGGGATCAAAAAGACTGCGATGGTCACTCAGAGCTTAAAGAGGATAGAGAGAGAGAGCTTCCAGCGTAGACACTGGAAGGGGGATAGAAGAGAACCCCAGAATCCACTTTAGGCGTGGCATTTTATACTTTTTCAGTTGGTTATTAACAGTAGTTTAAAAGAATATTTTACAGTTGTAAAGGCCCTGTAGGCCCACACTCACAACATTAACATGAGATTAGCTAGGACCCTCTCTAGGCCTCAGGTCTCCTTCTAACATTCTCATGTAAAAGACCTTGCTAAGCCCACAGCATTAACATAACATTTAGCTAGAGGAGGGTCCCTAGGCCTCAGAGCTGGCTGAGACATTTTAATGTAAAGCCCCACATTAAGGTAAGACTGGCTTAGTTTCATCTTCAACATTGAAGATCATTGCCTTTTTCCTTTTTTCCTCCTTGAGACCCGCTAGCCTCCTTATCAAATCTGTAAATTAACTCCTTTCAGTTGGATGCCCCTCAAGCCTACACAGATCAGGCTTGCTGCCTGCCTTACCTGGCTCCTTGACCTCCCTCGTGTCTCACTTCTCTCTGATCCTCAGGGTGTGCCCGTGTAGTCTCAGAGCCACCACTATGGATTGCTTCTGTCATTTTAGTTTAAAACCAGCCACACTGCTATCTTGTCCCCCCCAAAAAATCCAAATATATAACCTGTTCTCTGAGTGAGAGGCTTTTTCTAGTGCATGTATAGCATGGTTTCCATAAATAAAGAATATGAAAAATGTGGCAGTAATGTAAAACTTTAATATAAGCAGACTTTTAAAATATCTCTTTGTAATCTTTGTAAAAAATGCCTCCCCAGAGAAGGAGGAGTAATTTTCGAGTATATCATATATAGTTTGACTCAGACCTAATTTCGGTGAATGATTATTGTTCATTCAGACTTTGAAATGTGATTTTTTTTTCATTGTCATCTATCTGTGAGGCCATTTATGTGTATTTTGTCTTGTTTTGTGCTATCGCTGGTGTATATCTAATCAAACCTATAAAACAAACTCCCTCCATTTAGTTTTTCTTTGCATTTATTTGTTAATAACTTACTATCTGTGCTGAAGTACACTCTATTATTTAGGCCCTTCTGTTATACGAAGATTATTCAAGGTTAATTCATTATATGAAATTATATACATCAGAGCAGACACAAAATGATGCCAAACCAAAGAGACTTTATGACAATAAATGGGCCTCTCTATTGCTGCAGTGTTAATACAGCTGGTTTTTAAAAATATTGAATTTTAATACTTTGTAAAGCATGAACACATATGTTTTTACCAGCAGGCACCATCTTAATTAAATGATATCAAAATGAGCTTTTGTCTAAATATAATGTCATTCTCTCAGTACAATGCAAACCCTAGTGGAAAAACACATACTTTTCAATGAATACTTAATTACATAATTTGTGATAGAGGAAAACTGATTTTCAGATATTAAAGGCAAACTGCCACAGATGAACAATATTATTTTTAAAATTCAAATAATGAAATGTACTGTCTCTACTAATGTATTTTCCAATTTTCACTTATTCATTATTTGTATTCTATCACACCTCTTTTCAAACAGTAATAATTCAAGCCACCTTTTATTAACATAATTGTGTAAGACGCTTTCATGTCATTTTGTTTTTCTCTTTCAAGCATCCCATATAGCTATTTTCTCTGTTCCTGAGGCTGGCTCTTTCCCGAATTTGCATTTTGCAAATCCACGCTAGAGGATGAATGAGAGACAGCTGAGGGAACAGAGGGTTTGGTAGGGAGGGTGACAATTCTGTTTGGGGGCGTTCTTTTTCAGATTTTGTCTCATTCTTTTTATTTTCTCTTTATAACCTCCACTCTCTGGCAGGACAAGATGCCTATTGTTTCTTTACCTCTGTGTCCTCTTGTAACAGAATGAATATTACTGTAGGTTAGACTTCTTGTGGAAGAACAAGTTCAAAAAAGAGCGGGAGGAGATAGAAACCATGGAGAACTTGAACCGCGTGCTGCTGGAGAACGTGCTTCCTGCGCACGTGGCTGAGCACTTCCTGGCCAGGAGCCTGAAGAACGAGGTCAGAGAGGCGGGGCTGGTGGGAAGAGGCGGGGCCGTGGAGGGCAGAGGAGGGGCCTTGGAGGGCTGAGGGGAAACTGACAGAGAGAGGCAAGACCACAGAGGAGAGAGGCGGAGCTGATAAAGAGAGACCATTGGAAGGAGAGAGGCGGGTGGGGAGAAGCAAGTCCCCGGATGTGAGAGGCAGGGCTGGTGGAGAGAGGCAGGGCTGATGGGCATAGGCGGGGTCAGTGGGGAGAGGCCAGACCACCAGCTAGGGAGGGCGTCAGCTGGTGGAGGCCAAAATCTCTGGTCAGCGACCTAGGAGCCTGTGGCAGTTAAGGCAGCTCGTTGCTCAGTTGCTCAGTCCTGTCCAACTCTTTGCAACCCCATTGACTGCAGCATGCCTGGCCTACCCCAGCTCCTGGAGCTTGCTCAGACTTATTGAGTCAGTGATGCCATCCAACCACTTCATCCATTGTCTCCTTATACAGTCAAAATACCTGACATTGGCCTGAACGTGCCTGTTTGCAAAGGGATATTGATTGGCCATGTAGAGATCATCAGATAATAGTCTGAGTTGAGATTGAGTCACTCTTCTTAGTTTTTCTTCCCCAATCATGTAATGTCCCAAATGTGCAGCATGAGGCACTGTGGTTCCAATATGTCACAAAAGCGGCCACCTCTCTGCCTGGTGTGGGAGGACCCTTGCTTACCAGCATGGGGTCAAGGCCACATCAAGAGGCCGAATCACACCAAGCATCCCACAATGCACCATACCACTGCTCATGACCTCCCTGAGAGGGTCCCAGGATTTCACAGATGTAAGAGAGATGGAATTTGGGAGTTAACTGTACAAGAGCAGATCAAAGACTTGAGTCCATCCCTTTCAATGGATTGTTGTTCAGTCACTAAGTCATGTCTGACTCTTTGTGACCCCCCATGGACGTCAGCATGCCAGGCTCCCCTGTCCTTCACTATCTTCCAGGTTTGCTCAAACTCATATCCATTGAGTCAGCGATGCTATTTAACCATCTCATCCTCTGTCATTTCATTCTCTTTCCCTCAATTTTTTCCAGCATCAGGGTCTTTTCCAATCAGATGGTCAAAGTAATGGAGCTTCTGTTTCAGTGCCAGATCTTCCAATGAAATTCAGGGTTGATTTCCTTCAGGAAATGAGGTTTCCTTCAGGTTTCATCTCCTTGCTGTCCAAGGGACTCTCAAGAGCCTTCTCTAGCACGACAATTCAGAAATGGGAACTTCTTGGAACATTTAAAAGAAAGGATATTAACTAGAGTTGGAGAGATTAGAGCAAACTGTTTCAATGTTGAAGTGGCTTATGAAATGAAATGTCATGAATTTTCTTTAATGTTACTACATTACAAGAGTCAGCAGATGTATCTACAGTGAGTCTCTGTTAACTTAAGAAATACGCATTTGAGCACCCACTGAGTGAAAGTCCTGTGTTTGGTCCCATGGTGGTTCAGAGATGAATGTGCTGCAATCTGTGTTCTTAGGGAATGTTCAGTGAGGGTTGGGAGTGGATGGGGGATCTGGAAATCTATGGATGGACGAACTTGTTAATAGAGAAGCTGAACCTTGATGACACTGATGTTCAGAGCAATCAACAAAGTAAGAAGGCTTGAAACAGTATGTATCTGTAGCATAGTTAAAGTTGACCTTGAGAAGAACACACCAGTTGGTGGGGAGGAGCCAGACCTTGTCACTGTAGTCTTTCTGGAAATATGCTGGGTGTGGTCAGCCAGTCCAGGGCCCCCGTCACTCCTCTGTTTCTTCTCCTGGTGTTTTCTGCATTCAGTAGACTATTCAGGAACTCATTTTTCTATTGGTCAGAGATAATGAAATCATTACATCTATTAAGGAAGAGCCATCTGTTTTCATTAGCAATATAAGAGCCTATATAAAGCAATATAAGACATATTGAGTCTCGTAGAGTCAGACACGACTGAAGTGATTTAGCATGCACGCATGCAATTGGGAGCTTATCTTTCAGTCCCATTATAAATGTTAATATTCCACAGTATTCTGGAACATTCCTTGAAAACACAACCTAGGACTCTAACCAAGCCCCTTGTTACAAATAACCTTTTGACTCTCCACCTGCCCTATGCACACAGAGACAGAACTCATTTCTCTTTAGAAATACAGAGTAAAGAATGATTTAAT
The DNA here is from genome assembly GCA_022376925.1 of Tragulus kanchil. NCBI lineage: Eukaryota > Metazoa > Chordata > Mammalia > Artiodactyla > Tragulidae > Tragulus > Tragulus kanchil. The sequence goes on along the minus strand of JAIOJX010000004.1, from coordinate 161,401,570 downwards.
CACAATAATTCCCCAAAAGATTTTGATTTTGAATTAAAACTATTCACTGCACCTGTGCTCCAGGTGTGTGGGCAGAGAGCTGCTGTGTCCAGGACTGCAGGCTCCTCTTCTCCCGTCCCCAGGACACTGGTTTTACTTAGGGCACCCCCAAGCTTCTCCATCGACTGCTGACTCTTCTGACCAGGTCTGGCGCTCCGGCCATTCAGACTCTGGATGGAGCTCTGTGTGCCCAGATGGAGCCCGCAGGTGTACAAAGTCTGCACACCACACTGCTGCGTTGTTGGAGCAACAGTGCTGAAAACAGATGTCCTGGCTGCTTTTGTCACTTGTGGAAAAGCTCCCGTTTTCTCAGTGGTCACCCCTTTACGGAGTCCCCAGTGATCAGTGTTGCGTATAATTTTTGAGCCAGGCTGCATCACCGTGGAATTGTTGGTGGCACAGTGGTAATGAATCCGCCTGCCAACTCAGGAGACATGGACTCGATCCCTAATCCAGGAAGATCCCACATGACTTGGAGCAACTAAGCCCGTGGCCACAACTACTGAGCTGGTGCTCTCAAACCAAGGAACCACAACTGCTGAGCCCACAAGCCTTAGAACCTGTGTTCTGTAGCAAGAGAAGCCAGCACAGTGAGCATCATAGAGAGTAGCCCCTACTCACTGCAACTAGAGAAAAGCCCAAGCAGCCACAAAAAGCCAGCACAGCCAAATAGAAATAAATAAATAAAACAGGGTAAAAAAAGACACAGATGTCAATGTGGGAACAGGGCTGGGGTCGGGGTAGGTCACCAGGCAGGCAGATAGCTTGGCTAACCATCCCCTCTCAACACCCAGGCAGCTCCCTCAACCTGTTCCTTGCAGAGTCAGGCTAGAAAACCACACGTGTTGAGAGCTGCTTCTGTGCTTTCTAGTGACCTGACTTCCCCGAAGACGTGAGACACCAGCTGACGGTTGGGGAGTCGGGTGCTGAGCATTAACACACAGGCCCCCTGGGGGATGTGAGAGGCGGGAGCAAGGCAGCAGTAGAAAGTGCTGGTCCTGCCTGGAGTTGGACTCCAAGCTACTGGTGTTCTGACTGTTTTCTAGGGTGCGATGAGCAGGCGTCTCCACACTTGGGCTTAAGCAGCACCAACCACACTTTGTTCTCCTGTTCTCTTCTTTGCTGTCTCCAACTAGACACTAAGCTCCTTAGGGCAGGGGTGGTGGTGTCCTTCTCTGTGTCCCTAACACCTGGTGTGAAGCCTGGCACACGGCAGGCCCTCACATGGGGGTGTGTGTGTCTATGCAACAGATGCTAAAGTGAGTATCAGCCATGATACCAAGAGATAGTAAGTCTTACATGTCAAAGAGGGTGATAAACTTAAACACGTAAGGACTACACAACTCTCGACCTTCACTCACAGAGACATGAGAGCTGGGAAAGTGAGGCTGAAGAAGGGATTGGGGCCAGAATGTAGTGAGAAGTGAGCCCCCTCCTCAAGGGACATGGAGAATCTCCCCTTCACTTCTCACCTCATAAATGGACCAGGAGGTCCACTCAGCTTAGGAGGTGTCCCTTGGATGTGTGCTCCATGAGGGTCACTTTGGCTGATGTCAGAAGACAGGGGGATGCAGGGTACAGAAAATATATCCTGCCTTACTTGATGTACCCTTTCCATAAAGATCAGGAAAGTGAGTGGAGTTCACACTGCTTTTATGAAACCAGCTTTTTTAACTAGATTTTTTAACAGAATTTTTAACTAGAACCGGCTTCCAGCAGCTTTTCTCTCCCCTGTTACCTTGACACCTTGGCTTAGTTACTGTTACTGCACCCTAAGCTTGGCAGTCACATATGCCAGCGTGTCTTCCCAGGAGATGAGTGTTCACAAAAGCAACTTTTCAGAGAGAGGAAGTACAGGTCTGCACAAAGAGCCAACTTAACCATATTGAGAACAGAGTAGAAAAGGAAAACTTTGATTCTGTTGTTCATGTGTTTTATACAGATTGTGAGGCAGTGGCAGAAGGCATTACAGGATGGCTGGCCCTGAAAATAGGAAGATGACAGAAGTCTAGCTTTCCCAGGAAGTCGTGACTTGCCGTGGATCACCATTGCCCCAATATGTTCCTTATGAGACCTCTGTGGAGGAAATGTGATTTTTCTGAGAGGTCGCCCAACTTTGGAGTTACGATGCTCTCAAAGTGCTCACTCCCTACTAATGAATTCACCTGGGCACCCCAGAGGACAGAGCACACTGGTCGCAGCCATGAAGGGTGGATTCTCTTGCTCTACCAGGTGCAAAGGAAGTGCCAGTTACTAGCTTCTGGCAACCAGGGCCCTTCCATTCAGAGGCTGCCATCATGTTTAACAGAACTCTCCTCTTGTTTCTTGGTGGAGTGAGTGTTTCCCATCAGGTACTGCACCCACACTGGTACCTGGCCATTCTGGCCGGGTCAGGCCATCCAAGGTGCTGAGGAGCCAGCACCAATGGGAAAGCAGACCTGCAGGACTGGCTCCCACACCCACATAACAATCCTTTCTTGATGAAATCACCACTAAACGTGAAGGCTTCACTGTATGTTGGGACAATTATGGCAACAACCTTAAAACTGTACTTAGGACATTTTACTCATGTCCATGCATGAAGAACTATGAGCCTCTGTCTGTTTAGAAATGAAAGGATATCATCTGGTCCTTTCAGGAGACCCTGAAGAGGAAACTTCATGGAGCTTCCAATCCAAAGGATGTAACTCTAACAAGTCACTTTAGGACAACGTTGGGAAAGTCATTTTGTTTCTCTTTAGTTGTTTACATAACATTATTTTTCCTAAGCAAGAAGTCTATGATCTCTTGCCGTCTGTGATCTCTGTGACAGAGATGGCAGAGGCGTTAAGTGGAAGGGCACCTCGTACTAGCTGGTAGTGACAGTGACAGAGAGGTGGTAACTCTGAGCCTGCGTCCAGCTCACTGGAAGCCTTCACCTGTGAGCAATGGCCAGTGCCTAGAATGGACCTGGCATGAGGGTGGGGCAGGTGCAGTGGGCACTCACTGAGTGGTCCCTTTACCAGTCCTAACATAAAAAGCACTCCTTAAAAGTCTTTGCCTAAAAAGACTCCTAGGGCTCAATTCTTCTTTGTTTCCTGGGCAGGAGTTATACCACCAGTCCTATGACTGTGTCTGCGTCATGTTTGCCTCCATTCCGGATTTCAAAGAATTCTATACAGAATCAGACGTCAACAAGGAGGGCTTGGAATGCCTTCGGCTCTTGAATGAGATCATTGCCGACTTTGACGATGTAAGTACTTAAGAGTTACCCTTCAGTCTGAATGGGAGGGGAGCTGGAGGGAGACTGGATATGCATGTATGTATGGCTGAGTCCCTCTGTTGTTCACCTGAAATTATCACATTATTATTTATTTTGGGGGGGGAGGGGAGGGGCGGGGAGGGAGAGGGGCGGGTGGGCCACTTTCTATTGGTCTTTCATTTATCTATTTTCATCCATCTTTGTTCTTTGGCCCGTGTGGGCCTCCCATCGTGGTGGCCTCTGTTGTCACAGAGCACTGGCTCTGGGCGCGTGCACTCCAGAACTCCGGTTCAGTAATTGGACATATCGGTCCAGCCGCTCTGCGGCACATTGGATCTTCCCAGTCCAGGGATCGAACCGGCGCCCTTTGTACTGCACTGGACCTTACCCACTGGACCACCAGGGAAGCCCCTATCACATTATTATTAATCAGCTATACTCCAGTACAAAATGTGTGCAAAGTCACCTCAGTCGTGTTCAACTCTTTGCAACCTTATGGACTATAACCTCCACTTTCCTCTGTCCGTGGGATTCTCCAGGCAAGAATACTGGAATGGGTTGCCATGCCCTCCTTCAGGGAATCTACCCCATCCAGGAATCGAACCTGAGTCCCAGTACAAAATAAAAAGTTAAGAAAAAAGAACAATCATCCTTGATGGGCAGAGGTGACCCCAGCCCCACACTCTGGAGTTCCTGTGGACTGGCATGTTTAAAGTCAGTCCAATACCATGCCATATCTGAAAACTTAATTTCTGGAGGTTGACATTAAGCTGTTTGCTCTGTTTAGGTCACTGACTGATTTTGGTGAGGCCAACATGTATTATTTTTAAAGCTCATATGATTGCTAGAAGCAACCACCAAAATCTGTTCAATAAAATGCCTTTCCAGGGTGCCCATAAATTTTCTTGAAAGGCTTGAACTCCAAGGAAAATACTTACCCATCTCTTTATACATAAAAAGATAATGAATATATTTATCATAGTAGATTACTGACATGTCTGTGGAGGCTCCAAGGTCTCTGTCAGATATGAACTTGAAGTGTATGTGGATGGCCTGCTCGATGATTGAAAAGGCAATGGGAATGGGGTACAGTATATTTTAGAAAGGACAAAGTATATGTCTTAGATTTTGAAATAGATGTCATTTTTCAATGTTCTGTCTACCGAGGGAACGATGTGCTTTGCTTTCTAGTAAGAACAAACAGACCCCTGATTTGAAAGGTATGACTGCTGTACCATTTTTAATAATATTGTGCAAATATAGGAAAATCAACATTGGTGAACATGGGTTCATCATGACTCATGGAGCTTTGAAATACAGTGATGAAATGGTATGACAGGATGGTTTTAGCTCAAACTTTGAAATGTCTTAGAGGACCCGTGCCTTTCTCTCCTACCCCTGTTGTTACCGTAAGGCTGACCCAAGGCTCATGGTGAAGTAATGACAGCTAGAGATGTGCACTGCAAGGCTGGGTCTGTAGTGGAAAATGGGGGCCCAGCTCCTCCAGCGGCTCCTGGGTAGTTAATGTTCTCCAGCACCAGTGGGTGAGTGGCAGAGTTCCTGCAGGCTTGGTTGGCTCATGGAGATGTGATAATGGGATCTGCTCACCTATCTTAGATTCTCTGACATGTCATCTTGAACAGATCTCCTCTGAAAGCAGGAGTACTAAGGAAGTTTCTAGAAGGTGTTGCAAGCCTTCTGCTCCTACTATTGTCCTGCAGAGAAGATACAGAACCTTCCAGGTTTTCCTTCATTTCCTCTCTCCAGCCAGTCTTTCTCTTTCCTACCACTGATCTTATCTTTACCTTTTTTCTATCCCACCCTAGGGCTTACTCGAGTGGATGGGGAGTAGCCCAGTAGGAAACTGATTACTGGTGCCAGAATCTGGGACCAAAAAAAAGCACATCAGGGCTAATAGGAAGGGCCATTCTAGATCTTAATTCCCTCCGCTCCAAGTTTCCTGAGGGCAAAAGCCAATCCCCAGCACTCTGTGTTGGGTGCTATGCTGTGCTTAGTTGCTTGAGTCATGTCTGACTCTGCGACCCTGTGGACTGTGACCTACCAGGCTCCTCTGTCCATGAGATTCTCCAAGCAAGACTACTGGAGAGGACTGCCATACCCTTCTCCAGCTCCAGCTGGAGCTGGTGACTGGTCATAAATCACCCTCAACATTCAGGAAAGAGCTGAACCATTTTATATTTAGACCCTTCAAACCACAGAGTGGGGAAATGTAGGTGAGGAAAATTTGAAAATTTAATGAGGCGATGATCACTCCCATGAAAAGCTATCTTGACTTCTTCACTAGCAAATTCTTAAAAATAATTCATGTTAACTATAAGTAAACTATTATACTGTGTTTCCTTCCAAGGGCATACCCTTTGTGAAATTGATGAAGTGTACTTTGCTCAATATGCCCAAGATCAAAAGGTTAATAAGCACTGTCCTGTGAACTAGAACTTGAGAATGTCTCTCTTAAGTGCTTAGCCTTGGGTCAGCACCCAACTGAGTAACTGCCTGGTTGTCCTTGCTTCCCAGCTGCTCTCCAAGCCGAAGTTCAGTGGAGTTGAAAAGATCAAGACCATCGGCAGCACGTACATGGCAGCAACGGGTCTGAGCGCAGTGCCTAGCCAGGAGCATGCCCAGGTACACATGCGTGAGCGGCACCCAGCACCTGTGAGCCTTGACTCCACCCATAGGTCGTCTTGGAGCCAAAGCAGTCATGCAGTGGCCACTACATTGTATTGGAAGCACAACCCAAACCTCAGTGATTAAGGTCTCGTGAGAAAAGATGAGAATTCTAGAGGCTTCTGAGGGTCTGTTCACAGAATGGCTTTCTCTGGCAGACAAGGTAGGAAAAAAGCAAACTAGATGATTAATAACAGATAAATATTAAAGAAAAATAGATCACGGCTATTTCTTTACAGGTGGTTCAGATGGTAAAGAAGCTGCCTGCAATGCAGAGGACTGGATTCAATCCCTGGGTTAGAAAGATCCTCTGTAGAAGGAAACGGCAACCCACTCCAGTATTCTTGTCTGGAAAACCCCATGGACCAATGAGCCTGGTGGGATACAGTCCATGGGGTCACAGTCAGACAGACACAACTGAACAACTTTCACCTTTATTACTGGAGAGCTCCTTGGCTTTCAGTGTAGAATAATTTGGTCAAAAAAACATCCTTATGACCTAGAAATTTGGCTTGAAAGGTGGTTTGGTCAAAGTTGCATATCTTCACTCAACCATGGTTGCTGAGGGGGCTGTTCTGTTAAGTTGTATTTTGTTTCTGTGTGTGTGTGTGTGTATAGATATGCTTTGTTAACTTGTGGGCCAATAGCAAGGCCTCTTTTCCTTCAGGCCCATAGGTTCCCTGATGGGCACCAGTGTATTTATCATGGGGCACCGAGGTGGTAGGTGCACACAGAGGAGCTGAACTCATCAGAACACGGCTTGCTGGAGGCAGGTGGATTCTCCCAGAGGGAAAGAGCTTGGGCTGCCCCATCATGTGCTCAGTTTCCACGTGATCCCCACCTCCTAAGCTGCTATCCCTCGAACAAGAGAGGGATGCAGGGGCAGCATCTTGCTCAAATAAGGGCCCCAGGAACATCAGGAGAAGTGCACTTCCCTTTTAACGTTTGTGGGCAGAGAGAGAGGAGAGTGAAAAACATCAGACTCAAGAGCACCAGCATTTTGCTGAGTGAGCAGGTGATATATGCCCCACACTCTTCCTCTTAGGTGTTGCTTCCACACTTGTACACTGTCAAACAGATAAAAGGGCTTGGGGACATAAATGAAATGCTGTCATGTCCCTGCAGGGAGTTTTTACTCAATATGAGTGATTTCTATTTGGAATATTTAATTAGAATCTTGATGATGAGATTATGCTAGAAATGTTTTGAAGTTCAGTGAATATCTGAAAGTCATTATGTTTGACTGAGGGGGAATAAGATGCTTGATAAATAATATACTATCTTTATAAAAAATGAATGGCCTTTTGTAGCCTAACTGCTAGTTTTTCTAGGTATAAAAACAAAAAACATTCTGTTTATTGTTTAGCTAAATATTTAGTTTGGCAACAAAATATGTTCAACACAGTCAGATATGAAGCTTTGTAAAACATCCCAAGTGGCTCAGAGTCAGAGTCTGCCTTCCCACACAGGAGATATGGCTCCTTGGGTATAGTTCACCATCAGCTGAATACCTCCTAGACTCTTCATTCAACATGCCTATCACCATTTTAGCAGCAAAACTGTCAAGGAATAATGCTTACCAATTTGTCTACATGTATCTGCCTATTTTAAGTCGCTCCCTAAGAAGCTTACCCATCTTCCTGAGTGTATCTTTCTTCCCATCTGAATGTAGAGTCCCAAAGAATAGCAGGGAGAGATAAGAAAACCTTCCTACATGAGCAAAGTAAAGAAAAAGAGGAAAACAATAGAATGGAAAAGACTAGAAATCTCAAGAAAATTAGATATACCAAGGAAACATTTCATGCAAAAATAGCCACAATGAAGGACTGAAATGGTATGGACCTAAGAGCAACAGGAGATATGAATTAGAGGTGGCAAGAACACACAGAAGAACTATACAAAAAAGATCTTAATGATCCAGATAGCCATGACGGTGTGATCACTCACCTAGAGCCAGACATCTTGGAGTACAAAGTCAAGAGGGTTTTAGGAAGCATCACGACAAACAAAGACAGTGAAGGAGATAAGATTCTAGCTGAGCTTTTTCAAATCTTAAAAGATGATGTTGTTAAAGTGTTGCCTTCAATATGGTAACAAATTTGTAAAACTCAGCAGTGACCACAGGACTGGAAAAGGTCAGTCTTCATTCCAATCCCAAAGAAGGGCAATGCCAAAGAATGTTCAGACTACCACACAATTGCACTCATTTCACATGCTAGCAAGGTCATGCTCAAAATCCTCCAAGCTAGGCTTCAGCAGTACATGAACTGAGAACTTCCAGATGTTCAAGTTGGATTTAGAAAAGGCAGAGGAACCAGAGATTGAATTGTCAACATCTGTGGGATCATAGAAGAAGCAAGAGAATTCCAGAAGAGCATCTACTTCTGCTTCATGAGCCACTCTAAAGCCTTTGATTGTGTGGATCACAACAAACTGTGGGAAATTTCTAAAGAAATGGAAATACCAGACCAGCTTACCTGTCTCCTGAGAAACCTGTATCCAAGTCAAGAAGCAACAGTTAGAACCAGACAAGGAACAGCAGACTGGCTCCAGAGTGGCAAAGGAGTATATCCAGGCTGTATATTTTCACCCTGCTTGTTTAATTTGTGTGCAGAGTACATCATGCAAAATGCCAGGTTGGATGAAGCACAAGGCGGAATCAAGATCGCTGGGATCAATAATCTCAGGTATGCAGATGACACCATTCTAATGGCAGAAAGCAAAAAGGAACTAAAGAACTTCTCAATGAAGGTGAACGAGAAGAGTCAAAAAGTTGGCTTAAAACTCAACATTCAAAAGTCTAAGATCATGGCATCCAGTCCCATCACTTCATGGCAGATAGAGGGCAAATAGTGGAAATAGTGACAGACTTTATTTTCTTGACTCGAAAATCATTATGTTCGGTAACTGCAGCCATGAAATTAAAAGATGCTTGCTCTTTGGAAGAAAAACTATGACAAGCCATGGTGCTGGAGAAGACTCTTGAGAGTCTCTTGGACTGCAAGGAGATCAAACTAGTTAGTCCTAAAGGAAATTGACCCTGAATATCCATTGGAAGGACTGATGCTGAAGCTAAAGCTAAAAGACTTGGCCGCAGTGATGGGAAGCACCGACTCATTGGAAAAGACCCTGATGTTGGGAAAAGTGAAAGGCAGGAGAAGGGAATGACAGAGGGATGGGATCACCAACTCAATGGACATGAGTTTGAGCAAGCTCCGGGCGTGGGTGAGGGACAGGGAGGCCTGGTGTGCTCCAGGCCACGGAGTCACCAAGAGTCAGACATGACTGAGCAACAGAACTACAAAAGATGCTTAGAAAAATGAGTGTGATACAGAAAATATTTAAATCAACAAGCTAACCTGCAAGGAACTCAAAAGCTAGGATAGAAAATTGTGAATGGTAAAATAAAATGCAAATCAAACAACAGAAGTTCTGACCACATTCAAGATGCACACTGGGAGGGAGTCAGGAAGGTGATGTTTCTTTGAGCCTTTTTGTTTCCATTTGCACTGATCACCTTTTGCTGTGCCTTCACGTTAAATCTGAGTATGTCTTTACATTTGCAGTGAGTCTCTTTTAAGCAGCATATCTATGAATATTTTGGTACTCTTATCAGCCACTCTGTGTCTCTTGATTGGAGTATTTAGTCTATTTACGTTTAGAGTAAATGAAGACTGAGGACTCTGGAGTCAGATTACCCGGCTGCAAAGCCTGGTTATTACCCTCTCCACTTCCCCCTTTTCTATCTGCATAGTTGAGATAAAGACAGATGCTCCTTCAGTGGGGTCATCATGACTGTTAAGTGCATACACGTATGTCCTTAGTTGCTCATTCGTGTCTGACTCTTTATGAGTATACCCTGCCAGACTCCTCTGTCTGGAATTTTCCAGGCAAGAATACTGGAATTGGCTTGCCATTTCCTACTGTACACACATACGTACACTATTGCTATTAATCCAGAAGATCCAGCAGCCAGCCCAAGTGGCATGCTTTAGTGTTCATAAGGTGGAATTAAACCACTCACCATCAATATATCTGAAACCCAGCCACGATGGGCTACATTCGGACGCTTCACTGGGTCCCTGATCCAACCTCTAACAATTGGGCCCTCACAACCCTAAGGATGGGCATGCAGCAAGCTGTGTGCTTGGTAATGTCTGTGAGGAAAGTGGTTTAACATGTTAATAGGAGAGGGGGGAACTGTTTGGTAGAACGTCTCTTAATACATATTTTAAAAAATTTTTGTCCTTCTACTTTTTTTCTTTTTACTGCACATTGGAATCCAATACATTCTCTGGTAGGGTAAGATCAGGTGGAGAACATGGCATCCACTTTAATTCAAGCTCACTGGATGCAGAGGGATCCACAGATGACCCAGCAGTTAGGTGATTTTCCATAGATATTATTTCATGCCTGAGTTCTAGTAAATACTGGGAAGCTATGAGTTCTAGTTCTGTTCTCCAAACGGTGCCTGAAACTCAGTGATCTGAGCTCCCAGGTGAGGGTCAGGGGGACCATCAGCTCACCTACTTGACCTGATTCTTCCAGAGAATTGTGAGATCTGATCCATTCTCCCTGCAGCCCCAGGGAGAAGAACCCAGTGCTCCTTAGACAGCAGTTCTAAATCTTCAGAGCCAGGGGAGTTCCAGCATAGCAGGAACTCAGAGGAAGTTTCATGGCTGGAGGAAGGCAAGGAGGGGAAAGAGGAGAAGTCAGGAGCCAAGTTACCTCGGTCGATACCAATCACTTGGGTTATAAAATAACCTCAATAAACATGCATTTACTTTATGCCATGTTCCCTGCAGGTGAAACTTGCAGAACAAACAGCTTGCCACATGTGTTCCAGGAAACTGAATGAATGTTCTCACTATATAGCCGGAAGTCGATTAAATATTTGGAGATGGGAGAAATGATTTGGATCATAGGAGAAAGAGCTGCTTCAGACTGTCGTCAAGCATTTATCAAAAGCTCAGTTATAAGAACGTTGTGAAATGAACTGAGCTCTTCTAGAAACTGAGCATAATTTTCTCTAGGGTTTACTATGCCCAAATGAGATATTGACGTTGGATTTAAAGCCTGCTTTCAGAGAGTAGTCTCTTCATTTATCACCGAGGTCACGTCAAACCCACAGTTTAAGCATCCTGCCGGGAAACAGATGGGGCGGTAATTTATCAGGGAGTGAAGCTTGTTTGCTGCACCTTGATTTCATAAAAAGCAAACCATTTCTCCCGAGGCCAATCTGTTCTCCTTGCCAGGACAGTTGTAATTTTTACTGCACAGGATCCTGCCTGTTGATTTAACATTCTCTGCTTCCCATCAAGGAGGAAGATGTTTGCCAACTGAGTGCATAAACCTCCACGTCATGACTTCCCCCTAAGTCATGAGATGAGAGATCATAACAAGCTCTGATGGAAAAGTGTATCTGTTCTTAAGTAATGACTCTGCATTTTCACCAAACTTAGCTGTCTTCTTTGTCTAATCTTTTTAATAGTTTGGTTTTGCTCCCGGATTTTAAGTTGTGGATTTATGGCAACAGTAGTATTTCATCGTCTTTCTAGAATGATACAGTTCACCCAAGGAAAGAAAGAAATCTCTCTCTCTGGACCAGAAGTTTAGGTCCATTTATATATATATATATTTTTATATATATATATATATATATATATATATATATATATATATATATAGTTTTTAAAAAATATGTGTTCACTTATTTATGCACGTGGCTGCATCCAGTCTTAGTTGTGGCACGTGGCATCTTTGTTGCTTCACGTGAGGTGTTTCACTGCACTAGTTAAGTTCACGGCTTCAAGCACAGGTTTAGTTGCTCCGCAGCATGTGGGATCTTAGTTCCCTGTCCAGGGCTGACACACACGTCCCCTGCAATGCAACCAGATTCTTAACCACTGGACCACCAGGGACGTCCCAGTATATTATTTAGTGCTGTGGTCTTGTTGTTTTTAGTCCCTCAATTGCATCCAAATCTCTTGCAGCCCCATGGACAATAGCCCACCAGGCTCCTCTGTCCATGGGTTTCTCCAGGCAAGAATGCTGGAGTGGGTTGCCATTCTCTTCTCTGGGGATCTTCCCAATGCAGGGATCGAACCCACGCCTCCTGCTTTGCAGGTGGATTCTTCACTGCTTACCCACCAGGCCTTAGCTTGGAGCAATTTCATTATCCAGGGGACCCGTGGCAGTGTCTGGAGACACGTATCTGTCACAATGGAAGGAGGGTGTGATTGGCATCTGGGGGCAGAGGCCTGGAGCATGCAGGACGGCCCCCAGCAAAGGCGGATCCCACCCGTCTCCACTGCGCCCACGTTGAGGTCTGCTTTCGAGCTCCCGCCCACGTGGGTCCCTGGATCACCCTCTTGTTCTGTCCCTCTTTCCCCATGGCTGTTACCTTGGTTTTCTTCACCTGCCTGTCATCCTGAGTAGGCGGGCTCTGTCCGTGCTCCTTCTCTCCCATCCCCGCTGAGTCCCTCAGTCTGGTTTTTATATTTACTCTCTCTGGAGAATGTCCCCCTGACGGTCACCAGGCGCTTCCTCTTTGAGCATCCCTGAGAGCTTGCTCCATCTGATTGAGCTCCCCTAGGGCCTGTGGGACGAACACTCCTCCCAGAAGTTACAGCGTGAGAGCTGCAACAGCCCTGTTCTCTTTAATAGGGAAGAACCTTTGTATTCTGTTATAAATTCATCACTGCAGGGATGCTGCCTGTGAGCTTAGGTTATACCCAGTGGCCCAGCTCTGGGAGCCTTGCCTGTCGGGTAATGAGCATTAAGCTAGAGACCTCTGTTTAGCCCACAAGAAACCTCCCGCCGGGCCCACCTGTGAATGACAGCAGGGAGGAAGAAATGAGCATGCCACCCCCACCGCCAGAGGCTGATGCGACCAGGAAGTGTTTGACTTTATGCTCTCCCCGCCTTTTAGTATACAAGGAGCCTGAATTCTGACTCAGGCAAGATGTTTCTTCGGAGCACAAGCCCACTATCTTCTCGATTTCTGGCTTTCCAAATAAAGTCATTATTCCTGCCCCAACAGCTTGTCTCCCCATTGCTGGAGTGGGTTGCCATTCTCTTCTCTGGGGATCTTCCCAATGCAGGGATCGAACCCACGCCTCCTGCTTTGCAGGTGGATTCTTCACTGCTTACCCACCAGGCCTTAGCTTGGAGCAATTTCATTATCCAGGGGACCCGTGGCAGTGTCTGGAGACACGTATCTGTCACAATGGAAGGAGGGTGTGATTGGCATCTGGGGGCAGAGGCCTGGAGCATGCAGGACGGCCCCCAGCAAAGGCGGATCCCACCCGTCTCCACTGCGCCCACGTTGAGGTCTGCTTTCGAGCTCCCGCCCACGTGGGTCCCTGGATCACCCTCTTGTTCTGTCCCTCTTTCCCCATGGCTGTTACCTTGGTTTTCTTCACCTGCCTGTCATCCTGAGTAGGCGGGCTCTGTCCGTGCTCCTTCTCTCCCATCCCCGCTGAGTCCCTCAGTCTGGTTTTTATATTTACTCTCTCTGGAGAATGTCCCCCTGACGGTCACCAGGCGCTTCCTCTTTGAGCGTCCCTGAGAGCTTGCTCCATCTGATTGAGCTCCCCTAGGGCCTGTGGGACGAACACTCCTCCCAGAAGTTACAGCGTGAGAGCTGCAACAGCCCTGTTCTCTTTAATAGGGAAGAACCTTTGTATTCTGTTATAAATTCATCACTGCAGGGATGCTGCCTGTGAGCTTAGGTTATACCCAGTGGCCCAGCTCTGGGAGCCTTGCCTGTCGGGTAATGAGCATTAAGCTAGAGACCTCTGTTTAGCCCACAAGAAACCTCCCGCCGGGCCCACCTGTGAATGACAGCAGGGAGGAAGAAATGAGCATGCCACCCCCACCGCCAGAGGCTGATGCGACCAGGAAGTGTTTGACTTTATGCTCTCCCCGCCTTTTAGTATACAAGGAGCCTGAATTCTGACTCAGGCAAGATGTTTCTTTCGGAGCACAAGCCCACTATCTTCTCGATTTCTGGCTTTCCAAATAAAGTCATTATTCCTGCCCCAACAGCTTGTCTCCCCATTGCTGGCCTGTCGTGGGGCCACTCCTTTGCTCTCTGCCCCCAACTGAGGGCCTCGCCCCTCTGACATTCTGTTTCCCCTTCTACCCCTGGAGTCCTCACCCACTGCAGGGACACCCGACACGTGGTCAGCCTTGACCTTCCGCCACAGCCGAGGACTCTCTCTGCTCCTCCCAGCCGCCCCCACGCCGCCCACCCCCGTCTCTGGCCACCAGTCCACCTGCAGACCTTTAGCAGGTGCTCCTCCTGTTGCAGGGACGCGGGTGTGGCATGTGTGTCTACAGATTGATAGCAATAATCTCTGCCCTCGAGGCGCTCAGAGACCAGTCTGGGAGACGAAGGAAGGGCAGCCGGGGCGTCTGTACCACGAGCCTGAGGCCGTGTGGGGACTGCGCCTCAGCCTGGCCTTCCGAAGCCACTGTCCTGGTGCACCTGCCCACTCCAAGAACAATTACTTAAAAATAAACAAATAATAATAGACATGCTAAAAGTTGGGGACTCTTCAGGACATGTAAGTTAATACGTTTTTATAGACTGTATGGATATAGTAATAAAGTATCTATTTTTTAAAATATAACCAAAAGTAGGGGGCTTCCCAGGTGGTGCTAGCGGTAAGGAACACACCTCCCAATGCAGAAGATGCAAGACACACGGGTTTGATCCCTGGGCCAGAAAGATCCCCTGGAGAAGGGAATGGCACCCCAGTGTTCTTGCCTGGAGAACACCATGGACAGAGGAGCCTGGCAGGCACAGTTCATGGGGTCGCACACTCAATCAAAAAGAGAAATTTCGAAAGGGTGAACTTCAAAAGTAAATACATGTATAATAAGGGTTATAAATTAGTGGAAGGTGTAAACTAGGAACAGGAGTAATAAATACAAATTAATAGTAAATAGAAAGTTTCACTTATCTGCATTGGAAACCCTGGGCTTTTCCCTCTGCTCAGCTCCATATGGCTGCTAACTCTTCATGGAAGGATGCTAAAACACCCAGGGACCAATAAAAGCAAGAGTTGTTACCCCCTGTATACGTCGCCTCGGGCCGCCATAACAAAGTGACACAGACCAGGTGGCTAAGACAACACAGTTACTTTCTCCCAGTCCTGGAGGCCAGCCGTCTGAGATCAAGTTGCCAATGAGGCTGGTTTCTCCTGTGCCCCTCCCCCAGGCCTGTAGATGCCACCTTCTCCCGTGTCACATGGGAAAAGGACACACGAGGACACCTGTCATACTAGATTCATCATACTAATGACCTAATCTAATCTTGATTCCTTCTTGAAAGACCCTGTCTCACAGTCACATCCTGAGGTCCTGGGGGTTAGGACGTCCACAGGTGAAGGTCGGGGCATAGTTCAGTCACAGGCCCCTCTCCCCCAAGGAGGCCAGAGGAAGGAGTGGTGCTGCCAGAACCGGGGCGAGTGGAGGGGGGAGTGGAGCAGGAAAGGGGTTGGGTGGGGAGGAGTTACTCCCCCACCTCTCTCTCTCTCTGCCCGGTTCTCTCATTGGTTCATCCAGCCGGCAACCAGAGGACCAGCGGTGGCATCCCCTCCACCCCAACCCCAGGCCAGAGCCCAGCAGAGGAGGACAGAGACCCGGTGTGAGAGGCAGCAGAGGGCAGAGAGCCAGCCCTCCCCAGGCTGTCTCGTGTTGACCATTTCTGGATGAATTCCACATGGGTCTCTGTGCACAGGCAATGTCTCCGTGTTCCACCTCACCCGGGGCCACAGAGATGAATCCGGACACGGGCTTCCTGGAGATGAGCCTGGATCCTCACACTGTCAGGGTGCCTGCACCCTCTGAGGAAGGGGGCCTGGCCGCCCCCAGCGAGGCCTCAGCCCTGCTGGCCCCGTCTGTTCTCTTCCAGGAGCCCGAGCGGCAGTACATGCACATCGGCACCATGGTGGAGTTCGCGTTCGCCCTGGTGGGGAAGCTGGACGCCATCAACAAGCACTCCTTCAACGACTTCAAGTTACGAGTAGGTACGTTGTACTGATCTGGGTGGGTTGTGGGGGAAGGCCTGGCTTTAGGAGTAAACGTCAAGGGTCCCCACAATGCTGGAGCACGCCAGGACATCTGCCTGGTTGGATGGCAGGACCGGACGGCAGAGGGGTGCTCAGGAGGCTGTGAGCCCCCGAGGCTCTGCTGTGCAATTTAGGCCGGGAAGCACCCACTGTGGCTGCACCCAGGCTATAAAACACTTGGCTTCAGAAGTGGACAGGGAGTTAGGCTTCCGTCCCTGCAGCCAGGGTCCTGTCTGCAGGCCACTGCAGGGGTCGCCTTCTGCCTCCCAAGGACCCGATGCAGGAGGCTGACCTTAAACTCTTCCATCGTTTTGTGCTGCTGGACCCACTACAGGCTCTAGGTGCATCCAGACTTAGAGATGTAAAAATATTTTTAAAAATGCATCTCAGGGGCTTCCCCTGGTGGTCCAGTGGGTAAGGACACCGCCTTGCAGTGCAAGGGGCGCCGGTTCGATCCCTGGCCTGGGAAGATCCCATGTGCCGCGGAGCGGCTGGACCGATGTGTCCAATTACCGAGCTGGAGCTCTGGAGCGCATGCGCCCAGAGCTGGTGCTCTGAGACAACAGAGGCCACCGCGATGGGAGGCCCACAGGAGCCAAGGAACAAAGACGGATGAACATAGAGAAATGAAAGACCAACAGAAGTGGCCCGCCCGCTCCCCTCCCTCCCCAACCCAACCCCCGCCCCAAAATAAAATAAATAAATAAATCTTTAAAAAAAACAAAAACAAAATGCATCTCGGGGGAGGGCTTCCCTGGTGGTCCAGTCGTTAAGAATCCACACTACCACTGCAGGGGGCACGGGTTTAATCCCTGGTCAGGGGTGAAGATCCCACATGTCTCGCAATGTGGTTAAATATATATATATGTATATATATGCTTCTAGGAGGCGTCAAAACAGTCCCACTCCTGGAGTCACAGTGTACAAGAACACCAGCCACGTCCTAAATTCTAACAGAGCTGGAGCTCTTCAGACTGAGCGTTCAAATCCCAGAGAAAAAGAAAGCTTTCCCCCTCTGCCCCAAAATTTGAATCAGTTCTTCCTTTGCTTTCAGTTGATTCTTGAGCATGTTTCATGCTTCTTTGCTGTTTACAAATGTCTATGCCCCCCAAAAGTGTGCTTTGGCCCCTCAAGTGTGCACACACTGCCTTGCGATGTTCACAGGGTCATTGGAGCTATTCGTGATTTGTAAGAGTTTCTTTGACTATAATCTGCTGTTCTTGGCAGTGTCTTTTACTCCTTCTGAAAGCAAGCTCACAGAAGAGTAGAGCTTTTGACAAATCCCATCTGAATGGTTTTTCACCTCTCTTGCCAGCAGACATCAACTTTTAAAAGATTCCAATACTGGGAAGTGTTTTCTTCCTCTGCTGTGCATATGTTCTGAATTTTATAATCAAGAAATGTCTCCTGAGCAGATAGGATTCCCTCCACGGCTTGTTTGGGCCAAACCAGGAGATTGACTACCATTGATGGAACCGGGAGATTGATTCACACGGCCGTGTGTAAAGTCGATCGCTCGTGCGGAGCTGCTGCAGAGCTCCAGAGGCTCAGCTCCGCGCTGGGTGATGACCTGGAGGGTGGGACGGGGGAGAGGGAGGGGATATGTGTCCGCTTACAGCTGATTCACTTTGCTATTCAGCAGAAACCAACACAACAGTGTAAAGCAACTATACCCAGTTTTAAAAAGTGATTAACTAGAAAAGTACTTAGTCACTAATAATCATCGAATGATTATCTCTTGATTTTATGGCCACATAGAAAACAGTGATAATGTTTAGTTTTATAAAGTGTACCAATTTTGCACTGTTGTGGAATAATGGCAAATAAACATTCATCTGAGCATGAATCAAGTGGAAGAGGAAAAAAACAAACACTTTCATGATTTTGAGATGATGACGTTTGAGGAATGATTTTGCTTTGCTTTAGCATTCCATGAGTGGAGCTACTGTCTTCTTGATAAGGATGGTTCGAGAAAACGTCTTGTAAAACCTTTCTGCTTGAGGCAGCTGCTCACACTGCCAGGCTCACGGTTTGAGTCACGCTAACCTGGCTCTGGCGTGTCGCAGGTATCAACCACGGCCCTGTGATCGCCGGCGTGATTGGAGCTCAGAAGCCGCAGTACGACATCTGGGGCAACACCGTCAACGTGGCCAGCAGGATGGACAGTACCGGAGTCCTGGACAAAATCCAGGTAGGTCAGGCTGCCCTGTGGTTACCGCCATGCCTGCCCTGGGGAACCACACATAGGCAAATGATAAGGACAATATACTAAAACAAAAGAAAGCAAGCTCTGTCATTTGCCTAAACCTTTTATTTATCGGGGAAATATTAACTTTTTCTGCCTTAACTGCAGACAGTAAACTTTTAAAAGATTCCAATACTGGGAAGTGTTTTCTTCCTCTGCTGTGCATATGTTCTGAATTTTATAATCAAGAAATGTCTCCTGAGCAGATAGGATTCCCTCCACGGCTTGTTTGGGCCAAACCAGGAGATTGACTACCATTGATGGAACCGGGAGATTGATTCACACGGCCGTGTGTAAAGTCGATCGCTCGTGCGGAGCTGCTGCAGAGCTCCAGAGGCTCAGCTCCGCGCTGGGTGATGACCTGGAGGGTGGGACGGGGGAGAGGGAGGGGATATGTGTCCGCTTACAGCTGATTCACTTTGCTATTCAGCAGAAACCAACACAACAGTGTAAAGCAACTATACCCAGTTTTAAAAAGTGATTAACTAGAAAAGTACTTAGTCACTAATAATCATCGAATGATTATCTCTTGATTTTATGGCCACATAGAAAAACAGTGATAATGTTTAGTTTTATAAAGTGTACCAATTTTGCACTGTTGTGGAATAATGGCAAATAAACATTCATCTGAGCATGAATCAAGTGGAAGAGGAAAAAAACAAACACTTTCATGATTTTGAGATGATGACGTTTGAGGAATGATTTTGCTTTGCTTTAGCATTCCATGAGTGGAGCTACTGTCTTCTTGATAAGGATGGTTCGAGAAAACGTCTTGTAAAACCTTTCTGCTTGAGGCAGCTGCTCACACTGCCAGGCTCACGGTTTGAGTCACGCTAACCTGGCTCTGGCGTGTCGCAGGTATCAACCACGGCCCTGTGATCGCCGGCGTGATTGGAGCTCAGAAGCCGCAGTACGACATCTGGGGCAACACCGTCAACGTGGCCAGCAGGATGGACAGTACCGGAGTCCTGGACAAAATCCAGGTAGGTCAGGCTGCCCTGTGGTTACCGCCATGCCTGCCCTGGGGAACCACACATAGGCAAATGATAAGGACAATATACTAAAACAAAAGAAAGCAAGCTCTGTCATTTGCCTAAACCTTTTATTTATCGGGGAAATATTAACTTTTTCTGCCTTAACTGCAGACAGTAAACTTGTGTAAGAGTGTAAAGGGTATTACTACATTTGTAAAAGCAGATGGTCAGGACAACCAACATGGGAGGGTGGCCACCTGAGTGGAGGGCAGCAGGGATGCCCCTCTCCTCCGTGTGACTTAAACCGGAGGTGACTTGCTGCCTTCCTCTCCCTGGGGGAGCGGGCTGATTGGGAAGATGGGGGAGGGGCCAGCCACCGTGAGGGAGCGGTGAACAGGAGTCATGTGAAATGACAGTGCTAGACCAGAATAGCATGGGAATTTGGGTGTCTGGAAATGACTGGAAAGTTCTGGAATCCACCAAAGGGAAAGAACGTGAAGACCTGACAAGTTCGCAGCAGTGGTGACTGCAGGCCCCCGTGTGGGCCACGGTGCCCGTCTAGAGGAAGAGACGCCCTCTCCAAACAAAAAGGGTGTGTGTGTGTGTGTGTGTGTTCACACCTGAGTGTCTATGCTGATCTTTCTTTGTTTTCCTCGCCCTCCGAAAGCAATGGTTCCGCATTTCTCCCCAGCTTTGCTACAACAGGACTTTGGAAGATACGTTCCTGCCAAATGCAAGTCAGTATGAAAATCACTGGGCACAAATAATAGGCTTCGTCAGCTTCACGTCCTTGCCAGAGAGCTCCAGGAGTCCCCATTCTGCATCTCGGCCTGGCTGGTGTCTCCAATGAGCCCTGCCCTCGAGCACACGCCAGACGCCTGCTTGCTTGGTTGGCTTCAGTCATGTCCGACTCTTAGTGACCCCATGGACTGCAGCCCACCAGGCTCCTCCGTCCATGGGGTTGTCCAGGCAAGAATCCTGGAGTAGGTTTTTAAATTGGGCCGGGGTCGAACCCACTCATTCCTGTAGACCTCCATGGAAAGCCCACGCTAGAGTCCCGGGTTACGACATCTGGGGCAACACCGTCAATCCGGAGGTCCTGGACAAAATCCAGGTAGGTCAGGCTGCCCTGTGGTTACCGCCATGCCTGCCCTGGGGAACCACACATAGGCAAATGATAAGGACAATATACTAAAACAAAAGAAAGCAAGCTCTGTCATTTGCCTAAACCTTTTATTTATCGGGGAAATATTAACTTTTTCTGCCTTAACTGCAGACAGTAAACTTGTGTAAGAGTGTAAAGGGTATTACTACATTTGTAAAAGCAGATGGTCAGGACAACCAACATGGGAGGGTGGCCACCTGAGTGGAGGGCAGCAGGGATGCCCCTCTCCTCCGTGTGACTTAAACCGGAGGTGACTTGCTGCCTTCCTCTCCCTGGGGGAGCGGGCTGATTGGGAAGATGGGGGAGGGGCCAGCCACCGTGAGGGAGCGGTGAACAGGAGTCATGTGAAATGACAGTGCTAGACCAGAATAGCATGGGAATTTGGGTGTCTGGAAATGACTGGAAAGTTCTGGAATCCACCAAAGGGAAAGAACGTGAAGACCTGACAAGTTCGCAGCAGTGGTGACTGCAGGCCCCCGTGTGGGCCACGGTGCCCGTCTAGAGGAAGAGACGCCCTCTCCAAACAAAAAGGGTGTGTGTGTGTGTGTGTGTGTTCACACCTGAGTGTCTATGCTGATCTTTCTTTGTTTTCCTCGCCCTCCGAAAGCAATGGTTCCGCATTTCTCCCCAGCTTTGCTACAACAGGACTTTGGAAGATACGTTCCTGCCAAATGCAAGTCAGTATGAAAATCACTGGGCACAAATAATAGGCTTCGTCAGCTTCACGTCCTTGCCAGAGAGCTCCAGGAGTCCCCATTCTGCATCTCGGCCTGGCTGGTGTCTCCAATGAGCCCTGCCCTCGAGCACACGCCAGACGCCTGCTTGCTTGGTTGGCTTCAGTCGTGCCTGACTCTTTGTGACCCCATGGACTGCAGCCCACCAGGCTCCTCTGTCCATGGCGTTCTCCAGGCAAGAATCCTGGAGTAGGTTGCCATTTCCTTCTCCAGAGAATCTCTGGGACCCGGGGGTCGAACCCATGTCTCTTGAGTTTCCTGCACTGGCAGGCAGCTTCTTAAACTTGCCACCTGGAAAGCCCACGCTAGAGTCCCGGGTTACTTCTGCAGGAAGCCATCAGCTCCAGGCTCATCTAGGAGGTGCCTGTCATGAGGCCTCTGCTCAACTCATGTGTCTTCCATGGCGCACTGGCTGTGCTCCCAGGATCCTCCGCACACTAACCTCTCAGCAGAAATAGGGCTCCTCTGACAAGGGCTTTCTGTACATCCCCTGCCGCTTCCTGCCCCAGGGATGCTCCAGCGATCCCAGACGGGAGAGAGGCAGGCTCCTACTAGAAACACCTTTGCCCACCTATGGGCCAAACTAGACCCCCCACGGCGCGCACACACACACACACACACACACACACACCAGGAACATTCAGAAGATGGAAGGTCACTTTAAACCCTTCACAACTCTCCAAGCAGTTTCCAAGCCCTTAGGATAACCATCGAAGGCAGTCTGGCAGAGGCTGGTTGGGGGAGTGCTCCCTCCTAGGGACCGTTCGTCCTCTTCCTGCAGGTCCGTGTGGAAAGCGACTTTCCTCTCATGTGTGTCTGTAAGAGGAGGCTGTGCTGGGCTCAGTCGCTCAGTCGTGTCTGACTCTACGACCCCATGGACTGTAGCCCACCAGGCTCCCCTGTCCATGGGAGTCTCCTGGCAAGAATACAGAGTAGGTTGCCATGTTCTCCTCCAGGGCACCTTCGGGACCCAGGGATGGAACTTGCGTCTCTTATGACCCTTGTACTGGCAGGCAGGTTCTTGACCACTAGCGCTGCCGGGGAAGCCCCTCTCAGAGGATACTGGGCCTCATAAAACTCCCTGTGGCTCAGTGCAGCTCAGCCACCTGGACCGTCTCCATTCGCTCTGAGCCCGGGGAGGGAACAAGACAGGTCCCTGGCCCTCTGGAGCAAGGGGTGTCCCCAGGCCTGTGTGACACTCAGCTCAGTGGCTGGAGGGTCTGCATCGGGGCAGATTTTCTTCTCTTGAGGGTGCAGCTCACTCAGCTCCTAGCTTCTCGTTTCCATTTTTGTGAAAAAAAGCAGCAATGAGATGCCAAGAAAAAAAAATGCTGAGAAGATGAAAAGCTTCCCCTGGGCCCACGGAACAGATTCTTTTTATTAAAGAGAATATGCTTTCTCTGCCTGACATACAGCATAGAAAGTACCCTTGTCACCTAGCCAGGCTTCGCTGGACATGGAGGAATAATACATGTGTGCATGCTACGTCGTGTCCAACTCTGTGAGCCAAAGGACTGCGGCCCGCCAGGCTCCTCTGTCCATGGGATTCTCCAGGAAAGCATACTGGAGGGGGGTGCCATTTCCTCCTCCAAGGGATCTTCCTGACCCAGGGATCAAACCTGCGTCACCTGCCTTGGCAAGTTGATTCTTTACCACTGAGCCAACTGGGAAGCCCCAAATGTCTGTAGCATTCTCTAATTTTGACTGCCATAAGAACACTGATCAGGAGAGCACACCTCTCATCTGAGTTTCTTGCCTACCATCATATTTTTTTTCAGTCCTTATATAATAGTCCCGAGCTGCATCTGTCCTCCCCAGGACTTGGGCACAGCCAGGGGAAAGAAGGACTTGGGTGTCCGACCTCTGTGTCCCCCTCTTCCTTCCTGATTTGCTCAGGAAGACCCCCCCTTGGACCCCTTTGCAAGCGGCCAGCCCCCGGGTCACATGGCAGAAGACAGATGTCATTAACCTTTGCCTGCAGCCGGTCCCTGAGCATCTTCCCATCATGCACCTCAGCCTTCCTTCCGGCTGCTCCGGAGGCGGTCCTGGGCTCTGGAGGCCCCGCCCTCTGCTGGGCTTTTGTTCTGTTCTTTACTTGGCTGTGCTGCCTTTCAGTCATGGCACTTAGGATCTTGGATCTCTTTAGTCCTGCTGTGTGAACTCTTGTTGCAGCATGGGGGATCTAATTCCCTGACCAGGGATCGAACCGAGCCCCCGTGCCGGGACCACAGAATCTGAGCCACTGGGCCACCAGGGACGTCCCCTTCTCTGGCTTTGATGACAGCCTCTGTAGCACCCCCGGCCTCTCTCAGCCTCTCCTGCCATCTGAGCCACTGGCCCCTTTTCTTCTCTTGAGGGTGCAGCTCACTCAGCTCCTAGCTTCTCGTTTCCATTTTGTGAAAAAGCAGCAATGAGATGCCAAGAAAAAAAAATGCTGAAAAGATGAAAAGCTTCCCCTGGGCCCACGGAACAGATTCTTGTTATTAAAGAGAATATGCTTTCTCTGCCTGACATACAGCATAGAAAGTACCCTTGTCACCTAGCCAGGCTTCGCTGGACATGGAGGAATAATACATGTGTGCATGCTACGTCGTGTCCAACTCTGTGAGCCAAAGGACTGCGGCCCGCCAGGCTCCTCTGTCCATGGGATTCTCCAGGAAAGCATACTGGAGGGGGGTGCCATTTCCTCCTCCAAGGGATCTTCCTGACCCAGGGATCAAACCTGCGTCACCTGCCTTGGCAAGTTGATTCTTTACCACTGAGCCAACTGGGAAGCCCCAAATGTCTGTAGCATTCTCTAATTTTGACTGCCATAAGAACACTGATCAGGAGAGCACACCTCTCATCTGAGTTTCTTGCCTACCATCATATTTTTTTTCAGTCCTTATATAATAGTCCCGAGCTGCATCTGTCCTCCCCAGGACTTGGGCACAGCCAGGGGAAAGAAGGACTTGGGTGTCCGACCTCTGTGTCCCCCTCTTCCTTCCTGATTTGCTCAGGAAGACCCCCCCTTGGACCCCTTTGCAAGCGGCCAGCCCCTGGGTCACATGGCAGAAGACAGATGTCATTAACCTTTGCCTGCAGCCGGTCCCTGAGCATCTTCCCATCATGCACCTCAGCCTTCCTTCCGGCTGCTCCGGAGGCGGTCCTGGGCTCTGGAGGCCCCGCCCTCTGCTGGGCTTTTGTTCTGTTCTTTACTTGGCTGTGCTGCCTTTCAGTCATGGCACTTAGGATCTTGGATCTCTTTAGTCCTGCTGTGTGAACTCTTGTTGCAGCATGGGGGATCTAATTCCCTGACCAGGGATCGAACCGAGCCCCCGTGCCGGGACCACAGAATCTGAGCCACTGGGCCACCAGGGACGTCCCCTTCTCTGGCTTTGATGACAGCCTCTGTAGACAGCTGCGTCCTGCAGGCCTCTCTCAGCCTCTCCCGTTGCCATGGCCACGGCCACCACACAGCCCCCCACAGCATCCCCACCGGGATCAAAATTGCTTCGGGTGTAGCCTGCCCAGAAGTGTGCCTCCCATGTGCCCGAGGAGGCAAATGGAGCTATGTTTAGTGACCTGGATGAACCTAGAGTTTATCATACAGGGTGAAATGAGTCAGAAAGAGAAAACCAAATATCCTATATCAACACCTGTATATGGAATCTGGAAAAATGGTACTGATGAGCCTATTTGCAGGGCAAGACTAGAGGCACAGACCTAGAGGACAGACGTGTAGGCATGGTGGGAGAAAAGGGGGGATGACCGGGGAGCATAGCACTGACATATGCACATGGCCATGTATAAAATAAAATAAACAGCTAATGGGAAGGTGCTGCACAGCACAGGGAGCTCTGTAGTGACCTGGAAGGATGGGAGGGAAGCTCAGGAGCGGGGATATATGTGTACGTATGGCTCATTCATGTTGTATAGCAGAAACTACCACAATACGTAGATGTGGTACGTGATGATGATGGTCCAATTAAAAATTATTTTAATCCATTTTTTTAAAAAGGGGGCTTCCCTGGTGGTCCAGTGGGTAAAGAGTCCACCTTGCAGTGCAGAGGACACCAGTTTGATCCCTGGTAGGGGAAGATCTCACGTGCCACGGAACGACTGGACCAGTGTGTCCAATTAGGAGCCAGTGCTCTGGAGCACATGCGCCCAGAGCTGGTGCTCTGAGACGAGAGAAGCCACTGCAACGGGAGGCCCACACAAGCCAAAGAATAAAGATTGATGAAAATAAATGGGTTAAAGAATCAATAAAAGAGGCCCAGAAAATTGTAAAAACAAAACATTGTTCTTAGAAAGCTTTTCTTCTCATGAACTGTTCTCTCTCCTACTGATGTCTCAAGAGAGAGTGGAAGGGGGCTCTTCATCCTCGTAGTTAAACGCCTTCTGAGAGGATCGTGTCCACATCCACACTAAGCACTGCCTCACCTGTCCTGTGCTTCCAGGTGACAGAGGAGACCAGCCTTGTCCTGCAGACCCTGGGCTACACCTGCACGTGTCGGGGAATCATCAACGTGAAAGGCAAGGGGGACCTGAAGACCTACTTTGTGAACACGGAGATGTCACGGTCCCTTTCTCAGAGCAACTTGACATCCTGAAGCGCTGCCTTCCTCGGGGCGAGCAGACTGCGTCTTCAGGAAGACAGCGACGCACTTTCTGACTGCCACTCGTGTCCCTCGTCTGTGGTGTGTGTCCTCCGGAGCCTCTGCAGCCTCCTTCCTGTGACCGGGGGCTGCCGTTCGGGTCTGACGTGTGCCAAGGTCACCCCGCCACTTCCACTGTGCTTACTCCTGGCAGAAGGACAAGGAACGGGTGTCCCAGCAGAAGCGCCTTCAGAAAAACTGGCAAAGGGAGAGGTGAAACAAACAAACCTTCTTAAGGCAATAAAACTGGAGGGGGGGGGGGTGTGTATTATCTTCCGATGCATGTTCTTTTCTGGAAAACATGGTAGCTCGCCAACGCATCTGCTAGTTTCCCCGTATTTGAGCGGGATATATGTGTACGTATGGCTCATTCATGTTGTATAGCAGAAACTACCACAATATGTATATGTGGTTCGTTTTGGTGATGTGCCAATTAAAAACTATTTTAATCCATTTTTTTATAAAGGGGGATCCCCTGTTGGTCCAGGGGGTAAAGAGTCCACCTTGCAGTGCAGAGGACACCAGTTTGATCCCTGGTAGGGGAAGATCTCACGTGCCACGGAACGACTGGACCAGTGTGTCCAATTAGGAGCCAGTGCTCTGGAGCACATGCGCCCAGAGCTGGTGCTCTGAGACGAGAGAAGCCACTGCAACGGGAGGCCCACACAAGCCAAAGAATAAAGATTGATGAAAATAAATGGGTTAAAGAATCAATAAAAGAGGCCCAGAAAATTGTAAAAACAAAACATTGTTCTTAGAAAGCTTTTCTTCTCATGAACTGTTCTCTCTCCTACTGATGTCTCAAGAGAGAGTGGAAGGGGGCTCTTCATCCTCGTAGTTAAACGCCTTCTGAGAGGATCGTGTCCACATCCACACTAAGCACTGCCTCACCTGTCCTGTGCTTCCAGGTGACAGAGGAGACCAGCCTTGTCCTGCAGACCCTGGGCTACACCTGCACGTGTCGGGGAATCATCAACGTGAAAGGCAAGGGGGACCTGAAGACCTACTTTGTGAACACGGAGATGTCACGGTCCCTTTCTCAGAGCAACTTGACATCCTGAAGCGCTGCCTTCCTCGGGGCGAGCAGACTGCGTCTTCAGGAAGACAGCGACGCACTTTCTGACTGCCACTCGTGTCCCTCGTCTGTGGTGTGTGTCCTCCGGAGCCTCTGCAGCCTCCTTCCTGTGACCGGGGGCTGCCGTTCGGGTCTGACGTGTGCCAAGGTCACCCCGCCACTTCCACTGTGCTTACTCCTGGCAGAAGGACAAGGAACGGGTGTCCCAGCAGAAGCGCCTTCAGAAAAACTGGCAAAGGGAGAGGTGAAACAAACAAACCTTCTTAAGGCAATAAAACTGGAGGGGGGGGGGGTGTGTATTATCTTCCGATGCATGTTCTTTTCTGGAAAACATGGTAGCTCGCCAACGCATCTGCTAGTCTGATACTCACACACACAGTATTTGTGAGGAACTAGATGCCGTCGCCCCACCTGGAATCCGATGTGTGCACCCACGCATCTCCCTGCCGGGCCTGTCCACGGGCCCTCTGGGACCCGGCCCACCACCCTGCTCCGTCGTGTCTCTGGCCAGCAGCCCTCGCCGTCCATCCCCAGAGTTAGTTCTCTCGCCCTAGGACTAGTTTTGTACCAGATGCCATCTGATGTTTTGATGCCATTGTCTTTTGTAAGGTTAACTCATTAAAAGTTTTATGTACTTTGGTTGATAAAATGTATCTTTCCCCCTCTTTCCAGAACTGGATTGGTTTTCCACTTCTTCTCCATGGACAGTTGCTTCAGAAGGGCTCTTCAGAAGCAGAGATTGAGCTATCCTTTTTTCCTTTCAGCATATTTACGTGACTGCATTGGGTCTTGGGAGCAGCCCATAGGATTGCTGTTGCATCATGATGGATCTTCTGTTGCAGAGCACAGACTCTTGAGCTGTGGCTCACAGGCTCAGTAGCTGCAGCTCGGGCTTAGTTTCCCTGAGGCATGTGGGATCCTAGTTCCCCCAACCAGGGATCGAACCCATGGCCCTTGCATTGCAAGGCAGGTGCCTAGCCGCTGAACCACAGGGAAGTCCCTGAGATTGTTCAGCGATCCTTGAGTAAATCAGATGGAGACAGAGTTTGTGGTGCTGATTGGTGATGATGTAATTCCCTGGAAAGTGTGTCACATGGTCTATTTTGGGCTCTATACGATATTTTCAGGAGACACGGGTTCGATCTCTGGGTTTCTGACTGCCACTCGTGTCCCTCGTCTGTGGTGTGTGTCCTCCGGAGCCTCTGCAGCCTCCTTCCTGTGACCGGGGGCTGCCGTTCGGGTCTGACGTGTGCCAAGGTCACCCCGCCACTTCCACTGTGCTTACTCCTGGCAGAAGGACAAGGAACGGGTGTCCCAGCAGAAGCGCCTTCAGAAAAACTGGCAAAGGGAGAGGTGAAACAAACAAACCTTCTTAAGGCAATAAAACTGGAGGGGGGGGGGGTGTGTATTATCTTCCGATGCATGTTCTTTTCTGGAAAACATGGTAGCTCGCCAACGCATCTGCTAGTCTGATACTCACACACACAGTATTTGTGAGGAACTAGATGCCGTCGCCCCACCTGGAATCCGATGTGTGCACCCACGCATCTCCCTGCCGGGCCTGTCCACGGGCCCTCTGGGACCCGGCCCACCACCCTGCTCCGTCGTGTCTCTGGCCAGCAGCCCTCGCCGTCCATCCCCAGAGTTAGTTCTCTCGCCCTAGGACTAGTTTTGTACCAGATGCCATCTGATGTTTTGATGCCATTGTCTTTTGTAAGGTTAACTCATTAAAAGTTTTATGTACTTTGGTTGATAAAATGTATCTTTCCCCCTCTTTCCAGAACTGGATTGGTTTTCCACTTCTTCTCCATGGACAGTTGCTTCAGAAGGGCTCTTCAGAAGCAGAGATTGAGCTATCCTTTTTTCCTTTCAGCATATTTACGTGACTGCATTGGGTCTTGGGAGCAGCCCATAGGATTGCTGTTGCATCATGATGGATCTTCTGTTGCAGAGCACAGACTCTTGAGCTGTGGCTCACAGGCTCAGTAGCTGCAGCTCGGGCTTAGTTTCCCTGAGGCATGTGGGATCCTAGTTCCCCCAACCAGGGATCGAACCCATGGCCCTTGCATTGCAAGGCAGGTGCCTAGCCGCTGAACCACAGGGAAGTCCCTGAGATTGTTCAGCGATCCTTGAGTAAATCAGATGGAGACAGAGTTTGTGGTGCTGATTGGTGATGATGTAATTCCCTGGAAAGTGTGTCACATGGTCTATTTTGGGCTCTATACGATATTTTCAGGAGACACGGGTTCGATCCCTGGGTCGAGAAGATCCCCTGGAGAAGGACACAGCTACCCACTCCAGTATCCTTACCTGAAAAGTTCCATGGACAGAGAAGCCTGGTGGGCTGCAGTCCATAGGGTCACAGAAGGGTCAGGCATGAATTAGCTATTAAACAACAACAACAACATAGAATATTTTCAGGGAAAAGTATTTTACTGGTAAATTCTCTGCTAGTATCAGCAGACATGCTGTCCACATGTTCTTGTTACTGTAACATTTCAGTAGAGCTACAAGACACAGAGTAGTTTGGAATTCTGCACATCAGCATCCCAGTTATTTGAACTAATGAGAGAAGCCCCCGAAACCTCCTCAGTTGCCTGCTATGTCCAAGAAGACTTAAGAAGGTGCAAAGCCGACATCTATGCATGTTTGAAGAGAGAAGACCTGGGAAATCGTGTTCGTATAAATCCGACTCTAAAGCTTTGGTATCTTTCTTTACATAATGAAACCATCCTTTGCCAAAGGGTAAGAAATATGGGGTTGGCCAAAACGCTTATTTGGATTTTTAGTAAGATATTACAAGACAATCCAAACAAATTTTTTATCAACCCAGGTCTTGCATAATCAAATGTTCAAAAGCAAAGCTGCAAAAACCAACCTGGTTGGGCAGACAGTAGCTCAGGACGAGCCGCTGTAAAAGGTACAGGACCCCGGTGGTCCATTAGGAAGCGGCTGGGAACTTGGACTGGAAGCAGGAGTCCTTGGTTTGATCCCTGACTCTGGTTTTTTACTAGGCGTGAGACTGTGAACACATATTTCAGTTTCTCTTAGGAGTATTTTCCTCATTGGCGGCTCATGGGCTCAAGTCTGATGAAGAGAGCTAATGACCACGAGAGAGACTGGCAGTGCCCAGGCCTCCCTCCTGCCAACACATCACAGGATCAACATAGCCGTCCTGCCAGGACCTTGGCTCACACTCAGTGAAAAGCACTTATTAAAATTAGTAGCGGGCCTTCGTCACCAGAGTGGGGATACAGTGTGACTTGTCCAATTGTCTGCCTCAGTCAGAAGTTTTTTGATCCTATAATTGCAACTCAGCATTGGCCTTAATACATCCAATTCTCTGAAAAGGTGAGTGAGAGAAGCAAATTAGCCTAAGGGCATTTGTCTTCACTGTAGCTGGTATCTGGGCTAGGATGCCCCGGGTTTCAGTGACTTCAGACTGCACCTGCGGGTTCTTCTTCCCTTAGAGACCACAGCACCCACCCTGGGATGTCTATGTCCCCTGCCCTTAAAAGAGGACGCCTGTGGTTGGGTGATTCACCAGCAGCTCTTTAAATGTTGCCCCCCAGCCCCTGCCCTGGGATGTGAAAGGAGTTTTTAAAGCAATTAGTCGCCTTCAGAGACCACCTGGCACAGGGGGTGCACGCACAGGTCTCTCACGTGAGACTCCAGACCCCAGCCTCAGCATGACTTGGGAGCCTGTTAGAAATGCAGGCTTCAGGCCTGATGCAGACCTGCCTGTCGGAACACATAGTGGGCGGCTGGGAAGCAGGCTTGCTGTGCCTCTGAGGACAAGTTCTCTACATGATTCTGATCCCCCATCAAGCCTGCGACCCTCTGTATTTTACAACAGAGGAGACAGGTGCAGAGAGGTCCAGGGGCTTGTCCCAAGTGTCCCAGGTGGTCAGTGAGCAGGACGAGCTACAGTGGAAGGCTGCCTCTTTCCTGAATCTGGAAGCGTGGCTCGGAGTCCAGGCCTCTAAGTTCAGGCAGCCACAGGCGTCCCATGCCGAGGAGGGGACCCACCATCCGAGTCCGTCAGCTCATCACGCCTGCGACGCTGACAACACGTAAGACTCTCCTCAAAGCCCTGCTTCATCTCCAGTCTGGTAAGAATCCTCCTCTCATGAAAAATGCCCTGAGTCCACTCACCTCAACACTGCAGTATTTTCAATACTTCTGTTTAGAAAAGGTTACCTTGTCCACGAATCTTCCATGTTCTTCTTTTTCCCAGTGCACAGGTACTTTCCTAAAGATGGCCACTCTGTGTTTTTGAAAAACACTGACTTGTCCACGGCCCGACCACCCTGAACGCGCCTGATCTCGTCTGAAAAACACTGACTCAGGGTGGAAACTTGATAGGTTGAAACAGGGTTTTTTTTAATATGTTTCTCTGATAAGTTGACTAAGGGGCATTCACTGATTGAGGTGTAAAAGTCAAGATGCTAATAGAAATACACTTAATTTTCCCTTGTTGGCTGACAAATGTGAGAGCTTTTGAACGTGAGAGCTTTTGCAGCCTTACCCAGTTCAAGGCCTGCATTTTAAAGAAAGTAGAAGGGTTTGGAAGGAGGATCTGACTTAAGGTAACTGAAAATAATCTAGTCTGATGTTAATTTATTGCACCTACTTTCAGATGAAGGCGTTTCTTAGCGATGTCTTGCCTTTCTTGATAATCGAGATGGAAGAAAGTGTAATTCATAAAAATTTCCATAAACCAAACTTTATATATTTTCTATGATGTTATTATAAGTGTGGTTAATGCACCCAAAGGTATTCCAAATTAACTGTTAGTTGTTTGCGAATAAAAAAAGATAGCTATAGTGAAAAAAATTTTTTTCATAGGAAAAAAAAGAAATACTTAAGAGCCACTCAAGCTTGGAATGGCCCAAAACACAGTGTCTTAAGTCCTCAGTCAGAACAATAAAGCCATCAGTGGAGAAATCAGCATGGAAATTAATTAATCACTTGCCCATTAATTGCTAAGCTGCGGGAAATTTAATCACAATAGTGAGGGGTGATTTCTTCCAAGAGATTTTTTCGTTAAAACCATAGTCAGTATCTTAACACTAGAATAATTTTCAAGTCGTCTCCAAAGTAAACATCCAACTTTGGTTAAAATCAGCAGCAGCTTCCTAAGAGAAAACTACAGATGAACCGTCACAGCCGCTGTGGGGCCTGTTAGGACCCCGCTCCAGTGGCTCACTGGTTCCCACGCAAACTCTTCAAGGTTTCTAACTCCCAGACGCCCACTTTAAACGTGGGGCTTCCCTGGTGGTCCACCGGTTAAGAGTCCGCCTTCCAATGCAGAGGGGACACAGAGTTGATCCCTGGTCAGGGGCCAACTCACAAGTCCCGGGGCCATTGCGGTGGGAGCACTCTGCAGGAAGAGAATCCCCGCGCTGTGCCCTGCTCGCTGGCCCTGAGGCCACTCATCCTCAAGGAGCCTCTGCCCTTAGTTATGCAAAATTCTGCCATTTGTGGTAAGACCTCTAGGGGGAAGTGGGGGGATGTTGTAGAATCTAGAGTCCAGTTGTGCCAAAATGCGGTGCTACTGTGTCTCCCGTTAGCTGTTCTCTGTACTCTGGGAGGGTGGCACTAAGAAACGCACTGTAGCACATTCCCAGGAGACTGGGAGGAGTGAAAAGCAAAGAACGTTTTCGCCTGCATTTTAAAGAAAGTAGAAGGGTTTGGAAGGAGGATCTGACTTAAGGTAACTGAAAATAATCTAGTCTGATGTTAATTTATTGCACCTACTTTCAGATGAAGGCGTTTCTTAGCGATGTCTTGCCTTTCTTGATAATCGAGATGGAAGAAAGTGTAATTCATAAAAATTTCCATAAACCAAACTTTATATATTTTCTATGATGTTATTATAAGTGTGGTTAATGCACCCAAAGGTATTCCAAATTAACTGTTAGTTGTTTGCGAATAAAAAAAGATAGCTATAGTGAAAAAAATTTTTTTCATAGGAAAAAAAAGAAATACTTAAGAGCCACTCAAGCTTGGAATGGCCCAAAACACAGTGTCTTAAGTCCTCAGTCAGAACAATAAAGCCATCAGTGGAGAAATCAGCATGGAAATTAATTAATCACTTGCCCATTAATTGCTAAGCTGCGGGAAATTTAATCACAATAGTGAGGGGTGATTTCTTCCAAGAGATTTTTTCGTTAAAACCATAGTCAGTATCTTAACACTAGAATAATTTTCAAGTCGTCTCCAAAGTAAACATCCAACTTTGGTTAAAATCAGCAGCAGCTTCCTAAGAGAAAACTACAGATGAACCGTCACAGCCGCTGTGGGGCCTGTTAGGACCCCGCTCCAGTGGCTCACTGGTTCCCACGCAAACTCTTCAAGGTTTCTAACTCCCAGACGCCCACTTTAAACGTGGGGCTTCCCTGGTGGTCCACCGGTTAAGAGTCCGCCTTCCAATGCAGAGGGGACACAGAGTTGATCCCTGGTCAGGGGCCAACTCACAAGTCCCGGGGCCATTGCGGTGGGAGCACTCTGCAGGAAGAGAATCCCCGCGCTGTGCCCTGCTCGCTGGCCCTGAGGCCACTCATCCTCAAGGAGCCTCTGCCCTTAGTTATGCAAAATTCTGCCATTTGTGGTAAGACCTCTAGGGGGAAGTGGGGGGATGTTGTAGAATCTAGAGTCCAGTTGTGCCAAAATGCGGTGCTACTGTGTCTCCCGTTAGCTGTTCTCTGTACTCTGGGAGGGTGGCACTAAGAAACGCACTGTAGCACATTCCCAGGAGACTGGGGAGGAGTGAGCAAAGAGCACCCGACCTCCGTCAAGGGGGAGCAACGTTTTCGTTTATTCAGAGGCCCACAGTGGCTCAGTGTCCAGCATCTTTTCATCTGAAACAGATTCCGGTGAAAACCGTCCTACTTGGGGCCCGTCCTAAGCATCGCGGGCCTGGGGCCAGGCTGGCCGCCCGGGAAGCACACAGGCAGGTGCCCTGAGGGGTCCTTCCTGCCGCGTCCAGGGCGCATCGGGGGCGCCCCCAGCCCGGGGGTCCACCGAGCGTCTCTGCGGTCGGCGCCGCCCCGCCCTCGCCCCCCGCACCCCCAGGCCGTGCCCCCTCTTTCCCCCGCGCGCCCTCTGGGCCACGGGAGGTGTCAGGCAGGAGAAATGTGCCCGAAGCCGGGCGCCTTGATGCTGGTGACGTCATTCTTGCGGTAGAAGTCGGCCTTCACGTGGCCCGCGCAGCGGTGGTCCCGGTTCAGAGGCTCCACTGGCTGGTGGATGCGCCTCCCGTAGACGGAAGACGACAGCACCCCGACCGGCCTCTCCTGCTCCTGCGGGGAGAGGGGACAGAGCTCTCTCCCCTGTCCCGCCCACCTCCTCACGCGCCTGAGTCCTGCCTCCACCCGGCTTTTGGGGCCCCTCCACGCTGACACGCGGTGGCCGGGAGTGGGGAGGGGGATGCTCTTCAACCAAGTCACATCCTGTCCCCTCTGCCCAGGGCCCACCCGTGTCCTCGAGACGTTCTAAGTCCAACATCTTGCACGGGCGCCAGGGGTCCCCTGCCTCCAGGGTCCTGTTCCTCTGCCCTCTCCTCTCTTCTCCCTGCGCTCCTCCCACCTGCTTTCTGTCCGCCTCATCCCTTCTCCCAGACACAGTCTCCCCCGTGCCCCTCAGCCTCTCTGCCCCTCATCTCCCAGGCGCCCATCCTGTCCCCAAGCCCCTCAACCCTTTCATTTTCCCATCCAATTAAAAGGCTGTATTTCTCTGAATACCACTTATCACTACCTGGAATTCAGTTCATCATTCATGGGGTTCTTGTTTTTCTGTCTCCTCTTGGGAATGTCAGCTTTATGAGGGCAGACGCTTCTGTTTCATTCCCCTTTTTACTCAATGGGACAAACGAAGTGCTCAAAGTTCCTGACTGGCCCTAAGTCATGCCAGGCATGTACTTGTGAGAGAAAAGCACCAACTTCACTACTAACTTGGAGAATTAACACAAACCCAAACAATAGACTCCCTGGAAGAGACCCTGATGCTGGGAAGGATTGAAAGAAGGAAGAGAAGGAGTGGAAGATGGGGAGTGACTCCATGGATGTGAGTTTGAAACGGGGATAAAGGTCTTCCTGGCGTCCAGGGCGCATCGGGGGCGCCCCCAGCCCGGGGGTCCACCGAGCGTCTCTGCGGTCGGCGCCGCCCCGCCCTCGCCCCCCGCACCCCCAGGCCGTGCCCCCTCTTTCCCCCGCGCGCCCTCTGGGCCACGGGAGGTGTCAGGCAGGAGAAATGTGCCCGAAGCCGGGCGCCTTGATGCTGGTGACGTCATTCTTGCGGTAGAAGTCGGCCTTCACGTGGCCCGCGCGGCGGTGGTCCCGGTTCAGAGGCTCCACTGGCTGGTGGATGCGCCTCCCGTAGACGGAAGACGACAGCACCCCGACCGGCCTCTCCTGCTCCTGCGGGGAGAGGGGACAGAGCTCTCTCCCCTGTCCCGCCCACCTCCTCACGCGCCTGAGTCCTGCCTCCACCCGGCTTTTGGGGCCCCTCCACGCTGACACGCGGTGGCCGGGAGTGGGGAGGGGGATGCTCTTCAACCAAGTCACATCCTGTCCCCTCTGCCCAGGGCCCACCCGTGTCCTCGAGACGTTCTAAGTCCAACATCTTGCACGGGCGCCAGGGGTCCCCTGCCTCCAGGGTCCTGTTCCTCTGCCCTCTCCTCTCTTCTCCCTGCGCTCCTCCCACCTGCTTTCTGTCCGCCTCATCCCTTCTCCCAGACACAGTCTCCCCCGTGCCCCTCAGCCTCTCTGCCCCTCATCTCCCAGGCGCCCATCCTGTCCCCAAGCCCCTCAACCCTTTCATTTTCCCATCCAATTAAAAGGCTGTATTTCTCTGAATACCACTTATCACTACCTGGAATTCAGTTCATCATTCATGGGGTTCTTGTTTTTCTGTCTCCTCTTGGGAATGTCAGCTTTATGAGGGCAGACGCTTCTGTTTCATTCCCTTCTTACTCAATGGGACAAACGAAGTGCTCAAAGTT
Source organism: Tragulus kanchil (assembly GCA_022376925.1). Classification (NCBI taxonomy): domain Eukaryota; kingdom Metazoa; phylum Chordata; class Mammalia; order Artiodactyla; family Tragulidae; genus Tragulus; species Tragulus kanchil. The sequence continues at coordinate 161,365,689 of JAIOJX010000004.1, read as the reverse complement.
CCTGACTGGCCCTAAGTCATGCCAGGCATGTACTTGTGAGAGAAAAGCACCAACTTCACTACTAACTTGGAGAATTAACACAAACCCAAACAATAGACTCCCTGGAAGAGACCCTGATGCTGGGAAGGATTGAAAGCAGGAAGAGAAGGGAGTGACAGAGGATGAGATGGCTGGCTGGCACCGCTGACTCCATGGATGTGAGTTTGAACAAGCTCTGGGAGGCCTGGCGGGCTGCAGTTCATGGGGTCGCAAAGAGTCAGACACAACTTAGCGACTGAACAACGACAAAACAGAAAACCTGTTGTGTCTGTGAGGGTGACAGCAGTTTAGTCGTCACTTCCTGGCTCAGGAAGACAGAGGAGAGTCACTCAAGCCAAAGGGACACAACAGTAAATAAACACACGCAGCGAATCTGTCCGCGCCCGCTGACGTCTTCCTGTTACCTCCTCATTCACATGCAGTCCGAAGCTTTTTGCATGTTCTCTGTCATCCCGGTGCAGCTTCTGATTATAACCTGGGTCCCTCTTAAAAACACAGTCATACAGGGAAATGATTCCAGTCTGGGAATAAAAAGAGAAAGAAAGCCATGGGTGTATTCAGGGGCAGAGCCGTGCAAGTTTCAGGGGGGTTGAAAGCCCAAACTCCCCCTGATGGAGCGTGGAGAAAACACATCGATATTTCCCATTGCGACTAGCATGTACAGGGAAGATGTCCTCACGGCAGCCTTCCTGGAGGAGGAAACGGCCGCCCACTCCAATATTCTTGCCTGGAGAATTCCACGGACCAAAGGAGCAGGGGGGCTACTGTCCACGGTGTCACAGACAGTCGGACACGGCTGAGCGACTAACACACACACACACCTCACTGGCAGTGACCAGAGCAAGGAGGCCAGGCCCCCGGCTCCTGAGAGGCCCCAACGTGGGGGCGTGGGGTGGGGCGAAGGGACACGTTTCCTCCATTTGTTGCAGATCCTTTCTTCCCATAGGAGTCCCTCACTTTCCTTGACTCCATCTCAGAGCTCATACCTTAAAACAATAATAACCCATTCAATATTTGTGCTTTCTCCTTCATTTCTACTTTCCTTGAATTTCTCAAATATTCTACAATAGGTTTGTACTTGTGAGAGAAAAGCACCAACTTCACTACTAACTTGGAGAATTAACACAACCCAAACAATAGACTCCTGGAAAAGACCCTGATGCTGGGAAGGATTGAAAGCAGGAAGAGAAGGGAGTGACAGAGGATGAGATGGCTGGCTGGCACCGCTGACTCCATGGATGTGAGTTTGAACAAGCTCTGGGAGGCCTGGCGGGCTGCAGTTCATGGGGTCGCAAAGAGTCAGACACAACTTAGCGACTGAACAACGACAAAACAGAAAACCTGTTGTGTCTGTGAGGGTGACAGCAGTTTAGTCGTCACTTCCTGGCTCAGGAAGACAGAGGAGAGTCACTCAAGCCAAAGGGACACAACAGTAAATAAACACACGCAGCGAATCTGTCCGCGCCCGCTGACGTCTTCCTGTTACCTCCTCATTCACATGCAGTCCAAGCTTTTTGCATGTTCTCTGTCATCCCGGTGCAGCTTCTGATTATAACCTGGGTCCCTCTTAAAAACACAGTCATACAGGGAAATGATTCCAGTCTGGGAATAAAAAGAGAAAGAAAGCCATGGGTGTATTCAGGGGCAGAGCCGTGCAAGTTTCAGGGGGGTTGAAAGCCCAAACTCCCCCTGATGGAGCGTGGAGAAAACACATCGATATTTCCCATTGCGACTAGCATGTACAGGGAAGATGTCCTCACGGCAGCCTTCCTGGAGGAGGAAACGGCCGCCCACTCCAATATTCTTGCCTGGAGAATTCCACGGACCAAAGGAGCAGGGGGGCTACTGTCCACGGTGTCACAGACAGTCGGACACGGCTGAGCGACTAACACACACACACACCTCACTGGCAGTGACCAGAGCAAGGAGGCCAGGCCCCCGGCTCCTGAGAGGCCCCAACGTGGGGGCGTGGGGTGGGGCGAAGGGACACGTTTCCTCCATTTGTTGCAGATCCTTTCTTCCCATAGGAGTCCCTCACTTTCCTTGACTCCATCTCAGAGCTCATACCTTAAAACAATAATAACCCATTCAATATTTGTGCTTTCTCCTTCATTTCTACTTTCCTTGAATTTCTCAAATATTCTACAATAGGTTTGTACAACTTTGAAAAACAAACATTCTCTGAATACTAGGACAATATATCCAAATAGAAGTTCTCCTTCTTTAGAGAGACAGAAATATTTTCTGTAATCATACGCAGCAGCTATAGAAACTGTAATTCACATATGTATGAACATATATATTTGGTATATGTTATATATACATACATATAGCGCACATATGTATAAAACACACATACACACACACACGCAACTCTAATGTGTTAGAAAATGATCCTGTTAACAGAGTTAACCATCTGTAACATCTCCATCTTTTTTTTTTATCTCCGTCTTTTTAGTTCCCAATTTTTCTTACTGCAAAAACAAATCTGCCTCATTTTGTGTCTGGTAAACGGGGACGATGTCTCTGTGTTAGCTGGTGTCTAACCACCTCGTAAGTCAGGCCCGTCACTTATGTTCCTCCAGCAACAAACACAGACGCGTCATCTTGATGGGGTTTGGGATCATAGGGCCTCAGACCTGTGCTTGCTTGTCTTCTGTTTTCCCACGTATTCATGCTGGAATGACCCCCACGTGCAGGACTGCAGGAGGCAGGTCGCAGTGGAAAGGATGCCGCACGTGCATGGCCTCCAGGAAACCACGTCCCGCAGACCCTCGGTGTGGGAACTCGGGGCTTCCAGCAACAGTGGAAACATCCGGAGTGTGTCCTAGCTTCAGGCCAGCCTTGGACTCTCCTTCACGCCTCGTCCATCCTGTGCAGGACCGGCCGCTCCTGCTCGGGAAGGTCTGAAGAGAACTCCAGGCATGGCTGCTGTGCCGGTTGCCTCTGGCTGAGTCCGAGCTCACTGGACGGCGGTCCGGAGAACCCAAGAGACAGGGTGTTGAGGCAACAACTTTGCCTGCTGATCAAGAAGACAGCAACGACGGTATCAAAGAACCGTCTTCTGGGGTCTGGATGCCGGGCTCTCTTACAGAACAAAGATGTGGGGGAGGTGAGGAGACAAAGCAAAAAAGTCATTAAGCTTCCAACCATCGCCTAGAATGGCAAGCCTCGGGCAGGGGATGTGTTCATTTCTTCCAGCCATCCACAGGTGGACAGGGTCCTGAACAGAGGCAGTTTATTTTAATAGGTAGAGGGACAGGGGCCCCTGAGGCAGGTCACGATGATTGATTATAATAACAAAAGCGATGGAGAACACGTCAAAGAAACAGTGCCAACGTGGGGTCATTACTGGCTCTAACCATCCAGTCAGGAACACAAGGCCATCTTTTAGAAATACTATTTTCAGGTTCTTCAGAAGTTCGGTGGCCCCAGGCTCCAGGCGATGCTGAAATGCTGACCTGCCTGCATCCTGGGTCAGCCCCAGGGCAGGAGGAGGAGCCAGGCTTCTGCGTCCACGCCCCGTGGGCAGCGACGAGTCTCCTCCGGAGAGCTGCCCTCTCCCCTCCAGCTGCTGCGCCCACGGCTGCACTGGTGCAGCCGACCCTGACTTCACCTCTCCGGCAGGCCACCTACAGCCTCCTGATGGTGACCTTGTACTCACAGGGTTAAAAAAAGCCTAAGGTCCAAATCAACGGAGAGGTGCTATGTTCTTCAATGTTTGCTACTGTGAACATTGGCTAGCTGTTTGGGAAAAATGGAAAAAGAAACCTGGGTCTAATCCGGAAAAAAAATGCTGGAAACCCACGTGCAACTGCGGGGGTCCATTGCGACGTGCATGGCCTCCAGGAAACCACGCCGCAGACCCTCGGTGTGGGAACTCGGGGCTTCCAGCAACAGTGGAAACATCCGGAGTGTGTCCTAGCTTCAGGCCAGCCTTGGACTCTCCTTCACGCCTCGTCCATCCTGTGCAGGACCGGCCGCTCCTGCTCGGGAAGGTCTGAAGAGAACTCCAGGCATGGCTGCTGTGCCGGTTGCCTCTGGCTGAGTCCGAGCTCACTGGACGGCGGTCCGGAGAACCCAAGAGACAGGGTGTTGAGGCAACAACTTTGCCTGCTGATCAAGAAGACAGCAACGACGGTATCAAAGAACCGTCTTCTGGGGTCTGGATGCCGGGCTCTCTTACAGAACAAAGATGTGGGGGAGGTGAGGAGACAAAGCAAAAAAGTCATTAAGCTTCCAACCATCGCCTAGAATGGCAAGCCTCGGGCAGGGGATGTGTTCATTTCTTCCAGCCATCCACAGGTGGACAGGGTCCTGAACAGAGGCAGTTTATTTTAATAGGTAGAGGGACAGGGGCCCCTGAGGCAGGTCACGATGATTGATTATAATAACAAAAGCGATGGAGAACACGTCAAAGAAACAGTGCCAACGTGGGGTCATTACTGGCTCTAACCATCCAGTCAGGAACACAAGGCCATCTTTTAGAAATACTATTTTCAGGTTCTTCAGAAGTTCGGTGGCCCCAGGCTCCAGGCGATGCTGAAATGCTGACCTGCCTGCATCCTGGGTCAGCCCCAGGGCAGGAGGAGGAGCCAGGCTTCTGCGTCCACGCCCCGTGGGCAGCGACGAGTCTCCTCCGGAGAGCTGCCCTCTCCCCTCCAGCTGCTGCGCCCACGGCTGCACTGGTGCAGCCGACCCTGACTTCACCTCTCCGGCAGGCCACCTACAGCCTCCTGATGGTGACCTTGTACTCACAGGGTTAAAAAAAGCCTAAGGTCCAAATCAACGGAGAGGTGCTATGTTCTTCAATGTTTGCTACTGTGAACATTGGCTAGCTGTTTGGGAAAAATGGAAAAAGAAACCTGGGTCTTCATATCACACAACGGACAAAAATAAACTCAGGATGGATGAGAGAAACAACTGAAGAGAAAAGCTGTAAGGGGCCTCCGAGGCATAAAAGCAAAGAGAGAAATACCAGGAACAAAATGCCCATCGCTCTGACTGTATAAAAATCAGACACATGTTTATCACGTAAAATTCAAACTTAAAAACCTTTAGGAAATGATAGAGAAATCTCAGTATCTTTTTTTATTGCCTTTTTTTTTTGGTCACACTGAGCGGCATGTGGGATCTTCGTTCCCTGACCGGGGATCGAACCCGCACGTCCTATGGTGGAACTGTGGAGTCTTAACCTCTGGGCCTCCAGGGAAGTCTAAAGCCTCAGTATCGTTAACATCCATGTATAGAATGCCCACAGAAACAGAAGCTGGTGGGGATGGTTCACTTCTAGCCTAGAGAGATTAAGGAAATCTAACAGCAAATCTTTTTTTGGTTTGTTTTTTTGTTGTTAGTAAGCCCCAGGGCAACTGGCCCTGCGGAGACACAGCCGAAGCTTGAGGATGTTGCCCCGTCTGCTGGGGTGCTGGGAGGTTCTCTGAACAAGCACGCCTGCCTTCTGTAAGGGAGGGACAGCAACGCAGACCCGCCCCGTCAGGGTGCAGCACCGCTGGCCAGGCCCAGCAGAGGCCCCAAGGCAGACACAGGCGGCAGCTAGCAAGTCCATCACCCCCATTTCCACAGTAACATCACTGGGCTCCTGGTCATACTCTAGAGGTCTTACTGTCGCTGGAATCCCTCGGGGCCTGGCTGACCCATGAAACGGATATGTTTCAGGGAGAACCTGCAGTGGCCACAGAATGACCTGGCTTCCTCAGACCGGGCACCTGGGTGCGAGTGGCACCCATGGCGGCAGGTTACCCAAGAACCTTGGCCAGAGAGGAGGTGACCAGCGGGGCCCCAGGGGCCATCTCCGCTAGGGCTGGGGGCTGTATGATGCCCGGGGCCTCCTCCCAACCTTGGAAGCTACACAAACTTTCACACAAATAGTTCAATAGTTGGGGTAAGATTTAGAGCACACTGAGATCCAAGCTCTTTATTTTCTCCTCCCTTTCAGACCACTTTAAATATAAATGCACTCTTCATTGTAAGTTCTGATAAATTTAGTGCCTCTCCGTGGGATCCAGAAAGTAGATGAAGCTCAAGGAGGATGTTTTCATTAATTTTAACACTGGTCAAAATTCTATATCTCAGAAAAACCGACATTTGTCAAGGACATAACGGTCACTTTTTAAAAAAGAGCAATACTCAACTATTCTCTTTGGCTCATGGCAAAGACTGTGTTTCCTCTCTGGTGTGTTAAGATCTCAAGCGTGGGAAGTTTTCATAACTTTCTAAACAATCGTTGGAGCCGCTGGTATAGCTCTGTATTCACCCCCAGCCGGCCACCCCCAGCAGAGCACAACAAGGAAGAAAGGGCCATCCACGTGGGCTGAAACCTGAATGTACTCTTACACGTGCCACTTGATTAAACACACGGGGGACAAGGCTGTTTGCCTGTCATGCAGCAGCTCCAGGTCCAGTCCCTGGGTTGGGAAAATCCCCCAGAGGAGGAAGTTGCAACCCACTCCAGTATTCTTGCCTGGAAACCCCACGGACAGAGGAGCCTGGCGGGCCACCATCCATGGGGGTCGTGAAGAGTGAGATACGACTGAGTGACTAACAGTTTTCATGTATTATTTTCTTGTTGTACTTCTTAAAAGGGATGATTTTGAAAGAGTCTGAGATACAGTGTTCAATGACAAGAAGGTGCTGCAAATACATACACAGAATTGTGTGATTGTGTTATTAAGAAGATTGAACATGTTATTAAGAAGTTTGAAGCACACAACTGCATGCATAAACACACATGGAAAGGCATTCGCCATGTGCTCACATGGTGATCATGACTGGGGGGAACATTCCTTCCTCCCTCCCGCTGTCTCCTTCCAGAGGAAGGCCTTCCACTAGGACACACATGACCTCTCTGCTCCCTCCTTCCTCCCTCCCGGGTGATCTGCCCCTTCCTAAGCTGGAGTCAGGCTCTCAGTCCCAGCTGCCCCCAGGCCTCAAGTTCCCAGGAGCAGGTCACTAAACATGGCAAGTGCAGCCAGCACAGGCACTGCTTAAAATTTCTTTAAGATTTAGAGCACACTGAGATCCAAGCTCTTTATTTTCTCCTCCCTTTCAGACCACTTTAAATATAAATGCACTCTTCATTGTAAGTTCTGATAAATTTAGTGCCTCCGTGGGATCCAGAAAGTAGATGAAGCTCAAGGAGGATGTTTTCATTAATTTTAACACTGGTCAAAATTCTATATCTCAGAAAAACCGACATTTGTCAAGGACATAACGGTCACTTTTTAAAAAAGAGCAATACTCAACTATTCTCTTTGGCTCATGGCAAAGACTGTGTTTCCTCTCTGGTGTGTTAAGATCTCAAGCGTGGGAAGTTTTCATAACTTTCTAAACAATCGTTGGAGCCGCTGGTATAGCTCTGTATTCACCCCCACCCGGGCCACCCCAGCAGAGCACAACAAGGAATAAAGGGCCATCCACGTGGGCTGAAACCTGAATGTACTCTTACACGTGCCACTTGATTAAACACACGGGGGACAAGGCTGTTTGCCTGTCATGCAGCAGCTCCAGGTCCAGTCCCTGGGTTGGGAAAATCCCCCAGAGGAGGAAGTTGCAACCCACTCCAGTATTCTTGCCTGGAAACCCCACGGACAGAGGAGCCTGGCGGGCCACCATCCATGGGGGTCGTGAAGAGTGAGATACGACTGAGTGACTAACAGTTTTCATGTATTATTTTCTTGTTGTACTTCTTAAAAGGGATGATTTTGAAAGAGTCTGAGATACAGTGTTCAATGACAAGAAGGTGCTGCAAATACATACACAGAATTGTGTGATTGTGTTATTAAGAAGATTGAACATGTTATTAAGAAGTTTGAAGCACACAACTGCATGCATAAACACACATGGAAAGGCATTCGCCATGTGCTCACATGGTGATCATGACTGGGGGGAACATTCCTTCCTCCCTCCCGCTGTCTCCTTCCAGAGGAAGGCCTTCCACTAGGACACACATGACCTCTCTGCTCCCTCCTTCCTCCCTCCCGGGTGATCTGCCCCTTCCTAAGCTGGAGTCAGGCTCTCAGTCCCAGCTGCCCCCAGGCCTCAAGTTCCCAGGAGCAGGTCACTAAACATGGCAAGTGCAGCCAGCACAGGCAGGGGCGACCAACTGTGGTCTCCCGAGGAGAAGAGCAAGGTCAAGGCTAACCCAAACAGCAGATAATCCAAAAGGAAACTTCTATTGAGTCTACAAGGCTAAGCTTGTCAATCGGTGACTTGTCACTTTGGTTAAAAAAACATGCACCCCCAAAAAAGCCTGCACCCATTTCTTTGTCCTCACTGGATCCTCGACAAGTACTTATGACACACCCACCAGGAGAGCCTGGGCACGCTTCCTGCGGCTGAGTGAGGTTAGAGGAGGCACGCGAATACATCCCTGCCCGCCTGTCTTATTAGGAGAGAAAAAGCTAACACGATGACTGAGTAAAATCCTTCACACTTAACATACTAGCAAATGCCAAGGAGAAAACCAGGCAGGAGGGGAACGGAAAGGTGTCCTGTGGGGCATACTTGCATTTGGAAGGCGTGTGGGTGCAAGCGTGCGCTGGATAACAGAGAAACGTGCCGAGATTTTAACAGGCGGACCGGCAACAGAACTGGAGCTCACCTGTCCTCCACAGGCCCTACAAGTGGCAGACGTGCTTGGGGTCTAAAGGCTCCTCCACCCAGGAGGGTCTGGTAGAGCTGATATGAAGCATCTCGTGTACCCTGGACGCTGGTGCAGGCCTGTCAGAGATGCCCCTCTGCACCTCTCTGCAGTCCAGCCCATCGGTTTGTTATCAAGGCCTCAGCCGCACTTGGCAAAGGAAAGTTCAGTCTCAGAAGGGTAAGGCAACACTCAGCCCCTTGTCTCCGTGTCTCCACCACACGCTGGTGAGGAAAATCGGCTAATTCTATCAAAGCTAAGGTGGGATTCTCTGAGCAAAGCTTTCCTCAAGAAAGAACTGTCCACAGATCACATTAGCATGATGCAAAGTGTACTCTACAACTGCCTAAGAATTTGTTTTTCAACTTTGAGAAATTTAACCCAAACCTTCATAAAAGGTCGTTCTCCTTTGACGTAGCCTTTCTATTTCAGTGCACAGGCAGAAGAAGAAAAGAGTCATCTAAAACACCATTGAACTCTATCTATGGAAAAAGCCCACACTGCTAGCTGCGCCCCAGGAAGTGGGACTGAGAGGCGGCTGAGAGGCTACGTCTGTCTTAAGATCCAGGGCATTGCTGGGGCTTTAAGTAAGGGTGCTGCTAAGGCAGCTTTGACTTGGGGCTCCCACCGGGGAGAGGCCTTAGAACATTAGGAACGAATGGACTGCCGTTCAGACTCCCTGCCTCACCTGTGTTTATTTTCCACCATGAACAAGGGTGGAGGACAAAGGACAGGCCCCGGGACCCAACCTCTAATCATCACTAAGAAGAACAAACAATAATGATAATAATCATAGTAAGAGTTCTGCTCCCATGGGGCTCACTATGTGCCTCTTTTCATCCACTAAGTAAAGAAATTCTCAAAAGAGTTCCATGGAGTTGGTACTGTTTGATCTCTGACCCAGAGACAGGCAAGGTGAGACATGTTTGTAACCTTGTGCAGGAGGCAACGACCAAAACCATCCCCGAGAAAAAGGAAATGCAAGAAGGCACAGTGGTTGTCTGAGGAGGCTTTACAAATAGCTGAGGGAAGAAGAGAATCAAAAAGCAAGAGAGAGGGCTTCCCCTGGTGGTCCAGTGGATAAGGATACCGCCTTGCAGTGCAAGGGACGCCGGTTCGATCCCTGGCCTGGGAAGATCCCACGTGCCGCGGAGCGGCTGGACTGATGTGTCCAATTACCAAGCCGGAGCTCTGGAGCTCATGCGCCCAGAGCCGGTGCTCTGTGACAACAGACGCCACCGCAATGGGAGGCCCACACGGGCCAAAGAACAAAGACGGATGAAAAATAGAGAAATGGAAGACCAATAGAAGTGACCCGCCCACTCCCCTCCCTCCCCAACCCGACCCCCGCCCAAAAATAAATAAATTAAAAAAAAGAGAAAGGGAAGATATACGCAGCTGAACACAGAGTTCCAGAGAATAGCAAGCAGAGATAAGAAGTCCTTCTTGAATGAACAATGCAAAGAAATAAACAATAGAATGGGAAAGACCAGAGATCTCGTCAAGAAAACCTGAGAGGTCGTTCTCCTTGACGTAGCCTTTCTATTTCAGTGCACAGGCAGAAGAAGAAAAGAGTCATCTAAAACACCATTGAACTCTATCTATGGAAAAAGCCCACACTGCTAGCTGCGCCCCAGGAAGTGGGACTGAGAGGCGGCTGAGAGGCTACGTCTGTCTTAAGATCCAGGGCATTGCTGGGGCTTTAAGTAAGGGTGCTGCTAAGGCAGCTTTGACTTGGGGCTCCCACCGGGGAGAGGCCTTAGAACATTAGGAACGAATGGACTGCCGTTCAGACTCCCTGCCTCACCTGTGTTTATTTTCCACCATGAACAAGGGTGGAGGACAAAGGACAGGCCCCGGGACCCAACCTCTAATCATCACTAAGAAGAACAAACAATAATGATAATAATCATAGTAAGAGTTCTGCTCCCATGGGGCTCACTATGTGCCTCTTTTCATCCACTAAGTAAAGAAATTCTCAAAAGAGTTCCATGGAGTTGGTACTGTTTGATCTCTGACCCAGAGACAGGCAAGGTGAGACATGTTTGTAACCTTGTGCAGGAGGCAACGACCAAAACCATCCCCGAGAAAAAGGAAATGCAAGAAGGCACAGTGGTTGTCTGAGGAGGCTTTACAAATAGCTGAGGGAAGAAGAGAATCAAAAAGCAAGAGAGAGGGCTTCCCCTGGTGGTCCAGTGGATAAGGATACCGCCTTGCAGTGCAAGGGACGCCGGTTCGATCCCTGGCCTGGGAAGATCCCACGTGCCGCGGAGCGGCTGGACTGATGTGTCCAATTACCAAGCCGGAGCTCTGGAGCTCATGCGCCCAGAGCCGGTGCTCTGTGACAACAGACGCCACCGCAATGGGAGGCCCACACGGGCCAAAGAACAAAGACGGATGAAAAATAGAGAAATGGAAGACCAATAGAAGTGACCCGCCCACTCCCCTCCCTCCCCAACCCGACCCCCGCCCAAAAATAAATAAATTAAAAAAAAGAGAAAGGGAAGATATACGCAGCTGAACACAGAGTTCCAGAGAATAGCAAGCAGAGATAAGAAGTCCTTCTTGAATGAACAATGCAAAGAAATAAACAATAGAATGGGAAAGACCAGAGATCTCGTCAAGAAAACCTGAGACGAACATTTCATGCAAGGATGGGCAAGATAAAGGACGGAAAAAGTAAAGACCTAACAGAAACAGAAGAGAATAAGAAGAGGTGGCAAGACTAGCCAGAACTTTACAAAAACGGTCTCCATGACCTGGATAACCCTGACGGTGTGCTCATTCCCCTAGAGCCACACATCCTGGAGCGGGAGGTCACCCGGGCCTTAGGAAGCACTGCTGCCAACAAAGCTAGGGCCAACTCCGGAAGGCGTGAGGCACAAGGACGCCTGGCGCGCTGCAGTCCATGGGGCCGCAAAGCGGCGGCCGCGACTCAGCGACTGAAGACCAACAGGCGAGACGGGGTGACTGCCCTGTGACCTGAGCTTGTAACCCAGGGCCAGTATTTTCACCCGGGACTCCTGGCCCTGTGCCAACCAGTGAAGCTTACACAAGGGGACTCTCTTAAGAGCTAGTTTCTCAGTGTTTCTTCTCTGCTTTGCGTGGAGCTGGGAATTATTTACAAAGAATTTAGGGACAGCTGAGTCCCCGGCAAGCCTGTGACACACAGTTCACCCTCTTTAGTCTAAATGCTCTCAAGGTCAAGGAGTCAGGTTCTGGAGTCCTGCAGCCGATTAAATACCAGTTCTCACAGGACATCATGACCACTGGGGGCTGGCGTGCAAATGGACTTTGAAACGTCTTTTGTCGTTCTTGATGCTTTGAAGGCCTTCTGATTGAGGTGTTGACCTTTCTCCTGCACCTTTTTCTTTCTCCTGGGACGCTAAAGCGACAGGACTTGAACTGGCCTGTGATCCCAACTACCGACTGTACCTTTTTAAATTTTTTCTTAAAATCTACTTTGCATGACTTGTCCAAGGCCCATCTCTACCTTCCAAGGGCAGTAAGACACAGAGCAGATGCTTTCCGCGGAGGGACAAATAGTCATCATCTTAAGACTTCGCAGGGCTCACGGTCACGGTGGCAGCTCAACGCCGCCCCGCCCCCAGCCCTGCCCAGAGCGCAGCCCTGACCCCCTCTCCTCCCGCGGTCCCACCCAAGCAGAATTGTTCAGTCACTGAGTCGTGTCCAGCTCTTCGCCACCACTGACTGCAGCATGCCAGGCTTCCCTGTCCATCACCGCTTCTGCGAGTTTGCCCAAGTTCAGGACGCCGCCGCTGCTGCCCCGCCCCCGGCGCCCTCCCTGGAGGCGCAGCCCCCCGCATCACCCCTCCCGTGGTCCCCTCTCCCCTGGGCCCCTCCCGGCCAGGGCAACCCCGCCCCCGTCCCAGGAAGCAAAGCCCCGCCCCATCGCCCTCCCGTGGTCCCCTCCCCTCCCCTCTGCGGCGCCCCACCAGCCAGTGTGTCCCCGCCCCCCCCCCGCAGGCGGCCCCCTCGACTCCCCTCCCCAGCACCCCTCCCTCGGCCCCGGCGCGCACCCTGCCCGGGCGGCAGTAGTAGCTGTGCTCCCCGGGGCCCTGGCGCCGCGGCGGGACGTAGCTGAAGGCGGACTGCGCCGAGACGGGCGGCGGCCGAGGCTGGCCCCGCAGCGTGGCGGCCGTGACCTCCTCCTCGTCGTCCTCCATCCGCCGCCCGAGGGCCAGAGCCAGCCCGCCAGCCCAGGCTCCCCGGCGCCGGCGATCGGCCGTTGCCTGGAAACCGCGGCCGCGCCACGGGGAGGCTGGGCGGGGACCGGGCGAGGGAGGGGCCGGACCCCGCCCCCACCCGGGCACCCCTGCGCCCAGCCAGGGTCGGCCCTTCTTGGGGCGCCGCGCTGACCCTGCTGCGGGGTCCCGGGAGTGGCGGGAGACGCCTGTGCGTCCGCCCTTCCTGACCTGCTTGCCTTTCTGCATGCACTCTCTGTTCCTCCACTGAGATGCATCTGATGGTTGGGCAGTTGAGGGCCTTCACCTGTGTGCCAGCGCCTGAGATGTAGCCTTGAACCAGGCGGACTGTCCACCAGGATCTGACAGTCTGGCGAGGAAGAGGGGCCAGGTGTGAATGACAAGTGATTGCAGAGGGTCTGGAGCAGCCCAGCCCGACAGGAGCATAGAGACGCACCTGTAACTGAAAAAGTCTTGGAAACCACGTACTTCTCGCCTCCCCCAGCCCTGCCCAGAGCGCAGCCCTGACCCCCTCTCCTCCCGCGGTCCCACCCAAGCAGAATTGTTCAGTCACTGAGTCGTGTCCAGCTCTTCGCCACCACTGACTGCAGCATGCCAGGCTTCCCTGTCCATCACCGCTTCTGCGAGTTTGCCCAAGTTCAGGACGCCGCCGCTGCTGCCCCGCCCCCGGCGCCCTCCCTGGAGGCGCAGCCCCCCGCATCACCCCCCCCGGGGCCCCCTCGCCCCCGGCCCCCGCCCGGCCAGGGCACCCCCGCCCCCGTCCCAGGACGCAAAGCCCCGCCCCATCGCCCTCCCGTGGTCCCCTCCCCTCCCCTCTGCGGTGCCCCACCAGCCAGTGTGTCCCCGCCCCCTCCCCGCAGGCGGCCCCCTCGACTCCCCTCCCCAGCACCCCTCCCTCGGCCCCGGCGCGCACCCTGCCCGGGCGGCAGTAGTAGCTGTGCTCCCCGGGGCCCTGGCGCCGCGGCGGGACGTAGCTGAAGGCGGACTGCGCCGAGACGGGCGGCGGCCGAGGCTGGCCCCGCAGCGTGGCGGCCGTGACCTCCTCCTCGTCGTCCTCCATCCGCCGCCCGAGGGCCAGAGCCAGCCCGCCAGCCCAGGCTCCCCGGCGCCGGCGATCGGCCGTTGCCTGGAAACCGCGGCCGCGCCACGGGGAGGCTGGGCGGGGACCGGGCGAGGGAGGGGCCGGACCCCGCCCCCACCCGGGCACCCCTGCGCCCAGCCAGGGTCGGCCCTTCTTGGGGCGCCGCGCTGACCCTGCTGCGGGGTCCCGGGAGTGGCGGGAGACGCCTGTGCGTCCGCCCTTCCTGACCTGCTTGCCTTTCTGCATGCACTCTCTGTTCCTCCACTGAGATGCATCTGATGGTTGGGCAGTTGAGGGCCTTCACCTGTGTGCCAGCGCCTGAGATGTAGCCTTGAACCAGGCGGACTGTCCACCAGGATCTGACAGTCTGGCGAGGAAGAGGGGCCAGGTGTGAATGACAAGTGATTGCAGAGGGTCTGGAGCAGCCCAGCCCGACAGGAGCATAGAGACGCACCTGTAACTGAAAAAGTCTTGGAAACCACGTACTTCTCGCCTCTCCCTGGGCAGCTGTGTGTGAGCGCTCTGTAGTGTCTAACTCTTCGGGACCCCAGGAACTGCAGCCCACCAGGCTCCCCTGTCCATGGGATTTCCCAGGCAAGACGACTGGAGTGGGCTGCCAATTTTCCTCGAGGGCATCTTCCCCACCCAGGGATTGAACCCGTGTTTCTTGAGTCTCCAGCTTCGGCAGGCGAGTTCCTTACCAGCAGCGCCACTTGGCAAACCCTCGGCAGCAGAGGTCTTCATAAAATCACCAGGAAAGGAAAAGAAGCTCTCACAGTCCAGTACCTCTCTCTGCCTTTCAGACCTCTGAAAGATCTGCCTGAGGAGGTCAGCTAACGGTCAAGAGAATTCACAGCCTTTGCACAGGTGATCTGGGAGCACACTTTGTGACATGGGAGCAGTTGACACAAATTATCTTGAGAACTCTGCTAAAAGGGAGACTGACGTCGCTTCACTGAAAAGTCCTTCTCCGCAGCTGTGTGGATGCGCATCACCTGGCCTCCGCTTTCCTTGCCATGTGCTCTGAGCGGGACGGTCAGCTGCAGAGGGCACCGCGGCACACAGACCCCCTCTGATGGCTCGAACCTGGCACACAGGAGGTGCTCATCCCACAGATGCTTGGTCATTCAGTAGACGAAAACAGCCCCCTTCCAGGCTGGGTCTCCTTCTAACGGTGAACCAGCGGTGAGGGTTTGGGTGCTCCTGCTTTATTTCAGAGGCCATTCCAGGGAACAGGAGCAAGGAACCAGGCAAGTGAGGGCATCAGGAAGCTCCCTATAAGGCTGAATTCTCACGATCTCCTCTGAGGGCCGCTGGAGCTCAACTTGCCCAGGACTCTCTGAGGAGCTTAGAGTAGCCTCGCGGAATCACCGGCAGGTCAGCCTGGAGGCGCCTTTTAGTTCTTGCTCTGGGTCCTCCTGCCGTGAGCCTGCCTTGGGGATTGTTGATTCCTGACCTTGTGTGACCCTGCCCCGTGCCGCCGAGGCCCCCGCGGGTCTCCCGGGTGTCCCCGATGCTCTGGGGCGCACAGTGATCAGCTCTGGCAGCGACTTGCGGTGCCACGCTGTCGTCAGGAGGTGGTGGAGCCCTGCGGAAGGGCCTCCACCCGGGGGGAATTCAGACCGAAGGCAGCGGGACCGGAACCGGAAGTGGAGCATACAGCGGAGGAGGTGAACTTGCTGGTTTCAATTATTAAGAGATTTTAGTCCCCCTTTAAAAAACCATTTTCCTATATGATTCTATTATGTATTCCCGGTACAGGATTGGAATACAAGTTTAGAGCCTAATGTATTCAAGTCCCCCATGTTTGTGACTTGTACACGTAAAGTCCTATGTGTGGGAATGGAAGCGTAAAAAAACAGAAATCCTAATCTTAAAATAAGTGAAATGATAGTACAAGAAAGCAGGCCGAGCTCAGGTAACTCAGCAGATCAGATAGCCTTGTTTCAATTGACAACCTCAGTAATCTGAGATGTTGTGTAGTCACTTTCTGTCTGGCTGTTTGTGACCCCATGGACTGTAGCACGCCAGGCTTCCCTGTCCTTCACCATTTCCCGGAGCTTGCTTAAGCTCATGTTCATGGAATCAGTGATGCCATCCAACCATCTCATCCTCTGTCATCCCCTTCTCTTTCTACCTTCTATTTTTCCCAGCATCGAGATCTTTCCTAAGGAGTCGTCTCTTCTCATTAGGGGGCCAAAGGACTGGTGCTCGCTCAGCATCAGCCCTCCCAATATTCAGGGCTGATTTCTTTGAGGATGGACTGGGGCGTCTACCCCTCGAATCCCATCCCAGCATCATGGAATCTACACTGGCGCCCAGAGCTGATGTTGGGGGATGGCCTTGCACTGGTCTGGCTTTGCACCAGCTGGCATGACTGCCATGCGCTGACTACTTACTCTTTGTGCATCCTGCTCGGTGGGGCCCCAGGACCTCAGCTGCCTGCAGCTCCCCATTGGGTCTGTGTTTCCAGCAAATTTCAAGGTCATTATGAACTCTAGAGATGTGAAAGGATGCTCCTGCTGCACCTTTTCCAAACGTTGGACAGTAAGAATAACATCGTCACTCTGGCTCCCTCTACAGGGGAGTCATTGCTGTTCCCCAAAGCACCTCCGCCGGCTCTGGGGCACCGGCAGTGGTGCGTGGTGGGGGACCCAGCCTTGCCTTCACGTGTCACCTCCTTCCTGGTAAAGAGGTCCACTGACTTCACTGCCCCGCGGAATAGTGTGAGTAGATTCAGAAAGGACTTTTGTCCTCGGGTTTTTCCCTGTAGGCTGACTTGTTCCATGGAGGGAGTCCGTTTGAATCCCTTTAGGCATCAAACTTCCAAATCAAGACATGTAAGTGTAAATTCAATTGTGGTCTGTTCCCCTTGTTGATTTTGAAACGAAAATGAATGGGATTTTATAGATGCCCCAGATGAAAAATCTCCAGAACCGATGGTCTAGCAGTGAGTCAGACCACCTGTCAGAACCAAGGCTCCTTCCGGAGGCTGACCCAGGACCGAAGCAGGAGAGGGTAAGTGAGCCTGGGGAAGCCTCTTCTGCGAACGCATCTCAAAAACGAATGTGTCAAAGTCAGAAGGACAGAGAGATCAATCTGAAGGGCATCCCACCAGTCTGAAATACAGCCAGCGTCCAAAAGATGACTATAATAGATTGAAGACATCGAGTATATAAAATGTTACGCATTCATAGACATCCTAAAGCAAAACCAAAAACCGACCAGGTATAATCAGCTCTTTACTGTAAAATAATGGCAAAAGGAAAGATGCATTCATCTCTTTTTTTCTGTATAAATCATCATTTTAAAGTTTTTATGGGAGTCTAGTTGATTTAAGGTGTGTTGGTTTCTGCTATACAGCCGAGTGAATCAGTTACACATGTATTCACGCGTGTACACATGTATCTGGACCTCCCCTGTGGCTCTGCAGTGAGGGACCTGCCTGCATTGCCGGAGCCACAGGAGACATGGATTCTGTCTCTGGGTCAGGAAGGTCCCCTGGGGGAGGGCACAGCCACTCACTCCCGTGTTCTTGCCTGGAGAATCCTGTGGACAGAGGAGCCTGGCGGGCTATACAGTCCATAGGGTCTCAAAGAGTCGGACATCACTGAAGCAACTTAGCATGCACACGTACATGAATCTACTCTGGCTCCCTCTACAGGGGAGTCATTGCTGTTCCCAAAGCACCTCCGCCGGCTCTGGGGCACCGGCAGTGGTGCGTGGTGGGACCCAGCCTTGCCTTCACGTGTCACCTCCTTCCTGGTAAAGAGGTCCACTGACTTCACTGCCCCGCGGAATAGTGTGAGTAGATTCAGAAAGGACTTTTGTCCTCGGGTTTTTCCCTGTTGGCTGACTTGTTCCATGGAGGGAGTCCGTTTGAATCCCTTTAGGCATCAAACTTCCAAATCAAGACATGTAAGTGTAAATTCAATTGTGGTCTGTTCCCCTTGTTGATTTTGAAACGAAAATGAATGGGATTTTATAGATGCCCCAGATGAAAAATCTCCAGAACCGATGGTCTAGCAGTGAGTCAGACCACCTGTCAGAACCAAGGCTCCTTCCGGAGGCTGACCCAGGACCGAAGCAGGAGAGGGTAAGTGAGCCTGGGGAAGCCTCTTCTGCGAACGCATCTCAAAAACGAATGTGTCAAAGTCAGAAGGACAGAGAGATCAATCTGAAGGGCATCCCACCAGTCTGAAATACAGCCAGCGTCCAAAAGATGACTATAATAGATTGAAGACATCGAGTATATAAAATGTTACGCATTCATAGACATCCTAAAGCAAAACCAAAAACCGACCAGGTATAATCAGCTCTTTACTGTAAAATAATGGCAAAAGGAAAGATGCATTCATCTCTTTTTTTCTGTATAAATCATCATTTTAAAGTTTTTATGGGAGTCTAGTTGATTTAAGGTGTGTTGGTTTCTGCTATACAGCCGAGTGAATCAGTTACACATGTATTCACGCGTGTACACATGTATCTGGACCTCCCCTGTGGCTCTGCAGTGAGGGACCTGCCTGCATTGCCGGAGCCACAGGAGACATGGATTCTGTCTCTGGGTCAGGAAGGTCCCCTGGGGGAGGGCACAGCCACTCACTCCCGTGTTCTTGCCTGGAGAATCCTGTGGACAGAGGAGCCTGGCGGGCTATACAGTCCATAGGGTCTCAAAGAGTCGGACATCACTGAAGCAACTTAGCATGCACACGTACATGAATCTACTCTTTTTCAGATTCTTTCCCCATATGCGTCATTGCAGAATACAGAGATGATTCCCTGCATTATGTATAAGCAGGTCGTTCCTAGGTGTTAATTCTGCATAGAGTACCATGTTTATATGCTGATCTCAATCTCTCAATTTATCCCTCCTTCCCTTTCCCCCTGTTATGCATATGTTTGTGTATAAATCTTGTTTTAAAGTTCAGAAATAGTTAGTAGGAGAAATTTCTTCTTTACAGATACATACAAGCGAATAAAGGTAGGAGTGATAGTGTTAGGAAATCTTTTTAAAAAACACCTATTGGAGTAATGAGTCTAGGAAGAGGCATCAGCAGAGGCTTAAACCCTCAGGTGACAGGCTGATGGGGACTCAGTGGGGGCAGATCAGCCACTGGTGAGCCAGGAGCTCACTCCCGATGTTGGTGAACACCAGGAAGAGGGTAGCAAGGCAGCGGTGGGATGCAGAACAAACCCACAGTGCCTCCCCGGAAGCTGCCCAACTGAAATAATCGAGCTGACTCGAAGTCAGCCTCAGGATCTTTTATTTTAATAGGAAACACAGCAGCGGAACCAGTTAGAAAATGTCAAGTCAATGTGGTGAACGTTTTGCAGGGCGACTAGTCTGACTTCGCCAGTCAATTAATGACACAGAAGCTGGGAGAGGGCGGGGCTGTTACAGACTAGAGACTTCAGACGTCGGCATAGCGCCTCCAGGTAGGATATGGTCTTTGTTCCTGTGCCAAAGGAATCAACATTTTAAAAATATTTCTGAAAGAAAGATAAATGGGATATGATATCACTTACTTGTTGAATCGAAAATCAATACACATGTATTCACGCGTGTACACATGTATCTGGACCTCCCCTGTGGCTCTGCAGTGAGGGACCTGCCTGCATTGCCGGAGCCACAGGAGACATGGATTCTGTCTCTGGGTCAGGAAGGTCCCCTGGGGGAGGGCACAGCCACTCACTCCCGTGTTCTTGCCTGGAGAATCCTGTGGACAGAGGAGCCTGGCGGGCTATACAGTCCATAGGGTCTCAAAGAGTCGGACATCACTGAAGCAACTTAGCATGCACACGTACATGAATCTACTCTTTTTCAGATTCTTTCCCCATATGCGTCATTGCAGAATACAGAGATGATTCCCTGCATTATGTATAAGCAGGTCGTTCCTAGGTGTTAATTCTGCATAGAGTACCATGTTTATATGCTGATCTCAATCTCTCAATTTATCCCTCCTTCCCTTTCCCCCTGTTATGCATATGTTTGTGTATAAATCTTGTTTTAAAGTTCAGAAATAGTTAGTAGGAGAAATTTCTTCTTTACAGATACATACAAGCGAATAAAGGTAGGAGTGATAGTGTTAGGAAATCTTTTTAAAAAACACCTATTGGAGTAATGAGTCTAGGAAGAGGCATCAGCAGAGGCTTAAACCCTCAGGTGACAGGCTGATGGGGACTCAGTGGGGGCAGATCAGCCACTGGTGAGCCAGGAGCTCACTCCCGATGTTGGTGAACACCAGGAAGAGGGTAGCAAGGCAGCGGTGGGATGCAGAACAAACCCACAGTGCCTCCCCGGAAGCTGCCCAACTGAAATAATCGAGCTGACTCGAAGTCAGCCTCAGGATCTTTTATTTTAATAGGAAACACAGCAGCGGAACCAGTTAGAAAATGTCAAGTCAATGTGGTGAACGTTTTGCAGGGCGACTAGTCTGACTTCGCCAGTCAATTAATGACACAGAAGCTGGGAGAGGGCGGGGCTGTTACAGACTAGAGACTTCAGACGTCGGCATAGCGCCTCCAGGTAGGATATGGTCTTTGTTCCTGTGCCAAAGGAATCAACATTTTAAAAATATTTCTGAAAGAAAGATAAATGGGATATGATATCACTTACTTGTTGAATCGAAAATCAAATCGGATCTGTGTACAAAACAGAAACAGACTCATACACAGAGAACAGACTTGTGGTTGCCAAGGGGCTGAGAGGTGTGGGAGGGATGGATTGAAAGTTTGGAGTTAGAAGATGCAAACTAATCTACATATACTAATAATGCATAATAATACATATACGTATATATGTACATGTACATGTGCATAAAGTAATACATATACATCTACATATACTAATAATCTACATACGCCCTACTGTACAGCATAGGGAGCTAGAGCCAATGTCCTGAGATAAGCACCCTGGAAAAGAAAAGAAGAATGTATATATATATGTATAAGTGAATCACTTAACTATACAGATGAAATTAACAGCACATTATAGGGCTTCCCTGGTGGTCCAGTGGGTAAGGACACTGCCTTGCAGTACAAGGGGTGCCAGTTCGAGCCCTGGCCTGGGAAGATCCCACGTGCCGCGGAGTGGCTGGACCCATGTGTCCAACTACCGAGCTGGAACTCTGGAGCGCATGCGCCCAGAGCTGGTGGTGCTCTGCAGCGAGAGAGGTCACTGTGATGGGAGGCCCACACGGGCCAAAGAACAAAAGATGGATGAAAATAGATAGATGAAAGACCAATAGAAGTGGCCTGCCCGCCCCTTTCCCTCCCCAACCCGCCCCCCCCCCAAAAAAACCAACCTACTTTCTTCTGATAGGCCGGGTTCAGCCAAAGCGCATTACTTCTTTAGGTCAAGGTGAAGAAAACTGAATTCTGTTCAGACAAAATGGTCACTGCACCCTTCCACAGCTCCAGCCCACGACACCCCTCCCACAGGATCCACTCTCTTCTCCGGATGCCACAGACAGGCAGAGAGACAGACAGACAGGCACACACATGCGTGCACACACACACACACACACTGTTCCTTCAGGTACTGTCCTCTCCTCCAGGTACCAGGGGCCATCCCTGTGGATACACACACACACAGACACACACAGACACACAGACACACACACACAGACACACACACACACACGCACACAGATTCCATTCCCAATAATTGTCCGAATCTTTGCTGCCCTCTAGTGGCGAGTCTGAAGATGATCACGATTGCTTTCAGTGCTTAGGCTTGCAAGTGAACTTTCACCTTTTGTTTGCTTTACTTTTTTAATTTTTTCTTTTACTTCCAAAAAACAACATCAAGATTATGTCTTCTTTAAAAATATTATAATACATGGTACTAAGGGCTATCATACTGTGTATGTAATTTCAACAAGAAAATCCAGGTCATTTTTGCTTATGTAGGTCGACATTAAAATTTTACTGGCCTGAGGATTCAGTTTATAAGCACACATGGCTTTAAAATCTTATGGAGTTTGCCAAATTTACTCCGGTTGGTGAAATCAGCTGTCTCATATGTATTTGTTAGCCTACACTGTTTTCATAACATATCCATGCACATTTTCAGGCTTTAAATTTGTTTTAAAACAATGTGTCAGTTAGTTCCAGCCTCATTTCCTGTGGCCACCCTATGGGCTCTGCGCTGGGCAGTGGCCGCGGCAATGCCTGAAATGCTCTCCCATCGGAGACCTGCTCCTTCCTCTGAATTCAGCTCATACGTGACTCCAGGAGGCCTCTTCTCGTCCTCGAGGCCGGCGGGCCTGAAGTCTCCTGCCTTCCAAAGCCCAGCGCCTGCTCCAGAACGGCAGTGGGCTCGCGCCTGTGATCACACCCATTTGTCTCACCCGACGCGCACGCCCGCGCCCTGCAGGGGTCTTCCCTGCCTCTGTCTGGAGCTCTAACATTCAGTGGTGCCCAGCATTATTGGAGCTCTTTAGTGAATGTTTGGCGAACGAACGCATGAATGGATGAAGAGGCTAAGGGAGAGCCCAGTGGGACAAAGGCTCAGCAGAGAATGGAACTACACGTGCAGAACGAGGGTCTCGTTCCCATCGGAGCCACCGGGAGCGAAGGTCCCGGCAGACGAGACGCGTTCAGACAAATGGAAAGGTGGAGGCTTTAGACTACGCCGCGTTCTCCATGGCACTTACATCAAACTGCTGTGACCTCTCTGTAATGAAGCCTCCATAACACTTACCCCAAAGGGTCAGATTCAGGGCTTTCAGGCTGGTGAAGAGGTGACGCGTAGGGGCGAGTGCAGCCTGGGGAGGGGAGGATAACCCCACCCCCTTCCCCATACTTTCCCAAAGGTCTCCTCCATCCGGGTGTCCGAGTCACAGACATCCTTTTATAATCCACTCGTCATCTGTAAGCAGAACACTTCCCTGAGCTGTGTGAGCTGCTCCAGCACACTGACGGGCCCCAGGGAGGGGGTCACTGGAGCCTACAGCCCGTCGGTCAGGTCACGTGACAACCTGGACTTGGGACTGGCATCTGAGAGCTTGGGGTGGTGGACAGTCTCATGCGGCTGAGCCCTCAACCTATGGGGTCTGGTGCTTTCTCCAGGCCGACAGTGTCAGAATGGAGTTCAACTGCAAGGCCCTTGGCAGGTGCTGAAGCACACCCTGGTGGTGTGTGGAGCCCCCCACCCCCACGGCCAATGCCACACCTGTAGAACCCTTCTTATCCCCTGAAAGGTTTAACTTCACCATGATGGAACAGTGGAGCACATGCAGTGAACTAGGTCATTTTAATCCATGCGAAATTTAGAAGTTTCTCCCTCCAAACACCCTTCCACCTTGCTCAAGTTGCTTTTCTTCACATCTTTATACCTTTATAAAAAAAAAGACGCCAGCCCAATACAAAATTTTATTAACTAAAGGGCTACTTCTGTGCAAGTCTGTAATTTTGTATGTTCACATACAAACCACTCGTCTATGTTCCTTGCTTCTTTTCTTGCCATATATTACTTCCTCTAACAAAATACAAAAGAAAATATAGGAGATAAAATTTCTTGTATTTGCTAGAACATCAAAAATCTCTCAAAAATGTATTTTCAGTTAGCAGATCATCATCACAAAACACAAGGCTTAAAAATAATGACATTTACTCATTACATTTCTTTGTTGTACTTGATCAGTTTTGTTTGATGTATACAGTATCTATGATACTATTAAAGATTAATTTTAAATTTGCTACTGGTAAGTGCTTAAATCAACAATTAAAAAAGAAAGATCAGGGCTTCCTGGGTGGTCCAGTAGGTAAAGACACCACCTTGCAGTGCAAGGGACGCTGGTTCGATCCCTGGCCTGGGAAGATCCCACGTGCCGCGGAGCGGCTGTACCGATGTGTCCAACTACTGAGCCGGAGCTCTGGAGCGCATGCGCCCAGAGCCGGCGCTCTGTGACAACAGAGGCCACTGTGATGGGAGGCCCACATTGGCCAAAGAACAAAGATGGAAATAAATGAAAGACCAAAAAAAGCAAAAACAAAGATCATAGCATCCAGTCCCATCACTTCATGACAAATAGATAGGGAAAAAGTGGAGACAGTGGCATACTTTATTTTCCTGGCCTCCAAAATCCCTGTGGCCAGTGACGCAGCCACAAAATAAAAAGACTCTTTGTTCTTTGGCAAGAAAGCTATGACAAACCTAGACAGCATATTAAAAAGCAAAGACACCACATTGCTGACAACGGTCTGTCTGGTCAAAGTTATGGTTTTATCAGCATGGATGTGAGTTAGACCATAAAGAAGGCTTAGTGCTGAAGAACTGATGCTTTCGAACTGTGGTGCTGGAGAGGAATCTTGAGAGCCCCTTGGTCTACAAGGAGACCAAACCCGTCAGTCCTAAAGGAAATCCACCCTGAATATTCATGGGAAGGGCTGATGCTGAAGCTCCAAAACGTTGGCCACCTGAAGTGAAGAGCCGACTCACTGGAAAAAGTCCTGATGCTGGGAAAGACTGAAGGCAAAAGAAGGGAGTGACAGATGAATGGCATCGCCACTGCAATGGACATGAGTTTTGAGCTTTTCTTTTGCCATATATTACTTCCTCTAACAAAATACAAAAGAAAATATAGGAGATAAAATTTCTTGTATTTGCTAGAACATCAAAAATCTCTCAAAAATGTATTTTCAGTTAGCAGATCATCATCACAAAACACAAGGCTTAAAAATAATGACATTTACTCATTACATTTCTTTGTTGTACTTGATCAGTTTTGTTTGATGTATACAGTATCTATGATACTATTAAAGATTAATTTTAAATTTGCTACTGGTAAGTGCTTAAATCAACAATTAAAAAAGAAAGATCAGGGCTTCCTGGGTGGTCCAGTAGGTAAAGACACCACCTTGCAGTGCAAGGGACGCTGGTTCGATCCCTGGCCTGGGAAGATCCCACGTGCCGCGGAGCGGCTGTACCGATGTGTCCAACTACTGAGCCGGAGCTCTGGAGCGCATGCGCCCAGAGCCGGCGCTCTGTGACAACAGAGGCCACTGTGATGGGAGGCCCACATTGGCCAAAGAACAAAGATGGAAATAAATGAAAGACCAAAAAAAGCAAAAACAAAGATCATAGCATCCAGTCCCATCACTTCATGACAAATAGATAGGGAAAAAGTGGAGACAGTGGCATACTTTATTTTCCTGGCCTCCAAAATCCCTGTGGCCAGTGACGCAGCCACAAAATAAAAAGACTCTTTGTTCTTTGGCAAGAAAGCTATGACAAACCTAGACAGCATATTAAAAAGCAAAGACACCACATTGCTGACAACGGTCTGTCTGGTCAAAGTTATGGTTTTATCAGCATGGATGTGAGTTAGACCATAAAGAAGGCTTAGTGCTGAAGAACTGATGCTTTCGAACTGTGGTGCTGGAGAGGAATCTTGAGAGCCCCTTGGTCTACAAGGAGACCAAACCCGTCAGTCCTAAAGGAAATCCACCCTGAATATTCATGGGAAGGGCTGATGCTGAAGCTCCAAAACGTTGGCCACCTGAAGTGAAGAGCCGACTCACTGGAAAAAGTCCTGATGCTGGGAAAGACTGAAGGCAAAAGAAGGGAGTGACAGATGAATGGCATCGCCACTGCAATGGACATGAGTTTTGAGCAAACTCTGGGAGATGGTGAAGGACAGGGAAGCCTGGCGTGCTGCAGTCCATGGGCTGTAAAGAGTCGGACACAACTCAGCCACTGAACAACAAACTGTATACACAGTGCAGGGAAGCCATAGACACTCTCCAGATCATTCATAAAGAAACAGCTGATCTGCAAGTTCCTTCGCTGAGTTCAGAAGTCAATATTCATTCTTGTGACCGATGATGACCTGAGTTTTGAGAAAATAATTTTCTCTGTAAATAGTCCACTAATTCAAGTCTTGACTTTAGCATCTCAGTCTCATAGTAGGGAATCTATAAAGAAAGGAAAATAAAGCCATCACGATCCTCATAATCTGAAATGACCCTGGATCCGGGGACCCGTCCTCCTGTCACACGCCACCCCTCACCCACGGGAGAACGCAAGCTCCCGGGGCAGAGATCCCAGCAGTGCGCGTCTGGTGTGCCCGGAGCCGGATGGGGCTGCCGGCTGGCCAGGGCCCCGCCGCTGAGTGGGGCGTCTTCACAAGAACCAAACAGGACCCCTGTCTCCAAGGGCCTACAAGTCAGCACCAACTTAAAGCAGCCAAGGGACAAAGAGTAAGCAGAACGTAGAAAGGGAACTGGCGCTCCAGCGTGGGGAGAGAGCAGACACTCTACATTAAAGAGAGAGGTTGACCAGCGCTGGGAGCGCAGGACGGACTAGAACGGAGGCCCTCGGGGCGGGGACCCCTGAGCCGCACGGGCGAGGGAGAAGGGCCAGCGGGGAGTCCGCTGAGCTCGGAGCAGAGGGCCTGGCCGTGGGCAGACCACGGAGGGTCCAGAACGCTGAGATGCAGAGGGATTTGGCGTTATCCCAGGAGCAGTAAAGAAACAATGAAGGTTTCCGAGCATACTGGCATGACTTGTGTTGGCAAAATTAGTCTGGGTGTGTACACGGTCGAGGGGACAGAAGCCAGTGCACAGGGGCGCAGCGGGCAGAGGGCAGCCAGCCCGAGAGGAAATGGGTCGGGGTGCAGGTGGGGCGACGCCCACCCAGGGCTGCGGCTGGGCCTCCGCGTGCAGACAGACGAGGCTCAGACATCACGGGCGGACGGAGGCCCTGGCTTTAGCCAGCCACTCTGTCCAATTTATTCACTGCATCAAAGGGGAGTTAAAACTAAACAGATATTCCAATAATCCAGCAATTCTAAACACAAAGTAAAGCGCAGCTTATACAGAATTTAGGCAGGTCTCACTTCTGGAGAACAGCTTGAAAACTGTTTTTTGAAACACAAATCAACAGAGCTGGCATTTAACCAGACGTGAGTCTCGGTCCCTGGGGCTGGCACGCCACCTAGTGCCCCGGGAAAAGCCAACCGTAACTAGAAATGGCTTCTGGAAGAAAAGAAAGGCACAGCCGTACCTGGACGACCTGGTACCCGAGCAGGCGCAGGTGCCTCTGTTTGGCAGCCTCCTTCCCCAGCAAGTGTCTGCCGTTCAGACAGAATCTCTTTGGACCATCTATGCACAGTGCTACCCTAAAAACCAAAGAGGAGAGAGGAGCTTCACTTTTAAAGCAATCCAAAATATGTATACAGTTTTAGTCCCCAGAATTTATTCGAATTTGGCAATTCCTTTGTGCCAATACTGTTTTCAGAGGAATCAGGACTGCCATCTAGTCATCTGGTAAAAAAGCACTCGTTTATCCACATGAAGGCTCACAGAATATTACACGAAATTCCTAAAGCTGGTATGCATGGTGCTTTTTATCGCCAGAACTATGTCTGCTTTTATCACTTTCTTAAGAAACAATCCCGTGTATTACCCCGGAGAAGTCCTGCAACACGCAGACTGAAGGAGAAGGCCAGCGGGAGGGTCCGCTGACCCCCTCGGAGCAGAGGGCCTGGCCGTGGGCAGACCACGGAGGGTCCAGAACGCTGAGATGCAGAGGGATTTGGCGTTATCCCAGGAGCAGTAAAGAAACAATGAAGGTTTCCGAGCATACTGGCATGACTTGTGTTGGCAAAATTAGTCTGGGTGTGTACACGGTCGAGGGGACAGAAGCCAGTGCACAGGGGCGCAGCGGGCAGAGGGCAGCCAGCCCGAGAGGAAATGGGTCGGGGTGCAGGTGGGGCGACGCCCACCCAGGGCTGCGGCTGGGCCTCCGCGTGCAGACAGACGAGGCTCAGACATCACGGGCGGACGGAGGCCCTGGCTTTAGCCAGCCACTCTGTCCAATTTATTCACTGCATCAAAGGGGAGTTAAAACTAAACAGATATTCCAATAATCCAGCAATTCTAAACACAAAGTAAAGCGCAGCTTATACAGAATTTAGGCAGGTCTCACTTCTGGAGAACAGCTTGAAAACTGTTTTTTGAAACACAAATCAACAGAGCTGGCATTTAACCAGACGTGAGTCTCGGTCCCTGGGGCTGGCACGCCACCTAGTGCCCCGGGAAAAGCCAACCGTAACTAGAAATGGCTTCTGGAAGAAAAGAAAGGCACAGCCGTACCTGGACGACCTGGTACCCGAGCAGGCGCAGGTGCCTCTGTTTGGCAGCCTCCTTCCCCAGCAAGTGTCTGCCGTTCAGACAGAATCTCTTTGGACCATCTATGCACAGTGCTACCCTAAAAACCAAAGAGGAGAGAGGAGCTTCACTTTTAAAGCAATCCAAAATATGTATACAGTTTTAGTCCCCAGAATTTATTCGAATTTGGCAATTCCTTTGTGCCAATACTGTTTTCAGAGGAATCAGGACTGCCATCTAGTCATCTGGTAAAAAAGCACTCGTTTATCCACATGAAGGCTCACAGAATATTACACGAAATTCCTAAAGCTGGTATGCATGGTGCTTTTTATCGCCAGAACTATGTCTGCTTTTATCACTTTCTTAAGAAACAATCCCGTGTATTACCCCGGAGAAGTCCTGCAACACGCAGACTGCAGCGGCTTTCTCACCTCTTGTGGACCTCTTCATCAACTGTAAACGGTAACACAAATCCGTCTTCGTCTAACTTAATCTCCACATCTGGTGAGAGAAGAAAGGAAAAGGTCTCCGAGTGACACCCTCACCGACATGAGCGCCGTCTCCTCCTGGCTGCTGTGGCTTCCTCCGCTCGGCGTTTACCGGCTGGGAGCGAGGCTGCAAAGCAACGACCACACCACACGGCGGTGAGAACCTGAGTTAAGCAGAGCGTGGCCCGGCGGCGTCCAGGCCAGCCAGAGGGCTCCGCTGCGCGCCCACGAGCAGGGCCCACGGGAGCCGCGCCCGCGTCCCCTCTCCTCGGAACCGCGGGGGGGACCAGGGAGGAAAACCCCCGCAGCCGGCCCAGGGCGGGCCCGCGCTCTGGGGCCGGGGAAGGGCAGCCGCCGGCGCCCGCCACGAGGGCCTGGCACGCAGGCTCCCTCTCCGTTCTCGTGGGCGAAGCCCGCGGGGGAGGCGAGCGAGCTGCCCTCCTGGAGCCGACTGGGCGGACTCAGCCGAGTGCACGGAGAAGGCCTCGCGGCCCGAGGCTGTGCGGTCCAGCAAAGTCCCAGCGCCGATGGGAACGCTGACGCCCAGGCCGGGCACCTCAAGGGCGGCTACCGGGCCTGGGGCCTGGCCTGTGGCTTTCTCCAGCTGTCACTGAGCTACGTGTCAGCAGCCACTAGTCTCTGTGGCTACAGGACTGAACAGCAGCTTGGGGGACAGGTGTGCGCGCTCAGCCATGTCCCACTCTTAACGAGCCCGTGCGCTGCGGCCGGCCAGGCGCTTCTCTCCTCGGGTTCTCAAGGCGGGAGGACTGGAGTGGCCGCCGCTCCTTTCTCCAGGCGGTCTTCCCGGCCCAGGGATCGAG
Organism: Tragulus kanchil; assembly: GCA_022376925.1. NCBI lineage: Eukaryota > Metazoa > Chordata > Mammalia > Artiodactyla > Tragulidae > Tragulus > Tragulus kanchil. Next base: position 161,336,260 of record JAIOJX010000004.1, on the reverse strand, counting down.
CCTGCGTCCCTGCATCAGCAGGTGGGTTCTTTACCATCCGAGCCACTAGGGAAGCCCCTGGAGAGCAGGAGCAGCTGACAGTGACGGAGCCCTCACTGTGTCCAGGCTGTGACCTCGAGTTACTTCACTTGGTCCTTACACAAGTCTCTGGGTCACTATTAGTCTTGAATGAACACCCCGAGAGGAGGCCCAGGGACACTCTGCTGCATGTGGCCAACACAGGGGACTCAGCTCCACCCTAGGAGTCCCGACCCCTCAGCCCTACTGCCCACCTCCGCTCCCATCTGCCTCCGCGATGGGCCAGCTCCACCCTCCGTCCAGACCCGCGGTGGTTCCTGAGCCCCGTGACCCGTCAGAGGACGGCGTGCGGAGGGCCCGGTAACACCAGCCAAGCTACCTGCTCCTCACCTATTGTGTAGCAATAGGGCGTTAACACTTTGCAAGCAAAATACAGCCGTGCTCCCAACAGGTCGATCAGTCCAGTCACCACAGATTTATAAAGCTGAAAATCCACGGGGGTCTCCAGGGAAGAGCATGGAGTAAGGAAGGACTTCACTTGATACTTAGGAAGAAGCTTTGGCCCCTAAAAATGCATGTGCAGACACAAGAAAGAAACACAAGATAAAAAATCAGAGAATAAAATGAAGGCGGCCTGAGAATAAAAATCTGACCCAAGAGAAGCTGATAGGCAGGATGCTTCTCCGAGACTTAGGACACACGCCTTTCTCAAAGTGACAATGCCAAATATTCTTTTTAAAAAACTTTCTATCTTGAATTGGGGTATAACCAATTAACAAACAGTGCCGTGACAGTTTCAGGTGAGAAAGGAGCGGACTCAGCCGTGTACCTGCATGTATGCGTTCTCCCCGGGCTCCCCCCGCCCCCCCTCAGGCTGCCACACAGCACCGGGCAGAGCTCCCTGTGCTGGCTGGCTGGTCCCTGCTGGTCATCCATCTCAAATACAGCAGTGTGCACCTGTCCACTCCAAACTCCTAACTGTTCCTTTCTCTTAACCTTCCTCTTGGCAACTCTAAGTCTGTTAAGTCTATAAGTCTCTTTCTATTTTGTAAGTCCATTTGTATCATTTCTTTTATTTAGATTCCACCTATAAGGGATGTCATATGATATTTCTCCTTCCCTGTCTGACTTACTTCACTCAGTATGATGCTCTGCACCATTCACGTTCCTGCAAATGGGGCAACGGCAAATATTCTTGTTATAGTTCAAGTCCAATAGTCCAACATATATTTTAAATATAGTCAATGGTAACAAAAAGGAAAAAAAAAAGGAGAGAAGGAAGAGGAAGAAACCAAGGCAGCTCAAGAAACATCCCTGAGACTCTCAAAACTGCTTTAAGGGCCTTAAGGCCACCCGACTGAAGGTTTTACTGGTGAAAAATGTGACAAAGCTGAGATTTCAATTTAGTAAGAACAGGACAGCTAGGCAGCAATGGCGTTAGTAACTGGTTATCCCATAGGAAAAGAACTAAGTTAAGAGTTCTCACCCACATTACAGACTACAGTCAATTTCAAGTAGATTAAAGATCTAATATAGAGAAATAATTTTTCTGAATTTAGTAAAATACATCATTTTAGGCACAAAATATCCCTGAGGAAACAGGAAACCCAGCGGTCATAAAAACATGAACTGATTTGATTACAGAAAATTTACTGATAGCAAAAAGGCATCATAAACAATCCGAAATTAAAACTAACAAAATTTAAAACAAAAAGCCTGGAAGACATATGTGCAACATACATAATAACTGATATAGTTTACCATGTTCTAGAACAAATAACAAAAATGACAAAACAACCCTAGGGAAATAGGCATAATGAGGCAATTCATAGCAAATGTTTTTGACCAATAAACATGAAAATATGCTCAACTTCATTAGTGCTCATTAAAATGCAGCGGCAGCAAGTGACATGACATTTCACTGAGTCGGGTGACAAGCTCAGAGGGACTAAGAGCAGCCTGTGACAGAAACAGGGAGACAAGGTCATCTTCACCCCCTGTTGGTGAAACGCGACATCTACAACTACTAGGGAAAGACACCCGTCAGTGTCTGCTGAAAATTAACCCAGCCACCCCTCCCCGACTCAGGAATCCTGTCTTTGGATTAAAACAACAAAAGGGGTCCAGAAGGAATGGGCGAGCACCCAGGGCCGCAACGGCACAGCGGATCCAGACAGGCGCTGGGAAAGCCTGGAGGTCCTGGCGGCTCCAGAGAGCAGACGCCAGGAACTGTCAGGGCAGCCGTTCAACACGGCAGCTGCTGTGGACTGTTCAGCCCCGAGGGATGCCCACGATATACTGGGAGGTGAAGCAAATTTATTTGGAACAGTCCCACTCTGCAAAGAGAGAGAAACTAGGTGGTGTTTACATGGCTCAGCGGAGTCCAGAGGAGCAAGTCTGGAGGGGCCACCTCTGACCCTAAACAAGACTAAATCAGGAGAACGCACTTTTGCAATACTTTATGCAAAGGCTGACCTCCATGTACACTGAATGCTGTTCACATCAGAGAGAAATTTCTGGCATTTTTAAGGAATGCACTCAGGAAGGGGTCAGGACCTGCTCAGCACAGAGACTCACACGTTCACCTTCAGCAGCCATGGGGTGCTAAACTCCTTTCACACCTCAGGAGCCAAGTCTAGGAGCACTGCGACGTATGAGCCTGGCACGCCTGATGAAACCTTCCGAGAACCTCACACAGCAAGAAGTGGCCCTTTCAAGGACAAGACACAGGACCAGGGTCAATTTATTAGAGAACAGGCTACCTGCTGGCAACTGCCTCCAAGTGAATGAAAACTCTGCTTTCTAATGGATGACTCAGCTCAAGAGAGAAGGAAGTTAAAAATTTGTGGATCGGGAGAGAACAGTGGTGGAGGGGAAGGAGGAGGCAAGGAAACTCAACCCTGTAGGGAAACAAAGCAAGGAGCTCATGCCTTTACCTTGTAGAACGGGCATTCTAGAATCGAGGTTAAGAAGAGCTGGGTCAGCCGTGCGAGGCTCAGTCTGTCTAGACAGGTCTCTTCACCTGAAATACAGAGCCTCTCAGTCAGAGCTGAGTTTGAACTTTGACGTGTGTAATCAGAGAGAAGAATATTGAGAATGTACAGCATGAATTACTCACTCCAGTGAGGTACTTTTAAATGACACCAGGGACAGAACTTGTTAGAATTAATGATGCCTCCCAGCCTGCCATCTCAATGAAATCTCATTCTGGCTTCCAAGAACCCAAGCGCCTAACAACAGAATATAATGAAAGCGGCAAATATACGTCTGTAGAACGAGTGAGGACTGCTTTTACTGACTGGAGATCTAGACTCTGACACGCGGCCCCCCCAAAAGAAAAGTGTGACCCAGCGGCTGTCGACAGAGCTCCTACGAGGTTAGTATGACCGGGCCGTCGCCATCAGGTGCCTACTCAGGTGTTCACTCAAAAATAGCAGAGTCTGTTTACTCAAAAATAGTTTCTCTCTGGGAAATGTTCTACTGTTTTGTTTTTTTTTTTTAATTTTTGCCTCTTTTATTGGTTTATTTATTTATTTATTTGCATCCATCTTTATTCTTTGGTCTGTGTGGGCCTCCCGTTGCAGTGGCCTCTCGTTGTAGAGCACTGGCCCTGGGCGCATGCGCTCCAGAGCGCTGGCTCATAATTGGACACACTGGTCCAGCTGCTCCTTGGCACGTGGGATCTTCCTGGGACCCTTGCATTGCAAGGCAGACTCTTTACCCACTGGACCACTAGGGAAGCCCCCTGTTCTACTGTTTTTTAACCCTATGTTTGAATCAGTATCTGCAACTTCGGCTCTCTTCTTCAGATCATTATGGAAGAAAACGCAAAGGCAAAGAATGGTTCAATAAAAAAGGTACATGCTGTGCGTGTGTGTGCTCAGTCACGTCTGACTCTTCGCAACTCTTTGGACTGTAACCCACCAGGCTCCTCTATCCATGGGGCTCTCCAGGCAAGAATGCTGGGGCCGGTTGTCATTTCCATTTCTCCACGCCCCCCGTCCCCAAAAGTATATATATGACTTGAAAGCATCAAGTTCAAATGCTAAGTTTTCTACTCTCAGAAGTTATAACCAACTCACCTTGCAGCTGTTGAAGAAAATACGGTCTGAATATCTTGGCCATAAAATTGACCGGATGGCGTTCAACAAGCGAACACGCATGGAGAAGTTTCAACAGCGCTTTGGGTGGAAACTCGTTGAAACGAGTTAACAGTATGTTCTCTAGCTTGCTAAATAAAGCAGAGGCATTCGGGGGCAGGTAGTTGAGTTTTCCAAATGGTTCGATTAACTTTGCCGTTTGACTAGGTGAAAATTTTTCTGATTGACAAACAAAAGTTTCAGCCACCGCGTTGAAGATAGGCTCTGAAAGAATCAGCTTTCTACCGCAGTACTCCATGACTTGGCTGAGGAGCCCGGGATCCAGAGTGAGGCAGAGCGCGGCGACATGCCGCTCCAGGGCTTCTGTAAAGAATCTGTCATTGTGCCCGAAGTATACGAATGCCTCGAGGACACTCCGGAGCTCCTCACTTGTGAAATGAGGGATATGCCTGACCACGTGTCTACTCAGTTTGATAACCAGGGGAAGTGCCTGGGTCTGGTCGAGGACCACCAGGGCCATGAGCATCTGGCTCATCAATTTGGGACTCAGGCTGGACACCAGCGATAGAGAAAAGTTATTTATCTTGTTTAAGACTTTCTGATGTTGGTCTGCTTTCTCGGGACATGCCTGCAGGATTCTGTACAGGGTCACGATATCTTCGGGGGTAAGTGTTTCCAAACTTGCCTCTTGCAGCTGATGTATGACCAGGCCTAGCGTCGAACAACCCCGTCCGTGCAGTTTAACCAGACTCTCCCCCAGAACACAGAGGCTGTGGACGTCCAGGCCACCCTGCTCGAGACGGCGCTGGCACTCGGCCTCCAGGCTCACCCGCAAGCCACTCTGGGCATCCCCACCCGACAGAGGCAAGGCTTGCAAAGCAGTCACCAGCCCTGCGTCGACAGACTCGAGGGGTTCTGTTCAAGCTGACCGCACAGAGCTCGGAAGGTGCTCTTCTCCAGGATTTCCTTCGCAACCCTTGATCACCATCTTTTTCCCACTTCACAAATCCGACGAAGGCTCCTGCTGCCATGGAGTCAGGCAGCGTCCAGGGTGCGGAGAAAGCCCAAGACTTCCTCTGTGAGAGGAACATGCCCCAATGCTTCTCAGAAGTTATAACCACTCATGCAGTTAAAATGTTCTTGGCCAAAAAGCATGGCTCAACAAGCGAACACGCATGGAGAAGTTTCAACAGCGCTTTGGGTGGAAACTCGTTGAAACGAGTTAACAGTATGTTCTCTAGCTTGCTAAATAAAGCAGAGGCATTCGGGGGCAGGTAGTTGAGTTTTCCAAATGGTTCGATTAACTTTGCCGTTTGACTAGGTGAAAATTTTTCTGATTGACAAACAAAAGTTTCAGCCACCGCGTTGAAGATAGGCTCTGAAAGAATCAGCTTTCTACCGCAGTACTCCATGACTTGGCTGAGGAGCCCGGGATCCAGAGTGAGGCAGAGCGCGGCGACATGCCGCTCCAGGGCTTCTGTAAAGAATCTGTCATTGTGCCCGAAGTATACGAATGCCTCGAGGACACTCCGGAGCTCCTCACTTGTGAAATGAGGGATATGCCTGACCACGTGTCTACTCAGTTTGATAACCAGGGGAAGTGCCTGGGTCTGGTCGAGGACCACCAGGGCCATGAGCATCTGGCTCATCAATTTGGGACTCAGGCTGGACACCAGCGATAGAGAAAAGTTATTTATCTTGTTTAAGACTTTCTGATGTTGGTCTGCTTTCTCGGGACATGCCTGCAGGATTCTGTACAGGGTCACGATATCTTCGGGGGTAAGTGTTTCCAAACTTGCCTCTTGCAGCTGATGTATGACCAGGCCTAGCGTCGAACAACCCCGTCCGTGCAGTTTAACCAGACTCTCCCCCAGAACACAGAGGCTGTGGACGTCCAGGCCACCCTGCTCGAGACGGCGCTGGCACTCGGCCTCCAGGCTCACCCGCAAGCCACTCTGGGCATCCCCACCCGACAGAGGCAAGGCTTGCAAAGCAGTCACCAGCCCTGCGTTCGACAGACTCGAGGGGTTCTGTTCAAGCTGACCGCACAGAGCTCGGAAGGTGCTCTTCTCCAGGATTTCCTTCGGCAACCCTTGATCACCATCTTTTTTTCCCACTTCACAAATCCGACGCAAGGCTCCTGCTGCCATGGAGTCAGGCAGCGTCTCCAGGGTGCGGAGAAAGCCCAAGACTTCCTCTGATGAAGTGAAGTCCTTCAGTTTCCTGTAGAACATCTGTTCATCCACACCAATGCTGAGTTCAAACTCGTGCTCAGTACTTCTCTCATGTACTTGAGAGAACACGGGCTCCTCAACAGGATGGAGGCCATTTCCGTTTGCTGAATGGAACTTCTTACCGTGGGCATGATGGAACCGGACTCTGACGGGCCCGGGTTGCAGCAACCAGAACCGCGGCCCCAGATGTTCCATGACTGCCTCGTGAACACAACTTACACGCTGTCGTCTCAGAGCAGCCAGAGCGCCGGGTACCCCAAAATCAGGCAAGTGACAGAGCTTCCTCCACAGGGTAACTAGAGCCATGCCATCCGCTCCTCAGCTCCTCTTGATCTACAACTGCGTTTAAAGAAAAGAAAAGAAAAGAAAAACGTGGTCAAATATAGGAGAACACAGCTCATTCAACATCAGTGCTTATGAAACAAAGGCTGAGGACCCCAAAGGAGTCGCTCCTTCCAGTCAAACCTTAGGACTGCATTACAGTCACAGAAAAAAACCAAAACTGTGCCACTGGCAGATACTTCGATGGAACTAGAGACTGTTACACAGAGCGAAGGAAGGCAGAAAGAGAAAAACAAATATGGATTAATGCATGTATGTGGAATTTGGAAAATAGGCATCAATGAGCTTATTTGCAAAGCAGGAACAGAGACAGTGGTAGAGAACAAAAGCAGGGATACCAAGGCAGGAGGAAGGGTGAGATGAAGGGGGGATGAGGATTGACATATAAACACTACCGAAAACTAGAAAACTAATGAGAACAGACGGTAGAGCACAGGGAACTCCACTCAGTGCTCTGTGGTGACCTGAACGGGAAGGGAACCCAAAACGGAGGGGAGATATGTGTACCTATAGCTGATTCACTTTGCCGCACAGCAGAAACTAACACCACATTGTAAGGCAACAATACGTCAATAAAAACAAGCAGACACACAAATGTACGTTCCAGAATGAGCTGTGACTCTACATTCTAGGAGCTCAGACCAGAGGCTGGATCTCATTTAACAGTCAGTTCAGGTCGGTCACTCGGTTGGGTCCGACTTCACAACAATAATCACTATCATTTGCCAGGCAACGCTGTGATTAATTTTCCCAACGACACATGGAATGAAGTACTTCTCTGACACTTTATTAAAAAAAATTTTTAAAAAAAATATTGGCCTCCTTTATGTGTTTTTTATTTATTTTCATCCATCTTTTATTCTTCGGCTTGTGTGGGCCTCCCATTGCAGTGGCTTCTCTCGATCCAGAGCACTGGTTTGTTATTGGACACACTGGTCCAGCCGCTCCGCAGCACATGGGATCTTCACCGGCCGGGGATCGAACCGGTGTCCCTTGCACTGCAACTCTGCCATTTTAGAAGCGAGGAAATTTAAGCATAGAGACCGCATGTTGTCCACGTTGCACAGCTAGTAAGGGGCTGAACTAGACTTCGACTTAGGTAGTCTGGTTCCTAAGCACGCCTCCTACGTGTTAGTGGACGGAAAGAACTGCATTCGGCTCAACGTCCTCAAAAAACACAACTTAAGTGCCCATTAATTCCGATAGGTCAATCCAAGGGTGAAAAGGGCGTTTCGAGCGCTCTGAGGTGTTGGTTTCCCTACGGAACTGGATATGGCCAGGACTGAGGAGCAAGGTATAGCTTGGCAGGTGGGAAAAAAAGAAAAAAAAAATGAAAACACTGGTCACTGAAGGGGGAACGCCAAGCTGCGGCACCCGAACTGACGTTCGAGCACCGGGAGGGCTGGAACCACGTCCGAAGACCGGGCGTGCCAGGGAACGCGAGCGCCTCGGCCAAGACGCGGGCCATGCGCGCCGGGCCGGGCCAGCCGAGCCCAGAGCTCGCGTGGATACCTACCAGATTCCGCGCGCAGGGTCGAACTCCACTCAGTGCTCTGTGGTGACCTGAACGGAAGGGAACCCAAAACGGAGGGGAGATATGTGTACCTATAGCTGATTCACTTTGCCGACAGCAGAAACTAACACCACATTGTAAGGCAACAATACGTCAATAAAAACAAGCAGACACACAAATGTACGTTCCAGAATGAGCTGTGACTCTACATTCTAGGAGCTCAGACCAGAGGCTGGATCTCATTTAACAGTCAGTTCAGGTCGGTCACTCGGTTGGGTCCGACTTCACAACAATAATCACTATCATTTGCCAGGCAACGCTGTGATTAATTTTCCCAACGACACATGGAATGAAGTACTTCTCTGACACTTTATTAAAAAAAATTTTTAAAAAAAATATTGGCCTCCTTTATGTGTTTTTTATTTATTTTCATCCATCTTTTATTCTTCGGCTTGTGTGGGCCTCCCATTGCAGTGGCTTCTCTCGATCCAGAGCACTGGTTTGTTATTGGACACACTGGTCCAGCCGCTCCGCAGCACATGGGATCTTCACCGGCCGGGGATCGAACCGGTGTCCCTTGCACTGCAACTCTGCCATTTTAGAAGCGAGGAAATTTAAGCATAGAGACCGCATGTTGTCCACGTTGCACAGCTAGTAAGGGGCTGAACTAGACTTCGACTTAGGTAGTCTGGTTCCTAAGCACGCCTCCTACGTGTTAGTGGACGGAAAGAACTGCATTCGGCTCAACGTCCTCAAAAAACACAACTTAAGTGCCCATTAATTCCGATAGGTCAATCCAAGGGTGAAAAGGGCGTTTCGAGCGCTCTGAGGTGTTGGTTTCCCTACGGAACTGGATATGGCCAGGACTGAGGAGCAAGGTATAGCTTGGCAGGTGGGAAAAAAAGAAAAAAAAAATGAAAACACTGGTCACTGAAGGGGGAACGCCAAGCTGCGGCACCCGAACTGACGTTCGAGCACCGGGAGGGCTGGAACCACGTCCGAAGACCGGGCGTGCCAGGGAACGCGAGCGCCTCGGCCAAGACGCGGGCCATGCGCGCCGGGCCGGGCCAGCCGAGCCCAGAGCTCGCGTGGATACCTACCAGATTCCGCGCGCAGGGTCGCTGCAGCTCCGGAGGCGCAGCAGCCTCCGTACGCATGCGCCTCCCCTGGGCCCCGGCGCATGCGCCTGCAGGGGGCGGGCGCATGTCCCGTGCGGCGCGCGGTGATTGGCCCAGCTCCTCTTCCGAGTCTCCCGTTGGTCTTCGGCGCGAGACGGTGTGCGCAGGCGCGAGCAAAGGCTCACGGTACTGCGTTTCGTCCCAGCGTCCGGACAGGATAGCCGCCGGTGAGTACACGGCGGTGGCAGCTTCAGGTGTGGCGCCGGCCTAGCGGGACGCGCGGGGAGGCGGCCTCCGCGTCTCTCCTCTGGCCGCGCTGGCCGCGAGCGGGGGGGCGGGCGGAGGGCGGGCTGCGCCGGCGTCTCGGCCCTGCGGGCCCCGGAGGCGCCGCGGGTTTGCCCATGTGGGCCCTTCCTCCGTCGGCGTCTTGGTTCCGAGCGCTTTGCTCGACGGGGTCACGCACAGTGGGGCACAGAGCTTGGCGAGGCTGCGGGGACGGGACGCCGGACTCGGGGCCGAGCCGCCAGCTTCTCCGCCCGACCGTGCCCTGCGGGAGCCGGGGGCCGCCCCTGAGAAAAGTGGGGCGCGGACCTGCTGCATAAGGTGATCTGGGGCCGAGGGGCTCGCGCGGGGAACGTCTTTGCGCGTGGCTCCTGGAAGCGCTCCGGCTCCCAAGCTTTGATAGCCAGAGGCCCTTTCCGTCTCTGGGCCGGTGAGCTCGGGGGCAGCGTCTTCACGGCCTCGCTTTACCCGTGTGCCCCGTGCGTTCACGCTCTTGCGCACCTGCTGTGCCCAGGCGCTGTCCTGTTCGGCGCGGAATTCCATCATGTTTAGCACCGTGCTTTCATACTGTTGTTTGACCCTTTAATTCCCTTGTGACTTTAAACTTAAAGCCTTCGAGCTAAGTGGCCAGAGCTACAACAAAGTGTCAGCGGCTTATTCACCGAAAGCCAGGTTTTGGGTTTGAGTTCAGTCCTTAAAAATCGACGATCTCTCAAGTTTAAACATTTGTTTAATGTGGACGTCCCGGAGCAGCGGGCCAGCGGGAGCCCCCAGACCCCTCGCGTGGATACCTACCAGATTCCGCGCGCAGGGTCGCTGCAGCTCCGGAGGCGCAGCAGCCTCCGTACGCATGCGCCTCCCCTGGGCCCCGGCGCATGCGCCTGCAGGGGGCGGGCGCATGTCCCGTGCGGCGCGCGGTGATTGGCCCAGCTCCTCTTCCGAGTCTCCCGTTGGTCTTCGGCGCGAGACGGTGTGCGCAGGCGCGAGCAAAGGCTCACGGTACTGCGTTTCGTCCCAGCGTCCGGACAGGATAGCCGCCGGTGAGTACACGGCGGTGGCAGCTTCAGGTGTGGCGCCGGCCTAGCGGGACGCGCGGGGAGGCGGCCTCCGCGTCTCTCCTCTGGCCGCGCTGGCCGCGAGCGGGGAGGCGGGCGGAGGGCGGGCTGCGCCGGCGTCTCGGCCCTGCGGGCCCCGGAGGCGCCGCGGGTTTGCCCATGTGGGCCCTTCCTCCGTCGGCGTCTTGGTTCCGAGCGCTTTGCTCGACGGGGTCACGCACAGTGGGGCACAGAGCTTGGCGAGGCTGCGGGGACGGGACGCCGGACTCGGGGCCGAGCCGCCAGCTTCTCCGCCCGACCGTGCCCTGCGGGAGCCGGGGGCCGCCCCTGAGAAAAGTGGGGCGCGGACCTGCTGCATAAGGTGATCTGGGGCCGAGGGGCTCGCGCGGGGAACGTCTTTGCGCGTGGCTCCTGGAAGCGCTCCGGCTCCCAAGCTTTGATAGCCAGAGGCCCTTTCCGTCTCTGGGCCGGTGAGCTCGGGGGCAGCGTCTTCACGGCCTCGCTTTACCCGTGTGCCCCGTGCGTTCACGCTCTTGCGCACCTGCTGTGCCCAGGCGCTGTCCTGTTCGGCGCGGAATTCCATCATGTTTAGCACCGTGCTTTCATACTGTTGTTTGACCCTTTAATTCCCTTGTGACTTTAAACTTAAAGCCTTCGAGCTAAGTGGCCAGAGCTACAACAAAGTGTCAGCGGCTTATTCACCGAAAGCCAGGTTTTGGGTTTGAGTTCAGTCCTTAAAAATCGACGATCTCTCAAGTTTAAACATTTGTTTAATGTGGAGAAATATCTGTGCGTGTCCTTTCTTTTACTCCTGGGTATGTGTTCAGGAATAACATACAAACTACTGAAAGATCCGAGTGGACTAAAAGTATTTTTTTCTCTGTATGCACATAGGAATGATACAGACACGTGCACTCGTGTGTGTATGATGTTGAATTAAATAAAGAGAGGTATGTGCTTTCACTAACTAGAGGGCCGTGATTTGTTTAGCATTGAGATCAAGTAGGAACCCATTTTGATGGAATTTTATAATTTTAGTGGTTTTATTTTTATCTTAAAAGAACAAAGGTACGTGAAACCTAGGGGACATAGCTGTGTCTCACCGTTTGCCTTTGTCAGCTGGGTAGTCGTGGTCCCTGCTCTAAAGGCCTGAGAAGTCAGACGGGTCAGTGGAGAAGCTGGCCTGAAGCCCGGCTCCTGGGAGTGCTCACTCCTGGCTGGATTCCCCCAGGAGTCTGGCCCCAGAATTTGATTTCTCAGCTGCGGCATGAGAGCTTCATTCCTTAATATTCTCCCTGGTGTAATGAACACTTTTAGACCGTAAGAATGAATGGTGAAAGAGAGATCTATTTCATGTGATCTGTGGATATTATTAGTCTTTTTTTCAGTAAGAATACATGCAGGTTACTCCTACTCCACATAAAAGAAGAATCCTCCTTTGCGCTTGTGCAGTTTCGCAGTGCCGCGGGTCCAGCCGGAGCGGGGCCGCGAGGTGATGAGCAGGTTTCTGTTGCTGTATGCCACACAGCGGGGACAGGCGAGGGCCGTGGCCGAAGAGATCAGTGAGCAGGCTACCGCGCGCGGTTTCTCTGCAGACCTCCACTGTGTTAGTGAGTCGGATAAGGTGAGTCGTGGTTTTTACTGTGTTTCATGCTTTGAAGTGTTTTGGTTGGGAAGAGATGTTAATAATGTGGGACGCTGAATGCCGTCATGATCCTTTTTGACTTTAAACACTTAGAAATCCATTTTATCAGCTGTGTTGTAAGATTCCTGCCAGTGTTTTTCTACATGTGTATAATTTTTTTTTTTTTAATTAAACTGCATAGTCTTAAAACTAGGATGACTGACTTCTCTCAGCTGTGGATGGATGCTTTGTTTAATGTGGAGAAATATCTGTGCGTGTCCTTTCTTTTACTCCTGGGTATGTGTTCAGGAATAACATACAAACTACTGAAAGATCCGAGTGGACTAAAAGTATTTTTTTCTCTGTATGCACATAGGAATGATACAGACACGTGCACTCGTGTGTGTATGATGTTGAATTAAATAAAGAGAGGTATGTGCTTTCACTAACTAGAGGGCCGTGATTTGTTTAGCATTGAGATCAAGTAGGAACCCATTTTGATGGAATTTTATAATTTTAGTGGTTTTATTTTTATCTTAAAAGAACAAAGGTACGTGAAACCTAGGGGACATAGCTGTGTCTCACCGTTTGCCTTTGTCAGCTGGGTAGTCGTGGTCCCTGCTCTAAAGGCCTGAGAAGTCAGACGGGTCAGTGGAGAAGCTGGCCTGAAGCCCGGCTCCTGGGAGTGCTCACTCCTGGCTGGATTCCCCCAGGAGTCTGGCCCCAGAATTTGATTTCTCAGCTGCGGCATGAGAGCTTCATTCCTTAATATTCTCCCTGGTGTAATGAACACTTTTAGACCGTAAGAATGAATGGTGAAAGAGAGATCTATTTCATGTGATCTGTGGATATTATTAGTCTTTTTTTCAGTAAGAATACATGCAGGTTACTCCTACTCCACATAAAAGAAGAATCCTCCTTTGCGCTTGTGCAGTTTCGCAGTGCCGCGGGTCCAGCCGGAGCGGGGCCGCGAGGTGATGAGCAGGTTTCTGTTGCTGTATGCCACACAGCGGGGACAGGCGAGGGCCGTGGCCGAAGAGATCAGTGAGCAGGCTACCGCGCGCGGTTTCTCTGCAGACCTCCACTGTGTTAGTGAGTCGGATAAGGTGAGTCGTGGTTTTTACTGTGTTTCATGCTTTGAAGTGTTTTGGTTGGGAAGAGATGTTAATAATGTGGGACGCTGAATGCCGTCATGATCCTTTTTGACTTTAAACACTTAGAAATCCATTTTATCAGCTGTGTTGTAAGATTCCTGCCAGTGTTTTTCTACATGTGTATAATTTTTTTTTTTTTAATTAAACTGCATAGTCTTAAAACTAGGATGACTGACTTCTCTCAGCTGTGGATGGAGCTCTTTTTTGCCTTGTGTTTCTCTTCGGGTGTCTGGGAACAAGCAAGGTGTGTGTGTCCACAGAACACGCGAGCGTTCCACCTCCTGAGCCCAGGTGCCTGGGAACAAGTGAGGTGTGAGTGTCCACAAAACGTGCAAGTGTTCCGCCTCACACGTCCTGGGGCCCTGTTTGTGCTTCCCTGAAATAACGGCCTTGTCATTCAGGCCAGAGTTCCTCCAAGTGAGGACCCACTGATTCTTCTGTGAAAGTAGAATTTAAGGTGAAAGTTAGGGCTCCGCGGGAGACGGGAGGACGGCTTGTTTGATTGCGTTCAGTCTCTGCAGAAGTTCCCACGTCAGGATTTTGTTGTTCGGTCCCTCAGTTGTGTCTGACTCTTTGCAGCCCCCTGGACTGCGGCACGCCAGGCTCTTCTGTCCTCCCTGTCTCCCAGAGATTGCTCAGACTCGTGTTCCCCGAGTCATTTAAGGGAAGTCTTAACAGATCTGTGGTTAGAGTCCCTAGTCGGCTGGAGGCCCTCAGGTTTTAGTTTCATACCGTGCAGGCTTTAGCATCAGGCAGGGCTCTTACAACACCACATGGCGATGTGCCAGCCGCCGAGCCCGCGACGGCTCAGGACTTGAAAAGCCACCGGGCAGTGGGCTCTCGCTCAAGTTTATAACATCTTCTGGCCTTTCCCGCATCTCTGGGTGTGAAGATAGCCTGTCAGCAGCGGGTCCAGCCGGAGCGGGGCCGCGAGGTGATGAGCAGGGTTCTGTTGCTGTATGCCACACAGCGGGGACAGGCGAGGGCCGTGGCCGAAGAGATCAGCGAGCAGGCTACGCGTTTCTCTGCAGACCTCCACTGTGTTAGTGAGTCGGATAAGGTGAGTCGTGGTTTTTACTGTGTTTCATGCTTTGAAGTGTTTTGGTTGGGAAGAGATGTTAATAATGTGGGACGCTGAATGCCGTCATGATCCTTTTTGACTTTAAACACTTAGAAATCCATTTTATCAGCTGTGTTGTAAGATTCCTGCCAGTGTTTTTCTACATGTGTATAATTTTTTTTTAATTAAACTGCATAGTCTTAAAACTAGGATGACTGACTTCTCTCAGCTGTGGATGGAGCTCTTTTTTGCCTTGTGTTTCTCTTCGGGTGTCTGGGAACAAGCAAGGTGTGTGTGTCCACAGAACACGCGAGCGTTCCACCTCCTGAGCCCAGGTGCCTGGGAACAAGTGAGGTGTGAGTGTCCACAAAACGTGCAAGTGTTCCGCCTCACACGTCCTGGGGCCCTGTTTGTGCTTCCCTGAAATAACGGCCTTGTCATTCAGGCCAGAGTTCCTCCAAGTGAGGACCCACTGATTCTTCTGTGAAAGTAGAATTTAAGGTGAAAGTTAGGGCTCCGCGGGAGACGGGAGGACGGCTTGTTTGATTGCGTTCAGTCTCTGCAGAAGTTCCCACGTCAGGATTTTGTTGTTCGGTCCCTCAGTTGTGTCTGACTCTTTGCAGCCCCCTGGACTGCGGCACGCCAGGCTCTTCTGTCCTCCCTGTCTCCCAGAGATTGCTCAGACTCGTGTTCCCCGAGTCATTTAAGGGAAGTCTTAACAGATCTGTGGTTAGAGTCCCTAGTCGGCTGGAGGCCCTCAGGTTTTAGTTTCATACCGTGCAGGCTTTAGCATCAGGCAGGGCTCTTACAACACCACATGGCGATGTGCCAGCCGCCGAGCCCGCGAATTCGGCTCAGGACTTGAAAAGCCACCGGGCAGTGGGCTCTCGCTCAAGTTTATAACATCTTCTGGCCTTTCCCGCATCTCTGGGTGTGAAGATAGCCTGTCAGCAGCAGAGGTGAATTGCACACTCAGCTCCTAGAAGGGAAGCCATGAAGGGCCGTGATGCAGCGGGGCCAGGCTGAGACCAGACGGAGCCCCTCGCCCCGCCGGGAGGCCCAGGGACACCAGCCGTCGCTGTTCCGAGATCCTGCAGCCCCTACAGAGTGAGGTCGTGTCGGGGTGCCCCGGGATGGAGCTCCCTTCAGGCCAAGTCATCAGCCTCCCACAGCTAGGCCGGGCCTGGCCCCTCGCTGGTGGCCGCAACAGGCCCGCAGCGCTTTGAGAGCTGGCCGAGCGGTGGGTTGTTGATACCACAGCAGCTGTGGCATTGGCTCTCAGCCGAGTGGTTTCTCCTGTTGCTCCTCGTCCAGGTTTAGACGGGTAGCGCTCCTCGGTCACTGCAGTCTTGTTCAGGGTGGAGTCGCTCGCTGTCATCTGCAGAGCTGTGTCCTGTAAGCATCAAGTCGCCTGGTAAAGCGTTAGCTCAAATCTTCGCCTGTCAGAGCAGCACGAAGAGTGACCCTTGGAGCCCTCTTAGAGGACGCTCATTGACAGGAGAACTCTTGATTGTGAATAAAGATAGTGAAGTACTTTCTTGGAAATACTTCAATTTAGGCGAGAGTTAGAATAAGGAAACTTGAGTGTTAAGACTTGGAAACATGTCAGTGTTCCATGTTCTCGGCTCTCTGGAACCGCGAAGGTTTGGGCCCTTCCTGACAGCCAGGTTTCCTTATTTCGGAGGAGTGAGGCTTTCACGTCGCCAACTTTAAAATGCTCTGTTTACCTCTCTGCCCTTTACGCGGTGCAGATGTCAAGGCGGGTCATGAAGCTGATTGTTGTGCTGATGTGTTACGCCAAAGGTCCACGCAGCAGTGGCTCTCTGACGTGGCCCCTTGTTTTGTAGTATGACCTGAAAACTGAGACGGCGCCCTTGGTGCTGGTGGTTTCTACCACGGGCAACGGAGACCCGCCCGACACAGCCCGCAAGTTTGTGAAAGCCATACGGGACAAGGCGCTGCCGGCTGACTTCTTGGCTCACCTGCGGTACGGACTCCTAGGTGTGGAGTGTGCTCGTGAACTTAACTGTAACGTGTGTGCTAAGTCGTGCAGAGTCGCGTCAGTCGTGTCCGACTCCTTGTGACCCCGCAGCCTGCCAGGCTCCTCAGTTCGTGGGATTCTGCAGGCAGGAGGACTGCAGTGAGTTGGCGTGCCCTCCTCCAGGGGATCTTCCTGACCCAGGGATCTAATCCACGCCTCCTACCTGTGTGGGCAGGTGGGTTTTTTCCCACTAGTGCCCCCCGCGAAGCCCACTGTAATGTTGCTGCTGGCTTTAACTAGTATCTAAGTGTGTTTTTCAAAACCACAGTGTATCACTGTATAGGTTTTGTCCTGTTGGGGTTTTTATGTATTTTATGTATGCATCACCTTTGAGTGTAAACAGGGTGCTGTTTCTCAGTCTTCACCCCACAGCTGCTTCTCTGCAGAGCCTCAGGGTAACATCTTAACCCCGAGCACACATCAGATTCAACTGGGAAATATTTTCGAGATGTTTGGTGGCCGGGCCTCTCCCCAAACCCGCTAAAATAGAGTGAGCAACCCTGCATGCTGTTGTTTTTTTTTAAGCTCTCATGTGGGTCTGATAGCTTCCTTCGCGGATGGCCCATTCCCCTGGCACCGTGGTTCTCC
The DNA here is from genome assembly GCA_022376925.1 of Tragulus kanchil. NCBI lineage: Eukaryota > Metazoa > Chordata > Mammalia > Artiodactyla > Tragulidae > Tragulus > Tragulus kanchil. The sequence continues at coordinate 161,319,131 of JAIOJX010000004.1, read as the reverse complement.
GGCCTGGCCGTGCGCTGGGATCTGGTGGGAGCTTTCCTTCCAGCCCTCGCTTCCACCCTGGGTCCAGCGACTCTGACTGAGGGTCCTGTGTCAGTAGGATCAACAGGGACAGCTCAGCAAGAGCATACAGCAGCCTCGGGGTTATCCGGGGCCCCTCTGCCTGGCTTGCACTCTGCGCACCTCTGAGAGTGATCTGGGGGAGGGTATTTGGGAGGGATGGAATGTGCCATGATCAGTGACTGGTTGGAGACTGAGCTGACAGGCCTGGCCAAGGTCTGTCAAGTGTGAAGTGTTCAAGAGAGCGTTGTAGAGAGGGTGTGACTGTTTTTTTTTTTTAAATTTTATTTATTTATCTTTTTGGGAGGGTGGGGTGGCGAGGGATGGGGGGTGGGCGGGGCCACTTCTATAGGTCTTTTGCTTCTCTATTTTCATCCGTCTTTGCTCTTCGGCTCCTGTGGGCCTCCCATCGCGGTGGCCTCTGTTGTCGCAGAGTACTGGCTCTGGGCGCATGCGCTCCAGAGCTCCGGCTCGGTGATTGGACACATCGGTCCAGCTGCTCCGCGGCACATGGGATCTTCCCAGGCCAGGGATCAAACTGGCGCCCCTTGCACTGCAAGGCGGTGTCTTTACCCACTGGACCACCACGGGAAGCCCCGGGTGTGACTTTTTAATTCATTTTTCCCAATGTCTTTATTTACAAGAGTGAACATGTGCATATTGCTTTAAAAAATCCTCAAAAAATTATTTAAAAGGGAAGACTGAAGCCTGTCCAGCCGTTCTAGCGAATCTTAGGTTGTGCATGGACCCACCAGTGAAGAAATTATTCTTGAAAGAAAAATTCAGCGAGGCAAGCGTGTGAAATTTAAGCTCTTAATCTTAAATTTTAAAGCTAAATCTTAAAGCTAACTGTGAAAATGTCAGTCCATTTCCTAGCAGGAAACATAGAAAAAGTTCTTAATTTATCCGCTCAGAGCAGCTAAAGGGCCCTTTGCGTTTCAGATGCACCTTTTGTCCTAGGTTAGCAGCCTGTATGCTCAGTCAGGGACCGGAGGATCAACACTTTGGGCTTTGCAGGCCCCTGGTCTGTGCAACCACTCCTCTCCCCTGTTCTTGGAACCTGGAAGCTGTCTTATCAAGGTGTGAGTGGTGGACCTGTTTGTCTTCCAGGGAGTGAGACTTCATCTACACAGACAGTGGGTGGTCGTTGGCCTATAGGCTGTGGTTTGCAAACCTTGAAGTGGGATTGGAAAAGCCTGCAATTACAGATATTTTGTGTTTTTAATCCACCTATCCTTATTTTCAGATTGCCACATTTTTGTACAGATTCATGGAAACAAAAGTGTGAGATAGAGTTCTGTTAGAGTGGTCCAGAGTATTTGCTTTATTTCTATTTGAATACTTAATATTCCTCAGGGAAAAAAGCAAGAACACACATTATTTCTCTGTTCCATCAACAAGAGCTTGGAATGCTATTGTTTTGAATGTTTTGTTCTTCTCTTCTGTATATGGTCGCTGCTTACCAATAACCCATTTGGGCTCTTTAGGTCTTGGGGACTCAGAATACACGTACTTCTGTAACGGGGGGAAGGTGATTGATAAGCGACTTCAGGAGCTCGGAGCACGGCATTTCTACGACACGGGCTGCGCGGACGACTGTGTTGGGTAAGAGCCGTGTGTTCCGCTCTTGTTGCCGGGAAGCCGTGTTTGTACCTGCTGGGAGTCAGTTGATCACTGTGGACCTAGCAGTAACCTTTGATCTTGAAAGTCTGTTAGTGTTTTTGGTTTTAGGACCTAAGAAAACCCTCCAGAGCTTGGTGTATCTATTTTGCTGACCTCTTTAAGCACCCCGTCCGTCTCAGTGTCTGCGAATGGAAGGCGCGAGCACGGTGCCCCATACACCTCGGTCTTTTGAAGGCGCCAGTGTTCTGAGAGTCACTGCTTTCCTGAGGAGCCTGGAGAGCGCGTGCCCCTCTCTGCGCTGTGCCCGCGGGGGCGTGCCTGCGCTCGAGGCGCCCGGCGGCCCGCGTGTTACGGGGCGGCGCGGGCCAGAGCCTGTCCCTGCCCGCTGGCCCCTCGGTGCTCTCCCGCCCGTCTCGGTGGTCGTGTATTGGAGCCAGCTGGACGCCTGCTGGCTGCGTCACTGACGGACTCTTGTCTGTGCAGTGCAGTGTGTCACCCTGTGCGGCGCTCACCAGTCCTCTCACAGCGTTGTCCTTATTCCATCGCAGCAGCACATGCGCGCGCATGACGTTTTCTCCTGGGTGTACGTGTTCAGTACACATCACCCACTAGACCTGTGCTCGCGCAGCTGGGCGCGTGCAGCAGAGGCCGCGCGTTTGTGGGTGTGCCCCTTGCTCAGGCCTGTTAGAGACGGTTGTGTTCCGCCTCACTCCCCCGTGAGCCCACAGGCCCGTGGTTTTCTGCAGCTGAGGTGCTCTGGGGTTTTGCATCTCCCCAGGGCACGTGTCCTTTATGGGGACCGCTCCGCCACATTCCTTGCCTTGTCTTTCAGCTTCCACTCTTTGGATTGTCTTTTTGTCCCACACAGAACCTCGTTGGCATGCATGCCAACAAGGCATTTATGTTGCCTGTGTGTGTTGCAGTGTGTGCCTTATTGTCCTGTGTGAGCTGTTTAATTGCTAAACCCTTATAAATCCATTAGTCCTATTGCCCAGTTCATATTTTATCTCAGAGGCTTTCAATTTCCCTGTTCATTTATTGGCTTGACCATTAAAATTCTTTAATATATATTTCAGTAGCCTGCATCTCTAACATTTTCAGTCTAAGTATTTTTTTCTAAAATTAAAATATTTTCAAGGAAATGCCTTGGCTTACTGTTCTGAAGGGGTTGAGACTGTAGACTGGAGTCTAAGTACCAGGTTCAGATCCTTGAGTTTTCCTTGGTCACTGACTGAAGCTTTGGTCAGGCTTCTTAGCCTTTCTGTGTCTTGGTGTCTTCCTTGTGAAATAGACGGCAACAGTACGCATCGTCTCTGAAGCATCGCGTGAGTTGATGCGGCTTGTTTTAGACCAGTGCCTGCCGGTGGCATGCACTCCGCGAGCACGGGCTTCCTGGCTGTGACGGATTGTTGCGTTAGCTTTTCTGAGTTGGAGTGTTGGTGTTTCTGAGGATGGTGTTTACATGCAGCTGTCATTACTGAGCTATTCCTTTCATGTGTTTGCTCTTCCAGATGCTCCTGAGGGGTGGATGTGCTGTGTGACCAAATCGTGAACTATGTACTGTGTGAGCACAAAGCAAATACAGTGAAATGATAGCCAGAGTCACAGCAGGACAAATCTAAAACATGTCTCCTCTTAATTGTCACTTAGCTTTATGAGTTGGAATTTGATCATGCATTTGAGTTGTGACTGAAAATGGCACGGATACCGTTCTTGGTGTCTTGCTGCCGTCTGTCTTAGCCGTGCACTTTGTGCGCAGAATGTAGGGAGTGGTGTTGTTGTCATACTTGGCCAGTAGTTAGTAAATGACCATATTTTATAGTGTATTTATGGCTAACGCACCTCTCCTAAAGGATGATTGAAGGCTTGAACTATTATGGTGATGTTTTTATCTGTAGAAAACAAAGAACAGTAGATGGGCTAGGAAGAAAAGAAAAGGATGGTGCATTTGATCGAAGTAATCATCGTACATGATATTAGAGTAGACTTGGATTGGGGTCTGTTCCATTCAGCCATGTCAGAATTTAGCTTGCCTGTTAAAAATTACATCTTTTTAAACTACCAGCTCTGTTTTAGGAGGTTAAGTGGACTCATAATCCGATTACCTTTACTGGACTGTCTTTTTTTTTTTTGTTCTCAGCTAGTCTATTGCCAGTTCATATTTTATCTCAGAGGCTTTCATTTTTAAGGCTTGACCATTAAAATTCTTTAATATATATTTCAGTAGCCTGCATCTCTAACATTTTCAGTCTAAGTATTTTTTTCTAAAATTAAAATATTTTCAAGGAAATGCCTTGGCTTACTGTTCTGAAGGGGTTGAGACTGTAGACTGGAGTCTAAGTACCAGGTTCAGATCCTTGAGTTTTCCTTGGTCACTGACTGAAGCTTTGGTCAGGCTTCTTAGCCTTTCTGTGTCTTGGTGTCTTCCTTGTGAAATAGACGGCAACAGTACGCATCGTCTCTGAAGCATCGCGTGAGTTGATGCGGCTTGTTTTAGACCAGTGCCTGCCGGTGGCATGCACTCCGCGAGCACGGGCTTCCTGGCTGTGACGGATTGTTGCGTTAGCTTTTCTGAGTTGGAGTGTTGGTGTTTCTGAGGATGGTGTTTACATGCAGCTGTCATTACTGAGCTATTCCTTTCATGTGTTTGCTCTTCCAGATGCTCCTGAGGGGTGGATGTGCTGTGTGACCAAATCGTGAACTATGTACTGTGTGAGCACAAAGCAAATACAGTGAAATGATAGCCAGAGTCACAGCAGGACAAATCTAAAACATGTCTCCTCTTAATTGTCACTTAGCTTTATGAGTTGGAATTTGATCATGCATTTGAGTTGTGACTGAAAATGGCACGGATACCGTTCTTGGTGTCTTGCTGCCGTCTGTCTTAGCCGTGCACTTTGTGCGCAGAATGTAGGGAGTGGTGTTGTTGTCATACTCGGCCAGTAGTTAGTAAATGACCATATTTTATAGTGTATTTATGGCTAACGCACCTCTCCTAAAGGATGATTGAAGGCTTGAACTATTATGGTGATGTTTTTATCTGTAGAAAACAAAGAACAGTAGATGGGCTAGGAAGAAAAGAAAAGGATGGTGCATTTGATCGAAGTAATCATCGTACATGATATTAGAGTAGACTTGGATTGGGGTCTGTTCCATTCAGCCATGTCAGAATTTAGCTTGCCTGTTAAAAATTACATCTTTTTAAACTACCAGCTCTGTTTTAGGAGGTTAAGTGGACTCATAATCCGATTACCTTTTACTGGACTGTCTTTGTTTTTGTTCTCTGACTCTTATGCACGTGCATACTTCTCAGCAGCTCAGCACTAGTGAACAGTGATGTTCTGCTATTTAGCTTAATCGTGGATGTTTCTGTAGTCATTGAAGCCTTCATAGGGAGTGTTTCTGACAACCCCACAGCGTTCCAGACAGATTCTCCCATTATCCCTTTGCTGTGTATTTAAATAGAGGACTTAGGTGTTTGTTTCTTTTTCCCTGTTTTATGACACCCACTCAGTTTAGAGCTGGTCGTTGAGCCGTGGATTAGCGGGCTCTGGGCTGCCCTCGAGAAGCAGTTTCTGTCAAGCAGAGGAAACGAGGAGATGAGTGGACCTCTCACGATGGCCTCGCCCGCCCGCCTGGGGACCGGCCCCCTGCCGGCTCAGTTGTCGCAGGTAGAAGCACAGGTTGCACTTCTGAGGTTAGCTGACTCTGGAGGAAAGGCTGCTGAGGTTCTGGAACACAGCGCAGCAGACAGAGGTCCATCGAGGCCTTTGATTGCAGACCTGGAGCCCTCGTTGACCCGCTCAGTGCCCCCACTTTCGCAAGCCTCCCTGAATATTCCAGCTTTGCCACCGGCGTCCTTAGACGTGCGTCTGGAGGAGGCGCTGGGCCAGGTAAGCGTGGTGGTGGTGGTGGTGTGTTAATTGTATGATGTGAGGCCAGCAAACGTGGCGTGCTGGGCAACCATGGTCTCCCAGATCTTTTATAAATAAAGCTTGGTTAGAACACGGCCCTGCCTGTCCGTGGCTGTTCCTGACCGCAGCAGTGGAGCCGTGCAGCTCCCAGAGCGGCGTCACCTCCACACGTCGCAGGCGCACTGTGTTATTCCAAGCTGCCCCGTGAAGAGCGCTACGAGCCTGTTTCTCCGTTCCTCTGGAGGACTGGCTGCTTGGTTTCTTTAGACATCAGTCGGATGAGGACGGGCTGTGGGCAGTCGGGACTGTCTCAGCAGCTAAACCAGAGTCCTTTACACAGAACCCACTCACATTCCAGCGTGGATCTTTGCTGTCCTGGGATACTCCGTTTTGCGTGCTTTTATTTCTCTCGGTAATAGTTTATAGATCTGTTTTCGTCTATGTAAGTCTTTTTTGCTATGCCTCACGTATTTTGTCTTGTCAATAAATAAATGACCTTGAAGCTGCGTGTACCTTTTTGTGCATCTGGTTGAATAATAGCTGATACTGCGCCATGATATCACCAGCACACGATGCCCTGAGGTCCCTTCCAGCGTGCTTGGGATAAGCCTCCAGGGCGACCCTTCACGTCGCCAGCCCATCGTCCCTGGGGCTCTTGCCTAGTTCATTAGGAAGATGGTTAGACCTCTGCATGGAAAGTGCTGGTGTCTGATGTTTTCCTGTGCGTCAGACATTCTGAGATCTAACTGACTAGGAGTTTAAAATACAGGTGACCTTCTCTTCTCAAAGACCGAGAGGGCCGTGTCGTTTACCTTTGAGAGAATACTGAGATCTCACCAGGGAATGTTAAAAGATCCTGTAGCTCTAACCTCGAGGCTAAGGGGAGCAGTGGTAAGTGTGATTGAAAATTGCATTTTATAACATTTTATCGCATTTGTTTTTCAAGGAGGAAAGCTGCCCTCCTGTGACCTCAGTGGACCCGGTTTTCCATGTTCCAGTTTCAAAGGCAGTTCAGCTGACGACGAACGACGCCGTGAAGACCACGCTTCTGATTGAGCTGGACGTTTCGGTGAGTCTGAGTGTGTTCCCGAGCCAGCGGGGCTGTTGGGGGGCGCGGAGCCGAGGCCTGCTCTCGCCCACGCGCCGGAGGAGGGCAGCGTCTGGCTGGACGGGGCTTTGTGTTCCTGAGGCTGCGCCTTTTCTCTCCACCTCGTGCCGCTGCTTCCACTCCAGGAGGGGCTGAGGTGAGCAGTGAGGGGGGCACTCCACCTGAGAGGACAGCGCTGCTGCCTTGCTCTCCAAGCCCTGAAAGAACGATGGAGTCAGGACGGCACGTCCACTCAGGAGCCCAGGAAAGGGAGCTCAGGGTAGCGGCCAGGGTGCGTAGAGCCCAGGCTAGACAGTCGCGGGGCCGTCCCTTCGCAGTGAGCTGGTCCTTACTCCTTTGGGAGTCTGGGAGAAATCAGGGCCCGAGGGAAATGATCATATGGGAGCATTCTGCACACAGTTTGAGGGGTTTCTGCGCTCTCTCGGAATCCCATCCTCCAGCCTTCCCCAGCCGCTGCCCACGTTCCCACGCTGGCCTCAGGCTGGGAAGCGGGGTTGGAGCTCCACACAGTCGTGTGGTCAGCGCTGAATGAGGGTCTCTTGGAGCTCAGGGGGCTGAACTTCAGTTTCTAATAGAATAAGAGAAATACGGCAGGCGTCAAAACTGGACGGTTTTGCTTGCTACTGGTGTTCTGTTTGCTAAGTTATGTCCCCGGGGACAGCAGCACACCAGACTTCCCTGTCCTTCACCATCTCCCGGAGTTTGCTCAGACTCGCGTCCGTTGAGTTGGTGATGGCGTCCAACCATCTCGTCTCTGTCGCCCCTTCTCCTGTCCTCAGTCTTTTCCATCATCGGGGTCTTTCCCAGTGAGTTGTCGGCTCTTCGCATCAGGTGGCCAAATGATAGGAGCTTCAACTTCAGCATCAGTCCTTCCAAGGAACGTGCAGGGTGGGTTTCCTTTAGAATGGACTGTTAGATCTCCTTGCTGTCTAAGGAACTGTCTGCTATTGAGTAGTTCCATTTTTCTTTTGAGCATCTGTATCCCCGTTGTTAAATATCCCATGTACATGGAAACACTTCACTTTTGTTCTACACTTTGGTCGTATAGGGGCACAGTTGGCTGACTGGTGGGCCCAGTCTGTGTCCCTCACAGGTATTCTGTGTCCTTCGCAAGTTAGAGATGTGAGCACCTGGGCAGAGGCCTCTCCTCAGAGCATTCCGCTCCCCGCCCTGCCCCGCCTAGGCCTGCTGTGGGCTCCGGCGCCACCGGGGGCCGGGTGTGCACAGCCAGCACCGAGCTGGATGCTTCACGTTGTAAGTGACTAAGGGAAACAGTGTTCCCTTCCAGTCCTGTTCCTCCCCAAGGGAGAGGAGTAAAGACAGAAATTGAAGAGCACTTTCTTTTGCTCCTATTTTGCATGTGTATGTTTTCAAAAGCAGGTTTTTACCCGGATTATTCAAACACTACTTACAGGGGCGCCTTAATTTCTAGAAGAGGCAGGTCTTACTTTGTGGTCTGTAAGTCCTAAATATAGAGCAAAACATTAGGTAATCACAGAATATCCTTTTTAAAATGACTCCTGGGCTTCCCTAGTGGTTCATTGGGTTAAGAGTCCACCTTTCAGTGCAAGGGGCACCAGTTCGATCCCCAGTCTGGGAAGATCCCACATGCCATGGAGTGGGTGGACCAGTGTGTTCAACTATGAGCCAGTGCTCTGCAGCGAGAGAGGCCACTGCCATGGGAGGCCCACGCAGGCCAAAGAATAAAGATGGATGAAAATAAATAAATAAAAAATTAATAAAAGAGGCCAAAAAAAAAAAAACTAATAAAAGTATGTGTGTTTTTAGTTGATCGGGCTTATTTGTTAGAGATGACATAACTCTTAACTGCAAAAAACGAAATTCATATACTTAAATGCTCATATAAAAAGCCCTGTTGCCCTGCAACTAAAACTCGTAGCTCATGTGGAATTTATTTCATGTGGACGGCTGTTAAGATGAGCTTCAACTTCAGCATCAGTCCTTCCAAGGAACTGCAGGGTGGGTTTCCTTTAGAATGGACTGTTAGATCTCCTTGCTGTCTAAGGAACTGTCTGCTATTGAGTAGTTCCATTTTTCTTTTGAGCATCTGTATCCCCGTTGTTAAATATCCCATGTACATGGAAACACTTCACTTTTGTTCTACACTTTGGTCGTATAGGGGCACAGTTGGCTGACTGGTGGGCCCAGTCTGTGTCCCTCACAGGTATTCTGTGTCCTTCGCAAGTTAGAGATGTGAGCACCTGGGCAGAGGCCTCTCCTCAGAGCATTCCGCTCCCCGCCCTGCCCCGCCTAGGCCTGCTGTGGGCTCCGGCGCCACCGGGGGCCGGGTGTGCACAGCCAGCACCGAGCTGGATGCTTCACGTTGTAAGTGACTAAGGGAAACAGTGTTCCCTTCCAGTCCTGTTCCTCCCCAAGGGAGAGGAGTAAAGACAGAAATTGAAGAGCACTTTCTTTTGCTCCTATTTTGCATGTGTATGTTTTCAAAAGCAGGTTTTTACCCGGATTATTCAAACACTACTTACAGGGGCGCCTTAATTTCTAGAAGAGGCAGGTCTTACTTTGTGGTCTGTAAGTCCTAAATATAGAGCAAAACATTAGGTAATCACAGAATATCCTTTTTAAAATGACTCCTGGGCTTCCCTAGTGGTTCATTGGGTTAAGAGTCCACCTTTCAGTGCAAGGGGCACCAGTTCGATCCCCAGTCTGGGAAGATCCCACATGCCATGGAGTGGGTGGACCAGTGTGTTCAACTATGAGCCAGTGCTCTGCAGCGAGAGAGGCCACTGCCATGGGAGGCCCACGCAGGCCAAAGAATAAAGATGGATGAAAATAAATAAATAAAAAATTAATAAAAGAGGCCAAAAAAAAAAAAACTAATAAAAGTATGTGTGTTTTTAGTTGATCGGGCTTATTTGTTAGAGATGACATAACTCTTAACTGCAAAAAACGAAATTCATATACTTAAATGCTCATATAAAAAGCCCTGTTGCCCTGCAACTAAAACTCGTAGCTCATGTGGAATTTATTTCATGTGGACTCTTCTCTAGAAAACCGGTTTCTCCTACCAGCCTGGAGATGCCTTCAACGTGGTCTGTCCCAACAGCGACTCCGAGGTTCAGGGCCTGCTCCAGAGGCTGCGGCTGGCGGGCGAGAGCAGGCGCCGTGTTGCCGTGACGGTGAAGGCGGACACGGGGAAGAAAGGTGCAGCCCTCCTCCCGCTGCGCGGGGCCTCCCTGGGCGCGTCTGCCCGGGTGCCCGGGGCTGGCCCTGCTGGCCGGCTTGGGTGGGGGGTCCTTCACATCCATGTCAGGAACGCTGAGTGAGTCGGTTACACGGAATGAGACGGTGAGAGACTGTATGCTTATCGCATGCTGACAGGCATTAATGATGAAGTTGAGTCAACTTTTCCAGAACTCTGGAGGCTAGCGAGCTTGCAGCAACCTAGGGAGCATTTAAAAAAACGGATGTCCTGGTTTTGGAGGAGCAGGTTGCTTAGCTGGGCCAGTTTGTAAGGTGATTGTTTACAGTCAGCATTACCTTGTTTCTGAGTTAGCACATTGAAGTTGTATAAGACTGCATTATATGAATCTTTTTTGACAGTTTTTGTTGGGAGTTCCCTGGTGGTCTGGTGGTTAGGATTCCGGGCTTTCAGTTCTGGGACCCGGGTCTAATTCCTCGAGGGGGAACAGCCACAAGCTGGATGGTGTGGCCAACAAAAAAGTATCTGTTTTATGTTTGTGTGTCATGGCATATTTGTTACTTAATATATGAAAATAATTGCTTTTTCCGTGATTAAAGGATGTTATTTTTCAGCCGTTTGCTTAGAATCTTAAACTGGAATTAAGTTGTTTTCTTAAAGTGGGTTTTTCTTCTGCATTCTTTCTGAGGGGATTTTTTGACTGAACAGGCATTGCCCCAAGTCATAGTGTGCTTTGATAGCACTATAATGTAAAAGATTACAGCTCTCAGTGTGTCCAGGGGTTGGAAACATCGTCTTTACCTTTGTCTCAGGAGCTCCTTCTTGTCTGCCTGGACAGGTGCAGCCTTGCCGCGACATATACCTGAGAGGTGTTCTCTCTACTTGCTGTTCACCTGGTGCCTTGAAATACGAGCTGTTCCTAAGAAGGTATTCTCTGTTTATTCTTTTGGCACTGCCTTAAAAATGTGCTTGTCTCTGTATGGAGTTAATTAAATCTAGTATTTGCCTGTTGAAAGCTTAGAAAATGTTGTTTTCACAGCCTGTGTTCAGAATAGTTCCCAGGATGTGCTGTGTCTCTGTGAGGTCATCAACAGATATTTTCAGGTTGTGCTTATACTGGATTGCTACAGTTTCTATTGGAGTAGGGCTGCTCCTTACTCTGGCTTTTCTAGACAGTAACTCGGTGTAGCGCATAACCCGTCATGAAAGTGGCCCTAGGTGGCCTGTGTTCTCAGCTGCTATGGTCACTTCTCTCTGGCAGAAGGAGGCTTGGGGAGCGGGGCCCTTCCCTCACTTGTGACTCGGTTAAGGTTGTGAAGATCCCTTTTGTGTAGATGTCTGCAGTGACTTACTGTGTCAGAATTCCTCAGGGACAGTGGCAAGGTCTTGGTGAGTTATATTGACGTTGAGGTGGATTTGGAGATAAAAGGATCCAGTCGTGCCCGCGTTGCGATCGTTTCAGTGACCACTGGAGTGGACGGCTCCTCAGATGGATGTTACTGAGTCAGCTCTCCCGGCTTTGCTCCGCTGACCATGTCAGGCCGCGGAGTGCAGGCGGTGCTGTCCCTGGGTCGCCCTCTCCACGGTGCAGTCCTGACTCCCTGGTTTAGTGAGGTGGTCACTGCCCGTGTGCTCTTCGGGAAGTGAAGTCGATGGAGAAGCTTGGTCCTGGGTATGATTTGAGTAAATTTGCCATTCGCTGGGATGACGCTTTCCGGCTGAAACAGTTTCACAATTTTAGTGCAGCTCTGCCATTTCTGAAAATTTCACAAAGTATATATTTTTGCTTACTACAAAAACAGTATGCTTGTAAAATGTCTGGACCCAAAAGTAATTCAGGAACAGTCCTTTTAATCAGATCCCTGCAGTTAAGAGGGGGGTCAGGAAAAGCAACAGCTTTGATCAGGGCCGGTTGGAAACATCGTCTTTACCTTTGTCTTTTGTCTCCTGATCATGGACATATACCTGAGAGGTGTTCTCTACTTGCTGTTCACCTGGTGCCTTGAAATCGAGCTGTTCCTAAGAAGGTATTCTCTGTTTATTCTTTTGGCACTGCCTTAAAAATGTGCTTGTCTCTGTATGGAGTTAATTAAATCTAGTATTTGCCTGTTGAAAGCTTAGAAAATGTTGTTTTCACAGCCTGTGTTCAGAATAGTTCCCAGGATGTGCTGTGTCTCTGTGAGGTCATCAACAGATATTTTCAGGTTGTGCTTATACTGGATTGCTACAGTTTCTATTGGAGTAGGGCTGCTCCTTACTCTGGCTTTTCTAGACAGTAACTCGGTGTAGCGCATAACCCGTCATGAAAGTGGCCCTAGGTGGCCTGTGTTCTCAGCTGCTATGGTCACTTCTCTCTGGCAGAAGGAGGCTTGGGGAGCGGGGCCCTTCCCTCACTTGTGACTCGGTTAAGGTTGTGAAGATCCCTTTTGTGTAGATGTCTGCAGTGACTTACTGTGTCAGAATTCCTCAGGGACAGTGGCAAGGTCTTGGTGAGTTATATTGACGTTGAGGTGGATTTGGAGATAAAAGGATCCAGTCGTGCCCGCGTTGCGATCGTTTCAGTGACCACTGGAGTGGACGGCTCCTCAGATGGATGTTACTGAGTCAGCTCTCCCGGCTTTGCTCCGCTGACCATGTCAGGCCGCGGAGTGCAGGCGGTGCTGTCCCTGGGTCGCCCTCTCCACGGTGCAGTCCTGACTCCCTGGTTTAGTGAGGTGGTCACTGCCCGTGTGCTCTTCGGGAAGTGAAGTCGATGGAGAAGCTTGGTCCTGGGTATGATTTGAGTAAATTTGCCATTCGCTGGGATGACGCTTTCCGGCTGAAACAGTTTCACAATTTTAGTGCAGCTCTGCCATTTCTGAAAATTTCACAAAGTATATATTTTTGCTTACTACAAAAACAGTATGCTTGTAAAATGTCTGGACCCAAAAGTAATTCAGGAAGCAACAGTCCTTTTTAATCAGATCCCTGCAGTTAAGAGGGCTTCCCCGGTGGCTCAGACAGTAACAAATCTGCCTGCAGTGCAGGAGAGCTGGTTCAGTCCCTGGGTTGGGAAGATTCCCTGGAGGAGGAAATGGCGACCCTCTGCAGTTGTTCTTGCCTGGAGATCCCAGGGACAGAGGAGCCAGGCGGGCTGGAGTCCATGGGATCACAAAGAGCTGGGCATGACTGAGCAGCCAACACCTGCTGCAGTTAACACTTGAATTGGTTTTGCTAGTTTATAGGCTGTTCTGTAATATGCGTTTTTTTATTAAAAAGAAATCAAAAAAAGAAATCATGTATCTGGGTATCCCAGCATGGAAAGGCACTAGAGATCTTACTAAAAGATGCCATATGTGCAGCTTAATTATTATTATTTTTTTTTAAGATTTTCATTTATTTGTTTTGAGGGGGAGTGGGGTGGGGAGGGAGGGGAGCAGGCGGGCTACTTCTATTGGTCTTTCATTTGTCTCTTCTCATCCATCTTTGTTCTTCGGCCCATGTGGGCCTCCCATCGTGGTGGCCTCTGTTGTCGCAGAGCACCGGCTCTGGGCGCATGCGCTCCAGAGCTCCGGCTCGGTAATTGGACACATCGGTCCAGCCACTGGGCGGCACGTGGGATCTTCCCAGGCCAGGGATCGAACCGGCGCCCCTTGCACTACAAGGCGGTGTCCTTACCCACTGGACCACCAGGGAAGCCCTACAGCTTAATTGTTGATTTGATTATGGGCAATCCATTGTTTCCAGTTTTCACTATTAAAAAACTATTTAGGTAAATCATGTATATTCATCTCTATATACTTGTCTAAATTTTTTAAAAAATAAACTCCTCAAGTGGAATTACTGTGTTAACATTTAGAATCTGTTAGTCATGTTTATCAGCTTGTTCTCTTTACAGTGCAGTATTTTCTGTATTAGTACCATGAAGTTTCTCTCACTGTAAAGTGAGAAATAGTGTTAAGGATTTACAGTTGCTGTGGTGTTAGCCTGCAGTGCAAGAGATTTTACTAATTTGAGGGAGTTTGAGCCGACATCTTCTTGGTATACTCCTGCTGGCCGGACCAGGTATACTCCTTCGGCAGGGACCCTCGGCTAGTCCGTGGAAACCCGCGGTTCCCACCCCACCCTCCAAGGAATGTGGGTCCCCTTGTCCTTTATGGGCGTCCGGACCGGGGGGAGGCAGGGCGCGGAGACAGAGGCGGTGGTGCTCTCTCATTTCGGGTGGCGTTGTCGCCCTCTTGCCTGTGAAGCCTTTAGGGCAAGTTGAACGGGTCCTTCTGTGCCTCAGGAGGGTGCCTCAGCAGCCCGGTGCCTGTCCTAAAAGCACTTACCAGTTGTCAGATAAGCGTAACAGTCCTGGTTGTAATCCTCAGCTAAGACAGGAGCAGGCGCTGTGTCCAGAGATAAACACATGCAGTTGTGAGGGCTTCCCTGGGGTCCAGTGGCCGGGACTCCCTGCTCCCAGTGCAGGGCCCTGGGTTCGACCCACGTTCAGGGAGCTAGATCCCATATGCCACAACTACATAAATGAATATTGAAAAAAAAAATTGGGAAACCTGTCTTCCTGCCTACTCAGATATGGCTGGTGTGGAATTTGAGACCATACTCGTGACCGATGAGGTTGGTTTAAGGTCCAGGGAAGGCGACCAAAAACATGGGCTTTGCTCACAGGCCGCCTTCAGCGCACCTGCAGCTCAGGGCGCCCTTCTCCTGACGGCACTCGCTGTCTCTCTATATCGGGAACATCCCAGCGTCCTGAAGCTTGACCCCAGGGCCGTGCTGACGTGTCGGCTTCTTGGCCGCAGGCGTTCCTGCGAGCCCTGGCAGAGCACACAGGCGACGGCGCGGAGCGGCGGCGGCTGCTGGAGCTGAGCAGCAGGCAGGGGGCGGCCGACTACGCGCGCTTCGTCAGGGACGCCGGCGTCTGCCTGCTGGACCTGCTGCAGGCCTTCCCGTCCTGCCAGCCTCCGCTCGGCCTCCTGCTCGGTGAGTGGCCGCTGTCACGGCCCCGGGCTCCTCTCTGCTTAGGGCCCCTCCGGTTCCTGCAGGCCCGGGCGGGCGCGTCTCTGGTCAGTGGGTGAGCCTCTCACAACCCGGCCGCCGGGCCCTCGATGGCTGAACCACCTTCCCGAGGCCAGAGGCTGTCCCCCAGGCCTTTTATTTCTTCCCCGTTCTTTCCTGCTGTGGTCACTGTCATTTGTTCTCTTAATCCTGTCGTTCAGTTGCTCGTTCACGTCCCATTCTTTGCCGCCCCATGGACTGCGGCACGCCAGGCTTCCCCGCCCTCCGCCATCTGCTGGAGCTTGCTGGAACTTAAGTCCCTGGAGTCTGTGACGCCTTCCACCATCCCATTTTTCTGCCTTCAGTCTTTCCCAGGAGGGTGCCTCAGCAGCCCGGTGCCTGTCCTAAAAGCACTTACCAGTTGTCAGATAAGCGTAACAGTCCTGGTTGTAATCCTCAGCTAAGACAGGAGCAGGCGCTGTGTCCAGAGATAAACACATGCAGTTGTGAGGGCTTCCCTGGGGTCCAGTGGCCGGGACTCCCTGCTCCCAGTGCAGGGCCCTGGGTTCGACCCACGTTCAGGGAGCTAGATCCCATATGCCACAACTACATAAATGAATATTGAAAAAAAAAATTGGGAAACCTGTCTTCCTGCCTACTCAGATATGGCTGGTGTGGAATTTGAGACCATACTCGTGACCGATGAGGTTGGTTTAAGGTCCAGGAAGGCGACCAAAACATGGGCTTTGCTCACAGGCCGCCTTCAGCGCACCTGCAGCTCAGGGCGCCCTTCTCCTGACGGCACTCGCTGTCTCTCTATATCGGGAACATCCCAGCGTCCTGAAGCTTGACCCCAGGGCCGTGCTGACGTGTCGGCTTCTTGGCCGCAGGCGTTCCTGCGAGCCCTGGCAGAGCACACAGGCGACGGCGCGGAGCGGCGGCGGCTGCTGGAGCTGAGCAGCAGGCAGGGGGCGGCCGACTACGCGCGCTTCGTCAGGGACGCCGGCGTCTGCCTGCTGGACCTGCTGCAGGCCTTCCCGTCCTGCCAGCCTCCGCTCGGCCTCCTGCTCGGTGAGTGGCCGCTGTCACGGCCCCGGGCTCCTCTCTGCTTAGGGCCCCTCCGGTTCCTGCAGGCCCGGGCGGGCGCGTCTCTGGTCAGTGGGTGAGCCTCTCACAACCCGGCCGCCGGGCCCTCGATGGCTGAACCACCTTCCCGAGGCCAGAGGCTGTCCCCCAGGCCTTTTATTTCTTCCCCGTTCTTTCCTGCTGTGGTCACTGTCATTTGTTCTCTTAATCCTGTCGTTCAGTTGCTCGTTCACGTCCCATTCTTTGCCGCCCCATGGACTGCGGCACGCCAGGCTTCCCCGCCCTCCGCCATCTGCTGGAGCTTGCTGGAACTTAAGTCCCTGGAGTCTGTGACGCCGTCCACCATCCCATCTTCTCTTGCCCCCTCCTCCTCCTGCCTTCAGTCTTTCCCAGGATCAGGGTCTTTTCTCAGTATAATCGGTTGCAGTTCTGTTTTTCTGCTCAGCCTTCAGCCTCGAATATGTTTTTCAGAAGGCACTTAGCCAGCTTTTATCTGAAACTGAGCTTTCCCAGAGAAGGATCCTTTTCAAAGCCAGTGATCATTGGTGGAGTCTGACGAAGCTACGCGCCGTGTGCAGCCACAGAGATACCCCACCTGCCAGGCCAGCCTTCCGGTTCCTCAGGCGCCCGAGGGCTCCTCGCTGTGGACCGGCACCAGCAGGCGGCCATAGGACTGTAGGCGTCGGGAGAGAAGCATCCGGGGGCAGGGCGTGTCTCCTGGTCCGCGTCCACCGGCAGAGGAGAGGCTGCGATCTGCCCGGAGGAGCCGGTGGCTGAACCTGGAGACGCTCACCAGGGACAGCAACTGTTGGGGTGTAGGGTTTCGCAGCCTTTGCCTCTTCGTATCTCCTGTGCTTGCTCTCCTGTCATCTCCCCTCGGTCTCCCTGGAGGGACACAGAGCGGCAGGAGCCCGTGCTGCCCCTTGACGGTGAGGTGGGCAGGGTCCCTGCTGGCGCCGGGCACCGTCCGGTCCGCTCCTGTGCACGGCAGGCGCGGCTCGCTCTCCCTCCTCGCTCCTCAGCGCTCCCGGCCCTCCGCCTCCCCGCGTGAGGCTGCTCTCCCCGCTCCCTGTTCAGACAAGCACGCTCGCCCGCCTCTGGGGTCTTACAGCTCGTGGAGGGGACGGGACAGCCACCAGAGCGCCGGTTGGGACGGCTGCAGAGCTGTCAGTCATGGGAAGACGGTTCCACTTCTTTTTACAGACCTTGTTACCTTTTGAAACTTAGCATCATTTGCTATACAGTCATGTAAAAAAAGGTAAAGGTATTGTTTAAGACTTACAACAACTATCTCTGTGAGAAAACTTAAACCTAAAGGTTAGTAGTAGGTTGAGCCCTCTTTTAACCCTTGTTTGATACTGCAACTGTAAGACATTTTAGAAAACTCTTTCCAGATTTTTGCTAAATAGGTATCAAAATTATAGCATGGTGAACCCTCAAAATTTCCAGGGTTTATTAGTGGATAATTTGATATTCAAATACTGACTTCTTAATTGCCTTTTAAAAAAGCGCCCATGTATCTCGAGACCACTGGGTTTCTGGATAACTTTGTTTAAAAATGTCCACCACTACACTCCAGTTTTTTGTTATTACTCTGTAAATATAGGAAAGAAAACTATTTTAGGCTTAAGTAGTTTCCTAATCTTTTTTGGGTCATGATTGTATTTCAAATCTGAAATCTCTGGACACACCCCAGGAAATAATGTAATTGGTTCCTTGAGTCTGAGGCCCATTTGTGGACCCTGCTTTTACTACTGTTTGCTGTTTTGAAAAAAATGAAACAACCGAAGGGTAGAAATACTGATTTCACATTAAGGAAATACAGTCTTGTCTAGTCTTTAAGATTTGGAAATAGTATTTATAATGATCTACTTAAACACAGGGAATTTATATGTACTTTAAAGAGTGATTTAAAACTGAACCAGAAGTTAACTTTGAATAAATAAGAGAAAGCAAGAATTTAGACCTGTATGTGTAGTTTACATATATGCATATACTTTCTTTTCAGTAGATGTGAGTTAAATAATTGCCTGTTTTTACTTTTTTCTAGAACATCTTCCTAAGCTCCAGCCCAGACTGTATTCATGTGCAAGGTACTCATGTTTATTAACCTAATACATAGCATCTTCCTCCTAAAATATAATTAAACTCGAACCTTCACATCCTTGCTAGCTACAGGTCCATTTACTGAAAACTGTCAGTTTCGTGGAAGACAGTAGCGGACGTGATAAGGAGTGAATAAAACCAGGCGTAGACACCTGTACTTCGGGAGTTCATAGGCTGAGGGATCGTCCGGGGCCTCTGTGGTCCAGAACTGTCCCCACTTAGCGAGTCCCCAAGTCCTCCACTCGCGGCCTTCTTGGCATGCCTGGCCGCCTTCCTGAGGCTGGAGGAGAGGGAGAGAAGTTTGTGTAAATCTCATCTGGTCTTCAGATAACCAGAAGCTGTCCCGTGTGATCACACATGAGGGGTGGGGCTGTTCTCTGAGGAGTGAGAGGGTGAGCAGGGCCCCGGGGCCGTCCCCTCAGTGCCTTACGAAAGGCCTGGGCCGCCCTGTCTGTGTGTGTTCTGAGTGTGTGTGTGTTCATTGCTCAGTCGAGTCCGACTCTGCGACCCCATGGCCTGTAGCCCACCAGGCGCCTCTGTCTGTAGGGTTCTCCAGGCAAGAGCACTGGGGTGGGCTCACACCCTCCTCCAGGGGACCTTCTCAGCCCAGGGGGTTGGTTGGACCTGAGGCGGCGTGTAAACGCTTACCCCGTGTCTTTGCAGCTCCAGTCTCTTTCACCCAGGGAAGGTTCATTTCATCTTTAATGTCGTGGAGTTTTTGTCTGACACCGCGGAGGGGGTTCTGCGGAGAGGCGTGTGCACGGGCTGGCTGGCCACGCTGGTGGACGCGATTCTTCAGCCGCGCACGTGTGCTCCCCACGCAGACGGCAAGCACGCCCTGGCGCCCGAGGTACGAGGCCGTGCGGTTCTGGTGACAGCCAGGGTGCTCGTGGCCCGATGGCGTAAAGCAGCGCCGTGTCCCCTGTGTTGTGTATGAGCAGCAGGCCATCCAGAGGAGCCTGCGCACCACGCTCAAGCTTCAGGAGCTCTCTTGGAAAACCAGGAGACATTGCTTTCCTTCAGTATTAAGTAGCCCTGTGTTTCCAGAATGTGTGAAGCATGAGTTTTATGTCTTTGGTCTTTGCTCTCACTTGTCACATTCATGAGCAGAGGGCCTTCGTTCTGCCAGTCTCCATTTTAAATGTTACTGCTGATAAACTTCAGAAAATTGAGTTAACGCCTCGAACCTTCACATCCTTGCTAGCTACAGGTCCATTTACTGAAAACTGTCAGTTTCGTGGAAGACAGTAGCGGACGTGATAAGGAGTGAATAAAACCAGGCGTAGACACCTGTACTTGGGAGTTCATAGGCTGAGGGATCGTCCGGGGCCTCTGTGGTCCAGAACTGTCCCCACTTAGCGAGTCCCCAAGTCCTCCACTCGCGGCCTTCTTGGCATGCCTGGCCGCCTTCCTGAGGCTGGAGGAGAGGGAGAGAAGTTTGTGTAAATCTCATCTGGTCTTCAGATAACCAGAAGCTGTCCCGTGTGATCACACATGAGGGGTGGGGCTGTTCTCTGAGGAGTGAGAGGGTGAGCAGGGCCCCGGGGCCGTCCCCTCAGTGCCTTACGAAAGGCCTGGGCCGCCCTGTCTGTGTGTGTTCTGAGTGTGTGTGTGTTCATTGCTCAGTCGAGTCCGACTCTGCGACCCCATGGCCTGTAGCCCACCAGGCGCCTCTGTCTGTAGGGTTCTCCAGGCAAGAGCACTGGGGTGGGCTCACACCCTCCTCCAGGGGACCTTCTCAGCCCAGGGGGTTGGTTGGACCTGAGGCGGCGTGTAAACGCTTACCCCGTGTCTTTGCAGCTCCAGTCTCTTTCACCCAGGGAAGGTTCATTTCATCTTTAATGTCGTGGAGTTTTTGTCTGACACCGCGGAGGGGGTTCTGCGGAGAGGCGTGTGCACGGGCTGGCTGGCCACGCTGGTGGACGCGATTCTTCAGCCGCGCACGTGTGCTCCCCACGCAGACGGCAAGCACGCCCTGGCGCCCGAGGTACGAGGCCGTGCGGTTCTGGTGACAGCCAGGGTGCTCGTGGCCCGATGGCGTAAAGCAGCGCCGTGTCCCCTGTGTTGTGTATGAGCAGCAGGCCATCCAGAGGAGCCTGCGCACCACGCTCAAGCTTCAGGAGCTCTCTTGGAAAACCAGGAGACATTGCTTTCCTTCAGTATTAAGTAGCCCTGTGTTTCCAGAATGTGTGAAGCATGAGTTTTATGTCTTTGGTCTTTGCTCTCACTTGTCACATTCATGAGCAGAGGGCCTTTCGTTCTGCCAGTCTCCATTTTTAAAGTACTGTGTTCATCCTGCTGATAAACTTCAGAAAATTGAGTTAACGCCTGAAATATGTACAGTTGTATCAGTGTGCACTGTGGAGAGGATCCCTGTATTCTTAGCTGTTAGTATCACTCACGGTGCGTGAAGCATGTGGCAGAGTGAAACTAAAAGAGCAACACATTTACAGACCGATGCCTTGTGAGTATCCCTGGCCCACAATTTAGAAGAGAACTCTTGCAGTTGCAGCAGCAAGGCTTTGTGGGTCTGTGGGCCGCCTGCTGTTCTGCCTTGCAGCAAGCGCTGGACTGGGGGAAGCAGGCGCAGGCAGTGCGCTCGCGTCTTTGGCTGCGGGGTTAGCCACTGCATGCGGCTGACTGCGACCCCAGGGACTGCAGCCCGCCAGGCTCCTCTGCCTGTGGGGGTCTCCAGGCAGGAGCTTCCTCCTCCAGCACCTTGGGGTGCCCCTTTGTCCCTCGTGTGCTGCCTGGTTTTCCCTCTGAACATTCGCTGCGTCTTGGTGTTTTGTCTTCATCACCCCTTTATGTCCTGATGAGAAGAACCATCTCTTCATTTCCCATGCGCCTGTCTTCACGGTGCTTTCTCTGGCTCGCCTGCCAGGACAGAGGTCTTTTCTTTGGATGGACCTAGAAGAAGAACTCATTATTCGCTTATTTATTCAGTGTTCTGTCTCAGAAATAATCACACTTGTGATTTTTAAAAATACTTTTGATTTGGAAAGAGAAGAAAAATTTGCAAGGCAGACCTGTGTTTTTCTCTGAGCTGACAAGGGTATGTGTTGGTTTCATTTTAAGGCTGCTGGTGAGTTTTGTGATGCTGCTTTAAGGGAAAGTCACGCTTTCTGATTTCTTTACCAGCCATCACCTTGGTTACATGCTTTTGTCTAGGTTTGCTCTTTTTTTCCTTCAAACTTAAGAGCATTGGCTTAATATTTCAGATACCCATCTCTCCTCGAACAACAAACTCTTTCCACTTGCCCAGTGACCCCTCGGTCCCTGTCGTCATGGTGGGCCCCGGGGCCGGCGTGGCCCCCTTCATCGGCTTCCTGCAACACAGGTGCGTACTTCCTCCGGTGGCTCTCCTCGTCGTCCTGGGCAGGAGTATTAATAGAGGGCTTTTTTTAAATCTCTTCAGTGATTTTTAGGATATTGGACTTTGTAAAATTTTTATTTTAAGAAGTTATTGTCAAATACGTGATGGTATAGCATAATTTGTCACTGTGGGAAAAGTGAATGTATCTTCTGGAGATTGGGCTTTGTGCCAGAACTTCCTTTTTGTTGTTGTTGTTTACTAAAGTCTTTACTCCCGAACTAGAGGGTATAGGTGACCGTGCAGGCTGTGGGCGGGTTTCAGGCACACCTGTACGCTGCGTTGAGTGCAGCTGCCTCGTCTATTGCGTTGTTGTTGAGTAAGTCGTGTGCGGCCCCTGTGACCCGTGGACTGCAGCACCAGGCTTCCCGTCCTTCACCGCCTGCCAGAGTGTGCTCAGAGTCAGGGCCACCGAGTCGGCGACGCCGTCCAGCCGCCTCATCCTCTGTCGCCCCCTGCTCCTGCCCTCCGTCTTTTCCAGCATCCATCTGTTCCTTAACTGGATGAAGTCGGTCATTGTTAAGAGCCAGTTACACCAAAAATTTCAAAGTCAAACCCCAAACGTCAGTCATTTTTAACAGAATGACGTTGATTCATGTGTTTTCATGTTGGGGCTTCCCAGGTGACTCTAGTGGTAAAGAGCCTGCCTGCAGGAGACGCGAGGGCCGCGGGGTTGCTGCTCCGTTCAGGCGGCTGCCCTGGGGAGGGCGTGGCAGCCCACTGCAGGCATCTTGCCCGGAGAGCCCCACGGGCAGCGGAGCCGGGCGCCCAGCGGTCCACGGGGCTGCACCGAGGCGGGCACGCCTGCAGCGGCCTGGCAAGCAGCGGTCTTCCTATCAGGACATAATTATTTGATGTAGTTACATAAAGTTGTGCTTCTCTCCTGTTGGTGAAGTAATAATTCTTACATAATGTTCCTTGGAGAGTGGTGTAATATCCTTTGGACAAAGTCTTTTTGTTTTACTTTCATTTGCTTATTTTTCTTCCAAAAGCAAAAAAATAGGATGTGTAGCTTGTTTCTGAAACATGGCACAGCAGAACATTCTGCCTGGTAAAGCCTTCTGCCCCTTTTCTACTGTGTGAATCGAGAGTTTGTTTTTAGTCATAGAATTGTTGCTCGTATTTAATGCAGAAAGTACCGTAGGTTCCACCATGCGGTCGTGTGAGTCACCCCACTCGGGAGAGGGCATGTAAAGCTCATGGATGTCACTTGAGCTCAGAGGAGAGCTCGCTCTCTGTGGTGTCCGCCGGAGTGGCCGAGGGAGTCCGCGGTCAGCGACGCGTTCGTTCAGTAGCTGGGCTCTGAGAGGCCGCAGGGGTGGGGCGCCCGGGCCTGTGTGGAGAGCAGGGAGGAAGGAGAGGCTGTTGTCGCCCGCTGCTTCTGTCCGCCATCCCCACTGTCTTCCCCTTAGAGAGAAACTCCAGGAGCAGCACCCCGGGGGGCACTTTGGAGCCATGTGGCTGTTCTTCGGCTGCCGACACCAGGAGAGGGATTACTTGTTCAGGTACGTCACAGTTCTCCGGTGGAAGGCCTGCCGCTCTCGACAGTCCTCGTCTCAGACGTCTCCGTGTGAGTGACAGCCCCTCCACTGACCCATTACATGTCGTTTTTCAGAGACGAGCTCAGGCATTTCTTGAAGTGTGGGGTTCTCACTCACTTGAAAGTCTCCTTCTCAAGAGACGCTGCTGTGGAGGGGGAGGAAGCCCCCCCAAAGTACGTGCAAGACAGCCTGCAGCGTCACAGCAAGCAGGTGGCGAGGGTCCTGCTGCAGGAGAGAGGCTGCATTTACGTGTGTGGGTAGGTGGCCGCCATGCCCAGGGGCAGGAGGTGGGGACAGTCGGGGGTGTTTAAGTAAAACAGGGGCCCATGGAGGGGTGATCCGGGTGTGTACAGGCAAGAGGTTTTGATTCTTAAGTATGGGAACAGAAATACAAGTTCTAAAATGATTTTTACATGCACTTGATAGTCAAAAAGCTGTTAGCAGTAAGATAGAAGTGGAAAGTAACTCATGCAGCCTTTCCTGGGCCAGTGGTTAAATTTTTGGTTAAAGGACAAAGTCTTTTTGTTTTACTTTCATTTGCTTATTTTTCTTCCAAAAGCAAAAAAATAGGATGTGTAGCTTGTTTCTGAAACATGGCACAGCAGAACATTCTGCCTGGTAAAGCCTTCTGCCCCTTTTCTACTGTGTGAATCGAGAGTTTGTTTTTAGTCATAGAATTGTTGCTCGTATTTAATGCAGAAAGTACCGTAGGTTCCACCATGCGGTCGTGTGAGTCACCCCACTCGGGAGAGGGCATGTAAAGCTCATGGATGTCACTTGAGCTCAGAGGAGAGCTCGCTCTCTGTGGTGTCCGCCGGAGTGGCCGAGGGAGTCCGCGGTCAGCGACGCGTTCGTTCAGTAGCTGGGCTCTGAGAGGCCGCAGGGGTGGGGCGCCCGGGCCTGTGTGGAGAGCAGGGAGGAAGGAGAGGCTGTTGTCGCCCGCTGCTTCTGTCCGCCATCCCCACTGTCTTCCCCTTAGAGAGAAACTCCAGGAGCAGCACCCCGGGGGGCACTTTGGAGCCATGTGGCTGTTCTTCGGCTGCCGACACCAGGAGAGGGATTACTTGTTCAGGTACGTCACAGTTCTCCGGTGGAAGGCCTGCCGCTCTCGACAGTCCTCGTCTCAGACGTCTCCGTGTGAGTGACAGCCCCTCCACTGACCCATTACATGTCGTTTTTCAGAGACGAGCTCAGGCATTTCTTGAAGTGTGGGGTTCTCACTCACTTGAAAGTCTCCTTCTCAAGAGACGCTGCTGTGGAGGGGGAGGAAGCCCCCCCAAAGTACGTGCAAGACAGCCTGCAGCGTCACAGCAAGCAGGTGGCGAGGGTCCTGCTGCAGGAGAGAGGCTGCATTTACGTGTGTGGGTAGGTGGCCGCCATGCCCAGGGGCAGGAGGTGGGGACAGTCGGGGGTGTTTAAGTAAAACAGGGGCCCATGGAGGGGTGATCCGGGTGTGTACAGGCAAGAGGTTTTGATTCTTAAGTATGGGAACAGAAATACAAGTTCTAAAATGATTTTTACATGCACTTGATAGTCAAAAAGCTGTTAGCAGTAAGATAGAAGTGGAAAGTAACTCATGCAGCCTTTCCTGGGCCAGTGGTTAAGGCTCCTCACTTCCATGTCAGGGGGTGTAGGTTCAGTCCTCAGTCTGGGAACTAAGATCCCAAAAGAAAATCAACTCGTGCCTTGGGGACTGCTTTGTGCTGCCTTAAGTTAGGTTTTGTGTTTGTTTTTGCCGTGCTTGTGGCATTGTTTAACTTGAAGTCTCACGATTGATTTTTCTTTTTTGTATCAGTAAATACTAGACATGGGGTTTGTGCAGTCGGCCTAGGGAAACAGCTTTGTTTGACTCTGAGGACGTGGACCTGGGATCTTTTTCTTCAAGGCATAGTGTGTAATGTCAGAATTGACACAAAGCAGGTGTCATTCTTAGGTTTCATCTACTTTTTGAGGCAAGATCCATTATAGAAACCCAGGATCGCCATAGGAAAAAAAAAAATTTAGGAACTAGCTACTTGTTTTAATAGAACTCTGTTCACTAATTAAAAAAGAATTTTGAAATGAGAAACTATTCCTTTTAAATCCTATCACATCCCCCTGGCATTTAAAACATTCCGTAAGTCACCAGGTTGGGTTTTTGGTTTTTATTTCTATTTTTTTTTATTTCTTAAACTATAATACAGAAAAACAAATACTGGCATAATGACCGAGGATTTGTATAAATATCATTGAAAAGGTTTATAAACAGAACTTACTTTTCTGACTGACTTTTTGGGACGCATCCCGATAACTTCTATTTTGTTTGTTGTGTCATCTTGAAAGAAAGCAGACTCCGGCTGCTGGGCTGATTTCAGGGCCCAGTATTGACTGCTCAGCTGGAAGAAGTTGCTTTAGGGCAGAAAGGGCAGAGATCCTGGACGGTGTGTTGACATTTCCATTTAGCTTCCAGTGAAGTATTTGGTCTTCTTTTTGTTTGCAGAGGATGGTGTTGCCAGATTCAGACTCAAGTTTTAGTTGTAGCTCTAAACAATAGAGGCGAAGTTCACATACGAACATATACATTCAAGTATATGAGACACTGGTGTTTGAGAACTCAGAGGGGTTCTTAACCATCCTAAGAAGCTCTTAAAATGTTAACCCAGAAATACTCCTTTGCCATCACTGGCGCTTCATTTTCCACATCCATGAAGAGAGGTTGATGGCACTCTAGCTGGTCTGAGGCGGGGGGCTCGGAGTGAACCCCTGTGGCCTCTAATGGGCAGGGCCGGGAGTGGGGTTGAGGTGCTCTGAGTGCTGGAGAGGGAGCCGGAGCAGGAACTCAGGGCGGCCGCTGCGGCTTTCTCAAGGACTCTTAACCGTAAGGTGCAGAGGGCAGTTCTCGGCACAGTGGACTCCTGTCCAACAGGTACTCCTTCAGCAGACATCTGAGTGCCTGCGGGCAGAGGGCTTCGGCACCGTGCACAGGGCCAGCGGTGGGCCGAGGCGAGCGAGACTGTCCCCGTGGGAAGACCAGGTCCACAGGTGCTCACGGAACAGTGGGTGGTGGGCCAGGGCCCGCCTGCAGCGGAAGAGCCGGGATGTAGGAATGCACTGGAGAGGGCCGGCGCTTAAAGTCTCAGTAACGTGTCTGCTACTAGCAGTGTGCCAGGGGTGTAGGAAGGCCCGCTAGGGAAGCTCCTCGCCCTCAGGAAGGCCTGGAGAGCGGAGGGAAGACAGTGAGAGGTGAGCGAGGCCCACTGGTGAGGTCCTCAGCACAGACGCTGCGGAAGGATTGAGAGCTGTGGTGGAGCGTCAGCACGGCACGTGCCGGTGGTCCCTGGGCAAAGGCCTGGCCGCGCGTGGGTGGCGGTCAGTGCCCAGAGGCTGAGGGTCGCTTTCCAGAGAAACGGAGGGAGGGCTGCAGTGTGGTGAGGCCGTCCCGGCAGTGCGATTCAGGAATGAAGGAGGGTTTGGTAAAAAGTTCCTGCTGCTTCAACAGTAATGCTGTGACTCACTTTCTTCCTAGAGATGCTAAGAATATGGCCAAGGATGTCCATGATGCCCTTGTGGAAATAGTAAGCCGAGAGACTGGAGTTGAAAAGCTAGAGGCAATGAAAACACTTGCTACTTTAAAAGAAGAAAAGCGGGATCTTCCCAGAGGGAATGGTGTTGCCAGATTCAGACTCAAGTTTTAGTTGTAGCTCTAAACAATAGAGGCGAAGTTCACATACGAACATATACATTCAAGTATATGAGACACTGGTGTTTGAGAACTCAGAGGGGTTCTTAACCATCCTAAGAAGCTCTTAAAATGTTAACCCAGAAATACTCCTTTGCCATCACTGGCGCTTCATTTTCCACATCCATGAAGAGAGGTTGATGGCACTCTAGCTGGTCTGAGGCGGGGGGCTCGGAGTGAACCCCTGTGGCCTCTAATGGGCAGGGCCGGGAGTGGGGTTGAGGTGCTCTGAGTGCTGGAGAGGGAGCCGGAGCAGGAACTCAGGGCGGCCGCTGCGGCTTTCTCAAGGACTCTTAACCGTAAGGTGCAGAGGGCAGTTCTCGGCACAGTGGACTCCTGTCCAACAGGTACTCCTTCAGCAGACATCTGAGTGCCTGCGGGCAGAGGGCTTCGGCACCGTGCACAGGGCCAGCGGTGGGCCGAGGCGAGCGAGACTGTCCCCGTGGGAAGACCAGGTCCACAGGTGCTCACGGAACAGTGGGTGGTGGGCCAGGGCCCGCCTGCAGCGGAAGAGCCGGGATGTAGGAATGCACTGGAGAGGGCCGGCGCTTAAAGTCTCAGTAACGTGTCTGCTACTAGCAGTGTGCCAGGGGTGTAGGAAGGCCCGCTAGGGAAGCTCCTCGCCCTCAGGAAGGCCTGGAGAGCGGAGGGAAGACAGTGAGAGGTGAGCGAGGCCCACTGGTGAGGTCCTCAGCACAGACGCTGCGGAAGGATTGAGAGCTGTGGTGGAGCGTCAGCACGGCACGTGCCGGTGGTCCCTGGGCAAAGGCCTGGCCGCGCGTGGGTGGCGGTCAGTGCCCAGAGGCTGAGGGTCGCTTTCCAGAGAAACGGAGGGAGGGCTGCAGTGTGGTGAGGCCGTCCCGGCAGTGCGATTCAGGAATGAAGGAGGGTTTGGTAAAAAGTTCCTGCTGCTTCAACAGTAATGCTGTGACTCACTTTCTTCCTAGAGATGCTAAGAATATGGCCAAGGATGTCCATGATGCCCTTGTGGAAATAGTAAGCCGAGAGACTGGAGTTGAAAAGCTAGAGGCAATGAAAACACTTGCTACTTTAAAAGAAGAAAAGCGGTATCTTCAGGATATTTGGTGATGAACATGGAAAGTCAAAGAAGAGAATTAACCCTTTTGGCTGGAAGTACTCACAAAGAACTTTATGACACTTGTGACTTTCAATTTTTAAGTTGGAAAAAAAAAATTACAAACGTTTCGTGGAAGAGGGTGGGAGTAGGGGTGGACCATTTTAACCACACAGGAAACTTCCAGTTCAGGCTTCCCCGTCTGCGCCCACCGCCCCTCCCTAAACCGCCCTGAGCCGAAAGGCAGCCTCCCTTCTCCATCAGCCCTCCCGGTGCCTCTGCATCCTGAGAAGCTTTGCAGGACCTTGGCCAGCTCCCTGGGCACCTCTGTCAGCACATGTTAAGGCTTCTCAGCACAGGGTGTGAGCTCTGGAGCCAGTGTGGTTGATGGTCAGATATCGTGTGAACTTGTTGCCTATTTTTTAATAACCTGAAAATAATTTATATTTTATATAAAATATAAAGAACATTCATATGAGTGTTAAAATCACATATGTATAGCATATCTGGTTACATGTATATATATAATTTTATCAGATAATTTATTAGCAAAACTTTATATCTGATAGGAATGTTTGAAGATACTGCTTTTACTGATTCTTTTTAAGATGCTAGAAACACCAAGTATGTTTTGAAATTGCACTCTGCCGTACGATTATGTGCCATGATTATTTCTTCTCAATATCACAGTGCCAGAGTTTGAAGATACTGGCATTCAGTTGATAGATGCAGGCAAGCGCATGTTTTAGTAAATCTACTGCCTTGTATCTCTTTCGCCCCAACCTCCCATCCCCGTCTTTTACTTCTGCCCCTTTAGGTGTACTTCTAAAATTTCCCACATGGTTTATTGTTATCTCCGTGTTTGTCTGGGCTGTCCAGGACCGTGGCCCGGCCATACCCTATAGCCTCCCACGCATGAATGCTGCAATGCGCCACTTAAGATGGCGTCTAGTGGGACCTCCCACGCATTGATCCGAGGATGTCGCAGCCTCCGTGCCGTTCCCTGATTGTCTGTGGTCTCCGAGACTGGAAAGGTGACTTTACAGTCATAATCCCTTTCTTCTAGGTAAGCTGCCACTTTGCCTTTAGGGACATGTTTGCCAGGCCGCTGGTGTTGACGTGCGGTAGGACCTTCTTTTGCTACTTCATCAACCCGCTCATTTCCAGTTCTCAATCTTTGCAATTTGGTGATTAGTGACTGATGTAGTTCTTCAAGCTTTATTTGTTCTTCTAACAAGGCAATCTTATTTTTCAGTTCCTCTCTAGGATTGATATCTTCTCTCTCACCCATGGCCACCATGACCGTGGGCATGGAGGCTATATTGTAGGGTGAAGGGCGCGAAAATGGCGAAAACTGATCTTAACTTGTGGCATTTAGCAGCCTCTTCTTCTCAGTCATCCCAGTCAACCTCTAAAGGGCCAGGACCACGCTTACTCTGATCCTCACCCTCTCTTTGCAACCTGGGATATATTTTTGGAACCTCTCCCTTTAGGTCTGTCTTAGGGGGTTCTTCTTTAACTTCTTGCCGTTTTTTAGCAGGAGCAGCAGCAGGCTCCTCCTCATCACTTTCTAAGGAGATTAAATCTGTCTCTTCTTCTAGGGGGGGGCTTCCTGGGATCAGCTTGGGAACTAGTCTTTTGTTTTTTTTTTTTTAAAGATTTATTTATTTATTTATTTTTGGGTGGGGGTCGGGGAGGGAGGGGAGCGGGCAGGCCACTTCTGTTGATCTTTCATTTCTCTATTTTCATCCGTCTTTGTTCTTTGGCCCATCGCGGTGGTGTCTGTCGTTGCAGAGTGCCGGCTCTGGGCGCATGTGCTCCAGAGCTCCGACTCGGTAATTGGACGCATAGGTCCAGTCACTCCGCGGCACATGGGATCTTCCCAGGCCAGGGATCGAACCAGCGTCCCTTGCACTGCAAGGCGGTGTCCTTACCCACTGGACCACCAGGGGAAGCCCGGAACTAGTCTTTAAGATTCCTTCTGTTTGAGCAATAGCAGTTATTATTTCTTGAGGTCTATTTCTAGTATCTGTAAGTTCCTTAACTAGATTCCAGTAACTGAAAGTGGTCACGGGAACTTTCTGGTTCAAAAGCATCATAATAATCCTGCAGCGCATCTCCTACTTGCTTCCATCCGCTTAGATTAATAGTCCCCTCTTGTGGGAACCAGGGGCAGACATCTTTAACAAAATCAAAAAATTTAAACAAATCTTGACTCTTTACCTTTAACTCCTCATGCCTTTAAAACCTTTCCTAATTATTTTACGTACACATCATGTTGACTTAATTCTTGTCCCATTTTACCTTTACTCTTTGTGTCTTTAAAGCCTTTCTCTACTGTTTTACAAATATATTATGCTTGTCCCCGTTTTGGTGCCTAACTTACCTCAGTCTCAGCGCGGCAGGCTCCCACAGCAGCTGAGAGGCAATTCACCCTTCTTTATCTGGTCGCCGGCTCCTGGCACCGCTTCCTCACAGAGACCCCCGTACTTCGAGCCCCACGTTGGATGCTACTTGTCCCGACCTGCGGGCTTCACAAGACAGGAGTCTGATCAAGTCTCCTTTTATTGCGGAAACAAGGAGATATTTCTACTATACAGAAACAGGAAGGAGCTGCTCATAAGCCGATCATGTAAAAGGTCAGATGCACGCGCTTCCGACACCATAGGAATGCAGGGGAAGCAGGCACTGATCACTAGCACATAAACTAGGAACAACCTATCAGAGCAATCTGCACATGCCTTAAACCACACCTCCCTGCATCCACCAGGCGCCATCTTTGTGAAAACATGACGATGCTCTTTTATGCTGGAGGCTGTAAGGCGCGGCCAGGGCTCATGCGTGGGAGGCCCCGCTAGGCGCCATCTTAAGTGGCGCATTGCAGCATTCATGCGTGGGAGGCTATAGAGTGTGGCCGGGCCGCGGTCCCGGACACTGGGCGTAAGATTCCTACTTAATATGTAGGATTTTATACATTTCTCCCATTGTCTGAATATTTATGTTCCCCCCTCCCCAGATTCCTGTGCTTAAATGTGATGGTACCAGGAGCCGGGCCTTTGTGGTGACACGAGTTCATGACGGGAGTTCGCAGGAATGGGGTCAGTGCCCTTGTTTCCAGACAGGGGCACCCCCTCCTTCTGCCCTGAAACAGTAGGGCAGTCAAAGGACGGAACTTTCTGGTCCAAAAGCATCATAATAATCCTGCAGCGCATCTCCTACTTGCTTCCATCCGCTTAGATTAATAGTCCCCTCTTGTGGGAACCAGGGGCAGACATCTTTAACAAAATCAAAAAATTTAAACAAATCTTGACTCTTTACCTTTAACTCCTCATGCCTTTAAAACCTTTCCTAATTATTTTACGTACACATCATGTTGACTTAATTCTTGTCCCATTTTACCTTTACTCTTTGTGTCTTTAAAGCCTTTCTCTACTGTTTTACAAATATATTATGCTTGTCCCCGTTTTGGTGCCTAACTTACCTCAGTCTCAGCGCGGCAGGCTCCCACAGCAGCTGAGAGGCAATTCACCCTTCTTTATCTGGTCGCCGGCTCCTGGCACCGCTTCCTCACAGAGACCCCCGTACTTCGAGCCCCACGTTGGATGCTACTTGTCCCGACCTGCGGGCTTCACAAGACAGGAGTCTGATCAAGTCTCCTTTTATTGCGGAAACAAGGAGATATTTCTACTATACAGAAACAGGAAGGAGCTGCTCATAAGCCGATCATGTAAAAGGTCAGATGCACGCGCTTCCGACACCATAGGAATGCAGGGGAAGCAGGCACTGATCACTAGCACATAAACTAGGAACAACCTATCAGAGCAATCTGCACATGCCTTAAACCACACCTCCCTGCATCCACCAGGCGCCATCTTTGTGAAAACATGACGATGCTCTTTTATGCTGGAGGCTGTAAGGCGCGGCCAGGGCTCATGCGTGGGAGGCCCCGCTAGGCGCCATCTTAAGTGGCGCATTGCAGCATTCATGCGTGGGAGGCTATAGAGTGTGGCCGGGCCGCGGTCCCGGACACTGGGCGTAAGATTCCTACTTAATATGTAGGATTTTATACATTTCTCCCATTGTCTGAATATTTATGTTCCCCCCTCCCCAGATTCCTGTGCTTAAATGTGATGGTACCAGGAGCCGGGCCTTTGTGGTGACACGAGTTCATGACGGGAGTTCGCAGGAATGGGGTCAGTGCCCTTGTTTCCAGACAGGGGCACCCCCTCCTTCTGCCCTGTGAGGACACGGTGACCGTAAGGCCTTCACCAGAACCCGACAGCACCGGCACCTGGTCTGAACCCCCACTTGCAGAACTGTGGGAGGGGTCAATTGTTTACACACCAGCCGGTGGCGTCTCTTTAGAGCAGCTGGAGTGGACTGAGGACTCCGGCTGACGCACGTTCTTTCAATGTGCATCGGAACAGAACACAGAATAGAAAAGGGCATGGAACCTTTTCTCCCAGGCTCTGGTACATGTTTTTTTGTTTGTTTTTTTAAAGAGATCAGCATTTAAAAAGTCTCTACCTGTCAAAGACTTCTGGTCATTTTGAAAAATAAATATCTAAAATAATACTATATTATCTTAGGATCTGTTAAGACATCAAGGCAGTTTGTTGTAATCTAATATCACATATTTTATGTATTTTACAATAGAAGTAGTTCTGAAAAGGCAGCATGCAAAATTATGTGCGTATGTTATATATGTCAGCCAAAATAGACTTCAGGTGAAAACATAAGGGACAAAGCAATATTTCTTACTGATCAGTCTAACAAGAAGCTCCAACTAAGAGTTTGTGTCCCACTGCCAATGTAGAGGCACATCCGTAGTGTTCAGTTCTGCAACTCTGCGATCCTACCAGGCTCCTCCGTCCGTGGGGTTCTCCAGGCAAGAATACTGGAAGTGGGTTGCCATGCCCTCCTTCGGGGACCTTCCAGACTCAGGAATTGAGTCTGGGTCTCCTGCATTGCAGGCACCTGAGCCCACATCTGAGCCACCTGGGAAGCCATAGGCCCCTGAAGAGTGTTCACGGTGGCTTCCGATCCTGACCTGAGCCTTGTGGTTCGTGCACAACTTCGGCTTACTCCTCTTAGGTCGTTAGATGCCACGTTCAGATGAGACTAGGTCAGCTGCTCCCTCACAGTCTTGCCAGCAGATGAGGGTAGGACTAGATCCCAGGCCAGATTCTGCAACACAGCCGTTAGGTTTTTAAAAAGTTTATTAGCAGTTAGACACAAAGCTTCCTCCACCAGACCTGTAGGCTTCACAGAGCCCCGGCGCTGTCTCTCGAGGTGGTCCAGCCACGTCTTGCACAGAAAGCGTGGCGTCAGGGTGTTGGTGAGGATTACCAGGGAAGAGTATGTTTTCTCCCGGCATTGTGAGCTGCCCTCCACGCGACTTTTTGGCCAACTCAGTATGTGGATAGAAAGCAAAAATCGCCAGAACTAAAACGAGGAAAAACCAAATCCACCCACAGTTGGGAAGCAATATACCACACAAAGAATGAGCAAACAAATGCTAATTTTTTACAACACAATAGGGTCTGATCATCATTTATAAAACACTTCAGAATGAAGTTGTCTTCTAGTTTACATTGAATATATACCAGAATAGACAGACTTTCAAAAAAATAGAACCTGTACGATAGGTTTTCTGAGAACTGTCAACTACAAATTGGCATTTACCAATCACATTGCCACTAACTGAAAAACAAGGGCCTTGGCCCCTGGCCCTGCCGGAGACTGACCGCTGTGCTGTTGGCAGCTGCTGACCACCACCCCCTGAGGTGGGTCAGGGTGGAGTGAGGCTCTCTGCTCCAAGGGATCTGGAGGGTCAGGTCTTTAGGTAAGTGGATGCTTTTAGGGACAGGTTTTATCTCAATCCATGCATCTCATGTTTTGAAAAACATCCTTACATGGTGACATCAGATCCTTATGCCTAACCGACAACCCTTTGTAAAATGACTGTTTAACAGTATTGAGCTCCCCTTTCACCAAAATCCTTATATATTGAATTTGCTCCAGCTGCCTCTTTGGAGCAGTCTCTCAGAGATACCTGAGATGCTGTCTCCCGGGCTGCAGTCCTGATTGAGCCTCAAGTGAAATTTAACCCATAACTCTCAAGTTGTTCATCTTTTTATAGTCAACGGAACTAAACTAAATGTCAGTAACTAAAATGAAACCAGAATAACCTCCACATACTTGGAAAATAAGCAACACAAAGTAACCTATGAATCAAGAATCAAGGAAATTAGAAAGTATTTTGATGAAGACAAAGACATTTCAAAATTTGTAGTTTGCAGTTAAACCAGTGCTCTTGGGAAAATTGGTGGGTCTAAATACTGATCAAGTTTAAAAAGCCTAAAAGTCAGGAATCTAAGCTTCAGTACTGGGAAGCTGGAAAAGGACCAGTACATTTAATACCAAGAATATGAGAGAACATATGAGAGGATTTCAATGAAATAGAAAAAAGATTAACAATAGAGAAAACCAGCAAAGCAACTTAATTGTCTTAAGATTTTCTCCCAGCTTTATTGAGGTAAAAAATAGCAAATAGCATGTGTGCATGCTCAGTCTTATCCAACATCGTGACCCCTTGAACTGCAGCCCACCAGGCTCCTCTGTCCTTGGAATTTTCCAGGCAAGAATACCGGAGTAGATTGCCTTTTCCTTCTGCAGGGCATCTTCCTGAGCCAGGGGTCAAATCCATGTCCTTGCCTCTCTTGCAAGCAGACTTTAGCACTGGGTCCACCTGGGAAGCCCAGTTAACAAATAAAATTGTATATAATTAAAATGCAGTGTAATGACGTGGTCTGTGTAAACTTTGTGATGTGATTACCACTGTCAGGTTTACTGTCACATCCATCACCTCGCATAGTTACGTTTGAATGTGTGTGATGAGACTGGATAAGATGTACTCTCAGCCCATTTCAGGTATGCAGGACAGTCGTGACTCTCGAGAACACACTCTTCTTAGGACTGAAGGCTTGTCCCCTTTGACTGGCACCTCCCCATTTTCCCAGCCCCTGCTAACCACCGTGCTACTCTTTGTTTCTGTTGACTCTAACTTTGCCCAAGTTCGATCCCTGATCACCTGCCAAGGCAGATGTGGGTTTGAGGTCTAGGTCAGGAAGATCCCCTGGAGGAGAACCTGGCAGTCCACTCCAGTATTCCTCCCTGGAAAATCCCATGGACAGAGGAGCCTGGTGGTTTATAGTCCATGGGGTCACAAAGAGTTGGACACAACTGAGCACATACATGCACATACACACTGCTGAACATCCAGGTTGTTACTGTAAATTTAAAACTTGCTACACATGAGAAATAGTCAATTACCTTAAGTAAGTCTGAGTATGGCCTTCCTGGTGGCTCAGAATCAAGAATCAAGGAAATTAGAAAGTATTTTGATGAAGACAAAGACATTTCAAAACTTGTAGTTTGCAGTTAAACCAGAGCTCTTGGGAAAATTGGTGGGTCTAAATACTGATCAAGTTTAAAAGCCTAAAAGTCAGGAATCTAAGCTTCAGTACTGGGAAGCTGGAAAAGGACCAGTACATTTAATACCAAGAATATGAGAGAACATATGAGAGGATTTCAATGAAATAGAAAAAAGATTAACAATAGAGAAAACCAGCAAAGCAACTTAATTGTCTTAAGATTTTCTCCCAGCTTTATTGAGGTAAAAAATAGCAAATAGCATGTGTGCATGCTCAGTCTTATCCAACATCGTGACCCCTTGAACTGCAGCCCACCAGGCTCCTCTGTCCTTGGAATTTTCCAGGCAAGAATCCCGGAGTAGATTGCCTTTTCCTTCTGCAGGGCATCTTCCTGAGCCAGGGGTCAAATCCATGTCCTTGCCTCTCTTGCAAGCAGACTTTAGCACTGGGTCCACCTGGGAAGCCCAGTTAACAAATAAAATTGTATATAATTAAAATGCAGTGTAATGACGTGGTCTGTGTAAACTTTGTGATGTGATTACCACTGTCAGGTTTACTGTCACATCCATCACCTCGCATAGTTACGTTTGAATGTGTGTGATGAGACTGGATAAGATGTACTCTCAGCCCATTTCAGGTATGCAGGACAGTCGTGACTCTCGAGAACACACTCTTCTTAGGACTGAAGGCTTGTCCCCTTTGACTGGCACCTCCCCATTTTCCCAGCCCCTGCTAACCACCGTGCTACTCTTTGTTTCTGTTGACTCTAACTTTGCCCAAGTTCGATCCCTGATCACCTGCCAAGGCAGATGTGGGTTTGAGGTCTAGGTCAGGAAGATCCCCTGGAGGAGAACCTGGCAGTCCACTCCAGTATTCCTCCCTGGAAAATCCCATGGACAGAGGAGCCTGGTGGTTTATAGTCCATGGGGTCACAAAGAGTTGGACACAACTGAGCACATACATGCACATACACACTGCTGAACATCCAGGTTGTTACTGTAAATTTAAAACTTGCTACACATGAGAAATAGTCAATTACCTTAAGTAAGTCTGAGTATGGCCTTCCCTGGTGGCTCAGATGGTAAAGAATCTGCTTGCAATGCAGGAGACCCTGCATTCAGTCTAAGTTAAGTCTTAAACCTGGGTTTTCTGATCAAACTTGATTGTGTTCTGCTGACGTCCCACTGCTCCCAAGCACCCAGACTGTTCCTAGAGTTTAACATCCCCAGGGCAGCAGGATCACTTCCAGGAACAAGGGGCGTCTAAGGTGTGCTGCTTTCTCACCTGCTCAGAACCCTTCACTCTGGATTTTTTTTCCACTGGACACAACTTGGTTTTAATTAAATTTTCCTATAATGTTCTCACCAAAGGGACTTTACTTCATTTCCTCTTTCATCCATCAGATTAATAGAATACTGGAAAGGATATCTACATTAATACATTTGAGCTGTAACTTCTTTAATCACAGCATTGATTATGTTCTAAAGGCATTTCATTTAGATTTGTATTTTGCTCTGATGGGGAATTTAACTTTTTAGCTATCTATTTGCTTTGAGTTAAAGCATTTAATTTTGATTTACAGGGACTTTAATGATTTTTTTTCGTGTTTGGTTATGGAAAGTTCGTTCAGCTTCAGTATGTGTAGGTGTAGATGAGGGGAAAGCTCAGCATCTGGAACCAGAGACATAAGAACTACAGCTCCTTGGAGAGACAGCAAGCACAATAGTTAAGGCATAAACACATGGTGGAAACTCAGCTTTCAGGCAGGTTTGGCGTCTTTGGAAAAGTTACCTTTCTGTGCCTTGTCTGTTAAATAGGGACTGTGACTTAATTTGTGCTCCTCGCATTCAGTGAGGTGTTTTTTTTTTGGTTTTGGTTTTGGTTTTTGTAGTAAGTGTAACTGCTTCTGTTACTCAGTCACTAAGTCTGACTCTTTGCAACCTGCCTTCAAGCTTCCCTGTCCTGTGCGTCTCCTGGAGTTTGCCCAAACTCCTGTCCATTGAGTCCTTGACGCCATCCAACCATCTCATCCTCTGCCTCCCCCTTCTCTTTCTGATCTCAGGCCTAGGTCAGGAAGATCCCCTGGAGGAGGGCCTGGCAGCCCACTCCAGTGTTCCTCCCTGGAAAATCCCATGGACAGAGGAGCCTGGTGGTTTAAAACGTCCATGGGGTCGCAAAGAGTCGGACACAACCAGTAGAACGACTGTCACTTTTTCACTTTCTTTCATTTAGCAAAATGCCTTTGAGATGCATTCATGTGGTTGTGTGACTGGATATGGGGTTCTTTTCTACTGCTATGCAGTCTTTTGTTGTGTGGCTGAACAGTGGTTTCTCCTTTTACCTGTTGAAGAAAATCTTCACATGAACACAAGTTTTCAGTTAACTCAAGATACATCTGTGGGAGTGGCATTTCTGGGTTGGAGGCTAAGCTTTTCTTTTCCTTTTGTAAACAAAATTTCTAAGAAACTGCCAGGCTCCCTTCCAGAGCGTCCCTCTCGTTTTGTGTTCCCACCAGCGGTGACTGAGAACTCCTGTGTTTATTTGGAGAGTAAATTAGTAGGAGCTCAGCCTCGTTAGAGCTTCAAGGAGAGTCCCTTCTCCAGTGTTGGCAGCGTTAGGAGTTACTGCATTTCAACAGAAGAGTCATAAGTTAAAACGAGGGCCCAAGGATGACAGACACAAAGCGACAGAACTTGAGTTACTTCATTTTGTTATTCTGTATTATCACAGGAAGTTTTTTTTAACTTTGTTTTAGTCACTAAGTTGTGTCCTAATCTTTTTTTTTTTTTTATAAGGATTTATTTATTTATTTATTTATTTTGGGCGGGGGTCGGGTTGGGGAGGGAGGGGAGCGGGCGGGCCACTTCTATTGGTCTTCCATTTGTCTATTTTCATCCGTCTTTGTTCTTTGGCTCCTGTGGGCCTCCCATCGCAGTGGCGTCTGTTGTCACAGAGCACCGGCTCTGGGCGCATGCGCTCCAGAGCTCCGACTCGGTAATTGGACACATTGGTCCAGCCGCTCCGCGGCACGTGGGATCTTCCCAGGCCAGGGATCGAACCGGCGCCCCTTGCACTGCAAGGCGGTGTCCTTATCCACTGGACCACCAGGGGAAGCCCGTGTCCTAATCTTTTTTGACCCCCTGGACTGTAGCCCACCATGCTTCTCTGTCCATGGAATTCTCCAGGCAAGAAAACTCGAGTGGGTTGCCATTCCTTTCTCCAGGGGATCTTCCCACCCCAGGGATCAAACTTCTTCTTCATTGACAGGTGGGTTCTTTACCAGTGAGCCACTGGGGAAACCTGTTCTAACACTGGAAAACAGTGATTTACTTCCTTCAGTTTCACTTTATAGGTAAAACATCCTTTGAAATCTAGGTATAGCCTGGAATGACTCTCCCTGGTGATACAATGTGCTCAGTAGGAAACTGCACGGGCTACAGACAGACCTGAGACACCACCTCCACCTCTGAAGTGTGCTGCCCACCCCCGCCAAATTAACATGGACACAGCGGGTCCTTCTTGAATTTTGTTCTCTACTGTATGTGATTATTTCTTTCTGAGTCATCTGTCTTCGTGGTGTAAACTTTTAAATCAAGTAAATCAGATACAAAAATATCTACAAGCAGTCAACAACAGCCCTAAAAATGATATAGTGAAGCTCAAGCTTTAAAGCTTGTTCCTTGAAGATCGGAAATTGTGGAGAAAACGCCAAATTCAGACAAAAATTTCATTGATAACTTCAACAATAAAGCATAAGTAAAAGGACATTCACACAGAGAAGGAATCCAATTTAAGGCAGAATGTCAGGTGAAGGACAAAAGAGGCTGGCCCAGAAGGGACCACAGGGCTTGTTTGAGTATTTCATTAATTCCACCAAGAACCAGGCAGCTCTAAAGCAATGGATTAAACCATCTCACTGTTTCTTAATGCCCAGCCCTTTCCTCAGACTCTTAAGGACATCTTCATGTAATAGACTTTATGGTGAAGATCTTGGGGGAAATTCTGTGGCAGAGACATTTGAAAGCCATTGGACTCAGGCCTGAAAGCACAAAACAAGAACAGTATTTCAGTTTCTGAAATTCTTTGTGAAATGTGTGTGTGTGTGTGTGTGTGTGTGTTTTATGGATCTCTGACAAACTTGTCTTTATATTTAAGATATTTTCTAACAATTCATATATCTGTTTCTTTATGTGAAAAAGCCTTCTGAACTTCACATTTAAAAGTCATTTTCAGTTACCTTACGGATGAAGGGACATGACAAATCTTATATGTCCACTGAACATGAACATGCAAAGAATGTCCATTTTGACAAATATGCAGAAGTTACAGATAGAAATAGATGCTGTTATTTAATATACTAAGGAGTTAGACCCATATGTGGTTACAGATTTCCCCTCGTTTTTCAAAAGATGACTTAGTGCAATTAAAGAGATGCAATCCATTGCTGTTTATCATTTTCTTATGGTATTTTTAATTTTTATAATTTAAAATGATTATATTAAGATCAATAAGAGCAATTCCTTTTTTTGAGAGGGAAATAAGGTTTTATTAGAGTGGGGGAAGGGAGAGTCGCTGTGGGTACAGAGGTTCTGGCTTAAGGAAGAACCAGCCTTTCCATTTTATAGCCAGGATGTAAGGAGTGGCAAAGGGGTCTCAAGGATCACTGCTGACTGGACAGTGCACCGGGCGGCAGTGGCTACAGCCTGAGTTTGGTTTACGTAAAACGCTTCTAATTTTTCAAGAAACAAACAAATATCTACAAGCAGTCAACAACAGCCCTAAAATGATATAGTGAAGCTCAAGCTTTAAAGCTTGTTCCTTGAAGATCGGAAATTGTGGAGAAACGCCAAATTCAGACAAAATTTCATTGATAACTTCAACAATAAAGCATAAGTAAAAGGACATTCACACAGAGAAGGAATCCAATTTAAGGCAGAATGTCAGGTGAAGGACAAAAGAGGCTGGCCCAGAAGGGACCACAGGGCTTGTTTGAGTATTTCATTAATTCCACCAAGAACCAGGCAGCTCTAAAGCAATGGATTAAACCATCTCACTGTTTCTTAATGCCCAGCCCTTTCCTCAGACTCTTAAGGACATCTTCATGTAATAGACTTTATGGTGAAGATCTTGGGGGAAATTCTGTGGCAGAGACATTTGAAAGCCATTGGACTCAGGCCTGAAAGCACAAAACAAGAACAGTATTTCAGTTTCTGAAATTCTTTGTGAAATGTGTGTGTGTGTGTGTGTGTGTGTTTTATGGATCTCTGACAAACTTGTCTTTATATTTAAGATATTTTCTAACAATTCATATATCTGTTTCTTTATGTGAAAAAGCCTTCTGAACTTCACATTTAAAAGTCATTTTCAGTTACCTTACGGATGAAGGGACATGACAAATCTTATATGTCCACTGAACATGAACATGCAAAGAATGTCCATTTTGACAAATATGCAGAAGTTACAGATAGAAATAGATGCTGTTATTTAATATACTAAGGAGTTAGACCCATATGTGGTTACAGATTTCCCCTCGTTTTTCAAAAGATGACTTAGTGCAATTAAAGAGATGCAATCCATTGCTGTTTATCATTTTCTTATGGTATTTTTAATTTTTATAATTTAAAATGATTATATTAAGATCAATAAGAGCAATTCCTTTTTTTGAGAGGGAAATAAGGTTTTTATTAGAGTGGGGGAAGGGAGAGTCGCTGTGGGTACAGAGGTTCTGGCTTAAGGAAGAACCAGCCTTTCCATTTTATAGCCAGGATGTAAGGAGTGGCAAAGGGGTCTCAAGGATCACTGCTGACTGGACAGTGCACCGGGCGGAGCAGCGTGATGACTACAGCCTGAGGGAAAGACCGGAGGATACAAGGAGGGGCAGAGGGTCTTCAGGATATTGGGTGGTGGACACGACTGAGCGGCTGAGCTGAAGTGGGCACCACTCCTGTTGATACGCTTCCTCCTGCGCCTTTCACGTCTGTTTCGGGAGCAGCGCTGCTTCTCGCTGGGTGTGCTCCGAGCTTCAAGGCTGTGCTGGCGTGTGGCAGGTTGCTTTGCTGTGTTTATTCCCCCTGGCAAGTGCCTGCCCCTCTGTGTGGTCCTAGAGCACGTGTCTGTCCCCACGGCTCTCGCCTCTAGCTCAGCCCCTCTCTCCAGCTTTAATTCATGGTCCGAAGGTTCACAGGTAAAGGAACAGGTTTGGAAGCGGTCTCACTCATGTTTCTGTTTTTCCGGATGGATGGCTTTCACCAAAGAGCACGCCTCCATTGTGCCTAAGAGCAGTTAAGTTCTGCCTTTAATTCAGAATATATCTGTAGTTTTTTTTTCTTTTTTTCCTCTGGTATTTTCAAGAGAAAACTGCTGAGGAAGTTGTGCTTTCTTTGAACGTAGTTTCTCAGGAAAATACGTGAATGACGATCCTGAGAGCCACTGCTGCAAGGGGCCTTTGCTACATGTGCAAAGTATTTTCTCATTTGCACCCTATGTGGTGCAAATTATGGATGAATAAGGGGCTTCCCAGGTGGCTCCAGTGGTAAAGAACCCATCTGCCAACGCAGTAGCTGTGGGAGGCACAGGTTCGATCCCTGGGTTGAGAAGATCCCCTGGAAGAAGAAGTGGCAACTCACTCCAGTATGCTAGTGCAATTTAAAGAAAGATGCAATTCCATTGCTGTTTATCATTTTCTTATGGTATTTTTAATTTTATAATTTAAAATGATTATATTAAGATCAATAAGAGCAATTCCTTTTTGAGAGGAAATAAGGTTTTTATTAGAGTGGGGGAAGGGAGAGTCGCTGTGGGTACAGAGGTTCTGGCTTAAGGAAGAACCAGCCTTTCCATTTTATAGCCAGGATGTAAGGAGTGGCAAAGGGGTCTCAAGGATCACTGCTGACTGGACAGTGCACCGGGCGGAGCAGCGTGATGACTACAGCCTGAGGGAAAGACCGGAGGATACAAGGAGGGGCAGAGGGTCTTCAGGATATTGGGTGGTGGACACGACTGAGCGGCTGAGCTGAAGTGGGCACCACTCCTGTTGATACGCTTCCTCCTGCGCCTTTCACGTCTGTTTCGGGAGCAGCGCTGCTTCTCGCTGGGTGTGCTCCGAGCTTCAAGGCTGTGCTGGCGTGTGGCAGGTTGCTTTGCTGTGTTTATTCCCCCTGGCAAGTGCCTGCCCCTCTGTGTGGTCCTAGAGCACGTGTCTGTCCCCACGGCTCTCGCCTCTAGCTCAGCCCCTCTCTCCAGCTTTAATTCATGGTCCGAAGGTTCACAGGTAAAGGAACAGGTTTGGAAGCGGTCTCACTCATGTTTCTGTTTTTCCGGATGGATGGCTTTCACCAAAGAGCACGCCTCCATTGTGCCTAAGAGCAGTTAAGTTCTGCCTTTAATTCAGAATATATCTGTAGTTTTTTTTTCTTTTTTTCCTCTGGTATTTTCAAGAGAAAACTGCTGAGGAAGTTGTGCTTTCTTTGAACGTAGTTTCTCAGGAAAATACGTGAATGACGATCCTGAGAGCCACTGCTGCAAGGGGCCTTTGCTACATGTGCAAAGTATTTTCTCATTTGCACCCTATGTGGTGCAAATTATGGATGAATAAGGGGCTTCCCAGGTGGCTCCAGTGGTAAAGAACCCATCTGCCAACGCAGTAGCTGTGGGAGGCACAGGTTCGATCCCTGGGTTGAGAAGATCCCCTGGAAGAAGAAGTGGCAACTCACTCCAGTATGCTTGCTGGATCATCCCATGGAAAGAGGAGCCTGTTGGGCTACAGCTGATGAAGGGGTGGACTGAAGCGACCGAGCATGCCCACATGTGTGGATGAATAAACTAGAGTGGGAGTAATTGCTTGCCTGCATTTTTGTTCCTTATCAGCCAAAAGGGGATTAACAAGGGAAGGTTTCTTTTGAGCTGGACTAGCAAACCCCAGAGGATGCATGTGGCTTGCTCAACAGAATCTGGTGGGATACTGCTCACCAGGCAGCCACGTGGCGTTGCACTTGGGAAAGCACTGAGACGCTGTAATAATGTCAGAGCTGGGGCCCAGCACTTGTCCCAAGTCTGTGAGATGACAGTGTTGAATGTGAAACCGTAAAGATCGAGGGAAAGTGAAGGGACATATTTGCTGCTCACCTTCTCCCTGGACTACCAGATCCGCTCTTCCCCTTGAGGCATGCGTTTTGGTAGCCCCAGTTCAGCATACTTCCCCATCCATTGCTCACTTCTCTTAGAGAAAATCAGACCTGCCCAAGTGGGGCTCCATTCCTCCTCCCAACGTCCTAAAGCTGAGCTGAGCCGAGTCCTCAAGTGGACAGGTATTAGAATTCCGTGTTCTCTGCATTTTCCTGATGAAGCAGGACGGTCATCTTATATTTAGCTAGTTTCTGGAAGAGTTGGTCAGAGGCAGTTCTCAGAAGGAAGCAAACTTTCTGGAGTCTGTCTGCCTGTGTGCTTAGCTACTCCGGTTTGGCGAGAGCGGATAGGAAGGAGCAGCTGTGGGCCAAGATGTTCAGGCTAATAAAATAAAAACAGGCAGCCGCTCATGTTAAGGGGGTGTCTCTGATGAGTGACCCCTGCAGCGTCCGAGGATCTGCTGATGACGATGGGGAGTCACGTCTAGAGCCTGGGGAAGCGAGGCGGGGGTGGACGAGGTTACAGCCCCGGGCCCTGATCCCTCCGCCGCCCCGCGCCGGGCTGCGGGAGAGCGTGGCCTCTGTGACCCGCCTCGCCCCGGCGACCAGGCGGCCAGAGGGAGCGCCTCCTGAGGCTGCGGAGCTCCAGGCAGAGGCAGCTGAGAGCAGCGGAGCCGCTGGGAGCCTCCGCGCCAAAGCTGGGAACCGTGTTTTATTTCAATGCACACGTTTCTTCATCCATCCATCCCTCTTCCGCATCTCCCACCCACCCTTCCATCCGTCCATCCGTCCATCATCCATTCACCCATCCACTCGTCCATCTGGCCAACAACCCTGCTTTTTAAAAATCTTTTTAAGTTGGAGGAACGTGGCTTTACAGTGCTATGTGGGGGTCTCCCTACAGCAGCCTGAATTGGCCACAGTTATACATGTGTTCCCTCCTCGAGCCTCCACCTGCTCCCCCATTCCACCGTCTGGGGCACCGCAGAGCCCCTGGCTGGTGCCCTGTGTCACGAGCAGCGTCCCTGCAGCTCAGTGTCACACAGCGTAGAGGCTGTGCGCTGAGGCCGCTCCTCCGCGCGCCCGTCTCCTCCCTGCCTGCGCGAGTGGCCCTCTGGGTCTGTCGTCTCCTCTTCTTACGAGGACGCCTGTCACACTGGATGAGGATCCACATCCGTGACTTCATTTTAACTGAATTTCCCTCTTTAAAAGCCCAT
Source organism: Tragulus kanchil (assembly GCA_022376925.1). NCBI lineage: Eukaryota > Metazoa > Chordata > Mammalia > Artiodactyla > Tragulidae > Tragulus > Tragulus kanchil. The sequence continues at coordinate 161,274,593 of JAIOJX010000004.1, read as the reverse complement.
CTCCAGACATAGTCACGTTCTGGGGAGAGGTCTCAGAAATACAAACTTGGGGGAGAACACAGCTGAACCCAAAATGCTTATTGAATCATAGTTTTTTTAAAAAAAATTTTGTTCTTTTTTTATTGGTTTTTCATTTATTTATTTTCACCCATCTTTATTCTTCAGTCTGTGTAGGCCTTCCATTGCAGTGGTCTCTCTTGAGGCAGAGCACCAGCTCTGGGCTCATGCGCTCCAGAGCACTGGCTCCTAATTGGACACACCGGTCTAGCTGCTCCGCGGCATACGGGATCTTCCTGGGCCAGGGATCGAACCAGTGCCCCTTGTACTGCAAGGCGGACTCTTTACTCACTGGACCACCAGGGAAGCCCGTGAATTCTACATTCTTAATTTAAGAAAGAAATGATTTCTTCACTGATGGAAGTATAACTGACATGCAGTAAGCTTCATAGGTTGAAGGTGCCCAGTTTGATGACTTTTGACAGATGTGTAAACCCGTGAACCTGTTACCAGCAGTGGGGTCTGGTTGGTCTCTGCTCACTTCCCATCACCTGGACACCTCATCACAGATAGCCACTAATCTGCTCTGTGTCACTGTATGTTACTTTTCCTAGAACTTTCTATAAAGGGAAGCAAGCATTATGTAGTCTCTTTTTTCTGGCTTCCTTTAGTCATCAGAATGATTTTGAAATTTATTCATACTATATGCAGTCAGTGCTTTATCCTTTTTTAGTGCTGAGTATTATTCAAAGTAACAGACAAGGAAAAGGCTGGCAAGCTGGAGGGGGGAGGCTTCAAGATATGTGAAAAACGCCCTCTGGGAACCAAAACCTAAACGTTTTGGTTTTGGATGCATCCAAAGTTGCCAATAAAAGAAAAAGTAAAAATTAACCTTTCAGCTTTGATGTACACATATTTAAAAAGGAGACAATTTTTATTGTTTTCCCCCAAATAGATGGTGATTATGTGTCATTGTATGGTTTAAATGTATTCCTTATTAAATTCGTGTATAAAAGTTGCATTTTAAGTTTGTAATGCTGAAAGCTTTTCCCCCAAGAAAGATTGTTATCTTTATTGATTTTCTGATAGAACACCATGAGGTTTTTAACATTTTGATATATAAATATATTTTATATTGGGTATAGCTGATTAACTCCTGGAGAAGGGAATGCCAACCCACTCCAGTATGCTTGCCTGGGAAACCCCCTGGACAGAGGGGCCTGCCAGGCTACAGTCCATGGGAAAGCAGAGAGTCAGACACGACTGAGCGATTAACACAACTGTATTGTATAAACAGGTTTGTTTAAAGACAAGCTTTACAATCATCATCCTTCTATAAACTTTTTTTCTTCCAGTACCTAAAAGAGGTAGGGGATCTGGTTTTTTTTTTTTTTTTTCTTTCAAGCATTTTTTGGTTTCTGATATTCTCTGGTCATTTCTCTTCCCCTCTTTTTATAAGATATTCCTTCTTATTTTTTTTTTTAAAGATTTATTTATGTATTTATTTATTTATTTTGGGCGGTGGTCGGGTTGGGGAGGGAGGGGAGCAGGCAGGCCACTTCTATTGGTCTTTCATTCCTCTATCTTCATCCATCTTTGTTCTTTGGCTCCTGTGGGCCTCCCATCGCGGTGGCGTCTGTCGTTGTAGAGCGCCGGCTCTGGGCGCATGCGCTCCAGAGCTCTGGCTCAGTAATTGGACACATCGGTCCAGCCGCTCCGTGGCACCTGGGATCTTCCCAGGCCAGGGATCGAACCGGCGGCCTTTGCACTACAAGGCGGTGTCCTTACCCACTGGGCCACCAGGGGAAACCCCATTTCTTATTTTTGACTTAGGCATTTATTCACGTGGCTGTGTCAGGTCCTAGTTGCAGCAGGTGGGGTCTTCCCTTGCAGCCCCTGGAATTTCTCACTGCGGCACGTGGGCTTATTTGGCCTGAGGTGTTTGGGATGTTAGTTCCCAGACCAGAGCTTGAACCAGTGTCCTAGCCACTGCAGGGCAGATGCTTAAGCACTGGGCCACCTGGGAGGTCCCACTAGTTTTCCTTCTGGCAGCCAAGATGAACAGCCTGAGGACCCTCGATGTACTTTTCCCCAAATAGATGGTGATTATGTGTCATTGTATGGTTTAAATGTATTCCTTATTAAATTCGTGTATAAAAGTTGCATTTTAAGTTTGTAATGCTGAAAGCTTTTCCCCCAAGAAAGATTGTTATCTTTATTGATTTTCTGATAGAACACCATGAGGTTTTTAACATTTTGATATATAAATATATTTTATATTGGGTATAGCTGATTAACTCCTGGAGAAGGGAATGCCAACCCACTCCAGTATGCTTGCCTGGGAAACCCCCTGGACAGAGGGGCCTGCCAGGCTACAGTCCATGGGAAAGCAGAGAGTCAGACACGACTGAGCGATTAACACAACTGTATTGTATAAACAGGTTTGTTTAAAGACAAGCTTTACAATCATCATCCTTCTATAAACTTTTTTTCTTCCAGTACCTAAAAGAGGTAGGGGATCTGGTTTTTTTTTTTTTTTTTCTTTCAAGCATTTTTTGGTTTCTGATATTCTCTGGTCATTTCTCTTCCCCTCTTTTTATAAGATATTCCTTCTTATTTTTTTTTTTAAAGATTTATTTATGTATTTATTTATTTATTTTGGGCGGTGGTCGGGTTGGGGAGGGAGGGGAGCAGGCAGGCCACTTCTATTGGTCTTTCATTCCTCTATCTTCATCCATCTTTGTTCTTTGGCTCCTGTGGGCCTCCCATCGCGGTGGCGTCTGTCGTTGTAGAGCGCCGGCTCTGGGCGCATGCGCTCCAGAGCTCTGGCTCAGTAATTGGACACATCGGTCCAGCCGCTCCGTGGCACCTGGGATCTTCCCAGGCCAGGGATCGAACCGGCGGCCTTTGCACTACAAGGCGGTGTCCTTACCCACTGGGCCACCAGGGGAAACCCTATTTCTTATTTTTGACTTAGGCATTTATTCACGTGGCTGTGTCAGGTCCTAGTTGCAGCAGGTGGGGTCTTCCCTTGCAGCCCCTGGAATTTCTCACTGCGGCACGTGGGCTTATTTGGCCTGAGGTGTTTGGGATGTTAGTTCCCAGACCAGAGCTTGAACCAGTGTCCTAGCCACTGCAGGGCAGATGCTTAAGCACTGGGCCACCTGGGAGGTCCCACTAGTTTTCCTTCTGGCAGCCAAGATGAACAGCCTGAGGACCCTCTGTGGACTCCCGGCACTTTGAATGTAATTACATATATGTCAGTGTTAAATAATCGGCACCTAGACATCATGTACATTTAAATTTCCCAGGAGTGAAGTGGGATTGCAGCATTTAAGCACATTTGCTTTGCAACTGATGTAAGTCTCCGGCCTCCGAGTGACTCAGGTACTGTGAAGCATGAGGTTTTCGTCTGTATCCTTTAACCTTTCTATAGTCCGGGGCGCCAGACACAGTCTCAGGCCCACACCCATCACAGATTCGGACTTCTCTATCTGGGTCACGCATGTGCTTCCAGAGCACGTGTCTGTGTCACGACCGCACCTGGCCAGGAGGCCTGACCCCCAGCCGGCCCTCTCGGGCTGGGAAGGAGGAGTCCTCCCAGGACCTGGAGCACCCAGGGTCACACGGCGCACTCGCTTCCTCCCGAGATGCCGCTCCCGGGTGTCCGAGCCAGACTCCCAGCTGGCTGCAGAGCCCAGACCCCTGCCGCTGGGAATACTGGCTGATCATACAGAAGCCTTCATTACTCCGTAATCCTCAGAAATGATGCTTCACTGTTTAGGCTGCTTGTGCTAACACATCAACAGAGAGACGGGTGAGAGACTGGACCCACCTCATTTCTGGACCAGCAGGTAAACACAATTAGCCAACATCATAGGATGCTTAGGGGGCAATACAGACTTCTTCCTTCTGTTTGTTGAGAAATCATTAGACTTTGCACAGAAAATCAGCCACCTGAGATTTTCCCACTTGCTTACTGACCAGTCACAGCAAACAGCGTATTTAAGCAAAAAGCCACACTACGCAGATTCAAGAGATTTAATAGGCACATTTTTTTTTGATTTCTTTGCTTATGCAGAAAAAAAATGTAGGCCTACTGAAATGTTCCAACTTAGCTTTTTAGTTGCATTAGATGCAAAGACAATACAATCATCCTGAAGGTGTCCGCTGGCCCCAGCCTTCCCCTGGCACCTGTAGGAATGACACATTTGACCAATGACAAAGAATCTGCCTGTGGAGAGAGTCGTACATCTCCCCTGTGTTACGAGATGTTTCCAGTGTAGCGGAAGTCCTTCTGTCTGTATGTGGCCTTAATCCTGGGAACCCAAATGGCTAACTTATCAAGAAAGGACAGCAGGTGTGAGACCTGCTCTTGCCTATCTTTAGGGCAGCTTCAGGGTTAGAGTAAAAGCTTCTAGTCGCTGGTGGAAGGGGACCTGGATGCTTCACCCAAGGGTCCCCGGTCAGGAGCTGTCCAGCCCTGGGGGCTTCAGACAAAATCAGGACACGATGAAGATATACGGATTCCTTCTGCTTTGTGAAATCGGTGACCAGGTAATAGAGAAATGAAAACTGAGCGGGTGTCAGGGAGCGGGTGATACCTGTGGAATGTTCTAGTGACACCCTCCTGGACTATCCAGCCCTAGGTGCTGAGGGGGAGGAGCCTGCCTCAGGAATCCTGGGCCTGTCTAGCGTCTCATGCTCCTTACAGGCTCCAGAGAGCCCCGGGGCGTCCATTCCCACCAGGCAGGGCCTCGGGGGGACAGTGTTCCCGAGCGTCAGAGGGGCGCAGCTTAGAGGGAGACGCCGGGGCTCGGGGTCACAGGAGACGTGCTTCACCTGGGCTGCAGCTCACAGGTGAGGCGGAGGCGGCTCGGAGAGTCCTCGAGGGGAGCCTGGGGGACGAAGGTGCCCCACCTCCGGCCCCGCCACACGTGGACGCCCACCGCAGACGCCTCCCTGGCTCTGCCCTGGGGACTGGATTGTTCAGAAAGGAAGGGGAGACACCCGGGGAAAAGGAGAAAGAGGACAAGGAGAAGGAAGAGGAACTGATCAGGCTTTGAAGCTGCGGTTCGCCCTCCCCCGACCCGTGATCACCATCCACCCTGGGGCCGTGCCTCTTGCCAGGGAAAGCAGTAGCCACCTCTCCCAAGGCCAGGCCCTCGCAAAAACTCATCACAGCAGCAAACTGGACCCGCGGGACTCGGTGGAGGCCGTCAAAGTACGGGGTCCGCAGCCATCCCTGCAGCCAAGGTGTGCAAAGACGGCAGGTGAACCCTGGGGGCTGCTGGCAAAGCTCAGAGGCGGTGACACAGGTGACAGACAAGATAAATGCCGCTTCCTCTCGTGATGAACGGCCTTATTAGCTTTGCTTGGGAAACCAAGCCCGTGGCTCTGGCTACATACATTCTAAAGACACAAGGGAAACAAGTAAAGACCTCCCGCTGTCTTTGAGTAAAAGAAGGCCACTTCCGAAACTGTCCACTAGAAGGCGCGCTAAGACAACATTTGCATTGGTTTCAAGTCTTCACTTTGAAATGCAGTCAATGTCCTCTTCCACCAACCCCAGTAAGGCATTTAGTAATTTTTTTTCCTTCTGCACTGAGCTATTAAGCCAGTTTTTAAGCCAGACATGTTGTGTAGAACGCCAGTCTCTTTCTAGTCTCCAGGAAGAAGGGAGCAAGGGACATTAATATTGGATCTACCCGACTCATGCGATCTCGAGGCAAGGTGCCCCCGCCCTGTGAGCTCCGTGTCTCCACCTATACACAGGAGACAGCCATATCTCAGGAGAGGAGTTGCTGTCTCCCTCTCCCATTCTTCCCATGTCATGTCCCTTTGTAATTAATGTTCCCTCCAACCAGTTTGCTTTCTCCTATTTGTCCTCTGATTTAACCAGGATTCAGTAAGTTTGTAAAACCTGCTAAATGTAAGTCGCTCAGTCGTGTCTGACTCTTTGCGGCCCGTGGATGAGCCATGGAATTCTCCCAGCAAGAACACTGGAGTGAGTGGCCGTGCCCTCCTCCAGGGGATCTTCTCCACCTAGGGATCCAAGCCTCATCTCTTGTGTCTCTGGCATTGGCCGGCGCTAGAGCCACCTGGGAAGCCTCTGCATGGTCTAACACCAAGCCCGCAGCGCCACAGAGCCCCTGCTCGCTGCCCAGCAGGCGGCCTCCCAGGACGCCTCTGCAGGGGACGGCTTTGATGGCACGGAGGGGTTTGTCTCCCCGAGTGACCTGGAGTCTTGAATTCTGAGGTGCTCTGGGGACGCAGAAGCCGGCTGTGCTGCGTGAAGACCTGGGGTCCCCAGGCTCGGGTTTTCTCGTCCGTGATTGTCTGACGTGCTTCAGGCTTGTGCCTGTGCTGCTGCCCCTGGACGCGTGTGGCAGGGTCTGAGCGTCCCTGCGCGTTCAGGGACATCTCTCTAAGCCTGTCGATCCCAACGAGAATTGGCACTGATCCTGGGGAAAAGGGGTTCCCTGTGTGTGGGGAGGGTGGACAGAGACTCTGGAGGAGCTGAGAGCCGGAAGCGGAGCGTGGACGGGAGGGCTGCTGTGGGCGTCCAGCGAGGTCAGCGCACGGGGTGGGCGTGAACCAGGACGCACGCGTGATGCCAAAGAGAAAAGCGAATGCGGGAGAAGGTGACCTTGAAAGGAAGGACGCTGGTCCCTCCCAGGGTGGACGGGCCCAGGTGGAGACCCGGTCCTCTCACACAGTCCGGTGTCTGATCCCCGGATGTTCCGGGATCAGCTGCCCCGAGTGCAGGCAAAGGAGCCTCTCTTTCCTCATTTATCTGCAAGAGGGTGACGTTCCTGGGCATCCGAGCCCACGTGCTGAGAGGTCCCGCTGGCGTCTTCGGCACCGTGAGTGGGTCAGATGCCTTCAGAGTTAAGGACGCGTTTTCAGCTGGGGATCCCCTGCCCGGGGGCTGTCTGGAGGGATGTGTCAGTGTAACCTCAGACCAAAGGGATTTTACTGACCAGTGTGCCGCGTCTGCGCTCCGCTGGTCATTTTGAGTAAACACTCCCTTCATGCACGTTGGAGGTGCCGCCGTGACGGTGTTTGCATTTGCGAATGTCCCTGTGCTCCTTTCTGACATCTTCCTCACTTCTAGCATCAGTCAGAGCATTTTCCAACACCCTCTGTTGGACTTGAAAATCTGCCAAGGGCGGGGTCGGCCCGCAGCGCCGCCCGCACCCTGTCCCTTCCCCCCAGGACCTCTGTGGGCACAAAGCTTTCCTACCTGTGGTACGATCCATCCCCTTGCGCCATGGCTCTGTCCCTCCTGGCCCTGGCTCCTCTCTCGGCCCTCCCTCTTGGCCTTCTCTCTCTCCCTTGTCCCGTCTCCCTCCCTCCCTGCTCACCTCTCTCCCCGGGTCCTGCCTGTGCAGCCAGACTCCTCGTGGCGGCTCCTACCTAAGCCCAAGGTGAATAAACCCGATCCTCCCCAGCGCCCCTGTCTTCCCTCTCTTTCACACTTCTCCTACACTGTTAGACCTCTTTCAGCCTTCTGTTTGCCCAAGGTCATCAACCATCTTTAACCCCAGGGTGTCTTTTACAGGCCTTTGAGGTTTGGAGTTCTGCATTTAAAAAATATCTTGAACAACAAAAACTCTGTAAAAATATAAAAATAAAAAAATGAATGACAATAAATAAAGAAAGAAAGAAAGAAAAAGTATCTTCATTGCTTAAGTCCAAATCCAGCATTCCTCTCTCAAAATACTGGCTCTGGGGTACCTCCCGCCCGAAAGCCTCAGTAGCTCCCTGAGGCTGCCTGTGGGGGAGGGGCTGCCTGTGGGGGAGGGGCTGCTCACCCGCCGCTCCGTGCATCCAAGCCACACAAGTAGAAGCCTCAGGTGATGCTCTGAAATCAACCCCCCTGCAGATTCTTTGCTATTCTTTTTAAGATGATTACACCCCTCCTGTCCAGTCTGTCTGTTCATTCACGGTGTACTTGGAGATGTCTGTGGACACACCGTAGCTAGTATTGATTAATATTTGATTACCCACCAGTGGGTTGCCTGACTCCCTTGCTTCTCTGATCAACATAGTTGTGAAATGAAAGTACACTAATATTTACTTTGACCTCAGAAATGCACAAAAGGAAATATGAAATATTGTCCAGTGCATTACTATGTAGGATGAAAAGATATGCGGCCTGGACACAGTTTTAGAATTTATTTCTGCTGTTCGCCCCTACTGGGATCACGAATAATAATGAATTGATAATTGATTTAAGGATGCTTTGTAAATCAAGAAATACTGAACCAAGAGATTCAGGTTATTCGTTTTGAAATTACAAACCAGAGAAAATACATCACTCTATTCCTGGATCTCTGCTCTTTTGGATACTGGAAAGCTGTGAATGAGGTATATTATCCCTGCCAATTGCTCTCTGCAGTGCTGAAGGGTCAGCAGTGATTTTTTCTAACGACGGCATCCCATGCTCTTTTTAAAATGAACTTATATTAGAGATGAATTATGCATTTTTAGTAGACGGAATAAGGTTTCATTCAACTTTAATAAACTTTTATTAGCAGTCATTTCATCAGAAGCAACAGGAAACTGTTTGCTTTTTTCTTTTTGGCCACTTCTGATGATCTTTCTTTTATTTATCTTTGTTCTTTGGCCTGTGTGGGCCTCCCATCGCAGTGGCCTCTGTCTGGTCCAGCCGCTCCGTGGCGCGTGGGGTCTTCCCAGGCCAGATATTGAGCCGGCGCCCCTTGCACTGCAAGGCAGTGTTCTTACCCACTGGACCACCAGGGAAGCCCATGTGGGAGCTTTTATAGACTGAAAGAGCATTACCTTTCACCTTCATTGAAGGAGGAAACAGAATCTGGGTTGTCCTGTTGAAATGCACCCTGTTTTGCCTGGTATTTCCTTCCTGGGGCGTTGGGCACACTGTTCAGTTTCTGTTCTCCTGATCTTAATTATCACAGTCACTGGAAACCTGGTTGTTAGAAGTGTACAATCCAGATTTCCAGTGATCTTCACTTGCATCTTTTCTGATCATCAATGCACTGGTCTTAAGTGCTCACCGGAGAGCTGTGCAGGTCTGTATCTATGAAAGTTGTTGATTACCCACCAGTGGGTTGCCTGACTCCCTTGCTTCTCTGATCAACATAGTTGTGAAATGAAAGTACACTAATATTTACTTTGACCTTAGAAATGCACAAAAGGAAATATGAAATATTGTCCAGTGCATTACTATGTAGGATGAAAAGATATGCGGCCTGGACACAGTTTTAGAATTTATTTCTGCTGTTCGCCCCTACTGGGATCACGAATAATAATGAATTGATAATTGATTTAAGGATGCTTTGTAAATCAAGAAATACTGAACCAAGAGATTCAGGTTATTCGTTTTGAAATTACAAACCAGAGAAAATACATCACTCTATTCCTGGATCTCTGCTCTTTTGGATACTGGAAAGCTGTGAATGAGGTATATTATCCCTGCCAATTGCTCTCTGCAGTGCTGAAGGGTCAGCAGTGATTTTTTCTAACGACGGCATCCCATGCTCTTTTTAAAATGAACTTATATTAGAGATGAATTATGCATTTTTAGTAGACGGAATAAGGTTTCATTCAACTTTAATAAACTTTTATTAGCAGTCATTTCATCAGAAGCAACAGGAAACTGTTTGCTTTTTTCTTTTTGGCCACTTCTGATGATCTTTCTTTTATTTATCTTTGTTCTTTGGCCTGTGTGGGCCTCCCATCGCAGTGGCCTCTGTCTGGTCCAGCCGCTCCGTGGCGCGTGGGGTCTTCCCAGGCCAGATATTGAGCCGGCGCCCCTTGCACTGCAAGGCAGTGTTCTTACCCACTGGACCACCAGGGAAGCCCATGTGGGAGCTTTTATAGACTGAAAGAGCATTACCTTTCACCTTCATTGAAGGAGGAAACAGAATCTGGGTTGTCCTGTTGAAATGCACCCTGTTTTGCCTGGTATTTCCTTCCTGGGGCGTTGGGCACACTGTTCAGTTTCTGTTCTCCTGATCTTAATTATCACAGTCACTGGAAACCTGGTTGTTAGAAGTGTACAATCCAGATTTCCAGTGATCTTCACTTGCATCTTTTCTGATCATCAATGCACTGGTCTTAAGTGCTCACCGGAGAGCTGTGCAGGTCTGTATCTATGAAAGTTGTTGAATGACACCCAACAGATATGTTGTTTTCAAAATCAGTTCAAGACACGAGCTTTGGCGGCGCAGGCAGGACGCCCACCGCCCGCAGTCGTGGGTTAGTGACGGACGTCCAGGGGTGAGGCGGACGGGGCTCGTGAAGCCAGTCCTGCTCGCTCACTGCCCCGGGTGAGTTGGTTCTAGAACCCAAACCTCTGCGTCTTTTATAAACAGTAATTTCATGAAGATGATCCCGGGTTCCGTCAAGAGTTCCGCAAGCTTCCTTCCACAGCAGCCCCCTCTTTATCTCTATCGGCCAACAGTTTGGGAGTAAAATAAGGGAATTCTGATGTGCACAGCAAAAGTTGTATTATGTTTTTGTACTTATGTTTTAGCAAGTCAGTGCAGGAGATGTAAATGCTGTTGGCTTTATCCCTGGGTTGGAAAGATCCCCTGGAGGAGGAAATAGCAGCCCACTTCAGTATTCTTGCCTGGGAAATCCCATGGACAGAGGAGCCCGGTGGGCTACAGGCCGCAGGGTCACAAAAAATCCAATGTGACCCAAGTGACTCAACACAGCACTTAGTTTTATGTACATAGTTTGTCTCATTCCTTTGTAAGTTAGTACTGAAACAACTACCGTTTAGGAAACAATTCAGTGGTTCTTCCCTTTGCATAGCGTCAGTGGCCCCCATGTCCTGAGTCGCAATCACAGGTTAAAGAGCCTTGTTACCCTTTACAAAGTCCATTCGTCAGAGTGCCGCCGCGGTCAATCTCCTGGGTAAACCCCACAGCACGCTCCGAGCGATCGGAGGCCACGGCCTCTCGGACGGTGCTCGGCCTGGACCAGCCAGCTGCGTGAGTCTGTGACGCGGTAAACAACGCTCACAGATATTTTCAGAGACGAAAGGAAATGAGAAATAAGGAAAGCCCATCAGGTTTTTAATTGACAAAGGGCTGGTACCTAGGCCTGTTGATGGTTGATTTATTAAGTTCTGTTACGCTCACCCTTCTCCAGCATACCGTACTCTTTTCATTTTTTTGACTTTTGTTTTGTATTGGGGTACAGCCGATTAACCATGGTGCGACAGTTTCAGGTGGAGGGCGAAGGGACTCAGCCACACACACCCATCTGTCTGTTCTCCCTCAAGCCCCTCCCGTCCAGGCTGCCACATAACCCCGGCCAGAGGTCCCTGTACCAAAGATAGGTCCTTGCTTATTATCAACCCTGCAGGTATCGGTTGAGATGATGAGGCATTTGTAAGAGACTGTCATTACTTTTGCCTTTAAATTAACTGGTTGGGCTTTAAGATTTTATTGTAAGTGTTATAAAACCTGACGGTTTATATAATTAAAAATCTCATTTCAGAAATTATAAGACATTGTGGACTTGGCACAATTGATTCAATAAATCAAATCAATCAAGCTCACGCATCAGAATTTAAATATCTTAACTTTTTTCCATCCTAGCAATTGTTTTCATTTAACATTTCAAGTATCATCAACTCTTGGTAAAAAGCTGCTAAGCAAATTAGTCTGCCGGTTCTAGAGATGCCAAAACAGATGCTGGTGTTTTCTTATTATATAATCCATAATGCCACTGCATTTTTATAACTCCCCCCACCCCCTCGCCTTTTTTCTCTTTCTTTTCTTTCTAACTTGCTGGTCATTTTTTTTTTTTTTTTTTGATTGGGGTATCACTGCTTTAAAATGTGTTCGTTTCTGTTGCACAAGAGGTGAATCGGCCATGAGTACACAGGCCTCCCCTCCCTCTGGCACCGCCCTCCACGCCATCCCACCCACGATCTAGGTCATCGCAGAGCCCTGAGCTGATTCTTCAGCGGGCACCTGTGCTATGGTTCAGGGTCCCACGAGCTGTGTGGTTTGCATGTGTAACACGTATATGTCCATCTCCCAGTTAGCCCACTCTTCCCTCTCCCCTGTGTCCACAGATCCGTCCTCTAGGTCTGCATCTCTGTTCTTGCAAACAGGCTCACCTGTACCACTTCTCTAGACACCAAGGTGTGCGTTACTACGTGGAATTTAAGAGTGCTTGATGTGAAATTGGGCTTCCCAGGCGGCTCGGTGGTAAAGCAGCAGCCTACGAAGGAAGGAGACTCAGGAAGCGCAAGTTTGATCCCTGTGTCTGGAGGATCCCTTGGAGGAGGCAATGGCAACCCACTCCAGTCTTCTTTTCTGGAAAATCCTATGGACGTGGAAGCCTGGTAGGCCAGTCTGTGAGGCTGCAGAGTCGGACACAACTGAACACACACACACGTGAACTTATCCTCCTCTGCGGCTTTGACCAGATGGAAGGATGGCCAGTGGAGCCAGATGGTGCTGATTCTGGCAGGTAGCAGGGATAATAGCGGGCGGGAGCTGATAGGCATATAGCAGAGATAGCCAGAGTTCCCCAGATCAAGGGCCCCTGGACCCCAGCTGTGGTCAGCGCCACAGTGCCCCCACCGGCCGTCTTAGGGATAATCTAGTCCTTAAACCTCGCAGCTCTTGGTCTTTCCCCTGCGAGCCCTGGCCCCACCCCTACTGCTGCTTCTCTCTTTGCTCTTCCTCTTGACAACCGGATTCTGTGTTTAAGTGAGCAGACACATTGACAGTCGGTTAGGTCAGTCTAAGAGCTGTCTTAGGGATAAAAAGTCGGGTCGTGTCACCCTCTTTGAGGTTCCTCTGACCTGTGGAGTCGTGAGATTCAGTCCAGGTTAGACTGACCCTCTCCGGGGTGCTCCTCCCGGGAGACTTCCAGGCAGGACTGCTTCTGTCTGTCTCTTATGATTTACTCTTTGTCATCCCGAAGCTGAGACCAGCACTGTGGGCCCTCATAATGCTGACCTGAGAAAGAATCTGAGCTGAGAAGGAGAACTGTGCCCGACAGAGGATTTGCCTCTGTCACTGGGGACATGTGAGCCCTGTGTGCCATCAGGGTGTGGGACACTAACATCCACTGTGAGTAGAGAAGACGCTTGGAGCACCTTGGGCCACAAGGAGATCAAACCAGTCAATTCGAAAGGAAATCAACCCTGAGGGACTAACAGTGAAGCTGGAGTTCTGATGCTTTGGCCACTTGATGCAAAGAGATTGGAAAAGCCCCTGATGCTGGGAAAGCTTGAGGGCAGGAGGGGAAGGGGATGACAGAGGAGGGGATGCTTGGATGGCATCACCGACTCAATGGATATGAGTCTGAGCAAACTCCAGGAGATAGTGAGGGACAGGGAAGCCTGGCGTGCTGCAGTCCATGTGGTCTCAAAAAGTCAGACATAACTGAAGAACTGAACAGCAGCAACTGATTAGAACATCAGTCTGAGCCTCCTCCTCTAGAAACTTCGGACACTGGCTGTTTCTAGGGCATCCCTGTGTGCATGAACGTCCTTTCCTCTCCCAGGTCTCTTCCAGCTGTGATAGCACAGTGGGGGTGGAATCCATGACGCTGACCCTGTCAGTGCTGGTCAGTCTTCCTTCATCTCCACCCACGTCTGTTCTCAGGGCAGCTCCATGCAGAATGACTGCCTGCTGGCCGCGTCTGCAGGACGCATAGGCCATGAGAGGTAATGTGAACTTTGCTTGATGGATGTGTCCCAATTTAATAGCTCCCAGGACTTACATTTCTAGAGTGAAATTTGAACTTGATGTCTTTGAATAAAAAAAAATTGAATGGGGCTTTAATTTCACCCAAGGATGGATCCTCATTACTGCAGATGCAATTAGGCTTAAGGGCAGAGGTGTGAAATGTCAGTGCTTATGCTGGGTGACCAGATGTCCATCCAGAGGTACAGATGTTCTTTTATGAATCAGCTCGGAAGACTGCCACACACATCCTGGGTGATGATTCGACAGACCCTGACAAAAGGCATCCAAAGATGTCGCTGACTGGTTTTAAATGAGAATGCAAATTCAATGAGGAGTGAAATGCTTTTTAAAAAAAAGAGAAAAAGAATCTGAAGTGAGCATGAATCTGGTGGACACGATTAGAATTGACCTCTCATGTCAGGAGAAACAAGAGAAAGGGGACAAAGAAAACAAAGTCAATCCTTAGCCAATAGAGATTCAATAAAAACAGGAAAAAAACAGCAAATGTCAATTTTTGCAAAATTAATTCTTTGCAGAACTTTTGAAGTTGATATCGTCATGGCTAATGCAAGCTCAGGAGACATAATTTATTTAGAGTTGCACCATTTCCTAGAGGTGAAGGGCTTTTGCTCACCGGATCATGAGAGCCGAGGGAGGATGTGGTTCATAAAGAGGTGGGAGCAGCTGCCTGTGAGGGGGGCGAAGAGTCTGATGGAAGAGTCGGGTGCTTGAGTACGAAGGCGACCGTCCAGATGTTGCTGGGTCTGTCAAGACGGACGGCATCAATGCATCTCCCAGTGACTTAGGAGAGGGCACAGGCTCTGGCGTGGGCAGGCCTGGTGACAGCTAGCAGGATTTCAAGAAGAAGGCACCAGGGGGAGGAGCTGAGAGGGTACTTGGATCCCAGTCCATCGTTATCCAAGGAATGCGTAGGTAAGGATGGCAAAATACGCAAGCAGGTATCCGTGTGTGGGGGAAGGCGCCCTCTGAGTTTGGGCCAGGCTGGGGCATTTCCATCCGTTCAGCTTCCCGGGACAAGCTTTTGGCCTCAATGACATCAGCATTTGGCAGAGCTTGGGAAAAGCGCCTGTGGTTAGAAACAAGAGGACTGCTGTTCTAGAGTGAAATTTGAACTTGATGTCTTTGAATAAAAATTGAATGGGGCTTTAATTTCACCCAAGGATGGATCCTCATTACTGCAGATGCAATTAGGCTTAAGGGCAGAGGTGTGAAATGTCAGTGCTTATGCTGGGTGACCAGATGTCCATCCAGAGGTACAGATGTTCTTTTATGAATCAGCTCGGAAGACTGCCACACACATCCTGGGTGATGATTCGACAGACCCTGACAAAAGGCATCCAAAGATGTCGCTGACTGGTTTTAAATGAGAATGCAAATTCAATGAGGAGTGAAATGCTTTTTAAAAAAAAGAGAAAAAGAATCTGAAGTGAGCATGAATCTGGTGGACACGATTAGAATTGACCTCTCATGTCAGGAGAAACAAGAGAAAGGGGACAAAGAAAACAAAGTCAATCCTTAGCCAATAGAGATTCAATAAAAACAGGAAAAACAGCAAATGTCAATTTTTGCAAAATTAATTCTTTGCAGAACTTTTGAAGTTGATATCGTCATGGCTAATGCAAGCTCAGGAGACATAATTTATTTAGAGTTGCACCATTTCCTAGAGGTGAAGGGCTTTTGCTCACCGGATCATGAGAGCCGAGGGAGGATGTGGTTCATAAAGAGGTGGGAGCAGCTGCCTGTGAGGGGGGCGAAGAGTCTGATGGAAGAGTCGGGTGCTTGAGTACGAAGGCGACCGTCCAGATGTTGCTGGGTCTGTCAAGACGGACGGCATCAATGCATCTCCCAGTGACTTAGGAGAGGGCACAGGCTCTGGCGTGGGCAGGCCTGGTGACAGCTAGCAGGATTTCAAGAAGAAGGCACCAGGGGGAGGAGCTGAGAGGGTACTTGGATCCCAGTCCATCGTTATCCAAGGAATGCGTAGGTAAGGATGGCAAAATACGCAAGCAGGTATCCGTGTGTGGGGGAAGGCGCCCTCTGAGTTTGGGCCAGGCTGGGGCATTTCCATCCGTTCAGCTTCCCGGGACAAGCTTTTGGCCTCAATGACATCAGCATTTGGCAGAGCTTGGGAAAAGCGCCTGTGGTTAGAAACAAGAGGACTGCTGTTCTAGTAAGAAAAAAAATAATCTAGAGAAATAGCCAAATGCTCAGAGCAAGACCAGCCTCCGCCAGTTATGAGGGCTATGTCTCACGTGGTTTCTGAGCGGAGTTTTGACCCGACTAACCCTGAGGGAACTTGAAAACTACCCTGCACTGGCAGACCATGTGGAGCAGGAGAAAGGGAGACCCCCGCGCAAGTCTCCACCCGAAGTGGAAAGACAATTTTGTGTCCGAATCTGTCAGTCTCCCTATGTTAATAGACGCTGGTGGAAACCTCACTGTTCCTAGCTTGGGGTGTGGGGGGGAGAGGGAGACAGAGTCAGCTCAGATTCACAATCTTTACTAATCCTGGAGATGCAGCGCTGATGTAAAGAAGGAAAGAATTCCAATTTCCTACTCTCAAGGTCACAGTTCAGCTAGGGAAACACAGAACCTAGGGATTAACTGTCACTGCACGCTCAGAGCTAGGCACTTGGGAGCATGACCCATGCAACATTGTGGGGAGGGAGTCAGGGGTAATTGGGAAGCTTCGGTGTAATTTCCTATGTTGTTTAGTCTTTGGGGTGAATTCAGTTTGAGGGGCTATTTCACTTTTTAAGAGTTTGAGAGATTATGATGATCACATAGTCGGAAACATTTTTTCCTAACTTTTGTTGTACTCAGAAGTTTCTCAAAAATTACTTAACTTACCTTTTACCATATAAACTTAAGAGAAGATATGCATGCAAAAAGCCCAGAATTGCACAGTCTTATTTGTATATTGACTTCTGCATCTTCTAAAGTGTGCTTTTTTCCCTCCTTAAAAAACTGATATCCTTAAAATGACCTGGCAAGTTGTGCAAGGGAAATAGTAATTTTTTTTTAAAATTTTTGGCCTCTTTTATTGATTTTTTATTTATTTATTTTCATCCATCTTTATTCCTTGGCCTGCGTGGGCCTCCCGTTGTAGTGGCCTCTCTCGTTGCAGAGCACCAATTCTGGGTGCACATGCTCCAGAGCGCTGGCTCATAATTGGGCACACTGGTCCAGCCACTCTGCAGGTGAAGAAATTATAATTGCTAGCTTGTGGGAATGGAGATTGCTCAGCTGAGTTGGTGGGCACAGGTAGGACCGCCTGGCTCATCCTTTGACTCTGTCACTTACTCTGACCTTCGGATGTTAATTGACTTCTACATGCCTCAGTTTTCCATCTGCAAAATGGGTACAGTTATAGCACTTATAGGGGTAAACTACTGGGTAAACTCATTATATATATATATTTTATTTATATATGTATATAATTAGAAAAGAAAAATTCTTGGTCAAATAGGAATGTAATTCCAACAAAGATAAATTATTATTACTATTATTGAACTGAGTACTAATGTAAATGGTATTTCAAGGGGTAACATTTTATTAAAATGTTCTAGCAGCAACTGGGAGCTTGTACAATTACAAAGGAAAAAAATAAGCAGCTCTGAAGAGTGGAAGCCTAGTAAAAACACAGGAGCAAAAGCATGCCAGCCAATTTGGGCAATGATATACCCTTGGGAGTTTTAACAGTCCTACAATATCGTAAACAAATTACAGTTCTCCGTAGCAAAGGTATCAGTGTCAAGGAAGCCATTTAAATTCTTCATTGTTGTATAAAACACAGAGCAACCGGTCTCCCCTGGAAAGAATTGCCTGAAAATGCAGGAGATGCAGGAATGTGGGCTCAGTCCTTGGGTCAGGAAGATCCCCTGGAGAAGGGCATGGCAACCCACTCCAGTATCCTTGCCTGGAGAATCCCATGGACAGCGGGGCCTGGTGCCGTCCATAGGGTCACAAAAGAGTGGGACATAACTTAGAAAAAATAAGCGAAAAGGAACTCTTTCCTTCCACTATTTGTATATTGACTTCTGCATCTTCTAAAGTGTGCTTTTTTCCCTCCTTAAAAAACTGATATCCTTAAAATGACCTGGCAAGTTGTGCAAGGGAAATAGTAATTTTTTTTTAAAATTTTTGGCCTCTTTTATTGATTTTTTATTTATTTATTTTCATCCATCTTTATTCCTTGGCCTGCGTGGGCCTCCCGTTGTAGTGGCCTCTCTCGTTGCAGAGCACCAATTCTGGGTGCACATGCTCCAGAGCGCTGGCTCATAATTGGGCACACTGGTCCAGCCACTCTGCAGGTGAAGAAATTATAATTGCTAGCTTGTGGGAATGGAGATTGCTCAGCTGAGTTGGTGGGCACAGGTAGGACCGCCTGGCTCATCCTTTGACTCTGTCACTTACTCTGACCTTCGGATGTTAATTGACTTCTACATGCCTCAGTTTTCCATCTGCAAAATGGGTACAGTTATAGCACTTATAGGGGTAAACTACTGGGTAAACTCATTATATATATATATTTTATTTATATATGTATATAATTAGAAAAGAAAAATTCTTGGTCAAATAGGAATGTAATTCCAACAAAGATAAATTATTATTACTATTATTGAACTGAGTACTAATGTAAATGGTATTTCAAGGGGTAACATTTTATTAAAATGTTCTAGCAGCAACTGGGAGCTTGTACAATTACAAAGGAAAAAAATAAGCAGCTCTGAAGAGTGGAAGCCTAGTAAAACACAGGAGCAAAAGCATGCCAGCCAATTTGGGCAATGATATACCCTTGGGAGTTTTAACAGTCCTACAATATCGTAAACAAATTACAGTTCTCCGTAGCAAAGGTATCAGTGTCAAGGAAGCCATTTAAATTCTTCATTGTTGTATAAAACACAGAGCAACCGGTCTCCCCTGGAAAGAATTGCCTGAAAATGCAGGAGATGCAGGAATGTGGGCTCAGTCCTTGGGTCAGGAAGATCCCCTGGAGAAGGGCATGGCAACCCACTCCAGTATCCTTGCCTGGAGAATCCCATGGACAGCGGGGCCTGGTGCCGTCCATAGGGTCACAAAAGAGTGGGACATAACTTAGCAACTAAACAACGATGATAATGCAAGAGCTACCCAACACATAGTATTGACACAGCTCCTAGGAAAGAAGGCTTTCCATGCAGCTAAGGTAGCACTGTCTCCATTAGTGGGTATTCTTTAAGAAAAGAGTGTGAAATACTTTAATTCATGGAGAAATTATGGATAAGATAGCTGAGCTCCATCAGTCAAGGATGCTCATTATCTTAGACTCCACTTTAGGCCAGCTAGATTTTAGTTTAGTTTAGTTTCGTTTCTTCCTTTTTTTTGACAGAAGAGACAATGATGGAAGTTGCAAGTTGCTTTTGCATCACCTTCAACGTCCTATGCCCAGAGACCCGGGCCTAAGCCTTGCACTTCCTACAGCTCACTCTACCAATACCCAAAGAATAACCTTAGGAAAATAAAAAATAAAAACAATCAGACAAAGTTCAGATATCCAATTTACTGTCGAAAATGCTTATGAAAAAGTGCCTAAAGACCCTTCAACGAAGGTGTGTCAAAACGGCAGTGCAAAAGTGAAAGTGTAAGGCACTTGGTTGTGTCTGAATCTTTTGGAACCCTGAGGACTGCAGCCCACCAGGCTCCTCTGTCCCTAGGATTCTGCAGGCGAGAGTACTGGAGGGGACTGCCACTGTTTCCTCCAGGGAATCTTCCTGACTCAGAGATCTCACCTGCATCTCTTGCATCTCCTGCATTGGCAGGTGGATTCTTTACAACTAGTACCACCTTGGAAACCTAGAAAAATATGGGCAATGTAGAACTGAAACGCAGAGCTGAGACTGGAAGGAAAAAACACACCACAGGTGCCTAAAATGAGGGGAGATTTAAATGCAGAACCTGAGCAAGTATTGAGAATCCTGAGCATGGGACAATTAGAAACAGAGACTGTCTGCATACTAGGTGTGGAACTAGAAGTCCACTTTTTATAAAAGGTCAGGATATAAGGACCTGAGAAACATTTGTTCACTCCTCAGGGACCCAGTGCCCATCTGGAGCTCTGTTGTAAACTATGTTTAGAAAATGGGAATCCATGAGAAAACACAAACTAGCCTGTAATATGCATTGGTTTGGGGTTCTCAATTCATATTATATTAATTGAATATTGTTGAATACTAGTCTATATATTGTTTTTTAGTACATTGCTAAAACCTATTCTATGTAGGCATGGGCCTACAATAGACATATGAACATTGTGGGGAATGAACAGTGGGTGGGAGGCATAAAGGAAGTAGCATGAAGGCCTGTACTATCCTATGTGAAGAAAATAGCTATAATCATTGCTCTGTGAGAAAAGGGGATCCGGCAGGCATGCTGTGCAGTGGCCTGGAGGGGTGGGATGGGGGGGTACACATATGACTAATCTGGAAACATACATATCTGTAAACAACAAAACTCTGTAAGAGTTAAAAGTAGAATAAAAGTTGAAAAAACAACAACAACAACAACAACAAAAAAAGCAAGTCTCAAAAGAATCAGATTGATCTAAAGTTACTTAATTGAATGCCATAACTGTAGTCCAACAGTCTATAAAGGAAATTAAAAAAAAACTGATCAACATCATCAAGTAACAAAATAATTTCTATGATTCATTCAAGACTATCAAACATACAAATAAGCAGGAAAATACAACCCCCAAACAGAAAAAAAAAAAAAAAACCAGTACTTAGAAATGGGAGAGGTGCTGAAATTCCCAGACAGTGTAAAGACCTGTTATAGATACTCCTCATAGGTTTGAAAAAATATAAGAGAATGTGCATATAATGAGGAAAGAAATATAAAACAATTTGAAAAGATCGACATGGAATTTTCAGAGTTGAAAAATGTAATACCGGAGATTCAAAATTCTAAGCCAACTACCCACTGCAGAATAGAAAAACATACTAATAGAAATTGACCCAAATGAAACAAAGAGAAGAGACTGGAAAAGAAGGGCTACCTTAGTGGCTCACACAGTGAAAAATCTGTCTGCAGTGCTGAAGACCCGAGTTCAATCCCTGGCTGGGAAAAATCCCCTGGAGGAGGGAATGGCTACCTACTCGAGTATTCTTGCCTCGAGAATGCCACGGACAGAGAAGCCTGGAGGGTTACAGTCCATGGGGTTGCAATGAGTCGGACATGACTGAGCGAAAAGAAATGACAGAACCCCTGTGACTTTATCAAGTGGTTAAAATAATACTTGAAGAAATAAGTGGCAAAAATTTCCCCAAATTTAGTATAAATGATAAACTTATGCATTCAACAAGGTCAACAGAAGAAAAATGAAGGCAATCACACACACTAAGAGACATTATAATCAAATTTTTGGAAGCAGGTGATAAAGAGAATATTTTAAAGAAGCTAAAGAATCAAACACATTGCACACAGGAAAACAAAAGTAAGATTACAGCACAATGCTTTCCAGAGACTGTGTAAAGCAGAATATGAAACTGTATTTTTTAAGTACTGGAAATAGAAGTTATCAAGGCAGACTTCTAATTTCAGCAAAAATATCTTTTATAAATAAAATAAAGGATTTTTTTTTAGACTGAAACTAAGAGAATTAATTACCAGAATACTCACATTAAAAGAAACGTTGAAGTTATTCAGGAAGAAATAAAATATTACCAGATGGAAACATGGATCTACATAAAAAAATGAGGCATTCTGGAAATAGTATGTGGGTAAAAAGATATTCTCATTTTTAAACTCATCAAAAGAAAACTGTTTAAATCATAGCATATGGGAGAGTTTTAATGTGGGTGGGATGAAGAGTGCTGTCAATGATACCTTGGAAGGAAGTGAAGGTAGAAAGGTTAAGTTACCACTGTGGGTCCAGAAATGGGTCCACATGGATGTGGTCACACAAGGCACAAAGTCGATGATAAACAGTATAGAGCTTTTTATAAATCTAAATAAATGCATCACATGGCTAACAAAGGTCCATAGAGTCAAAGCTATGGTTTTTCCAGCAGTCATATGTGGATGTGAGAGCTGGACCATAAAAGACTGAGCACCAAAGAATTGAGTTTTTTGAACTGTAGTGCTAGAGAAGACTCTTAAGAGTCCCTTGAGTAGCAAGATCAAACCAGTCAATCCTAAAGGAAATCAACCCTGAATATTCACGGAAGGACTGATGCTGAAATTAAAGCTCCAGTACTTGTCTTTCTACCACAAAGTAGAAATGGGTTTGGTGCCCTTTTTTCCACACCCTGAATTTGTGAGTGGGACCTAAAAGTCATCAGGGTATGCAAACGGAGCCCCATTGCTGCCCTTGGAATTGGGGAGGCCCTCTCTGGGCACATTCTGCACTTATTGGTTGATGCATATTTGGCATTCGTAGCTAGGATGGCCCCGGGCCAAGTTTTTATTTCACTTTCAAATCTCTATTTACTAAAAAAGAGACATTATAATCAAATTTTTGGAAGCAGGTGATAAAGAGAATATTTTAAAGAAGCTAAAGAATCAAACACATTGCACACAGGAAAACAAAAGTAAGATTACAGCACAATGCTTTCCAGAGACTGTGTAAAGCAGAATATGAAACTGTATTTTTTAAGTACTGGAAATAGAAGTTATCAAGGCAGACTTCTAATTTCAGCAAAAATATCTTTTATAAATAAAATAAAGGATTTTTTTTTAGACTGAAACTAAGAGAATTAATTACCAGAATACTCACATTAAAAGAAACGTTGAAGTTATTCAGGAAGAAATAAAATATTACCAGATGGAAACATGGATCTACATAAAAAAATGAGGCATTCTGGAAATAGTATGTGGGTAAAAAAAGATATTCTCATTTTTAAACTCATCAAAAGAAAACTGTTTAAATCATAGCATATGGGAGAGTTTTAATGTGGGTGGGATGAAGAGTGCTGTCAATGATACCTTGGAAGGAAGTGAAGGTAGAAAGGTTAAGTTACCACTGTGGGTCCAGAAATGGGTCCACATGGATGTGGTCACACAAGGCACAAAGTCGATGATAAACAGTATAGAGCTTTTTATAAATCTAAATAAATGCATCACATGGCTAACAAAGGTCCATAGAGTCAAAGCTATGGTTTTTCCAGCAGTCATATGTGGATGTGAGAGCTGGACCATAAAAAAGACTGAGCACCAAAGAATTGAGTTTTTTGAACTGTAGTGCTAGAGAAGACTCTTAAGAGTCCCTTGAGTAGCAAGATCAAACCAGTCAATCCTAAAGGAAATCAACCCTGAATATTCACGGAAGGACTGATGCTGAAATTAAAGCTCCAGTACTTGTCTTTCTCGCCCACAAAGTAGAAATGGGTTTGGTGCCCTTTTTTCCACACCCTGAATTTGTGAGTGGGACCTAAAAGTCATCAGGGTATGCAAACGGAGCCCCATTGCTGCCCTTGGAATTGGGGAGGCCCTCTCTGGGCACATTCTGCACTTATTGGTTGATGCATATTTGGCATTCGTAGCTAGGATGGCAGGGCCAAGTGATTTCACTGCAAATTTCCTCTCTAGGGCCATTTAGATGGTCCTAATTTTTATGACTCTGAACTTCATCATTTTGCCAACCACATGTTTAAATGACCTTGAATGTAGCTTTCTACTTGCCATTTGGGAGATTTTTCACATATATTTTTAGAATGAATTTAGGATCTAACCTATTAAATTGTGGTATCTTAAACATTATAACCTATCATTTTACTACTAATAATCTCTAAAAGGAATACATTTATTTTAAAAAAAAATTGGTGGTGTCTTAAGATGCTTATTAGATAGGGCTCTTTTATTGCAAGTTCAAGGGCTCTCATCTCAGACCTGTTAAAGCAGAAATTTTTCATTTTCGTATTTCCAGAGCCTGGTGTTGCCGCCCTGGCCCACACTGGCCTGCATGAAGCTCTGACCATCTTTCCTGGAGGCTGTCCCCTCCTCAGGGCCACACTCTTCTTCCATGTCCACGACAGGAACCATTGCCTATTTCACCACTAAAGTCCTGGAGTTGAGCCCCACTGACTCTTAAATTTTCTGGTCCTGTACCAGTTCATGGAAATAACGACATCACCATCAAAAAGAAATGGGGAAGCCTGATTGGTGGGTAGGGAAAGGCAAATACCCAGGTAAAGGCAATGGGAGGTTTGCCTTTCATTATCCCATGAACTGTAGCCCAGCAGGCTCTTCCATACAAGATATTCTCCAGTCAAGCATAGTGGAGGGGACTGTCATTTCCTCCTCCACGGGATCTTCCCAACGTAGATATTGAACCCATATTTCTTGGATCTTCTTCATTGGCAAACAGAGTCTTTACCAATGAGCCACTAGGGAAATCCATAGGCAGGTTTGGGGATAAGTTTCTGAATGAAAGATTCCAGTGTTACATTGTCATGGATTAGAAAGTACTTTTGAAAGTCAGAGAGCTTCCCAAGCGGTGCAGTGTTAAAGAATCTGTCCGCAGTGCAGGAAATCAGGAAACCTGATTTCCATCCCTGGGTGAGGCAGAGTCCCTGGAAAAGGAAATGGCAACTGATTCTAGTATTCTTGCCTGGAGAAATTCATGGACAGAGGACCCTGGTGGGTTACAGTCCGTAGGGTCACAAAGAGTCAGACGTGACTGAGCACAAATCTGCCTGTGGATCTGCGTTTTCATATCAGACATATAGTACACACATTTGCTGTCAAAGAGCAAGGAAATTAAGATATCATATCTCATATGTACTTAATGCTTTTCATATTATAAAATCCCTTCTCCATTTCCTGTTAGCTTCAAAATGACCTCCTGATTGGCATACTCATTTTATATTTTGTTTGTATTTTACAAACAAACAAAAAAATCACACTGATTTGTTCCCACCCTAGACCCTCAGTAACAAAATGACTAGAACTGAAAATCGTCTAGGACTTAGACAGAGAGAGTTGAACTCAAATTGCTACTATAGTTTGGGATTTTCATAATCCTTGGAATAAATCTTTACAATTTTGGTGATTTCTTTGGACTAAATGACTTTAAGTTCAAGTTACATGATTGAAAACCCACACTCTTCTTCCATGTCACAGGAACCATTGCCTATTTCACCACTAAAGTCCTGGAGTTGAGCCCCACTGACTCTTAAATTTTCTGGTCCTGTACCAGTTCATGGAAATAACGACATCACCATCAAAAGAAATGGGGAAGCCTGATTGGTGGGTAGGGAAAGGCAAATACCCAGGTAAAGGCAATGGGAGGTTTGCCTTTCATTATCCCATGAACTGTAGCCCAGCAGGCTCTTCCATACAAGATATTCTCCAGTCAAGCATAGTGGAGGGACTGTCATTTCCTCCTCCACGGGATCTTCCCAACGAGATATTGAACCCATATTTCTTGGATCTTCTTCATTGGCAAACAGAGTCTTTACCAATGAGCCACTAGGGAAATCCATAGGCAGGTTTGGGGATAAGTTTCTGAATGAAAGATTCCAGTGTTACATTGTCATGGATTAGAAAGTACTTTTGAAAGTCAGAGAGCTTCCCAAGCGGTGCAGTGTTAAAGAATCTGTCCAGAGTGCAGGAAATCAGGAAACCTGATTTCCATCCCTGGGTGAGGCAGAGTCCCTGGAAAAGGAAATGGCAACTGATTCTAGTATTCTTGCCTGGAGAAATTCATGGACAGAGGACCCTGGTGGGTTACAGTCCGTAGGGTCACAAAGAGTCAGACGTGACTGAGCACAAATCTGCCTGTGGATCTGCGTTTTCATATCAGACATATAGTACACACATTTGCTGTCAAAGAGCAAGGAAATTAAGATATCATATCTCATATGTACTTAATGCTTTTCATATTATAAAATCCCTTCTCCATTTCCTGTTAGCTTCAAAATGACCTCCTGATTGGCATACTCATTTTATATTTTGTTTGTATTTTACAAACAAACAAAAAAATCACACTGATTTGTTCCCACCCTAGACCCTCAGTAACAAAATGACTAGAACTGAAAATCGTCTAGGACTTAGACAGAGAGAGTTGAACTCAAATTGCTACTATAGTTTGGGATTTTCATAATCCTTGGAATAAATCTTTACAATTTTGGTGATTTCTTTGGACTAAATGACTTTAAGTTCAACATGTTTAACTTAGCTGTATTGAAAAGTTCATATAAGTTATATTTAAACAGTTGAGTGTGATGATTAATTTCAAATTGCTTATGTACATAGCTACTTGTCTTGCACTTGTTCATAAGCATTTGAGGCATATGCATGTAGCAGGGTATGCAGAATGCCAGAAGTGAAGGAAGGAAGGAGTTAATACCAGTCCTAAATGTAGACAAATGGGGGAGGTCAAATAAATGTAAACAACTAATCATGCCTAGAGGTATATTACTGAACATTCAGAAATAATAAAAGAGCAAAAATGATTGATTTACATGTTAAAATTATGAACTGTATATTTCATTGAAGAACATTTCTAAGGGAACTTATTTGGGACCTATATATTTAAATTTTCTTGAGTAATCAATTTCTTATGGGTCTTTGGGAAATGTGGGAAAAATTCCCTAAGCATATTTATAAATATTTATAAGACAAGGAGATCATTCCAGTCAATTCTAAAGGAAATCAACTCTGAATATTCCCCTGGAGGAGGAAATGGCAGCCCATTCCAATACTCTTTCCTGAAAAATCCTATGAAAAGATGAGCCTGGTGGGCTGCCGTCCACGGGGTCACAAGGAGTTGAACATGACTGAGCAGGCAGGCAGGCAGAGTTCACTTGAAGAACTGATGCTAAAGCTGAATCTCTCAAGACACTGGCCACCTGATGTGAAGAGCCGACTCATTGGAAAAGACCCTGGTGCTGGGAAAGCTTGAGGGCAGGAGGAGAAGGGGACGGCAGAGGATGAGATGTTTCTATGGCATCACTGACTCAAAGGAAAGAATGTGAGCAAATCTACTCCCAGAGACAGTGGAGGACAGAGGAGCCTGGCATGCTGCTATCCATGGGGTTGCAAAAAGTCAGACACAACTCGGTGACCGAAGAACAACAACGAAACAAGATATTCTTGGGCTCCATGTCTAAGTAGCGCACACATGACTTTCCTGCCGAGCTGCCCACCCCTCCAGTGCTCGCTGGGGCCAGCTCCTCTCCTGTTTCAAGTCCTTTATCTTAACGAAAGTGAAGCCCCTGAGCACCCACCTTAAACTGTGCAAAGACTGTGGTCTGAGGACCGGAGGGGACGTTCACAAGCCCCCGCCCCACTTTCTCAGCACGTGGTGCTGGCCCCAGGCAGCATGGAGAGCTTGCCCTGCTTTGTCGGTGGGAATGTGACTGGCAGTTGCACAAGATGGATTTGTATACGACCAGAACATGGGCCAGATAGAAAATGTACAGTTTTGCCTTTTGATACAGCATTAGCACAACTTTTGAAAAAACCTGCATTTCTTTTTTCCCACTTGATCATGGTTTTTTTTTTTTAAATGTAAACAACTAATCATGCCTAGAGGTATATTACTGAACATTCAGAAATAATAAAAGAGCAAAAATGATTGATTTACATGTTAAAATTATGAACTGTATATTTCATTGAAGAACATTTCTAAGGGAACTTATTTGGGACCTATATATTTAAATTTTCTTGAGTAATCAATTTCTTATGGGTCTTTGGGAAATGTGGGAAAAATTCCCTAAGCATATTTATAAATATTTATAAGACAAGGAGATCATTCCAGTCAATTCTAAAGGAAATCAACTCTGAATATTCCCCTGGAGGAGGAAATGGCAGCCCATTCCAATACTCTTTCCTGAAAAATCCTATGAAAAGATGAGCCTGGTGGGCTGCCGTCCACGGGGTCACAAGGAGTTGAACATGACTGAGCAGGCAGGCAGGCAGAGTTCACTTGAAGAACTGATGCTAAAGCTGAATCTCTCAAGACACTGGCCACCTGATGTGAAGAGCCGACTCATTGGAAAAGACCCTGGTGCTGGGAAAGCTTGAGGGCAGGAGGAGAAGGGGACGGCAGAGGATGAGATGTTTCTATGGCATCACTGACTCAAAGGAAAGAATGTGAGCAAATCTACTCCCAGAGACAGTGGAGGACAGAGGAGCCTGGCATGCTGCTATCCATGGGGTTGCAAAAAGTCAGACACAACTCGGTGACCGAAGAACAACAACGAAACAAGATATTCTTGGGCTCCATGTCTAAGTAGCGCACACATGACTTTCCTGCCGAGCTGCCCACCCCTCCAGTGCTCGCTGGGGCCAGCTCCTCTCCTGTTTCAAGTCCTTTATCTTAACGAAAGTGAAGCCCCTGAGCACCCACCTTAAACTGTGCAAAGACTGTGGTCTGAGGACCGGAGGGGACGTTCACAAGCCCCCGCCCCACTTTCTCAGCACGTGGTGCTGGCCCCAGGCAGCATGGAGAGCTTGCCCTGCTTTGTCGGTGGGAATGTGACTGGCAGTTGCACAAGATGGATTTGTATACGACCAGAACATGGGCCAGATAGAAAATGTACAGTTTTGCCTTTTGATACAGCATTAGCACAACTTTTGAAAAAACCTGCATTTCTTTTTTCCCACTTGATCATGGTTTTTATTTTTTTAATTAATTATCTTAATTTTGCTTTTACAGACCTTTGTTGTTTACAGACATATATAAAATCCCAAATCCGCCATAGGCATATCTTTGACCCCCTCCCACCTGAGCCCCCCTCCTACTCCCTGCCATCCCAACCCTCCAGGTCATTGCCCAGCCTCCACGTAGGATCCCTTAGTCCCACAGCGTATTGACAATGGTTGTCTCTTTTACATATGATAGTGTAGGTCTCCATGTTACTCTTTCCATACCTCTCACCCACTCTTCTCTCCCCCCATTGTCCATAGGTCTGTTCTCTATGCCTTCTTCTCTGCTGCTGCTCTGCCTGTGTATTTACCATCTAGTACCATCTTACTAGATTCCATATATATGTGTTAGTATACTGTATTTGTCCTTCTCTTTTTGACTTACTTCACTGTATAATAGATTCTAGATTCATTCACCTCAATAGGACTTGCAGTGACATTTAATAAGTATTCCTATCAGAAGGAATAACATTTAGGCCATAGTTACATGGGAAAACACATAGACTATACAATATTCCAGGATTTCTCCTAGAATATTCAAAATGCTCATCAAAAGTTATTTAGGACAACAAAGATGGCCACCAGGTGACTAGATAAGTGGGATGTCATTTCATATTTTAAAAACACAGATTCTTGGAGTAGAAGCTACCACCAAAATATCCAGGAATCTGAGTTAACGGATACTCTGCTTTGCATTGTTCATTGCTGTTCAGTCGTTAAGTCGGGTTCAACTCTTTGTGACCCCAGGGACTGCAGCAAGCCAGGTTTCTCTGCCCTTCCTTCACCATCTCTCAGAGTTTGCTCAGACTCACGTCCATTGAGTCGGTGATGCCATCCAACCATCTCATCCTTGGTCACCCCCTTCTCCTCGTGCCCTCAATCTTTCCCAGCATCAGGGTTTTGATATTAATAAATATTGGCCCACTTCTCCTTCCTCCTTCCTCAGGACAGAGGAAATTGGTTAATGGTTGGTATGGGGACAAGGAGGTGAGGAGGGTGAGAGAAAGATACAGGGAGGCCGAGTAAGCACGGCGAGGGAGATGGTACTTGGAGTTCTTAGACGCTCTTCCAGTCTCAGATTTAAGGAGAGTCTGGGAGTTTGGGGATGCTACTTGACATCAAACAGAAACAAGCTGCTTTTAGCCTGAAGGTAGTTGCATGGGACTTCCTCCTAATTGTGCGATTTTCAACTCTGTAGACAGAATAAACACTGAAGAAACATAACACTTAACATGTAAGTGACAGGATGCTAAAGGCATAGATATATTTTGTTTGTTCTGAGCCCAGGAAAAGCGTGTTTTAGCTTTGTGTAGGGAGCTTGGTAGCATTGCTGATGTGGTGCTTGTGTAATGCGGCTGGCACCAAAGCCTTGTGCTAAAGCAACTGTTTTTCCAGGACAAGCAATTAAACTGTACAAGAGGCTTGTCACTGCTTTCCAACTCCTTGACAGCTAACATGCCTGGAAATGGCAAACATCACCACTGGTGTGCTAACAGAAATGCCCACTTTTATTCCTGTAGTCGCACGCTATTAATAGGAGGGCGTCCCTCACGCTGCCCTCACCGTGCGGTTTCGCAGCCCCTCGTCCACCGTGTCTCTCACCTGCCCTCCTCCCTCTTCTTTCCCCTTCTCTTGCGGTCAGAGAAATCGGGTGAGAAGGATGCTTAGGAAAATAATATATTTTAACACTATTTTATATAAATAGAAAAGAAGGGAAGGAGGTATGAGAATTTGGAGAAACCGAGGAGAAAGGGGGCCCTTCATCAAAGCAAGACTTTCTCAGAGGCTGCAGCGGACCTCCCTTCATCTGATTGGCCAGCAACGGGCAAGCAGTTCTGGGAAGCGTAGCTTTGTGCTTCACACGCTGTGATCCAAACACAACCGAGACGGGTTGTGAGGAAGAGGCTGGAAAGCAGAACATGACGAGCGACAGCCGAGCTTGCCGGGCTCTCCTCCTGCCCTGAGGAAGATGACGGCAGAGCTTCCGATTGTGTATTTTCAGGATGAGGAGGCTGTGTCACCAAAAATGGGGTCCAGTACTCAAGAGGCGAGGCTGGTGGAGAGGAAAATTTGCTTTATCTCAGAAGCTGGCACCGGGACTAGAGGAGGGGGCGGGGGAGGGAGGGCAGACTCCTGTCCAGAGGCCCGACGGCCCCCCACTGACAATCAGGGGACAAGAGCTTTTGCAGACGGAGGGAGGAGACTCCTGCAGAAGCAGCCCAGTCACCTCTAAGGGTCCTCCTGAAGGTGGTCAGGCAGTGGTCGGACCAGGGGGGTCCATTCATTCCCTTTGTTCCCTGAGGCTGGTTCTCAGAATGGTGGCAGCTCATGACCCGGCTGCCGTCTGGTGACCACGTGGTTGACGTCTCCACCTGGTGGGGTTTCAGGATCTGCAAGACAGCTCACGGGAAGCGGCTTAGAATATTCCCTGCAGCTCCTGAGGAGGAGTGAAAGGTCCTGGCCTGTGCCTAGCAGCTATGCTGTCATTTTTCTGTCTCATTGGGCTGTTTTCCTTTGTTTCTGCATGTTCTCCCTTCTCTGATTAACCTTGTTATTTGGCTGAAGTTTTCCTACAGACAAGAGAGAGGCGGAGGACGTGGGGGGAAGGGCCATAGGGCCTTTCTCTGTTCCAGCACTCCATATGGGCTCGAAGTGCGGCCGGCCAGGTCCTCTCCTTCCTGACATTAGGGCAGGCAGGTGTCCTCACTCAGGGGCTCATTCATGGGTATTCTCATCACTTTCAGGACCTGTATTAATTTCAATTACAAACACCCAATCTCTGTTTTGGAAATTTAGGTGGTTTTCTAACAGTCACTGTTGAAGACAAAAGTTCAGTGAAGGTCTTGCTAGACATATTTTTGTGTACATGGATGACTAGATTCTTCAGATCCAGTCCTGTGAATTAACTTATGGGGTCACAGTTCAGCATCTGTTTCACCACAAATGGAGTGTAACCCTTAGAAAGTGTGAATTGCTATTTCGTGTGTCTGTAGATCCAAACACAACCGAGACGGTTGTGAGGAAGAGGCTGGAAAGCAGAACATGACGGCGACAGCCGAGCTTGCCGGGCTCTCCTCCTGCCCTGAGGAAGATGACGGCAGAGCTTCCGATTGTGTATTTTCAGGATGAGGAGGCTGTGTCACCAAAAATGGGGTCCAGTACTCAAGAGGCGAGGCTGGTGGAGAGGAAAATTTGCTTTATCTCAGAAGCTGGCACCTGGACTAGAGGAGGGGGCGGGGGAGGGAGGGCAGACTCCTGTCCAGAGGCCCGACGGCCCCCCACTGACAATCAGGGGACAAGAGCTTTTGCAGACGGAGGGAGGAGACTCCTGCAGAAGCAGCCCAGTCACCTCTAAGGGTCCTCCTGAAGGTGGTCAGGCAGTGGTCGGACCAGGGGGGTCCATTCATTCCCTTTGTTCCCTGAGGCTGGTTCTCAGAATGGTGGCAGCTCATGACCCGGCTGCCGTCTGGTGACCACGTGGTTGACGTCTCCACCTGGTGGGGTTTCAGGATCTGCAAGACAGCTCACGGGAAGCGGCTTAGAATATTCCCTGCAGCTCCTGAGGAGGAGTGAAAGGTCCTGGCCTGTGCCTAGCAGCTATGCTGTCATTTTTCTGTCTCATTGGGCTGTTTTCCTTTGTTTCTGCATGTTCTCCCTTCTCTGATTAACCTTGTTATTTGGCTGAAGTTTTCCTACAGACAAGAGAGAGGCGGAGGACGTGGGGGGAAGGGCCATAGGGCCTTTCTCTGTTCCAGCACTCCATATGGGCTCGAAGTGCGGCCGGCCAGGTCCTCTCCTTCCTGACATTAGGGCAGGCAGGTGTCCTCACTCAGGGGCTCATTCATGGGTATTCTCATCACTTTCAGGACCTGTATTAATTTCAATTACAAACACCCAATCTCTGTTTTGGAAATTTAGGTGGTTTTCTAACAGTCACTGTTGAAGACAAAAGTTCAGTGAAGGTCTTGCTAGACATATTTTTGTGTACATGGATGACTAGATTCTTCAGATCCAGTCCTGTGAATTAACTTATGGGGTCACAGTTCAGCATCTGTTTCACCACAAATGGAGTGTAACCCTTAGAAAGTGTGAATTGCTATTTCGTGTGTCTGTAGTTTAGGTAATAAAAATTTTTAATTAAAATATAACAAAATAAAATAGTTGCTGAGGAAAGAAAAAACAAATTTGTGTATCTATTTCAGGCTTTTGGTGTC
Organism: Tragulus kanchil; assembly: GCA_022376925.1. Classification (NCBI taxonomy): domain Eukaryota; kingdom Metazoa; phylum Chordata; class Mammalia; order Artiodactyla; family Tragulidae; genus Tragulus; species Tragulus kanchil. The sequence continues at coordinate 161,242,021 of JAIOJX010000004.1, read as the reverse complement.
ATTGCTGAAATGTTCTTTGGCAAAGTTCTCTCCATCTGCACTGTGTCAAATAGCTTACTTCCAAGCGTGTTATCAGCTTTATGGGGATTATGCTTTTAATGTTTGCCAGTTTTCCTGGTGGAAACCATCTAGAATTCTGCAGGAGTCTGAGAAGATGGGAGTATATAGTTTGCACAAGGTGAGGCCCACGTGGCCAGTGTCAGCCTCTCAACGGAGGGATCCTGGGAGCTGCTGGGGGCCATGGCATGCTTGTGTGAGATGAGATAGTGGGCTCATCCCTAGTGTAAGTCCCAATGTGATAGTAATGGCACCTCAGTCCTTTCCCCTGAGGACATTTCAGTGATTCTGGAGGTCCTCAGAGTGCTCTCTCTGTCCTTGAAAACAAACCTGCCTCTTGGTGGGCCAGGTATCACTGGTCCATGCATTCTGCCTGCGATGGACCTGGAGGACCTGCCTGCTGCCTCAGGCTCACAGGGACGCTGAAGACCCCCAGCAGGTCTCAGCGTTGCTGGACCTCCAGGCTGCGGGCTGGTGTTGGGCAGAGGCCAAGAGCAAAGGCAGCTTTCCCTTCCCTCAGGGGTGGCCTTAAAGGGTGGAGTTTTCAAGGAACAATCTCGTCATGAGCCTGGGCAGCTCAAGGTGGGGAGGGGAAAGCAGGAGTGTTAGACTGGAGGTCTCTGAAGCTTCATTCATCCACATACATGACTGTCACACGGAACCCGGGCTGCTGCCTGAAACATGCACCTGTACCTCTCCATGTGACCTGAGCTTCTTCGCTATCTAGTGTCTAGGTTCTAAAAGTGAGCATCCCAACAGGGAGAGAGCCAGGCTCAGAAGTACCACTTCATCACACGCTACTCATAAAGGTAGTTACTGCAACAGCCCAAGTTAGGGGAAGGAGAACTCTGCTACGCAGGGGGTGCAGTGAAGTCCTGGAAAATCACCCATGAGAGCAGAGCCATGGCTGCAGCCCTGTGTGGAAAACAGCATCTATGACACTGACATGTCAACAGTATTGCCTGGGGTTGTCAGCCAACTACCCAGTTTCAGGGGACTCTGCCTCTTCTTCAGATCAGCACTTTTTCTCTAAATGTAGGTTAAAGAATTTGAGTCACTTATGAGGCAGTTGAGAGCGAGTAATGACTGAACAGTGAGCTTCAGTGAAGCACAGATCAAGCTTTCGCTTGAACAGGACTTCAGAACATCTCACACAGCATCTGAGGGAATGTGCACATTGTACAATGTAAAATCACAAGCTTCTCATTTCCGACACCACACTCCTGGGAAATTCCTTCTGAAGTCACTGTGTAAGGCTACTCCAGCTGCCATAGCAAGAAACCACAGACCGGGCCGCCGACACAAAGGAAATTTATCTTCCCACAGTCCTGGAGGCTGGAAGTCCAAGAGTAAGTGGCCACAGAGCTGGTTTCTTCCGAGGGCCCTCCTGGACACGGAGATGATTCCCTTCACGTGGTCTTCCCTCTGTGCATGTCTGTGTCCTAACCTCCTCTTCCTGTAAGGACACCAGCCATACTGACTCAGAGCCCACCCTAGTGACCCCACTGTACGTTAATTACCTTCTTAAAAAATGCTATCTCTGGGACTTCCCTGGGTGGCTCCGGTGGGTGGAAATCTGCCTTGTAGAGCAGGAGAGGTGGGCTCAACTCCTTGTCGGGGAACTGGGAGCCCACGTGCCATGTGGCAATGAAGCCTGTGTGCCCCAGTTGAAGAGCCCACATGCCACATCGAAGATGTCATGTGTTGGAACTGACTGGACACAGTGTTCGCCTTTCCAGAGTGTGCTCTGAACCTCCTCTGATTCTGGGGGGATGTATGAGAGTCACCATTGCTTTTCACAGACCATTTTCTGGCACTTTCTGGTGGGCTCAGTTGCTCAGTCGTGTGTGACTCTTTGCAACTCCATAGACTGTAGCCCACCAGTCTCCTCTGTCTGTGGAGTTTTCTAGGCAAGAATACTGGAGTGGGTTGCCAATAATACTGGATGTCCCTCATGAGCCCTCACCTCCCCACCACAGGGCTGTGCCTGTGGCCTGATAAAATCACCCATGAGAGCAGAGCCATGGCTGCAGCCCTGTGTGGAAAACAGCATCTATGACACTGACATGTCAACAGTATTGCCTGGGGTTGTCAGCCAACTACCCAGTTTCAGGGGACTCTGCCTCTTCTTCAGATCAGCACTTTTTCTCTAAATGTAGGTTAAAGAATTTGAGTCACTTATGAGGCAGTTGAGAGCGAGTAATGACTGAACAGTGAGCTTCAGTGAAGCACAGATCAAGCTTTCGCTTGAACAGGACTTCAGAACATCTCACACAGCATCTGAGGGAATGTGCACATTGTACAATGTAAAATCACAAGCTTCTCATTTCCGACACCACACTCCTGGGAAATTCCTTCTGAAGTCACTGTGTAAGGCTACTCCAGCTGCCATAGCAAGAAACCACAGACCGGGCCGCCGACACAAAGGAAATTTATCTTCCCACAGTCCTGGAGGCTGGAAGTCCAAGAGTAAGTGGCCACAGAGCTGGTTTCTTCCGAGGGCCCTCCTGGACACGGAGATGATTCACTTCACGTGGTTTTCCCCTCTGTGCATGTCTGTGTCCTAACCTCCTCTTCCTGTAAGGCCACCAGCCATACTGGCTCAGGGCCCGCCCTCGTGACCCCACTGTACGTTAATTACCTTCTTAAAAAATGCTATCTCTGGGACTTCCCTGGGTGGCTCCGGTGGGTGGAAATCTGCCTTGTAGAGCAGGAGAGGTGGGCTCAACTCCTTGTCGGGGAACTGGGAGCCCACGTGCCATGTGGCAATGAAGCCTGTGTGCCCCAGTTGAAGAGCCCACATGCCACATCGAAGATGTCATGTGTTGGAACTGACTGGACACAGTGTTCGCCTTTCCAGAGTGTGCTCTGAACCTCCTCTGATTCTGGGGGGATGTATGAGAGTCACCATTGCTTTTCACAGACCATTTTCTGGCACTTTCTGGTGGGCTCAGTTGCTCAGTCGTGTGTGACTCTTTGCAACTCCATAGACTGTAGCCCACCAGTCTCCTCTGTCTGTGGAGTTTTCTAGGCAAGAATACTGGAGTGGGTTGCCAATAATACTGGATGTCCCTCATGAGCCCTCACCTCCCCACCACAGGGCTGTGCCTGTGGCCTGATTATCCTTCTCCACTTGAGACCCTCAAGAGCCCAATCTGAGGAAGGGAGACTATGCCTTCTTTTCTGAGCTCCTATTATTGTTGCTTAGTCTCTAAGTCATGTATGACTCTTTGTAACCCCATGGACTGCAGCACACTAGGCTTCCTTGTCCTTTACTATCTCCCTGAATCTGCTCAAACTCATGCCTATCGAGTTGGTGATGCCGTTCAAGCATCTCATCTTCTGTCACCCTCTTCTCCTCCTGCCCTCAATCTTTCATCAGAGTCTTTTTCAGTGAGTCAACTCTTTGCAACAGGTGGCCAAAGTACTAACGTTTCAGCTTCAACATGAATCCTTCCAATGAACATTCAAGGTTGATTTTCTCCATCCATCCATGACTACTGGAAAAACCATGCCTTTAACTATGTGGACATTTGTGGGCAAAAGGATATCTCTGCTTTATAATATGCTGTCTTGGTTTGTCATAGCTTTTCTCCAAAGTAGCAAGCGTGTTTTAACTTCATGGTTGCAGTGATTCTGAAGCTCAAGAAAATAATATCTGTCACTTAGTTCCTAGGTAGTAAATATCATGTGAGCTTAGAACAACAACCCTTCCTTGCCTGTCATGTGCAAAATGTGTGCCTGAGAGAGGAACTAACACAGAGAAAGGTGCTCTCCTGCTGGTTCAGTAGCTGAGTCCAGGCTCCCAGTGCAGGGGTCCCAGGGCTCAATCCCTGGTCAGACAGCTAGGTCTCACATCTCACATGCTGCAACCAAGACCAGATGTAGCCAAATAAATAAATATTCAGAAAAAGAGGGATGGAGAAAGTGGGGGTGGATTTCTGATGATGTGGCTTTATTATTTGGACTCAGAAATCAGCACCACATCTGGACTTCAGGTGGTGGTGATAGACATTCTTTTGTGTTTAGAAGCCAGAACTGAGTTTCTTACTCTCACACCTCCATCAATTTCCATTTCCCCCCCTCCTCCACCAAAGAGTTGAGTCTGTAAGATTACCCGTAAGTCTATAGAGCAAGTGTACATGACTCTTCCGGGCTTCCCTGGTGGCTCAACAGTAAAGAAGACTGCCTGCTTATGCAGGAGGTGAGGGTTTGATCCCTGGGTTGGAAAGAGCCCCTGGAAGAGGAACTGGCAACCCACTTCAGTATTCTTGCCTGAGAAATTCCATGGACAGAGGAGCCTAGTGGGCTACCGTCCATAGGATTGCAAAACAGAACTGAGTGACCAAAGAGCAGCAACATATGATGCTTCTAGGTTGCTCTTTCTAAATTATCCATTTCATCTATCACTGTCTTTTACTTCAATACTTCCAATGATTCCGACTTTTTGCAGAATAAGCTGCTCAACCCAGGCTCCACCTTGGAGGCAGCAGCCCCTGACCAGCTGCCTGCTCTCCGTGCCCTGCAGGAACCTGATCGTGCAGTCAGGGCAGGCTGCGCCTCAGTCACCCGGCATGCCTACATGCCTTAATGAACTAATTTTTTTGGAAAAACATTTTGTGGGGCAAAAGGATATCTCTGCTTTATAATATGCTGTCTTGGTTTGTCATAGCTTTTCTCCAAAGTAGCAAGCGTGTTTTAACTTCATGGTTGCAGTGATTCTGAAGCTCAAGAAAATAATATCTGTCACTTAGTTCCTAGGTAGTAAATATCATGTGAGCTTAGAACAACAACCCTTCCTTGCCTGTCATGTGCAAAAAGTGTGCCTGAGAGAGGAACTAACACAGAGAAAGGTGCTCTCCTGCTGGTTCAGTAGCTGAGTCCAGGCTCCCAGTGCAGGGGTCCCAGGGCTCAATCCCTGGTCAGACAGCTAGGTCTCACATCTCACATGCTGCAACCAAGACCAGATGTAGCCAAATAAATAAATATTCAGAAAAAGAGGGATGGAGAAAGTGGGGGTGGATTTCTGATGATGTGGCTTTATTATTTGGACTCAGAAATCAGCACCACATCTGGACTTCAGGTGGTGGTGATAGACATTCTTTTGTGTTTAGAAGCCAGAACTGAGTTTCTTACTCTCACACCTCCATCAATTTCCATTTCCCCCCCTCCTCCACCAAAGAGTTGAGTCTGTAAGATTACCCGTAAGTCTATAGAGCAAGTGTACATGACTCTTCCGGGCTTCCCTGGTGGCTCAACAGTAAAGAAGACTGCCTGCTTATGCAGGAGGTGAGGGTTTGATCCCTGGGTTGGAAAGAGCCCCTGGAAGAGGAACTGGCAACCCACTTCAGTATTCTTGCCTGAGAAATTCCATGGACAGAGGAGCCTAGTGGGCTACCGTCCATAGGATTGCAAAACAGAACTGAGTGACCAAAGAGCAGCAACATATGATGCTTCTAGGTTGCTCTTTCTAAATTATCCATTTCATCTATCACTGTCTTTTACTTCAATACTTCCAATGATTCCGACTTTTTGCAGAATAAGCTGCTCAACCCAGGCTCCACCTTGGAGGCAGCAGCCCCTGACCAGCTGCCTGCTCTCCGTGCCCTGCAGGAACCTGATCGTGCAGTCAGGGCAGGCTGCGCCTCAGTCACCCGGGCATCCCCTTCTACTGCCTGTTCCCATCCTTCTGCCGTCGCTCTTCCTCCTCTGAAACACCCGCCATCCTCAGCTCCATTTAGGAAACTCACACCCACTCTTTCTGACTCAGATCCAAAGCCTGACCTTCAATAAGCCTTCTTGAGTTTCTAATCTTGACCTTGGGAACGTGCATGTGTCTCCCATAAGTTGTAAGAACAGTATGTCTTAGGAGGAAGTGAAAACCTGCATTTCTTGGTTGATGACCATGGGCTTGGTGACTTGAGTGTGTGGCTCTGTTGATTAATTTGAAGTGATAGTACCCACCCTCTTCTACTCTGCAGACTTGCTGAGGAAATCAGCTGTGCTTACGTTTAAGAGCTTACATTTAAGAGCAGACTTGGTAGACGGAGAATTTGAGGCAGTGTTTCTCTATCGCTGTGTGACTTGATGGTTATTGGTGTGTGTGTGTCATCTCTCACAAATTGTAACATTTCCAAAGAAAGACTGGGGTGGCCATAGCCTTACGGTATCCCCTAGACCAGTGTCTTGAACACAAAAAGGCTTTCAGATGCTCTACTACTTCAATAAACCAATCATAGAAGAATATGATCGAAAGACAGCTGTATCTAACAGCACTTACATCCTCTAGATTTTAGAAAATGGTACCATTAAAGAAACCTGAATTCTGATGAGAGGTTTATAAAATTTTTATACTCTGTAGGAAAATATCTTTGGCGAAATCAATGTAAGATCTTTCTATGCTTTGCAGTGCCTGATTCAGAACACATTTTGATACTGCTTTTATGATTTCTGTCACCTTGTGATTTTCTCCTGGATTCAAGGTGGTATAATTGATAGGAACTAAAAATATGTATCTTCCTAAAATATAAAACAGGTAGAAAGTGTGTTCACAACTCTGTTCTGATAACTCCATGGCCTCTTAGGTTGTACTGCCTTGGGGTGGACCCCTCCCCTTGGTCTGCGTCGGGAATCGAATCTATGGGTCTTGTCTTCCATGCTCCAGAGAAGAGTAGATGTCTTGGGACACCATGCGCTTTGTGTTTTCTCAGTCATGCGATCAGTTATGACCATCCATGAACTCCTCCGTCATAGAAGTCTTCTGGCAGCAGCTGCAAACATCTCATTTTAACGGTCTTTCCAGACGGAGGCACGTCCTTTACAGTACTATGAAACTCTTGGACGTGTTTACAGTGTTATGAATCTCAAGCTGACTTGTGTTTCTCCCTAATATTTGTAGAGAACAAAGCACCCCTTTTTCTTGTGTACTTATAGCTCAGATGTGACTTAATGTTGAGTTTCTAATCTTGACCTTGGGAACGTGCATGTGTCTCCCATAAGTTGTAAGAACAGTATGTCTTAGGAGGAAGTGAAAACCTGCATTTCTTGGTTGATGACCATGGGCTTGGTGACTTGAGTGTGTGGCTCTGTTGATTAATTTGAAGTGATAGTACCCACCCTCTTCTACTCTGCAGACTTGCTGAGGAAATCAGCTGTGCTTACGTTTAAGAGCTTACATTTAAGAGCAGACTTGGTAGACGGAGAATTTGAGGCAGTGTTTCTCTATCGCTGTGTGACTTGATGGTTATTGGTGTGTGTGTGTCATCTCTCACAAATTGTAACATTTCCAAAGAAAGACTGGGGTGGCCATAGCCTTACGGTATCCCCTAGACCAGTGTCTTGAACACAAAAAGGCTTTCAGATGCTCTACTACTTCAATAAACCAATCATAGAAGAATATGATCGAAAGACAGCTGTATCTAACAGCACTTACATCCTCTAGATTTTAGAAAATGGTACCATTAAAGAAACCTGAATTCTGATGAGAGGTTTATAAAATTTTTATACTCTGTAGGAAAATATCTTTGGCGAAATCAATGTAAGATCTTTCTATGCTTTGCAGTGCCTGATTCAGAACACATTTTGATACTGCTTTTATGATTTCTGTCACCTTGTGATTTTCTCCTGGATTCAAGGTGGTATAATTGATAGGAACTAAAAATATGTATCTTCCTAAAATATAAAACAGGTAGAAAGTGTGTTCACAACTCTGTTCTGATAACTCCATGGCCTCTTAGGTTGTACTGCCTTGGGGTGGACCCCTCCCCTTGGTCTGCGTCGGGAATCGAATCTATGGGTCTTGTCTTCCATGCTCCAGAGAAGAGTAGATGTCTTGGGACACCATGCGCTTTGTGTTTTCTCAGTCATGCGATCAGTTATGACCATCCATGAACTCCTCCGTCATAGAAGTCTTCTGGCAGCAGCTGCAAACATCTCATTTTAACGGTCTTTCCAGACGGAGGCACGTCCTTTACAGTACTATGAAACTCTTGGACGTGTTTACAGTGTTATGAATCTCAAGCTGACTTGTGTTTCTCCCTAATATTTGTAGAGAACAAAGCACCACAACTTGCGTTGCCTTTGGAGCTTGACTAGTCACAGCTGCATTGGCCCACCTCCTGGAAACTGAGACTGGAGTGGGGAAGTGACTTTCCAGGTCCCGGGTCTCTCTGGGGCTGGGTCAGGGCTGGGGGCCGTTCTGCTTACATATCGCATCCTGGAATGGGCTCTCCCGAGCAGCCTCTGTCCTGACATGTGGAGCAGTGTCTGCGTGGGAGGGTCTGCAGGCTGTCTCTCTCCTATCCGTGCTTCTTCTCCGGCTCCACGTAAGCCAGGCAAGGGGTGGGAAGTGCCTGGGCCTCTTGAGCTGACAGACACCCATTTGTCAGCCCCGTGCTCGGCACCGTCCTTACTCTCATCTAGTTGCCTGCAGACAAGACCGATCTTCTGGCTTGATTAAAGAGGTGTGTCAACACACCCATCTCCTTAGGTCACGCACGAGTTTGTGGAGCGCTGCTGCACTTGGTGTGGGCTTGGCGTATTAGAGGGATCCAGGAATGCTGAAGCAGAGATGCCATTAATAAAAGCCTGTAGACGGAGCCACGTGTGTTTTATCAAAAAAGCAGAGAGCAGACCCAGGGAGCCCAATTGTGCACTGTGTCGAGTAACAATGTCAGCTTTTCTTTTCCAAGTTCTGGGAGAATTTTATCTCTTAAACACAGGGGCTGTTCCTAGGCTGCTTTTGTTCTGTCATTAGGATTCAAGGTGGTATAATTGATAGGAACTAAAAATATGTATCTTCCTAAAATATAAAACAGGTAGAAAGTGTGTTCACAACTCTGTTCTGATAACTCCATGGCCTCTTAGGTTGTACTGCCTTGGGGTGGACCCCTCCCCTTGGTCTGCGTCGGGAATCGAATCTATGGGTCTTGTCTTCCATGCTCCAGAGAAGAGTAGATGTCTTGGGACACCATGCGCTTTGTGTTTTCTCAGTCATGCGATCAGTTATGACCATCCATGAACTCCTCCGTCATAGAAGTCTTCTGGCAGCAGCTGCAAACATCTCATTTTAACGGTCTTTCCAGACGGAGGCACGTCCTTTACAGTACTATGAAACTCTTGGACGTGTTTACAGTGTTATGAATCTCAAGCTGACTTGTGTTTCTCCCTAATATTTGTAGAGAACAAAGCACCACAACTTGCGTTGCCTTTGGAGCTTGACTAGTCACAGCTGCATTGGCCCACCTCCTGGAAACTGAGACTGGAGTGGGGAAGTGACTTTCCAGGTCCCGGGTCTCTCTGGGGCTGGGTCAGGGCTGGGGGCCGTTCTGCTTACATATCGCATCCTGGAATGGGCTCTCCCGAGCAGCCTCTGTCCTGACATGTGGAGCAGTGTCTGCGTGGGAGGGTCTGCGCAGGCTGTCTCTCTCCTATCCGTGCTTCTTCTCCGGCTCCACGTAAGCCAGGCAAGGGGTGGGAAGTGCCTGGGCCTCTTGAGCTGACAGACACCCATTTGTCAGCCCCGTGCTCGGCACCGTCCTTACTCTCATCTAGTTGCCTGCAGACAAGACCGATCTTCTGGCTTGATTAAAGAGGTGTGTCAACACACCCATCTCCTTAGGTCACGCACGAGTTTGTGGAGCGCTGCTGCACTTGGTGTGGGCTTGGCGTATTAGAGGGATCCAGGAATGCTGAAGCAGAGATGCCATTAATAAAAGCCTGTAGACGGAGCCACGTGTGTTTTATCAAAAAAGCAGAGAGCAGACCCAGGGAGCCCAATTGTGCACTGTGTCGAGTAACAATGTCAGCTTTTCTTTTTCCAAGTTCTGGGAGAATTTTATCTCTTAAACACAGGGGCTGTTCCTAGGCTGCTATTGTCCTGGTGAGGATGGAGAGGAGGATTGAAGCTTGTGTGAGGATCCTCGAGCTAATCCCCCCGCATCAAGAGGCACCTGTGGAGAAGCAGCCTCGGGGGGAAGCGGTGATGTGGGGCCCTTTGGGATCTGAGAGGAGCACGGGCGCTGCCTTTCAGAGGCTCACACTCCATTATGTCCTTCTGTAAGCACCCGGGGGGATGCTGATACACTCCAGAAGAGTGGTAGAAAGTGATAGCTTAACTCAGAGGAGGGACAGCCAGTTTCCCACTGGCTCGTGTAGAAGGAAAGGAGAGAGATCACTTCTTCCTGTCTTCTGACTTCTGAAAAGTAGCCTAAGAGGCATGTTAGAAGGGGCCTGACTTCATACCTCATGCTCTGCTGACAGCTGTCGTTGAGTCATTCAGTCGTGTTCAGCTCTTGGCTACAGACCCTGTGGACTGTAGGCCGCCAGGCTCCTCTGTCCTTGGGATTTCCCAGGCAAGAATACTGGAGTGGGGTGCCACTTCTTCCTCCAGGGGATCCTCCCAATCCAGGGCTGAAGTCGTGTCTCCTGCACGTCTCCTGCATTGCAGGCAGACTCTTTACAGCGGAGCCACCGGGGAAGCCCCTGACACTCAAGTAGGGAGGAGGGTTTTGCCTGAATTCTAATTTCAAACAGGGACGCTCTTCCGGGTTCTGGAAAGCCATCTTACCACTTAAACATAGGTCTTCTTATGTGGAAGACCATGATGCTGAGCGCCACTCTGCTCCAGGGTAAGGGGGCTGATGGAGCTGGTTTAGTCCACATGTGTCCAATGAGGCGAGAGTTCCTTTATGAATAGAAGGGGTGACGGATGGTGAACTGCAAAAGTAAAAATGTCCTTTACAGTAAATGGTCAGGTTCCAACAGAGAAGAGGAAGGGCTAGAAGCCATTTAGAGGCGTATGTTTTTAATTTTGGAAAGTAAATTTCCATTTAGCCATAATGGATTTAACGTCAAAAGGACTTTTAAAAAGAAATTGCATTCCTTCAAAAACTTAGCGTCTTATGCTACCCCTAAAGCAACAAGAAGAGGGTAGAGAAAAGACATTAGATATTTTTAAGACGCTGATATTAAAAACATTGAAACCACTGTATCTTGTAATATGTGTTTAAGTTGGCTTCAGTGAAACAGCACATAGACCAACAGCGGTTGAAGCATCAAGAAGGACAGGGGCTGATGCCTGGGCCCAGGTGAGCTGTGGCAAAGGACCAAGAAGCAACACTTTGGCCAAATGAAATCTCCAACTTTATGGAGAATCTTATGGAATAATCTTGGGCAAGTAATAACATGTAAAGAAAATTAACAAATAGAAAGCCTTTTATAGGAAATGAAAATAACACTAGACATAATCTAAAGAGTTTGGGTCTAACCGTCTAAACCAGGGAAGGGCAGTTTTGGAGACAGAATGTCAAGAGTAGATTTCATGCTAGGACCTTGTCTTCTTTGTTCATTTTTAAAATTTATTTATTTATTTATTTTGGGCGGGGGTCAGGTTGGGGAGGGAGGGGAGCAGGAGGGCCACTTCTATTGGTCTTCCATTTCTCTAGTTTCATCCGTCTTGTTCTTTGGCTCCTGTGGGCCTCCCATCGTGGTGGCATCTGTCGTTGCAGAGTGCTGGCTCTGGGCGCATGCGCTCCAGAGCTCCGGCTCGGTAGTTGGACACATCGGTCCAGCCACTCTGCGGCACGTGGGATCTTCCCAGGCCAGGGATTGAACCGGCGCCCCTTGCACTGCAAGGCGGTGTCCTTACCCACTGGACCACCAGGGGAAGCCCTTCTTTGTTCATTTTAACACCCCGATCTAAGGAATGCTGTCACACTGAAGACACGCAATAAAAAATGCAATGAAATAGGAATTGGAAGATCGCTAAAGCATGAAGGGCTAGGAGTTGAGAGTGAGTCTAGTACTGTCTCTGAAACTGGCTAGTTGTATGCTCATGATCAACCTTGACCTTTCCTAAGGCTTACACGTAGACAACAAGGTTGAATAGATCACCTCCAAGTCTTCTTCAGAGCCCCTTGCTCAGCGGGCAGCAGCATGGCACTGCTGGTGTTCTTCTCCAGCCTCTATTTTAAACGCCACCTGTCACCAGGCATGGCAGGTTCCAATATTCTCTAACACCGGTACATATAATCCCTATTCACCTTTGATTCATCCTAGAATATCTGACAATTTAAACAAAGAAAAATTACTCTTCAATTTTTTTTCTGTAAAGATGTGCAAAATGGAATCCAGTATTTAAGTAGTGTGCATACATTCATAGCTCCCCTGGCATCCTAACGTTCAATCTGTGATGGCTGTAGACCCACTACTGCAGAAGAGAGCAAAGCACTCTAACCTTTGAAAATGCAAAGTCTTATGATAGCAACAAAATTCCAACATGCATCTCATTAGAATATTCATTCTAACCAAATTTTATTTCACTTCTCTTCTGTATAATTTCCCAATTATGCTATTTCATTCAAATTATTTTGCTTTTGAATTTTTAAAGGATATCAATTTAAGATCTATTTATTCAGAAGGGGCATGAAAAGGTCTTCAGTTCTTAAACAGCTATGCTTATGAGAAAACTTTTAATTGAGCACTTTTTCCACTTGATTTTACTGCAGGCTTTAGGACGAGGGTCATGAACTCCTACCTGGAAGATATTGTTTGTTTGGTGCACTGTTGATAAAATGAAGGAGGCAGTCTGGAGGGGGCATGAGGCATTCTTTCTCTGGACAGATATGGGCCCTTTCCTCCCAAGGCCTTCTTTTAAGGAGACTCATTCATTCAGGTCACTCACTTGCTGTAGACCTTTTGATTAACTGCCTACTATAGAAGTGGATTTAATATTCTGAAAACAAATACACACTGAGGGAGAGGACAGGAGTAAAATCTCCAATAGAAAGGGGAACAGAGAGTCAGGCAGACAAGCTGGTTCCAGTGACCTCAGAATTCCAAATTATGCAAGTACCATCAACCCCACCTGTGAGCACTGGGAGGCTGGGGCACGGAAGCGTCAAGAGCTCAGGTTTCAGGGTCAGACGAACTGAATTTAAATACTGATGCCATCACCTTGACCTTTCCTAAGGCTTACACGTAGACAACAAGGTTGAATAGATCACCTCCAAGTCTTCTTCAGAGCCCCTTGCTCAGCGGGCAGCAGCATGGCACTGCTGGTGTTCTTCTCCAGCCTCTATTTTAAACGCCACCTGTCACCAGGCATGGCAGGTTCCAATATTCTCTAACACCGGTACATATAATCCCTATTCACCTTTGATTCATCCTAGAATATCTGACAATTTAAACAAAGAAAAATTACTCTTCAATTTTTTTTCTGTAAAGATGTGCAAAATGGAATCCAGTATTTAAGTAGTGTGCATACATTCATAGCTCCCCTGGCATCCTAACGTTCAATCTGTGATGGCTGTAGACCCACTACTGCAGAAGAGAGCAAAGCACTCTAACCTTTGAAAATGCAAAGTCTTATGATAGCAACAAAATTCCAACATGCATCTCATTAGAATATTCATTCTAACCAAATTTTATTTCACTTCTCTTCTGTATAATTTCCCAATTATGCTATTTCATTCAAATTATTTTGCTTTTGAATTTTTAAAGGATATCAATTTAAGATCTATTTATTCAGAAGGGGCATGAAAAGGTCTTCAGTTCTTAAACAGCTATGCTTATGAGAAAACTTTTAATTGAGCACTTTTTCCACTTGATTTTACTGCAGGCTTTAGGACGAGGGTCATGAACTCCTACCTGGAAGATATTGTTTGTTTGGTGCACTGTTGATAAAATGAAGGAGGCAGTCTGGAGGGGGCATGAGGCATTCTTTCTCTGGACAGATATGGGCCCTTTCCTCCCAAGGCCTTCTTTTAAGGAGACTCATTCATTCAGGTCACTCACTTGCTGTAGACCTTTTGATTAACTGCCTACTATAGAAGTGGATTTAATATTCTGAAAACAAATACACACTGAGGGAGAGGACAGGAGTAAAATCTCCAATAGAAAGGGGAACAGAGAGTCAGGCAGACAAGCTGGTTCCAGTGACCTCAGAATTCCAAATTATGCAAGTACCATCAACCCCACCTGTGAGCACTGGGAGGCTGGGGCACGGAAGCGTCAAGAGCTCAGGTTTCAGGGTCAGACGACCTGAATTTAAATACTGATGCCATCACCTACTCTGTGGGTCGGACACTGAACCTAAACTGATGAAGCCTTAGTCTCTTGCTCTGTAAGATTGGAATTTTCACAGCAATACAAAATAATGAGAGACAGTATACAAATAGACAAGGACCAGACCACATACACAGATAACACCCTGACCCACAATTTGCAGGATCCAACTCAGGAAACCAACCCATTTTCTATGGAAGCCAGCCTGTTCTCCATGTCAGACAGGTAGGAAGTCAGACCATCTCTAATGACTCATTCTGGAGACCAAACCATAACTCTTGATATCACCTGCCCTAAATAAGCAGCTTCCCCACTTCTGGCTCCATTTCACTTTATAACAAGCCAGAGAACGCCGAGGGCTTCCCAGGTGGCTCAGTGGTAAGGAATCTGCCTGTAGATGTAGGGACAGAAGTTTGACCCTTGGATTGGGAAGATCCCCTGGAGGAGGAAATGGCAACTAGTTACAATATTCTCACCTGAAAATTCCACGGACAGAGAAGACTAGTGGGCTACAGTCCATGGGGTTGCAAAGAGTTGGACATGGCTGAGCAAGTGAGCACGTATACACAGACACACACACACACACACACACACACACACACACACACACACAGAGTCAAATGTATACCCCTAACCAATCACACAGGATGCCCTGCTTCTAGTTAGTCCCGCCTCCCAGACCAGCATCATCCAATCAGAGCACCTCTGATCTGTCCTTACCCCAACAAAACCTTTCCCACACGTGTGCCCGCCTTTGGGGCTCTATCATGCACAAGGGATGACTCTGACTCTCTTGCAATGGCAAACTCCATATAAATACCCTGTGTTTTTCTCATGTGGTTGGTCTTCATATATTTCCACAGTATTATTCAATAGACATTATGAATCATAATAACAAAACGATTGTTGAGTTAAATATGAAATGAGTACATACTTACTACTGAAGGGAAAAGAAACAAATACACACTGAGGGAGAGGACAGGAGTAAAATCTCCAATAGAAAGGGGAACAGAGAGTCAGGCAGACAAGCTGGTTCCAGTGACCTCAGAATTCCAAATTATGCAAGTACCATCAACCCCACCTGTGAGCACTGGGAGGCTGGGGCACGGAAGCGTCAAGAGCTCAGGTTTCAGGGTCAGACGACCTGAATTTAAATACTGATGCCATCACCTACTCTGTGGGTCGGACACTGAACCTAAACTGATGAAGCCTTAGTCTCTTGCTCTGTAAGATTGGAATTTTCACAGCAATACAAAATAATGAGAGACAGTATACAAATAGACAAGGACCAGACCACATACACAGATAACACCCTGACCCACAATTTGCAGGATCCAACTCAGGAAACCAACCCATTTTCTATGGAAGCCAGCCTGTTCTCCATGTCAGACAGGTAGGAAGTCAGACCATCTCTAATGACTCATTCTGGAGACCAAACCATAACTCTTGATATCACCTGCCCTAAATAAGCAGC
This sequence comes from Tragulus kanchil, assembly GCA_022376925.1. Lineage (NCBI taxonomy): Eukaryota > Metazoa > Chordata > Mammalia > Artiodactyla > Tragulidae > Tragulus > Tragulus kanchil. The sequence continues at coordinate 161,226,426 of JAIOJX010000004.1, read as the reverse complement.
TTCCCCAATTCTGGCTCCATTTCACTTTATAACAAGCCAGAGAACGTCGAGGGCTTCCCAGGTGGCTCAGTGGTAAGGAATCTGCCTGTAGATGTAGGGACAGAAGTTTGACCCTTGGATTGGGAAGATCCCCTGGAGGAGGAAATGGCAACTAGTTACAATATTCTCACCTGAAAATTCCACGGACAGAGAAGACTAGTGGGCTACAGTCCATGGGGTTGCAAAGAGTTGGACATGGCTGAGCAAGTGAGCACGTATACACAGACACACACACACACACACACACACACACACACACACACACAGAGTCAAATGTATACCCCTAACCAATCACACAGGATGCCCTGCTTCTAGTTAGTCCCGCCTCCCAGACCAGCATCATCCAATCAGAGCACCTCTGATCTGTCCTTACCCCAACAAAACCTTTCCCACACGTGTGCCCGCCTTTGGGGCTCTATCATGCACAAGGGATGACTCTGACTCTCTTGCAATGGCAAACTCCATATAAATACCCTGTGTTTTTCTCATGTGGTTGGTCTTCATATATTTCCACAGTATTATTCAATAGACATTATGAATCATAATAACAAAACGATTGTTGAGTTAAATATGAAATCAATGAGTACATCTCCAGACGACTCAAACTTACATTAAATTAGCTCATTTCATGTTCGTATTTTTCTTAGTTTTCTTAGAATTATTATCTTAAAAGACTCGTTTTCCTTTGCTTAATCTTGATTTTCTAGGTAAATTACTGATGGGAATTTTGTCTGGCTTCCATTCCCTACTTATGGTTAACTGTCTTGCCCCACTGGTTAACTACAGTGAATCTGCATTTCTCTCCTAAGATCCCGACCTCCTAACATGCCATCCAGGATTGAAGTGCGTGCGGGAAGGATCATGGCTTTCACAGAAGAGCAGGCCAGGCGCTATCTGTTGCTTCTCATTGTTTAGGCTTGTCACAATGCTGAGGAGAAAATTGCTTGAGCTCTTGAATGCATTCTTCACAAAGTCTGGTGAATTCCTTGGCTTGGTCCCTGATAGTTGTAGAATTGTGCACAAATGGATTCTTACATGATTCATCCAGTATTTCTAAGGAGCATTGAATCTAAGCTATTCATGTCTTGATTTCTGATGCTTTTCCTTTTAGATATTTTTTTTCTCCTCTTATGTGAAGAAAATGCATCACTTTTCTATGCTTTGTCACTCTCTTGGATCCTATCTACTTTTGCAGTAACTGCTGAAAACCCAGCAATTAAACTGCATGGTCGCACTTCTTAGTGGCCCATGGTTAGCTATCCTGCCCATAAATATGCTCAGTGATATTATGGAGATAAAACACAGAGGCACACGTGGCAGAAGACATACCACCCTTTCTATCCTGCAACCTCCCAGCTTAGAAACAACCAGAATTGGTAGGTCTAGACCTCTGACCAACTGTAATGCACAATGATCTACAAATAAGATAGCCTGACCAGCATCATCCAATCAGAGCACCTCTGATCTGTCCTTACCCCAACAAAACCTTTCCACACGTGTGCCCGCCTTTGGGGCTCTATCATGCACAAGGGATGACTCTGACTCTCTTGCAATGGCAAACTCCATATAAATACCCTGTGTTTTTCTCATGTGGTTGGTCTTCATATATTTCCACAGTATTATTCAATAGACATTATGAATCATAATAACAAAACGATTGTTGAGTTAAATATGAAATCAATGAGTACATCTCCAGACGACTCAAACTTACATTAAATTAGCTCATTTCATGTTCGTATTTTTCTTAGTTTTCTTAGAATTATTATCTTAAAAGACTCGTTTTCCTTTGCTTAATCTTGATTTTCTAGGTAAATTACTGATGGGAATTTTGTCTGGCTTCCATTCCCTACTTATGGTTAACTGTCTTGCCCCACTGGTTAACTACAGTGAATCTGCATTTCTCTCCTAAGATCCCGACCTCCTAACATGCCATCCAGGATTGAAGTGCGTGCGGGAAGGATCATGGCTTTCACAGAAGAGCAGGCCAGGCGCTATCTGTTGCTTCTCATTGTTTAGGCTTGTCACAATGCTGAGGAGAAAATTGCTTGAGCTCTTGAATGCATTCTTCACAAAGTCTGGTGAATTCCTTGGCTTGGTCCCTGATAGTTGTAGAATTGTGCACAAATGGATTCTTACATGATTCATCCAGTATTTCTAAGGAGCATTGAATCTAAGCTATTCATGTCTTGATTTCTGATGCTTTTCCTTTTAGATATTTTTTTTCTCCTCTTATGTGAAGAAAATGCATCACTTTTCTATGCTTTGTCACTCTCTTGGATCCTATCTACTTTTGCAGTAACTGCTGAAAACCCAGCAATTAAACTGCATGGTCGCACTTCTTAGTGGCCCATGGTTAGCTATCCTGCCCATAAATATGCTCAGTGATATTATGGAGATAAAACACAGAGGCACACGTGGCAGAAGACATACCACCCTTTCTATCCTGCAACCTCCCAGCTTAGAAACAACCAGAATTGGTAGGTCTAGACCTCTGACCAACTGTAATGCACAATTATCTACAAATAAGATCAAAAACCAGTTTGGTTATCATGTAATCTGTTACTCAAACCTTCTCAGTGCCTAAACACAGAAGAAAGAAAGACAAAACAAGACGAATCACTGAATGTGGTTTCAATAGTGTCGATTAAGTGGGGATAAAATGAGGACAATTTACTGCAGCAATTTAAATTGTTGCACTTAACAATGGGTGGCCTGGCACAGAGTTAGTTAGAAATTGAAATGAGACCCTGTAAATTTGCTGTTAATTTCAGCCTTGACAGATGCTAAATTTAAGCAGAGGAAGCCCTGGTCAAGGGAGAGAGACATGACGTTTCCAGTTACAAGGAAAGGCCATGATGGGAGGATATAGTTACCTCGCTTTTGTTGACTAGTTACACGGTTGTTCAAAGGAAGCATAAAGAACACAGCAGAGAATGCGATCTACTGCAAGATTGGTAAAAAATCTTATAACCAACACACGGTGGAGGTATTTCTGTGTTTATAGCAATCATTACTGGCCTCTCTGGGGCCCTCCATTTCCTGTGGAGAAATTAGACACTGTTCTGATTGCAAGCCTTCCAGAAAATACACTTTCTTCTGATGCACACAGTATCAAGGGACATGGTGATGTGGCGTCTGAAGCTCCGTGCAGAAGCGGGCCTCCGTCGCGGTTTCTGTAGCTCGTTCTCCCTCCACATGGCAGCTCTCAAGCCCCTTCTCTCCAGGGTCACCCAGCCTCCTCCACCTCTCTCCTGCCAGGACCCAGGGAAGCCGCACGGGCAGCCTCGGCCGCGCCAGAGCCTTCTCCAGGGGCTCGTCCGATGGTCCGTGGACACCGCCGTGTGGTGGGCAGTCACTGTCTGAGGGCTCTGCTCCAGGTCGCTTCTCCCCCTCGGGGGCATAAATATTACCAACCCTGCATGCTTTTACCCCATATTCAGTGACAATTCTTCAGTAAAAAATGAATATGTTAAAATAGATAAACGGCAAAGACCTACTATATTCAATATATTGTAACAACCTGTAATGAAAAAGAATCAGAAAAACATGTCGTTCTTACCTAGCTATGTATCTAACTGAATACGCTTGTTGTACACCCAAAACATTGCACATCAGCTCTTGTCAATAAGGATACACAGACAACACTGAGTATCTCCTATCTCCTAACCACTAACTGAGAGAATTGTAGAAGACTCTGAAGTTGGTCTACCCAATGTTTATCATCCTCTGCCTAACAAGAAGAAAGAAAAAAAAGACGAATCACTGAATGTGGTTTCAATAGTGTCGATTAAGTGGGGATAAAATGAGGACAATTTACTGCAGCAATTTAAATTGTTGCACTTAACAATGGGTGGCCTGGCACAGAGTTAGTTAGAAATTGAAATGAGACCCTGTAAATTTGCTGTTAATTTCAGCCTTGACAGATGCTAAATTTAAGCAGAGGAAGCCCTGGTCAAGGGAGAGAGACATGACGTTTCCAGTTACAAGGAAAGGCCATGATGGGAGGATATAGTTACCTCGCTTTTGTTGACTAGTTACACGGTTGTTCAAAGGAAGCATAAAGAACACAGCAGAGAATGCGATCTACTGCAAGATTGGTAAAAAATCTTATAACCAACACACGGTGGAGGTATTTCTGTGTTTATAGCAATCATTACTGGCCTCTCTGGGGCCCTCCATTTCCTGTGGAGAAATTAGACACTGTTCTGATTGCAAGCCTTCCAGAAAATACACTTTCTTCTGATGCACACAGTATCAAGGGACATGGTGATGTGGCGTCTGAAGCTCCGTGCAGAAGCGGGCCTCCGTCGCGGTTTCTGTAGCTCGTTCTCCCTCCACATGGCAGCTCTCAAGCCCCTTCTCTCCAGGGTCACCCCGCCTTCCTCCACCCTCTCTCCTGCCAGGACCCAGGGAAGCCGCACGGGCAGCCTCGGCCGCGCCAGAGCCTTCTCCAGGGGCTCGTCCGATGGTCCGTGGACACCGCCGTGTGGTGGGCAGTCACTGTCTGAGGGCTCTGCTCCAGGTCGCTTCTCCCCCTCGGGGGCATAAATATTACCAACCCTGCATGCTTTTACCCCATATTCAGTGACAATTCTTCAGTAAAAAATGAATATGTTAAAATAGATAAACGGCAAAGACCTACTATATTCAATATATTGTAACAACCTGTAATGAAAAAGAATCAGAAAAACATGTCGTTCTTACCTAGCTATGTATCTAACTGAATACGCTTGTTGTACACCCAAAACATTGCACATCAGCTCTTGTCAATAAGGATACACAGACAACACTGAGTATCTCCCTATCTCCTAACCACTAACTGAGAGAATTGTAGAAGACTCTGAAGTTGGTCTACCCAATGTTTATCATCCTCTGCCATTTCTAAGGGAACCCTGATTTAGTTTCAGCTAAAAATCTCAATTGCATAGGCTTCCTTCCTGCTGGCAGTGACCATGTGACCGTTCTGTCTGGTAAGTTACAATCAGAATCTTCTTGGGTGAGACTTTTATCTGATAAAAAGGGAAATACTTGGCTGGCATATTGTTTGGCCCTTTCAGTCTCCCAGTTTTGCCTCTTGGAGTGCAAGAGGTGGTGCTTGGAGGTTCAGCAGCCCCCTTGTGAAAGCGAGGTTGCACGTCACATGCTGAGGATGGCAGAGCAGGCAAGGAGAAGCCCAGTTCCCTGGGGACAGTTGTGGGCACTCTTCCCATCCAGGACTGCCTGCCTCTAGTCTTCATCTATCTGAGAAGAAAGAGACAATTAGAGAATTAACTTCTCCAAGTTTGTTATTTATAGCCCAAGGAAACCCTGATACTGAATTTTCAAAATATTCCAAGGGAAAATGGAATGCCAGACGTCTTAGTAAACATCATGAAATATACCAGCAAAATGGGGCCATAGGCATCTGTGAGAAGTAAACAGAAAAGGCAGTGCATGTGCGTGAGCACACCTCCCCCCACCCCACGTGCTCACACAGAAACAGAGGCGCATCTCTTTCTTGTTTTCTTTTGATAGTCAACGACTGGACGCCAAGACTTCACATTGGAAAGGGTTTTAAAAGTATAAAATAGCACATTTCTCTCTTTATTCCACTTCTCATTAAAAACGGTGGAAGGATGGTATTAAGGGCTTCCCAGAAAATTTGTATCAATGCCCAAATCAGAAAGAACTAGCACCCCGGTGGTTTTCTTTATGGTCTTAGGGCTGGGCCAGCGACTTTCTATTTTGCTCTGTTATTGTAAAATGGTAAGGCTCAGTGAACACCGACAAACTGAAGCATGAAGCGGAGGCCAATTTCACCTGAATTATAAATGTGGGCAATTACCATTCAAGACAATAATTGCATAACTACCATGCTTCCTCTGAAGCTGGAACAGACCAGCAGATTTCATGAGAAATAAATGAGTTGCTTTATAGGAATATAGCACTCTATTCATGTTTAATCTTGTTGTTTTAAGTCATCAACAAAATTAGACCCATCGTGGCTGATGGTGCCACAGTCGTGTAAGACTCGTGGAGTCGTTTAGCTAAAAATCTCAATTGCATAGGCCTCCTTCCTGCTGGCAGTGACCATGTGACCGTTCTGTCTGGTAAGTTACAATCAGAATCTTCTTGGGTGAGACTTTTATCTGATAAAAAGGGAAATACTTGGCTGGCATATTGTTTGGCCCTTTCAGTCTCCCAGTTTTGCCTCTTGGAATGCAAGAGGTGGTGCTTGGAGGTTCAGCAGCCCCCTTGTGAAAGCGAGGTTGCACGTCACATGCTGAGGATGGCAGAGCAGGCAAGGAGAAGCCCAGTTCCCTGGGGACAGTTGTGGGCACTCTTCCCATCCAGGACTGCCTGCCTCTAGTCTTCATCTATCTGAGAAGAAAGAGACAATTAGAGAATTAACTTCTCCAAGTTTGTTATTTATAGCCCAAGGAAACCCTGATACTGAATTTTCAAAATATTCCAAGGGAAAATGGAATGCCAGACGTCTTAGTAAACATCATGAAATATACCAGCAAAATGGGGCCATAGGCATCTGTGAGAAGTAAACAGAAAAGGCAGTGCATGTGCGTGAGCACACCTCCCCCCACCCCACGTGCTCACACAGAAACAGAGGCGCATCTCTTTCTTGTTTTCTTTTGATAGTCAACGACTGGACGCCAAGACTTCACATTGGAAAGGGTTTTAAAAGTATAAAATAGCACATTTCTCTCTTTATTCCACTTCTCATTAAAAACGGTGGAAGGATGGTATTAAGGGCTTCCCAGAAAATTTGTATCAATGCCCAAATCAGAAAGAACTAGCACCCCGGTGGTTTTCTTTATGGTCTTAGGGCTGGGCCAGCGACTTTCTATTTTGCTCTGTTATTGTAAAATGGTAAGGCTCAGTGAACACCGACAAACTGAAGCATGAAGCGGAGGCCAATTTCACCTGAATTATAAATGTGGGCAATTACCATTCAAGACAATAATTGCATAACTACCATGCTTCCTCTGAAGCTGGAACAGACCAGCAGATTTCATGAGAAATAAATGAGTTGCTTTATAGGAATATAGCACTCTATTCATGTTTAATCTTGTTGTTTTAAGTCATCAACAAAATTAGACCCATCGTGGCTGATGGTGCCACAGTCGTGTAAGACTCGTGGAGTCGTTTCAGTGCCAGGAGGGAGGAAGTCTGGTCGGACTAGAAACAGCGTGGAACCTACATGCGCGAGCTTTGCCTTTTCCTTCCATTCATGCTCCCCGCCTGTCCTCTTGGCATGGTTTATGAGAGTTGCCGAGACAGAACACATGACATTTCTGTAAGAGGTGCTGTGCCTCTCGTTCTTCCTCAGAGACCCAGGCCCAATCACTGTTTATGGAACAGAAGGATTTGCAAAATAAAAAGTTGAAGAATTGAAGCTAGGCAGCGATTTAAATTAATAAACCAAAACATTTTAAAGCACAGAAAAGACCTGCGAGGAAACTTTCAATAATGATGACTTTTGATTTGACTATTAATCATAGATTTATTTAAAACAGCAGCTGAAGATACAAAATAACCCTTCAGAGAGTTGAAGCCTTTCAGTAAAGGTGCAAGGAGCTGGGATTGGAACAATTCCATATGCCTGAGGTCAGCTCAGCAGGAAAAGTAAACAGGACCCTAAGGTCACCTTTATTCATTCCTCTGAAAACAAGGAGAAAGAAATTAAAACATAAATACAGTCACTACTTTGGAACTGTTTCTGGCACAAAGTTTCTAAAGAATGGATTCTAGACTTCTAAATTATTGCTGTTGTTTAAATAGACTTTTGTCAAACTGTCTGCAAAATCTTAAATCACAAAAAATATAACAGGAATTGTCTTTTAAAATAATAATTATCTTTGATAATAGTATCGGAGGTTGATTAAAAACTTTTGTCAAACTTTTTTCTGCAGAACCCATCTGAATATTAATGCGGTCTTAGGCTGGGCCAATTTCACCTGAAAATGGTAAGGCTCAGTGAACACCGACAAATTGAAGCATGAAGCGGAGGCCAATTTCACCTGAATTATAAATGTGGGCAATTACCATTCAAGACAATAATTGCATAACTACCATGCTTCCTCTGAAGCTGGAACAGACCAGCAGATTTCATGAGAAATAAATGAGTTGCTTTATAGGAATATAGCACTCTATTCATGTTTAATCTTGTTGTTTTAAGTCATCAACAAAATTAGACCCATCGTGGCTGATGGTGCCACAGTCGTGTAAGACTCGTGGAGTCGTTTCAGTGCCAGGAGGGAGGAAGTCTGGTCGGACTAGAAACAGCGTGGAACCTACATGCGCGAGCTTTGCCTTTTCCTTCCATTCATGCTCCCCGCCTGTCCTCTTGGCATGGTTTATGAGAGTTGCCGAGACAGAACACATGACATTTCTGTAAGAGGTGCTGTGCCTCTCGTTCTTCCTCAGAGACCCAGGCCCAATCACTGTTTATGGAACAGAAGGATTTGCAAAATAAAAAGTTGAAGAATTGAAGCTAGGCAGCGATTTAAATTAATAAACCAAAACATTTTAAAGCACAGAAAAGACCTGCGAGGAAACTTTCAATAATGATGACTTTTGATTTGACTATTAATCATAGATTTATTTAAAACAGCAGCTGAAGATACAAAATAACCCTTCAGAGAGTTGAAGCCTTTCAGTAAAGGTGCAAGGAGCTGGGATTGGAACAATTCCATATGCCTGAGGTCAGCTCAGCAGGAAAAGTAAACAGGACCCTAAGGTCACCTTTATTCATTCCTCTGAAAACAAGGAGAAAGAAATTAAAACATAAATACAGTCACTACTTTGGAACTGTTTCTGGCACAAAGTTTCTAAAGAATGGATTCTAGACTTCTAAATTATTGCTGTTGTTTAAATAGACTTTTGTCAAACTGTCTGCAAAATCTTAAATCACAAAAAATATAACAGGAATTGTCTTTTAAAATAATAATTATCTTTGATAATAATATCTCAGGTTGAGTTTCCAGAAGCAGACACTGAGAGTTTAGGATGCAAGATGTTCGTTTGTGTTACCACCTATGGAAGGAAAGGGCAGGGGCTGGGTTGCAGGGAGTGGAAGTCGTGGGGTGAGCCTCCCATGCGGGCAGGAGCTCAGGGGAGGAATCGCTGCCTGAATGGACCAGGTGTTTATCTGCCACCTGCTCGATCTTCAGACGTGGGCGTCTAGGGGAGGGCGTGGCTGTGGAAAAGGGAGCTCGCTGCAGCCGAGGCAGGCCCTCTGGACTGAGGTCTCTAACAGCTGTTTCCCACCTGGCTCTCCGTCTCTGGGCAGCAAGTCCTTCCTTAAAGGGGCACCTGGGTGGTGCATCTTTGTGCTACTGAAGTGAAACTTTCAATGTTAAAATGCAACGGTGTGAATTCTCCATGCCTTACATTTTACAACATTTTAAAAGACTGTGCCCTAAAGATTTCACACACACACACACACACACACACACTCAGGCATCACATGCACAAACTGTTAGGATTAATAAACAAATTCAGCAAAGTTGCTGAACACATCATCAACATATGAAGATCAGTTACATTTCTATACACTAACAAACAATCTAGAAAAGAAATTAGGAAAATAATTTCACTTACAACAGCATCTAAAATTTCCTGTACTTAACAATTGAAATGTGTGTGTTTCCCACCAGCAAGAAACTCTTTGATACTGGCTGAGTGTCATGCATTTCAGTCCCATCTAGACACTACTCAGACATGGCGTCAGATCCCACAGGTCAAGGACTCAGGCCTACTGTTGCAGGAAGGGGACCCCTGCCAGGGCCTGAAAGAGGGAAAGCTATGGAAGAAAATGTAGGTGAGTTTGAAGAATTGATGATAGAAATCTGAGACTGATCAATGGCTCATACCATAGAGAAGTCAGAAACAAGAGCTCCTAAGGAGAAGTATGTGCACCTTTTACGAGATAGGGAAATATTTGAAAGGATCATCACAGAAAATGGAAAAAGTAAGTTGTTTATAGTGTAGAGACAACAATGAATTATAAGGATTTGAAGTCTCCTTCCATTCTGGTTTATTTTAGTCTGTAGAGAATTTTCTCCTGCAGGTTTCTATGTTCACTGTATAAACCTGCCATCTTTTATATTCAAGAAGTTTTGTAATGATTGTGAATGAGACATTAGGAAGCTCTACTCTGAATATGATGTGGCTTATCTTTCTACTATCTTTTGCTATCCCAACATTTATGATTTCTTTAAGAACCTGGTAGAGTTAGACATGTAGCCCAGAGATTTCATCAACACATATAAAACAGACATAAAATTTGAACACATGGAAAAACTAATAATAACACATTTCAATCCTCCTACTTTTGCCTGGGAATAGAAATGATGGGCAAATTGACGTTTGAGAGGCATAATTTAGTGTTAAAAAGCCATAAATGGCAAGACAGTACAATAGTAAAATAAGCTGCATAGCTGAACAATTTTATAAAAATAAGATGCTTATATTCCAGTCAGTACTGTTGTAACTGCCATGTGTCCCCTACTCCTTAGTTTAAAATAATCACAGTTATTGATTCATGATTATTTGGCTCATGTGCCAAGGGGGCTTACATAAACTCCTGTAGTCAAGTCTTTGACTGTGGGCAATTGTTCTTCACTGATTGTGTTGTCAGATCTGAAAGGAACTCTGGGTACTAAATTTTTGTTGGGTATATGTATTGAAAGCACGTTTGGCACTTTGTATTCAACAGAAATTTGTAATTTTGAGGTCACCTAATGTAGCAGTAGCTTCCTTTACCATTAACATTTATTGAGTTCTCTTTAGGAAAGTTTAGCCTTCTCCCAAAGTCAAAGAACATCCTCATAGATTACACAGTAGATGCTTTACTGTTCTTTTTACTTATATCTAAAGTCCTCTTGGGATTGATTTTTGTCTATGGTATAAAGTTAAAGCCAACATATTTTTCCCATGAGAATATCCATTTGACCCATCATGAATTATTCAAAAGACTATTCTTTCCCCACCATGAGTAAATCTTCTTTCATGTATTGTGTTTGTGTTGCCCTATATTTTCATTCTCTAGCTGTTTCAAAGCCAATAGAATATTATTTTTGTTGTTGTACAAAGTCCACATTTTTTTCGTTTCACCCACATATTTATCATTTTTCTTGATTTTCCTTACTTCTGTTGTTTTTATTCTTCTTTCTGGGATCATTGTTTAAAGGGAGAATCTTATGGTTACAAATTCTACCAGATTTTATTTGTTTGAAAATGTCTTTATTTTGATTTTATTTAGAAATGATATTTCTAATGGGTATATATCTAAAGTGACGTTGATTTTCAATGCTTTGAACAGGTTTCCTGGCCTCAGCTGTCTCTATTGAGATGTCTTCTCCTAGAAAATACAGGCATGAGTGTAAAGAATCTAAGGGATGTAATGAAACTTTTAACGTATATTGAATTGGAGTTCCAACATAGGAGAAGAGAAGAAAGGAGGCTAGGCAATATCTGACTAATGAACATCTAAAACTTGAATACTCTGAAGAGAGACATCAAGCAATAGATTAACATGTATAATAACTTCTACACAAGCTTTGAATAAAGAGAAACAACCAAAGGTTAGCGTGGTAAAACTGACAAAAACTAAACATAAAAATCATGAAGAAACCTTTGATTTGAACACACACACATGCATACGTACACACAGAAGATTTTTTTTTTTATTTTTCCCTAGCCTTCCTAGTTGTTCTTGGTGGGAGAGTAGTCTGCAACAAGCAAACACACAATGACCAAAAATAAGAAAATGCACTGGTAGCTTTTCAAAAATAATACAGCCAGGTCAATATAAAATAAAAAATTAGAAAAGTGCCAAGGTCATTTCACACACACACACACACACATGCTGTGTTTATGCATCCCGTGTCCGACCATCCACAGAACCTCCGTGAGCTGCTGGTCGGGGAGGGCCGGGTCCACAGTGAGGAAGCAGTGGTCAGGGGACTCCTGCTGCAGCAGAAGAGACCAGGGTGGGAGTCAGAAAGCCTGGCTAAGGGTCTCCTATGGTGACCCTTAACCACGGAGGAATCACTGTTTTCTCTCCTCACCTATGAAATAGAGCCAGTTGTGACTCTTCCTTCTTCACAGTATTGACATGCTCATCAAAATCAAAATGAAGGACTGATATGAGCCTGATGTCAACTTTGAAGCATTAGACAGAGGGGATTTATAACTGATTTTTTCCCTTATGGTTGTGTTACTCAACATAGAAAACAGACATATCTATATGAGTAAGCAAAACTAAATTTATTATCTGAATGACTTTATATTATTCATGAATGAAAGGTATATAAAAAAAACCCACTTTTTTTCCCATTTCTGAAATGTACATAAATGATAGAGATCCAGAGAGAAGATAAAGTATTTTGACATCATTACCTCTAAGCAGGGGGAGTTAGAGTTGGCCCTGTTCAGTGAGAAGATGTGAAAGAAGCTAAGATTATCTATATTCCAGGTCTGTGGCTGTGGTGTCCCAACAAAGTCAGTGTGAAAATACCTAGGAATAAACCTACCCAAAGAAACAAAAGAATTGTACACAGAAAATTGCAAGACAGTCATGAAAGAAATTAAAGAAGACTTAAACGGATGGAGAAATATTCCATGTTCCTGGGTCGGAAGAATCAATATTGTGAAAACGACCATACTACCAAATATCTACAGATTCAATGCTATACCTATCCAACTTCCATTGACATTTTTCACATAACTGGACCACAGAATAACACAGTTCATATGGAAACACAAGAGACCTTGAATAGCCAAAGAAATCCTTAGAAAGAAAAACGGAGCTGGAGGAATCAGCCTTCCTAACTTCAGACTCTACTACAAAGCAACAATCATCAAGACAGTATGGTACTGGCACAAAAACAGAACTATAGACCAATGGAACAAGATCGAGAACCCAGAGATAAACCCACGCACATTGGGTACCTCATTTTTGACAAAGGAGGCGAAACTATAAAATGGGACAAAGACAGACTCTTCAACAAGTGGTGCTGGGAAAATTAGACATCTACATGCAAAAAAATGAAGTTGGAATATTCCCTGACACCATACACAAAGATCAACTCAAAATGGATTAAAGACCTATATGTAAGACCAGAAACCATTAAACTCTTAGAGGAGAATATAGGCAAAACCCTCAAGGACATAAATCAAAGCAAGATCCTCTCTGACCCACCTACTAGAATAGCGGAACTAAAGGCAAAAATTAACATGTGGGACCTAATGAAACTTAAAAGCTTTTGTACAGCAAAAGAAATTACAAAAAAGCTGAACAGACACCCCACAGAGTGGGAGAAAATCATAGCAAATGAAATAGCAGACAAAGAATTAATCTCCAAAATCTACAAGCAACTCAGACAACTCAGCACAGGGAAAACAAACAACCCAATCAAAAACTGGGAAAAAGATCTAAAGAGACACCTCTCCAAAGAGGACATACAGATGGCCAAAAAGCACATGAAATGATGCTCAACCTCGCTGATTATTAGAGAAATGCAAATCAAAACTACAATGAAATATCACCTCACACCCGTCAGAATGGCCATCATCCACAAATCGACAGACAATAAATGCTGGAGAGGGTGCGGAGAAAAGGGAACCCTCTTGCATTGCTGGTGGGAATGTAAATTGATACAGCCTCTATGGAAGACAGTATGGAGATTCCTTTAAAAATGAAAAATAGAAGTGCGATACGACCCAGCAATCCCACTATTAGGCTTATATCCTGATGAAATCAAAACTGAAAGAAGCACCTGTACCCCAATGTTCATTGCAGCTCTCTATACAATAGCCAGAACATGGAAGCAACCTAGATGTCCATCGATGAATGAATGGATACAGAAGCTCTGGTATATATACATGATGGAATACTACTCAGCTGTTAAACAAAATGCAGAAGACTCAGTCCTAATGAGGTGGCTGGTGCTAGAACCTATCATAAAAAGTGAAGTAAGTCAAAAAGAGAAAGACAAGTACAGTATACTAACATATATTTATGGAATCTAGTAGGATGGTCATGATAACACACGCAGTGAACTCATGGAAAAACAGACAGAGAATTGACATATGGACATTGTGGGGAAGAAACAGTGAGGGGGAGGCATGGAGGGAGCAACATGAAAACCTATATTGTCATGCGTGGAAAAGATAGCTATTGTCATTGTGCTAAGGGAATAGGAGTGCTCACAATGGCTTGGGGCGATGGTTCAGAGAGGTGGGATGGGGGGAACTGGGCAGGGAGGGTGGGGGCCGAGGACATGCATATGACTGATCTGGGAACATACGTGTCGGTGAACAACAAAACTCTGTAAAACCTTTAAAATAAAGAATTAAAAATATAAATAAATAAAAAATTAAAAAAAAAAATCAGTGCGGAAGCTCTTGGGAAGTTGGAACCATTTCCATCTCTACCCTGGGAAGATTCAGATAATTGCTTGATGGTGGAAAATCAGTTATCTCCCTGGAATGAGTTGACTCAATGATTTATCAGGTCAGCCACATTTCAAGTTCCAAAGAAGAGATGTAATGCAAATTCATAGCACTATTAATGTTGTCATTATCAGTTAATTTCAAATGTGTTTGCTATAAATAGAATCTTTAACTCTCTACAGACACAGTGGTCCTGCTGTGTGGTGGTAATGGTGTGAACTATGATTTATTTTTATATTCACATGGCTGAGTGAAAGATGCATTACAAAATGAACCAATCACTTTGCAAGTTGAAAAGGAAGGAATTTATGGAAACATTTTCTGTGAAAAATCACTTAAGAACATGAGGAATGGCAGACGCTCATATGGTCCTTGTGAGAGAGCAGGCATTCTCCCTTCCTGCCAGCTTCTGAGAGCAAAGTGTTAGGAGGGCAGATAAAAACGGAAAGAGAGATGCTTTAAGGGCTATTAATAATGAAGAGGAGATGACGGGCTGAAACGTGGTGATGACTGAAACCTGAAAGTATTGCAATTCCAAATTCTGTGAGCTGGCATTTTACTGGGAAACTCTATTTGGCTTTTATTGATGTTTCTACAGTAAAGTTTCTTTCATAACCGCTGTCTTTGGAAAAGTGGTCAAGGCCTGTTTTTATTGTATTGAATTTAAAGTTGTGAAAACCTGTCATTTCTTATAAACTGGTAATATACTGCTCATTAAGGCAAATGAAAGAAAAAGAAAACAGAATATAAAATCGAAGTAGAGATATAGTTAAAATAATTATGGTAGCTTACAGGAAGAAAGTGTAAATGTTTCTATGAAAGGGACATGTAGGGAAACTTTGGAAGAATTCCAGAGGCAAAAAAAAAAAAATAGCTAATGATATTGAGGTTGAAGTATAATCACAAAACCTTATTAGACTCAATTAATACGAGAGAAAAACAGTGGTTAGAGAAATGAACTGTTTTTTATTGAGTAAAATAATAAACATTTTCCTCTCCTATCCCCAAGCAATCGGTTACCTTCATTTCTTGCTGTAAAACTGGTGGAGTTACAGTTCTCTTCCTGTGAGAAAAAGAGCGTTCAAAGCACTTCAAATAGACTTGCCAATACATTTCAAACATTATCAGCTTAGCGGGATTTTTTTCTCTAAAGGAATTATTTGTGTTACTTCACACTTCTCATCACACTAGCTCCTTCTTCCACAGGTGACAGTGCAGCCCAGGTGTTATAATAAAAGAGGCGAGCAACCTTACTTCATCATTCCACTTGCAAAATATAATCTCACCTCCACCGGTCTCCTTCCCCGTCCAGATGCTCTCCCCTCCGCGCCCCTCCCGGCAGTGGGGAGATGCCACGTCTGCCACCTGGCGGCCGGCGTCCTTGCGGATCCACCTTCACCTGCCTGCTCCCCTCTGTGCAGTCTGCGCCAAGCAGCTGGAGTGACCTTTACAACTTGGACTGCTTCCTGCCACTCCCCCGGGACAGCCCTGCATGACAGCCCTATGTACCTGAGTGAAAGTGATCTCTCATAGGCCCTCTCTCCACCCCAACACCCGACACCCTCCTTGCTCTTTAAAATCCACGGTGGCCCCTTGTCTTATTTGGGGATGTTGGCAAGAACTTACACCTCCCCCTCCAGAGAACCCCACTCCTCCCCAGCCTCACCTGCCTCTCCCCTTCCCACCCAACCTCTCTCCTCACCTTGGCAGGGGGCTCTCCTTGACCTTCAGTCTAAACCAGTCCCCTGACCCCTGAGATATTCCTTTTCATAGCTGCCTCTTCTTTTTATTGATAGGATTCATCACAGGTAACAGTGACACTTTTATTAGTCGTCTTCGTGTTTGATACTTACCTCCCTGCTCCATGGTGAACTCTCTGAAGGCAGGAACCCAATTCCTTTGGTGCATCTAGGCAGCCTTTGTGCCTAGCAGCTCTATTTCTCTAAATGTTGGTTGAACGAATGCATGATCCAGAATCCCTATTCACTGTAGTCTGAATTAATACGAGAGAAAAACAGTGGTTAGAGAAATGAACTGTTTTTTATTGAGTAAAATAATAAACATTTTCCTCTCCTATCCCCAAGCAATCGGTTACCTTCATTTCTTGCTGTAAAACTGGTGGAGTTACAGTTCTCTTCCTGTGAGAAAAAGAGCGTTCAAAGCACTTCAAATAGACTTGCCAATACATTTCAAACATTATCAGCTTAGCGGGATTTTTTTCTCTAAAGGAATTATTTGTGTTACTTCACACTTCTCATCACACTAGCTCCTTCTTCCACAGGTGACAGTGCAGCCCAGGTGTTATAATAAAAGAGGCGAGCAACCTTACTTCATCATTCCACTTGCAAAATATAATCTCACCTCCACCGGTCTCCTTCCCCGTCCAGATGCTCTCCCCTCCGCGCCCCTCCCGGCAGTGGGGAGATGCCACGTCTGCCACCTGGCGGCCGGCGTCCTTGCGGATCCACCTTCACCTGCCTGCTCCCCTCTGTGCAGTCTGCGCCAAGCAGCTGGAGTGACCTTTACAACTTGGACTGCTTCCTGCCACTCCCCCGGGACAGCCCTGCATGACAGCCCTATGTACCTGAGTGAAAGTGATCTCTCATAGGCCCTCTCTCCACCCCAACACCCGACACCCTCCTTGCTCTTTAAAATCCACGGTGGCCCCTTGTCTTATTTGGGGATGTTGGCAAGAACTTACACCTCCCCCTCCAGAGAACCCCACTCCTCCCCAGCCTCACCTGCCTCTCCCCTTCCCACCCAACCTCTCTCCTCACCTTGGCAGGGGGCTCTCCTTGACCTTCAGTCTAAACCAGTCCCCTGACCCCTGAGATATTCCTTTTCATAGCTGCCTCTTCTTTTTATTGATAGGATTCATCACAGGTAACAGTGACACTTTTATTAGTCGTCTTCGTGTTTGATACTTACCTCCCTGCTCCATGGTGAACTCTCTGAAGGCAGGAACCCAATTCCTTTGGTGCATCTAGGCAGCCTTTGTGCCTAGCAGCTCTATTTCTCTAAATGTTGGTTGAACGAATGCATGATCCAGAATCCCTATTCACTGTAGTCTGAATTATGAGAATCCAATGATTCTGGCATATTAGAGTGTACCTTCTCTTTAGATATATTGGAAAATGCTTTTGCCTTTGAATCCCACAGACATCTCTGAGGTTGAAAGTATGGTTATTCTCATTTTACAGATGAGGAGCTTGAGGTCAGAGAAAATAAAACAAGTTACATACGAAGTGGAAGATGGGGGACTTGGGCCCATTTCTGCTGTATTCAGGTTCAGTGATAGTCTTCACAGCTCTGAGCTGTTGTTTAGTAAATACTGATCAAAATCTGATTCCTGTTCTGTCCTTGCTATCAAAGCAACATGGTGAACTCCATAATATACAGACAGGTGAGAATCCCCATACTGATATTTACTCCCCAAGAAACTCCTACAAGTTCTGGTATGCTGGAAGCCCACAAAAAGTTAAAGCAAACAGAAGACGAATATTGATACTCCACCAGACACTTAGAATACAAAATCGCATTTCTTCCAGCAATTAAGAGAGGTAGAATTCTCTTCTTAAAGAAATGGAAAAAACTGATGCTCAGAGAAATTACAGAAATCATTGGTCACTCAACTAGTAAATATAAGGGTTGAAATTCGAATTCGAGTCTCTGTGACTTCCTCTTAAGCCATGCTTTCCCCACTGGATGGCATGATATGAAACCTAAGAGGGCAATCCTTTAGGTCCCCACAGCCCTCCAAGGAAACAGAATACATCAACAGCTCAACAAAGAATTTTTATATCACACAGATATATGTATAATGCCATCTAGATTCCAGAGCAATACCTACTAATTTTTATGTATTTCGATGCTGATAATTCTTATTTTTTCCCAGAAAGCTGATCATTAATTTTGATGACATATGAAATAAGCTTGCATTAAGCCCAATGGACAGGTTACATTAGTCTGCTCAGGTTGCTATGTGAAAACACCAAAGATTAGGTGGCTTAAACAGCAGAAATTAATTTTTCCAGTTCTGGAGGCCAGAAGTCCAAGGTCAATATGCCGTTAGGTTTGGTTCCTGGTGCAGTCTCTTTGGCGTGCAGGTGGCAGCCTGTCTCTGTGTGCTCACATCGCTTTCTGTGTGCGCGTGTGTGCGTGTGTGTGTGTGTGTGTGTGTGTACAGGGAGAGATAGAGAGGGAGACACATCTCCAGGGTCTCCTTCTTCTTATAAGAACACCTACCATGCTCGATTAGGGCCCCATCCTTTAGGACCTCATTTAACCTAATCACCTCCTTGAAAGTCCTATCCAATCTAGCATTGGAACTTTCTTAGTAGCTCAGAGGTAAAGAATCTGCCTGCCTATGTAGGAGACGTGCAGAAGACAAGAGTTTGATCATTGGGTCAAGAAGATCCCCTAGAGGAAGAAATGGCAACCCCCTCCGGTATTCTTGCCTGGAAAATCCCATGGACAAAGGAGCCTGGTGATCCACAGTCCATGGGACTGCAAATGAGTTGGTCACAACTGAGCAACTAAACAACAGCAACAATCTAACATTAGGCCCTAGGAATTCAATATATTGATTTTGTAAGAACACAGGTCAGTTCATAACAAAGGCTCAATTTGCTTGTATTTTTCTTCTTTTAAAAAAAAATTATTTATTTATTTTTGGCTATTCTGGGTTTTCACTGCTGCTGCAGGCTCTTCTCCAGTTGCAGGGAGTGGGGGCTACTCTCTAGTTGAGGTCAGCAGGCTTCCTGTTGCGGTGACTTCTCTTGTTGTGAAACTCAGGCTCTAGGGCACATGGGCTCCATAGTTGTGGCTCTGAGGCTCTAGATAGAGCACAGGTTCCATAGTTGTGGCTCACAGACTTAGTTGCTCTGCAGTATGTGGGATCTTCCCGGACCAGGGATCGAACCCATGTCTCCTGCACTGGCAGGCAATCTCTTTACCACTGAGCTACCGTGGAAGCCCTGCTTGTACTTTTCTTGTATTGGACTTTCATGAGTATAACAATTGCCTTTGGAAGGGACTGCCTACATGACTAGGACCTATTTTTACTGTAACAGAGGTTAAACACATGCTTTCTGTAAAGTAATCTGGCTTTGGGGAGTTTAAAGGAGACCATGCTTACCATCAACTCCATGGATATGAGTTTGAGTGAGCTCTGGGAGGCAGTGACGGACAGAAAAGCCTGGGGTGCTGCAGTACATGGGGTTGCAAAACGTCAGACACAAGTGAGTGACTGAACAACAAATGCCATGCGTATGAGCGCGCATCTTTAAACCTTGAATATTCTTTCTATATGATTGTTCTGGGGAGAGTTTTGTGTTTACTCCAGCACTGAGTGACTCAATATTTATTTTATCACTTTCTCATTTGTAAATTCAATTAGATGACATCTTTAAGGGTTAATTTAATTTTGGATACACTCTAGGATTTTAAAAAAAAATTATTTCATTATTCCACATCAGTAACCAATAATTAAAATTAAATTTATTTAAAATGTTTAAATTAGCTTTTTGAGATTTGGACATTGTCCTCTTAATAATAATTTATTACTTTAAGTGATCACTGATACCTTTTGGCATTATTTCAAACTTGTACTCAAAGAGTAAGAGGATTATTCAAATATATTCCCATAACAATTGAAAAGACATAGTTTGTGGTGATAACTTATTTTTGACATGATGCTTTTCAGTACAGAGGACACCAGTGTTAGAAAGATCATTTTTGTCTGTTTTTTTAAACTTTTCTTTTCTTTTTGACAACAGCCAGTTTTTAAGTTTTTACTGAATTTTGTTAGCATACTGCTTCCATTTTATGTTTTGTGTTTTTGGCCTTGAAGCATGTGGGATCAATCTTAGCTCAATGACCAGAGATTGAATCTGCACCCTTGCATTGGAAAGCAACGTCTAAACCACTGGGCCTTCAGGGAAACTCTTCTTGTTTCTATATTATCAGTAATGATACTGCCCTCATTGAAGGAGATGGTCCATAGGAAACGGTTCTAGAATGCCACTAAAGTGCTGGTACCACTAGGCACATACAGCCCTGCTTGTACTTTTCTTGTATTGGACTTTCATGAGTATAACAATTGCCTTTGGAAGGGACTGCCTACATGACTAGGACCTATTTTTACTGTAACAGAGGTTAAACACATGCTTTCTGTAAAGTAATCTGGCTTTGGGGAGTTTAAAGGAGACCATGCTTACCATCAACTCCATGGATATGAGTTTGAGTGAGCTCTGGGAGGCAGTGACGGACAGAAAAGCCTGGGGTGCTGCAGTACATGGGGTTGCAAAACGTCAGACACAAGTGAGTGACTGAACAACAAATGCCATGCGTATGAGCGCGCATCTTTAAACCTTGAATATTCTTTCTATATGATTGTTCTGGGGAGAGTTTTGTGTTTACTCCAGCACTGAGTGACTCAATATTTATTTTATCACTTTCTCATTTGTAAATTCAATTAGATGACATCTTTAAGGGTTAATTTAATTTTGGATACACTCTAGGATTTTAAAAAAAAATTATTTCATTATTCCACATCAGTAACCAATAATTAAAATTAAATTTATTTAAAATGTTTAAATTAGCTTTTTGAGATTTGGACATTGTCCTCTTAATAATAATTTATTACTTTAAGTGATCACTGATACCTTTTGGCATTATTTCAAACTTGTACTCAAAGAGTAAGAGGATTATTCAAATATATTCCCCATAACAATTGAAAAGACATAGTTTGTGGTGATAACTTATTTTTGACATGATGCTTTTCAGTACAGAGGACACCAGTGTTAGAAAGATCATTTTTGTCTGTTTTTTTAAACTTTTCTTTTCTTTTTGACAACAGCCAGTTTTTAAGTTTTTACTGAATTTTGTTAGCATACTGCTTCCATTTTATGTTTTGTGTTTTTGGCCTTGAAGCATGTGGGATCAATCTTAGCTCAATGACCAGAGATTGAATCTGCACCCTTGCATTGGAAAGCAACGTCTAAACCACTGGGCCTTCAGGGAAACTCTTCTTGTTTCTATATTATCAGTAATGATACTGCCTCATTGAGGAGATGGTCTCAGTTAAAGAAACGGTTCTAGAATGCCACTAAAGTGCTGGTACCACTAGGCACATACAGCCCTTGCCCCGAAGAAGCTGACAACGGAGCCTGAATGACAAGGCCAGGTCATAGATAACCATGAGATGTATTGTAAAGGATGATGCTCTAGAGAAGGAAGCATGGAGGAAGGCAATGGTGGCAGATGGAGATGCTGATTCCCCTGCGGATGGGACTTCTGGAGAAAGTAACACTATTGCTCCACTTTGCCTGCCAGGGTTTGGAAGTGGGAGGGCATGAGCCCAGGCATGAGAGTGGGTAGGCAGGGGGATCTTCCATAATCTCAGGGTATTTGCATAGCACTGGGAGCTAAGGTTAGAAAACAAACCAAGGATCATGTTGTGAAGGGTTTGGGCTAGGGGGCTGAGAAATATGGAGGCCGCGAGGAATTGATTCTTGGTTTAAGGACCATCCTAGCCCAGGATCTGCGCTGGTTGCATGATGTAGTTTCTCCCCTCGAGGCTCTCACTGTCTAGTGCAGGAGACAGGTTGAAAGTGATAGAGTCAGCAGGATGGGTACTCCAGAATACGTGTTGAAAGAGCCCCAGTAGAGGTCTGAGACCAAGGGAGGACCCAAAGGGTCTTTCCTCATCAATACCATGCATAGTTACCACAGTGTTAGCTATGCATGGCGTTGACCAGGAAAGACCCATTTACTAAAAGGCAGTATTCTTACCATCAGTCACAGTGGATATATTTCCGTTTCAAGATAGTGTTTCAAAGGGGGAATAACAAAGCCATGGATTTCAATTAGTTTGTATTCCCACATCACATTCTTCTAAAATGATGTCCAGTAACTCGTGATTCCAACTGATTTTCCCTAGCTGGAAGGAGAAAATTACTTTTCATGTTTTACCTCAAAAAGTTCTCATCCTAACAAATAGGGATGGTATTTTTCAAGTCAGCATCTGCAAATGCCAAATCTATAATTTGCTTCTGTTACTGTAAGTCTTTAGTAAGCTTTATCTCACAATGGAAAATTTTCAGTCATGTTAATAATTCATTGTTGTAAACACTGGTGGAAATGAGATATCCAAACACAGAGAATATGCAGATTTACTTAAAAAATTGTGACCAGTTCATGCTATGCCATTTGGCTTGCTAATTGTTGAGTAATTAGTTCACTATTTTAGAAATCTGGGAGCTAAACCACAATGCCAAGGCTGTGTATTCACTTCCTGAAATGAGCAAGCCTTGTAAGATTCTGAAGTGGCTTTATATCATTCTGTGAGGAGGATTAAACCAGCATGCTTGTACCAACAGCACTCAGTATGCTGAGAATAAGTGCCTTGTGCTGCAAGAACAGGAAACCACCCTTTGGTCATAAACGCTGTTTGCATTTTGCTTAATATATATTGCAAATTTCAATAATTTGTTTGCTCATTATTTAGATTTTGCTGAATTTGAGGGGAAATGTTAGGTAGTGAGAACCATTCAAAATGGATAGGTGATAAGAACTCTTTCCTCAGGAGCCTACAGTCTATTCATGGATATGGTATACATGGTTTATATACACAAACAGATGTCTGTGATACAAGGGAAAGAAGGTAGGCTCCATCAGAGAGTCCACACTACAGGAAACTCAGAGGAAAGGCAGACTGAGTTTGTCTGGAGTCTCAGTATCTCTTAGAAGGCAGAGCGACTGGTTTGTCCTTGAAGGAGGATGCTAAAGGGGGACAGTTCTTTCCCACACCTGATGTTTCCTGTGGGGAGAGCCCAATTTGTATAACACTCTCACCTCTTCTCCCCGTTCCTCTCTCTACCCTAGGATTTATCACATGGTTGAACTGGTAATCGGGGATGACTGTCCTGTTGGCTAAGTGCCTCCCTGTTCTTCTCTTAGGAGGAAGCTTACCTACAGCAGTGCAGTTCTCCTCTGCTGACTTCATGGTGTTAACCCACATGAGCTTTTAAGTAACTTTGAAGTCCAATATCTTACCCGAGCAGCTCTAAAGACCCGCCAGTTCATCATCACCTGTGACTGGGTGGATTCATCGACAGTCGCATGCGGCCTTTGCTTTAATACTTTCCTTCTACCTTAGTCTGCAGTAGAACTGCCAGATATTTGCTGAAATTCATCTTCTCCTCCCATGGGCTTCCCAGGTGGTGGTAGTGGTAAAGAACCCACCTGTAATGGTAGAGAATCTGCCTGCAAGGAGGGAGATGTGCATTCCATTCCTGGTTTGGGAAGATACCCTGGAGAAGGAAACAGCAACCCCCTTCAGTATTCTTGCTTGGAGAATTCCACGACTTGGCCAGGGGATTGAAAAGAGATGGACCTGACTGAGCAACTTTCCAAAGCATATATGAAAAAACTTTTTGGCCGAAGTGGCTTTATATCATTCTGTGAGGAGGATTAAACCAGCATGCTTGTACCAACAGCACTCAGTATGCTGAGAATAAGTGCCTTGTGCTGCAAGAACAGGAAACCACCCTTTGGTCATAAACGCTGTTTGCATTTTGCTTAATATATATTGCAAATTTCAATAATTTGTTTGCTCATTATTTAGATTTTGCTGAATTTGAGGGGAAATGTTAGGTAGTGAGAACCATTCAAAATGGATAGGTGATAAGAACTCTTTCCTCAGGAGCCTACAGTCTATTCATGGATATGGTATACATGGTTTATATACACAAACAGATGTCTGTGATACAAGGGAAAGAAGGTAGGCTCCATCAGAGAGTCCACACTACAGGAAACTCAGAGGAAAGGCAGACTGAGTTTGTCTGGAGTCTCAGTATCTCTTAGAAGGCAGAGCGACTGGTTTGTCCTTGAAGGAGGATGCTAAAGGGGGACAGTTCTTTCCCACACCTGATGTTTCCTGTGGGGAGAGCCCAATTTGTATAACACTCTCACCTCTTCTCCCCGTTCCTCTCTCTACCCTAGGATTTATCACATGGTTGAACTGGTAATCGGGGATGACTGTCCTGTTGGCTAAGTGCCTCCCTGTTCTTCTCTTAGGAGGAAGCTTACCTACAGCAGTGCAGTTCTCCTCTGCTGACTTCATGGTGTTAACCCACATGAGCTTTTAAGTAACTTTGAAGTCCAATATCTTACCCGAGCAGCTCTAAAGACCCGCCAGTTCATCATCACCTGTGACTGGGTGGATTCATCGACAGTCGCATGCGGCCTTTGCTTTAATACTTTCCTTCTACCTTAGTCTGCAGTAGAACTGCCAGATATTTGCTGAAATTCATCTTCTCCTCCCATGGGCTTCCCAGGTGGTGGTAGTGGTAAAGAACCCACCTGTAATGGTAGAGAATCTGCCTGCAAGGAGGGAGATGTGCATTCCATTCCTGGTTTGGGAAGATACCCTGGAGAAGGAAACAGCAACCCCCTTCAGTATTCTTGCTTGGAGAATTCCACGACTTGGCCAGGGGATTGCAAAGAGTTGGACATGACTGAGCAACTTTCACTTTCATGATGCATATATGTATATATATATAAAATTTCTTATCATATATATGGTATGCTCACACTCAGTCACTCAGTCCTGTCCAGCTCTTTGTGATCCCATAGACTGTAGCCAGACAGGCTTCTCTAGCCCTGGGATTTCCCAGACAAGCATGCTGGAGAGGGTTGCCCGTTCTTTCGCTGAGGGTTCTTCCTGACCCCAGATTGAACCATCGTCTCCTGCTTTGGCAAGCAGAGTCTTCACCACGGAGCCACCAGGGAAGCCCTCATATATGGTGCACACGGGTCTGTGTTGACATGTTAATACATTCTAGGAGTTAAGAAGTGGTTATGGTTCCACTCCAGTTTAGTCCTGTATTTGTAGGTCCTGTTGATTTGACTTACCATAGCATGGAATAACAGGGAGATTGCCATGCGATTCAATACAAAGGCTCTCATTTGAACTATTTTATCGATTAAATGACAAAAATGCAGCAATTAGGCTATTTCTGCCATCTCAAAAATCACAATTTTCCTGAATTATCCTGTTTCTGAGTCATCATGAACATTTCAGTGAATGGCCACACAATTGGCCCTCACGTGGCAGGAAATGGCCGGGTGAGGGTGTATTTGTGTGTCCTGCACAGCAGTGTCTGCTGGTCCCTGAGATAGGGCCGGGTGATGTTGCTGTCATGTGGTTACAGCCAGACAGTTGGGGTCTGCAGAGAGCAGAGGTCTGTATGAGACCTGGCACCACTGCGGGTGCGCCTCCCTGGGGGCTGAAAGCTGAAGATCCAGGGGTCGGCAGGGCGGACTTTTCCTGAGGCCTCTCTGCTTGGCCTGTGGCTGGCCATCTTATCCCTGTGTTCTCACAGGGCCATCCCTTGGTGGCATCTGTGTCCTCCTCTTCTTAGAAGGACAACCGTTGGGATTGGAGCCCACACTGTGGACCTCATTTTTATTCTTTATCTTTTTTAAAGACCTGTCTCTAAATACAATCACATGCTAAGAAATGGAGAATTAAGACATAAGCACATAAATTTGGGGTTGAGGGTAGGTACATAATTAAACCCCAAATAGGTACTAAGGATGGACACTGCCCAGTGAGCTCTAGAACCAAATGGGACCAGTGCCCTGGGGCAGAGGAAAGCATGGGGAGCTTAGAGGATAAAGGGGTGGAGAGGGAAATGCAAGTCAAATCAATTCATAAAGGAGTGAAATGGAGGTCTCTAGACTCTGCCTGCCAACAAAGGAGATGCAAGAGGTGGGTTCAGTTTCTGGGTCAGGGGAGTAGCAAATGGCAACCCACTCCAGTATTCTCGCCTGGAGAATTCCATGGACAGAGGAACTTCATGGGCTTTGTGATCACAGAAAGTTGGACACGACTGAGCACGTAGTCATGGAGGACTTTGGTTTCACTCTGAGTGGAGAAAAATGGCTGGTGTAGAAACAGTGCCTGACTTGGGTTCTGAAGTGGCCCCTCCATTCTGTAGAGAAAAGCCCACACGGGCCCTGTGAGCAAGCAGAGAGGCCAGCCAGGAGGCAATCACTGTTTGATTCCGTGCTGGACACAATGGTGCAGTAGAGCTTGGACCACGAGCCTGCAGTGGGCACAGTAGGCACTGGGGAACTTAACATGGGATGTGTGTGAAAAAAAAATGAATTAGGACAATGTTCAAATGAGCTGGACAAGATAGTAGTGAACCTAAGGAGGTGTCCTCAAGATGACAAAGTCACAGGAGCTGTATTAGTTTCCTATTGCTGCTAGAAGAAATTACCATAAACTTAGTGGCTACAAACAACGTAACTTAGCTTACAGTTCTGAATATCATCTACAGATTCAATGTGATCCCTATCAAACTACCAGTGACATTCCTCACAGAACTAGACCAAAGAATCACACAGTTCATATGGAATCACAAAAGACCTCAAATAGTCAAAGCAATCCTGAGGAAGAAGAATGGAGCTGGAGGGATCAGCCTCCCCAACTTCAGACTATACTACATAGCAATGGTCATCAAGACAGTATGGTACTGGCAAAAAAAAATAAAGGGGAAATGAGATCCCTCAACCTATTTTGACAAAGGAGGTGAAAATACAATGCTTGAAGAACGGAGACCCAATTACAGAAAAAAGGGCTTAAGCACATAAATTTGGGGTTGAGGGTAGGTACATAATTAAACCCCAAATAGGTACTAAGGATGGACACTGCCCAGTGAGCTCTAGAACCAAATGGGACCAGTGCCCTGGGGCAGAGGAAAGCATGGGGAGCTTAGAGGATAAAGGGGTGGAGAGGGAAATGCAAGTCAAATCAATTCATAAAGGAGTGAAATGGAGGTCTCTAGACTCTGCCTGCCAACAAAGGAGATGCAAGAGGTGGGTTCAGTTTCTGGGTCAGGGGAGTAGCAAATGGCAACCCACTCCAGTATTCTCGCCTGGAGAATTCCATGGACAGAGGAACTTCATGGGCTTTGTGATCACAGAAAGTTGGACACGACTGAGCACGTAGTCATGGAGGACTTTGGTTTCACTCTGAGTGGAGAAAAATGGCTGGTGTAGAAACAGTGCCTGACTTGGGTTCTGAAGTGGCCCCTCCATTCTGTAGAGAAAAGCCCACACGGGCCCTGTGAGCAAGCAGAGAGGCCAGCCAGGAGGCAATCACTGTTTGATTCCGTGCTGGACACAATGGTGCAGTAGAGCTTGGACCACGAGCCTGCAGTGGGCACAGTAGGCACTGGGGAACTTAACATGGGATGTGTGTGAAAAAAAAATGAATTAGGACAATGTTCAAATGAGCTGGACAAGATAGTAGTGAACCTAAGGAGGTGTCCTCAAGATGACAAAGTCACAGGAGCTGTATTAGTTTCCTATTGCTGCTAGAAGAAATTACCATAAACTTAGTGGCTACAAACAACGTAACTTAGCTTACAGTTCTGAATATCATCTACAGATTCAATGTGATCCCTATCAAACTACCAGTGACATTCCTCACAGAACTAGACCAAAGAATCACACAGTTCATATGGAATCACAAAAGACCTCAAATAGTCAAAGCAATCCTGAGGAAGAAGAATGGAGCTGGAGGGATCAGCCTCCCCAACTTCAGACTATACTACATAGCAATGGTCATCAAGACAGTATGGTACTGGCACAAAAACAGAAATATAAACCAGTGGGACAAGATCAAGAACCCAGAGATAAACCCATGCACATATGGGTACCTTATTTTTGACAAAGGAGGTGAAAATATACAATGGGACAAAGACAGCCTCTTCAATAAATGGTGCTGGGAAAATTGGACAGCTACATGCAAAAAATCAAGTTGGAACATTCCCTAACACTATACACAAAGATAAACACATAATGGATTAAAGACCTAAATGTAAAACCAGAAAGCCTAAAACTCTTAGAGGAGATTATAGGTAAAACCCTCAAGGACATAAATCAAAGCAAGATCTTCCATGACCCACTGACTAGAATAGCAGAACAAAAAACAAAAATTAGCATGTGGGACTTAATAAACTTAAAAGCTTTTTTACAGCAAAAGAAATTGCAAAAAAGGTGAACAGACAGCCCACAGAATGGGAGAAAATCATAGCAAATGAAACAACAGACAAAGAATTAATCTCCAAAATCTACAAGCAACTCAGCACCGGAAAAATGAACAACCTAATCAAAAAATGGAAAAAAGATCTAAATAGACATCTCACCAAAGAGGACATACAGATGACCAAAAAGCACATGAAACCATGCTCAACCTTGCTTATTATTAGAGAAATGCAAATCAAAACTACAATGAGATATCACCTTACACCTGTCAGAATGGCCTTCATCAACAAATCTACAGAGAGTAAATGCTAGAGAGAGTGTGGAGAAAAGGGAGCATTCTTGCATTGCTGGTGGGAATGTAAATTGATACAGCCACTATGGAAGACAGTCTGGAGATTCCTTTAAAAACTAAAAATAGAAGCACCATACAACCCAGCAATCCCACTATTAGGCTTATACCTAGATGAAATCAAAACTGAAAGAAGCACCTGTACCCCAAATGTTCACTGCAGCTCTGTATACAATAGCTAGAACGTGGAAGCAACCTAGATGTCCGTCGACGAATGAATGGATACAAAAACTCTGGTACATATATACAATGGAATACTACTCAGCTGTAAAAAGAAATTCAGAAGAATCAGTCTTAATGAGGTGGCTGGATCTAGAACCTATCATAAAAAGTGAAGTAAGTCAAAAAGAGAAAGACTAGTACAGTGTACTAACACATATATATGGAATGTGGTAAGATGGTGGTGATAAATACACACACAGAGCAACGAAAGAAAAACAGACATAGAGAACAGACTCATGGACATTGTGAGGAGGGAGGAGTGGGTGAGAGGTATGGAAGGAGTAACATGGAAACCTATACTATCATATGTAAAAGAGACAACTACAGTCAATGTGCTGTGGGACTAAGGGATCCTACATGGGAGGCTATGCAAATGCCTAGAGGGGTGGGGTGCAGGGCACAGGACGGAGGGGTCAGGGGTATACATATGACTAATCTTGGATTATAGATATCTGTAAACAACAAAATTCTGTAAAAGCAAAATAAAAATAATTGAGTAACAAAAAAAATGCAAAGGTTCCTATTCTCTTCTCCAACAAAGTTTGAAAAATTTCTGTAAACCTGGTAGGGAAGGGATGTCATGTTCTCACATTCTCTGTTCTCTGTCACACACCTTAGGTTAATACATACTTAAGCATATGGTCTCAGTGCCACACGTCTGTACTGCAGGATTTATATTGAATTTATAAATGCCTCCTCTTAGAAAACCACAGTATTTCAAGAATCTATTAAAGCATTTAGGCCATTATATCTAATTGCATCATTTTTACTTTTCTTCAGTGACGAGACATGTTCTTTTATGTCTGAATTGAAATTCATTTAAGTCAAGAAGTCAATAAATATTTGATAATAACTATATGTGGATAGAACAGTTGCTTGTCAGTTTGGTTTGTAAACCTTTTTAAGGCATAGTAGCTAACCGCAATCCAGACTTTGATGGCATTTTGCTAAACCAGAACTTCTCACTTCGGTTTTTACAAATCATTGTATTTTTGGTTTTACATACTTTTAGCCAACCCATACATGCTCTATGAATGGTAATTCTAACTAAACAATGAATTTTCCTGTAATTATCTTCTTTTTTCATCATTCAGAATAAATTTAGTTGCTCACTGAAATAAATATCTTCAAATTGAACCATTTTGCTTCCCACTTCCTACAGTTTTAAATTCATTAATTGAGTATTTCTTTTGCTTCTTTCGAAACAATAGAAACGAATCTCTGCAATTAAAGACGCACACTTGTGCTGGCCAGTACATTCTGGCAAAGTGTTTGTCGTGGCAGCGTCTTTGCCAGGTGGGTGGACTTGGAGGCAGTCCGCCTCTGGCCTCTTTCACACTTGGCCATCTTGCTGAGTGGCTCAGCCTCCCGATGCCTGCACTGCTCCTTCAACTGGGAACGTTTCAGATTTACTGTGTTTATCCAGCCTGTGAGTCTGAAAAATGAGACCACAGAGCAAGGGACATACCATGTCATCCTTGCTGTGCCCAATCTCCCTGTGCTTTGCTGGAGCCAGAGGACCAAGCCCTTCAATGCTTCCCGTAACAACAAAATTTTCTGTAAAAAGCAAAATAAAAATAATTGAGTAACAAAAAAAATGCAAAGGTTCCTATTCTCTTCTCCAACAAAGTTTGAAAAATTTCTGTAAACCTGGTAGGGAAGGGATGTCATGTTCTCACATTCTCTGTTCTCTGTCACACACCTTAGGTTAATACATACTTAAGCATATGGTCTCAGTGCCACACGTCTGTACTGCAGGATTTATATTGAATTTATAAATGCCTCCTCTTAGAAAACCACAGTATTTCAAGAATCTATTAAAGCATTTAGGCCATTATATCTAATTGCATCATTTTTACTTTTCTTCAGTGACGAGACATGTTCTTTTATGTCTGAATTGAAATTCATTTAAGTCAAGAAGTCAATAAATATTTGATAATAACTATATGTGGATAGAACAGTTGCTTGTCAGTTTGGTTTGTAAACCTTTTTAAGGCATAGTAGCTAACCGCAATCCAGACTTTGATGGCATTTTGCTAAACCAGAACTTCTCACTTCGGTTTTTACAAATCATTGTATTTTTGGTTTTACATACTTTTAGCCAACCCATACATGCTCTATGAATGGTAATTCTAACTAAACAATGAATTTTCCTGTAATTATCTTCTTTTTTCATCATTCAGAATAAATTTAGTTGCTCACTGAAATAAATATCTTCAAATTGAACCATTTTGCTTCCCACTTCCTACAGTTTTAAATTCATTAATTGAGTATTTCTTTTGCTTCTTTCGAAACAATAGAAACGAATCTCTGCAATTAAAGACGCACACTTGTGCTGGCCAGTACATTCTGGCAAAGTGTTTGTCGTGGCAGCGTCTTTGCCAGGTGGGTGGACTTGGAGGCAGTCCGCCTCTGGCCTCTTTCACACTTGGCCATCTTGCTGAGTGGCTCAGCCTCCCGATGCCTGCACTGCTCCTTCAACTGGGAACGTTTCAGATTTACTGTGTTTATCCAGCCTGTGAGTCTGAAAAATGAGACCACAGAGCAAGGGACATACCATGTCATCCTTGCTGTGCCCAATCTCCCTGTGCTTTGCTGGAGCCAGAGGACCAACTTGCTTCCTGCTTATGACAGAAGTGACAGCTTCCCTAGGCTTAAGGTTGTTCTTGGTTATGAGTCATCTCAGGAGCAGTCTCTTCTTGGACTCTGGCACCACCCAGGGGATTTGGGCCTCAAAGAATGAGCAGGACTATGGTCATAATCCTGCTGCTGCCTTTACTGTGAATAGTAATGTTCTTTGTCTTTGATCTTGAGAGCTTGTGCCTTCTGTGTGCACCCACGGCATGGGGTGGGCTGGTTTGTTAGTGCATCTTCGCTTTGGAGGGGGTTCTCCCTCCCCCTCCCCAACTGTCACAGCAGAGCGAAGACCTAGCAGAGGATTTGTTCTAGAGGCCATTTCACATCAAAATCTTCCCCTCCACTGGGCCACGTGTCCAGCTGACATCAGCTCCAGAGGCTGGACATCACCTCGCTGGCTCAGATGCCTCTAGAGGCTGGAAGTGGCTTAAGAGAAAAACTGTGCAGCCCCTAGGGGCTTCCCAGGTGGCGCTAGTGGTAAAGAATCCACCTGCCAATGCAGGAGATGAATGGAATGTGTTCGATTCCTGGATAGGGAAGATTCTCTAGAGGAGGGCAGGCCAACCCACTCCAGTACTCTCGCCTAGAGAGTCCCATGGCAAAGAAGCCTGACTGTCCATAGGGTTGCCAAAAATAGGAGGTGACTGCAATGATTTAGCATGTACCCATGCGCATCGCTGCTAACAAGAGTACAGAAAAAAACAAAGCATTGCCTAGTCTTAAAAAGAAAAAAAGAGTATTTGCCCTAAGCATAGGCTTTGTGATTTGGAGGAGAAGTACCATAATAATTGTCATCTATGGTGCACACAGGTGTGCCCACTACTGCCTCTAACATCGCTCATCCCTTCAGGAATGTACAAGTAATATTATATCTGTTTTAAGGGAATGACAGTCAAAGAGGCTACGAACCTTGCCACAAATGATAAAATTATCAAGGCAAAGCTTAGACTTTGAGCCTGTATCTGGCTGGCTCTACAGCCATTACGTTCAATTCTCTTCCCTGTGCTCTAGGGCGCTTTTGAAACATCCCGGTGAGACACCACAAAGCACAGCAAGCGCCTCACTCAGCTGGACACACCCGGGGCCAGCCTCCCCTGCTGTGACTCTCCCGGGACAGGGCAATAAAGCTCATGCCTTCCTCTTCACTCCCTTTACAGCACGGGGGAATGTACTGGAAGCCCACCAGCGCGATAGTGAGTCTCCAAGTGGGAGGCTGCAGGGGATCCCACGTGTCGGCGGAAATCACAGTTCTGGTTACTAGAAGGGGAGACCCATTCTGGCCCTCTTAGTCAAAGACGGAGTTTACCGGAACCCCCAGAGGCGCTCAGAGGAAAAGCTGGAGGGCACGCTTGAGAACTGGACAGCCATCCTGGTGAATCAGGTTCCAGAGGTCTTGCCACGTGAGGAGTTGTGTCTGGGGAGCACCGTCGCTGCCAGCAGGAGTAAGAGATTGCCCCCTGGCCCACCTTTGGAAGTCACTTTCATCTGTTTACCTGTGTGTCTGCGTGTTAAGTCGCTTCCGTCACGTCTGACTCTTTGCGACTCTAAGGACTGTAGCCCACCAGGCTCCTCTGTCCACGGATTCCTGGAGTGGGTTGCCATTTCCCCTGCAGGGATCTTCCCGACCCAGGATCGAACCTGTGTTTCCCGTGTCTCCTGCATTACCGGAAGATTCTTTACCACCGAGCCACTGCAGAAGCCTTTTCTGTCCTGAGTCAATTTCTTCAACCAGGTGCCTGGAGGAAAGAAGTAGCCATAAATAATATGCTTTCATCCTGCATGCGTAACAAGTACAGAAAAAAACATTGCCTAGTCTTAAAAAAAGAGTATTTGCCCTAAGCATAGGCTTTGTGATTTGGAGGAGAAGTACCATAATAATTGTCATCTATGGTGCACACAGGTGTGCCCACTACTGCCTCTAACATCGCTCATCCCTTCAGGAATGTACAAGTAATATTATATCTGTTTTAAGGGAATGACAGTCAAAGAGGCTACGAACCTTGCCACAAATGATAAAATTATCAAGGCAAAGCTTAGACTTTGAGCCTGTATCTGGCTGGCTCTACAGCCATTACGTTCAATTCTCTTCCCTGTGCTCTAGGGCGCTTTTGAAACATCCCGGTGAGACACCACAAAGCACAGCAAGCGCCTCACTCAGCTGGACACACCGGGACCAGCCTCCCCTGCTGTGACTCTCCCGGGACAGGGCAATAAAGCTCATGCCTTCCTCTTCACTCCCTTTACAGCACGGGGGAATGTACTGGAAGCCCACCAGCGCGATAGTGAGTCTCCAAGTGGGAGGCTGCAGGGGATCCCACGTGTCGGCGGAAATCACAGTTCTGGTTACTAGAAGGGGAGACCCATTCTGGCCCTCTTAGTCAAAGACGGAGTTTACCGGAACCCCCAGAGGCGCTCAGAGGAAAAGCTGGAGGGCACGCTTGAGAACTGGACAGCCATCCTGGTGAATCAGGTTCCAGAGGTCTTGCCACGTGAGGAGTTGTGTCTGGGGAGCACCGTCGCTGCCAGCAGGAGTAAGAGATTGCCCCCTGGCCCACCTTTGGAAGTCACTTTCATCTGTTTACCTGTGTGTCTGCGTGTTAAGTCGCTTCCGTCACGTCTGACTCTTTGCGACTCTAAGGACTGTAGCCCACCAGGCTCCTCGGTCCACGGGATTCCTGGAGTGGGTTGCCATTTCCCCCTGCAGGGGATCTTCCCGACCCAGGGATCGAACCTGTGTTTCCCGTGTCTCCTGCATTACCGGAAGATTCTTTACCACCGAGCCACTGCAGAAGCCCCTTGATTGGCTGTACCTGAGTCAATTTCTTCAACCAGGTGCATAAAGCACTTCTATACCAGAGTGCTCCTTCACAGAAAGAGAGATCTCACCAGGGACTTCGGGAAGGTGTGTCCTGGTACAGTGAGTGTCTTGGAACCATGATCAGATCCTCATCAACATACTGAGAAGTCTGAAGATAAGTATATTCATCTGGAAATTTTGCTGCTGTGCAGTGTGAGGGGGCCAGGCTCCTACTTCACTTTCTCTTACTTCTGTAGGGAGTTCATATGCTGGGCTTGCAAATGGAATACATTTTAAGTCACAGCCATGGGTTGACTCTAAAGAGGGACTTTAGAAAATTACCAAAGACTGATATGCTGTTGTGCTCTTAATTCAAAGTTGTTTGAGAACTTACTTCCTCATAATGACTTGGATCAAGTTGGAAGCAAGATAAATTTACTTAGAATTGAATCAGAATTAAATTTAATTAGAATTTGTGTGGGTATTGCCATTCATTTACACATTCACTGAGTCTTATGGAGCAATTCTTATTACCTACTTGAGCATTAAAACTGAGGAAGGGCTAAAATACAGACAGCAGAAATAACAAATCTGTTGCCATTGTATAGTTGCTAAGTGGTGTCCAGCTCTTTACTACCCCGTAGACTATAGACCCCCCGGCTCCTCTGTCCTGGGAGTTACCCAGTCAAGCATACTGGAGTGGGTTGCCATTTCCTTCTCCAGGGGGTCTTTGTGACCCAGGAATCAAACCTGCATCTCCTTCATTGGCAGGTGAATTCTTTACTTCTGAGTCACCAGGGAAGCCCAATAACGAATTTACCTGCAATTAAAAGGCGATCTTTATCTCTGGACCAGATCTCAGAGAAACTTCCCAGGCAGAGTCCACTTCTCTGTGTCAATGTCCATTATTTAGAAACCTGATTCTCAACTTTGAGGGTCTGTGACCACGTGGGGGTGTTTCCAGCAGTTGGAAGGACAAATCCCCTCTTACAGTTTAGTAAGGGAAGCCCTGACCATCCCCTTGGTGCCGACGTGTCCATCTGATCAGTGATGGTACAGAGCACTCAGGCTTTGGTCTCTCTGGCCCCGGGTCCACAGTTCGGCTCCTGCCAGCGCTGGCTGCCATAGGTGGAGTGGCTAGGGCCTAGGGGTCCAGTGTTCCTAATTTGGATCTGGTATGAAGAAAGCATATAGTTTTAGCGCCCACTTAAAAGAAATCCTGACTTACTGTATCTGTTTTGAGTTAGACTGTCAAGATACTTTTATTTTATATATATTCTAAAGAGTGTTTAGACTGTTTAGACAATTTTAATTTAATATAATTTCTCCTATTTGGAGGTTTGATCTTGCCTCTTCCGCCCCCCCCTTTTTTTTTTTTTGCATGTGAGGGGCCAGGCTCCTACTTCACTTTCTCTTACTTCTGTAGGGAGTTCATATGCTGGGCTTGCAAATGGAATACATTTTAAGTCACAGCCATGGGTTGAAAGAGGGACTTTAGAAAATTACCAAAGACTGATATGCTGTTGTGCTCTTAATTCAAAGTTGTTTGAGAACTTACTTCCTCATAATGACTTGGATCAAGTTGGAAGCAAGATAAATTTACTTAGAATTGAATCAGAATTAAATTTAATTAGAATTTGTGTGGGTATTGCCATTCATTTACACATTCACTGAGTCTTATGGAGCAATTCTTATTACCTACTTGAGCATTAAAACTGAGGAAGGGCTAAAATACAGACAGCAGAAATAACAAATCTGTTGCCATTGTATAGTTGCTAAGTGGTGTCCAGCTCTTTACTACCCCGTAGACTATAGACCCCCCGGCTCCTCTGTCCTGGGAGTTACCCAGTCAAGCATACTGGAGTGGGTTGCCATTTCCTTCTCCAGGGGGTCTTTGTGACCCAGGAATCAAACCTGCATCTCCTTCATTGGCAGGTGAATTCTTTACTTCTGAGTCACCAGGGAAGCCCAATAACGAATTTACCTGCAATTAAAAGGCGATCTTTATCTCTGGACCAGATCTCAGAGAAACTTCCCAGGCAGAGTCCACTTCTCTGTGTCAATGTCCATTATTTAGAAACCTGATTCTCAACTTTGAGGGTCTGTGACCACGTGGGGGTGTTTCCAGCAGTTGGAAGGACAAATCCCCTCTTACAGTTTAGTAAGGGAAGCCCTGACCATCCCCTTGGTGCCGACGTGTCCATCTGATCAGTGATGGTACAGAGCACTCAGGCTTTGGTCTCTCTGGCCCCGGGTCCACAGTTCGGCTCCTGCCAGCGCTGGCTGCCATAGGTGGAGTGGCTAGGGCCTAGGGGTCCAGTGTTCCTAATTTGGATCTGGTATGAAGAAAGCATATAGTTTTAGCGCCCCACTTAAAAAGAAATCCTGACTTACTGTATCTGTTTTGAGTTAGACTGTCAAGATACTTTTATTTTATATATATTCTAAAGAGTGTTTAGACTGTTTAGACAATTTTAATTTAATATAATTTCTCCTATTTGGAGGTTTGATCTTGCCTCTTGCCACGTATTTCCCTATTTACCTCACTTAATTATTAATGTTGTTTCATTCTTTTCTTCTTTCTGGGGATCAAGTGATTAACATTCAAAATATATGTTTGTTTGGCTGTGGTATGTCTTAGTTGTACCATGTGGGATCTAGTTCCTTGACCAAGAATGGAACCCAGTTTTCCTGCTTTGGGAGCGCGGAGTCTTGGCCACTGGACCACCAGGGAAGTCCCCAAGTGATTGCCTTTTGATGTTCTATTTTATCTCCACTTTTGGTTCATTGGCTTTAACTCTCTTATTTTTATTCTCTCTCCTTCTTTTCCACCCTGTGGCTGTTTCTGGGTTTTAATATATTATTTCTACTTATATTATTTTCCTTTAAATAACATTTCAGTGCTTTGGGAGAGTGTTAGAGCTTCCAAAAGTGTGCTTCCCCTTCCTCCTTTCCATTCTCTGTGTTATTTTTATCCTTTTACATATGTCGTAAACTCCTTAGTACATTGGTACTGATTTTATTTTTTTTCTGAAATCAATTTTTTAAAACAATTTGGACCCAGGAACCCTCAAAATCCCTAAAATTGCTTTGAGTTGTTCTTGAGATTAAAATCACCTTCAGGGGATTTCCCTGATGGTCCAGTGGTTAAGACTCAACTCCCAGTTCAGGGGGTCTGGGTTCTATCCCTCGTCAGGGAACTAGATACTAAATGCTGCAACTAGCAGCCCACATGCCAGCCATGAAGACCCAGTGCAGCCAAATAAATAAATAGTAAATAAATAAATAGTTTAAAAGCACCTTCAGAATAATTCTAAAACTTTATTTACCATTTTACATCCATCCTCTTATGAGGATATATTTGCATTTTCAGAGGCTACATAGCATATGTTACTTTAACAGACTGAATACAAAACAGATATGAGAATCTAGCTATCTTCTCTCAATTCAAACATTAAAGGCATTTGCAAAAATATAAAGCAGCTCCAATTTTCTTTTTGTTGCTTTTGTTTTAAAAATTATATAACTTTAAATGGATCTCATTTTTGTTAGCACATATGAGATTATAAGCTATTTTCAAGTACATTATATATGTAATATGATGTATATTTTTTTGTTTTTGTTTCTAATATGTGAAATGTATTATTAGTAGCTTTTTTAAAAACTCTTTGTTTCATTCTTTTCTTCTTTCTGGGGATCAAGTGATTAACATTCAAAATATATGTTTGTTTGGCTGTGGTATGTCTTAGTTGTACCATGTGGGATCTAGTTCCTTGACCAAGAATGGAACCCAGTTTTCCTGCTTTGGGAGCGCGGAGTCTTGGCCACTGGACCACCAGGGAAGTCCCCAAGTGATTGCCTTTTGATGTTCTATTTTATCTCCACTTTTGGTTCATTGGCTTTAACTCTCTTATTTTTATTCTCTCTCCTTCTTTTCCACCCTGTGGCTGTTTCTGGGTTTTAATATATTATTTCTACTTATATTATTTTCCTTTAAATAACATTTCAGTGCTTTGGGAGAGTGTTAGAGCTTCCAAAAGTGTGCTTCCCCTTCCTCCTTTCCATTCTCTGTGTTATTTTTATCCTTTTACATATGTCGTAAACTCCTTAGTACATTGGTACTGATTTTATTTTTTTTCTGAAATCAATTTTTTAAAACAATTTGGACCCAGGAACCCTCAAAATCCCTAAAATTGCTTTGAGTTGTTCTTGAGATTAAAATCACCTTCAGGGGATTTCCCTGATGGTCCAGTGGTTAAGACTCAACTCCCAGTTCAGGGGGTCTGGGTTCTATCCCTCGTCAGGGAACTAGATACTAAATGCTGCAACTAGCAGCCCACATGCCAGCCATGAAGACCCAGTGCAGCCAAATAAATAAATAGTAAATAAATAAATAGTTTAAAAGCACCTTCAGAATAATTCTAAAACTTTATTTACCATTTTACATCCATCCTCTTATGAGGATATATTTGCATTTTCAGAGGCTACATAGCATATGTTACTTTAACAGACTGAATACAAAACAGATATGAGAATCTAGCTATCTTCTCTCAATTCAAACATTAAAGGCATTTGCAAAAATATAAAGCAGCTCCAATTTTCTTTTTGTTGCTTTTGTTTTAAAAATTATATAACTTTAAATGGATCTCATTTTTGTTAGCACATATGAGATTATAAGCTATTTTCAAGTACATTATATATGTAATATGATGTATATTTTTTTGTTTTTGTTTCTAATATGTGAAATGTATTATTAGTAGCTTTAATTTATATAAACCAAAGCTCTTTGATGTTCTCATTTATTTTTAATCTAAAGGAGCCTTGAGACCAGAAAGTTTGAGAATTGATTCTTTAAACCTTAAATTAGGTTTTTCCAAGTCTCTCTTATTTACTTATGTGACTACTATTTCTACTGTTTTAACTTCTTTCATTAAGATACACATTTCTATGAAATGTCATTTTTCTTCAGTTTAAAGAGACTTCTTTAACTTTTTTTGATACAGTTGCTGCGATGGATTGACTTTGCTTATGTGTGTCTAAGAATATCTTTATTTCATTTTCATGTTAAAAAAAGCTGTCTATAGAA
Organism: Tragulus kanchil; assembly: GCA_022376925.1. Lineage (NCBI taxonomy): Eukaryota > Metazoa > Chordata > Mammalia > Artiodactyla > Tragulidae > Tragulus > Tragulus kanchil. The sequence continues at coordinate 161,186,781 of JAIOJX010000004.1, read as the reverse complement.
TTCAAGGTTGACAATTGTTCTGCAGAAATTGCTGGTGAACACAGTACTGCTGCCCATTTTTATTCAGAAAGACCAGCTGCCCCAACTTTCTAGGGATGATTATTGAGAGGGTCAAGCCAGCAGCATATCAAGAAAGTGAAGTAGTTGGCATGGGGCATGAGAAAGAGCATTATATTCATCTTTAATTTTATGTGAGAAACTCGCCCTTTTTACCAATCCATACTCCATCTGCAGAAACTGAATATTTCAAGTTGAGTTCTCTTATATGTTTAATCTTTTGCCCTGTCCTCAAATGTTTAAAGCCTTTGATCTCAAGAAACCTAAGCTGTCAACACCTGACTAATAGAATTTTTAGTTAAATTTTAAATCTTAACTTACATTGATTGTGTACATGTTTGAGAAAAGATATAAAGATGCAATTGAGTGATCTTTTGCTATTTTTTCCAATTTTTGTGTTGTTAACAGTGATATCAATGAGCCTTACTAGGAAAGTACAATTCTTTGTAGAATGTCATAGAGCCATGATGTATTTTACTTGGTGTTCAAGCACAGGTGCTTTATTACAAATATTAAAGAGGGCCAGGCTTTTTACCTTTGAAACGGACAACCTTAGACCTATTTCAGCAACAAATGCAAAGTCCAGAACTTACTGAAGAAAAAACACAAATCCAGTTATCTGAAGAGAACCCGCAGGATCCGTCAATGCCATCAAACATCAAACAAAATTATGACCCAAGTTTAGAAAATGTGTCATTTGAGAGTAGGGGTGTGCTTCCCGGAATGTGTGCTCTGCTCTAGTCTCTCTCCTCCAGAGCACTCGGTGCCTGAAAGGAGGCCTGGAAAAACTGAGAAAAGAAAGGGATGTTTCCGTGGATTTTAAACCTTTTGTGACTCGATTCTAGCTGTTCTTACTTCTTATGTGTGTCTATTAAGATACACATTTCTATGAAATGTCATTTTTCTTCAGTTTAAAGAGACTTCTTTAACTTTTTTTGATACAGTTGCTGCGATGGATTGACTTTGCTTATGTGTGTCTAAGAATATCTTTATTTCATTTTCATGTTAAAAAAAGCTGTCTATAGAATTCAAGGTTGACAATTGTTCTGCAGAAATTGCTGGTGAACACAGTACTGCTGCCCATTTTTATTCAGAAAGACCAGCTGCCCCAACTTTCTAGGGATGATTATTGAGAGGGTCAAGCCAGCAGCATATCAAGAAAGTGAAGTAGTTGGCATGGGGCATGAGAAAGAGCATTATATTCATCTTTAATTTTATGTGAGAAACTCGCCCTTTTTACCAATCCATACTCCATCTGCAGAAACTGAATATTTCAAGTTGAGTTCTCTTATATGTTTAATCTTTTGCCCTGTCCTCAAATGTTTAAAGCCTTTGATCTCAAGAAACCTAAGCTGTCAACACCTGACTAATAGAATTTTTAGTTAAATTTTAAATCTTAACTTACATTGATTGTGTACATGTTTGAGAAAAGATATAAAGATGCAATTGAGTGATCTTTTGCTATTTTTTCCATTTTTGTGTTGTTAACAGTGATATCAATGAGCCTTACTAGGAAAGTACAATTCTTTGTAGAATGTCATAGAGCCATGATGTATTTTACTTGGTGTTCAAGCACAGGTGCTTTATTACAAATATTAAAGAGGGCCAGGCTTTTTACCTTTGAAACGGACAACCTTAGACCTATTTCAGCAACAAATGCAAAGTCCAGAACTTACTGAAGAAAAAACACAAATCCAGTTATCTGAAGAGAACCCGCAGGATCCGTCAATGCCATCAAACATCAAACAAAATTATGACCCAAGTTTAGAAAATGTGTCATTTGAGAGTAGGGGTGTGCTTCCCGGAATGTGTGCTCTGCTCTAGTCTCTCTCCTCCAGAGCACTCGGTGCCTGAAAGGAGGCCTGGAAAAACTGAGAAAAGAAAGGGATGTTTCCGTGGATTTTACCCCATGTCAGCTCTGTGTTCTGTGACTCGATGGCTGTCCTCCTGACCTGTTCTTAGGTGTTCTCAGGAGGGTGTTCTTAGGAGGGCTCAGCAGAAACGAATGCAGGTTACTGCCCGTGCCCTTTGCTGTCTGGGCAGCTGAGATCCGCTAACAGTATATATAAACACACAAGCCCGCAGGACTTCTCACCACCCAAGCCCCTGCTCCTTCCCAAATCCTTGCCTGGGCCCCAAAGACTCCTCCCTGCCTTCATTCAAAGCCACTTGGTTCTCAGGGCCCCCACCTCATGACCTCACCCTCCCTGAAACCTTCTCATAGGTTTGGATAGAATTAGTGCTCTTTGCTCTATGGTGCGACTCAACGTCCCTCTTATATCAGTGTCATTTGGGTTATCCGGTGACTTGTCTGTGCTTCTTCTGAGCTGTGTGAAGGGACCGCTTCCAGACACTTCTGGCCCATGGGGTGGGGTGGGGAGGGGCATGGGCATTGCCAGGGAGCCCTTAGGAGCCAAAAAATAGCAGAAGACACTAATACCTTTCTTGGTCTGTTGGGCTCCTCTAGCAAAAGTATCGTGGACTAGGTGGCTTGTAAACAACAGACACTTATTCTTCATAGTTTCAAAGCCTGGGAAGCTCAAGATCAAGGTGCTGGCAGATTCAGTGTCTGGTGAGAGCCCAGTTCATAGACGTCTGACTACTTGCAGTGCCCACACATGGCAAGAAGCGGCAGTGAGGTCTCTGGGCATTCTTTTATCAGGGCGCTAATCCCACTTATGAGCGCTCCATCTTCATGACCTAATCCGCTCAGAGCCCCTGGCTCCAAGCACCATTAAATCAGCAGGTGCCATTTCTACATGTGAATTCTGAGGACACAGTCTATAGCAACTTCAAAACTCTTGTTATTCTGCACCTCAGTGGCTAAAAATAGCTAAGAAGTATTTTTTGTTTGTTCCACTGTCTAGTGTGGATTGAAGGGATGCTTTGTCCTTCATAGTTATTCAGAGTTCAGATGGACAAAAGATTCATCTCAGTGCACATTTGACAGTTTCCACAGTAGATGAAAAGGAATGAGGCATTTAGCACACTGATCCTCAAAGTTTCAACCAGAAGTGATATATTTCACTTTCATTCACTTATAAATGACTAAGGCAAGACATTTTTGTTACGTTTAGCTGCTGAGTCCTGTATGACGCTGCCTCCCCATGGACTACAGTGTGCCAGGCTCCTCTGTCCTCCACTATCTCCCTGAGCTTGCTCAAACTCATGTTTATTGACTCAGCGATGCCATCCAACCATCTTATCCTCTGTCACCCCCTTGCCTTCATTCCAAGCCACTTGGTTCTCAGGGCCCCCACCTCATGACCTCACCCTCCCTGAAACCTTCTCATAGGTTTGGATAGAATTAGTGCTCTTTGCTCTATGGTGCGACTCAACGTCCCTCTTATATCAGTGTCATTTGGGTTATCCGGTGACTTGTCTGTGCTTCTTCTGAGCTGTGTGAAGGGACCGCTTCCAGACACTTCTGGCCCATGGGGGGGGGTGGGGAGGGGCATGGGCATTGCCAGGGAGCCCTTAGGAGCCAAAAAATAGCAGAAGACACTAATACCTTTCTTGGTCTGTTGGGCTCCTCTAGCAAAAGTATCGTGGACTAGGTGGCTTGTAAACAACAGACACTTATTCTTCATAGTTTCAAAGCCTGGGAAGCTCAAGATCAAGGTGCTGGCAGATTCAGTGTCTGGTGAGAGCCCAGTTCATAGACGTCTGACTACTTGCAGTGCCCACACATGGCAAGAAGCGGCAGTGAGGTCTCTGGGCATTCTTTTATCAGGGCGCTAATCCCACTTATGAGCGCTCCATCTTCATGACCTAATCCGCTCAGAGCCCCTGGCTCCAAGCACCATTAAATCAGCAGGTGCCATTTCTACATGTGAATTCTGAGGACACAGTCTATAGCAACTTCAAAACTCTTGTTATTCTGCACCTCAGTGGCTAAAAATAGCTAAGAAGTATTTTTTGTTTGTTCCACTGTCTAGTGTGGATTGAAGGGATGCTTTGTCCTTCATAGTTATTCAGAGTTCAGATGGACAAAAGATTCATCTCAGTGCACATTTGACAGTTTCCACAGTAGATGAAAAGGAATGAGGCATTTAGCACACTGATCCTCAAAGTTTCAACCAGAAGTGATATATTTCACTTTCATTCACTTATAAATGACTAAGGCAAGACATTTTTGTTACGTTTAGCTGCTGAGTCCTGTATGACGCTGCCTCCCCATGGACTACAGTGTGCCAGGCTCCTCTGTCCTCCACTATCTCCCTGAGCTTGCTCAAACTCATGTTTATTGACTCAGCGATGCCATCCAACCATCTTATCCTCTGTCATCCCTCTTCTCCTTCTGCCTTCAATCTTTCTCAGCATCAAGGTCTTTCCCAGTGAGTCATCTCTTTGCAGGTAGCCAGAGTATTGGAGCTTCAGCATCAGCATCAGTTCTTCAGGGTTGATTTCCTTTAGAATTGGCTGGTTTGATCTCCTTGCAGTCCAAGGGACTCTCAGGAGTTTTCTCCAACACCATAAGTCATAGGCATTAATTCTTTGGTGCTCAGCCTTCTTGATGGTCCAGCTCTCACATATGTACATGACTACTGGGAAAACCATAGCTTTGACTATATGGACCTTTGTCAGCAAAGTGATGTCTCTGCTTTTCAATATACAGTCTAGATTTGTCATAGCCTTTTTTCCAAGGGGCAAGTGTCTTTTAATTTCACGGCTGCAGGCACTGTACACAGTGACTGTGGAACCCAAGAAAATACACTCTGTCACTGTTTCTACTTTTCCCCATCTATGTGCCATGAAGTGATGGGCCTGGATGCCATGATGTTAGTCTTTTGAATGGTGAGTTTTGAGTCAGCTTTTTCACCTTCATCAAGAGACTCTTTTTTAAAATTTTAATTTTGATTTATTTATTTTTTTAGACTTATTTTTACAAGAGAAGTTCAGTCTTGCCATGTGCTAGGAAGAGGGAAAGGTGCATATTTATACATTATTTCAACCTCTCAGAAGTGAAATTTCCTTGCTTTATTTTTACAATTATGTTTGGGACTAACTTAATGGGAAGTGAAAAGCTTCTGGTACATTAGAAAGGTGATTTCTCAATATCAATAGTGGTGGTGGTTTAGTCGCTAAGTTGTGTCCAACTCTTGTGACCCCATGGACTATAGTTTGCCGAGAGCTCCTTATGTCCATGGGAGCTCCCAGTCAGGAACACTAGAGTGGCTCGCTGCTTACATCTCCACTCAACGTCAGTGACTCGAACCAAATAAAAACCTCACACTGAAATAATCTGCAGAGAGTTTTTAAAGATTCTGCCGGCCTCAGCCAGTTCTAGAACCACTGCACCAGGGTCTGTTGGAAGAGGCTCCCTTGTCTTCCCTCTCCACGTGACTCTGACATGCAGTGTAAGAATCTCTGAATTTGGATCCCACTGGATTGCTTCTGCTCCTTCTTCCCACTCTTAAAATCATTGGGAAACACAAATGCCTTCAAGTAATTATTCATTTGAACCCCTGTGATGAAGCTTCACAGGCTGAGAAGGTTATGAATTCACCTGTCAACACAGGAGATGCAAGAGACACGAGCTTTATCCCTGGGCTGGGAAGATCCCTTGGAGTAGAAAATAGCAATCCACTCCAGTATTCATGCCTGGAAAATTCCCTGGACGCAGGATCTGAGTGGGCTACAGTCCATTGGGTCACACAGAGTCAGACACGACTGAGCACGTACACCTGTAAGGAAAGTGACCATTTGGAGTATGCAGCATCTGTAATCCCAGAAGCAAAACTAAGGGGCTGCATGCTATTTCTGACTGGATACTGGATAATATTTCAGAGACAACAGAGTGAAACTGCGGAAGAACAAAGGAATGGGACAGGACCAGAACTTGAATGCTAGAATCCTTTCAAAAGTCAGGGAGGGGTCCGTTGTCCATGAAGACCTGGTGCTGAAGCCACTTTGCTACACTTACCACAAATGGCCACTTAAAGTCCTCTGGTGGAAACCTATTTGCCAAAGCTGCTGCTCACCAGTCTGTCCTCTCCTAACTTCTAAGTGTTCTACCAAACCCCAGGTCCGGCAGACAGATCTGAGCCCTGGCTCCTGTCTCCTTGCTGGTCAACCTTGCAATAAAGCATTTTCTTTTCTTGAAGCCAGTGCCATAGTTGGCTTCTGTGTGCTGGGGGCAGTGAGGCCTCTGCTGGGTAATGTGTCTGTAAGTAAACGGACTTCTGCCTCTCGCCCTTGTTTTACCAGCCGTTTTGGATCTTGCTGTGAAAGGGCATCTTGGGGTTTCCCCAACACAGTTCTAAAATACTGTGCATCTCAACTTACAAGCCATGTTCACGAAGCTAGATGCTGGTCAAGGTTTTAATCGTGTTGGATACTGTCAGCCCTGTTTCTCCTGTGTTACAAGTGATTCCTAAACTCATCATCAGAGCCTGTGTCTTTTGGGGAAAACAGGAGCTATTTCAATGAGTAGATTATTGTTAACAGTGTACATGGTAATGGCCAAACTGCTTTGCTAATAAGAACGCAGAGTAGATGGAGAAAGGGAGTGTTGATTTGAGTAAAGACAGCAGGACTGATTTAAAATTATGCGTTTAATGGAGTTGTGTTAAGCAAATGAACCAACAACAGAAACACATTTTAACTATGAAGAGCTACATTAGTTTGACTTCAGTAGGTTAACATCTTATTCTGTTGGAAAGATTATATAACCCTAATTTATGGCAAATTTTTTTGTATTAGTATAAAGCCATGAAATAAACAAATTATGTAAAATGCTTTCATAGCTAGAATGTATTATAATTGGGCTGAAATACATGTGAAAAAATGGCCAATTACATAACTGAAACAATTCAGATATGAAAGAGGCAAGAGAAAAAATCATTTATACAGAAAGATCAGTGGATAGTATGCAATGGAAATTATATAATAGAAAAAAACAGAAGAACAAAGGAATGGGACAGGACCAGAACTTGAATGCTAGAATCCTTTCAAAAGTCAGGAGGGGTCCGTTGTCCATGAAGACCTGGTGCTGAAGCCACTTTGCTACACTTACCACAAATGGCCACTTAAAGTCCTCTGGTGGAAACCTATTTGCCAAAGCTGCTGCTCACCAGTCTGTCCTCTCCTAACTTCTAAGTGTTCTACCAAACCCCAGGTCCGGCAGACAGATCTGAGCCCTGGCTCCTGTCTCCTTGCTGGTCAACCTTGCAATAAAGCATTTTCTTTTCTTGAAGCCAGTGCCATAGTTGGCTTCTGTGTGCTGGGGGCAGTGAGGCCTCTGCTGGGTAATGTGTCTGTAAGTAAACGGACTTCTGCCTCTCGCCCTTGTTTTACCAGCCGTTTTGGATCTTGCTGTGAAAGGGCATCTTGGGGTTTCCCCAACACAGTTCTAAAATACTGTGCATCTCAACTTACAAGCCATGTTCACGAAGCTAGATGCTGGTCAAGGTTTTAATCGTGTTGGATACTGTCAGCCCTGTTTCTCCTGTGTTACAAGTGATTCCTAAACTCATCATCAGAGCCTGTGTCTTTTGGGGAAAACAGGAGCTATTTCAATGAGTAGATTATTGTTAACAGTGTACATGGTAATGGCCAAACTGCTTTGCTAATAAGAACGCAGAGTAGATGGAGAAAGGGAGTGTTGATTTGAGTAAAGACAGCAGGACTGATTTAAAATTATGCGTTTAATGGAGTTGTGTTAAGCAAATGAACCAACAACAGAAACACATTTTAACTATGAAGAGCTACATTAGTTTGACTTCAGTAGGTTAACATCTTATTCTGTTGGAAAGATTATATAACCCTAATTTATGGCAAATTTTTTTGTATTAGTATAAAGCCATGAAATAAACAAATTATGTAAAATGCTTTCATAGCTAGAATGTATTATAATTGGGCTGAAATACATGTGAAAAAATGGCCAATTACATAACTGAAACAATTCAGATATGAAAGAGGCAAGAGAAAAAATCATTTATACAGAAAGATCAGTGGATAGTATGCAATGGAAATTATATAATAGACATCACATTAAAATGCAGAAGGCTTGAATGCATGACCTCAGGTTAACCTTGGCACTGTGTTTTCAACCTTAAAATAGAATTACATGAGAATTATAAATTTTCAGATATAAAAATATGTTTGCTTTGTGCTCAGCATAATTTCTAGATCTTTCAGCATTGGTGATAAACTTAAATAGCATTTAGTTAGAAAGTATCAGAGGAGAACAGTTAGGAACTTGGATATGAAAACCTGAACAAAGACTTCTTCACCAACATGGAAGTTACTGAGTCACAGGATGTTAAAGTTAGAACCTTCTGGGACTTTCCTGGTGGTCCAGTGGTTAAGACTCCATGCTTCCAGTGCAGGGGGCATGAGTTTCATCGCAGGTCAGGGAACTAAGATCCCACAGGTTAGAACTTCTGCCCCAAATAAGCAGCAAAACTGTGTGTTCATTCAAAGGGGAAACACTTTATTTCAGCATATCTTTCCTCTCAGGATACAAGATGGTGAATTTTATCTTTTGATACCATCATTTTTCAAGGAGCACAAAGTCAGATAACATGTTTTCATCAATCTTCACAACTTCTCCAAGAAGCTGTTAAGAAACATTTCTACCCCTTGGCAGAGGATTCATGAGAAACCAAAGTCATGAAATACCTCCTCACTCAGACACTGAAATTGTGGGAAATTGGAGGGTGAACAAAACAACATAGGGAAGTCTAGCCAATATTCTCTGATAAACCATAATGGAAAAGAATGTGAAAAACAATATATATGTATGTGCTAAAAAAAAAAGAATATATATATGTGTGCTAAAATTAAAAAAAAGAATATATATGTTTGTGCTAAGTGGTTTCAGTCATGTTCGATTCTGCAATCCCTTGGACTGTAGCCTGCCAGGCTCCTCTGACCGTGGGAATCTCCAAGTAAGAATACTAGAGTGGATTGCCGTTTCCTTCTCCAGGGAATCTCCCTGACCCAGGGATCAAGCCCGGCTCTGCTGCATGGCAGACAGACTCTCACAACCCATCGCACTGCTACCCACTGTCCAGCAAATACACATCGCCAACTTTATGGTTTTTCCTAAGCATATCTCCTTATAGCCAGATTAGCATTTGTTCTTACCTGAATTTTGTCCATTTTTCTTGTCTTATTTTATTATCTACTTTTTAATTTAAACCTTAACCTGAACAGCAAGCTTCAGAGCCAGTGTAATAAATACTAAGTAAAGGAAACACTTCCTGCGGCCATTGCTCCCAGATTATGAAACAAGACTTCTGGGCACCCCCGTTTCTTTTCTCCAGGGACTGTAAGAAAAGTGATAAAAGAGACAGAAGTAGCGACCTCAGGCAGGATCAAGTCTGTTCATATTCAAACTAAGATAGGCAGGAGACAGTTTAGTCACATTTAGGCTTGACAGAAGCCACCATGAGGGACCTGGCTACATAGATACAGAGAGCCGAGAGGGAGAGTCAAGAGGGCCAGGCCAGCGAGAGCGAGAGCCAAGAGGGAGCCGGGCGGCCAAGAGGCCAAAAAAGAGGGGTGGTAGCCAAGAGTGGGACTTAAGTAGCTGGGTGGGGTCGGGGGAGAGGCTGATGACAAGGTGAGTTCGCAGGTGGGAGGAGACCATGGGGGGAGGGGCTTCTTTGTTCCTTCAGGCAGTCCAGGGACAACGGGCTGACTCAGCTCTTCTCGACCTTTCAACTCCGTCAGAGACTTCTCCCAGTCTAATAGAATGACAAAATGACAGTATTAACACCACTGATCTGTCCAGCTCTATTCTCTTATGAGTTTATTCAGTGTCAAAATCTATGTAGTGATATGAAAATAAAGATATATATATGCACCTTTTGTCATATTTTTACATGATATATATATTTATGTTATCACAACATCCCACCTCACTCTGGATAAATTCCTTAGAGAATTTCCATATTCTTAGAGTGATCTGGAGCAGGAAGGGGCAGCTAAACCACAGTGGAGCTGTGATGGTGGAGGGACAGGCCTGATGAAGAGGTGCCTGCACAGACCTCGATGGGCAGGTTTAAAAAAATACTTGAACAGGAAATATCTCAGTTTTGTTTTCAGACTCATCATCATCTTATGATTTGAGATACTGAAGCTGAATCTGGCCTCTGTACCCCAACACCGAATTAAATCTCAGAGATGAGAATTTGGCGTGAAGTAGAAAAGAAAAGCCTTATTGCTTTGCCAGGCCAAGGGGGCCACAATGGATTAATGCCCTTAAAACCACGTGTTTCCCTGCCAGAAGGGGAGAGTGCAGAGTGTTATAGTCATGGTTTAAAGAGGGCACGGTCAGCTCCTGAGCATTCTTCTGATTAGCTGGTGGTAAGGTGAGTAGAAGTCAGAATCATCAATCAGGTTCTGACCAGTCTCGGGCTCCCTGCTAGTGGGTAGCATGCTATTGTTAATGCTAACTTCTCCCACCTGGAGGGGGGTTTCCATATCTGCAAAATAGCCAAAAGATATTGACAGATGTATTGATGGGGAACAAATACTGCTCCAAGGCTGTACTATTGTTTCTCTTCACTGTTTCTCCCTGGTCTCCCTAATTAATTAGGTCTCCCTTCCCTCCCATAATTAACAATTGCTTGAATTTGACCCTTGGAACTCAGGGAAGGTCATGGAGGCTGAATGAAGACTATTTCCTATAATCAAAAAAATTGAGGAGACAGGAAAACCTAGTGCCCAGGAACCCCCCAGGGCCCTGCTCACTGTCAGCCTCAATTATTACTTGTCTTTTAGACATGGAGACACAAGGTGGAGGGCAGAGTCCCTGTTGTACTCAGACATTCAGGGCTAGAAGTCAGGTGTCATTCCCATAAACTCAGAACTGTCTTGTGTGACCTCACATAATGGGGGTGGAGGAGCCTGGGACTCATGTACCTGCTCTGACCAGAAAAAAAGAAGACAATTTTTTTTTACAGTGGCCTTGAATGTCCCCAAGTACAGAGAGTAAGATGCTGAATAAATCCACCAACTCATTTTTGTCAGGTCTACCTATTATTATAATCAGTAATATTTTTATGGTTGGGAAGATGGCATCTTTCTGTTTAAGCGCTTTTTTTTTTTAGATTTATTTATTTATTTTATTTTTTGGGCGGGGGTCGGGTTGGGGAGGGAGGGGAGTGGCGGGCCACTTCTATTGGTCTTTCATTTCTCTATTTTCATCCGTCTTTGTTCTTTGGCCCGTGTGGGCCTCCCATCGCGGTGGCCTCTGTTGTTGCAGAGCACCAGCTCTGGGTGCATGCGCTCCAGAGCTCCGGCTCGGTTATTGGACACATCTGTCCAGCCGCTCTGTGGCACGAGGGATCTTCCCAGGCCAGGGCTCGAACCGGCGCCCCTTGCCCTGCAAGGTGATGTCCTTTGCTTTTGACAATGTCACTGTATATATTTTCTTCCTGCATTTCCATTTTTTACACCTCTGAAATAAAGCCCTCTGGCTCCCAATGAAGTTCTTGCGGCAATCAGTTTTGGGTTGAAGAATGAGCTATAACGTTGGCTGAAGTTATGGAGACAGGAGAGACTGTGGCTGCTGGAAGGACATTAAATTCCAGAAGAGGGACTGGCTGGATTCACATGAATAGGGGTGTGAGCTTGCCTGCCTGCTTTGTGGTGAGCACACAGCCCTAAAGGGGCCTGATTCACTGTTTCTCCCTGGTCTCCCTAATTAATTAGGTCTCCCTTCCCTCCCATAATTAACAATTGCTTGAATTTGACCCTTGGAACTCAGGGAAGGTCATGGAGGCTGAATGAAGACTATTTCCTATAATCAAAAAAATTGAGGAGACAGGAAAACCTAGTGCCCAGGAACCCCCCAGGGCCCTGCTCACTGTCAGCCTCAATTATTACTTGTCTTTTAGACATGGAGACACAAGGTGGAGGGCAGAGTCCCTGTTGTACTCAGACATTCAGGGCTAGAAGTCAGGTGTCATTCCCATAAACTCAGAACTGTCTTGTGTGACCTCACATAATGGGGGTGGAGGAGCCTGGGACTCATGTACCTGCTCTGACCAGAAAAAAAGAAGACAATTTTTTTTTTACAGTGGCCTTGAATGTCCCCAAGTACAGAGAGTAAGATGCTGAATAAATCCACCAACTCATTTTTGTCAGGTCTACCTATTATTATAATCAGTAATATTTTTATGGTTGGGAAGATGGCATCTTTCTGTTTAAGCGCTTTTTTTTTTTAGATTTATTTATTTATTTTATTTTTTGGGCGGGGGTCGGGTTGGGGAGGGAGGGGAGTGGCGGGCCACTTCTATTGGTCTTTCATTTCTCTATTTTCATCCGTCTTTGTTCTTTGGCCCGTGTGGGCCTCCCATCGCGGTGGCCTCTGTTGTTGCAGAGCACCAGCTCTGGGTGCATGCGCTCCAGAGCTCCGGCTCGGTTATTGGACACATCTGTCCAGCCGCTCTGTGGCACGAGGGATCTTCCCAGGCCAGGGCTCGAACCGGCGCCCCTTGCCCTGCAAGGTGATGTCCTTTGCTTTTGACAATGTCACTGTATATATTTTCTTCCTGCATTTCCATTTTTTACACCTCTGAAATAAAGCCCTCTGGCTCCCAATGAAGTTCTTGCGGCAATCAGTTTTGGGTTGAAGAATGAGCTATAACGTTGGCTGAAGTTATGGAGACAGGAGAGACTGTGGCTGCTGGAAGGACATTAAATTCCAGAAGAGGGACTGGCTGGATTCACATGAATAGGGGTGTGAGCTTGCCTGCCTGCTTTGTGGTGAGCACACAGCAGCCACCGTGAAGGAGGCGGGAGCGGAAGGAAGCTCAATGGACTTTAATAGTGCTTTTTAGTGGAAACCTTCTGAAATGAATATTACTTGAATGCAGGGCAAGCTCTTCTTTCCGGAAGTGGAAATGTGAGAGGTTATTTGACCCTGAAGGGGATGGTAGCCCACTCCAGTGTTCTTGCCTGGAGTATCCCATGCAGAGAGGAGCTTGGTGGGCTATAGTCCGTGGACTTGCAGATCTGGAGATGGCTGAGCGACTGACACTTTTAGCTACAGTTTAGGAAAGATGAGAAAATCAGGATAAGAAGAGATGAATGATTGGAGCCTGAGACCTGCAGGGAGATGAGCAGATCTCAGAAAACCCAGGAAGCTCTTCTACCTCCTGAGAGGTCTGCTCTGAGAAAACCAACACGGTCAGGAGGTGGGAAGCCGGGGCTGTGATTTACATCATACCTGGGTACAGGCTCTCTCAGCATGAGAGAAGCAGCCACACACAAAAGAGAGAAGGGCTCAGTAACGCTCCATTGTCCGCATGTACCACAACTTCTATATCTGTTCATCTGCCCATGGACATCTAGGTTGTTTCCCCATCCTAGCTGTTGTACGGCTCTGGGCACATACACTCTAGAGTGCTGGCTCGTAATTGAACACCCCGGTCCAGCCATTCCACTGCACGTGGGATCTTCCTGGGCCAGGGATCGAACTGGTGCCCCTTGCACTGTAAGGAGGACTCTACCCACGAAGCCCTCTAAATATTGTTATTGTGGTAAGAGTCATATATAAAACCTGCTATTTGAGCCACATGTAGCTCTGCAGTCAGGCTCTAGGCACGCTCACCTGGCTGGCAGCTCTCGTCATCCCTTTCCCCAGTTTCTCACCCTCCTCAACTGAGACTCTGTCTCCATTAAACACCAAGTCCTCATCCTGCTCACCCCTCCAACCCTGGTCCTTGACATCCACTGAAATCAAATTCATTTTATCTTCCTGGCCCAGGGATCAAACCTGTGTATCCTGCATTTCCTGCATTGGCAGGTAGATGCTTCACCCCTGAGCCACCTGGGAAGACACCAGAACGAGAAGACAACAGACCCCACAAGTCCTCAGTCTGGGAAACAAGGGGAGAGGGAGTCATGCAAGGCCTTGAACCTAGTTCCCTTTCAACTGAAGATTTCCTAGATGAGAGATGAAACTTCAATGATAAACTTATTTTAGCAGGCAATATGACTTTCCATGTGGTAGCTATTTATGTATATTTCCCCAAATTATAAACTTTTCAATTAAAGAGTCATACTTGATGCACGACACTCTCCCACAAGCAGCACAGACGATGAGCACGTGGTATTTTGGGAATGAATCTTAGTATCTGGACTGGTTTCCTAGGACTGCCACAGCAAACCACAAAAATAAACAGCTTAAAATGATGGAGACATACTCTATCAGAGTTCTAGGGGTTAAAGGGCCTAAATCAAGTTGTGGGCAAAGCAGTTGTCGCTTTAACTCTCCACATGTTCTAGGGACGGATCTTCTCTTATATCTTCCTACCTTCCACTGGTTGTTGGAAATCCTTAGGACCCTTGGTCTTTTAGGCTCGTCCCTACAGCCTCTGTCTCTGTCGTCAGGTGATGTCTTCTCTGTGTCTGCGTCTTCACGTGGCACTCTCCTCCCGGTGTATGACTGTGCCCAAATTTACTCGTTATAGAAGGATGCCAGCCACTGGGTGAGGTAGGATCTGTCTTTATCCAGTTTCACCTTATCTTAACCTGATGACATCTGCAAAGACCCTGTTTCCAAATGAGGCCACATGACCAGGGGCTAAGGTGTCAATATATCCCCTTTTATTGGTTGGGAGTACAATTCAACCCACAGCCTTGCCTCATTCGCAGGTCCTTAGTTCCAGAAAAGCAGCTCTGGAATGACTTAACATTTTATCATTTTAATTTTTTAAAAAAAATATTTAAAGATTGTTTTGATGTGGACTGTTTTTTTTAATGTTTATTGGATTTGTTACCATTTTGCTTGTTAAGTTTTATGTTTTGCTTTTTTGCCTTTGAGACATGTGGGATCTTAGCTCCCTGACTCAGGATTGACCCCACACTCACTGCATGGGAAGGCAGAGTCTTAATCACTGGACCACCAGGGAAGTCCCTGGTATGACTTTTAAGGTATCTGTATTTTCCTTTAGTGTTTTCCTGAAAAACTAATGTCATAATGAAAATAGAATAAAACAAAACATGGTAAAAGTCAAAGCAAGGGGTGCTGTGTAACAGCCTGGAGGGATGGGGTGGGGGCACTGGCAGGGGCATGGAGGAGGGAGGGGGCCAGGGATATACATATGACTAATCTGGGATTGTACATATCAGTAAACAACAGAACTCTGTGAAAGTAAAAAGTAAAATAAAAATAATTATTAAAAAAAAGTCAAAGCACAGTCCCCAACACCCCCGCAAAACTATGACATTATTCACCTCACCAAGGCTCTGAAGGAACCATTTCCCTGTTTTGGTGTCTGACAAATGGAAGTGCCCCTGCAAAGAGGCTTGTATTTGATGAATGGGAACAAAGCCAACAACAGAATTATCGTCTTCTCCCAGGTGGCGCTAGCGGTAAAGAATCCACCTGTCAGTGCGGAAGATGTAAGAGACTCAGATTCCATCCCTGGGTCAGGAAGATCCTCTGCAGAAGGGCATGGTGACCCACTCCAGTATTCTTACCTGAAGAATCCCAGGGACAGAGGAGCCTGGTGGTGCACAGTCCATAAAGTTGCAGAGTCAGACACCGCTGAATGACTGGGCACACATTTGACTTGCAGGTCCACCTCTTAGCAGAGCTCCCTGTGGCTCACGAGGAGTTTAAGTGGCTGGGTTTCTGCTCACTTTGACACGAGCCATAATGAACACAGGCAGTTCCTAATGAGGCTGACCACCTGAGGAGACCCATATTGATTCTCAGTTGTACATTCTGTTCAGAACCGGTTGCTGGCAGCTCTCCATCCATTGAAAAAAGCTGAGGAACCTTGAGCTCAATCCACAGTGCCGCCCAGTCTGCCTTTACTTAGGATGTTCGTGTGACAGGAATGTGCTAGATTTTGAGCACGTGAGTTCTAACTCTGTGACTTTAGTACATTGAGGATATCTGTACTTCCCAGAAATTCAAAGACATTTTTGGTTTAGTGAGGCCTTTGATTCCACCTGAATATGTATCTAGTCTTTTTCTAGATTAAATAAATAAATCACAAAAATCAGCGATATGATGAAAAGGTTCTTGATGTCGCAAGAAGCAGCCTTCCATTGTCTGGCCTAAGTAATTACATGCCAGGAAGCACGGGCACAAGATGCCTTGAGCAAAAATAGACGCCTTACCTTGGGAATAACATTCCTGAGACATGAAGGAAGACTTTGCACTCCAAGGACGATGCTATGTGTTACACTGTGTTCTCAAATATAAAGATATCAATAGCAAGTCCCCCACATATGCATGAGTTCTGTTCTGAGACTATGTTCGTAAGTCCAACACTTAGCCTAGGTGTCCAACTAACACAATCAACTAGCCAGCGTGTGGGTGGGTGCTCAGTCACTCAGTCGTATCTGACTGTTTGTGATCCCATGGATTGTGGTCTGCCAGGCTCCATGGTCCATGGGTCTTTCCAGGCAAGACTACTGGCGTGGGTTTCCATTTGCCTCTCCAAGGCATCTTCCTGATCCAAGGGCTGAGCCCACATCTCCTGCCTCTCCTGCATTAACAGGCAGATTCTTTACCACGGAACCACCTGGGAAGCCCCCGATACAATAACACTGTACTGTGATAGCTTTATAATAATTTTCACACAAATAATACATGAAAAAACAACACAAAATCTTTAAAAAAATTTAATCTTACAGTACAGATCCTTGAAAAGTACTGTGGTACAGTACTGGCATACAGGGAGTAGGAACAGGGAGCAGGTAAGAAGAGTTACTGACTAGAGGAGGGAGGCAAAGTGGCAGGTGCTAGAGCTGCAGGATCGAATCTTTGACACGAGCCATAATGAACACAGGCAGTTCCTAATGAGGCTGAAAACCCATATTGATTCTCAGTTGTACATTCTGTTCAGAACCGGTTGCTGGCAGCTCTCCATCCATTGAAAAAAGCTGAGGAACCTTGAGCTCAATCCACAGTGCCGCCCAGTCTGCCTTTACTTAGGATGTTCGTGTGACAGGAATGTGCTAGATTTTGAGCACGTGAGTTCTAACTCTGTGACTTTAGTACATTGAGGATATCTGTACTTCCAAGAAATTCAAAGACATTTTTGGTTTAGTGAGGCCTTTGATTCCACCTGAATATGTATCTAGTCTTTTTCTAGATTAAATAAATAAATCACAAAAATCAGCGATATGATGAAAAGGTTCTTGATGTCGCAAGAAGCAGCCTTCCATTGTCTGGCCTAAGTAATTACATGCCAGGAAGCACGGGCACAAGATGCCTTGAGCAAAAATAGACGCCTTACCTTGGGAATAACATTCCTGAGACATGAAGGAAGACTTTGCACTCCAAGGACGATGCTATGTGTTACACTGTGTTCTCAAATATAAAGATATCAATAGCAAGTCCCCCACATATGCATGAGTTCTGTTCTGAGACTATGTTCGTAAGTCCAACACTTAGCCTAGGTGTCCAACTAACACAATCAACTAGCCAGCGTGTGGGTGGGTGCTCAGTCACTCAGTCGTATCTGACTGTTTGTGATCCCATGGATTGTGGTCTGCCAGGCTCCATGGTCCATGGGTCTTTCCAGGCAAGACTACTGGCGTGGGTTTCCATTTGCCTCTCCAAGGCATCTTCCTGATCCAAGGGCTGAGCCCACATCTCCTGCCTCTCCTGCATTAACAGGCAGATTCTTTACCACGGAACCACCTGGGAAGCCCCCGATACAATAACACTGTACTGTGATAGCTTTATAATAATTTTCACACAAATAATACATGAAAAAACAACACAAAATCTTTAAAAAAATTTAATCTTACAGTACAGATCCTTGAAAAGTACTGTGGTACAGTACTGGCATACAGGGAGTAGGAACAGGGAGCAGGTAAGAAGAGTTACTGACTAGAGGAGGGAGGCAAAGTGGCAGGTGCTAGAGCTGCAGGATCGTCAGCAATAGGAGAAGGAGGCTAAGCTTGAATTTCACTCAGGCCTGATGTTGATGAAGCACACACTTGTACCTTTGAAAGTTTCCCCCTTGAAGGTTCATATGGAGGGGACTTACTGTATGTTGGACTCCTAACCCCCAGCACCTCAGAATGGGACCTGATTTTGTGATGGGGGCTTTATAGAGGAAATAAAGTTAAAATGAGGTCATGAGAGTGGCCCCAATTCAATACGACTGGTGTTCTCATGAAAAGGGGAACGTTGGGCCCTGAGACAGAGGCACCGGGGAGGGGGAAGCCTATGTGAAGAGGTCTCCCTGTCCCTCACCGTCTCACGATGTTTGCCCAAGTTCACGTCCGCTGCATCGGTGATGCCATCCGGCCATCTCATCCTCTGACTCCCTTTTATCCCCAAACAGAAAGATAGGTTGTCTGTATACAGAAATACCTTTTGTGAATTAACCTTTTGGCACCAAAATATCTCATATGATGAATGACTAGTGACATTGCCTTTTGGAGAATCAAAGAGCACTTGAGTTGTTTACAGCATCTCTTTTTCTTAGCTTTTCTCTCCCCTCTTTATCCTTTAGTTGGGCTTCCTGAATGATGGGTAGCTATTTATTCAACCTAATGTCCTGTGGAGAAGAGCATGGTTTTTATTTTGATCAGATCTGCTAATGTAGTACAAGATCATTGAACATTATTTGTTGTTGTTTATTAAACAGCATGCTTTTAATATAAGATTTTCTATTGCAATGACTTGCTTAGAACAGTGCCAGCGAGCTTAAATTATCCACCTAATTTAGAAGGAAAATTCAAAATTGTCTAAATATGTTGTCTTGATTTAAAAGTCTAGACAAGACCTCAGTAGGAGAAAGCAAAGCACAAAACTGTCTGGTTAGTCTAACTTACAAAGGCTAATTTGGTCTTTACTCAACACCTAGAGTTTAAGAAAAATTTTCAAAGACAGTCATTGCCTTATTAGGAAGCTCTAATTGTTATGTTATTCTCTCTCATCTTTCGAGAAAACTTGTCTCCCTGAAATTTTTTGTAGCTGTTGTGTTTTGCACCTTCTCACTTCATATATGTAATAAAGAGGCTCTCATTCTGTGCCACGATTTGCCAGAAACTTGGACTCAGTGAATGGAAGGTTTCCTCCATGTCTGCTCCTCTGGTCAGGCATGCTGACCCCCTCGAACCTGTCCTTACATGTGAAAACTCTTGGTGGCCGTCCAGGACAGTCCACTGGGAACTCAAAAGGCACCTCAGAATGGGACCTGATTTTGTGATGGGTTTATAGAAATAAAGTTAAAATGAGGTCATGAGTGGCCCCAATTCAATACGACTGGTGTTCTCATGAAAAGGGGAACGTTGGGCCCTGAGACAGAGGCACCGGGGAGGGGGAAGCCTATGTGAAGAGGTCTCCCTGTCCCTCACCGTCTCACGATGTTTGCCCAAGTTCACGTCCGCTGCATCGGTGATGCCATCCGGCCATCTCGTCCTCTGACTCCCTTTTATCCCCAAACAGAAAGATAGGTTGTCTGTATACAGAAATACCTTTTGTGAATTAACCTTTTGGCACCAAAATATCTCATATGATGAATGACTAGTGACATTGCCTTTTGGAGAATCAAAGAGCACTTGAGTTGTTTACAGCATCTCTTTTTCTTAGCTTTTCTCTCCCCTCTTTATCCTTTAGTTGGGCTTCCTGAATGATGGGTAGCTATTTATTCAACCTAATGTCCTGTGGAGAAGAGCATGGTTTTTATTTTGATCAGATCTGCTAATGTAGTACAAGATCATTGAACATTATTTGTTGTTGTTTATTAAACAGCATGCTTTTAATATAAGATTTTCTATTGCAATGACTTGCTTAGAACAGTGCCAGCGAGCTTAAATTATCCACCTAATTTAGAAGGAAAATTCAAAATTGTCTAAATATGTTGTCTTGATTTAAAAGTCTAGACAAGACCTCAGTAGGAGAAAGCAAAGCACAAAACTGTCTGGTTAGTCTAACTTACAAAGGCTAATTTGGTCTTTACTCAACACCTAGAGTTTAAGAAAAATTTTCAAAGACAGTCATTGCCTTATTAGGAAGCTCTAATTGTTATGTTATTCTCTCTCATCTTTCGAGAAAACTTGTCTCCCTGAAATTTTTTGTAGCTGTTGTGTTTTGCACCTTCTCACTTCATATATGTAATAAAGAGGCTCTCATTCTGTGCCACGATTTGCCAGAAACTTGGACTCAGTGAATGGAAGGTTTCCTCCATGTCTGCTCCTCTGGTCAGGCATGCTGACCCCCTCGAACCTGTCCTTACATGTGAAAACTCTTGGTGGCCGTCCAGGACAGTCCACTGTGAACGCTTTTGAGGGTGGCCTTGTCCTCTTCTGCGAGGGTCCAGGAACAGGACATATAGTTCTAACCACATTTTCTGAGGCACTAAGCGGAGTGGAAGGTGACTCTCCTCCGTCAGGGTGGACCTGAGCCTGCACTGAGGCCACATCCCCATCGGGAGAGGTGAGTCAGTGTCCTCAGAAAGCTCTGGGCTTTGGATTCTGCCGAGAGGAACACACCTGCATGCATGCTGAGTCACTTCAGTCATGTCTGACTCTTGGCAACCCTATGGCTCCTCTGTCCATGGGATTCTTCAGGCAGAAATGCTAGAGTGGGTTGCCATGCCCTCCTCCAGGGAATTTTCCTGACCAGGGACTGAACTCATGTCTCTTGCGTCTCCTGCATTAGCAAATGGGTTCTTTACCACTAGTGTCGCCCAGGCACACACAGTTTATTTAAAAATTTTGTTATTGAAGCAGAGTTGATTTACAGTGTTGTGTTTCTGCTATACAGCAAAGCAATTCAGATATTACTGAGTTGGGAAGATCCCCTGGAGGAGGGCATGGCAATCCAATCCAGTATTCTTGCTTGGAGAATCCTATGGACAGAGGAGCCTGGTGGGCTAGCCATCGGGTCGCAAAGAGTTGGACATGACTGAAGCGACTCAGCATGCCTGCATATATATGTGCATATATATATATATATATATATATATATATGTATATTCTTAATGCTATTCTTTTCTATTATGGCTTATCATAGGATATTTAAAATTTTTTAATTAATTAATTTTTGATGAAGGTAATTTTAAAATTTTCAAAGACAGTCATTGCCTTATTAGGAAGCTCTAATTGTTATGTTATTCTCTCTCATCTTTCGAGAAAACTTGTCTCCTGAAATTTTTGTAGCTGTTGTGTTTTGCACCTTCTCACTTCATATATGTAATAAAGAGGCTCTCATTCTGTGCCACGATTTGCCAGAAACTTGGACTCAGTGAATGGAAGGTTTCCTCCATGTCTGCTCCTCTGGTCAGGCATGCTGACCCCCTCGAACCTGTCCTTACATGTGAAAACTCTTGGTGGCCGTCCAGGACAGTCCACTGTGAACGCTTTTGAGGGTGGCCTTGTCCTCTTCTGCGAGGGTCCAGGAACAGGACATATAGTTCTAACCACATTTTCTGAGGCACTAAGCGGAGTGGAAGGTGACTCTCCTCCGTCAGGGTGGACCTGAGCCTGCACTGAGGCCACATCCCCATCGGGAGAGGTGAGTCAGTGTCCTCAGAAAGCTCTGGGCTTTGGATTCTGCCGAGAGGAACACACCTGCATGCATGCTGAGTCACTTCAGTCATGTCTGACTCTTGGCAACCCTATGGCTCCTCTGTCCATGGGATTCTTCAGGCAGAAATGCTAGAGTGGGTTGCCATGCCCTCCTCCAGGGAATTTTCCTGACCAGGGACTGAACTCATGTCTCTTGCGTCTCCTGCATTAGCAAATGGGTTCTTTACCACTAGTGTCGCCCAGGCACACACAGTTTATTTAAAAATTTTGTTATTGAAGCAGAGTTGATTTACAGTGTTGTGTTTCTGCTATACAGCAAAGCAATTCAGATATTACTGAGTTGGGAAGATCCCCTGGAGGAGGGCATGGCAATCCAATCCAGTATTCTTGCTTGGAGAATCCTATGGACAGAGGAGCCTGGTGGGCTAGCCATCGGGTCGCAAAGAGTTGGACATGACTGAAGCGACTCAGCATGCCTGCATATATATGTGCATATATATATATATATATATATATATATATATGTATATTCTTAATGCTATTCTTTTCTATTATGGCTTATCATAGGATATTTAAAATTTTTTTTAATTAATTAATTTTTTGATGAAGGATAATTGCTTTACAGAATTTTGCTGTTTTCTGCCAAACATCAACATGGTATCGCAGGATATTGAATACAGTTCTCTGTGCTACATATTAGAACCTTGCTGTTTACCCATTCTCTTTATGAGAGTTTATATCCATCAGTCCCAGACTCCCAATCCGTACCTCTCCCTATCTGTGCCTTCTCTTTGGCAGCACAAGTCTGTTCTCTGTGTTCCTGATGTGTCTGTGTAGCAGACAGGCTCATTTGTGTCATATTTTAGTTTGTACATATATCCCATGATGTTTGTCTTCCTCTTTTGGACTTTCTTTATTTAGTGTGATCATCTGCAGTTGTACCCATACGCTGCACATGGCATTGCTTTGTGCTTTCTGATGTTGAGGAGTATTCTGTTGTACACAAGTACCACTCCTTTTTTTATTTTTTTTTAAGAGTTTTTATTTACTTATTTTGGTGGGGGTGGGGTGGGGAGGGAGGGGAGCAGGCGGGCCACTTCTATTGGTCTTTCATTTGTCCATTTTCTTTCTTTCTTTCTTTCTTTACTTTGGGCAGGGTTCGGGTTGGGGACGGAGGGGAGCAGGCGGGCCACTTCTATTGACCTTTCATTTCTCTATTTTCATTTGTCTTCGTTCTTTGGCTCCTGTGGGCCTCCCATCTCGATGGCATCTGTTGTCGCAGAGCAGCGGCTCTGGGCGCACGCGCTCCAGAGCTCCGGCTCGGTATTTGGACACATCAGTCCAGCCGCTCCGTGGCACGTGGGACCTTCCCAGGCCAGGGATCGAACCGGCGCCCCTTGCACTGCAAGGCGGTGTCCTTACCCACTGGACCACCAGGGGAAGCCTTCATTTGTCCATTTTCATCCGTCTTTGTTCTTTGGCCTGTGTGGGCCTCCCATCGCGGCGGCCTCTGTTGTCGCAGAGCAGCTGCTCTGGGCGCATGCACTCCAGAGCCGGGGCTCGGTAATTGGACACATCGGTCTAGCCGCTCCGCGGCACGTGGGATCTTCCCAGGCCAGGGATCGAACCGGCGCCCCTTGCACTGCAAGGCAGTGTCCTTACCCACAGGACCACCAGGGAAGCCCTTCAGTACCACTTCTTTATCCATTTATCTGTCAATGTATGTTTAGACTGTTTCCATGTCTTGACTATTGTAAATAGTGTTTTTGTAAATAAGGATTTATTGAAACTTACCCACATTCATTATATATGGCCTATGGCTACTTCATGCTATAAGAGCAGGACTGAACTGTTACAACGGAAACCACATGGCCTGCAAATCCTAAACTGTTTCCTAACTAGCCCATTGTGAAAAAAAGTTAGTTGATCCCTTGTTATATAGTATCAGTTTTATTTTCTTCCCCCTTCCCCCCCTCAAATATCTGGCAGTTTTATTACTTCACTTCAAAATGATCGTTATACAAATCTCAACATCTTAGACACCTAGGAGACCTGGAAATAATCTATTTTGATGCCTATGCAAACACATGACTGAACTTTTTAAAAATCTGCATTTATCTAAATGAATTCTTACTGCATCCAAGAGAGGTGTGTTTTGCAGATTCAAATAAGCCAAACCCAATCATCTCCCGTTCTCGGGGAGCCTTTACCTCTGTGATGTGGGGAGGTTCTCCTCCACTGTCTTCCTTGCTGGGTGTGTCTTATCATAAGCTGATCTTCTGTGGGGTCTTCCAGGCCCCTCCGGGTGTCCCCACGGCCCTCTCCCTCTTGAGTTACCCTCACCCGTGAGTCTCATCTGCCTGGCGGCAAGGTTCTCTGGGTGCTCTCTCATTTCCATGTCTCAGTTTTTGTCTCCTTGGCACGGACCTCAAGAGGGCTCTCATCTGGTACTTCATTTAGAGCTTCTCAGGAGCACGGAGTTTAGAGCTGAGAAGCTCTGACCAGCGGGTTCACAAGCTCCCTGGGAAGCAGCTGACTGACTCATCGTTAGTCTGTTTGGTAGACCTGAGGCTCCGCCACCTCCACACTTTCATCCCTGTGATGCAGCTGCCTCCTATGACTGCTGGACCAGACAGATGAAACACACGTGGAAAGAGACAGCGGAGAAATAAAAATGGATATTCAGGATGTTGTGTCTTGGTTTTTTGAAGTAATATTGATCTTTCTGTTCAGAGCTGCAGATGGAGATGATGACGATGTGCCTGCCTCTCCAGGACCGTTCCAGATGCTGAGGTGAGTTGCCCAATGTCACTTACCATCTGCCGTTTTTTAAGGCTTGCTTCATGCATCTCATAAAATCTGTGCCTTATGGCTTAAATGGCTATCAATGTTAAATGAAAAGAAGAAGTAGGGTGTTTTGGTGGTGTACAGATCATTCTAAGAAATATCGCCTTTAAATTTCTTTCTGCTCTCGGTTGGATCCTATGATTTGGGGTAGAAAAAGCGTGGGGCAATAAATTGTAAAATAAGTCTTGCTCTAAGGATATTCGGATACATTTCTCTCCTGTATGATAATCACCAATTAATACAGACACATGGATTCCTAGTCCTTGGCAGCTGTGGGGACAAGGGACTTGGTGAGAGGCTCCTGGATTCTCAAACTGGTCTTGGAAAGCCGAACAGAAGACGACTTTTAAAAGGAGACCTGGAAATAATCTATTTTGATGCCTATGCAAACACATGACTGAACTTTTTAAATCTGCATTTATCTAAATGAATTCTTACTGCATCCAAGAGAGGTGTGTTTTGCAGATTCAAATAAGCCAAACCCAATCATCTCCCGTTCTCGGGGAGCCTTTACCTCTGTGATGTGGGGAGGTTCTCCTCCACTGTCTTCCTTGCTGGGTGTGTCTTATCATAAGCTGATCTTCTGTGGGGTCTTCCAGGCCCCTCCGGGTGTCCCCACGGCCCTCTCCCTCTTGAGTTACCCTCACCCGTGAGTCTCATCTGCCTGGCGGCAAGGTTCTCTGGGTGCTCTCTCATTTCCATGTCTCAGTTTTTGTCTCCTTGGCACGGACCTCAAGAGGGCTCTCATCTGGTACTTCATTTAGAGCTTCTCAGGAGCACGGAGTTTAGAGCTGAGAAGCTCTGACCAGCGGGTTCACAAGCTCCCTGGGAAGCAGCTGACTGACTCATCGTTAGTCTGTTTGGTAGACCTGAGGCTCCGCCACCTCCACACTTTCATCCCTGTGATGCAGCTGCCTCCTATGACTGCTGGACCAGACAGATGAAACACACGTGGAAAGAGACAGCGGAGAAATAAAAATGGATATTCAGGATGTTGTGTCTTGGTTTTTTGAAGTAATATTGATCTTTCTGTTCAGAGCTGCAGATGGAGATGATGACGATGTGCCTGCCTCTCCAGGACCGTTCCAGATGCTGAGGTGAGTTGCCCAATGTCACTTACCATCTGCCGTTTTTTAAGGCTTGCTTCATGCATCTCATAAAATCTGTGCCTTATGGCTTAAATGGCTATCAATGTTAAATGAAAAGAAGAAGTAGGGTGTTTTGGTGGTGTACAGATCATTCTAAGAAATATCGCCTTTAAATTTCTTTCTGCTCTCGGTTGGATCCTATGATTTGGGGTAGAAAAAGCGTGGGGCAATAAATTGTAAAATAAGTCTTGCTCTAAGGATATTCGGATACATTTCTCTCCTGTATGATAATCACCAATTAATACAGACACATGGATTCCTAGTCCTTGGCAGCTGTGGGGACAAGGGACTTGGTGAGAGGCTCCTGGATTCTCAAACTGGTCTTGGAAAGCCGAACAGAAGACACACAAAAATAAATTGCAGCCAAAACAGGCACAGGAAGATAATAAGTATTGTTTGAAATTGCAGTGTCCTAGCGAAGGCACCTGGGTGGTGGTAGCTGGTATGAGTGGCCGTCTGCCCCACCCTGCCCTGGGGGCCAGCGTGGAGGCTGCAGCAGTTGCTTCTTCACACTCCGCTGCTGAAGCTGATCGCTTGCCTCTCAGAGGCATAAACCAGGTCCTTTCAGGACTATGATTTTCCACCCACACATCTCCTCAATCATCCTCTGGAGAAACAAAGGAGATTTCCTGGCCCAGGGCAGGTTCTAATAAATGATTGTTCCCTGAATGGATGAGTGAAGGAATGAGCAGATCAACTGATGGTCTTACTCACCATGAGTTGCTGTGAGCTGCCGTGACCTTTCCTATTCTGGCTATCTACAGAATATATTTTATACCTTGATCTTCAAATATGTTTATTAACAAAATTAAATTCTAGGAATGGTTTGACTGTGATGCCGGGGCACTATTCAGGGGAGAAAGCGAGAGAGAGAAAGAGAGAAAAAGAAGAAGGATAGTGGGGGCGGGGCAGGGGAAAGGAAAGGAGGAGGAGGAGGGGAAGGAGGAGAAGGGGAGAGAAGAAGAGGAGAAGGAGAAGGTGGCACAGGGTTATGGAAGAAGACCAAAGATGTTAGTGTATGTGACATATATATGCGACCTTGTTTAGAACCCAAAGGAAACAGAAATCCTCTAAGAATTTCAAACACAGGGCATTTAGTACAGGGAGATATTTACAGAACTATTGGAAAAGTTGAGAATTTCAATAGAAGTCCAGAGAGACAGGTGAGATGGGCGTACCAGGTAGCTACTTCCTCCCCAGGCTAGAGGGTCAGGGACAGGAGGTGCTTCCCAGTCCCCAGGATTGAGGTCACACAGTAGCAAGGGAAACACAGAATTCTGTCTGGATCCACAGAGGAGACTCAGCCGCTACCAGTCTCCATCAGCGGTAGAGGGAGGGCGATACCCTGGATTCTCCCTTCTCTTCTCCCTCCCATTTTCTGCTAGAGGCTCCCTTGGGCAGGGTCGCACCAGAGCTGAGCTGTGGTAGGAGAATGGGAGATGCAGCCTGAAGGGCTGGACTGGGTGCGGAAGAACAGAGAGGAGAAGGCGAGAGTGGGATACAGACCGACAGGTACAGGAGCAGCCCAAAGTGAGGGGACAGGAGAAGACAGGTGAGCCTCTTGATTGCAACTTCACTCAATGAGTGGATTATGACAATGGTGCTATCTGAATAGGAAAACATTCTAGCAGAGGCTTTCTAATGGCATCAGTTGTGGAAAGCATCCCATTTAAACTTTCATTTTAATAATTGTGGAAACATTCTTCAGGCTTCTATGAATTTTCAACTGAATCTACATTTCCCTGTTTCCTCTGTCATCAATGAGCTCCCCCTAGGAATTTGATTCTTATGTTGTTTCCCATCGTATCAAACCCGACCTAAGAACAGCTTCTTCATTTCCTCTTTCTAAGATACGGAGAAAATTCTCTTAGAAGGAGGAAAATCCGCGCTCTGAGAGCTGCTAGTCCCTGGGAGGGATCAAAATTAAATTCTAGGAATGGTTTGACTGTGATGCCGGGGCACTATTCAGGGGAGAAAGCGAGAGAGAGAAAGAGAGAAAAAGAAGAAGGATAGTGGGGGCGGGGCAGGGGAAAGGAAAGGAGGAGGAGGAGGGGAAGGAGGAGAAGGGGAGAGAAGAAGAGGAGAAGGAGAAGGTGGCACAGGGTTATGGAAGAAGACCAAAGATGTTAGTGTATGTGACATATATATGCGACCTTGTTTAGAACCCAAAGGAAACAGAAATCCTCTAAGAATTTCAAACACAGGGCATTTAGTACAGGGAGATATTTACAGAACTATTGGAAAAGTTGAGAATTTCAATAGAAGTCCAGAGAGACAGGTGAGATGGGCCGTACCAGGTAGCTACTTCCTCCCCAGGCTAGAGGGTCAGGGACAGGAGGTGCTTCCCAGTCCCCAGGATTGAGGTCACACAGTAGCAAGGGAAACACAGAATTCTGTCTGGATCCACAGAGGAGACTCAGCCGCTACCAGTCTCCATCAGCGGTAGAGGGAGGGCGATACCCTGGATTCTCCCTTCTCTTCTCCCTCCCATTTTCTGCTAGAGGCTCCCTTGGGCAGGGTCGCACCAGAGCTGAGCTGTGGTAGGAGAATGGGAGATGCAGCCTGAAGGGCTGGACTGGGTGGAAGAACAGAGAGGAGAAGGCGAGGTGGGATACAGACCGACAGGTACAGGAGCAGCCCAAAGTGAGGGGACAGGAGAAGACAGGTGAGCCTCTTGATTGCAACTTCACTCAATGAGTGGATTATGACAATGGTGCTATCTGAATAGGAAAACATTCTAGCAGAGGCTTTCTAATGGCATCAGTTGTGGAAAGCATCCCATTTAAACTTTCATTTTAATAATTGTGGAAACATTCTTCAGGCTTCTATGAATTTTCAACTGAATCTACATTTCCCTGTTTCCTCTGTCATCAATGAGCTCCCCCTAGGAATTTGATTCTTATGTTGTTTCCCATCGTATCAAACCCGACCTAAGAACAGCTTCTTCATTTCCTCTTTCTAAGAGAAGGAGAAAATTCTCTTAGAAGGAGGAAAATTCTCTCTCTGAGAGCTGGTGGTCCCTGGGAGGGATCACCTTGCCCACTGCAAGAAATGGAACTGACATCAGCACTTTTCTGCTTCCAGCTCCCCTGAAACCACTAGCTTCTCACTAACTCTTCCATCCCTGTCTGTGCCTCAGTTGATCACTCTTACCTGACCATCTCTCCTCATTTCTTCCTTGTTCTCTCTCCTTCACAGAACCCAAATATGCAAAATTCTCTGGTTATTATGTAAAAATTCAATTCATCTCAGCTTTTATTGGCAAACTCAACTCCATGCCCACCTTCCCATAGCACTGATCATCAGATTAACAAAGACCTCCACATTCCAGGACTCTTGCTGTAGAAAAGCTGACTACTAACTATTTAACCAAACCTTATTTGTGATAGAAGAAATATAGGAGAGAAAGTCAAGGTCCAGGTAATGAGATCAGGTTTTAAAATTTTTTTAATTGAAATGTCTGAAATTGGCTTTCTTTTAGGATATGCTGATAGAGCTGTTTTAGACCAAAGCCTCAGGAAGGAGGTCAGGTATTCAAAAGTAGCTTGATTATTGGTCATTGATACTGGAAGACATTGATCATTGTCTTCAAAGGTCATTGATATGGAAGGCATGAGAATGAATGATTTTACCTGGAAAGAACATGGATGCTGGATCCATCAATAACCTCAACCCATGTCAGAACACTCAAGAGAAAGGATAAGTGTAATAGACAGTTGGTGAAACAGGACAAAAGTGATGTTAGCAGAATCAACGACCTGGAGGAGAATCCTAAGAGATCATTGTCAAATGCCAGAGTTGTTTCTACCTACATTATTTCTCTAATAACTAGACTAGTAAATGTCCTATGAATGCAACACATCATAAGGGCGTAGTAACTACTAGGTCACTGATAACAGTAATCTGGAGATTTCAGGAGACAAGTGAGGTTATGGAAGCCTCAGTTTGGTCAGTAGATGGAAAAGGAGGAAGTATAAACTGTTCTTATAGATGCTGTAGAAGTTTGACAGAAAGGACAGGGAGAAATAGATCAACTGTATTAATACAAGGAGAAAGGAGGATCAGGTTTAGGAGTAAAATAATTATTTTAGAACTGGCAAGAGACTTTGTTTTTGGCTACTCTTCATGGCATGTGGGATCTTATTTCCCGGACCAGGAATTGAACTCATGCCCCTTGCAGTGGAAGTGCAGTCTTACCCAGAGGGCCACAAGAGAAGTGCACCGAGTAGGCTTTTCTGCATAGAAGAGGGCAACGGTAAAGGAAAAGCTGATGATGCAAGCAATAGAAGTGATGCCTGGTGGTGAAAAGCAAGATCAAATTGTGTCAAGGCCACTAGGTAGGAGAAGGGTCTTCATCCTGAGGAGAGATGCTCTGATTATCAGTGACAGAAAGATACTGATAGGTGGCTGACATCTGGGATCTTAAAAATCTCCACCAGCTTCCTGTGGACAGCTTGGTAGGGAGGTGATAGAAACAGGAAAGCCCACTAATGCACAGTTAGGCTACTATGTTCAACGTGGGAAAGCTGGACCTGGTGGACCAGCCTGGACTAAATGTAAGACGCAGAAACTAGGTTGCAAATGGGCCAGGATGACCAAAGCACCCTGAAGGAAAGCACTTGTCTCCAGCTGCCTCGTGCCTAGCCACTCCTCCTCTGAGATTGCTGCATCTCTTTACCATAGCTCCGTAACTCAGTGGAGAGATGCAGTGAGGAGAAACACCAGAAGAAAAATGCATCATGGGACAGAGGCTTTCTCCTTGAGTAATGTAAGTCATGCATTTCTTTCCTGCCTTCATCTGAATGCTACCCTAGTGCTGGTAACATTCCAGAAAGAAAGGCCCTTTCCAGGCACTGGCTCTATTCCTAGTGGTTCAAAATGACTAAGACCTAAAGACAACTAAGCTAAAAGATTAGTGGATGTTCATTAAACCAAAAGGAATGGGCCAAGTGTGATGTGAAGAAGGAAGAGATAAAAAAACAAGATCTTAGAAAGAGGAACTTTAAGAGTCTCAAAAGTATTCCCCAAGTGGACCGTTCATCTTTGTACTGAGAATGTATCAATGGCACCAATCTTTTCACAACAGTAATCTTGACTTTGAATCTTTTTTTTTTTGCCTTTAAGTCATCATTTGTTTTCATCCATCTTTACTTTTTAGGCCTGTGTGGGCCTCCCATTGCAGCAACCTCTCCTGTTGCAGAGCACGTGGGATCTTCCTGGGCCAGGGATCAAACCGGCGCTCCTTGCACTGCAAGGTGGACTCTTTACCCACTGGACCACCAGGGAAACCCTTGACTTTGAGTCTTAACCTGGTCATTCCAAGGTAGAAAAGCTGATGATGCAAGCAATAGAAGTGATGCCTGGTGGTGAAAAGCAAGATCAAATTGTGTCAAGGCCACTAGGTAGGAGAAGGGTCTTCATCCTGAGGAGAGATGCTCTGATTATCAGTGACAGAAAGATACTGATAGGTGGCTGACATCTGGGATCTTAAAAATCTCCACCAGCTTCCTGTGGACAGCTTGGTAGGGAGGTGATAGAAACAGGAAAGCCCACTAATGCACAGTTAGGCTACTATGTTCAACGTGGGAAAGCTGGACCTGGTGGACCAGCCTGGACTAAATGTAAGACGCAGAAACTAGGTTGCAAATGGGCCAGGATGACCAAAGCACCCTGAAGGAAAGCACTTGTCTCCAGCTGCCTCGTGCCTAGCCACTCCTCCTCTGAGATTGCTGCATCTCTTTACCATAGCTCCGTAACTCAGTGGAGAGATGCAGTGAGGAGAAACACCAGAAGAAAAATGCATCATGGGACAGAGGCTTTCTCCTTGAGTAATGTAAGTCATGCATTTCTTTCCTGCCTTCATCTGAATGCTACCCTAGTGCTGGTAACATTCCAGAAAGAAAGGCCCTTTCCAGGCACTGGCTCTATTCCTAGTGGTTCAAAATGACTAAGACCTAAAGACAACTAAGCTAAAAGATTAGTGGATGTTCATTAAACCAAAAGGAATGGGCCAAGTGTGATGTGAAGAAGGAAGAGATAAAAAAACAAGATCTTAGAAAGAGGAACTTTAAGAGTCTCAAAAGTATTCCCCAAGTGGACCGTTCATCTTTGTACTGAGAATGTATCAATGGCACCAATCTTTTCACAACAGTAATCTTGACTTTGAATCTTTTTTTTTTTTTTGCCTTTAAGTCATCATTTGTTTTCATCCATCTTTACTTTTTAGGCCTGTGTGGGCCTCCCATTGCAGCAACCTCTCCTGTTGCAGAGCACGTGGGATCTTCCTGGGCCAGGGATCAAACCGGCGCTCCTTGCACTGCAAGGTGGACTCTTTACCCACTGGACCACCAGGGAAACCCTTGACTTTGAGTCTTAACCTGGTCATTCCAAGGTAGAAAAGTGACCGTAACCCTGACTAAGGAGGGGACTGTGGGGTGAAAAGGCAGTGATTGGAACAATAGGATTATTGAATGAACAGAAGAGTCACTGGTGTGATGTGATATATTTGCATCTCATTCATTCATTCATTAATGAGGGAGTTGAAGAATTGTTTATTTAGCATGCACTGTATGTCTTCTTGTGCCCAGCACTGAGAACAGTCATGAAAGAGTTTACTTCGTGTTCTTGAGAACCATCCAGTTTGGTTGGAACGGCAGTTAAGACTTAAGTTAGTTGTGTGAAATGTGAAATGATGGCTTGAATATAATTGTTTACCCAAGCCTCAGGATGTCAGGGAAAGCTTTCCTGAGAAGGTTATGTCTAATGTGTTATAAAGACATGGACTCAGGTAGAAAAAAATAGTAAAGGTATCCAGCTCGGGAGAGGCGAACAGGTTATAGACTCCAGAATGCTAAGGCTCAGGGGCCTTGAGAAGCGAACCTAATCTGAAAACAAGGATCATCTGAACACAGAACTCTAGGAAATGGTTGTCTCTGATAAAGATGCCTAGTGATGTAGAGCCCAGGTCTGATCCTGAGCCACAGGAAGTCCTTGAACTGATCTGCATTTTTAGACTCTCTCTTTGGATTAACTGAGTTAGAACTACAGGAATCAGGGTTGTGACCAGGAGAGTCTTTAGGAGGACAAGTGCCAGGCGCCTCTACCAAAGTCGTATCTGGGAGAGTGGAGCAAGTTAATTGTATTAAGAAGGAAGACATGACAGAGGGAATTTGGGGACAATCTGGCCATAAGCTAGTTTCACCTCTATTCATTTGATTGAAGATAAACAATTACCCGGGCTGTTTTGATTTCTCTCAGAATAACAACGAACAGATGGAATGGCACTGTGGTGTGTCTGTAACCAGCCAGACATTGATATAGTAATAAATATCAAGAAAATCATGACTGACTAAATGTACATTTGGCTCTGAGTGACAATTTTTACATTGACTTGCACTTACGAAAACATCTTCTAGGTCTTTCACACAGATGATCTCCCATTCCTGAATCTACATAATATACTGTGTTTGCATTTACAAATGAAGAAACAAAATCACCTGAGAAACACGAAGCTTGCCCACCTTGGGTAACTGGTTCAGGGTCAAGGTCAGGATGTCTCACACTAAACCTCCTGTGTTGAGGAAAATTCCCTATCCTGATTCTTCCTCCAGGGAGAGGGGCTCCTTCCTGTGATTCCTGGCTTCTTAACGTTGCCCCAGGGTAGAGCTGAGTCCACTGGGGACCTTGGGAGGAGCAAGCTAAGTGGCTCAGGCTGCCCTGTCCCACCCTTTCTTGGGGGAGGCATGGGTGACCCAGCAAATCAGCCCACTAGCACTGCCCTTGGCCTGAGCTGAGGAGGGAGAGTGGCCTGTTCCTGAGTTCGCTGAGCCCCTTTCCTCTCTAGGAAATGCGTGTCCCCTGGCTAGCCTTTATCAGTGACCACCGTGATGCTCCAAGGAGGCATCTGCTCACTGATGGCCCCTCCCCTCCCGCCACTGGCGCAGAGTCCAGATGGGAGCAAGGGGCAGGGAGTGGTTTGGTCTCCTCATCACCCACTGCCTGCCGCGGGGAGACTGAAGAGTCTGTGCCGGGACCACGTCCTGGTTTGTGGGTCTGTATTCCTGTGAATGAGGCTGGAGCTTGCAGACTTGCACTGCCTCGAGTGATGTCATTCGTGGCTGCAGTTGGTTGAAATCAAGCAATTGGGTGACGTCATTCATGCATGCTCAGTCGCTTCAGTCGTACCCAACTCTCTTGTGACTCCGTGGACTGTCGCCCACCAGGCTCCTCTGTCTATGGGATTCACCAGGCAAGAAAGTGGGTTGCCATTTCCTCCTTCAGGGGGTCTTCCTGACCCGGGGATTGAACGTGCCTGTCCTGCATCTCCGCCAGTGCAGGAGACTCTTTACCCACTGAGCTACCGGGGAAGACATGGGTGAGGCCAGAGGTGGATGGCAGAGACTTAGGCTTGGAGGCCATGAGGCCAACTCAGGTGACAAAGCCAATTGCCTTGGCTTCCACTGGAGGGTATTCTTCCCCAGCTTTGCCTGAATCTATCAAACATATTCAAAACATTAAAAGCAGTTTGTAGAACACTTTCACAAAAGCCATTAGAAATGTTTTGAAATCAAGACATCACTTGCTCAGGGTAGGTTTTCTCATATTTAATATTTCTTCTCTGTCATTTCTTCTCAGGGTTCCCTTTCATGACTCTTTAGCACTGTAATTTTCTTTTTGTGGAACTTTTTGCCTTCACTGCACAATCCATTAAAATAAATAGAATTCAATTTATTTTGCTCTGATCTTATTTTACATTAGAAATTTTCTGTAGCAGAGAACTACACAGTAGCATTTTATTCCGAAAAAACCCTACAGTTGCAAAAAAATGATTTTCTAAGAAAAAAAAGATAAAAGTAATATAAAAGTGTTAAAATCAGAAAATGTTGAGACATGAATTTCATGGCTTTGTCTAGAAACTAGGAACATAAAGAGAACTCTCTTGTGTTAGCTGCAGTAGATAATCTGACCAACTAAAATTGCTTAGACTTTCAGGTATTTTCAGTTTTTTAAATTTTTTCTGTGGTTTGATGCCTTCCTATGCAGGTGCTTTTGCATTCTTGTATCACTGATCTGGAATGAAGATTTCTGATCCATCAAGGGTCAGCATCTAGCCCTGATACTGAGCATATCTATCTTATGTCAGACCATATCAGAATCTTTTTCAGAAATCAACCTGGTTTGCAAGAATGATCCATAGTGAGTGATAAATATTTGATTCTAGCCAAATGTAAATACAAATGGTTTGCATTATTAAAAGATAAAATGACTTGCTATGAGAATAAATAAAAGGTAGATTATAATCATTTCAGTCTTCCAATGGAGGTAGTATCTGGAGATGAGAAACAGAGCATTATAGTTTTAAAAACTGTGATATAGCTCGTTTTATTATAGGAGAGGGTATGTAGGATAAAACAGCCAGATCTGTTTCACACATGTTGAGCCATTAAACTTTTTCCTCAACATAAATTGGCTAAGATTTTTCCTTGCATTGTTTAGTCACTTAGTCATGTCCAACACTTCTGTGACCCATTGATAGTACCCGCCAGGCCCCTCTGTCCATGGGATTCTCCAGGCAAGAACACTGGAGTGGGTTGTCATTTCCTTCCCCAGGGAATCTTCTTGACCAGGGATCCTACCAGCATCTCTTATGTCTCCTGCACTGGCAGACAGATTGGGGTTTTTTTTGGCAGGCAGATTTTTTACCACCTGGGAAGCCTCAAGACTTTTCCTAGTGACATAGATAATACCGTTGAATTGTATGAAGACATACATATCTGAAATTGGAAGAAAGAAAAAACAAATCACCAGAAATGTCAGACTTAAATACACCATAAAGTCTAGTGGCTTTCTTCCAAACAGTTAAACATATGCACAAATACACCACACATGCATATACTATCTATAAATACATATGAGATGTTCATTAAATATTGTATATAAATGTACACAAAAAGAAACATGCCTATGCATAGGTTAAGAAACAGAGCAAACCTAAGTGGACTCAAAGTGGGACACATATCCTACCCACTGTTTTTTAAAATATAATTCAGCATTATCTCACTCCAAACAATCTGAACTTAACGTTTGAATTTTTTCCATAATGGCATACACTTTTACTGGAAAAAAATGGTAAAATCCTCTGTTCTTTGAGATTGCTAACTACAACTATCTTATTCTGTATTACTTTTAGAACAATTGGAAGATCATCATGACTTAGTTCACCTGTAATTAAGCAAACTTGTTAGCTGAAAACTGCAGCAACAAGAAGGCAGATTTTCTCAGGAGTTGCAATTTTTCCTCTGGGCCCCTGGTTTTTCTCAGTACAGGCAAAGATGCAGGGTCCTTCCACAGGCTTCAAATGTTGCTGCTTTTTTCAGAATATAGAAAGCCAACATAGTATGGCCACCATGAATATTAAAATAAACTAAAATCATTGTGGTATATCTGGAAATACTCATTTTTATTTCTAGTTAAATAAATGCATCTATATTTAGTAGAGTTCTAATTTGTTTTTCATTGATGGATAGCCAGGTGGCTTGCTTTTCCTCCTTGTGTCTCCTTGCTTAGTGTTGAAGCTGATATATCTGAATCTAATTTTTCTTTCCCTTGTGATAAAAAATCTTCATACGTTCCAGAAACTGTATCTTTTCAACCTTGTCAAATGCTTAATTAAAAGAACTTTGTGCATACCTGCATGCTCAGTTGCTTAGCCTGACTCTGTGATCTCATGGACTGCAGTCCACCAGGCTCATCTGTCCATGGAATTTTCCAGGCAAGAATACTGGACTGGCTTGCCATTTTCTAACTCCAGGGGATCTTCCCAACCCAGAAATCAAACCTTTGGGCAAGCAGATTCTTTACCACTAAGCCAGGAAACCCCATTTCATATATATTCTATAAGTCCAGAAGAAACTATTTTGATAGTTTCACTTATGTTTTCTACAAATAGTATTTACTGATTGGTCTTAACATTTATTAATGACCAACCTGGCTTCTTTTCAATGAATAATGAATAGAAACCAGATTAAACTGAGACAGTTATTCTCAGCTTTACTGAAGGAGATGCATTTCTCCCTGGATACAGAGAATGGTAATCGTAGAGCAGTATAGAAATTTGATCATCTGAATGTATTTCAGCTAATTATTAAAAACACTGTCAGGTTCAAATAGAATCTTGGTTTTTATCTTCCTTTTTTCCTTCTCAGATCTTTCTAACACATGCCACTGGGTTGTCTTTCTGAGGCTGGAGCAAAACCAGAGCAAGTTCACAGGTGGGGTGTAGAAAGATGAAGACAGGCCCTGGACAGGTGACCCAGATACCTTTCCAGTATGTTATTAATATGTGGAACTGCACTCTTCTCTTACATTCTTTAATCAAGAAGTTTCAAAAATCCTTCTGGGTCTCTATGTAAAATGAGTAAGAAAAGTCCAGGGTATAGTCCTTGCTGCAGGGGATGTTCTTTTGGGAAATGAAAATATCTTGGCTTCTTAAAATGTTAAAAATGACAGTAAAATGCCTTTCTCAGTATTAGCAGAAATTTTCACTTTTGCTCTGGGTTTCAACTATAAATTGGGAGATGACAAAAATGAAAATCCATAAGGACACAATATTCTTTCAATTTGCTCGACCGATTCATGTCTTACCACACATATATTGGTGTTGATAACTGAAGGCCTGGTATTATTTACATTTGTCATAAGATTAAAAATCAACTGTTACCATGCAACAGAGTGAGGTCACAGTTCAGTGTCCCACGACTTTCTTCTCACTGCCCTTTCTGGGTTTTCCAACAGAAGAGCAGCACCGGCCGCTGGGTAGGCGGGGAAAAACTTTGTGCATACCTGCATGCTCAGTTGCTTAGCCTGACTCTGTGATCTCATGGACTGCAGACTACCAGGCTCATCTATCCATGGAATTTTCCAGGCAAGAATACTGGACTGGCTTGCCATTTTCTAACTCCAGGAGATCTTTCCAACCCAGAAATCAAACCTTTGGGCAAGCAGATTCTTTACCACTAAGCCAGGAAACCCCATTTCATATATATTCTATAAGTCCAGAAGAAACTATTTTGATAGTTTCACTTATGTTTTCTACAAATAGTATTTACTGATTGGTCTTAACATTTATTAATGACCAACCTGGCTTCTTTTCAATGAATAATGAATAGAAACCAGATTAAACTGAGACAGTTATTCTCAGCTTTACTGAAGGAGATGCATTTCTCCCTGGATACAGAGAATGGTAATCGTAGAGCAGTATAGAAATTTGATCATCTGAATGTATTTCAGCTAATTATTAAAAACACTGTCAGGTTCAAATAGAATCTTGGTTTTTATCTTCCTTTTTTCCTTCTCAGATCTTTCTAACACATGCCACTGGGTTGTCTTTCTGAGGCTGGAGCAAAACCAGAGCAAGTTCACAGGTGGGGTGTAGAAAGATGAAGACAGGCCCTGGACAGGTGACCCAGATACCTTTCCAGTATGTTATTAATATGTGGAACTGCACTCTTCTCTTACATTCTTTAATCAAGAAGTTTCAAAAATCCTTCTGGGTCTCTATGTAAAATGAGTAAGAAAAGTCCAGGGTATAGTCCTTGCTGCAGGGGATGTTCTTTTGGGAAATGAAAATATCTTGGCTTCTTAAAATGTTAAAAATGACAGTAAAATGCCTTTCTCAGTATTAGCAGAAATTTTCACTTTTGCTCTGGGTTTCAACTATAAATTGGGAGATGACAAAAATGAAAATCCATAAGGACACAATATTCTTTCAATTTGCTCGACCGATTCATGTCTTACCACACATATATTGGTGTTGATAACTGAAGGCCTGGTATTATTTACATTTGTCATAAGATTAAAAATCAACTGTTACCATGCAACAGAGTGAGGTCACAGTTCAGTGTCCCACGACTTTCTTCTCACTGCCCTTTCTGCAAGAAGGTCATTTCCCAACAGAAGAGCAGCACCGGCCGCTGTAGGGAATGGCAGGGTGGACCGCAGACAAAGGCGGGGCTGAAGGATAAAATAGTCTCCTTCCTTGTTTGCTGGGGGCGGTGAGTAACTCAGCAGCATTGTTCCAAGAGGTTCCATGGACAACCTTTCTGTCGGAAAACCTTCCTGTTGTGAGCTTATACCTTCAGTGTTCAGTGTTCTGAGTTTTCTCAAAATGAAGTTGTGGGTTTTGGCCCCTGGCCCCAGGTTCTCCCCCATAGGAAGTTCCACCAGTCCCTCTTCTTTTCCTGTTGCTGCGTCTTTGCCTTCTCCCTAAGTGAATGCGTTTCTCTCTTCTGTAGAAGTCCTGGACGGAAAGTTGATGTTTTGGGGGATGCAGGCTGACAACTCTTGGCTTCTCAGAGAGATGTGGCGGAAGCCACCTGTGATGGGAAGACCTTTCCCTGCAGAGGCGGAATGTTCTGTCCCCAGGGGCAGACAGTGCAGCCACGTCCCCTGGTTAGGTCTTCCCAAAAGCCATCAGTGCCTGATTATCGGGATTCCTTCAGGGCAACACCGAAACTGCAAATTCATATTTTTTTCTGGTTTCTTCTGATTTTTGTTTACATAAGTTGCTTTGACAGGTGTATGGAAGCAGAATCTATAAAGAGCAAACAGAGTTTTTCCAGATTATTTCTTTCCAAAAGTTATTGCTTGGAAGTGATCAGCACCATATGTTCTGAAAGTTTGAAGGAGCTAAAGCACAGGCTGAAACTAGAAGGGAGTGGAAGCCTCTGGTGGACTTCTTCTCCATCGACACTGCACACTCACTCCTTGACTGGAGTTGCCGCCCAGGTGAAGGTGTTGCAGGGCCAGGACAAGAATGTGAGCTGGGCACTGGTTCTATGGGGTCCTGCTTGTCCTCTCGTAGGGTTGCCTCGTCATATTCACAGGCTTTTGGGTCTTGTGTTTCATCCAGACACCACGGACGAGTTCAGGATATG
This sequence comes from Tragulus kanchil, assembly GCA_022376925.1. Lineage (NCBI taxonomy): Eukaryota > Metazoa > Chordata > Mammalia > Artiodactyla > Tragulidae > Tragulus > Tragulus kanchil. The sequence continues at coordinate 161,147,327 of JAIOJX010000004.1, read as the reverse complement.
CCAGCGTCCACGGGCTCCTGAGAAAGAGCCTCTGAAACCCTCCCAGCCCTTCTCACCACGTCTCCCTAGTCTACAGGACACGGCCACACACAGCCCGTTCACGCGCATCCTCTCTCACGTCCATACACTCACAGGCTCGCACATACTCACACTCATCCATCTAGTCACAACTACAGCCTCCCAGTGTCATACACAGGTCCCTCACAGCTGCACACTCACACACAAACTTACACACTCTCACACACAGGCACACACACTCTCTTACGCTCCCTTTTTTTTCCCCTTGTCTTTTCTTTCTTACACTCCTTATCCACCCAACAAACACCCACATCCCATTTTCAAACCTAGGCTACAAGCATACCTCCTCTCACAGGTGTTTCCCAGCCCACCTCTCTCTGCGTGTCTCTGACACACACTCCTGCCCCTCGCTGCTGGGCCTGGACGTGGAGGGAGCTGAGAGCCCCTGTTGCTCCCTCACCCTCTGCTAGCTCAGGAGCCGGAAGGGCTGCCGCCAGCTGCCCCAGCTCCCTCTGCAGGGCGCCCACATCCGCCCTGAGACCAGGTTTCTGGGACCCCAGGGAATTAGTGCCTTATAGGACTTTGTCTCCCATCGGTGTTCAGCTTCAGGGACCCTATCCTTGAAAGAAATACGCTGTGCAGTGTGGAGCACAGCCTGTCCTCAAGGTCCCCTGAAAAGCCACACAGGTCTCTTGGATAAGCACTGTCATTTCAAGCAAAAGAGGGAAAAGCCAGGCTCAGGGTCAAAGGGAGGTCAAAGCCTTCAGGAATCGGGAGTCCTGCCCTCAGGACCCAGTGCTGCCCCCACCTCTGCGAGGCCATGGGCACATCCCAGCCTTCCCCTGAAAGTAGGGATGGGGAGGCTGCAGAGTCAAGCACAGCAGCCCCCTGCTCCTCCCAGTTTATTGAAGTCTGTGGTTCTCAACTCTGACCTCATAGGAGCCCTCTGGTTGTCCCGGGCATCTCTCCCCGATGATCTGATATCAGCTTAGTGGGTTGACCTTCTTGTGAAGTGGGGTTTCTCTAGACCTTTGTCCATGGACTCCAATCAAAGTTGCCCTGAGCTCACACAAGCAGAACTAGTGAAACAAAGGAAAAATAAAACAGCACAGGACAGCTTCAACTCTAGAGGTCAAGCAAAGGAAACACAGGGCAAAAGCCAGGAGGATTGAGACATGGATGCAGACGCTAACGTGGCTGCCTTGGGGGCGCCGGCTGAAGCTCCTCCTGAGACGGTCAGTGGGGTTTATGGTAACAGCCACCATGCAGAGCGGACCGTGTAGAATCAGTAACAGAATGAAGGCCATGTCGACCTCGGCATCCCGTTGCAACAAATAGCACAGCATTTCCAACTAAAAGAAACTCACAGAAACCGTTTACACCCTGGGGGAAATTTTGAGACGTGTGGACCCCTCAGAGCCCCACTTGCTCTCCTCTGTGTGCCTCACACGACTGTGACACAATGAGGTGCAGGAGCACACACAGCAGTGGCTGGGGAATGTCACGCGGCGTGTGGAGTTTGTCAGGTTTTTGTTCAAGTCTCAGGTTTGGGGGTACGTTTAGACATCTTCATTTCTGAGCTGGATCCTACAGTTGTCTGCAGCGTGGCAGAAAAGGTGGGTAGGAGTGAATCTGTCCTGCTGAGGAGCTGGTACTTCACTGAACCCCACGGTGGCATCGGGAGATGAGCAGGGCCAGTCCTGACGCATGAAGCCTCATGGGCGCGGGCTCTCCGACAGCCTGGGAGATGAGTGATGTCAACTGTGGAGCGCTGGTCCTAATAAACATTGAACCTTAGTGTCCGGTGAATGCCATCAAGCCTATTGGGCTTCTGTCTCCTCCTTGTTATGGGGGCCGCTCGAGGACGAGGGCTGCTGAAAGAGTGATGGGGTCTGGCTGCTCACTGCTCAAAAGCCAGTAAACAGGCCAGGTTGGTGGAAAGGAAATATTTGCTTTATTTCAGATGCCGCAACTGGGCGGGCAGCAGACATGGGTCCAAAGACTGACTCCCCACTGACAGGCAGGGGTGAGAGCTCTTATAGACAGAGAGTTGGGGGTGCTCACCTGCAGAAACAGAGGAGTCATCTTCACATTGGCCACTCCCCACTGGGACAGTGTGAGGCCTCAAATCAAAGTTGCCCTGAGCTCACACAAGCAGAACTAGTGAAACAAAGGAAAAATAAAACAGCACAGGACAGCTTCAACTCTAGAGGTCAAGCAAAGGAAACACAGGGCAAAAGCCAGGAGGATTGAGACATGGATGCAGACGCTAACGTGGCTGCCTTGGGGGCGCCGGCTGAAGCTCCTCCTGAGACGGTCAGTGGGGTTTATGGTAACAGCCACCATGCAGAGCGGACCGTGTAGAATCAGTAACAGAATGAAGGCCATGTCGACCTCGGCATCCCGTTGCAACAAATAGCACAGCATTTCCAACTAAAAGAAACTCACAGAAACCGTTTACACCCTGGGGAATTTTGAGACGTGTGGACCCCTCAGAGCCCCACTTGCTCTCCTCTGTGTGCCTCACACGACTGTGACACAATGAGGTGCAGGAGCACACACAGCAGTGGCTGGGGAATGTCACGCGGCGTGTGGAGTTTGTCAGGTTTTTGTTCAAGTCTCAGGTTTGGGGGTACGTTTAGACATCTTCATTTCTGAGCTGGATCCTACAGTTGTCTGCAGCGTGGCAGAAAAGGTGGGTAGGAGTGAATCTGTCCTGCTGAGGAGCTGGTACTTCACTGAACCCCACGGTGGCATCGGGAGATGAGCAGGGCCAGTCCTGACGCATGAAGCCTCATGGGCGCGGGCTCTCCGACAGCCTGGGAGATGAGTGATGTCAACTGTGGAGCGCTGGTCCTAATAAACATTGAACCTTAGTGTCCGGTGAATGCCATCAAGCCTATTGGGCTTCTGTCTCCTCCTTGTTATGGGGGCCGCTCGAGGACGAGGGCTGCTGAAAGAGTGATGGGGTCTGGCTGCTCACTGCTCAAAAGCCAGTAAACAGGCCAGGTTGGTGGAAAGGAAATATTTGCTTTATTTCAGATGCCGGCAACTGGGCGGGCAGCAGACATGGGTCCAAAGACTGACTCCCCCCACTGACAGGCAGGGGGTGAGAGCTCTTATAGACAGAGAGTTGGGGGGGGTGCTCACCTGCAGAAACAGAGGAGTCATCTTCACATTGGCCATCCATGGTCTGTCCAGCACCATCGTGATTGAGGTACAGTGAGCCTTTCGTTCCAGGGTCCATTTGTTCCCATTTCTTTGTGGTTAATTCTCAGAATTGCGGCAGCTCATGTCCTGGATTCTGTCTCGTCATGTTGTTAATTTCTCCCCCTGAGATTATAGAATCGATAAAACAGCTCACAGAATATGGCTCAGAACATTATCTGTAGTCCTGGACTATGCGTAATGACTGCATTATTATTATTTAGTTTTCTTTGGCTGTTCTCCTTTGTTTCTGAATTTCTCACTTCTCTGATTAAATTTATTCTTTGACTAAAATTGTCCACAGACAATAAGACAGAGGACAGGGTGAGAGGATGAGGACCACAGGGTCTCGCTCTGTTTCAATATCATCTGTTATCATGACTTTTTGGCACATATGAGGCTTTAAAGACACACAAGCAGTAAGTGAATGATGAATGAATAAAGTCAAGACAACTCTGATTATGTTTCATGACCACACACAGTCTCAACTAAAAGTCATGGAAGGTCAGATCTGCTGGTCCCAGCCCTGTGTTTTGTTTGAAGAAGGATGAAATCCAAATGGACAGAGTGGACAGCAAGGCTGTATATAAAACTACAAGGATATAGAAATGCGTCCTGAGGCCCCCAGCGCCGGGCTCTGCGTCCTACCCCTTGTGCACTGCAGTCTTCTGTCAACCCTGGGAAGCTGGGAAGGTTCACTGAAGAGGAAATAGGACAAGAAGCACCTGGATGGTGACACAATCAGGATCAGTGCTGAGTGTGTTCACGAGCAGCCTGACACGGCTGCTGTCGATAGTCTTTGTGCTGACACAGTCAATACAGAGCAAACCTTAACATTTGTTCCTGAGGCTACTGCGTCCCAGGAGGTCGGGTTGTGCCTGAATGCGTCCTTTCACTAACAGGCCTGGGGCCCTGGTTGAGGCATGATCAGACCCTGAAGGCATGGGACCCCCACACACCCTTCCCTGGAGGTGACTCAGAGCATCCCCTTCAGCCAACAGAAAGGACTTTCACGAGCAGAACAGTGAGCCTGGTGGCTGCCCTGGCTCGCCTCTGGCATCTCTTCTCTCCTCCAGGTGGAGATGAGCTGTTTGCCTGGAATATTGACTCCTGTCTATTTAACTGCTCCAAGACACAGTCCTTTTACATATGATGAACCACTCCAGACTTCTAGAACTGGCAAAAACAAGACAAAACATGACAAAAAGACAGAAGAAGAGATTAACTACACAGGATGTGAGTAACATGATGACTTTCTTTTCATGCACCTCTATGACAAATCCATGCTGAGTCTCGTCCCCTGAAAAACCTGTCCATAAACCAGCCCACCCTCAGATGCTGCACCTGCTGTGTGACGCAGCGGCCCTCTTGGCCTGGTGCTTATTCCTCTGCCTTCTGGGGTCTCCAGGGGCCCAGCAGCTGTCAGAGATGCTCCCTTCCACTGACTTTTCAGGTTCATACATGTATAAAATGTTGAGAAAACAGTTTAAGAGTATATAATTCGATAGTGATCTTCCTGACCCAGAGATCGAACCTGGGTCTCCCACATTGCAGGCAAATTCTTTGCCTTCTGAGTCCCCAGGGAAGCCCCCACAATACTGGAGTGCATAGCAATTTTCTTCTCCAGGGAATCTTTCTGACTCGGGGATCAAGCCCAGGTCTCCAGCATCGTGGGCAGATTGTTTACCATTTGACCAACCAGGGAAGCCCATTAAAGAGATACATTGACCACATTTATCATATTTAAAAAGGCTATTTACCAAAGATCTTTTAATTTGACTGCAAATCTTCTGCCTCTGGCTTCCTCCTCTGATGGATGTCCAACCTGGAGCGGATCTTGTCCGGGAGGAAGTCAGAGCAAACCAATCAGGATCAGTGCTGAGTGTGTTCACGAGCAGCCTGACACGGCTGCTGTCGATAGTCTTTGTGCTGACACAGTCAATACAGAGCAAACCTTAACATTTGTTCCTGAGGCTACTGCGTCCCAGGAGGTCGGGTTGTGCCTGAATGCGTCCTTTCACTAACAGGCCTGGGGCCCTGGTTGAGGCATGATCAGACCCTGAAGGCATGGGACCCCCACACACCCTTCCCTGGAGGTGACTCAGAGCATCCCCTTCAGCCAACAGAAAGGACTTTCACGAGCAGAACAGTGAGCCTGGTGGCTGCCCTGGCTCGCCTCTGGCATCTCTTCTCTCCTCCAGGTGGAGATGAGCTGTTTGCCTGGAATATTGACTCCTGTCTATTTAACTGCTCCAAGACACAGTCCTTTTACATATGATGAACCACTCCAGACTTCTAGAACTGGCAAAAACAAGACAAAACATGACAAAAAGACAGAAGAAGAGATTAACTACACAGGATGTGAGTAACATGATGACTTTCTTTTCATGCACCTCTATGACAAATCCATGCTGAGTCTCGTCCCCTGAAAAACCTGTCCATAAACCAGCCCACCCTCAGATGCTGCACCTGCTGTGTGACGCAGCGGCCCTCTTGGCCTGGTGCTTATTCCTCTGCCTTCTGGGGTCTCCAGGGGCCCAGCAGCTGTCAGAGATGCTCCCTTCCACTGACTTTTCAGGTTCATACATGTATAAAATGTTGAGAAAACAGTTTAAGAGTATATAATTCGATAGTGATCTTCCTGACCCAGAGATCGAACCTGGGTCTCCCACATTGCAGGCAAATTCTTTGCCTTCTGAGTCCCCAGGGAAGCCCCCACAATACTGGAGTGCATAGCAATTTTCTTCTCCAGGGAATCTTTCTGACTCGGGGATCAAGCCCAGGTCTCCAGCATCGTGGGCAGATTGTTTACCATTTGACCAACCAGGGAAGCCCATTAAAGAGATACATTGACCACATTTATCATATTTAAAAAGGCTATTTACCAAAGATCTTTTAATTTGACTGCAAATCTTCTGCCTCTGGCTTCCTCCTCTGATGGATGTCCAACCTGGAGCGGATCTTGTCCGGGAGGAAGCAGTCATTTCAACACCTTCTCTTTCTCTTCCTCACCTCAGTGTGGCGTGCTGCCTTCATGGCACATAGCCCAGGGGGATGCACGTACAATTCTCCCTCGATGAACACAGAGTTTTATGAGTATCTATAAACCTGCAGTTCTTGTTATCTCAATTCCTCAAGATCTAGCCTAGGTTCCTTGTAGGGACCCAGGAAAGAAATCTGTTGTCATGGACAAGATGAACAAACACAATATGGAACTGGGAAGCCTCAGAAGTCTAAGAAATGCCTCTAGGCTTCCTTCCTTTTGAATCCTGGGAAAGAGATAGGTAAGAATTGATCTGAGAATAACATGTGTTCTTATCTTTGAATATTTTCATTTCACCTCACATGTCAGAGAAAGTATAAAACTACACAGTTAAAAAGCATGTATAATTTTTTACGAGCCAGCGATCTGGGCGCATGCACCCAGAGCTGGTGCTCTGCTACAGGAGAGGCCACTGCAATGGGAGGCCCACACAGGCCAAAGAACAAAGATGGATGAAAATAAATAAATGAAAGACCAATAATAGTGGCCCCCCCAAATTAAAAAGCATGTATAATTTTAGAAATGTTGACTACCTTAAAAACAAATTTTAACTGTAATTACCCTAGATTTAATTTTTAATTCATTTTCAAATAGATCAGGTCAAGATGTTATTTATAATCTTTTGGTTAAGCCCACATAACTTATATGGGGAGAGTGTATGTCCTGACCCTTCAACAAAGAAGGTTCCAATAATGGCTTTTCAAATTATGACTTTTGGAGATAGCCGCGTCCATTACATTTTGCCTTCTGAGTCCCAGGAAGCCCACAATACTGGAGTGCATAGCAATTTTCTTCTCCAGGGAATCTTTCTGACTCGGGGATCAAGCCCAGGTCTCCAGCATCGTGGGCAGATTGTTTACCATTTGACCAACCAGGGAAGCCCATTAAAGAGATACATTGACCACATTTATCATATTTAAAAAGGCTATTTACCAAAGATCTTTTAATTTGACTGCAAATCTTCTGCCTCTGGCTTCCTCCTCTGATGGATGTCCAACCTGGAGCGGATCTTGTCCGGGAGGAAGCAGTCATTTCAACACCTTCTCTTTCTCTTCCTCACCTCAGTGTGGCGTGCTGCCTTCATGGCACATAGCCCAGGGGGATGCACGTACAATTCTCCCTCGATGAACACAGAGTTTTATGAGTATCTATAAACCTGCAGTTCTTGTTATCTCAATTCCTCAAGATCTAGCCTAGGTTCCTTGTAGGGACCCAGGAAAGAAATCTGTTGTCATGGACAAGATGAACAAACACAATATGGAACTGGGAAGCCTCAGAAGTCTAAGAAATGCCTCTAGGCTTCCTTCCTTTTGAATCCTGGGAAAGAGATAGGTAAGAATTGATCTGAGAATAACATGTGTTCTTATCTTTGAATATTTTCATTTCACCTCACATGTCAGAGAAAGTATAAAACTACACAGTTAAAAAGCATGTATAATTTTTTACGAGCCAGCGATCTGGAGCGCATGCACCCAGAGCTGGTGCTCTGCTACAGGAGAGGCCACTGCAATGGGAGGCCCACACAGGCCAAAGAACAAAGATGGATGAAAATAAATAAATGAAAGACCAATAATAGTGGCCCCCCCAAATTAAAAAGCATGTATAATTTTAGAAATGTTGACTACCTTAAAAACAAATTTTAACTGTAATTACCCTAGATTTAATTTTTAATTCATTTTCAAATAGATCAGGTCAAGATGTTATTTATAATCTTTTGGTTAAGCCCCACATAACTTATATGGGGGAGAGTGTATGTCCTGACCTTCACAGAAGGTTCCATAATGCTTTTCAAATTATGATTTGGAAGGTATTTGTGTCATGAACCTAAACTGATCATTAGGAGTACTACTGTATAATTTTATGCAAAAAGTTTCTTAATGAGTATTTGCTGTTATCATGATTTTTTTTTTTTTTTACTTTATGATATACTTCATTAAAATAATACTGTTACCAAAAACTTGGCTTTGAAACTTCCCTGGTGCTCCAGTGGTTAAAATTCTACCTTCCATTGCAGGGGCTGCAGGTTTGATTCTGGGGAGCTAAGATCCTAAAGGTCTTGTGGGGAAGAAAACTGGAACATAAAACAGGAGCAATGTTATAAAAAATTCACAATAAAGACTTTTAAAATGGTCCACATAAAAAAAAAATCTTAAATAAATAAAAAACTTGCCCTCAACAAAAGAAAAATATGACTATTTGTAGAAGAGCTCTAAGATAAAAATGCTGATACCTGTGAGTGAGTTAAAGATATGGTTGTTCAGTTCAGCATTAATAATTAATTTTCATGGTATACTCCACAAAGAATAATAAACAGAATGATAATATCATCTTACATTCCAGTTTATGGCAGAATATTTGTGATCTTAGTTTAAGCATGACAGGGCTTTTCACACTGACCTATCCTTATATACCTTTTCCTAAGGATGAATAGATGATAACTCTTTGATCTTAATCCCAATCATATTCTTATTCTCATTTTAACGACATGTTATGTGGAAACCCAGGTTAAGGGAAATGCTATCCCCAATCAGATTTCCATTCTTTTCATTAATAACCCTGCATTACAAAAATTACCCAATTGTCAATATATTTTTACAATTTTTATAGAAATTAGTGACAAGAATTGTTATATAAACATATACAGAATGTCCTTAGTTTTGGCTCTTGGCCTGTTAAACCTAAAGTATTCAAAGTTTAGAGGGAGACATAGTGTTCAATCTTTCTTACGTTATGAAAAAAAAGATTTCAGAACAATGATTTAAGTTTCCATCTTAGAAAGCTAGAAAAAGAAGAGCATATTAATCACAAAAAATACCGTAAAGATGGAAAGATCAAGATTTAGGATCAAATGCAGTATTCACAGCTGATGGTGAATTAAAAATGTAAATTGATCCGTGCCTCCACAATGGAGGAAAAGGTAGCCATGACATAGGATCCAATTGATAAGACACAGTTCCTAAGAATGTTAAAGCGCATATAAGAAATTAATAACTTTGAATTAAGACCCCAGATGATTTTGACACCTAAGAAGTGAGAATAAATAAAGATGCATGTGAATGATTTTTCCTTTTTTGGGGCAGAGAGATCTCACACAGTGTTAAATATTGATATATGTTTGTTTTCTCAACAATTTGATTGGGTTAAATAGAAGATTATAAAACTACCGTACACAAGTTTTCACAGTAAATTTGAATGAGATATTGGGAAGAAATGAAAATTCAGCTATAAATCGTTCACTAGAACACATGCTAGACATCAGGCAATGGGCACTATATGCTGAGTTCCTTAGAAGCACTAGACCAACTTCTGCATGGATCATCTCACCTAATCCTCAAAATGACATTATGAGCAGACCACCACTACTGACCAACCATTTCATTTGAAGGACTATACTTTGAGCAGTTATCATACAAAAGTGAAAAGCGTATGGTGAAAGATCTATTAGGAATCAGTGAAAAAATTTTTTTTTCCCAGTTTATGGCAGAATATTTGTGATCTTAGTTTAAGCATGACAGGGCTTTTCACACTGACCTATCCTTATATACCTTTTCCTAAGGATGAATAGATGATAACTCTTTGATCTTAATCCCAATCATATTCTTATTCTCATTTTAACGACATGTTATGTGGAAACCCAGGTTAAGGGAAATGCTATCCCCAATCAGATTTCCATTCTTTTCATTAATAACCCTGCATTACAAAAATTACCCAATTGTCAATATATTTTTACAATTTTTATAGAAATTAGTGACAAGAATTGTTATATAAACATATACAGAATGTCCTTAGTTTTGGCTCTTGGCCTGTTAAACCTAAAGTATTCAAAGTTTAGAGGGAGACATAGTGTTCAATCTTTCTTACGTTATGAAAAAAAAGATTTCAGAACAATGATTTAAGTTTCCATCTTAGAAAGCTAGAAAAAGAAGAGCATATTAATCACAAAAAATACCGTAAAGATGGAAAGATCAAGATTTAGGATCAAATGCAGTATTCACAGCTGATGGTGAATTAAAAATGTAAATTGATCCGTGCCTCCACAATGGAGGAAAAGGTAGCCATGACATAGGATCCAATTGATAAGACACAGTTCCTAAGAATGTTAAAGCGCATATAAGAAATTAATAACTTTGAATTAAGACCCCAGATGATTTTGACACCTAAGAAGTGAGAATAAATAAAGATGCATGTGAATGATTTTTCCTTTTTGGGTCAGAGAGATCTCACACAGTGTTAAATATTGATATATGTTTGTTTTCTCAACAATTTGATTGGGTTAAATAGAAGATTATAAAACTACCGTACACAAGTTTTCACAGTAAATTTGAATGAGATATTGGGAAGAAATGAAAATTCAGCTATAAATCGTTCACTAGAACACATGCTAGACATCAGGCAATGGGCACTATATGCTGAGTTCCTTAGAAGCACTAGACCAACTTCTGCATGGATCATCTCACCTAATCCTCAAAATGACATTATGAGCAGACCACCACTACTGACCAACCATTTCATTTGAAGGACTATACTTTGAGCAGTTATCATACAAAAAGTGAAAAGCGTATGGTGAAAGATCTATTAGGAATCAGTCTGGAGATGTCAAATTAGAATTCCCACTGAAAAGCATTAAATAGGGCTGTGCTGTGTGCGCTCAGTTGTGTCCAGCTCTCTGCTGCCTCATAGACTGTAGCCCCACGAGGCTCTTCTCTGTATGGATTCTCCAGGCAGAAATACTGGAGTGGGTTGCCATGTCCTCCTCCAGGGGATCTTCCCGAGCCAGGGATTGATCTCGTATCTCTTGCATCTTCTGCATTGGCAGGGAGATTCTTTACCGTGGCACTATGTGGGAAGCCCCAAATTGAGACAAGAATTACAATCCATGACGAGCATAGGGTGCACACTCTACCCCCACCGAGAGAGACTCCAAGTGTATTAAAACAAGCATGTGACTTACCAGAAGTCTGTAACTCAGTTTGAATATTACAACCCTCAGTATTCAGAATTCAAAGATATAATTTGAAAAAAAAACCCAAAGTTGTAATACGATGAACAGTTTTTGTCTAAGGAATATGCACATAACACTTACCACAGCAAAGGTTTCATATCTAAGTGTACAATGAACAACTTGTCACAGTAAAAAATACACAAATGGCTACATAGAATTAGCATTCAGAATATAAATAAAGACATTAACAAAAGGAGTTGAAATGCTGATACACCTATCTGACAACACATTATCTCATAGTAATTGGAAGCAAATTATAAAATCAACTATATTTGTACATATAATTTACAGGCAATATTATATTTGCCTATCACATTGATAAAAATAAACAGATTGATGATAGGAAAATAAAATATATTTTCATAGCTCACACATGTAGGAATATTAACATACATTTTTATTTTAAATCAAAAGGATAAAGTATATTTTCAATATTAATTTGTGTTAGTTTTAACAATTTTTGGAATTTTGAAATCTATTTCACCCCTGAAATAACTTATTTAATGACCTTTTAATTGTCTTGGCTACTGGATTATTATTTGCGTTGTACACTTGAAGGCTTATTTTCAATTTTACTAGATAAGGCAATCTCCCATTTTTTTGCCACCTGTTTGGCAACAAATTTGGGAAGTGAGTTGTCATGGTAACAAGATTATGCTTCCAACAGGGGAAAGGTGAAGATGAGATTGATCCCATTTTGTTGTGGGTGTACTGAAAGCTGAGTTAACCTCAGAAAATAAAGCAGAACTTCAATAAGAAGCTCACCTTGGATATGTGTTACATATTTACACAGGTTGGGTGTGATGAATGCTTGGCAACATCCTTCCTTGTCTTTTAAGATATTCCCCAGAATGGTGCTTCCCACACATGGTCCTTTAATAACCTCTTAATAACCAGATCCTCACTCCCATTTGTTTTCTGAGGTCACCACCACGCACTGACTTGGTTTCAACATATTCAGCTTCAAAGACAGGCCCGCAGCATCTTTTTCCACAGCACCTGTGAACAGATGCGCTGGGCTCTGCCCACTCTGATGGTTTGAGTATCATTTATTACTCATCCCTCACTTGTGTACTGGCTTATCCACACCCCCTTGATGAGGACCTCCCCCAGATCTTGTGCCTTCCTCTCTTGGAGTTGGGGAACAGTCACAGGACAGAAGACAGACAGGTGTGGGTTGGTGCCTCCATCTGACCTCACGGTAGGAAGTAGAAAAGCTGACCAACCTGGTCGAGAGATAGCTGAGTTCAGACACTGCAAATGCACCCAGTGAGCTTCCAGGAATGCAGCCTGGAGATGTCCCAGGAAATAGATCAGGGGTGAAGGGAGCTCCCCGCTGACTTGTCTCTACCGCCCAGTACCTAACCCAGGTCTCCACCTTTGCTCTGGGCCCCAGACTGTGGGCTTGGGGGACAGGGGGCCTCTTCGGGAGCTGCCCAGCGCCAGGGCGCTGCAGTGACACCGCCATGTGGAGACTGTTCTCCTCTGCTCCACGATGTTGCAGCCCTGCCTCCGATTTATTTCAGTCCAGTCGCCTGTGTTCACAGGTTTCCCCAGCGCTGTCAGAGACTCGGTGTATTTTTCATAATTGGTTCTCTAGAGGCATCTTTATGTTTTCTCCCAGCTTATTTCCCTTCGTGGCTCATTATTATGCTGTCACTCTCTTCAGGAATGCATGAAGCAGCGTCTCTGCAGGTGGGCGACAGGTGGGACCTGGACGGGTGGTCCCTGCAGAACAGAAGGCCAAGTGGGAGGGTAGACGGAGGCCTCTGTGGGTGCAGATGGGGCCCAAGCCTGGGCTGGGGCCCAGGACCAAGGGGCTGGGTGTCCCTCCAAAGAATATCACTCTGCAGGGTCATGTCTTTCTTTGCGTGACCTGACTTCCAAGGCAGTGGGCAATGAAAACACAAAGCGAGGCCAGTTAGTTAGACGGAGATTAGCCCCTTCCTGACCCAGAGATGGGACCTGCCTCTCCTGTCTCTTGCATTGGCAGGGGAGCTCTTTAGGGCTGCACCATGTGGGAAGCCAAGCCCTATCTTGCTGCCAGCAGCTTGTCTGACAGGGGCACCTGAGCATGGCTCTCCCCTAACCTTCCTCCTACCCACACCCATGGATGTGTGTTTCCTATTGAAATGTGCACCTGCATCTCTTGTGTCTGTGTGCCATTTCTGTGGCAGTCACAGCAGGGGGAAAAGGGTGGAGAAGGCCTGCATCTCTGAGCTATAGATTTTCAAAGGCTAAAATAGTATATGTTAAAATACACCTGGGTATACACTGTCTAATCAAACATCTTGAACTGAGAAATGACGAAAATCAATGGGTAAGAACAGTTAATCAGCGATCTACCTATCTGCTTGTTCTTGACTGGTAAGTCAGAAATTATGGAAACCTTGAGTGAACACTCTGAACTTGGTAGAGGGTGACCAGGATGGCTTTGTTTTCCCTAGTTGGTCCCTTTAATTGTGGTTTATCCAACCTTGTTGCTTCAAGGTTTCATTAATCTTGACCATATCTGCTAACTTTTAAAATCCATCCAGTTTTAAACCCTAAACTTAGTCCAGCCCAGAGCTTCATTCTTCACCATGGACGGCCAGGCTGGGGGCTCCAGGAACCCGAGATGGGGAAGGGTCTGGTCTGCTCATTCACTCCTCCCCCCTGTATTCCAGCACTGCTGAGTGGAGGAGGGGGCATCGCTGGGCTCTGGGGCATCTCCTTTCCTTCCTCTTTACAGAGCCTGACTGCTCTGTTTAAGGGAGCGATGGATTAAGAGATGTCCCGTGAATCCTTATTTTACTGGAATGGTATTTTTAAAATTTATTTTCTATTTAAAGATAATTGCTTTACAATATAGTGTTGTTGTTGTTGTTTTTTCATATATCTTTTCACACCAAAACTATTTTGTGTTGGGATATAACTGGTTAGCAACGTTGTGATCTGCAGGGTCATGTCTTTCTTTGCGTGACCTGACTTCCAAGGCAGTGGGCAATGAAAACACAAAGCGAGGCCAGTTAGTTAGACGGAGATTAGCCCCTTCCTGACCCAGAGATGGGACCTGCCTCTCCTGTCTCTTGCATTGGCAGGGGAGCTCTTTAGGGCTGCACCATGTGGGAAGCCAAGCCCTATCTTGCTGCCAGCAGCTTGTCTGACAGGGGCACCTGAGCATGGCTCTCCCCTAACCTTCCTCCTACCCACACCCATGGATGTGTGTTTCCTATTGAAATGTGCACCTGCATCTCTTGTGTCTGTGTGCCATTTCTGTGGCAGTCACAGCAGGGGGAAAAGGGTGGAGAAGGCCTGCATCTCTGAGCTATAGATTTTCAAAGGCTAAAATAGTATATGTTAAAATACACCTGGGTATACACTGTCTAATCAAACATCTTGAACTGAGAAATGACGAAAATCAATGGGTAAGAACAGTTAATCAGCGATCTACCTATCTGCTTGTTCTTGACTGGTAAGTCAGAAATTATGGAAACCTTGAGTGAACACTCTGAACTTGGTAGAGGGTGACCAGGATGGCTTTGTTTTCCCTAGTTGGTCCCTTTAATTGTGGTTTATCCAACCTTGTTGCTTCAAGGTTTCATTAATCTTGACCATATCTGCTAACTTTTAAAATCCATCCAGTTTTAAACCCTAAACTTAGTCCAGCCCAGAGCTTCATTCTTCACCATGGACGGCCAGGCTGGGGGCTCCAGGAACCCGAGATGGGGAAGGGTCTGGTCTGCTCATTCACTCCTCCCCCCTGTATTCCAGCACTGCTGAGTGGAGGAGGGGGCATCGCTGGGCTCTGGGGCATCTCCTTTCCTTCCTCTTTACAGAGCCTGACTGCTCTGTTTAAGGGAGCGATGGATTAAGAGATGTCCCGTGAATCCTTATTTTACTGGAATGGTATTTTTAAAATTTATTTTCTATTTAAAGATAATTGCTTTACAATATAGTGTTGTTGTTGTTGTTTTTTCATATATCTTTTCACACCAAAACTATTTTGTGTTGGGATATAACTGGTTAGCAACGTTGTGATAGTTTCAGGTGAACAGTGAAGGGACTCAGCCATACACACCTGTGTATCCATTCTCTCCCAAACTCCCTCCACTGAAAGGGATGAATTGGCAGGCTTGATAAGGAGGCCAGCAGTTCCTGAGGGGGAGAAGGAGGAGGAAAAAGAAACAAACATTTTTCTAGTCTAAAATGTTTGCCACATGGAGATCTAGTCTGAAGCTAAGTTTATTGCCTTATGGAGACAAACTATTTTTTCACTGAAATGTCTCATCTAGCCCTGAAGCCAGGAGACCATCCTCTGGCTAATATTATGTTAATGTTGTGGGTGTGGGCCTAGCAAGGCCTTTACAACCTTGAGATATTCTTTTGATCTATTGTTAGTAACCAACTGGAAAAGTACAAAAATGCTTTGCCTGAACTGGTTTCTGGGGTTATTCTTCTATTCCCTCTTCTAGTGTCTATGCTGGTAGCTTTCCCTTTTTTCCTTAATAAACTTTTCCTGCACGAAGCTCTGAGTGACCAAAGCCAAGTCTTTTCTCCATGGGAGATCAAGAATCTGGCTCCGTTCATGGTAACCTGTCCACCGTCATCTATCAGCATCCAGGCTGCCACAGAACACTGAGCAGAGTTCCGTGTGCTATGCAATAGGTTTTCGTTGGCTATCCATTCTAAATATAGCAGTGTGTACATGTCCATTCCAAAGTCCTTAACTATCCCTTCTCCCTGACAACCATGAATTCATTTTCTAAGTCTGTGAGTTTCTAAGTTCATTTGGATCATTTCTTTCTTTTTAGGTTACACATATAAGGAATGGCACAGGATATTTCTCTTTCTCTGATTTACTTCAGTATGACACTCTCTAGGTTCATCCATGTGGTTGCAAATGGCCTTATTTCATTCTTTTTAATAGTTGAGTGTTGTTGTTGTTATTCAGTCACCCAGTCATGTCTGACTCTTTGCAACTCCGTGGACTGCAGCACACCAGGCCTCTCTGTTCCTCATCGTCTCCTGAAGTTCCCAAGTCCATGCTCATTGCCTGGGTGAGGTCATCCAGCCATCTCATCCTCTGATGTCCTCTTTTCCCTCTGCCTCAATCCTGCCCAGCTTCAGTGGTATTCCAGAGTGCATATGTGTATAAATACCACATCTACTTTATCCACTCCTCTGTCGATGGACTCTTAGGCTGTTTCCATGTCTCGGTATTGTTTAGTGGCATGGTGTTGATACAGTCTTGCCTCTCATGGTCTAGGTCTCCACTGCCTCTCTGAATAAGCCCTGCTGGGCTGCCGGGTCCTCTGCATGCTGGGGCTACAAGTTCTTGCCTTCCTGTGAGCACACAGGTGAGTTTTCTGGGAGTCTGGAAGCTTGATGCCGAGGCTCAGAGTACATACAGATCTCAGAAAGCCTGCTGGGCACAAGCAAAGGAAGTTGCAGCAAAAATAGGAATGAGACTTCTTGTTTCAGAAAGACTAAAAAAGCTTTGCCTGAACTGGTTTCTGGGGTTATTCTTCTATTCCCTCTTCTAGTGTCTATGCTGGTAGCTTTCCCTTTTTTCCTTAATAAACTTTTCCTGCACGAAGCTCTGAGTGACCAAAGCCAAGTCTTTTCTCCATGGGAGATCAAGAATCTGGCTCCGTTCATGGTAACCTGTCCACCGTCATCTATCAGCATCCAGGCTGCCACAGAACACTGAGCAGAGTTCCGTGTGCTATGCAATAGGTTTTCGTTGGCTATCCATTCTAAATATAGCAGTGTGTACATGTCCATTCCAAAGTCCTTAACTATCCCTTCTCCCTGACAACCATGAATTCATTTTCTAAGTCTGTGAGTTTCTAAGTTCATTTGGATCATTTCTTTCTTTTTAGGTTACACATATAAGGAATGGCACAGGATATTTCTCTTTCTCTGATTTACTTCAGTATGACACTCTCTAGGTTCATCCATGTGGTTGCAAATGGCCTTATTTCATTCTTTTTAATAGTTGAGTGTTGTTGTTGTTATTCAGTCACCCAGTCATGTCTGACTCTTTGCAACTCCGTGGACTGCAGCACACCAGGCCTCTCTGTTCCTCATCGTCTCCTGAAGTTCCCAAGTCCATGCTCATTGCCTGGGTGAGGTCATCCAGCCATCTCATCCTCTGATGTCCTCTTTTCCCTCTGCCTCAATCCTGCCCAGCTTCAGTGGTATTCCAGAGTGCATATGTGTATAAATACCACATCTACTTTATCCACTCCTCTGTCGATGGACTCTTAGGCTGTTTCCATGTCTCGGTATTGTTTAGTGGCATGGTGTTGATACAGTCTTGCCTCTCATGGTCTAGGTCTCCACTGCCTCTCTGAATAAGCCCTGCTGGGCTGCCGGGTCCTCTGCATGCTGGGGCTACAAGTTCTTGCCTTCCTGTGAGCACACAGGTGAGTTTTCTGGGAGTCTGGAAGCTTGATGCCGAGGCTCAGAGTACATACAGATCTCAGAAAGCCTGCTGGGCACAAGCAAAGGAAGTTGCAGCAAAAATAGGAATGAGACTTCTTGTTTCAGAAAGACAAAGAAAATAAGGAAACAATGAACAGGCTGGGGAAATAACATAAACATGTCTGAAAGAGTTAGGCAATCTTGGTTATTCTTGAGCTGTTACTACTAACAGACACTTGTAGCTGGACTTGTCCTTTACAAAACTAAACAAAGCTAATTACTCTCTGACTTTCTATGAATTGTACTCTGCACCTGGCATTCTTCACCACCTACACTCCCTTGCAGCATTCTGCACTTCAGAGAAAAGGTCACTGAGGATAACTTCAGGGACGTCAGACTCAGTTGCTGAGTTGTCTGATACCAGCTGTGGCCATTTGGAAATTTTACAAAACAAAAAAGCATGCAAGACTTTCACGAGGATATAAAATATCTTTTAATTCCCAAGAGAAAGGGACACAGTTCTTGAGGCACTAGCCTGCTGTGTTTCCCTTTGCCTGGCAAGAGAGTAAAGCAATCTCTCTCTTCCTCCAAATCTCTGTCTCCGTATTTTTGTTTTCAGCGTTGGTGGACAGAGAGCCAAGGTGTTTGGCATTAAGCGGACAGCTCATCCAGATTTAGCAAAGTGTAAGAAAGTGGGGTGAGGTCCACAACAGGGTTCACCATCCATGGTCCTCTTTCTCTCCATTACAGGGAGGTGTAATGAAAACTGATGAAGTTGTCCCATTCACTGGGGAGCGGAGAGGTTCCAGTGTCTGACTAAGGCTGATGAAAGAATACAAAAAAACCCCACCAGACTCTGACAAGAACCATTAAGAGCTGCTCTCTTTCAATTGAAGTCTTTGCAAACGCTTATGAGCCCCCAGGATAATAACGCAGAATACATACAAATTCACCCGAGGAGAAAGGAAGGCTCCTCTATGTGCACGAGTGCTTGTACATGTGTAGAACCAGGACACCCAGGAGCTTGCTGCAGTCACGGGACTGTCAGGAGGTGATCCTAGGAATGGGTGGTGGAGACCTCACCTTCACTGCTTGCCTTTATATTTCATTAAAATTTTGTGCTGCTGAGATTTTATTTCAATGAAATTTCACTGCATGAATGGATACAGATCTCAGAAAGCCTGCTGGGCACAAGCAAAGGAAGTTGCAGCAAAAATAGGAATGAGACTTCTTGTTTCAGAAAGACAAAGAAAATAAGGAAACAATGAACAGGCTGGGGAAATAACATAAACATGTCTGAAAGAGTTAGGCAATCTTGGTTATTCTTGAGCTGTTACTACTAACAGACACTTGTAGCTGGACTTGTCCTTTACAAAACTAAACAAAGCTAATTACTCTCTGACTTTCTATGAATTGTACTCTGCACCTGGCATTCTTCACCACCTACACTCCCTTGCAGCATTCTGCACTTCAGAGAAAAGGTCACTGAGGATAACTTCAGGGACGTCAGACTCAGTTGCTGAGTTGTCTGATACCAGCTGTGGCCATTTGGAAATTTTACAAAACAAAAAAGCATGCAAGACTTTCACGAGGATATAAAATATCTTTTAATTCCCAAGAGAAAGGGACACAGTTCTTGAGGCACTAGCCTGCTGTGTTTCCCCCTTTGCCTGGCAAGAGAGTAAAGCAATCTCTCTCTTCCTCCAAATCTCTGTCTCCGTATTTTTGTTTTCAGCGTTGGTGGACAGAGAGCCAAGGTGTTTGGCATTAAGCGGACAGCTCATCCAGATTTAGCAAAGTGTAAGAAAGTGGGGTGAGGTCCACAACAGGGTTCACCATCCATGGTCCTCTTTCTCTCCATTACAGGGAGGTGTAATGAAAACTGATGAAGTTGTCCCATTCACTGGGGAGCGGAGAGGTTCCAGTGTCTGACTAAGGCTGATGAAAGAATACAAAAAAACCCCACCAGACTCTGACAAGAACCATTAAGAGCTGCTCTCTTTCAATTGAAGTCTTTGCAAACGCTTATGAGCCCCCAGGATAATAACGCAGAATACATACAAATTCACCCGAGGAGAAAGGAAGGCTCCTCTATGTGCACGAGTGCTTGTACATGTGTAGAACCAGGACACCCAGGAGCTTGCTGCAGTCACGGGACTGTCAGGAGGTGATCCTAGGAATGGGTGGTGGAGACCTCACCTTCACTGCTTGCCTTTATATTTCATTAAAATTTTGTGCTGCTGAGATTTTATTTCAATGAAATTTATGCATGGGCATTACTCAGCAATGGAATACACTGGAAACATGAGAGATAGAGAACATAATATAAAATCAAGAGAAATGCCATATTGTCCAGCTGCTGTAATGAAAACAAATACTGGGAATGGTATTTGCCTAAGAGAAGATTGTGGTGCCATATGTACAGAGAACCCACAAAGACAGCAGTGGTGCAGCGACCACAGTATTATTTTGCTTACCTACAACCATGACAAATTAAAGGGTTTTTAGTGCAAATGCTTTACGGTTATCCATTTAAAAATATAAATGATACTCTTTTTCTTTCAGTGCATTAAAAGACCCTTGATTTGTGCATAAACAACTAACAGAGCTAAAGGAATCCTTTCCCCCTCCCCTCTAAGCTTTTGAAATTAAATTTATCTTTGGCTGGAAAACAGCTAGAGAAATGTTAGGTTATTTTTTTCCCAAGAATTTAGAAGTGGCTAAGAACAAGACTTTAGCATGAAAGTAATTCCTCAACCATAGCTAATGGTATTCCACAAATCTCCTATGCAATTCTGAAATAAACTACAGACAGAAAATTAGAACAGAGAACAGCCCAGGGGAGAAAATGGGCTGTTTTTAGTACAATATGGTTTTCTCATTTTAACCCAATATTTCAGATTTATTTACTGATGTATATAAGCTCACATAAACCTCTTTCTTTTCCCCAGAATTGAGATATAGTTAAAAAAAAATGCATTTCTGGTGGAAATTTCCAAATAACCCAGAAAAAACTGCAGTGGGTAAGCAATATTCCCAGATACTTAGCCAGTCACATACTCTTACTAACAGGCTTTTTCACTAAATGCTATCACATAGGGATCTACCAGCTGTCTAGTCCTAGAGTTCATTGTATACTTGCATACTTTCCTTAATCAGTCTCCTGTGTAAGTCCATTTGAGATATTTCCAAGTTTTGCTTTGATGGGATGTGGTGAAATAATCCTATACACATCTTTGGGAACATTTCTATTAAGGTAAGCACATTTTTACATTGGATTAATATTTATCTCCATCTGTTGTCCTGATGAATCTTTAATTGTGATCCCCTGTATAAAGACTCAGATCATACTTCAAGTATATTATTTACATTAAATATATTTAAGAGTATGTAGAGCATACAGATTTAGGAATATTTTAGACTATCCAAATTTAAGATTATTTGGCTTTTCATTATTGCAACATACTCCTCTGGTACCATGCATGTGTGCTAAGTTGCTTCAGTTGTGTCCGACTCTTTGTGACCCTATGGAATATAGTCCACCAGGCTCCTCCGTCTCTGGATTTCTCCAGGCAAGAATACTGGAGCAGGTTGCCATGCCCTCCTCCAGAGGATCTTCCCAGCTGAGAATCAGAAGCCGCATATCTTAAGTCTCCTGTATTGGAAGGTGGGTTCTCTACCACTAGTGCCACCTGGGAAACCCCCTCAGGTACCATAAGCAATTGTAATTCCTTGCGAATTGATGAGTACCTCCAGAACCACACATTCAGATTTAAAGAAAATAAAGTAAGTATATAATCGATATTTCTTGAGATAACCCTCTGTTGGACAATCTACCTTGTTTCGACATCATTTAAAAGGAAGGATATGGCCTTTGTGAATTTGTGCATTCCTTTACCTATGTGCTGCTACTGTTCAGACTCACACCATACTGTAAAGCGGAGTTCACTTCCAGCCCACCCGCAGCACAAGCCATGTGAGTCCATGGAGTCCAGACAAAGGTCCCTCTGTTTCAAGGAAATCAACAAGAGGAGAAGTGTTACCCTGGGGCCTAGTTGATGGCAGGTGTAAAAAACAGATGTTATGTTTTTGCAATAACTACAAAACTGAGTGAAAGATCTGTCTATGTTCCTTTATTTATCTACTCTTGCCTGAGAATCCCACTGAGGAAAAAGGAAGGCTCCTACATATGCACAAGTGCTTGTAAATGTGTAGAACCAGGACGCCCAGGAGCTTGCTGCAGTTGCGGGACTGTTGGGAGGTGATCCTGAGGAATGGGTGGTGGAGACCTCACTTTCACTGTTTGCCCTTTTATTTCATTCAAATTTTGTGCTACTGAAATTTTTGACAAAGAAGCCTGGTGCACTACAGTCTATGAGGTCACAAAGAGTTGGACATGACTGAGTGACTGAACAACAGCAATAAGACTGTTTAAAATAGGACAGCAAACTTTTTTTTAACTTTTATTTTACTTTTACCTTTTACAGAGTTTTATTGTTTATAGATATGTATGTTCCCAGACTAGTCACATGTATATCCCCCCATCCCACCCCTCCAGACCGTCACACAACACCCCTGCAGGATCCCCCTTTCTCACAGAGCAATGACTATAGCTATTTTCTTCACATATGATAGTACAGGCCCTCATGCTACTTCCTTTACACCTCTCATGCAATGTCCATTCCCCACAAGGTGCATATGTCCACTGTCCATGTCTGTTTCTCCATTGCTTTACTGCATGCCATCCTACTAGATTCCATATATATGTGTTAGTATATTGTACTTGTCCTTCTCTTTTTTTTTTTTTTTAAAGATTTATTTATTTACTTTGGGCGGGGGTCGGGTTGGGGAGGGAGGGGAGTGGGCGGGCCACTTCTATTGGCTTTCATTTCTCTATTTTCATGCGTCTTCGTTCTTTGGCTCCTGCGGGCCTCCCATCGCGGTGGCATCTGTTGTCGCAGAGCACCGGCTCTGGGCACATGCGCTCCAGAGCTCCGGCTCGGTGATTGGACACATCTGTCCAGCCACTCCGCGGCACGTGGGATCTTCCCAGGCCAGGGATCGAACCGGCGTCCCTTGCACTGCAAGGCGGTGTCCTTACCCACTGGACCACCAGGGGAAGCCCGTCCTTCTCTTTTTGACTGACTTCACTTTTTATGATAGGTTCTAGCTCCAGCCACCTCATTAGGGCTGATTCTTCTGCACTTCTTTTTACAGCTGTGTAGTATTCCATTGTATATACGTACCAGAGCTTTAATATCCATTCATTCATCGGTGGGCATTTAGGTTGCTTCCACATTCTAGCTATTTTATAGAGAGCTGTAATGAACAGTGGGGTACAGTTGTTTCTTTCCAATTTGATATCATCAGGGAATAAGCCTAAGAATGGAATTGCTGGGTCATATGATACTTCTATTTTTAGTTTTTTAAGAAATCTCCATACTGTCTTCCATAGAGGCTGTATAAATTTACATTCCCATCAGCTATGCAAGAGGGTTCCCTTTTCTCCGCAGCCTCTCCAGCATTTATCGTCTGTAAATTTGTGGATGATGGCCATTCTGACGGGTGTGAGGTGATATCTCATTGTAGTTTTGACTTGTATTTCTCTAATTATAAGCAAGGTTGAGCATCGTTTCATGTGTTTGTTGGCCATCTGTATGTCCTCTTTGGAAAAGTGTCTGTTTAGGTCCTTTTCCTATTTTTTGATTGGCTTGTTCATTTTTCCTATGTTGAGTTGTCTGAGTTGCTTGTAGATTTTGGAGATTAATTCTTTGTCTGTTGTTTCATTTGCTATGATTTTCTCCCATTCTGTGGGTTGTCTGTTCAGCATTTTTGTAGTTTCTTTAGGACAGCAAACTTTTTCTGCAAAGGGCCAGATAGCAAATATTTTAGATTCTGTGGACCAAGAGGCAAAATTGAGAATGTTATGCAGGTATTTAATTGTGTTCCAGTGAAATGGGCAGAGCAGTCTGGCTGACTATAGTCCATGGGATCGCAAAGAGTGAGACACCACTGAGCGACTAACATTTTCACTTTCTCTAAAACTATATTTATGAATTTGGGGATGCATAAAATTTTCATTTGTCATAAAATATTTGTCTTCTTCAGATGTTTAAAAACCAGTTAAAATGTGGAAAAAAAACTCTTAGCTTGCAGTTTACAGGAAAACAGATGGTAGGCTATATTGATTCTTAACCACACCAGCCATCAGGGAAGTGCAAATTAAAATAACTGTGAGAAACCACTCTGTACCTCTATATTGGAAAGAATTATTGTCACTTGTCAAGTGATAGTGGGAATGTGGAATCTCAAACCTGGAAAACAATTGCTAGGATTGTGATACCACTATTTCAAATATCATAAAAATTAATTTGGAAGGATTTGGTACAATTACCTATGTGTATATACTAAGACCAACACTTTTAGTATATTCATGTCCAGTTCAGTTCGGTTCCTCAGGCATGATGGACTCTTTGGAAACCCAATCTAACATACATACATACACATACATAATTATTTATACAAATGGAATTAGTGGAAATCTAGTGAAATTCAAATAAGTCTAAAGTTGGTTTCTTAGTTTTGACTATGCGGTATAATTATGTAAAATGATAGTATTAAGGCAACAGACCAAAATTCTCTGTAAAAATTCTGTGACTTTTCTGCAAATTTAAACTTATTTTGAATAAAATAATTTTTTAAAAATGATCAGTTCAGCGTTGCACCTGTTTTTATACAACCAACCACTGTCAAGATGAATATAACTTTGATATTTGAGTATTAAGTGTGCCTAGACTTGGTCCTATCCTATATCTGACTTCTGCAATTCCTAGAGATCTGATTAGTCGTTTTTCCTATTTTGATTGGCTTGTTCATTTTTCCTATGTTGAGTTGTCTGAGTTGCTTGTAGATTTTGGAGATTAATTCTTTGTCTGTTGTTTCATTTGCTATGATTTTCTCCCATTCTGTGGGTTGTCTGTTCAGCATTTTTGTAGTTTCTTTAGGACAGCAAACTTTTTCTGCAAAGGGCCAGATAGCAAATATTTTAGATTCTGTGGACCAAGAGGCAAAATTGAGAATGTTATGCAGGTATTTAATTGTGTTCCAGTGAAATGGGCAGAGCAGTCTGGCTGACTATAGTCCATGGGATCGCAAAGAGTGAGACACCACTGAGCGACTAACATTTTCACTTTCTCTAAAACTATATTTATGAATTTGGGGATGCATAAAATTTTCATTTGTCATAAAATATTTGTCTTCTTCAGATGTTTAAAAACCAGTTAAAATGTGGAAAAAAAACTCTTAGCTTGCAGTTTACAGGAAAACAGATGGTAGGCTATATTGATTCTTAACCACACCAGCCATCAGGGAAGTGCAAATTAAAATAACTGTGAGAAACCACTCTGTACCTCTATATTGGAAAGAATTATTGTCACTTGTCAAGTGATAGTGGGAATGTGGAATCTCAAACCTGGAAAACAATTGCTAGGATTGTGATACCACTATTTCAAATATCATAAAAATTAATTTGGAAGGATTTGGTACAATTACCTATGTGTATATACTAAGACCAACACTTTTAGTATATTCATGTCCAGTTCAGTTCGGTTCCTCAGGCATGATGGACTCTTTGGAAACCCAATCTAACATACATACATACACATACATAATTATTTATACAAATGGAATTAGTGGAAATCTAGTGAAATTCAAATAAGTCTAAAGTTGGTTTCTTAGTTTTGACTATGCGGTATAATTATGTAAAATGATAGTATTAAGGCAACAGACCAAAATTCTCTGTAAAAATTCTGTGACTTTTCTGCAAATTTAAACTTATTTTGAATAAAATAATTTTTTAAAAATGATCAGTTCAGCGTTGCACCTGTTTTTATACAACCAACCACTGTCAAGATGAATATAACTTTGATATTTGAGTATTAAGTGTGCCTAGACTTCGGTCCTATCCTATATCTGACTTCTGCAATTCCTAGAGATCTGATTAGTCTTTTGAAAATTATAACGAGAACTATTTTGTACTTCAAACATTCCTTGAAATTTTACTCAGAAGAAACATTCACTAATTCCCTGTTCACTGTTATCAGAAACTATTGTTCCTTTCCCACAAATAGGTTCCCACTCTGACACACTCAATCTGTGGTTTTTCACTCTAGTAGTCTGTCTTCCACATGGTTGTTCAAGAGCCATATATCTTCCAAGTGGACAGTATCTTAGGTGTTTACTTTTAATTTAGGTAAGTGACCTAGCTCTCATACTTCCTATTTTGTGGTTGTTTTAGTCACTAAGTCATGTGTGACTCTTTGCCACCTATGGATTGCAGCCCACCAGACTCCCCTGTCCATGGGCTTTCCTGGGCAAGAATACTGGAGTGGATTGCTATTTCCTTCTCCAGGGGATCTTCCCCACTCAGAGATTGAATTCATCTCTCCTGAATTGGCAGGTGGATTCTTTACTGCTGAGCCACCAGGGACAATAATTTATGTTTTTACTTGAGGTAAGTGACTAAATTCTCATACTTCCTATTTACTGATTCTTACAGTTGCTATTTATCAGTAGATTTTATGTATGTCTTATGTATGTTGGGTATATATATAAGTAAGTATTTTTTTTAAAGGAGGTGATATATAAATGAGTAAATAGAAATAAGGATTTCCCAAGTGGCACTATGGTAAATAATCTGCCTGCTGATGCATGAGATGCAACTTTGATTCCTGGGTTAGGAAGATTCCCTGGAAAAGGGAATGACTACCCAATCTAGTATTCTTGCCTAGAGCATTCCATGGACAGACCAGCCTGGTGGGCTATAGTCCAAAGGGTCCAGAGAGTTGGACATGACTGAGCAACTGAGCACAGCACTAAACGTTTTGACTATGCGGTATAATTATGTAAAATGATAGTATTAAGGCAACAGACCAAAATTCTCTGTAAAAATTCTGTGACTTTTCTGCAAATTTAAACTTATTTTGAATAAAATAATTTTTTAAAAATGATCAGTTCAGCGTTGCACCTGTTTTTATACAACCAACCACTGTCAAGATGAATATAACTTTGATATTTGAGTATTAAGTGTGCCTAGACTTCGGTCCTATCCTATATCTGACTTCTGCAATTCCTAGAGATCTGATTAGTCTTTTGAAAATTATAACGAGAACTATTTTGTACTTCAAACATTCCTTGAAATTTTACTCAGAAGAAACATTCACTAATTCCCTGTTCACTGTTATCAGAAACTATTGTTCCTTTCCCACAAATAGGTTCCCACTCTGACACACTCAATCTGTGGTTTTTCACTCTAGTAGTCTGTCTTCCACATGGTTGTTCAAGAGCCATATATCTTCCAAGTGGACAGTATCTTAGGTGTTTACTTTTAATTTAGGTAAGTGACCTAGCTCTCATACTTCCTATTTTGTGGTTGTTTTAGTCACTAAGTCATGTGTGACTCTTTGCCACCTATGGATTGCAGCCCACCAGACTCCCCTGTCCATGGGCTTTCCTGGGCAAGAATACTGGAGTGGATTGCTATTTCCTTCTCCAGGGGATCTTCCCCACTCAGAGATTGAATTCATCTCTCCTGAATTGGCAGGTGGATTCTTTACTGCTGAGCCACCAGGGACAATAATTTATGTTTTTACTTGAGGTAAGTGACTAAATTCTCATACTTCCTATTTACTGATTCTTACAGTTGCTATTTATCAGTAGATTTTATGTATGTCTTATGTATGTTGGGTATATATATAAGTAAGTATTTTTTAAAGGAGGTGATATATAAATGAGTAAATAGAAATAAGGATTTCCCAAGTGGCACTATGGTAAATAATCTGCCTGCTGATGCATGAGATGCAACTTTGATTCCTGGGTTAGGAAGATTCCCTGGAAAAGGGAATGACTACCCAATCTAGTATTCTTGCCTAGAGCATTCCATGGACAGACCAGCCTGGTGGGCTATAGTCCAAAGGGTCCAGAGAGTTGGACATGACTGAGCAACTGAGCACAGCACTAAACAGAAACCAACTTGGACTGTATAAAATAATGTTTTGGACAGGAGATGACAAAATAGTTTTTAAGTCAAAAAATAATAAATAGATTTACAATCCTGAAGGTCTTTGCATTGTCTAGAATGATGATCAAACAACCCCAGATTTGATAAATAATGGGAATATAATCTCATGATCCATGGAAGAATGTCTTAGTTATCATTAAAAGTATAGAAAGAGGGTACACAAGTTCTTAACAAGTAGAGAATGACCTTGATATAATAATAAATGAAAAATATAAGAAATGTGTTAACAGGAGCTACAGAATATATTGTTCAGACAGCAAGAAGAATATGGCAGTAGAATGAACATAAATACATCAGTAGTGCATTAGAATATAAACAAGCTTATTGTTGTGTTAAAAAAGGCTATCAGCTTGGATAAAAGCACATAACTATGAGATTTTAATGAAAGGTATAGCGGTCATATAAAGACATAGGAAGGTGGAAATAAAAAATACATAGAATAGAAACACTAACCAAAAATTTTTCTATTTTCTATGTTAATACCAGAAAACAGATTTAGGCAAACAATATCAAAAAGATAAAGAAAGCTTCGCATGATGGAAAATGCAACTTACAAGAAATACAGATTGAAACCTTGAATAGCACGGCCAATCAAAAGGTGTGATTTCTGTTTCTTACAGTTGCTATTTATCAGCCACCAGGGACAATAATTTATGTTTTTACTTGAGGTAAGTGACTAAATTCTCATACTTCCTATTTACTGATTCTTACAGTTGCTATTTATCAGTAGATTTTATGTATGTCTTATGTATGTTGGGTATATATATAAGTAAGTATTTTTTAAAGGAGGTGATATATAAATGAGTAAATAGAAATAAGGATTTCCCAAGTGGCACTATGGTAAATAATCTGCCTGCTGATGCATGAGATGCAACTTTGATTCCTGGGTTAGGAAGATTCCCTGGAAAAGGGAATGACTACCCAATCTAGTATTCTTGCCTAGAGCATTCCATGGACAGACCAGCCTGGTGGGCTATAGTCCAAAGGGTCCAGAGAGTTGGACATGACTGAGCAACTGAGCACAGCACTAAACAGAAACCAACTTGGACTGTATAAAATAATGTTTTGGACAGGAGATGACAAAATAGTTTTTAAGTCAAAAAATAATAAATAGATTTACAATCCTGAAGGTCTTTGCATTGTCTAGAATGATGATCAAACAACCCCAGATTTGATAAATAATGGGAATATAATCTCATGATCCATGGAAGAATGTCTTAGTTATCATTAAAAGTATAGAAAGAGGGTACACAAGTTCTTAACAAGTAGAGAATGACCTTGATATAATAATAAATGAAAAATATAAGAAATGTGTTAACAGGAGCTACAGAATATATTGTTCAGACAGCAAGAAGAATATGGCAGTAGAATGAACATAAATACATCAGTAGTGCATTAGAATATAAACAAGCTTATTGTTGTGTTAAAAAAGGCTATCAGCTTGGATAAAAGCACATAACTATGAGATTTTAATGAAAGGTATAGCGGTCATATAAAGACATAGGAAGGTGGAAATAAAAAATACATAGAATAGAAACACTAACCAAAAATTTTTCTATTTTCTATGTTAATACCAGAAAACAGATTTAGGCAAACAATATCAAAAAGATAAAGAAAGCTTCGCATGATGGAAAATGCAACTTACAAGAAATACGATTGACCTTCGAATAGCACGGCCATCAAAAGTGTGTGTATAACCTTACAGTGCACGTGGGTATCCATGGTTCCACATCTGCAGACATTTCTGTAAAGCTCCAGGTAGTAAATATTTTGGGTTTTTTGCCACGTGGTATCACAGTTACTCAACTCAGCCATCAGAGAGTGAAACAGCCACAGGCAATATGTAAACAAACATGGGTGACTGTTCCTCAGAAAAAGTTTATTTACAAAATCCAGGATGTAGGCTGGGTTCACATTCCTCAACAGCAGTCCGAGCATGTGCAGCTAGGTGGGTCGCACTAAAAAGCTTTTTATGGTATTATCAGTTCAGTGTAAACCTGTTTAAGTGCCATCATTTGACTTTGATTTTAGAACAACTGCCACAAATCCCATGGGTCTTTGTTCTCTGTGGAGAAGACCCTGTGAAAGATGAATGTAAACAAAGAGCTCAGGGGGAAATCCTGTTGAAATGCAGAGTCGGTAATGGTTTAGACCAGCAGTTGGTAAACAATGGTTCACAGACCAAACTTAATTTGTTCTGTGTCTATATAAGTAGAAACTTGAGGATAATTTTTATATTTTTAAATTGTGGAAAACAAACTCTGCAACAGGAATCACCCATGACCTCTGAATCTAAAATATTTACCATCTGGACCTTTGAAGAAAAGGTTCGTGGACATCTGGCAGTATAGAAGATATCTTTCAAGGAGAGATGAAGAGGCTCAGAAATACAGTGGATATTTAGAGATGAAAGGATGAGGAGAGAGGGCAGTGCCGTGTAGCTTTCTGACGTTGGCCTTGTGTGAGATGTGGTCGCCACCTTGGCTATCCATGCCAGTCTTGAACCTTTCAATGCTTTCCTTACTCAGCTCCTAAGTGTACATCTCCAATCTGGACCTCCTTCCTGGATTCCAGTCTTACATATTCACCTTACTCTTGTTGCCCTGTTGTAGCCCAGTCACTTTGACTCTTCGTGACCCCAGGGGCCATAGAATAGAAACACTAACAAAAATTTTTCTATTTTCTATGTTAATACCAGAAAACAGATTTAGGCAAACAATATCAAAAAGATAAAGAAAGCTTCGCATGATGGAAAATGCAACTTACAAGAAATACGATTGACCTTCGAATAGCACGGCCATCAAAAGTGTGTGTATAACCTTACAGTGCACGTGGGTATCCATGGTTCCACATCTGCAGACATTTCTGTAAAGCTCCAGGTAGTAAATATTTTGGGTTTTTTGCCACGTGGTATCACAGTTACTCAACTCAGCCATCAGAGAGTGAAACAGCCACAGGCAATATGTAAACAAACATGGGTGACTGTTCCTCAGAAAAAGTTTATTTACAAAATCCAGGATGTAGGCTGGGTTCACATTCCTCAACAGCAGTCCGAGCATGTGCAGCTAGGTGGGTCGCACTAAAAAGCTTTTTATGGTATTATCAGTTCAGTGTAAACCTGTTTAAGTGCCATCATTTGACTTTGATTTTAGAACAACTGCCACAAATCCCATGGGTCTTTGTTCTCTGTGGAGAAGACCCTGTGAAAGATGAATGTAAACAAAGAGCTCAGGGGGAAATCCTGTTGAAATGCAGAGTCGGTAATGGTTTAGACCAGCAGTTGGTAAACAATGGTTCACAGACCAAACTTAATTTGTTCTGTGTCTATATAAGTAGAAACTTGAGGATAATTTTTATATTTTTAAATTGTGGAAAACAAACTCTGCAACAGGAATCACCCATGACCTCTGAATCTAAAATATTTACCATCTGGACCTTTGAAGAAAAGGTTCGTGGACATCTGGCAGTATAGAAGATATCTTTCAAGGAGAGATGAAGAGGCTCAGAAATACAGTGGATATTTAGAGATGAAAGGATGAGGAGAGAGGGCAGTGCCGTGTAGCTTTCTGACGTTGGCCTTGTGTGAGATGTGGTCGCCACCTTGGCTATCCATGCCAGTCTTGAACCTTTCAATGCTTTCCTTACTCAGCTCCTAAGTGTACATCTCCAATCTGGACCTCCTTCCTGGATTCCAGTCTTACATATTCACCTTACTCTTGTTGCTGTTGTTTAGTCACCAAGTCACGTTTGACTCTTCGTGACCCCAGGGGCCGCAGCATTCCAGGCTCCCCTGCCCTTCACTGCCTCCCAGAGTTTGCTCAGATTCGTGTCCATTGAGTCAGTGATGCCATCCCACCATCTCATCCTCTGCTACCCTTTTCTCCTTTTGCCTTCACTCTTTCCCAGCGTCAGGGTTCTTTTCCAGTGAATTGGCTTCTTGCATTAGGTGGCCAAAGGATTGGAGCTTCAGCTTTAGCATCAGTCCTTCCAATGCGTATTCAGGGTTGATCTCCTTTAGGGTTGGCTGGTTTGATCTTCTTGCAGTCTCCAAGGGACTCTCAAGAGTCTTCTCCAGCCCCACTACCTGAAGTCCTCAGTGTTTCTACACTCAGCCTTCTTCACGGTCCAGCTCTCACATCTGTACATGACTACTGGAAGCTCCTCATTTGTACTTGGTCTCAGTTTTAACTCTGACTCCGGCAGCATCTCCATCCTGTCTCCCTTGGTGACAGGGCTGGTCTCATGACGCACCTGTCAGCCTTATGAGATTAAGACCAAATTTCCCTTCAGGCCATCTGTACTTTAAGTTGAGTTTCTAAAATTCCTGATTCCACTCAGAATTTGAAAGTTATCTTTTTTCTTTTTTTTCCCTAATGGTAGAAAGTGAAACGAGTTGAATTCTTGAAATTTTTTTGTTGCTATTTTTCATGATTTTAATGATCAGGAGTGACAGTTTAGAGACTGATTATTTGGATGTTTTCAATGCTTTTTGTCGTGTGTGAGTTATCTTTCACGCTGGCGTGAAACCTCTGGCTGTTAAACCCTCTTAAATTAGCCTGAAAACCATGCATTTCAGTATCAGTCACAACAATGGCTAATTAACTCCCTATTCATGTTCTGAACAGAAGCTGTGAAATTATGAGTCTTAGGAGACTCAGAAAGCAGTTATGGTCTGTGGCATCATCACTTTGTATTTTCTTCTCTCCTTAAGTCGTCTGGCTAAGGGTAGCTCAGGCAGTACCTGCTCGTAGAAAGACGTGCACTGGGCTTTCTTTGGGCTGGCCCAGAGGCCTCCTGCTGCGCTCTCACTGGGGAAGCTCTGGAGAGAAGCGCTGGGCCCAAAAAGCTCCCAACCAGATGCTCAGTGTCAGAGAGTGATCGACGTGCAAATCAGTGATAAATTAGCTAGAGGAACTCATGCTTCACAGTCTTCTGATTTGAATGTTCTGTACAGAAGCGCTGCAGAAGGCAGAGTTTCCAAATCAGGCAAAAGGACACCTCCCTCATACCCACAATGCAACATGTTTTCTGTTCTCCAGTTCCTGAACCAGTTCCACAGCCAGCCAGCAGAGCTCAGTGGAAGAAGAGAGAAATCTTAAAGCCATTGTCATGCTTCCTCTTTCTTCCAGAAAAACTTTGACACTAACAAACTGAATGGACTGGGGTGACTTGATTATTCTTTGTTCTCAAGTGAACATAGGTCTTCTGTGTTGCTTACCCAACAGGCACTGGCAACAGAAAGAAAAGTTAGCAATGGGAAATAGAGAAGGTTTTACCTGTATCTATTATTTCCTTAGCCCTAGCAACATCATTTTAAAGAAAGAAACAGTATGATTTTGGGAAAGGGATATATCAAACAAACAAAACCAAAAAAGCAGAAAAAGGACATTGGCACCTCCCTAAAGCAATAGCATGAACATGATTTAATAGCAACACAGACTAAATTCCCAAGGTCAGTACTTTCATTTCCCATCATTGGACAGAATTGCCATCTGGAGGATTCACAGAAAAATGAACAGCTCCCCATGGAATCCCTAACAAAAATTTTTTTGCCTACAGACCAGAAAAATATACAATCCCCAATCCCTTTCGAGCAACTTCTTCCAGGAATGATTTACTGCAATCTGTTCAAGACAGGTTAATAGGGACGATTCGGAGGAGAGTAATTCCTGGTTCAATTTAATGTGCGGAGGCACACGGAGTAGCAAGGAGGATGCTTGCCACTGCTGGAGCTTGGCTTCAAAGCCCATGCATGGGACTCAGCACAGACGCTCGTTAAGAGTTATAGTTTAACCTCCCTTTCCCAGTGTTAAATCTGGAGCCCCCAAGGTGCTGACTGGTCCCTGCCTCTAGTCAGATCCCCTGTGGCTCAGGATCCTCACCTGGCCATTTCTGTGCTGCAAGTTCTCAGGAACAAATGCAATTTCTCTAGGCTCCTGAACTTTTTTTGCTCCCCCAACTCTGGTTCTTAGCTTAGAGGCTGACAGAGGGACCCTGTTGCCTACCCTGTACTTTCTTCTCAGTGCCATTATCTGTAGGTTGCAAGCCAAGGCCTGAAGCCCCACAAACCTCTCCGGGACCAGGAGTTTCCAGCACATGAAAGTCATTTCAGAGGCAGCCAAGCTAAGTCTTCAACTAGTGATAAGCAAATCTATACCTGCTTCTCTCTCCCAGTCCTGTCCTCAGTAGCCTCTCACCCTCACTCGAGATGTCAGACCTGAGGCTCCCTTCTCCACCAGATATTCCATCAGGGTTAGTCCTCAGTTCAGTTGTAGACTGTAATCTTGCTTTCACATTCTTAGCTTGGGTATGATTTTCTGCTCCCACTTCCTAAAATGTACTTTTCCTTTAAAAAAAAAAATAATGAACAGATGCAAAACTTGAGCAAAACATCTTGCTGCATCCCTTCCTGCAGCTCGTCCCTACTCCCAAGTCCACATGCTGCCTGTCCAGGAAGCCCAGGGAGCAGCCACCATGACGATGACGACATCAGGAACCTGAGAACTTGGCCTGCGTGAGAACAAAGCTTTTCATTGCTTTCTTCCTCCTCAAACTATCTCAGCCCAGGACCTGCTTAAGAAGCAACTCCTTCTAGGAGAATTGCAGAGATTGGAGCATGTATAGTAAACTTGCCGGATGAGAACATTCACAGTCTCTAGTGCTGCTTTGCCTTCTCACTTCAAAGGGGAAGTTACAGGTTGAATTTAGGCCCTACAGCGTGGTTGGAGAAGGAAATGGCAGCCCACTCCAGTATTCTTGCCTGCGAAATTCCATGGTCAGAGGGCCATGGTGGGCTATAGTTCACGGGGTCACAAAGAGTTGGGCACAACTGAGTGACTAACACCAGTGTGGTATTTCCACACCACATGCGTAGGACCCTGCAGTAAATGGTGGGGAGAGCGTGAATGACTTCCATGAAAGCTCTGAGGATTACCTAACACTCTAAGCTTCAGACTCAATTTATTATTTTTTAAAAGAAATCTTTTATCTATTTGGGTACTTTGGATCTTTATTGCAGAGTGTGGAATCTTTATTGCATCATGCAGGATCTTTTGTTGTGGCTCAGGGACTCTCTAGTTGTGGTGTTTGGGCTTGGCTTCTCTGGGCATGTGAGGTCTTAGTTCCCTGACCATGGAATGAATCTGTGTCCCTTATATTGTAAGGCGGATTCTTAACCTCTGGGCCACCAGGGAAGTCCTCTGAATCAACTTCAATAGATCTTAGAAAGGCTGAGATTCAGATCACAAACCACATTCTTAAGTAAGTGGGTTCCAAGATGCCCAGACTTGGGCTTAAACCCAATCCTGGTTGATCAAATGATGTTGCATGAATTATTACCATTTACTCTTCTGTCAGAAAGTTGAAGTAGACTGAAATTCATGGTTTTGTGAAGTGATATCTCATAGCGGTGTTCAAGACTTGTAATCACATCTTTTTCCATGTAAGGCAATAGTCACGCTTTGCTGATTAAGGCATGGATAGATCGTTATGGAGGTGGTAGAGGTGTTTTCAGTCTCCCATATCACCCAGCTAAGAGACTCGGCACCCCATCAGGGTCCATCCTTCTCCCCACTGGCAGCCCTGCGCCACTCAGCTCTTTTTGTCTTTATACACATTTTTAGTTTTTAATGATTTAATGTACAAGGAACATATCATTGGTAGTGACTCCAATACATTGTTTAAACACTGAGTTTTACCAGTTTTATGTTCTGTGGTCTTTCATCCATGTAACTTAATTGTTTTGAAATTAGCAACATTACTAGATCATGAAATTGATAGGAATGCAGTAAAGGGACAAGGTAGGGTGTTGTAAGTAGAAACAATGTGAGACACCCTGTGAGTTAACAGTTACTCAAGAGAGCAGGTCTGCTTGACCACAGAACCAAGCAGGCTTACTTAACAGCAAAACCATGCAAAAGAAGCATGAGACATGCCCCTAAACAATACAACAACTGTGATCTGAGACCTAAATCCTGCCCAGTCAGCTCAATAAGTTAATCATCCTTGGGACATGCTCATTGTACTCATTAAAAAGGCAATAATTTGTAGACCTAGCTTGACCATGTAGAGACAAGAAAATTCTCCTGCCGGGCTTCCCTGATGGTCCAGTGGATAAGGACATCGCCTTGCAGTGCAAGGGGCGCCGGTTTGATCCTTGGCCTGGGAAGATCTCACGTGCTGCGGAGTGGCTGGACGAATGTGTCCAATTACCGAGCCGGAGCTCTGGAGCGCATGCGCCCAGAGCCAGCGCTCAGCAACAACAGAGGCCACTGCGATGGGAGGCCCACATGGGCCAAAGAACAAAAAAGATGGATGAAAATAGATAAATGAAAGACCAATAGAAATGGACCCACTTCCCCTTAAGTAAGTGGGTTCCAAGATGCCCAGACTTGGGCTTAAACCCAATCCTGGTTGATCAAATGATGTTGCATGAATTATTACCATTTACTCTTCTGTCAGAAAGTTGAAGTAGACTGAAATTCATGGTTTTGTGAAGTGATATCTCATAGCGGTGTTCAAGACTTGTAATCACATCTTTTTCCATGTAAGGCAATAGTCACGCTTTGCTGATTAAGGCATGGATAGATCGTTATGGAGGTGGTAGAGGTGTTTTCAGTCTCCCATATCACCCAGCTAAGAGACTCGGCACCCCATCAGGGTCCATCCTTCTCCCCACTGGCAGCCCTGCGCCACTCAGCTCTTTTTGTCTTTATACACATTTTTAGTTTTTAATGATTTAATGTACAAGGAACATATCATTGGTAGTGACTCCAATACATTGTTTAAACACTGAGTTTTACCAGTTTTATGTTCTGTGGTCTTTCATCCATGTAACTTAATTGTTTTGAAATTAGCAACATTACTAGATCATGAAATTGATAGGAATGCAGTAAAGGGACAAGGTAGGGTGTTGTAAGTAGAAACAATGTGAGACACCCTGTGAGTTAACAGTTACTCAAGAGAGCAGGTCTGCTTGACCACAGAACCAAGCAGGCTTACTTAACAGCAAAACCATGCAAAAGAAGCATGAGACATGCCCCTAAACAATACAACAACTGTGATCTGAGACCTAAATCCTGCCCAGTCAGCTCAATAAGTTAATCATCCTTGGGACATGCTCATTGTACTCATTAAAAAGGCAATAATTTGTAGACCTAGCTTGACCATGTAGAGACAAGAAAATTCTCCTGCCGGGCTTCCCTGATGGTCCAGTGGATAAGGACATCGCCTTGCAGTGCAAGGGGCGCCGGTTTGATCCTTGGCCTGGGAAGATCTCACGTGCTGCGGAGTGGCTGGACGAATGTGTCCAATTACCGAGCCGGAGCTCTGGAGCGCATGCGCCCAGAGCCAGCGCTCAGCAACAACAGAGGCCACTGCGATGGGAGACCCACACAGGCCATGGAACAAAGATGGATGAAAACAGATAAATGAAAGACCAATAGAAATGGCCCGCCCACCCCCATCCCTCCCCAACCAAAAAAAGGTTAAAACAAACAAAGGAAAAGAAAAGCCCTCCCCTGCCAAGCCTGGAGGAGGAGCTGAGGACGGAAGCCTGAGGTCTACTCAAGAAAGACAGGGAAGGTCTTCTTCTCTCCCCACCTCCCCTTTGATTGTGGAACCCAGTAAGTTCTTGAGGGAGAGCAGCCCCTCACTCACCTGCTTGTAAACCTCACAAGCATCTTACTCTAATAGGTCACTTTTTGTCTGTCACTTTGCCTTTTGCTGGATTCTTTCTGTGCTGAGACAGAGAGGACTGTGACACCAGAGCTCTTCAGAGGCCCTCTCTGCCCAACGACACCAGACAGTTTCAAAATTACCATATGAAACACAAATTTATACATGTGAAGCTAAAATGTACTTAATCCTAAGGAATAAAAATGTCATATATTACCTCAACATTTCATAACCAAATAAAAAGTTTCCTAGCTATATTTCCCCACAATCTCTTCAAATATAAGCAAAAGATAGGCCAATACACTAGGATAAAAATGTCTATGCCACTTAATCTTTAGGACAATATCATTGTCTTCTCTGTGATTCTATAGATTTCTTCACATTTTCATCTGAAGTGTCACTCAGTATCAAGGAGATTTTAATCACAATAATAATTTATTGTCTTTGATTATGCAGGTAAAGACTTCCACATTTTGGCCCAAAAAGTCAAAAAAGATTAAAGAAAACTTTTAAAAGTGTTCAGGAAAAACACTAATATTAGATACAGTGTTTCTTGACAGTTTCTCCAGATTTATTCCATTTTCCAAAAGAATAATGCATGTGTGAGTGACATTTTTAGTGCTCATTAATGAGTACAAAGATCCCATATAATACTCTTTGTAATGATATTTATGTTTCCTTTCATGTTACATAATTTAGTCTTTCAAAAGCTTAGTTATCTAGGAATTAAGAGGGCAAGATTTAACTATTATAGCTCATTGTCATAATTATTTGTTTACAGATAACCAAGAAAAAGCAGAGATATCTCAGATATTTATGGAATTTCACTCACTTTTCAGAATAGACCCACAGGCCATGGAACAAAGATGGATGAAAACAGATAAATGAAAGACCAATAGAAATGGCCCGCCTATCCCCCTCCCTCCCCAACCAAAAAAAGGTTAAAACAAACAAAGGAAAAGAAAAGCCCTCCCCTGCCAAGCCTGGAGGAGGAGCTGAGGACGGAAGCCTGAGGTCTACTCAAGAAAGACAGGGAAGGTCTTCTTCTCTCCCCACCTCCCCTTTGATTGTGGAACCCAGTAAGTTCTTGAGGGAGAGCAGCCCCTCACTCACCTGCTTGTAAACCTCACAAGCATCTTACTCTAATAGGTCACTTTTTGTCTGTCACTTTGCCTTTTGCTGGATTCTTTCTGTGCTGAGACAGAGAGGACTGTGACACCAGAGCTCTTCAGAGGCCCTCTCTGCCCAACGACACCAGACAGTTTCAAAATTACCATATGAAACACAAATTTATACATGTGAAGCTAAAATGTACTTAATCCTAAGGAATAAAAATGTCATATATTACCTCAACATTTCATAACCAAATAAAAAGTTTCCTAGCTATATTTCCCCACAATCTCTTCAAATATAAGCAAAAGATAGGCCAATACACTAGGATAAAAATGTCTATGCCACTTAATCTTTAGGACAATATCATTGTCTTCTCTGTGATTCTATAGATTTCTTCACATTTTCATCTGAAGTGTCACTCAGTATCAAGGAGATTTTAATCACAATAATAATTTATTGTCTTTGATTATGCAGGTAAAGACTTCCACATTTTGGCCCAAAAAGTCAAAAAAGATTAAAGAAAACTTTTAAAAGTGTTCAGGAAAAACACTAATATTAGATACAGTGTTTCTTGACAGTTTCTCCAGATTTATTCCATTTTCCAAAAGAATAATGCATGTGTGAGTGACATTTTTAGTGCTCATTAATGAGTACAAAGATCCCATATAATACTCTTTGTAATGATATTTATGTTTCCTTTCATGTTACATAATTTAGTCTTTCAAAAGCTTAGTTATCTAGGAATTAAGAGGGCAAGATTTAACTATTATAGCTCATTGTCATAATTATTTGTTTACAGATAACCAAGAAAAAGCAGAGATATCTCAGATATTTATGGAATTTCACTCACTTTATATTCATGAAAGCCTACTGCCTAATTAAAATACATGGACCACTGACAGAGCGCTATATCAGGTAGATTTGAGATCACAAACATTCACCATCTAATTTAGTTAAGTTTACTAGGTCATACTCATTTTAAAGTGTGGTCTTTTACTTACATGTGAATGGCTCCAGCTGCAGTAATACTAGCATATTAGTTTTCAAGGGCTGAGTAGATTAACAGATATTCTTTTCCTAGGGTTCTGGGGACCAGAGCATGAGATCAAGACAGGGACAAGGCTGGTTCCTTTTGAGATTCATGAGAGAAAAGTTGTTCCAGGCCTCTCTCCAGGCTTCCGGCGTGGGGGCTTGGGGGCGGGTGCTGGTCATTCTCATGCTCCTTTGCTTGCAGAAGCATCATCCTGCCTCTGTGTGCGTCACACAATCTTCTCCCCGTGTGTGTGCGTCTCCTAATTTCCCCATGTTAAAAGAACACCAGTCATATTGGATTAGCATGTACAAGTATGAACTCATCATAACTCAACTAAGTAAATCTGCTTCCCAGGTGGCGCTAGTGGTAAAGAATCTGCCGGCCAGTGCAGGAGACATTGGAGATATGGGTTTGATTCCTGGTTGGGAAGATCCCCTGGAGGACGGACAATCCGCTCCAGTATTCTTGTCTGGAGAATCCCACAGACAGAGGAGCCTGGTAGGCTACAGTCCATGGGGTCACAGAGTTGGACAGGACTAAGTACATGTCCAATGCATCTGCCAAGACTTTATTTCCAGATTAGGTCACAATCTGAGCTGCTGGGGAGAAGGGCTTTAACTTGGGGAAAAACGAATCCCACAGACAAGATTAGCTACTCCAAAAGAATAATGCATGTGAGTGACATTTAGTGCTCATTAATGAGTACAAAGATCCCATATAATACTCTTTGTAATGATATTTATGTTTCCTTTCATGTTACATAATTTAGTCTTTCAAAAGCTTAGTTATCTAGGAATTAAGAGGGCAAGATTTAACTATTATAGCTCATTGTCATAATTATTTGTTTACAGATAACCAAGAAAAAGCAGAGATATCTCAGATATTTATGGAATTTCACTCACTTTATATTCATGAAAGCCTACTGCCTAATTAAAATACATGGACCACTGACAGAGCGCTATATCAGGTAGATTTGAGATCACAAACATTCACCATCTAATTTAGTTAAGTTTACTAGGTCATACTCATTTTAAAGTGTGGTCTTTTACTTACATGTGAATGGCTCCAGCTGCAGTAATACTAGCATATTAGTTTTCAAGGGCTGAGTAGATTAACAGATATTCTTTTCCTAGGGTTCTGGGGACCAGAGCATGAGATCAAGACAGGGACAAGGCTGGTTCCTTTTGAGATTCATGAGAGAAAAGTTGTTCCAGGCCTCTCTCCAGGCTTCCGGCGTGGGGGCTTGGGGGCGGGTGCTGGTCATTCTCATGCTCCTTTGCTTGCAGAAGCATCATCCTGCCTCTGTGTTCTTCACACAATCTTCTCCCTGTGTGTGTGCGTCTCCTAATTTCCCCATGTTAAAAGAACACCAGTCATATTGGATTAGCATGTACAAGTATGAACTCATCATAACTCAACTAAGTAAATCTGCTTCCCAGGTGGCGCTAGTGGTAAAGAATCTGCCGGCCAGTGCAGGAGACATTGGAGATATGGGTTTGATTCCTGGTTGGGAAGATCCCCTGGAGGACGGACAATCCGCTCCAGTATTCTTGTCTGGAGAATCCCACAGACAGAGGAGCCTGGTAGGCTACAGTCCATGGGGTCACAGAGTTGGACAGGACTAAGTACATGTCCAATGCATCTGCCAAGACTTTATTTCCAGATTAGGTCACAATCTGAGCTGCTGGGGAGAAGGGCTTTAACAAGGATTGTAGGGGGATGCAATTCAACCCATTAAACCTGTTCATAATACAGGATATCCTGAGACCTTGCCTCTGAGACTGTGCATAATCATTAATAAGAGCTGGGACCTCTACTCTACCTGGCAGTGTACTCCTGGGTGCTGTCAACTGACAGGAAAACAAAGGACTGCACTGACATCCAGAGTTTTGTTTTATTCAGTGGACAAATCTGCAGGCTTAAGTCTGGGACACAGCCCTTCAGATGCGCTGAGCCACTGCTCTGAAGAGATGAGGGGCTGGAGCCAGGGTATATGAGTGTTTGCAACAAAAGACAAGGTGGTCAGACTGTCAAAAGATTACAGTTAATAAAAGAACAGAGTAGCCATTGCAAGTTAATGAATTTAGCACTTTTCTAATTTCATTAGAAGATGGGAAGATGTGTGGGAAGATAGAAGTCTGGGCTCAGGGAAACAGTTCCTTTGAGGTGCGCTTCAGCTACCAGGGGCCATGACTGCGGTTCTCACCCTGAACCTCCTCAGAGGCACCACCGAGGGGTGGCCGAGGAAGTTGATTCCAGTTGGCGGGCATCCTCTGTTTCCATGCTGTGTTCCCTGCGGGCTCACCAGCCCGGTGGCTGTCATGTGGAGGCTTGATGGCTACGACGTCCTCTGTTTGATGATACGGCAGTCGACGTTCCTGGATCATGGTGCCAGGGCAGCACATGCCACGTGACAACCCTACTACCATGGTCTGTATATGCAGAGAAAAAAAATCTCAGCGTCACCTTCTGCTCCCACTTGAAGACTTCATTCACAGTCTACTCACTCTAGGCTTCCTTTATAGACACAGGCAGTGCAAAGGGCCATCGTACTTTCTAAGTTTCTCAATTTCCTGTACACTCAAATTGTGCCTGACGTGACTCTGCAGGAATTCCATGCCCCTTTTCGATTGCATTTCACAATTAAAGCGGAGGTGCTGCCGGCCAGTGCAGGAGACATTGGAGATATGGGTTTGATTCCTGGTTGGGAAGATCCCCTGGAGGACGGACAATCCGCTCCAGTATTCTTGTCTGGAGAATCCCACAGACAGAGGAGCCTGGTAGGCTACAGTCCATGGGGTCACAGAGTTGGACAGGACTAAGTACATGTCCAATGCATCTGCCAAGACTTTATTTCCAGATTAGGTCACAATCTGAGCTGCTGGGGAGAAGGGCTTTAACAAGGATTGTAGGGGGATGCAATTCAACCCATTAAACCTGTTCATAATACAGGATATCCTGAGACCTTGCCTCTGAGACTGTGCGTAATCATTAATAAGAGCTGGGACCTCTACTCTACCTGGCAGTGTACTCCTGGGTGCTGTCAACTGACAGGAAAACAAAGGACTGCACTGACATCCAGAGTTTTGTTTTATTCAGTGGACAAATCTGCAGGCTTAAGTCTGGGACACAGCCCTTCAGATGCGCTGAGCCACTGCTCTGAAGAGATGAGGGGCTGGAGCCAGGGTATATGAGTGTTTGCAACAAAAGACAAGGTGGTCAGACTGTCAAAAGATTACAGTTAATAAAAGAACAGAGTAGCCATTGCAAGTTAATGAATTTAGCACTTTTCTAATTTCATTAGAAGATGGGAAGATGTGTGGGAAGATAGAAGTCTGGGCTCAGGGAAACAGTTCCTTTGAGGTGCGCTTCAGCTACCAGGGGCCATGACTGCGGTTCTCACCCTGAACCTCCTCAGAGGCACCACCGAGGGGTGGCCGAGGAAGTTGATTCCAGTTGGCGGGCATCCTCTGTTTCCATGCTGTGTTCCCTGCGGGCTCACCAGCCCGGTGGCTGTCATGTGGAGGCTTGATGGCTACGACGTCCTCTGTTTGATGATACGGCAGTCGACGTTCCTGGATCATGGTGCCAGGGCAGCACATGCCACGTGACAACCCTACTACCATGGTCTGTATATGCAGAGAAAAAAAATCTCAGCGTCACCTTCTGCTCCCACTTGAAGACTTCATTCACAGTCTACTCACTCTAGGCTTCCTTTATAGACACAGGCAGTGCAAAGGGCCATCGTACTTTCTAAGTTTCTCAATTTCCTGTACACTCAAATTGTGCCTGACGTGACTCTGCAGGAATTCCATGCACAGACTTCCATTTGGTGTTTCCGATTGCATTTCACAATTACATGCTTAAAGAACCCTCGTATGAAAGGTGGTTTTGTGGAAATTAAATTATAACATCCCTGTAAATCTCTCATTATATGAAAATGTGCTGCTCTGATCATCATTCAGTTTTATGAACTTTTAAATACACTCTGTCTAAAACTTTATGGGAATGCTATCTCCATCGTGGGCCCTTCTGCACCATGCTTATTTTAAAATGGAAAAATTGTGTGAAAATATATGATCTATTAAATATCTTTGTCATAGATAGAACTACTACTACTCACACCGGTGCTGCAATTCTGGATAAAGATCTCAGACCTCAGACACCTTGAAGATAGCAGTTAGACTACAGATAACTCACACAGTACTCCACAGGGTGGAGTCAATTTGGGTAACAGCTCAATGAGAACAGAAATACGTCAGAAAACTAATTAGCCTTTAACCAGTAAGGGCACAGGGGAAATGCAGTGTGTGAATCTTTGTAAGAGTTCATTTCTGCTATAAACACTTATGTGCGTTTCTTTCTTTCCTCTCTCTCTGTTTCTCTTTGCCACACCCATGGTTTGTGGGATTTACTTCCTCAACCAGGGTTGAACCTGGGTCCTTGGCAGTGAACGTGCAGAATCCTGAGCACTAAACCACCAGAGAATTCTCCCATGTGCTTTTTAAATTTCTTGCATTAGAATCCACTTTGTAGGTGTTTGGATAATGTTAGTGGTGTGAATTTCAAGAAATATAAAGGGAAGGCATTACCAAATGGTTTTGATGCGGTTCTCACCCTGAACCTCCTCAGAGGCACCACCGAGGTGGCCGAGAAGTTGATTCCAGTTGGCGGGCATCCTCTGTTTCCATGCTGTGTTCCCTGCGGGCTCACCAGCCCGGTGGCTGTCATGTGGAGGCTTGATGGCTACGACGTCCTCTGTTTGATGATACGGCAGTCGACGTTCCTGGATCATGGTGCCAGGGCAGCACATGCCACGTGACAACCCTACTACCATGGTCTGTATATGCAGAGAAAAAAAATCTCAGCGTCACCTTCTGCTCCCACTTGAAGACTTCATTCACAGTCTACTCACTCTAGGCTTCCTTTATAGACACAGGCAGTGCAAAGGGCCATCGTACTTTCTAAGTTTCTCAATTTCCTGTACACTCAAATTGTGCCTGACGTGACTCTGCAGGAATTCCATGCACAGACTTCCATTTGGTGTTTCCGATTGCATTTCACAATTACATGCTTAAAGAACCCTCGTATGAAAGGTGGTTTTGTGGAAATTAAATTATAACATCCCTGTAAATCTCTCATTATATGAAAATGTGCTGCTCTGATCATCATTCAGTTTTATGAACTTTTAAATACACTCTGTCTAAAACTTTATGGGAAT
Source organism: Tragulus kanchil (assembly GCA_022376925.1). Classification (NCBI taxonomy): domain Eukaryota; kingdom Metazoa; phylum Chordata; class Mammalia; order Artiodactyla; family Tragulidae; genus Tragulus; species Tragulus kanchil. The sequence continues at coordinate 161,102,529 of JAIOJX010000004.1, read as the reverse complement.
GCTATCTCCATCGTGGGCCCTTCTGCACCATGCTTATTTTAAAATGGAAAAATTGTGTGAAAATATATGATCTATTAAATATCTTTGTCATAGATAGAACTACTACTACTCACACCGGTGCTGCAATTCTGGATAAAGATCTCAGACCTCAGACACCTTGAAGATAGCAGTTAGACTACAGATAACTCACACAGTACTCCACAGGGTGGAGTCAATTTGGGTAACAGCTCAATGAGAACAGAAATACGTCAGAAAACTAATTAGCCTTTAACCAGTAAGGGCACAGGGGAAATGCAGTGTGTGAATCTTTGTAAGAGTTCATTTCTGCTATAAACACTTATGTGCGTTTCTTTCTTTCCTCTCTCTCTGTTTCTCTTTGCCACACCCATGGTTTGTGGGATTTACTTCCTCAACCAGGGTTGAACCTGGGTCCTTGGCAGTGAACGTGCAGAATCCTGAGCACTAAACCACCAGAGAATTCTCCCATGTGCTTTTTAAATTTCTTGCATTAGAATCCACTTTGTAGGTGTTTGGATAATGTTAGTGGTGTGAATTTCAAGAAATATAAAGGGGAAGGCATTACCTGAATTATTGTGATGTGAATGTGTATTTAAGATTTCTTGGATCATGTGCCTAGATAATAATTTTCATTATTTAATATATTGGTTCTTTTCATAGATGGTAATCTGCATTAACCCTTCTCTCTTTTTAAAAAAATTTATTTATTTACTTATTTTTGGCTATTCTGGGTTTTCACTGCTGCCACAGGCTCTTCTCTCATAGCAGGGAGTGGGGGTTACTTTCTAGTTGAGGCGAGCAGGCTTCCTGTTGCAGTGACTTCTCTTGCTGTGGAACTCGGGCTCTAGGGCACATGGGCTTTAGTGGTTGTGGTACATGGACTCCATAGTTGCAGCTCAGAGGCTCTAGAGCACAGGCTCAATAGCTGTGGCTCATGGGCTTAGTTGCTCTGCAGCATGTGGGATCTTCCCAGACCAGGGATAGAACTCCTGTCTCCTGAATTGGCAGGCCAACTCCTTACCACTGAGCTACCAGAGAAGCTTTATACTCTGTTTTTTAATAATAAAATAAATGTAGCACACAATGTCAAGTGCAAGATATACAAATACCTAGCTTTGGAAAGGCTAGGTCCAAAGCAGGGACATAAACGTTAACTCATATAATATTCAAATTTATTTTGGTAATAACACTTGCATCACTTTCTTAGCCTAACTCCTCTCAATCTCCTGGCTAGCTGAGCTAATTGAAGTTGGTTCAGAAAACTGTGTTTTCGTTTATTCTTTGATGGCAGATTAACACTTGCAAATCAAAACCCACGTACTCCACAGGGTGGAGTCAATTTGGGTAACAGCTCAATGAGAACAGAAATACGTCAGAAAACTAATTAGCCTTTAACCAGTAAGGGCACAGGGGAAATGCAGTGTGTGAATCTTTGTAAGAGTTCATTTCTGCTATAAACACTTATGTGCGTTTCTTTCTTTCCTCTCTCTCTGTTTCTCTTTGCCACACCCATGGTTTGTGGGATTTACTTCCTCAACCAGGGTTGAACCTGGGTCCTTGGCAGTGAACGTGCAGAATCCTGAGCACTAAACCACCAGAGAATTCTCCCATGTGCTTTTTAAATTTCTTGCATTAGAATCCACTTTGTAGGTGTTTGGATAATGTTAGTGGTGTGAATTTCAAGAAATATAAAGGGGAAGGCATTACCTGAATTATTGTGATGTGAATGTGTATTTAAGATTTCTTGGATCATGTGCCTAGATAATAATTTTCATTATTTAATATATTGGTTCTTTTCATAGATGGTAATCTGCATTAACCCTTCTCTCTTTTTAAAATTATTTATTTATTTACTTATTTTTGGCTATTCTGGGTTTTCACTGCTGCCACAGGCTCTTCTCTCATAGCAGGGAGTGGGGGTTACTTTCTAGTTGAGGCGAGCAGGCTTCCTGTTGCAGTGACTTCTCTTGCTGTGGAACTCGGGCTCTAGGGCACATGGGCTTTAGTGGTTGTGGTACATGGACTCCATAGTTGCAGCTCAGAGGCTCTAGAGCACAGGCTCAATAGCTGTGGCTCATGGGCTTAGTTGCTCTGCAGCATGTGGGATCTTCCCAGACCAGGGATAGAACTCCTGTCTCCTGAATTGGCAGGCCAACTCCTTACCACTGAGCTACCAGAGAAGCTTTATACTCTGTTTTTTAATAATAAAATAAATGTAGCACACAATGTCAAGTGCAAGATATACAAATACCTAGCTTTGGAAAGGCTAGGTCCAAAGCAGGGACATAAACGTTAACTCATATAATATTCAAATTTATTTTGGTAATAACACTTGCATCACTTTCTTAGCCTAACTCCTCTCAATCTCCTGGCTAGCTGAGCTAATTGAAGTTGGTTCAGAAAACTGTGTTTTCGTTTATTCTTTGATGGCAGTTTCAGCTGTTGCAAGTCAAGACTTTTTGTAGCCAAAACAGAGGTAGAAGGTACACATATTTATAAAAATGTAAATAAATATGAATTCATTAGTAATTTATTAAATTTAATTTTTAAATAAATATCACAGTGTGATATAATGAAATGTAAAATCATCTACCGTATTTTCGTAAAACAAGTATGTCTCATCAAGGACTTCAAAACTTTTTTTCATCAGTTTTTATGAGGACAAACTTTCCCCAAATTCCAGAACATTTCTTGCAGGCTAATGGCCAGGGTGAACAATAGGAGACAAATGATGATATATTGGTTCAATATAAAATTTAATAAAAATTGGAGTCTTTTAGGTAACACATTTTTGTTTTGTGTAAACTCTATTCAGTTAGAGAACTCTAGGTTTTAAAGATGAAAGTGGTGAGCATATAAATGTGTTGAGAAACTGTTAGTTCATATTGTGTATTGATCCCAGAATTGATCATCTCTTATTAAATACCAAAGTGGACTTGAACCTTTATTTTTCAGTTGTTCATTTTCTGAGCATTGTATGCCAACACCACTGACTCCTTTTTCATTACAAGGGGTGTTCCCTGGGCAGTAGCTTCCCATTGGAGACTATGCCTCCAAGTTCATCCCATGGCTAGTGAGGTTGTGGATTGTGGCTGATGGGCTACTGACCTGTTTCTACCTGGTGGAGGTGAGCAGAAGGGATGCAATTCATCTCCAGGCCAAGGCGGCACTCTGCCCTTCCAGCCGTCTGCTGAAAATGTGCAGGGGCCTCAGGGTCTGAAGATACAGCAGAGGCATGAGCTGGCAGAGCCGTGGGTCGCAGCCTGTCTGTGTAGGGAGCTGCACAGAGGCCAGGGCCCTCACAGTGCACCGTTCTGTGCCTTTTTGTCCTTGTGTATTGTCCCCTTAGTATCACCACTGTCCTTTCTAAGACTGCCAGTTTCAACTGGAAGAGAAAAGCACCAACTGAGCTGAGAATTATGCTTTCTTCAGTGGGCTTACAAAGACCTATAGGCTGGATTGAAGCCTCCCAAATGGCTCTCAGGAATTATGTATAAGGGAGGAGCCAGGGTATACAGTTATACTGAAAACAAAACAAAACAAAAAACAAGAAAAGCAACATGTAGTGAAACATCACAATATAATTGGTAATGAATCATAAAACAGAAACCTCAAGTTAATTATGTTAGTGCTCTTCTATATATGGGAAGATGCATGAGTCTGGGCTTATTGAATTATTCCTTTGATTCGTACCTTAATTACCTGGGGTCAGTACTCTGTTTTACTCCATTCTGAATCCCCTTAACGTGCACCACCAGGACTATTGCAGTGGCTGATGGCTTACGGCCACAACATCCTCTGTTTGCTGAAATGGCAGGTGACATTCCCTGTGCACACCAGTAAGGCCAGAATACACAGTTCCCAGAGGCCCTTTCCTGGATGACTCCAGGCTCTAATCTGCTAGGAAGAGACATTCAGCTGTAGTTGGACTCTAGGCTGACACGGGTTTCCTAGAGCATCCTTGTGGACACTGGGAACCCATTGAGCATATAAATGTGTTGAGAAACTGTTAGTTCATATTGTGTATTGATCCCAGAATTGATCATCTCTTATTAAATACCAAAGTGGACTTGAACCTTTATTTTTCAGTTGTTCATTTTCTGAGCATTGTATGCCAACACCACTGACTCCTTTTCATTACAAGGGTGTTCCTGGGCAGTAGCTTCCCATTGGAGACTATGCCTCCAAGTTCATCCCATGGCTAGTGAGGTTGTGGATTGTGGCTGATGGGCTACTGACCTGTTTCTACCTGGTGGAGGTGAGCAGAAGGATGCACCATCTCCAGGCCAAGGCGGCACTCTGCCCTTCCAGCCGTCTGCTGAAAATGTGCAGGGGCCTCAGGGTCTGAAGATACAGCAGAGGCATGAGCTGGCAGAGCCGTGGGTCGCAGCCTGTCTGTGTAGGGAGCTGCACAGAGGCCAGGGCCCTCACAGTGCACCGTTCTGTGCCTTTTTGTCCTTGTGTATTGTCCCCTTAGTATCACCACTGTCCTTTCTAAGACTGCCAGTTTCAACTGGAAGAGAAAAGCACCAACTGAGCTGAGAATTATGCTTTCTTCAGTGGGCTTACAAAGACCTATAGGCTGGATTGAAGCCTCCCAAATGGCTCTCAGGAATTATGTATAAGGGAGGAGCCAGGGTATACAGTTATACTGAAAACAAAACAAAACAAAAAACAAGAAAAGCAACATGTAGTGAAACATCACAATATAATTGGTAATGAATCATAAAACAGAAACCTCAAGTTAATTATGTTAGTGCTCTTCTATATATGGGAAGATGCATGAGTCTGGGCTTATTGAATTATTCCTTTGATTCGTACCTTAATTACCTGGGGTCAGTACTCTGTTTTACTCCATTCTGAATCCCCTTAACGTGCACCACCAGGACTATTGCAGTGGCTGATGGCTTACGGCCACAACATCCTCTGTTTGCTGAAATGGCAGGTGACATTCCCTGTGCACACCAGTAAGGCCAGAATACACAGTTCCCAGAGGCCCTTTCCTGGATGACTCCAGGCTCTAATCTGCTAGGAAGAGACATTCAGCTGTAGTTGGACTCTAGGCTGACACGGGTTTCCTAGAGCATCCTTGTGGACAACTGGGAACCATCCACTTCATTGCCACCAACTGTAGCAGGTGGAGGGTGATCCCTAGAGGACCCTTCATACTGACCAGCTTCCCAGTAAGAACTGTCAGCCACCCACCTTGGCGCACAGCAGCAGTGTTGCCAGTAGTATCAGTGAACAAAGGACGTTGTGGCTCTCAAGCCATCAGCCGCTGCAGCTGCCCCGGACTGTGCACCTTGAGGGGAATTCAGGATGGAGTAAAGCAGGAGGAGATGCTTGAGAGTCCCTTGTACTACAACAAGATCAAACCAGGACTGATGCTGAAGCTGAAGCTCTAACACTTTGGCCACCTGGTGCAAAGAGATGACTCATTGGAAAAGACCCTGATGCTGGGAAAGATTGAGAGCAGGAAGAGAAGGGGACAACAGAGGATGAGACGGTTCAATGGCATTGTTGACTCAGTGGACATGAGCTTGAGCAGACTCTGGAAGATATTGAGGCACAGGGAAGCCTCGCGTGCCACAGTTCATGGAGTCACAAAGAGTTGGACATGGCTTAGCAACTGAACAACAAAAAGGAGGATGCTGGTCTTACAAAGTTAAGGTACATACCAAAGGAATGATTTCAGTGAGCCCAGGTTCTTGCACAAAATTCATTAACTCAATGTCTATTTTTCTTTAACTAACAGTGATATTTTGATGTTCCAACTACATTTTTTTTTTTTTTTTGGCAAAAACTTATATATATCCTGACTCCTCCTTACCTCTTGGGCGCAGTCCCTCAGAGATATGAGAGCCTGCCTCCAGGTTTAAGTTCTCACAAAGTCCGCAAAATAAAACATAATTTATGTTGCGCATCTAAATTTTTTTTTCTTCAGTGACAAGATCCTCTGGCTGAGATGCCAGGAGCAGCTTCCCTGAGTTTGTGTAGACTTACATTTTCAACCTTTATGTAGAATTTGATCCTTAATCTAATACTTTTTACCTGAAATACTCAGAATGATGTCTGCTAGCTTTACTGCATGCTGAAAACTGTGAATAATTTTTTACATATCAAGCTGTTGAAATTTTAGATTTGTTGGTTACATGGTCATTCTCACAATACTCAACATATCTTTTGACTGTGTTCCTTTTCGAAGTACAGCCTTCAATTATATGAATGCTTATTATCTGAGTCTTTCTCTGGGCCACATCCTCACATGTACTCTGCTAATCTACATTGTTTATGGAAACCCTACATATTTCCTGCTGGTCTCAGCCTGTCAACAAGCAGTGTTGTGTTTGGACCAGCTCTGGTGATTCTTATGATAGCAAGATGCCCTTCAGCATAAAGAAACAGATGAAATGCAGGCTTATTAGCTACAAGACTGAGAAAAGACACAGCGAGCTTGTAGGTAGAGAGAGAGTGAGAACTCAAGGATCCGAGGTTCTGCTTTTTTATTGAGGTTGAGAGTGGGGCCAAGGGTTTCGTGAAGTCACTCTATCATTATTATCCTTTAGTTACTAAGTCATGTCCAACTCATTTGTGACCCCATGGACTGGGGCCCACTGGGCTCCTCTGTCAGTGGAATTTCCCAGGCTCTGTTGGTGAATGTGGACTTCCCTTGTAGCTTAGTTGGTAAAGAATCTGCCTGCAATGCAGGAGACCTGAGTTTGATTCCCGGGTCAGGAAGATGCCTTGGAGAAGGGAATGGCACCAGTGTTCTTGCCTAGAAAATCCCATGGATGATGGGGTAGGAAGAGTTAGACACAACTTAGTGACTAAACCACCGCACCATTAGTGAATGCAAAACATAAGAGCAAGTATAGGGAAGAAAGAAAGAGAGAAACCAAGTATTTTAAGAGGTCAGTTATCTAAAGGAACCAGGATCTCTAGAACAAAGGAGCCTGAGTGGGAAGAGGTGGCTTGGCCCTTTATCAAGATGGTGGGTGGCAATGTGTTTATTTAGATAGCCTTCCTTGCAGGAGATGATTCTGCGATCAATGTTTAGCTCTGCCACTTACTTCCCTAAAGGAAGAGCCAACCATCACCATACACCATATCACCATTCCCAAGATAAGGCTGTCTGTTCTTGAAACACACAGGTCCACTTGTCATTCTTAGTTTGCAATCTCTTTTAGTTTCTGAATATTAAAGAGATAAAATTCTACTTGTCATTCTCACAATACTCAACATATCTTTTGACTGTGTTCCTTTTCGAAGTACAGCCTTCAATTATATGAATGCTTATTATCTGAGTCTTTCTCTGGGCCACATCCTCACATGTACTCTGCTAATCTACATTGTTTATGGAAACCCTACATATTTCCTGCTGGTCTCAGCCTGTCAACAAGCAGTGTTGTGTTTGGACCAGCTCTGGTGATTCTTATGATAGCAAGATGCCCTTCAGCATAAAGAAACAGATGAAATGCAGGCTTATTAGCTACAAGACTGAGAAAAGACACAGCGAGCTTGTAGGTAGAGAGAGAGTGAGAACTCAAGGATCCGAGGTTCTGCTTTTTTATTGAGGTTGAGAGTGGGGCCAAGGGTTTCGTGAAGTCACTCTATCATTATTATCCTTTAGTTACTAAGTCATGTCCAACTCATTTGTGACCCCATGGACTGGGGCCCACTGGGCTCCTCTGTCAGTGGAATTTCCCAGGCTCTGTTGGTGAATGTGGACTTCCCTTGTAGCTTAGTTGGTAAAGAATCTGCCTGCAATGCAGGAGACCTGAGTTTGATTCCCGGGTCAGGAAGATGCCTTGGAGAAGGGAATGGCACCAGTGTTCTTGCCTAGAAAATCCCATGGATGATGGGGTAGGAAGAGTTAGACACAACTTAGTGACTAAACCACCGCACCATTAGTGAATGCAAAACATAAGAGCAAGTATAGGGAAGAAAGAAAGAGAGAAACCAAGTATTTTAAGAGGTCAGTTATCTAAAGGAACCAGGATCTCTAGAACAAAGGAGCCTGAGTGGGAAGAGGTGGCTTGGCCCTTTATCAAGATGGTGGGTGGCAATGTGTTTATTTAGATAGCCTTCCTTGCAGGAGATGATTCTGCGATCAATGTTTAGCTCTGCCACTTACTTCCCTAAAGGAAGAGCCAACCATCACCATACACCATATCACCATTCCCAAGATAAGGCTGTCTGTTCTTGAAACACACAGGTCCACTTGTCATTCTTAGTTTGCAATCTCTTTTAGTTTCTGAATATTAAAGAGATAAAATTCTATCCTAACCCTCAGTGCTTATGTGGAATTACTCGCTGTAACAGTCAAAACTAATTTGAGGAAATTATCTATTTAATGCTAACAATCTCTTTTGAGATGGGCAAGAAGAAGAGAAGGTAATAAATTTGTCCGTGAGTTTCTCTCACATTTAATTTTCTAGTTTTCATATAAGAAAATAGGAGATAGCACCACAAACCATCATATCTGTAAAATATTGGGTTACAGAAAATAAAACAGAAATGCTGTGTGCCTACCGGGAAGCACACAAATGATGAGCTTTAGGTCTGAGTATCTGCAGGAGTCAGGATTGTGTGGAGAGTCAGTAGAAGAGAATCAAATACACATAATTTGAAAATCAACTAATAATTCAGTAAGTTGCTGAATGCAAAATTAACATAAAAATCAATAACCTAAGTACACACAAAAGTTAGTAAATGTATTGAAGTATCCTATTTATTAAGGACACAATAAAGTAATTCAATATTAACTTTACAAAATATGTACACATGTTAAAAGAGTAAATCTTTAAAATGCTACTGAGAATACAACAAAAGATAAATTGAAATACCTATTCTATTCCTAGATTGAAAAAGAAAAAGATTCTTGCCAAGAAGTCAGTTTTCATAAACTAGCCTGTAGGTGGTATTCAGTGGACACCAGTGAACACGCAAGGAATATTGGCTTTCCACACAGTTAATTCTGAAGTTCTTTGAGACAACAAGTGTGGAAGAATACAGAGGACACCTCCAGAAGGGAAGCATCTGAAAGCCGAACAGGTGGCCCAGTGGTGAGGACTCGGCACTTTCACTGCTGTGGGTCTGGTTCAGTCCCTGGTCAGGAAACCAACACAGGCTGAGCATTGAGAACAACAATCAAAACAAAACAAAACAAAACAAAGTTGGACTAATTCTACCAGATGCTAAAACCATAATAGTGTTTATAGTCAACAATACTATATTAAGTATATCAAAGTTGGTCAGAAACTAGATCTTAAAATGTCCTTACCACAAAAATATAAATGATAATTATGTGACATGATAGAGGTGTTGATTAATGCTGCAGTGGTAACCATATTGAAATATATAAATGTACTAAACAACTGCACATCTTAAACTTATACAATACTGTATGCCAATTATATAGTAATTCTATCCTAACCCTCAGTGCTTATGTGGAATTACTCGCTGTAACAGTCAAAACTAATTTGAGGAAATTATCTATTTAATGCTAACAATCTCTTTTGAGATGGGCAAGAAGAAGAGAAGGTAATAAATTTGTCCGTGAGTTTCTCTCACATTTAATTTTCTAGTTTTCATATAAGAAAATAGGAGATAGCACCACAAACCATCATATCTGTAAAATATTGGGTTACAGAAAATAAAACAGAAATGCTGTGTGCCTACCGGGAAGCACACAAATGATGAGCTTTAGGTCTGAGTATCTGCAGGAGTCAGGATTGTGTGGAGAGTCAGTAGAAGAGAATCAAATACACATAATTTGAAAATCAACTAATAATTCAGTAAGTTGCTGAATGCAAAATTAACATAAAAATCAATAACCTAAGTACACACAAAAGTTAGTAAATGTATTGAAGTATCCTATTTATTAAGGACACAATAAAGTAATTCAATATTAACTTTACAAAATATGTACACATGTTAAAAGAGTAAATCTTTAAAATGCTACTGAGAATACAACAAAAGATAAATTGAAATACCTATTCTATTCCTAGATTGAAAAAGAAAAAGATTCTTGCCAAGAAGTCAGTTTTCATAAACTAGCCTGTAGGTGGTATTCAGTGGACACCAGTGAACACGCAAGGAATATTGGCTTTCCACACAGTTAATTCTGAAGTTCTTTGAGACAACAAGTGTGGAAGAATACAGAGGACACCTCCAGAAGGGAAGCATCTGAAAGCCGAACAGGTGGCCCAGTGGTGAGGACTCGGCACTTTCACTGCTGTGGGTCTGGTTCAGTCCCTGGTCAGGAAACCAACACAGGCTGAGCATTGAGAACAACAATCAAAACAAAACAAAACAAAACAAAGTTGGACTAATTCTACCAGATGCTAAAACCATAATAGTGTTTATAGTCAACAATACTATATTAAGTATATCAAAGTTGGTCAGAAACTAGATCTTAAAATGTCCTTACCACAAAAATATAAATGATAATTATGTGACATGATAGAGGTGTTGATTAATGCTGCAGTGGTAACCATATTGAAATATATAAATGTACTAAACAACTGCACATCTTAAACTTATACAATACTGTATGCCAATTATATAGTAATTTAAAAATCTCTTAGCAAGCAGCACTTGTTGAGACAGTGTGGCACCAAAGCATGAAGAGAACGGAATCATCAAACATGATCCAGAATCTAGAAATAAACCAGAAATCACATACATTTAGTAAAGCAAAAAATACAGTTGCCCTTTCAAATCAGTGGAAAAATATGGATCGTCAAGTATATGTGGTCAAAACAACATCATGGCCATCTGGAAATGAACTTTGTGTATCTACCTTAGCACTTACACTAAAATAAATTTCAATTGTATCAAAAAATCACTTGAAAAATTAAAACCACAAACATGATATAGCTAAAAAATAATTTTGAAATGAGGAAGGCTTTTTCGATGTTGAAAGAAACTGGCACAATGTGAGAGTTGCTAGTCAGGCTTTTTGTTTTTAATTTTCTGTATTTCTTTATTTGAGAGCACAGGCTCCATAGTTGTAACTCGTGGGCTCAGCTGCTCCATGGCATGGGGGATCTTCCCAGGTCAAGAATTGAACCTGTGTCTTCTGCATTGGGAGGTGAATTCTTTACCAGTGAGCCACCAGGGAAGTCCACTAGTTAGGATTTACTTGGAGCAAAATGAGGACTGCAGCCCGGGAGACTGAGGCAGTATTTCAAATAGCTCCAAGAAACTGCTTTGATGAGGCAAGGGGAGGAGCTAAAATATATAAGAGCTTTTGTAACATAGGGCACATTAAAAGATTACAGTTAATTAAAGCAACCAGGTATGTCAAGTTAAGCAATTTGGTGCTCTTCTATGCATGTTGTTGTTCAGTTACTAACTCATGTCTGACTCTTTGGGATCCCATGGACTGTAGTCCACCAAGCTCTTCTGTTCATGGGACTCTTCAGGCAAGAATACTGAGGTGGGTAGCCTTTCTCTTCTCCAGGAGATCTTCCCAACCCAAGGATCAAACCCAGGTCTCTCACATTGCAGGTGGAGTCTTCTTCTTCTTCTTCTTGTGTTTTTTTTTTTTTTTTTTTTTTTTATTGTAGGCAGATTCTTTACCAGCTGAGCTACAAGGGAATCCTGGAAAGGGGATATATTTACTGTTAAAAAAAAAAAAAGTACATCCTAAAATTTGAGAATTATCTTTTATTCTATGGATAACACTAAAGACTTAAGCTCTGGGTGCAGCTTCTGAGCTAGCTCTAAGGGACTGCTCTGAAGAAGTAAGTGAGGGGCCAAGATGTGTAGGAGAGTTTTTTGGAACAAAAACCAGGTAGTTGGAACTTCAAAAGATGACTGTTAATTAACAAAAACAAGATATCACAACTTAATGAATTTAGCAACTTTTAGATACGGGAAGATGCAAGAGTCAGGGCTCACTGAAATCATTCCTTTGATGTGCGCCTTAACTAACTCACGCTTCCCTGGTGCTCAGATGGTAAAGAATGTGTCTGCAATGCAGAAGACTAGGGCTTGACCCCTGAGTTGGGAGGATCCCTTGGAGAAGTGAATGGCTACCCACTCCAGTGTTCTTGCCTGGAGAATCCCATAGACACAGGAGACTTGCAGGGCATAGTCCATGGGGTCTCAGAGTCAGACACAGCTAAGTGACTAACACTTAGCTAACCAGGACCAGTGTTCTGCTTGGCTCCATCCTGAGTCCCCTCAGGTGCATACCTGGGGTGGCCGCAGAGGCTGAGGACTTTGGCTCCAAGCTGAGCACCCCCCGGAGCTCATCATCACGGGCGGCTGGAGGCGCTAACTTGATGGTGACAACATCATTTGTTTTGTGATGTGGAAGGCCATATTTTTCATGCACGAGTAGAAATAGTTTAAGACCACTCGCTCCAAGTAATACAAGAAACACCACCAGCTGAATCTTAGAGATCGTACGCTCACATATATTGATATGTTTGTTAGAGTGGCTATGAGGACAGTCCTAACATATACACAGAAATAATCAACTGTGTCAGTTGTGACTAGGGATACAGACACATATTATGTACAATTTCTCTGTCTCCAGAATTTTAACCCAACAGACTGGAAATGGTTAACTCCTAGTGGATGAGTAGGTAGTGTACACATGATAATCAAGACGATAATGTAAGAAATGAGAAGAAAGTCTATAGTTTCATGATTATTGAAAAGGTAACATTTTGACTTACTTTATTACAATGATATAAAGTATGTGTACATCTATAGATGTACACATGTAGAAAACAGGCAGAAGTGAAACTTATTACACAAGCAGTTTAGGACTTAAAGTATACATCCTAAAATTTGAGAATTATCTTTTATTCTATGGATAACACTAAAGACTTAAGCTCTGGGTGCAGCTTCTGAGCTAGCTCTAAGGGACTGCTCTGAAGAAGTAAGTGAGGGGCCAAGATGTGTAGGAGAGTTTTTTGGAACAAAAACCAGGTAGTTGGAACTTCAAAAGATGACTGTTAATTAACAAAAACAAGATATCACAACTTAATGAATTTAGCAACTTTTAGATACGGGAAGATGCAAGAGTCAGGGCTCACTGAAATCATTCCTTTGATGTGCGCCTTAACTAACTCACGCTTCCCTGGTGCTCAGATGGTAAAGAATGTGTCTGCAATGCAGAAGACTAGGGCTTGACCCCTGAGTTGGGAGGATCCCTTGGAGAAGTGAATGGCTACCCACTCCAGTGTTCTTGCCTGGAGAATCCCATAGACACAGGAGACTTGCAGGGCATAGTCCATGGGGTCTCAGAGTCAGACACAGCTAAGTGACTAACACTTAGCTAACCAGGACCAGTGTTCTGCTTGGCTCCATCCTGAGTCCCCTCAGGTGCATACCTGGGGTGGCCGCAGAGGCTGAGGACTTTGGCTCCAAGCTGAGCACCCCCCGGAGCTCATCATCACGGGCGGCTGGAGGCGCTAACTTGATGGTGACAACATCATTTGTTTTGTGATGTGGAAGGCCATATTTTTTCATGCACGAGTAGAAATAGTTTAAGACCACTCGCTCCAAGTAATACAAGAAACACCACCAGCTGAATCTTAGAGATCGTACGCTCACATATATTGATATGTTTGTTAGAGTGGCTATGAGGACAGTCCTAACATATACACAGAAATAATCAACTGTGTCAGTTGTGACTAGGGATACAGACACATATTATGTACAATTTCTCTGTCTCCAGAATTTTAACCCAACAGACTGGAAATGGTTAACTCCTAGTGGATGAGTAGGTAGTGTACACATGATAATCAAGACGATAATGTAAGAAATGAGAAGAAAGTCTATAGTTTCATGATTATTGAAAAAGGTAACATTTTTGACTTACTTTATTACAATGATATAAAGTATGTGTACATCTATAGATGTACACATGTAGAAAAACAGGCAGAAGTGAAACTTATTACACAAGCAGTTTAGGACTTAAAGTATACGTTTGAAAAATACGTAATCATTACTTTTATGGTATCATAATAAAAGGTAGTATTAAAATCAGATTTTCCTATTTTCAAAAATATGGTATGACTTTTATAGGGTTTCACTTTATTATTATTTTTAGAAAAATAGGAAAAATGATTTTAATATGGAACAAACCCAGCAGAAATGAAAGTGATTAGATTTTGGAGATCTGAAAACAGTTTAGCAACTCCCATTGAGAAATATCACCAGACATCAGCTGTGGCAGCCTCTAGCCTCAGGCTGTGCACGGCACTTTCTCCTCCACTTGTGAGGCAAATATTCCTAGTTGTTGGAGTCTTGTGGACACTGAGCAGGATAACTTAGGCAAAGCCCTCATGCCTCTGGGACAGCAGAAATGTCATCAAACAACTTTTGGGCAATTACAGTTATTTGGCTTTTAGAAACTGCCCGGGTGGCACAGCAGTAAAGAACCCACCAGCTAAGGCTTCCCTAGTGGTCAGTGGGTAAAGAGTCCACCTTACAGTCTAAGGGACACTGGTTCGATCCCTGGCCTGGGAAGATCCCAAGTGCTGCGGAGTGGCTGGACCGGTATGTCCAATTATGAGCCAGCACTCTGGAGCACTTGTGCCCAGAGCTGGTGCTCTGCAATGAGAAAGGCTGCTGCAATGGGAGGACCACACAGGCCAAAGAATAAAAGATGGATGAAAATAAATAAATAAATAAGATAAAAATGTTAAAAAAAAAAAAAAAAGAATGTATCTGCCAATGCAAGAGACTCAGGAGATGTGGGTTTGATCCCTATGGCATGGGTTCCCTAATGACAACTCACTCCAGTGTTCCTTCCTTGGAAATCCCATGGATGGAGGGGCCGGGCAGACTACAGTTTATGCACTACAGTCAGATATGAGTGAGCAACTGAGCACACATATATCTGGATACTCTAACAATACAAACAAATTAAAATTAAACAATGCTAGGCTTAATTTAACAACTGTCAGACAACATTCTCAGCAAGTGAGATTAATGATCTTGCTCCAGGACTGATGCCTGGTGGCTGGACCATTTCTTGCATCTGTAAGAAAAAGTAGCCCATGATGGTACCAACAATCTTCAGTTTTCAAGTCTGGGCAAAGGTGGGGGAAGATGATAATGAGGATGATGTAAAGGCACAGCCGGAGGAGTCTGGTGTGAAGGCAATGGAGCATCTCATCCACCCTGATGGGACCAGAGGACAGAAGGTTGAAATGAAAGTGACCAAAACTGGATGATAAAATCGAAGCTCTCATCACAATTTAATGACCTGCCCATTTTTAATGCCATCCTGCACTATTATACAGAGCATTCCACCAAGGAGAGATTCAGTAGCACACATAACAAGGTTTAGAGCCTCAGGGTGAGTGAACAGATGTGGGAGCTGGGACTGGTGGTTGTGTGCCAGTGATGTGTTAAGAGGGTCGGTCCGTAGGTCCTCATGGCTTCCTCCCTCTCAGAGCATTCAGAGCGGGTGGAGAAGGTGCTGCTGATGGAAGGCAAGCAGGCAGGCTCTTCCCGGCGTTCCCTCTGCCCTTCTCTCCTTCCTGCAAGACTGGGCAGGTTTCAGGGCCAAGTCCTTGCACTGCGTCTATGGGCCTGATTCTGTCTTGACGTCCAGTCTCATTGGATGATGACTGGTCACCCTTAAGTAGCAGCAGAGCCTGACAGAGAAAGCAGTTCAGCCCGCCCTGCACCTGCTCCATCTGGGGACGTGGTCCTCTCTAGTTTTCAGGGGATGCTATTGGAGCTAGGTGGTGTACTTTATGTTGAAACACATGGACACTTACCAGGTATGCTCTCTGTCCAACGACAGAGGTCATAGTGCTGGATCTTCTCTAAGTTGCTGTGAAGAAAGGTGATAGGATTCAGGAACTGAACATCTCCCTGAGCACCAACGTCACGCGCTGGTTTTTCCCACCCACAGAGCATTCACTCACTGCAGGAGGTGGGCTGCTGTGCTCAGTTGCTCAGGTATGCTTGACTTTTTGCAATCCCATGGACTGTAGCCTGCCAGGCTCCTCTGTCCTTGGGCTCTACAGGCAAAAATACTGTAGTGAGTTGCCATATCCTTCTCCAGGGGGTCTTCTCGACACAGGAATTGAACTTGTGTCTCTTGCGTCTTCTGCATTGGCAGGCAGATTCATTACCACTGAGCCACCTGGGATGCCCCATTACAGGAGGTGCCCCCGAACAAAGATGACCTCAGGTGTCTCCCACTTGGTCACCCAACTTAGGGTCTAGAAGCCTAAAAATCCTACTGTATAATCACAGGATTTAAAACAAAACCCTAAAAATATTCTTAGCAATTAGGTCTCCATTTAGGCCATCATCCACTTTGAACATGGGAACTATTCTTGCTCATTAGTTTTCAATAGGCCTAAAAAGTCAGGTTTATGTTCTATTTTAGTTTTTTTTTTTTTCTGTGCTATCTTAAGCTTCATCAGGATAGGACTCAAAAGGGAATGATGAACAGATAGAAAGGCAAGCCCTGTTTCTTAGAATCTTCCAGAGACTTCAGGCTGGAATACCATATTCTATTAGTTTTGTTTGAATGGATTTTGGATTCATTCTTTTTCATAGAAAAGAAGTATAAGTAAAATCTGACATTATATCAAAATACATTTTCACTGTCTCTCCTATGATGAACTGGTCACCCTTGCGTTCCCTCTGCCCTTCTCTCCTTCCTGCAAGACTGGGCAGGTTTCAGGGCCAAGTCCTTGCACTGCGTCTATGGGCCTGATTCTGTCTTGACGTCCAGTCTCATTGGATGATGACTGGTCACCCTTAAGTAGCAGCAGAGCCTGACAGAGAAAGCAGTTCAGCCCGCCCTGCACCTGCTCCATCTGGGGACGTGGTCCTCTCTAGTTTTCAGGGGATGCTATTGGAGCTAGGTGGTGTACTTTATGTTGAAACACATGGACACTTACCAGGTATGCTCTCTGTCCAACGACAGAGGTCATAGTGCTGGATCTTCTCTAAGTTGCTGTGAAGAAAGGTGATAGGATTCAGGAACTGAACATCTCCCTGAGCACCAACGTCACGCGCTGGTTTTTCCCACCCACAGAGCATTCACTCACTGCAGGAGGTGGGCTGCTGTGCTCAGTTGCTCAGGTATGCTTGACTTTTTGCAATCCCATGGACTGTAGCCTGCCAGGCTCCTCTGTCCTTGGGCTCTACAGGCAAAAATACTGTAGTGAGTTGCCATATCCTTCTCCAGGGGGTCTTCTCGACACAGGAATTGAACTTGTGTCTCTTGCGTCTTCTGCATTGGCAGGCAGATTCATTACCACTGAGCCACCTGGGATGCCCCATTACAGGAGGTGCCCCCGAACAAAGATGACCTCAGGTGTCTCCCACTTGGTCACCCAACTTAGGGTCTAGAAGCCTAAAAATCCTACTGTATAATCACAGGATTTAAAACAAAACCCTAAAAATATTCTTAGCAATTAGGTCTCCATTTAGGCCATCATCCACTTTGAACATGGGAACTATTCTTGCTCATTAGTTTTCAATAGGCCTAAAAAGTCAGGTTTATGTTCTATTTTAGTTTTTTTTTTTTTCTGTGCTATCTTAAGCTTCATCAGGATAGGACTCAAAAGGGAATGATGAACAGATAGAAAGGCAAGCCCTGTTTCTTAGAATCTTCCAGAGACTTCAGGCTGGAATACCATATTCTATTAGTTTTGTTTGAATGGATTTTGGATTCATTCTTTTTCATAGAAAAGAAGTATAAGTAAAATCTGACATTATATCAAAAATACATTTTTCTCTCAGCCCTTTTTACATCTCTGTGATCAGATCTTTTTCTGATCTTTTCAATAGTGGTCTTAATATATTATAGAATAAATCTAGAAATGGAAAGTTTAAATTTCATAGGAGATACCAGGAAATCTAGGCTGTCAAAGACAGGGCTCAGTGAAAATGACTTCCTTCAAGCCTTGCCCAGAGCGGCCAGTGTTCATTCATCAGCTATGATTCACTAGTTCAGAAATTGTTCTTCTTGTATTACTTCTCTATTTGTTACATAGCTCTAATCTAGCAAGCTATGAGAAATGATGCTGGATCTTAACGCTTTTAATATCTCTGGGATACTTCTCTAAAATATATAAGAATTCAGATTTAATTAATTATGTGAATGACCTAAATGTGAAAATAATTTCCTGCACTTGATAGATTACACTCAATAGAAATATCTCAGCAAGAGGAATTGAGTAAAATTAGGTCCACATTATTATTTTTGAAAGGCTGACTTACTTTGACACTTTTTATCTCAGTCATTGAACTTATATGACTTTTTAAAAAATAGTATCATACACATAGGAAATGAATCTGGGCAAAATTTCTCTAAGGAAAAACGTCTGTAATCCCTACACTGCTAATTTAAATTTTATTTATAATTTTAATTAGAATATATATGTAATATACAATGTTTATACAGCAAATAATACTTTTTTATGCTTGTAATTTTAAGAAAATTATACTTGTAAGAATATTATATAGTTTATTCATAACTATATTTAATGTCTAAGTTCACATAGGATCTCACTAACTAGATGTAAATCACTAGTAATTTAATGCTTTTCAAGATTATTTTGGTCAAAGAATAAAGACACAAATAACTTTATATCACTAGGTGATTGCAAGAAATTTAGGTAAAAATAGGCTTCTATAAAACTGAACAGTGTTCCCACTCATTCTCTGGGCAGAGAACACCATAACTTGAAAACATACCACCCAAATGTGCATTGCATCGCTATTTGCAATAGTCAGAACATGGAAGCAACCTATATGTCCATCAACAGATGAATGGATAAAGAAGATATGGTACATATATATATGTATGCAATGGAATATTACTTAGTCATAAAAACCACATAATAATGACATTTACTGCAACATGGATGGACCTAGAGACTATCATACTGAATGAAGTAAGTCAGACACAGAAAGACAAATAACATTATATTGATTATATGTGAAATCTAAAAACAAAAAGGTACAAGTGGATTTATTTACTAGAAAGAAGTAGAGTCATAGGTGTAGGAAACAGACCTGGTTACCAGGGAATAAGAGGAGTATGAAGAAGGATAAACTGAGAGATTGGGATTGACATATATATGCAGCTATATGCAAAATACATAGCTACTAAGACCCGCTGTAGAGCATAAAGAACTCTACTCAGCACTGTGTAATGGTTTATATAGGAAAAGAATCTACAGAAAAGAATGGATATACGTATTTGTATAACTGATTCACTTTTCTGTATGCCTGAAATAATGTAACATTGTAAATCAACTATATTCCAATAAAAAAATAGATAAAGAAGAAAAAACAGAACCCAGTTGTGGGGAGAAAATCTAACAGCTATAAGATAAATTATAAAATATAAATAAATGTAAAATAAGTAAGCTATGTCTTATGAATGGATAAAGCAAAAATACATATTGAGTAAATTATGATAATCTGTATTTTCATATAGTCATAGAAATATCTTTTCAAATACATAATGTAAAAATTATAAAATAAATGAATGCATTTTAATGGTATTTATGATGAGCAGCAAAAGTGATGGAATCTATTTTATAGCTAGAGGTCTGAGTATGGAGGAGTGTGGTTCCTTCACGTTCCAGCCTAAGGCAGGTCCTACTCTACATGTGCTGTTTTGTTTGGCTTAGAATTTGGTCCTTGTCCTCTGCTGTCATAAATCAGCATATATCAAACAGAACTACAAATTTTACAATCTTGATTTTGTGACATTATCCTCTGTGATGATGGAAAAGCTATGCATCTACCTACTGAACCTGAGGCCCTTGTAAGGCTGCCAGATTCAGTGGATAAAAATACAGGTCATTCGATTAAGTCTGAATTTCAGGCAAACAATGAATAACTTTTGGTATTGTATGTTCCATACAGTATTTGAACACACTAATAAAAAGATGATGCTTACCTGAAATGTAAATTTAACTGGATGTCCTCTGTGTTCTCTGGCAATCCTAAGGTCTGAATGACTTGCTTCCAAAACTGATGTTACTTGTGTGAGTTCAGACTACATGAATGAAGTAAGTCAGACACAGAAAGACAAATAACATTATATTGATTATATGTGAAATCTAAAAACAAAAAGGTACAAGTGGATTTATTTACTAGAAAGAAGTAGAGTCATAGGTGTAGGAAACAGACCTGGTTACCAGGGAATAAGAGGAGTATGAAGAAGGATAAACTGAGAGATTGGGATTGACATATATATGCAGCTATATGCAAAATACATAGCTACTAAGACCCGCTGTAGAGCATAAAGAACTCTACTCAGCACTGTGTAATGGTTTATATAGGAAAAGAATCTACAGAAAAGAATGGATATACGTATTTGTATAACTGATTCACTTTTCTGTATGCCTGAAATAATGTAACATTGTAAATCAACTATATTCCAATAAAAAAATAGATAAAGAAGAAAAAACAGAACCCAGTTGTGGGGAGAAAATCTAACAGCTATAAGATAAATTATAAAATATAAATAAATGTAAAATAAGTAAGCTATGTCTTATGAATGGATAAAGCAAAAATACATATTGAGTAAATTATGATAATCTGTATTTTCATATAGTCATAGAAATATCTTTTCAAATACATAATGTAAAAATTATAAAATAAATGAATGCATTTTAATGGTATTTATGATGAGCAGCAAAAGTGATGGAATCTATTTTATAGCTAGAGGTCTGAGTATGGAGGAGTGTGGTTCCCTTCACGTTCCAGCCTAAGGCAGGTCCTACTCTACATGTGCTGTTTTGTTTGGCTTAGAATTTGGTCCTTGTCCTCTGCTGTCATAAATCAGCATATATCAAACAGAACTACAAATTTTACAATCTTGATTTTGTGACATTATCCTCTGTGATGATGGAAAAGCTATGCATCTACCTACTGAACCTGAGGCCCTTGTAAGGCTGCCAGATTCAGTGGATAAAAATACAGGTCATTCGATTAAGTCTGAATTTCAGGCAAACAATGAATAACTTTTTGGTATTGTATGTTCCATACAGTATTTGAACACACTAATAAAAAGATGATGCTTACCTGAAATGTAAATTTAACTGGATGTCCTCTGTGTTCTCTGGCAATCCTAAGGTCTGAATGACTTGCTTCCAAAACTGATGTTACTTGTGTGAGTTGGCTATTATTGGATCATTTATTTAAGCACTGCAAGAAAGAGATGAACTCATGAAAGGACTGGCTAACTTGCAAATAGAAATGTGAAGAAATGTGAAGAGTATACTATTGGAAGGTTGGAAAATGGAATTGACCACTGAAGCAATTTTGGTGGTAAAAGAGAAAATTACACCTGTAGCTAGCTCACCTTTTTAAAAAGGACTGATTAGATTAATACAGCTTCTAGTAAATCCTTTTATTTGTAACAAATGATTCAGGGAAAAGATAAAAGTGGGCAGCTATGTGATAACTTCTAACATAATACCCCTTAATATTGTTAAGATATATTTAAAAGCAAAAGTAATTATGTGATATTACATAATATTTGTCTTTGTCTGACTTTCTTCACTTAGTATGAGCATCTCTAGGTCCATCCATATTGCTTCAAATGGCATTATTTCACTCTTTTTTGTTGCTGAGTAGTATTCCATTATACCTGTGTACTGCATCTTCTTTATCCACTTATCTGTCAGTAGACATTTAGGTTGCTTCCATGTCTTGACTACTGTGAATACTGTTGCTATGAATACAGTCAGCTCTTTGATATTAAGGACAATTTCTCAAATATTTAAAGATTCAGTCTACTAGGTCTTTCTGGAGAAGTAGAACCAATAGCTTATCTATCTATCTAGAAAAAGATAGTCTCATGTACTCATGGAGTGTGGTGGGGGCTTAGTCACTAAGTCATGTCTGACTCTGGCGATCCCATGGACTATAACCTACCACGTTCTTCTAGCCATGGGAGTTCTCAGGCAAGAATACTGGAGTGGATTGCCATTTCCTTCTGCAGGGGATCTTCCCAACGGAGGAATCAAACCCTGGTTTCCTGCACTGCAGGTGGATTCTTTACCTACTGAGCCACCAGGGATGCCCCAGATCTGCCATCTGCCAGCTGTAGGCCCAGAAAAACTGATGTTTGAAAGTTTAGTTTCAGTCCAACCTGGAGCCTTGAGAAGCAAGAAACTCAATGGCATATGTGCTAGTCTGAACCTGAAGGTCCTGGAACCAGAAGCCCGGAGGTTGGCGGGGCAGGAGTGGAAGACTGTCTCAGCTCAAGCAGCACTAATTCATCTTCCTCCATCTTTTTGTTCTTGCCAGTCCCTCAAGGGATTGGAAGATGCCTACTCTCACTGGAGAGAGTAGTCTTCTTTACAAAGTCTAATCTTTTCAAATGCTAATTTCTTCTGGAAACACCCTAACAGAGGCACTCAAATAATATTTTCTCAGCTTTCTGGGCAATCCTTAGCCCAGTCCATCTGACACATAAAATTAGCCACCACATTCAGATGTGAGGGAAAGTTCTTATAATTTAGGTTGACTAAACAAACAATAATGCAGGCATTAATTAGATCAACTTACTCAGATTTGTGGGGAAAATTTACAATCCTGAAGACTCTCTGACCGTGAATTATCTTTGTTCATGCCAACAGTGTTTGTTCACAGTATTGGCTAGACTGAAACATGCAGTGATTCCAAGATTACTGCATATATCCCACCTCCTCAAGGTCATCTCCTCCAGCCTTTCTGTGCAGCCAAGAGAGGGAAATACATCAGTTCATGTTAGTGCTCTCTGCTCCGTTTGCTGCCAGTGACTAGGCCTGGTGGCTCACAAGGTAAAGAACCTACCTGCCTACATAGGAGACATAAAAGATGAGGGTTTGATTCTGGGATCTGGAAGATCCCCTGGAGAAGGAAATGACAACCCAGTCTAGTGTTCTTGCCTGGAGAATTCAGTGAACAGAGGGGCCTGCTGGGCTCCAGGGGGTTGCAAAGAGTGGGACACGGCTGAGCAAATAACACTTTCACTTTCAGGCTCAGGAAATATACGAAGCTGCTTTTTTTTCTTAACTGAAATGACTACTCTTTCTCCTTTGTCTGTCTTTCTGTATAAATCCAGGCGGTTCTCCTGGGCCAGCTCTGCCTTGATTTTCCTGCTCACTTCCATCCTCAGGAATCTTATTGTCTGGTAACTTTTACGTCACACTGATTTTCAGTTAAGTTCAGTTCAGTTGCTCAGGTGTGTCCAACTCTTTGCAACCCTACGGACTGAGGCACACCAGGCTTCCCTGTCCTTCACCATCCTCCAGAGCTTGCTCATGCTCATGTCCTTGAGTCAGTGATGCCATCAAACCATCTCATTCTCTGTTGTCCCTTTCTCCTTCTGCTTTCTATTTTTTTCCAGCATCAGGGTCTTTTCCAATGAGTTGATTCTTTGCATCAGGTTGTCAAAGTATTGGAGCTTCAGCTTCAGCATTAGTCCTTCCAATGAATATTCAGGATTGATTTCTTTTAGATTTGACTGGTTTGATCTTTTAGAGTCCAAGGAAATCTCAAGAGTCTTCTCCAACGCCACAGATCAAAGGCATCAGTTCTTTGGTGTTCAGCCTTCTTTATGGTCCAACTCTTATATCTGTATATGACTACTGGAAAAACCATAATTTTGACCATATGGACTTTTGTCACTGACTTTGGAATACACGAGTTACTGAAATAAAGTATCTGCTTTCGTATTGACCTTAGTTTTTTTTTTTTTTTTTTTTTTGGCTATGCTGGGTCTTCATTTCAGTGTGAGGGATCTTTGTTGCAATGTGTGGGCATCTCCAGTTGTGTCACTCAGGCTCTCGGATTCCCTAAGTGTGGAGTACAGGGTTAGTTGTCCCCTCAGGAGTGAGATCCTCGTGTCTGACCAGGTGCTGAATCCACATCCCTGGCATTACAAGGTGGATTCTTAACCACTGGACCACCAGGGAAGTCCATAGCCTTAGGTTTTAATTGAACTGCTGCTTTGCTATGTAACTCATATATATATTTTTTTCCCATTGGATGCCAAATTTTACATCTACCTACTGATTGTGTTGTTCATGCTGCCTTTTCCTCCAGATTCTCATGCTTAGAGTTTCCATGGGAATATTGGGGAGTATGAATCCCGAATTGCTATATGAGAACAATTGTCACTAAATGTGCTACAGTTTTTATCTGCTGATCTTATTTCCTGGACATTCAACCATATACTCTGGTCACTAAAGAGAACCATGAATCTCCAAGCTCAAAGAGTTCTAGATGATGTAATAAAAACATACATTTCTGATTGATTGGAGGAAAATCTCATGAGAGGATTATGGGCTTATCTGACAATTCCAGCTCTGAGTGGGTCTGTCTGCCACCCTTAAATTTATTTCACTCCAATTGCTATCCCTCTGGCTATGCCTTTCTGACAAAGATACCATTCATGGATATGTGACAATACAGAGAAGGAATTTAGGCTTTAGATAAATGAGCCCATTATGACACATCTCTTGTGGACCTTGCCTTAAACCTCCAGTGATTGATACGGAGTAAGTAGCACATGGGTGCCAGTAAATTATGTGCTCAGCTCTGCCATAAGCCTCCCGTATGAGGTGCTTACCCATAGAAACCTGAAATGCACTAGGCCATCCAAAGACAATATCATGTACTTAACTTCTTTCAATGTTTCTTTCTCCAACCTCTTATCATCAGATTTTGCTCTACCTGAGTGTACTTTATATGTCTTTTCTTCTCTGTAGAAATAAGCAAGAATGCTAGCTAATTATCCATGATGATAGGCTTAAATTTTTTCTTTCTCATTAAAATAAAACCATTCAATCTATTCGATGCAGGCAGATGCCTATCCACACGTTCTTTTTTAGTTTTACTGTTTTCATTTTGTAATATTACTAAATAATCTATTTTATTTTTGTGCACAACTTAAAACACTGTCAGGAAGGTTTAGTGAAATGTTGTGAATAACAGTGTCTACATTTGAGGGCTACAGAGGGTTGTTTTCCAAAATTGGCAAGATGCAAAATAAAATTGTCTGTGGGTTAAGCTAGGAAATAATTTGAAAAGAAACAGAAATACAAACGGATAGAAGCAAGAATTTGTAAAATCATTTTACAAGGTTAGAATAGTAACCCAGGCTTTTCTGTAACTGACTGAAAGCATCAAGGTATTTAAATATAAAAAGGTGTCCTTTCAAAAGGGTTTTCTGAGAGTATGCATGGACACCTCTTGGTAGGCTTTTTTCTGGGATGCTCTTAGAGATGATGAATACACAAGAAGGTCACATGCTGCCAGAATTGGATGCTGTTATGGTGCCTGATCCTGTCAGGCTTTTCCACTCTCCACTCACTACCTGCCATGTGGTAGCCTGTGCACTGGGACAGTGGAGAATGATGCTATCATTTAACTTCTAAACCAATGTGGAACTGTGGCTTGAGTTCATTGATGAATGAGGACATTCCTGCCTCATCCCACACATCTAGGTTTTGAGAGTGTGCCACTCTCTGGCTGGCCACCAGGTAGACTGGGGGAAGGGTCTAGGTGAGAAGCACGGGGTCTCTGGGTTCACCTAACTCAGAGAGGGAGTGAGGTGCATGAGCCCTGGCCGGATATTTTTCATGCTCAAGGATGCTCCCATCAGAAACTGTGAGTCCATAAAAGTTTTGGAATCAAAGTGAGATAATTTCAATTAGAGATAATAAGATAAGAATTCAAGTATATGATGATAAAAAATCTTGATGCAGCAAATATTCCTTCCATCCTTTCCTTCTTTATAGTCTTTTCTTTCGATGTCAGAGCAGATAAGCAAGAATGCTAGCTAATTATCCATGATGATAGGCTTAAATTTTTTCTTTCTCATTAAAATAAAACCATTCAATCTATTCGATGCAGGCAGATGCCTATCCACACGTTCTTTTTTAGTTTTACTGTTTTCATTTTGTAATATTACTAAATAATCTATTTTATTTTTGTGCACAACTTAAAACACTGTCAGGAAGGTTTAGTGAAATGTTGTGAATAACAGTGTCTACATTTGAGGGCTACAGAGGGTTGTTTTCCAAAATTGGCAAGATGCAAAATAAAATTGTCTGTGGGTTAAGCTAGGAAATAATTTGAAAAGAAACAGAAATACAAACGGATAGAAGCAAGAATTTGTAAAATCATTTTACAAGGTTAGAATAGTAACCCAGGCTTTTCTGTAACTGACTGAAAGCATCAAGGTATTTAAATATAAAAAGGTGTCCTTTCAAAAGGGTTTTCTGAGAGTATGCATGGACACCTCTTGGTAGGCTTTTTTCTGGGATGCTCTTAGAGATGATGAATACACAAGAAGGTCACATGCTGCCAGAATTGGATGCTGTTATGGTGCCTGATCCTGTCAGGCTTTTCCACTCTCCACTCACTACCTGCCATGTGGTAGCCTGTGCACTGGGACAGTGGAGAATGATGCTATCATTTAACTTCTAAACCAATGTGGAACTGTGGCTTGAGTTCATTGATGAATGAGGACATTCCTGCCTCATCCCACACATCTAGGTTTTGAGAGTGTGCCACTCTCTGGCTGGCCACCAGGTAGACTGGGGGAAGGGTCTAGGTGAGAAGCACGGGGTCTCTGGGTTCACCTAACTCAGAGAGGGAGTGAGGTGCATGAGCCCTGGCCGGATATTTTTCATGCTCAAGGATGCTCCCATCAGAAACTGTGAGTCCATAAAAGTTTTGGAATCAAAGTGAGATAATTTCAATTAGAGATAATAAGATAAGAATTCAAGTATATGATGATAGGTCATCAAATAATATTATCTATGTGGATGCAGCAAATATTCCTTCCATCCTTTCCTTCTTTATTTCTTTCCTTCCTTTCTCTGTTTCTGAAACCCTGTGTTTTCCCAAGCTTCTGTCACAGACACTAGTGATTTTTGTTTGTTTGTTTTTACTTTGCATGGGGATTTCATTTTTGTGATAGCTGGTGAAGGTGATAGTTTTTCTTTCAACTGTGAACAGGTTGCTGAGCTTTTCGGTGGTAAATGGCTTAAAGGGCGGCAATTAAACCTTGAAATTGCCTGCCGTATTTTGCCATGTCTGACTCTACCACGCCTATTGGGCATATAATGACCTCTGTCAAAGGGGTGAGTGCTTTTATCTCAATTGGTCGATTACTTATCAGTCTTCAGTTTTCCTGTGCAGTAGTGGCCTTAATATAGTGTTAACAGCAGCACAGTTAAATTTTATGAAACACACTAAAAAGGATAACAAAAGTTATAATGAAAATTATTATATAAAGTTGAACATAGTGAAAGAAACAGTAGTAGAAAATTTGAATAAAATTTTAAATTTCTTTCAACTTCCATGAAAAGAGAAAGCAATCTTTTAGATAAAATTAGTTTACATAAGGGGAAAAGCTTATCTTTAAGTTCAAACAAATGTTAAGAATTTCATACTCTTAAAGATAGCTATTGTCATTGTGCTAACGGAATAAGAGTGCTTACAATGGCTTGGGGCGATGGTCTGGAGGGGTGGGAGTGGGGGAACTGGGTGGGGAGGGGGACCAGGGATGTGCATATGAATGATCTGGGAACATACATGTCGGTGAACAACAAAACTCTGTAAAATCTTTAAAATAAAGAATTAAAAATTAAAGAAAATAAAAGAATTTCATACTCTTATTAGATATACTATATTGATGTGGCTTCCCTGGTGGTCAGATGGTGAAGAATCCACCTGCAATGTGGGAGACCTGAGTTCGATCCCTGGGTTGGAACGATCGCCTGGAAAAGGAAGGGTTACCCTCTCCAGTATTCTTGCCTGGAGAATTCCATGCTTGTCCTTGGGTCACAAAGAGTCAGATGTGACGGAACGACTTTCTCTTTTCTATATGAAGTACTCAAAACTAACCAAAGTGAAAACAAAAGAAATCAAAGGTATGATTTCAAAATATAAAGAATGTTTGTGATCCTGTTACCAATCAGGAGATAACATGGAATAATACACTTCCATTTGAAAAGATAAAAGTTTTAAGAGTTTTACCAAGAAATATAAAAAGTTGATGGAAGTCATTCTTCCCAATCAAACCTCTCTGCTAGAGCTGAATGCTAACTGATCAAGTTGAATAGTATTGAAGTCTCTCTAACAAATATTTCAATACTAATCGTGATTTTGCTGGGAACATGCATGTCTGTGAACAATAAAACTCTGTAAAAATTTAAACAAACAACACAAAGTTAGAGGAAAAAAAATACTAATTGTGATTTTGAAGAAATACTGACTCATTTGATAATGATTAATGGCATTTATAAAATTGGGAAGTAAGACCCATGCATGGAAGATGTGGGCAGCACATTTGTTTTCTCAACATATTCCTAGAGTTTTCACTTTTCCCTTTTTCACTTTACTGGTGTTCATGCATTGTAGACCATCCTGGTGACTAGCAAGCTTCTCTTATTTATTTATACACAAATTTGGATTCAGTCATGTTTATGTTATTAAAGAGCCACAAATTCCATTTGTCTAATAAATTCTTTGTCCCCCGTCCCCACTTCTTTAGATTTTATCCATCATTTTCCAATGCTCTTGTGAGGGGAAATAATACATGATCATACTCAGGGTTTAGAAGCATTAGCGAAGTGTTAAGATAAGATTACTAAATTCATGTGTTTATCATGTGTTTATCATCTGTTTATAATCTGTTTATCACAGATTAGATGTTTTGCTAATTATAAGTATTTATTATAGCACAACTTTAATTATAAGCATAATTTGAAAAGTCTTTGTCAGTTTTCAGTAAATGTTAAGTTTTAGGAATCTGGTTTGAGAAATGAGAATCCGTGAACATATATTCTGGGCTGGAAATCATTTCAGGATCTCTGTGCTTCTCTGTCACTCTGCTCTGCTTCCTAAAATTAATATTGAAATCCAGTGCTCAGCAGCAGATTTATTTTAATTGCATCAGCCATGATTTTTCAGTGAAAATTGCTAAAATATATTGGATTAAGTCAAGGAAAATCTCAGAAAATGAGATATTCCTTAGTATAATATTGTAGTAATATTCAATTTAAATTATAATACCTGAGAGGTATTCATACAGAATTCTAATTTAATGAAAGTTCTGACCCAAATAAAACAGGAAAAACTGTATGAACTCTTACTCTGTCTTCCCCAAAGACTTATTCTTGCTAGTTATTTTTTTAAACCACAATTTTCAAAAGACTAGAGTGTAATGATTTTTCTAAAATTTTCAGGAAAATTCTCATGTGTCTACCAGTCATGTGAACGTAAAATTTTCTAATAAATTTGGTGGAACTTGTTCTACATAAATAAACATGTTCTCCCCCTGCCCCCCAATCCCCCAAATAATGTATATTTCCTATACTTCCTAATTTGAGGAAATTCTTCAAAGCCCAAAATGCACATTAAGTAAAAAAAAGGGGTTCATTTGAAGATTTCGCTCTGCACTAAGACCCATTGGGGCACATTTGTTTTCTCAACATATTCCTAGAGTTTTCACTTTTCCCTTTTTCACTTTACTGGTGTTCATGCATTGTAGACCATCCTGGTGACTAGCAAGCTTCTCTTATTTATTTATACACAAATTTGGATTCAGTCATGTTTATGTTATTAAAGAGCCACAAATTCCATTTGTCTAATAAATTCTTTGTCCCCCGTCCCCACTTCTTTAGATTTTATCCATCATTTTCCAATGCTCTTGTGAGGGGAAATAATACATGATCATACTCAGGGTTTAGAAGCATTAGCGAAGTGTTAAGATAAGATTACTAAATTCATGTGTTTATCATGTGTTTATCATCTGTTTATAATCTGTTTATCACAGATTAGATGTTTTGCTAATTATAAGTATTTATTATAGCACAACTTTAATTATAAGCATAATTTGAAAAGTCTTTGTCAGTTTTCAGTAAATGTTAAGTTTTAGGAATCTGGTTTGAGAAATGAGAATCCGTGAACATATATTCTGGGCTGGAAATCATTTCAGGATCTCTGTGCTTCTCTGTCACTCTGCTCTGCTTCCTAAAATTAATATTGAAATCCAGTGCTCAGCAGCAGATTTATTTTAATTGCATCAGCCATGATTTTTCAGTGAAAATTGCTAAAATATATTGGATTAAGTCAAGGAAAATCTCAGAAAATGAGATATTCCTTAGTATAATATTGTAGTAATATTCAATTTAAATTATAATACCTGAGAGGTATTCATACAGAATTCTAATTTAATGAAAGTTCTGACCCAAATAAAACAGGAAAAACTGTATGAACTCTTACTCTGTCTTCCCCAAAGACTTATTCTTGCTAGTTATTTTTTTAAACCACAATTTTCAAAAGACTAGAGTGTAATGATTTTTCTAAAATTTTCAGGAAAATTCTCATGTGTCTACCAGTCATGTGAACGTAAAATTTTCTAATAAATTTGGTGGAACTTGTTCTACATAAATAAACATGTTCTCCCCCTGCCCCCCAATCCCCCAAATAATGTATATTTCCTATACTTCCTAATTTGAGGAAATTCTTCAAAGCCCAAAATGCACATTAAGTAAAGCATTTGTTTGTGCGTAAGATAATTTTGAGGCTACAGACAGGATCCTCACATTTGAAGATTTCGCTCTGGCCTTTTGACACTGCTTTGATAATAATCCTCACAGGAATCTTTAAGGTCTTGATATGTTTCTGGAAGGTTGTGTGAGTGAAAGTGTGCAAACACTAATGGCTACAGTTTGCTCAAGGAATTAATAAACTAACAATCAGGCCAAAGGGTTCAACATGAAGCATGCATCCAAGCTTTCAAAACAATGTTTAAAATATCAGATTACACAAAAGACTCATGGGAGTGACCTGAGAATAGTGTTTTGTCATTGTTGATGATGATGATAATAGTGGTTTGGCAGTTATTGGGCCCTGATTCTACTGTAAGCTCTATGACTCATGTTTTATAAGATTTATCTCATTGACTCCTTGCTTTCACTCTTTATGAGTGAACTTGATTTCCACACTGAAGCCCAGAGGACATGAATCACTTGCTGGAAAATTACCAAGGCAGTTGCCAAACCCAGGACTCTCTAACTCAGTAGCCTGTGGTTTCCACCCTGGGAGTTAATTGTATTTGCCAAATGGGCAATATTTTCACAGATGACTAATCTGAATGCTTTTACACATGACTAATCTGAGAGTCATACTTGTTGACCCACAGATTTGGCCCTACATTGATCCAAATCTATTTTAATCATTATTCTCAAAAGGGACAAAAAATCTTGTTTTCACTTCTCCCTTTATCACTAGATCAGATTAAGAGAACATATATTTTTTCCCCAAAAAAATCCACTCCAAATTTAACTCTAGTTAACTCTATCAAAAACATGCAAAACTAATAACAAAATATTTGACCCCATTGAAACTTCCAGTAATAGAAAATGGATTGACTAAAATATGGTTCATCTACAAAATAAATTACTAGGCTAGTTATTTTAAACCACAATTTTCAAAAGACTAGAGTGTAATGATTTTTCTAAAATTTTCAGGAAAATTCTCATGTGTCTACCAGTCATGTGAACGTAAAATTTTCTAATAAATTTGGTGGAACTTGTTCTACATAAATAAACATGTTCTCCCCCTGCCCCCCAATCCCCCAAATAATGTATATTTCCTATACTTCCTAATTTGAGGAAATTCTTCAAAGCCCAAAATGCACATTAAGTAAAGCATTTGTTTGTGCGTAAGATAATTTTGAGGCTACAGACAGGATCCTCACATTTGAAGATTTCGCTCTGGCCTTTTTGACACTGCTTTGATAATAATCCTCACAGGAATCTTTAAGGTCTTGATATGTTTCTGGAAGGTTGTGTGAGTGAAAGTGTGCAAACACTAATGGCTACAGTTTGCTCAAGGAATTAATAAACTAACAATCAGGCCAAAGGGTTCAACATGAAGCATGCATCCAAGCTTTCAAAACAATGTTTAAAATATCAGATTACACAAAAGACTCATGGGAGTGACCTGAGAATAGTGTTTTGTCATTGTTGATGATGATGATAATAGTGGTTTGGCAGTTATTGGGCCCTGATTCTACTGTAAGCTCTATGACTCATGTTTTATAAGATTTATCTCATTGACTCCTTGCTTTCACTCTTTATGAGTGAACTTGATTTCCACACTGAAGCCCAGAGGACATGAATCACTTGCTGGAAAATTACCAAGGCAGTTGCCAAACCCAGGACTCTCTAACTCAGTAGCCTGTGGTTTCCACCCTGGGAGTTAATTGTATTTGCCAAATGGGCAATATTTTCACAGATGACTAATCTGAATGCTTTTACACATGACTAATCTGAGAGTCATACTTAGTTGACCCACAGATTTGGCCCTACATTGATCCAAATCTATTTTAATCATTATTCTCAAAAGGGACAAAAAATCTTGTTTTCACTTCTCCCTTTATCACTAGATCAGATTAAGAGAACATATATTTTTTCCCCAAAAAAATCCACTCCAAATTTAACTCTAGTTAACTCTATCAAAAACATGCAAAACTAATAACAAAATATTTGACCCCATTGAAACTTCCAGTAATAGAAAATGGATTGACTAAAATATGGTTCATCTACAAAATAAATTACTATGCTATCATAAAAGTATACAAGGAATAAAATTTATGTAATACTGTGGAATGATTTCCAAGTTGAGTGAGAAAAGTATATATCATCTGCTACCATTTCCCTATGAAACAGAATACATATACATACCTACATAGATGCACATATATAAAAATAATACACATACAGTACACACTCTTAGCACACACATACCCAAATGCAGATCAAAAATAAATGCAAGATATTTCTCTTTGTGCTTTTATGTGTCCTTTAGAAATGGGAAGAAATTAAAGGTTAAAATGCATACATTTGAGGAAATATAGCAGTATAAAATCTTTGTATATGTTTTGTGCATATAGGTGTACATATGTGCATGTATGTATGTATATATATATATATATTTAAAAGATGCTCCATCCTCCATCTTTTCTAGGGATGAGAGTTTATGTTACCAAGTTCTTTAATGCAAATTTAAACTTAAATTCATTTTATCTACTGAAATAGGAAATACTGGTTAATATCATGGCATTAATAAAAATATAGTTACCATGGATTTGTGTTATTGAAATATAACACTTTTTTTTTTCTTTTTGAGAGGAGAATAAAGGTCATTAGAGTGGGAGATGCTGTTAGAATGGCAGGCCGGCTCAAGGGAGAATCGACCAAAATCGTGCACATTCTTATTTTATAATTTCCTAGATATAATAGAGCAAATACATTAGTATCTAGTGCTCGGACCAGGCTGTAGCCATGGGAACTCCTGGAATGCACAGGGTGGGAGATCTGAGAGGTCGTCTGGGCAGGTACAAGGGAGAGCCATCATCGAGCTCAGCCCTGGTATACCCTGAGTGGGACTCAGCCACTCAAGGCCAAGGACACACGCTCCCTGCAGGTGGACCAGCTGGCTAGGGGACTGGGGAACTGAAGAATGCAAATGTCAATTCAGATCTGAGTTAAACACATTTTAGATATAACTGAATTTTTATCTCTGTACAATGTTTACCAACAGACTTTTTTTGGCCAGGGGCATTCAGGATCTTAGTTTCCCGACCAGGGATGAACTCATGCCCCCTGCAGTGGAAGTAGGGAGTCTTAACCAGTGGACCAATAGGGAAGTCACCACAAAAGTATTTAACTCAAGAGTGCCTGGAAAAGTAAGTGGCTCAATCTTAGTCTACTACCCAATAAAATTTTGTTTTCACCCTGTGGAATCGAACTAGGATTTTGTCAGAGGAAAGTTATGTGCTGTTGTAACACCAGAATGAACTTCATGGTTGACATGCATGTAACACAGTAAGAAGACACACATGTAAACATGCCTCTGGCTCCTTTTCATTTTTAATCTTTTGTCCAGAGGTTGTATGCTTTTCTATCTGGAGGCTTTTCTATTCCATTCTTTGCAAAATTCTCGTCCTACTTCCACGACCCCATACCCTCCTATTATGCTGTGTGTCACAGGTGACTTGGGACCACAGCATGGACATTCTCAATGAGGGGTTTCAGAAGTTTCTCAGAAATCACATTCAAAAGCAGTTTAATTCACATTGAATACTCCTTCTTATCCATTGTGTTAAGGTTGATTATGTTAAACTTAAATTCATTTTATCTACTGAAATAGGAAATACTGGTTAATATCATGGCATTAATAAAAATATAGTTACCATGGATTTGTGTTATTGAAATATAACACTTTTTTTTTTCTTTTTGAGAGGAGAATAAAGGTCATTAGAGTGGGAGATGCTGTTAGAATGGCAGGCCGGCTCAAGGGAGAATCGACCAAAATCGTGCACATTCTTATTTTATAATTTCCTAGATATAATAGAGCAAATACATTAGTATCTAGTGCTCGGACCAGGCTGTAGCCATGGGAACTCCTGGAATGCACAGGGTGGGAGATCTGAGAGGTCGTCTGGGCAGGTACAAGGGAGAGCCATCATCGAGCTCAGCCCTGGTATACCCTGAGTGGGACTCAGCCACTCAAGGCCAAGGACACACGCTCCCTGCAGGTGGACCAGCTGGCTAGGGGACTGGGGAACTGAAGAATGCAAATGTCAATTCAGATCTGAGTTAAACACATTTTAGATATAACTGAATTTTTATCTCTGTACAATGTTTACCAACAGACTTTTTTTGGCCAGGGGCATTCAGGATCTTAGTTTCCCGACCAGGGATGAACTCATGCCCCCTGCAGTGGAAGTAGGGAGTCTTAACCAGTGGACCAATAGGGAAGTCACCACAAAAGTATTTAACTCAAGAGTGCCTGGAAAAGTAAGTGGCTCAATCTTAGTCTACTACCCAATAAAATTTTGTTTTCACCCTGTGGAATCGAACTAGGATTTTGTCAGAGGAAAGTTATGTGCTGTTGTAACACCAGAATGAACTTCATGGTTGACATGCATGTAACACAGTAAGAAGACACACATGTAAACATGCCTCTGGCTCCTTTTCATTTTTAATCTTTTGTCCAGAGGTTGTATGCTTTTCTATCTGGAGGCTTTTCTATTCCATTCTTTGCAAAATTCTCGTTCCTACTTCCACGACCCCATACCCTCCTATTATGCTGTGTGTCACAGGTGACTTGGGACCACAGCATGGACATTTCTCAATGAGGGGTTTCAGAAGTTTCTCAGAAATCACATTCAAAAGCAGTTTAATTCACATTGAATACTCCTTCTTATCCATTGTGTTAAGGTTGATTAGTTGTCCTTCAACATTTTAAGGTCCTTGTGTTCTGTATATTTAAGAAAATGTGTGTGCGTGCGTGCTCAGTCATGTTTGACTCTCTGAGCCCCATGGACTGTACTGCCCATGGGATTTCTCAGGCAAGAGTACTAGACTGGGTTGCCATGTGTTCCTCCAGGGGATCTTCTTGACCCAGGAGTCCAAGAGTCGATCTGGAGTCTCCTGCGCCTCCTACCTTGGCAGACAGACTCTTCACCACTGAGCCACCAGGGAAGACTTTAAGAAAATATATTTAAGCAAATATATTTTCTAGGCATGTGACAGATTGTCAAAGTCTAAGCGTGTGTAATGATGTAACAACAGACAAATTGGCCATCTCTGAGATACCCCTGAGTCTCATCAGCTTAATCCACTTCTATTCAAGCCATTCCATGCTTGAGTATAAAGACAAGAAAATCTCTGATTTCAACAAATGTAACTTGTAACTTTTGGTGTTTATTCGCTTACCAGTAACCATGCCATCTTGTGGTGGGGGACAATGGAATTGTCATGGTTTTCATTTTGGGATTTCTTTGCCTTCCCTTGTTTCTGAGAAAGGTAAGATCAGTGATGTTCATTGTATGTAAGGACATACTGTAATGGAACCCAGTTCTCGATGCTGATTATTTGTCATCCTTGTAAGAGAAAGAAGAACATCTCCAATCTCAAAGTCCATGGCTAAGAGAAACCTACAGTCTTCACAATTTTTCGACTCTTAGGTGCCTCCATTCCTATGGCCCCATGGTTTGGGGTTCAACTCTCACACCTTAATGATCTCTAGGCTGCCCCATGGTGACTCAGACACTATCCTCTCTAAACTTTTTCGAATAGGTCACCAAGAACCCCCTCAACCGGTGGACCAGAGTTAGGGCTCTGTGGGGGAATGCAAAGGAGAGCAAATGAGAGCAGACCACCTGATATTTCAGTGCCTTCTGCTCTCGTTCTGATCCCAAGCCAGTGGGGCTGCTAGCCCTTCTCCCATGACAACTGCTAAAACAATTCGGGAATGAGTAACTCTACTAGGGGCATTCTTGAGGAGATATGTGTGTTGAAACATTATCCTAACCTGTATGCATTAAAGCGTGAGATATTGTCAGCTTCATTTGGGGAAAAATAATAGATCCTGGAATATTTTATTCAACCCTAAGTGTTATTTGCTGTGATTGCATTATCCAAGACTGATGTCACTGTTGGACCTACAAGCTTTTTTGCTGATACAGAGTCAAACGATCTTCAATTCAGTCCCTTGTCATGCCTTCCAAGTTCACTTAGACATTTTTATACAGCAAGCAAAATGCCATGCATTTGAAAAATCTGTCACTCAAACAGACTGTCCAATTGTAGCTTTATTGTTTTTTATATTACTCTAGAGAAGTTTAAAGAAAGACATAGAAAGAAATAAAAAGAGCTCACAGATGTGGTTGTCTCAATAAAAGAGTACTTTCCTAAATATAAGTCTTTTGGAAATGTAAAATTCATATAAAATGCTTGTTTTACTAAAATATGTATAATCTACCTTAAATATTATATGCTTATATATATTTTTTTGTTTTTTTACTTGTTCTTTTAGATGTAAGTTCTCTTCTAGTAAATGCAATAAAATAGAAGATTCTGTATGGTTCCAGTATGCATGGACATTTGCGTACTATTACTGTTGAAACTCAATTTCACAGTCTCAAAAAATCTCTTTAGTTGATGTAACTTTTCATGTTAGAAATATGATGGAATATATGAGTTTGAGCATGAATTAAGAGAAAGAAAGGCCTACATCTACACTTTATTTACTTGGTTTTTTTTTTTTTTTTTTGGTCTGTTTGCTTGTACCACTGTCTAAGAAACTATAAAATTAGCATGAAACAACATTCTCTTCAGGAATAGGGGGATGCAAGTGGGTATAAGAATGGTATGTTTTGTATATATGAAATGCTTTCTTCTGTGGGCCCTGGCTATCTAGTGACATGCTGATTTCAGAAGAGATGTGAAGAAGCCAAGAAAAGCAAAAGGATGCACCTGACAGTCTGGGGAGTGTGGACCCATGGAGGTATGCACGGGGTGGCCCATGCTGACTGTAGCCCAGGGAGAGGAGACACTGTGTGAATGAAGGCAAACCTCGTTTTGGACACTGTTCAATTCTGAGTGTAGGAATTTGAAATGAACTGGTCTGTGGGAAAATTATTAAATACTTGGAGTTGGAAAGGGATATTATGAAAGGAATATCCCAGAAAGGCTAGGCAGAGGTTGTGGTCTGTTTTACAACCAGAGAGAGAGTGGAGCGGAGGGACAGCATGGGGAGGAATTACAGTAGTCGAAGCAACGGCCCCCAGGTTATGGCGTATACACCAGTCCATTCAGAGGGGGTGCATCTTCCAATGTATGTGCATGCTTATTTTCAGATCACTCTTTTTAATGTCATCCTTTGTACCTGTTTCATAATGTAAGTAACAGAGTAGCAGTTGTGCATAATTTATGAATAAATAAATATAGGTGCCTTGTGAGGGGCTGCTGTTAACTGTTTACTGGTGGAGATTCTGGTCAGAGCATGCAGAGTGGGCTGGTGGGAGGGGCGATGAAGAGGAAGGGGTAGATGCAAGAAACCTTCTCAAGGTGAGTGAGCAGCTGTCTAATGAGGAGTGTGACAACTGAGGTGTGGCCTGGGATTATTGCCAGGAAGTTGAGAGTTAATAGCTTCTTAGTGGGCAGATGATAAGAGGACTCCTTGATCATTCAGATCATTCTATTTCCTTCTTCTGCACAATGTTACAAGGAGGCTAGAGGGTGAGTTAACAAACGGACCTATCTTCATTTGCATAATATAACCAAGGTCACATTATGCAAGTTCATCTAACAGCTGAAGCTGAATTTATGTTTTTTTTTTTTTTTTTTTTTTACAATTCCCAAAGCATGCTAGGTGTATTAAGTGCTAGGAAACTTCAATTAGGCTGAAGTTGATTTTTACAGGACAACAAATACCAGAGGTAGTTAAAATACAGCCAACTCTTCACTTTCTTAAAGTTTTTTGACTTTTGCTTTTTTTTCTGAAGTGAACTTCCCTACTACATTCAAAGATGATTCAATCTGAAATATAATAATTTGCATAAAATTCTTCAGAGGTGAACTCCAAGAGATCCTTCACTGTTGAGTCTCAAGGTATGAATAAATTTAGGATGCTACCTTAACTACCAGAGAATACTAAAATTATGTTCACTGTAGAGATCAGTCAGATCTACAGGTTTCTCTCCCAAGATTTGCCATACATATACTACTACAAAAGATGGCTTAAAAAAGAAAAGCTAACATAGCTAGAATATTTAAACTGTTTGTTAAAAGAACCAAGTGAGCACTGGTGGTATTAGAAAATAAGGTGCATGAATTCTAAAAATCGCATAGAATATTGTTGACAATGGGAGAGAAAGAATATGTACACACAAACCCTGCTACTTTGTCTTTTTTTGTTGTTTTTTTCCTGGGAGGGAACATCAGAAAAAGACTTGGGAAATCTATCTTGCTTCCTAATTGCTCCACATCTGATTATGTTTCCATCTAAAACATGAAGTATTACAGCAAAATTAACACGTGGCCTTAAGTATTTGCTTATCAAGGAACTTGTACTTCTCAACTCATGTAGTTAAGAGCTTTCTTCATCAGTGCCTGAGAACACTCAGTTGGGGTCAGTTGCATGGTTTAGCGTAGGCAAAAGCGCAGAGGCTGGAAGCCTGCACATGGTCTCATCGCATGGGGACAATAGTTCTCTCTATCTTCACACTCACAGTCCATCCATTAAATGTTTCATAGGAATCTTTCTCTAGAGCTACTCTGAAGATTTTCCAATTAGGTTTGAAAAGTTCTTGGACTTCGCAGTGAGTAAAGAATCTGCTGCAATGCAGGAGATGCAGGAGACATGGGTTCAATCCTTGGGTATGGAAGATACCCTGGATGAAGACATGACAACCCACTCCAGTATTCTTGCTTGGGAAATCCCATGGAGTCACAAAGAGTCAGACATGACTGAAGAGACTGAGCATGCATACATGTTACTCGTTAGGTGATGAGGTCCGCCTCCCTTTCTCCATGCTTTCAAATATCTATTACAAAGGCCCTAATGAAATGTCATCACAAAGGAAAAGACAGGCACACACTCATCCTTAATTTTGTCCAAGAATTATACCTTTAGCAACAATATTTATATTGTTTTCTACCTGATACTTTTACCCTTTGAGTAATCTGGGATCAAAGCTGGGGTTAGTCTACTCTAAGGCTCAGTGGGAAAGGAAAAGTAAAAACAGAAGAGAACTCAATTTAACAGCAATTTTCTTCCTGTTGGAGTCTCCTTACAGAGTTCTCATATGTCCAGCTCCTGACTTCTAGGAACTGCACCCAGGAAGGAAAATAGAGGGTGTTTCTTATCCCCTCAGGCTTTCTTATCCTTAGAAGAAGCAGCAAGAGATGTTTTCTTCTTTCTTGATTTGAGACACAGTCTCTTCACCACTGGTAAACAAGCACAATCTGGGTAACAGTCCCTTTATTTTAGGAAACAAATAATAAAGCATGTAAAGGATGACTAGCTGCATCCTCCAGTGCTGCCACTCTTGGGAAGCTGAGTGGAAGCCAGTCTCCTGGCTAGAAACACGAGAAGAGAATACACCTCCCCTGATTAACCACACTGCAACCTTGAATTATATGATGCACTGAAGGAAATAATGTATCATGATTAACCGGGATACATTTCTGGGATGTGAGAATAGGTTAACAAGATATCAGGAAATGTGTTGATATCATTCATTATATTAATAGAGCTAAAGGGGAAATAATCCCATGATCATCTTCATAGCTGCAGAAAAAATGCATGTTTGACGATTTTTTACTTTTAATACACACACACACACACACACACACACACACACACACACATATGTATATATATACATTTTATATTTTATTGAAGTGTTGTTGATTTGCTGATTTACAATATTTCAAAATATATGAAACATTCAAAAAACAAGAATAAAATTACACTGAAGAAACTACCTAGAGGCATAGGATTTAGAATATTAGGTAACACTATACGTATTTGTAGGTAAGATGATTTTATATTTTGAAAACTCGCAAGAAACAATGGGAAAGGACAACATAAGAGAATTTAGTAAAATAGCAAGTTATATAACCATAATCAATAGTTATGCAAAAAGCAAGTAGAAAATATAACAGATTCACCTTTTTTTTACAAATTAATTTAATACATGAGAAGGTAAAATAGCTAAGCAGAAAATTAAACTTTATCCTCTAAAGCCACTTGAAGGGCATGAAGGAGACAAACACAAGTGAAGACCTTCCTGGTCTAGCTCATCACTGACCCACTTCTACACTTCTGTACTACTAGGTCTTGGCACAATCCCTTGAGAACAGAGCGCTCCACAAATCTCACTGAATGAGTAGGTGACTGGCTATTCTTGTGTAAATAAGTCTGCACTGAATTGTTTGGAAACTGTCAAACAGTTAAAAGTTTTATACACTATCAAATAAAACAGACTGTGTTTTCCTGAGACACAGAATT
Organism: Tragulus kanchil; assembly: GCA_022376925.1. Classification (NCBI taxonomy): domain Eukaryota; kingdom Metazoa; phylum Chordata; class Mammalia; order Artiodactyla; family Tragulidae; genus Tragulus; species Tragulus kanchil. The sequence continues at coordinate 161,061,669 of JAIOJX010000004.1, read as the reverse complement.
GTTCTTTCAAATCCATCCATACATATTTCACAAGAAAAAGAAGATGATACAGTTTTATAAATTGTATCTATTTTGTATAATTGCATCTTAATTAGGCATGAAACACAATAATAATTATACATGTTACACATAACTTCTCCCTGTATATAATGGTTTTATTTTATATTTCCTTAAAATATTGATTAATAAATTATAATATTTCTCAATTAAGTAATAAAATTAAACCTGGTTTACACCCAGCTTTCTGGCTCTGTGATACATTGAGGCCTACTCACGGAGGTATATGGAATTCTAAGGTACTGAGATCAAATATTTTAGGTTGCCCTGGTCAAAAGTTTGTATGAGAATTATGATCTGGCTATGACTCATTGTGGGGCTTACCAGGTGGCTCAGCAGTAAAGAATCAACCCCCCTGTAATGTTAGAGATGTGGGTTTGACCTCTGGGTCAGAAAGATCCCCTGGAGCAAGAAAGGTGGCCCACCCCAGTATTCTGGCTGGGAAATTCCACGGACAGAGGAACCTGGTGGACTGCTGTCCTTGGGGGTCATGAAGAGCACCACGTGACTGAATGTGAGCCTGGTGACTCGCTGTCCTGGAATGTCAAGTTTCTTTAGTGCTTCTTTCAAAATATGATTATGGGGAAATGAGGCCCTCGTTCAACAGGACTGGTATCCTTAAGAGAGGAGATACCAATGATCTCTGTCTCTGTGTGCACAGAGAGAAGGCTCATGAGAACACGGCAAGAAGGCAAACCAAATCAGTCATCATGTTGACACTTTGATTTTGTATTTCTAGCCTCCAAAACCGTAAGACTATGCATATGTGCTTTTTAAGCCCTGCAGCCTGTGGTATTTTGTTATGGCAGGTCAAACAGAACAATGCGAAGTTTGTCTTCTGTGTTACCAGAGAGTTTCTCCTCTAAAAGTTCATTTTAACTTTTTCCACTATCTCACGTACATTTGTTGTACAGAGTGTTATTGACAGAAAGTGGAGTGGGCTCTCTGATCTTAAAGAGTGTCGAATTTAGACAAGCCCCTCTTTTTCTAATTTCCAATTGATAACAAAAGCATCTCCCCGTGAACATCAGAGTCCTACTGAACACAGAATACTACCAAATGGTCAAAGCAAGAATGCCCCAGAGAAACGTCCTGGTTGCCTTGGGGCAGGGCTGTAAACAGAGGCTTGGAAAGTGGGCTGGCTGGCTAGCATCAACCACACTCAAAACCTAAAGAAAAAAGTCTAAATAAAAAATGGCAGAAACTCTGTTTGTGGGCCTGTATACACAGAATCATGAAGAAGCTAAGTAGAAGAGTGTTCTAACTGTTCCTATATCTATGGTTACCGTATCAAATATAAAAGCTTGACACCTGTCTGATTTTACTGTTTTCAAACTGTGGAGTGAATCACAGTGTTGTTCAGTTGCCCAATTCATGTCTGACTCTGTGACCTCATGGGCTGCAGCACGCCAGGCTTTTAAAATAAGCATCTGAAAGAACTCTTTTCCAACAAGTTGTCTGCATCACGTGGCCAAAGTATTGGAGCTTCAGTTTCAGCATCAGTCCTTCCAAAGAATAGTCAGGGTCAGTTTCCTTTAGGATTGACAGTTTGACCTTGCAATACAAGGAACTCTAAAGAGTCTTCTCCAGCACCACAGTTTAAAGGCATCAGTTCTGTGGCACTCAGCCTGGTTCATGGTCCAGCTCGCACATCGATACATGGCTACTGGGAAAGCCATAGTTTTGACTATAGGGACTTTTGTCAGCAAAGTGGTGTCTCTGCTTTTTAATATGCCCTCTAGATTTGTCACAGCTTTTCTTCCAAGGAATAAGCATCTTCTAATTTCCTCTTTAGCTAAACACATTCTTCAACTAAAGACAAAAGAAGATGTTGAGGGTAGTGCTTTGGGACTTCAAAGGTAAGGAAGGGAGTTCGCAAGGAGCTGGAAGAGCAAACTCTTTGTCAGCAAATGTTTGCCGGGCCAGGAAGAAGAGTGGAGCAAGAGTGGGCTGTGATCTCTCAGCCCTGCTGGATTTTCCCCGCCTCACTTGGCCTATATTTTCTGCAGATATCTCTGGCGAGGGCTCTATTCTAGAAACAAATCCTCTATCTGCAGTCAGACTTGGTCAAGGTCATAAAGGAAGAGTGGACGGGATGGAAGAGGCACTGGATGTGGGATGTCAGGAAGTCAAGGGGACTTAACACAGGCATTACAGACACCTTGCTTTTCTCCCCTTGAATTTTATTTTGAAAAAAATCATATATTCAACAAAGTTAAAATGCTTTTCCAATAAATCCCTTAGAGCCTAAACCTAGTTTATGCCATTGAAGTTTTCCTGTACTTGTTAAGCACATACTTGTGCATGTGTATGTATCACATCCTCCTCTTTACTCAAACCATTTTTCCATTTCAAAAAAAAAATTTATACTCCTGCTAGTGCACATAGACCTATATCAAAATGGTTTTAACCCGTATCAAATATAAAAGCTTGACACCTGTCTGATTTTACTGTTTTCAAACTGTGGAGTGAATCACAGTGTTGTTCAGTTGCCCAATTCATGTCTGACTCTGTGACCTCATGGGCTGCAGCACGCCAGGCTTTTAAAATAAGCATCTGAAAGAACTCTTTTCCAACAAGTTGTCTGCATCACGTGGCCAAAGTATTGGAGCTTCAGTTTCAGCATCAGTCCTTCCAAAGAATAGTCAGGGTCAGTTTCCTTTAGGATTGACAGTTTGACCTTGCAATACAAGGAACTCTAAAGAGTCTTCTCCAGCACCACAGTTTAAAGGCATCAGTTCTGTGGCACTCAGCCTGGTTCATGGTCCAGCTCGCACATCGATACATGGCTACTGGGAAAGCCATAGTTTTGACTATAGGGACTTTTGTCAGCAAAGTGGTGTCTCTGCTTTTTAATATGCCCTCTAGATTTGTCACAGCTTTTCTTCCAAGGAATAAGCATCTTCTAATTTCCTCTTTAGCTAAACACATTCTTCAACTAAAGACAAAAGAAGATGTTGAGGGTAGTGCTTTGGGACTTCAAAGGTAAGGAAGGGAGTTCGCAAGGAGCTGGAAGAGCAAACTCTTTGTCAGCAAATGTTTGCCGGGCCAGGAAGAAGAGTGGAGCAAGAGTGGGCTGTGATCTCTCAGCCCTGCTGGATTTTCCCCGCCTCACTTGGCCTATATTTTCTGCAGATATCTCTGGCGAGGGCTCTATTCTAGAAACAAATCCTCTATCTGCAGTCAGACTTGGTCAAGGTCATAAAGGAAGAGTGGACGGGATGGAAGAGGCACTGGATGTGGGATGTCAGGGAAGTCAAGGGGACTTAACACAGGCATTACAGACACCTTGCTTTTCTCCCCTTGAATTTTATTTTGAAAAAAATCATATATTCAACAAAGTTAAAATGCTTTTCCAATAAATCCCTTAGAGCCTAAACCTAGTTTATGCCATTGAAGTTTTCCTGTACTTGTTAAGCACATACTTGTGCATGTGTATGTATCACATCCTCCCCTTTCATCAAACCACTTTTTCATTTCAAAGTAAATTGAAGATAACAGCAGAACTTTTCCTAAATACTCCTGCTAGTGCACCATTAGTTAAATTTCAGTATTTGTTTATGGGTGCATACATGCTCAGTTGCTCAGTCGTGTCCAACTCTTTGAGATCCCGTAGACTGTAGCCAATGAGGCTCCTCTGTCCATGGGATTATTCAGGAAAGAATACTGGAGTGGGTTGCCATTTTCCATGCCAATGGACCGTCCCAATCCAGGGCTGGAACCCATGTCTCCTCTGTCTCCTACATTGGCAGGCAGATTCTTTACCACTGAGCCACCTGAGAAGACCAGTATTTGCTTATATTTTTATGTAAAATTTATATGCAGTGAAATGCATAAATCATAAAGGCATGTTTGCTGAATTTTGATGAATGCCTAAGTCTGAGAAAATATTAATTTTATCTAATAGGGCATTGAGATGCTATAATTCATTATGAGTGCAACAGCTTATATTATAAAAGTCACAAATAATTGCTCAAAGGATAAAGAAAAGCTGGCAGAGGAAGCTAGAATCAATGTGTGAGAAAATTGCATCCAACATTTAATAATTTAAATAGCCATTAAAAATGCTGTTTTTCATCATTTTTTCTTTATTAAAATAATAAATATAATGGCATGTGCGCATGCTAAGTCACTTAAGTTTAGTGTACAACGCTTGGCAACCTTATGCACGGAAGCCCGCCAGGGTCCACTGTCCATGGGGCCCTCCAGGCAAGAACACTGGAGTGGATTGCCATGCCCTCCTCCAGGGGGTCTTCCCAGCCCAGGGATCGAGCCTTTGTCTCTTATGTCTCCTACACTGGTAGGCAGATTCTTTACCACTGAGCCACCTGAGAAGACCAGTATTTGCTTATATTTTTATGTAAAATTTATATGCAGTGAAATGCATAAATCATAAAGGCATGTTTGCTGAATTTTGATGAATGCCTAAGTCTGAGAAAATATTAATTTTATCTAATAGGGCATTGAGATGCTATAATTCATTATGAGTGCAACAGCTTATATTATAAAAGTCACAAATAATTGCTCAAAGGATAAAGAAAAGCTGGCAGAGGAAGCTAGAATCAATGTGTGAGAAAATTGCATCCAACATTTAATAATTTAAATAGCCATTAAAAATGCTGTTTTTCATCATTTTTTCTTTATTAAAATAATAAATATAATGGCATGTGCGCATGCTAAGTCACTTAAGTTTAGTGTACAACTCTTTGCAACCTTATGCACTGAAGCCCGCCAGGTTCCACTGTCCATGGGACCCTCCAGGCAAGAACACTGGAGTGGATTGCCATGCCCTCCTCCAGGGGGTCTTCCCAGCCCAGGGATCGAGCCTGTGTCTCTTATGTCTCCTACACTGGTAGGCAAGTTATTTACCACTAGCACCACCTGGTAAGCCAGGATACCATATGGAAAAGAAAAGTTTATTAATTTAATTTATTTATCAATTACTCAGTAAGTTTACCCTTAACAATTAAAGTTTAGATTAATGAGACTTGCTCTAAAATTTTAAAGAAAGTTACCAATTTAGCTAAACTTAATTCCATAAATTATAACTATAATATTAGTATAATAAATTCACTGTCTTCATATAGGCAATTCTCAAAGTGCTAATACAGTTAAAGAATTCAGTTAATTGTATTATATAATATAGGTTTCTTTTGGAGAAACCATACTCTAATTTTGAAAGTATCCTTATGTAGAAAAACATTACAAAAATGCTCACTACAATTTCTCCTCAGTGAACAAAGATTTTGAAAGTTATTTACATGGCTTACCTGCTACTGCTGATAATTTAATAGCTGGCAACAATAAACATTCGTTATTGTTCATACATGCTAATATTCAGATATCAAGGAATGTTCTGTTTTTTTAAAAAGAAAAAATTAATTTGGTCTCCACTTGTCATCAAACCCTAGAGAAATAAGAAACTTATGTACTTCTTGAAAAAAAAAAGATTGGCATTGACTCTAATAAAAGCAGTTAGTTATAAATGGGGTTTATGATAAAACGATTCCAAGTTCAGTGACTCATCTGAGAAACTTGTCATCCATAAGTCTTTAAAAACAGAGAAACAAACAAAAAACAATTTCCCCCTTTCTTCCTGTAACATATAATTGTTTAATATTGACCCAACTAAAGTTCTTTTCATCTCTTGAGACCAAAGGGGCTGAGTTAATCTGGTTGAAACTGGACAAAGGTGATCTAGAGATAATCAGACCACAGTTGTGATTGTACTAATGGAATAAAGTGTGCATTACTGTTGCTAAATCTTTACGATTCTCCTTTTCATTTCTTTTAAAATTTACATTTAAAATCTATTTTACCATTCAGACTTGAGATTTATTTTAAAAATAGCTTTAAATTTTGTAGCTCTGTCATGGTGTTTTGACTTTAATGTATAGTGTTAGCAATTCAATCAGCAGACACTAGAAGTATTTTTTTGGAATGAATGGCTATTTTTAACTCTATATTTTGCACAAATAAAATGATATTTAATATTGTGGTAAGAAGAGAAATATCACCTTGTTAGGAAAAATGAGGCTTGGAATTTCCAATAGCGAGCTTTCCCTTCCTGAGGTTGAGAAGCAGAGATTATACAAACTTTCTCACGATTTTGCTCAAAACTTATAAACATGCAATTTGAGTCAAGAACAAGCCCAAGAGAATTGTGGAAAGGTGGCCAAAGTTAATCTCTTTGTATTTCTATGGCCTGGAACAAACAAAACTCCCCATGTTATCATTTTCATCCTAATTGCCAGATTCAGAGTCATTAATCACAGTTGGGATTTGGAGAGAAGTCCTGGGGGTTTTATGACGAGGTCATTTTAAATGTCATCCTGGGAAAATGAAGAATCTGTCTTATCAGCTTCTCTAAGCATGAGATAATCAGAAGCTGATGTAAAAAGATAAAGCCAAATAGTGAGGACATAAAGAAGAAGCTTGGAAACATCTGGGGAAGAAAAGAAATGATGTTTCAATTTCTCCTCAGTGAACAAAGATTTTGAAAGTTATTTACATGGCTTACCTGCTACTGCTGATAATTTAATAGCTGGCAACAATAAACATTCGTTATTGTTCATACATGCTAATATTCAGATATCAAGGAATGTTCTGTTTTTAAAAGAAAAATTAATTGGGTCTCCACTTGTCATCAAACCCTAGAGAAATAAGAAACTTATGTACTTCTTGAAAAAAAAAAGATTGGCATTGACTCTAATAAAAGCAGTTAGTTATAAATGGGGTTTATGATAAAACGATTCCAAGTTCAGTGACTCATCTGAGAAACTTGTCATCCATAAGTCTTTAAAAACAGAGAAACAAACAAAAAACAATTTCCCCCTTTCTTCCTGTAACATATAATTGTTTAATATTGACCCAACTAAAGTTCTTTTCATCTCTTGAGACCAAAGGGGCTGAGTTAATCTGGTTGAAACTGGACAAAGGTGATCTAGAGATAATCAGACCACAGTTGTGATTGTACTAATGGAATAAAGTGTGCATTACTGTTGCTAAATCTTTACGATTCTCCTTTTCATTTCTTTTAAAATTTACATTTAAAATCTATTTTACCATTCAGACTTGAGATTTATTTTAAAAATAGCTTTAAATTTTGTAGCTCTGTCATGGTGTTTTGACTTTAATGTATAGTGTTAGCAATTCAATCAGCAGACACTAGAAGTATTTTTTTGGAATGAATGGCTATTTTTAACTCTATATTTTGCACAAATAAAATGATATTTAATATTGTGGTAAGAAGAGAAATATCACCTTGTTAGGAAAAATGAGGCTTGGAATTTCCAATAGCGAGCTTTCCCTTCCTGAGGTTGAGAAGCAGAGATTATACAAACTTTCTCACGATTTTGCTCAAAACTTATAAACATGCAATTTGAGTCAAGAACAAGCCCAAGAGAATTGTGGAAAGGTGGCCAAAGTTAATCTCTTTGTATTTCTATGGCCTGGAACAAACAAAACTCCCCATGTTATCATTTTCATCCTAATTGCCAGATTCAGAGTCATTAATCACAGTTGGGATTTGGAGAGAAGTCCTGGGGGTTTTATGACGAGGTCATTTTAAATGTCATCCTGGGAAAATGAAGAATCTGTCTTATCAGCTTCTCTAAGCATGAGATAATCAGAAGCTGATGTAAAAAGATAAAGCCAAATAGTGAGGACATAAAGAAGAAGCTTGGAAACATCTGAAAGAGGAAATGATGTGAAAAAGTACGAACAAGCTTCCCACAGACTGTTCTGCCACTGTATCATCTAGCTTGCAAGACTAATTTATTTGCCTGTATTTTGTTCCTCGTTCTTTCTGAATATTCTTTTCACAGCGTAGTTATCTTTTTTCAGTTTTATTGAAGTATAATTGACAAAACTATAAGAAATTTGAAGTGTACACCATGAGCTGACATACCCCTACATTATAAAAGATTCCTCCCATTTAGTAATCTCTCTCCTCACATATCTATCTTTTTTGTTGTTGTTGCTGAGAACATTTAAGTTCTACTCTCTTAGCAAATTTCAATTATATAATAGGGTGTTATTAAGTGTAGTCACGATGTGGCATATCAGATTCTCAGGCCTTATTCATCTTGCACCTGAAAATGTGCAAACTTTCATCAACCTCTCCTATTTCCCCCACCTCCCAGTCCTTAGCAACAACATTTGTATTCTAAGAGATTGTCTTCACTTAGCTTAATGCCTTCAAGGTTCATTCACTGCTGTTTCAAATGGCAGAATTTCCTTCCTTCTCATGGCTGAATAACAATAACAATAATAATAATAATTCCATTGCATGTGTGTGTGTGCGCACGTGTGTGTGCACGCACGTGTGTGCTTTTCATATCTTCTTTATCTACTCATCCACTGGTGGACACTTGGGACTGTCGCCATATCTTGGTGTGGTGTGGTTATTTCAAATAATGCTGAGAGGAACATAGGTGTGCAGACATCTCTTTGAACTCCTGATGTCATTTCTTTTAGATATATATCCAGAAGTGAAATTCAGAATCGTCTGGTAGTTCTATTTTTAATTTTATGAAGAACTCTTGTACTATTTTCCACAGTGACTGCACCAATTTACATTCCTGCCTAGAGAAGTTGTTTTTGATATTTCAACTTAACACAAGGGATCATCCAAAAGCAAAATAGAAAACAAGGTTTCCCCCAGTTTGTTATTTAAGTGTTAGCTGCTCAGTCCTGTCTGACTCTTTGCAACTGCCAAATCTTCAAGGAGAAGAAAAACGGCTTGAAGAATCAAACCTGTGTTATAGTAGCAGTTAGTTATGTCTAATTCTGCTTTAGAGCCTGTGGCAGTTGATGAAATGGATAATGAGTCTTGTCTTATAAAGTAAGAATTGATTGTAACAAAACAATTGTTGGTTATTTAAAATAACTGTTTTCCCAAGTTTTACAAACACTGTATTCATAAAATAGTCTGTAAAGCTTCCTAAATGGCTTTTCCCCAGAAACTATTGTTCCCTGAAGTATTTATTGAGAAAATAAATACACAATGTTTACAATCTCCAGTTTTTACGATGCTCTTAAACACTAAACTTTTCATTTTCAGTGAAAAAGAATTGTTTGACGGTTAAATAATATGCACTCATGGCGACAGTTTCGCATAATGGTAATCATAAGGAAAAGATCTTGCTATGATAGCATGGACTTCAGTAGGTAAACTTGTAAAGTCTTGTACTTGTAAAGTCTCAATGGCCTTACTATGCTTTTAGTTTTCAAGATTAAGTAGCTTCCAGTACTACAGATGGTTGTCACCTTCCACAGAAATCCTCCCAGCTCCCAAAGTAACAAATGTGCACGCACACCAGGGCTCGCCTGTAACTGTCTAGCAAAACTACGTGTAATATACTCTCTTCAGGTGGTGCTAGTGATAAGGAACCTGCCCGTCAATGCAAGAGATGTAAGAGATGCTGGTTTGATCCCTGGGCCAGCAAGATCCCCTGGAGGAGGGCATGGCACCCTCTCCAGTATGCTTGCCTGAAGAATCCAACGAACAAGGAGCCTGATGGACTATAGTCCATGGGGTTAGACTCAGCTGAAGTGACTTAGCATGCAGGCAGGGGTAATTGATTCACAATCTTTCAGTTACACAGCAAAGTTATTCAGTTCTATGTTGCTCTGTTTTTTTTTTTTTTTTTCCAGATTCCTTTCCATTACAGGTTGTTAGAAGATACTGAATATAGTTTCTTGTGCTGTGCTGTTGGTTCTTGTTTATTTTATAGACAGTGTATGTATTTGTTACACTTAATACACTCTTTACTTCACCAGTAGGTGCTTACTCACATCCTCAGAAAGAAAGAATTAGATTTGAATGTGTCATTTTTAAATATAATGAAACAAGGGAGAGGGCTTCCCTGGTAGCTCAGCTGATAAAGGATCCCGTAGCAATGCAGGAGACCCTGGTTTGATTTGTGGGTCAGGAAGATCCCCTGAAGAAGGGATAGGCTACCCACTCCAGTATCTTGTCTGTGGACAGAGGAACCTGGCAGGGTCCAGTTCACGGAGTCGCAAAGAGTCAGACATGACTGAGTGACTGAAAAAACTGAATGAATACAGAATGTATTATCCTAAATAAAATAAAATGAAGGAAGTGATCTTTCAGCTCCTGAAAGTTCATGCCAGTATTTGGCAAAGTGAAGATAATTACTTTGTAATGAAGCTCTTCCAGGCCACTACTGATTTCACCAAATGACCCTCCAAACAGCACTCAGTGAGCCTTCCAAATCCCATTTATACTAAAACAAGATCCCAAAGTTCTGGAACAACAGCTTTTTCCAGGCCTCCAGCTTATCGTCATGTCTTGCTCTTCTTGTCACACTGATGCTATTTGACTTTGGTGAAACGGCTGAAATTTCTCCTGCTCCAAACCCTCCTCATATTGCTTTCTCTTTGCCTAGCTGAATCTGTCTAACTCCCAAGTGTCACGCACACCAGGGCTCGCCTGTAACTGTCTAGCAAAACTACGTGTAATATACTCTCTTCAGGTGGTGCTAGTGATAAGGAACCTGCCCGTCAATGCAAGAGATGTAAGAGATGCTGGTTTGATCCCTGGGCCAGCAAGATCCCCTGGAGGAGGGCATGGCACCCCTCTCCAGTATGCTTGCCTGAAGAATCCAACGAACAAGGAGCCTGATGGACTATAGTCCATGGGGTTAGACTCAGCTGAAGTGACTTAGCATGCAGGCAGGGGTAATTGATTCACAATCTTTCAGTTACACAGCAAAGTTATTCAGTTCTATGTTGCTCTGTTTTTTTTTTTTTTTTTCCAGATTCCTTTCCATTACAGGTTGTTAGAAGATACTGAATATAGTTTCTTGTGCTGTGCTGTTGGTTCTTGTTTATTTTATAGACAGTGTATGTATTTGTTACACTTAATACACTCTTTACTTCACCAGTAGGTGCTTACTCACATCCTCAGAAAGAAAGAATTAGATTTGAATGTGTCATTTTTAAATATAATGAAACAAGGGAGAGGGCTTCCCTGGTAGCTCAGCTGATAAAGGATCCCGTAGCAATGCAGGAGACCCTGGTTTGATTTGTGGGTCAGGAAGATCCCCTGAAGAAGGGATAGGCTACCCACTCCAGTATCTTGTCTGTGGACAGAGGAACCTGGCAGGGTCCAGTTCACGGAGTCGCAAAGAGTCAGACATGACTGAGTGACTGAAAAACTGAATGAATACAGAATGTATTATCCTAAATAAAATAAAATGAAGGAAGTGATCTTTCAGCTCCTGAAAGTTCATGCCAGTATTTGGCAAAGTGAAGATAATTACTTTGTAATGAAGCTCTTCCAGGCCACTACTGATTTCACCAAATGACCCTCCAAACAGCACTCAGTGAGCCTTCCAAATCCCATTTATACTAAAACAAGATCCCAAAGTTCTGGAACAACAGCTTTTTCCAGGCCTCCAGCTTATCGTCATGTCTTGCTCTTCTTGTCACACTGATGCTATTTGACTTTGGTGAAACGGCTGAAATTTCTCCTGCTCCAAACCCTCCTCATATTGCTTTCTCTTTGCCTAGCTGAATCTGTCTAACTCCCAAGTGTCATCTGAAATTTCACTTTCTCCAGGGCCCTTTCTCATCTCCCAGACTAGCTGATACCACCCAGATCTCCTCAATGAACCATGACGTGGTAACTGGTTATGTACTTGTACAATTGTTTCATATCAACTTTTCCCACATTGAGCTTGACATTCTGTGTTCACTTTGAAACTTCCTGCACCTCAAGTCTAATGACAGATCCTGCAGGTCTCCATTAAATGTCTTCTAAAATGAGGGTCGAATCATATCCATGGTATTGTGAGGACCACCCTTTGCTCTCTGGAAAGTCATAGGCATCAGCACCCCTCTGGAAGGCTGGGAATGGAGGCTTCAAGGACTCCATCTTGCTGACCGTTTCCCCAGGCCCACAATGTGCATGTTTCCACACAGCCTACATAGGGTTGCATGCTCCTTTCAGGGAAACTCTCACTATAGAGGATCTTCATGGCTGTCCAAGCTCCAGGACAAAGAGGAAGCATGGCTTCCAAGCTCACTCCTGCTAATCTGAGCACTCTAATAATTTGTCATTGGGATAAGACGTTTGCTTTATTATGCTTCCTTTTTCCTCAATTCTCCCACTTCTTCCTTGACCTCCTTCTAAACTTCTTGTTTATAAGAAGGGTACAACAAGAGAAAACGAAGGCACAGATAATATTTTCTGGAATTTTGATTTTCAGTATCTTACCCTCTGAAGAACATGGAAAAGGCTCCTGAAATAGGCTCAGATAATGGGAGGAAACACCACATTTGTCTGGGAAACTACACACTGGGGTCAGGGAGGAATGCAATGGAACATACAATTAGAGCATGATTGTTGAGGACCAGGGCCATAGACTGAGCTAGGAAAGGACAAAACAAAGGGGAATACTTTCAACAAAGGCCACTCCCTAGCGCCTAGCTTAACTGGAGTAAGTACCAGCTTTCTAGCTCAGATGCTACCTTAGCTGTCCTTTCATGGTGTCTGAAGAATTCCTTCTTGACAAAAACCAGTGTGATGCCAGTCCATGGACCATCAGGAGCAAACTCTGAGACTTTGCTCAGGTTTTCCCTGGAGGTTGGACAATGTCTTAAGCCATCTGTAAGTTTCCTGAGAAGCAGTGTGACAAAGGGACAGTAATGCCAGAGGTAAAATTTGAACCAGTCCAGCATCAGCATGAGTCAGGAGTCCCTGTGCACCTGTAAACATTCCCAACTGGACTACAGACAGTCAGGATGGAGATATTTAGATGCAAGTTTTTCTTCCAAGCATGCAGACACTGCTTCCAACTTCAGCTTCACAGACTCCGGTTAAGTTTTTAGGTGAGGATTGATAGTCTTCTACATCTGTGTCACTATTTAAATGTCCTCAGCTTTCCATAACTCATTAAGGTGAAGACTGATGATTTTTTCTTCTATATGTATGTCATTATTTGAATTTCCTCTACTGTTAGCTTGAAAATTTTATAAGCCAGTGAACAGGTAAATTGAAAAGGGAAAGAAACTTCTCTAGAAAGTGATGAAACAGTCATTGTGTTGGGGAACATATGAATTTTCAAGATAGTTCTCTAAAATCTTCTTCTTTGAGCATCAGGGTTTTTTTTTTTAGTTTATATCCTTTTGGAGCTCTGACCTAACTCAAGTGAAAATATACTAGAAATCTATGGGAGAATATATTCTTTTATTGTAGTGAAAGAGGTGAGTCTTCTCCTATTGGAAGTCAACTGCCTGGTCTGCATTCTGGAGCCCATTGCTGTTCCTCTAAAGGACCATGACACCAGCAACAGCACACTATTTTCTTTTATGTTGTCACTACTTCCCATTCCGTAATTCCTCCTCTGATTTCTAGTCCCAATATGAACAGTTAAATTGTACAAACGAACTGTCTACACTTTCCGCTTTCATGTCTGCACTTTCTATTCCATTTTAGTTCATTACGGTGTGGCTTCTGCCCTTCCCACCCCCTCAGCCTTCCCCAGTGGAACTGTTTTAATCAGGCCACCTGTGACCCGCCTGTCGGAAAGCTGCTTCTATTTTCTCTTTTGTAACATCAGGTGCCTGGCTGCTTCCTCATTCTCTTCTCTGGGTCCTGTGGTCACAACATTTCCTCGTCTCACACTTGCCTTCCCTGTTTCTTTGTTGGTCTGCTTTGCATCTCCTCCTCGTCAGATGGTGTCCTTCCAAAGGTTCAGATACAGGCCTTTATTCTCTTGTCTCTACTTGCTTTCTTTGTCTTATCTCAGGCAACTTTCTAGCTTTACCGTGTGACTGTCAGCACTGATCAAGATCCATTGTCAGGCAGACCAGTATTCTGTAGACTAGAAATTACACTTTTCTACTGCATGTCTCCGTTCAAACTCAAACTGTGTGGCACTTGACTGACTGCCTCTCATTACAGCTATCAACTCCCACCCTCTCCATCATGGATCCTAATTCTCCTCCCACCTTACACTCGCAATTTCTTACACTCAGGGTCAAGACTGGGACACACACTTTCATCATTGGGCTCTCGAGTTCTGCCATGTTGCATGACTTCATCAAGAGACTTTCCTGTAGGTGTGATGATGATGGCACCCTTGGATGGGTTAGTTCACAACCTGCGCAGCTGTATGGGGTCTGCTGGTACTCTCCTTCTCTCTCATCACAAACATTCAAATCATCACCACTATGTGCAACTCTGCTTCTGAAATGGCTCTTGCTTCTGTCTGTTTTTCCCCATCCTGTTCCTGGTAGAGCCTATAGTCACCTTTATCCTTATCTATGTTTCTAGGAGTCTAGCTTATCTCCTGTGCTACCAGGGGCAGTGAGAGAGATATTTCTAAATACAATTATGGAAATTAAACTCTTTAATGGCTCCTCCTGGCCACGTAGATAACAAACAAGCCACCTGGGTCTCAAGTCCTCCAAACTCAGCCCCTCCTCTCATTTCCACCACTTTTCCCCAGGGTCCAGTCTTGGAGACTTCCTTCATTTGTCCCAAAGGTGGCAGGTGCTATCACCACCAGGCCCCCCCCCTTGCCCTGCCCACCCCTCAGCCTTCCCCAGTGGAACTGTTTTAATCAGGCCACCTGTGACCCGCCTGTCGGAAAGCTGCTTCTATTTTCTCTTTGTAACATCAGGTGCCTGGCTGCTTCCTCATTCTCTTCTCTGGGTCCTGTGGTCACAACATTTCCTCGTCTCACACTTGCCTTCCCTGTTTCTTTGTTGGTCTGCTTTGCATCTCCTCCTCGTCAGATGGTGTCCTTCCAAAGGTTCAGATACAGGCCTTTATTCTCTTGTCTCTACTTGCTTTCTTTGTCTTATCTCAGGCAACTTTCTAGCTTTACCGTGTGACTGTCAGCACTGATCAAGATCCATTGTCAGGCAGACCAGTATTCTGTAGACTAGAAATTACACTTTTCTACTGCATGTCTCCGTTCAAACTCAAACTGTGTGGCACTTGACTGACTGCCTCTCATTACAGCTATCAACTCCCACCCTCTCCATCATGGATCCTAATTCTCCTCCCACCTTACACTCGCAATTTCTTACACTCAGGGTCAAGACTGGGACACACACTTTCATCATTGGGCTCTCGAGTTCTGCCATGTTGCATGACTTCATCAAGAGACTTTCCTGTAGGTGTGATGATGATGGCACCCTTGGATGGGTTAGTTCACAACCTGCGCAGCTGTATGGGGTCTGCTGGTACTCTCCTTCTCTCTCATCACAAACATTCAAATCATCACCACTATGTGCAACTCTGCTTCTGAAATGGCTCTTGCTTCTGTCTGTTTTTCCCCATCCTGTTCCTGGTAGAGCCTATAGTCACCTTTATCCTTATCTATGTTTCTAGGAGTCTAGCTTATCTCCTGTGCTACCAGGGGCAGTGAGAGAGATATTTCTAAATACAATTATGGAAATTAAACTCTTTAATGGCTCCTCCTGGCCACGTAGATAACAAACAAGCCACCTGGGTCTCAAGTCCTCCAAACTCAGCCCCTCCTCTCTCATTTCCACCACTTTTCCCCAGGGTCCAGTCTTGGAGACTTCCTTCATTTGTCCCAAAGGTGGCAGGTGCTATCACCACCAGCCTTTGCCCTGCCCTCTACCCTCTCCCCCATCTTTATGCTTCGTCCTAGGCTCTGGTCTCACCTTAAATTCCCTTTACAGGGAATCGTTCCCAGGACCTCAGACCAGTGGACTGAGTGGACTGCCCTTATCACACCATGACAGAGCAGCAAGGTGATGGGGTTTTGTGGCCTGTCTCCCAGGAAGACAGGACAGCTTCTTCACTAGCATATCCCTGGCATCTGGTGGGTACTTGAACAATTGCTGCTAATTGGATCAGTTCTATTATTCCTTTAGAATACCCAATATACTTGATAAAAGGCACAAATCCTCTTTTACACTATTTTTTTCAGACAAATTAGATGTTTCAGTGTTCTTCTCTCAACCTGATCTCAAAGCGAATGAGTTTCTGAACAGTAAATAAGAATAAATACTCAGAGTTTTAAAAGTTAAATTTAATGATCTCCAAACTGAAATTTGTGCTAAAAATAAGTGCTTTCGCTCATGCAGTGAATCAGGTGACAGCTTTCTTGAGGAAGATAAAGTAGTTTCTTCTTTTTATTCAAAATGCGCTTCTTATTGGCATCCTGAAGATTTAATTTCCAAGTGGGGAAACGGGAACTAAACTAATAAGTGAAAAGACTCATCATTTGCCAAGTTTGTGAATTTAGTAGAAATAGTCCAGAAACCTAACATTGTAGGAAGACATATGGTGTATTATCCTATGGTTCTATTGTGTTGCTTGCT
Source organism: Tragulus kanchil (assembly GCA_022376925.1). Classification (NCBI taxonomy): domain Eukaryota; kingdom Metazoa; phylum Chordata; class Mammalia; order Artiodactyla; family Tragulidae; genus Tragulus; species Tragulus kanchil. The sequence continues at coordinate 161,045,280 of JAIOJX010000004.1, read as the reverse complement.
TGTTCTGTTCAATTCAAATCATCACCACTATGTGCAACTCTGCTTCTAACTCTTGCTTCTGTCTGTTTTTCCCCATCCTGTTCCTGGTAGAGCCTATAGTCACCTTTATCCTTATCTATGTTTCTAGGAGTCTAGCTTATCTCCTGTGCTACCAGGGGCAGTGAGAGATATTTCTAAATACAATTATGGAAATTAAACTCTTTAATGGCTCCTCCTGGCCACGTAGATAACAAACAAGCCACCTGGGTCTCAAGTCCTCCAAACTCAGCCCCTCCTCTCTCATTTCCACCACTTTTCCCCAGGGTCCAGTCTTGGAGACTTCCTTCATTTGTCCCAAAGGTGGCAGGTGCTATCACCACCAGCCTTTGCCCTGCCCTCTACCCTCTCCCCCATCTTTATGCTTCGTCCTAGGCTCTGGTCTCACCTTAAATTCCCTTTACAGGGAATCGTTCCCAGGACCTCAGACCAGTGGACTGAGTGGACTGCCCTTATCACACCATGACAGAGCAGCAAGGTGATGGGGTTTTGTGGCCTGTCTCCCAGGAAGACAGGACAGCTTCTTCACTAGCATATCCCTGGCATCTGGTGGGTACTTGAACAATTGCTGCTAATTGGATCAGTTCTATTATTCCTTTAGAATACCCAATATACTTGATAAAAGGCACAAATCCTCTTTTACACTATTTTTTTCAGACAAATTAGATGTTTCAGTGTTCTTCTCTCAACCTGATCTCAAAGCGAATGAGTTTCTGAACAGTAAATAAGAATAAATACTCAGAGTTTTAAAAGTTAAATTTAATGATCTCCAAACTGAAATTTGTGCTAAAAATAAGTGCTTTCGCTCATGCAGTGAATCAGGTGACAGCTTTCTTGAGGAAGATAAAGTAGTTTCTTCTTTTTATTCAAAATGCGCTTCTTATTGGCATCCTGAAGATTTAATTTCCAAGTGGGGAAACGGGAACTAAACTAATAAGTGAAAAGACTCATCATTTGCCAAGTTTGTGAATTTAGTAGAAATAGTCCAGAAACCTAACATTGTAGGAAGACATATGGTGTATTATCCTATGGTTCTATTGTGTTGCTTGCTTGTTCTGTTCAGTTTTTCGTCCCAAAGGAACTGTCCCAAAGGATTAGTTCATATTTTCCTATTATTTCTTTTTCTCACTTCCCTTCATAAATTATGCCTGGGATCTATCACCAAATAGAAAAGTATATTCTTGCTGAATAGAGACCCTAAAACAAAAAGATATGTTCCTACATTAAAATGTAATGAAATACCCCTCAAATGAAAATGCATTATTAGAACCTCTTGGATATTTATTTTGACATGTAATTGTTTGACCCAGCATTGGAACCTATTGTTACCTGAGTAACTCAATAGCTAAAAATGTTTCCTTTTTTTTGGCTACCGATGTTTTATGTTCTAGATTTTGATGAGAGTTTTTCAGATTGTAAGGTTATAGAGAATTTTCTTTTATTAAAATCCTCCTATGTATGGATTCTCCAGTATTGACTACAATTCTTTGGGAATTAGGGACAGTCCCCAGCTGCGTGTTGAGGGTTCAGATAGCCCCAAGAGGCATCATTGAGCCTGTCTTCCCTCTTCTAGAAATGGCCTATCCATTCTGTTGGGAAATAGAGAGATGACATAACTGCAAAGCACAAGGAATCCTGAAAAATATTGCATAAGCTATATTGCATTGGGTTGAATGTATGCTCTATAGTAACACTGTACAAAAAAGACATGATGCATGCATATATACAATGTAAACATTTCTAGAACAGGTAGAACAAAATGGAATTAATTTGAACAATATGACTTAATTACTCTTGCATATCAGTATTGTTATTTTGACTTGTAATATTTAAAAAACTTTTAAATGAAACAGTTTATTATTTTTTCTTAACAGAGTATTCAACATCCAATATATTTTGCACCTACAGCTCATCTTTATTTAGACCAGTCACACCTGAAATGCTTAGTAGCCACATGTGAATAGTGGATGCTATTTTGGAGGGAACAGATCTGGGCATTCAAAAATGGGGCATGATTGGGGCTGGAGCAATCAGAAAGGGCTTCTGAAAGGAGGAGAGTTCTCCTTATCCTTACTCTTGACTTCAACTAGACAGAAGAATGAGCAGTTTATTTTCAGGAAAGTGGTTTGGGGTAGGATAGAGGCAAGCAAAGACAGCTGTCTCTCATGACCAAAGACAGGGCTGAAGATGTGTTTCCAACTTCAATATGGAGACGGCAAACAGTGTCACTGGAGGGCCTTGGAAAGAAGACAGATGGGCTTGAAATTAAAGCCTGGGATCTATCACCAAATAGAAAAGTATATTCTTGCTGAATAGAGACCCTAAAACAAAAAGATATGTTCCTACATTAAAATGTAATGAAATACCCCTCAAATGAAAATGCATTATTAGAACCTCTTGGATATTTATTTTGACATGTAATTGTTTGACCCAGCATTGGAACCTATTGTTACCTGAGTAACTCAATAGCTAAAAATGTTTCCTTTTTTTTGGCTACCGATGTTTTATGTTCTAGATTTTGATGAGAGTTTTTCAGATTGTAAGGTTATAGAGAATTTTCTTTTATTAAAATCCTCCTATGTATGGATTCTCCAGTATTGACTACAATTCTTTGGGAATTAGGGACAGTCCCCAGCTGCGTGTTGAGGGTTCAGATAGCCCCAAGAGGCATCATTGAGCCTGTCTTCCCTCTTCTAGAAATGGCCTATCCATTCTGTTGGGAAATAGAGAGATGACATAACTGCAAAGCACAAGGAATCCTGAAAAATATTGCATAAGCTATATTGCATTGGGTTGAATGTATGCTCTATAGTAACACTGTACAAAAAAGACATGATGCATGCATATATACAATGTAAACATTTCTAGAACAGGTAGAACAAAATGGAATTAATTTGAACAATATGACTTAATTACTCTTGCATATCAGTATTGTTATTTTGACTTGTAATATTTAAAAAACTTTTAAATGAAACAGTTTATTATTTTTTCTTAACAGAGTATTCAACATCCAATATATTTTGCACCTACAGCTCATCTTTATTTAGACCAGTCACACCTGAAATGCTTAGTAGCCACATGTGAATAGTGGATGCTATTTTGGAGGGAACAGATCTGGGCATTCAAAAATGGGGCATGATTGGGGCTGGAGCAATCAGAAAGGGCTTCTGAAAGGAGGAGAGTTCTCCTTATCCTTACTCTTGACTTCAACTAGACAGAAGAATGAGCAGTTTATTTTCAGGAAAGTGGTTTGGGGTAGGATAGAGGCAAGCAAAGACAGCTGTCTCTCATGACCAAAGACAGGGCTGAAGATGTGTTTCCAACTTCAATATGGAGACGGCAAACAGTGTCACTGGAGGGCCTTGGAAAGAAGACAGATGGGCTTGAAATTAAAGCAACATGAGTTGGCTGAAAGCAAAACAAAACTTACAATTTTAGAATAGTTCATATTGATACAGAAGTGGAGAAAGTATCACTCATATATTGTTCCGCTCACAGAGTCCCTATTATTAGCAGGTTATGTTGGCTATTTGTCAAAAACTGGGGACCAAAATGGATAAAATACCAACTAAAGCCTAGACTTTATCCATATTAGTTTTTACTTCATGTCCTCTTCTGTTCTAGGATTCCATCAGGACACCAAATTATACTTTTTGTAATGTTTCAAGGTTTCCCTTGGCTTTGACAGTTTCTCAGACTTCCCCTGTTTTTGTGACCTTGGCTGTGTTCAGAAGGACTGGGCAAGTATTTGATACAATGTCCCTCAACTGGGACTTGTTTGATGTCCTTCTCATTAGACGAGGCTGTGGGTGTTTTGAGAGAAGACCATAGTGGGTAAGTGTTAATCTTGCTACATCATCAGGGCGCCTGCTATCAACACAAATTATCACCATTGGTGTCCATTTTAATCACTGGGCTGAGGTAGTTTTGTCATATTTCTCAACTGTGTAGCTACTTTATTTCCTTCTCTTTCCATTTTGTACTCTTTCTAAGTCCCTATGTGCAATCAACTCTTACGAAGTGGAGAGTTATGCTTCATCTTCTCAAGGGTGGAGGATCCATAGAAATTTGGAATCATTCTATATGGGAATATGATTTATTCTTCCCTGTTTACTCATTGATTCAGTCAGATATTTATTTCAGTATGGACTTATGGATATTAATTTTATACTTTTGGTTAAGTTCAATTTTACATTTTTAGGTTGCTCAAATCAACAGCTCTGGTCGACGAGACCTGTTTCAGTTGACTCCTGTCCTTCTGACATACTCCATCATTGTGGGGTCTCTGAACACTTTCATACTTTGGCTGCCTGATGTGAAGACCTGATTCAGTGGAGAAACCCAGATGCTGGGAAAGACTGACGACAGGAGGAGAAATGTTGACAGAGGGTGAGATGGTTGGATGGCATCACTGAATCAATGAACATGAATTTGGGCAAACTGTGGGATAGAGTGAAGGACAGGAAAACCTGGCATGCTGCAGTACATGCGGTCGCAAAGAGTCGGACAGCACTGAGTTGTCTGAACAACAGGAAATACTTTCTTTCTGGAACTACAGGGTACTCCAGACTCATGTTGTATTTCCTGTTCCAGTCCAAAAATCAACCATTTCTCCAAAGAGCCCAAGTTTATTTTATCGGAGAACTGTGTTGAAAACTAGCACCTGTATACTAACTGTGCTCATTGCTTTGGGGTGTCACTGCTTCTAGACTCCCTCAGACTACAGGGCAAGGAACTATACATATGTATGCTGACATGTGAATATATACATACTTATGAACATTTCTGTGTGTATCTTCTGTATTTGCATTAAGTTAAATACTTAATACTCACAGTGAAGTCTAGGGTCTGACCACTTCCATGTGGACTATTCCAGCCTCCTCCACTTTCTGATCTGCAGTCTCCATGCCCAGTTTGGAATCATATCTTGACTTCCACATCAACCATGAGGAACCAGGCTCTGATGTGTTACCAAATTTTTTTTATGCCAGTACACATATATGGTGGCTTTAGAATTGCTATTTGGCACTGCTGTAGGAATAACTTTATTGGACTGAGTGTTGTGCTTATGTATATTCCCTTGGGCTTTTCATCTTCAAGAATTCACTCATTTTCAAAGTAACCTAGGTCAGCGCCTTTTCCCTCCCCACTTCAAGGACACTGTGATGTACATTTGTAACCTAGTTACATTCTTTTGCCCTATTATTCATTTCATCTGGAATTTTCTGATATCCTAAATTATTTCTTAATGCTTTCATGTTTTCAGGTTTACTCTTTGTCAAGCAAAGTTCTGTCAGTTTTGGCAAGTGCATTGTATCACTTATCCACTGTTGCAATAGGCTGCATACTTACTGCCCTGAAACGTGCCCTGTGCTCAACCTGTTCAAACCGTCTTGACCTCAAACTCTTGACAACCATTTATCTGCTTGCCAACTTTATATTTTTGTCTTTTCCAGCATATCATATAAATGGAATCATACAGGAAATCGCCTTTCAGCTGATCTCTTTACTTAACATCTGCATTTAGAATAAATTCATGTTTTTACATGATTTTATAGTTCATTCCTATTTATTCCTGAAAACTGTTTCATTGTGTGAATATATTACTGTTTGTTTATCTATTTATCTATTGAAACATTTTTTTATGATTTTTAAACATGATTATCTACTAAGTTTTCAACCATTTCTCCAAAGAGCCCAAGTTTATTTTATCGGAGAACTGTGTTGAAAACTAGCACCTGTATACTAACTGTGCTCATTGCTTTGGGGTGTCACTGCTTCTAGACTCCCTCAGACTACAGGGCAAGGAACTATACATATGTATGCTGACATGTGAATATATACATACTTATGAACATTTCTGTGTGTATCTTCTGTATTTGCATTAAGTTAAATACTTAATACTCACAGTGAAGTCTAGGGTCTGACCACTTCCATGTGGACTATTCCAGCCTCCTCCACTTTCTGATCTGCAGTCTCCATGCCCAGTTTGGAATCATATCTTGACTTCCACATCAACCATGAGGAACCAGGCTCTGATGTGTTACCAAATTTTTTTTATGCCAGTACACATATATGGTGGCTTTAGAATTGCTATTTGGCACTGCTGTAGGAATAACTTTATTGGACTGAGTGTTGTGCTTATGTATATTCCCTTGGGCTTTTCATCTTCAAGAATTCACTCATTTTCAAAGTAACCTAGGTCAGCGCCTTTTCCCTCCCCACTTCAAGGACACTGTGATGTACATTTGTAACCTAGTTACATTCTTTTGCCCTATTATTCATTTCATCTGGAATTTTCTGATATCCTAAATTATTTCTTAATGCTTTCATGTTTTCAGGTTTACTCTTTGTCAAGCAAAGTTCTGTCAGTTTTGGCAAGTGCATTGTATCACTTATCCACTGTTGCAATAGGCTGCATACTTACTGCCCTGAAACGTGCCCTGTGCTCAACCTGTTCAAACCGTCTTGACCTCAAACTCTTGACAACCATTTATCTGCTTGCCAACTTTATATTTTTGTCTTTTCCAGCATATCATATAAATGGAATCATACAGGAAATCGCCTTTCAGCTGATCTCTTTTACTTAACATCTGCATTTAGAATAAATTCATGTTTTTACATGATTTTATAGTTCATTCCTATTTATTCCTGAAAACTGTTTCATTGTGTGAATATATTACTGTTTGTTTATCTATTTATCTATTGAAACACCTTGGTTGCTTGCAGTTTGGAGTGATTGTGAATAACACTGCTATAAATATTCACATGGGGATTATGCATAGACATAAGTTTTCAAATCAACCCAGTGGTATGGTATGACTATATTTAATTTTGTCAGAAACTGCTTTGCTCTCCCAAGATGACTGTATCATTTTCACTACTATGAGTTTATATCTGGGTTTTGTGTATGTGTTAGTTGTTGAATCATGTGTAACTCTTTGTGACTTCATGGAATGTAGCCTACCAGGCTCCTCTGACCATCAGGATTTCCAAACAACAGTACAGAAGTGGGTTGCCTTCTCCTTCTCCAGGGGATCTTCGTGACCCAGGGATCACACCTGCATCTGCAGGGTCGCTTGCATTGGGCAGGCAGCTTCTTTACCACTGAGCCACCAGGAAAGCCCTACCTCAATAGGAAGTCAGAACAGTTTCCCATGGTAATCATTTGCGAGTAAAATTATTCGTATTCCTGTAGTTGCTTCTTTGATTAAAACTCATCAGGGGCTTCCCTGGTGGTCCAGTGGGTAAGGACACCACCTTGCAATGCAAGAGGCGCCAGTTCAATCCCTGGCCTGGGATGATCCCACATGCCGCCAAAAGGCTGGACCAATGTGTCCAACTACTCTGCTGGAGCTCTGCAGCGCATGCACCCGGAGCCAGTGCTCTACAGTGACAGAGGCCACTGCAATGGGAGGCCTACACAGGCCAAAGAACATTGCTTAGAATATTGCTTATCCATACTTATGGATGAAAATAGATAAATGAAAGACCACTAGAAGTGCTTCCCCCACACCCCCCCACAAAAAAAAAAAAAACTCACCAGAGTTATCTCAGTGACTTCAGATAAAGTTTAAAATTTTAGCCTATTTCTTCCTGGTGAAGTATAGTCCCATATTCTAAACATCTCCTTTTCCCTTGCCTCTTTTGACCTCTGGGGTGAAATCAATTGCTCTGATCCAACCGTATTTAATACATGTTGAGCTTTTACTTCATTTGTAAATCCCAAATTAACTTTCTTTTAAATCCCTTCTTTGTTATCTGACCAAGAGATTCTCTTGGGGCAAAACATGCCTTCTGTATTTTTACTCCTGCACCAAGTAAAACACCCAGAGCAGACGGGTACATGTGTTTGATTACATGACTTGACGAGCCTCCACTATTGGCATGTGTTCATTTTTCTCACTCTCTTCACTCTGCCTTGGATGAACTATGACAACCAATTATATAATAGCAAACACACACATATTTAAAGTCCATTTCTGGTTCTTAAAGTCCATTTCTGCTCCTCAAATATCAAGGACTGTTCAGAGCCTCCCTAAGGCAAGTGAAACATTTTGAAATAAATGCAGTTTAATCATACTACTTAGAAACCAATTCTCCTATCATTAAATGGGTCTCATATTATTTATCAGTAAAAATTTTTACAAAATAATTGAAATCATGACATATGCCCAAGAGGAAAGCATTTTGATTTTTTTATTCTCATATGGATTGACCACATAGATTTATTTTTATTATTACCTTGAACATTGTACATTATATCCCCACATTTATGTTTACTTTAGTTAGAGATGATTTTTTTTTTTTTTAGAATATTGCTTATCTTTGAAACAATGACATGCAAAAGTAAATATTAGTGGTCCTGTTGCACTCTAAACAATGCACATAGCAAAGAAAAATGCATTTGAAATACAAAATGGAATATGTAAGTCGGTCTTACATGTGGAGCCCCACCAGTTTTTACCAACAAAACCTTAATTTCTGGCACAAGGAGGCTCGAATAGCTTTACCACAGCCCCATGGTAAGACTTCTGTGATGGTCTACAGGCAATCTCTGTGACTCAGTTACACAATGATTGGCTAATAAGAAAAACTTAAAGAACAGCAAGTTATCTACCATGTCTTATTTTTCAGAATACTGAATTTCTTTTGTAAACACAGCAAAACAAAACAAAACAAAATTCACCAAGTAGATTTAAAGATCTAATTGGCTGTATTCAACAGTTCATGAATTACATGACATCATATCTAGCCAGCAGAAAGAAGCTCCCCGGAGGAGCTATACAGCCAAAGTCTGTTACAGAAATGGGGCAGAACGAAAAGGCTATTAGCAAAAGAAAAGCAAGGATTGTTTCAGGCAAGATTACTTCACCTGTGCAGACCAGAAAAGTCCAGACTGATTGGTATCAAATTGCACTCCTGGAAGGGCTGAAACAGCCATTAGGTTAGGTGTCAAGTTTTGGTGAGGTTTAGTAGAAGTGTCTCCATTTGGGGCTTGTTTCTCTTTAACTTTTTCCAGCGGTAGGTCATTTAGAGGAGATGAGTGAGAGAAGCTCACTTGCTCAGTGAGCTTCAGAAGACACTTCATTCACAATCTTGGCTCTTTGTACACTGATGCTGAAGTGAGAAATGGAGACAAGTTATGGAGGAGAAAGAAAGAGGGCTTTGTTCCTTTGCCTGGCAAAGAGGAAGCACAGCAAGCTGGTGCCTCAAGAGCTGTGCCTCCCTCTAGGAAACAGAGAGAGGTCTCACACTCAGGGTCTCATATTATTTATCAGTAAAAATTTTTACAAAATAATTGAAATCATGACATATGCCCAAGAGGAAAGCATTTTGATTTTTTTATTCTCATATGGATTGACCACATAGATTTATTTTTATTATTACCTTGAACATTGTACATTATATCCCCACATTTATGTTTACTTTAGTTAGAGATGATTTTTTTTTTTTTTAGAATATTGCTTATCTTTGAAACAATGACATGCAAAAGTAAATATTAGTGGTCCTGTTGCACTCTAAACAATGCACATAGCAAAGAAAAATGCATTTGAAATACAAAATGGAATATGTAAGTCGGTCTTACATGTGGAGCCCCACCAGTTTTTACCAACAAAACCTTAATTTCTGGCACAAGGAGGCTCGAATAGCTTTACCACAGCCCCATGGTAAGACTTCTGTGATGGTCTACAGGCAATCTCTGTGACTCAGTTACACAATGATTGGCTAATAAGAAAAACTTAAAGAACAGCAAGTTATCTACCATGTCTTATTTTTCAGAATACTGAATTTCTTTTGTAAACACAGCAAAACAAAACAAAACAAAATTCACCAAGTAGATTTAAAGATCTAATTGGCTGTATTCAACAGTTCATGAATTACATGACATCATATCTAGCCAGCAGAAAGAAGCTCCCCGGAGGAGCTATACAGCCAAAGTCTGTTACAGAAATGGGGCAGAACGAAAAGGCTATTAGCAAAAGAAAAGCAAGGATTGTTTCAGGCAAGATTACTTCACCTGTGCAGACCAGAAAAGTCCAGACTGATTGGTATCAAATTGCACTCCTGGAAGGGCTGAAACAGCCATTAGGTTAGGTGTCAAGTTTTGGTGAGGTTTAGTAGAAGTGTCTCCATTTGGGGCTTGTTTCTCTTTAACTTTTTCCAGCGGTAGGTCATTTAGAGGAGATGAGTGAGAGAAGCTCACTTGCTCAGTGAGCTTCAGAAGACACTTCATTCACAATCTTGGCTCTTTGTACACTGATGCTGAAGTGAGAAATGGAGACAAGTTATGGAGGAGAAAGAAAGAGGGCTTTGTTCCTTTGCCTGGCAAAGAGGAAGCACAGCAAGCTGGTGCCTCAAGAGCTGTGCCTCCCTCTCTAGGAAACAGAGAGAGGTCTCACACTCAGGGCTCCTGGACAGAGGTAGGTGATAAGGATCAAGGCGGTGACAAGCTTGCATTCTTCTGACAGGTTGGTGGGAAGGTAAGTGAGTGTTAGCATCATGAACCTTCAGGTTCTAACTGGTCTGCTGGGGTCTACAGGCTTGTGAGTACCATTCTATGGTTGTTAATTTCTCCCACCTAGAGGGGGTTTCAGTATTTACAAAACAGCTCAAAGATATCTTTGTGAGTGCCAGTTGGTGGGGAACCAGAACCCTGCCCCAAGGCTGAACTATTGTTTTTCTTGACTGTCTCTCCCTTGTCTTGCAACTTCTCCCTTCTCTAACGAACAATTGCTTCAATCTGCCTGTTGGAAGTTGGGGAAGGTCAGAGAGGCTACATGAAGGCTGCTTTCTGTAACCAAAGTAGTGGGGGACACAGAAAGGCTTTGTGCCCAGGCACTGACTTGGTCGGTGTGGATTGCATTGTTGCGAGATCCACCCTTGCTCCAGGGAAAGAAAACAAGTCACAGGAGACAGCTGTATAGAGGTGGCATGAACGTCCAACTGACATCTAATTCCATTTTCATGCCAATTTCCTGTAAAGATTTTCTTTTCTACTGAGATGCCCTGAAAGTTAACCTTGAGGATGGCATTCAAATTTTCAAGGAAGCTTGTCTTGATACAGCAAGTCTGTTACAGAAATGGGGCAGAAAAAACTATTAGGGGCTTACTTCACCTGTGCAGACCAGAAAAGTCCAGACTGATTGGTATCAAATTGCACTCCTGGAAGGGCTGAAACAGCCATTAGGTTAGGTGTCAAGTTTTGGTGAGGTTTAGTAGAAGTGTCTCCATTTGGGGCTTGTTTCTCTTTAACTTTTTCCAGCGGTAGGTCATTTAGAGGAGATGAGTGAGAGAAGCTCACTTGCTCAGTGAGCTTCAGAAGACACTTCATTCACAATCTTGGCTCTTTGTACACTGATGCTGAAGTGAGAAATGGAGACAAGTTATGGAGGAGAAAGAAAGAGGGCTTTGTTCCTTTGCCTGGCAAAGAGGAAGCACAGCAAGCTGGTGCCTCAAGAGCTGTGCCTCCCTCTCTAGGAAACAGAGAGAGGTCTCACACTCAGGGCTCCTGGACAGAGGTAGGTGATAAGGATCAAGGCGGTGACAAGCTTGCATTCTTCTGACAGGTTGGTGGGAAGGTAAGTGAGTGTTAGCATCATGAACCTTCAGGTTCTAACTGGTCTGCTGGGGTCTACAGGCTTGTGAGTACCATTCTATGGTTGTTAATTTCTCCCACCTAGAGGGGGTTTCAGTATTTACAAAACAGCTCAAAGATATCTTTGTGAGTGCCAGTTGGTGGGGAACCAGAACCCTGCCCCAAGGCTGAACTATTGTTTTTCTTGACTGTCTCTCCCTTGTCTTGCAACTTCTCCCTTCTCTAACGAACAATTGCTTCAATCTGCCTGTTGGAAGTTGGGGAAGGTCAGAGAGGCTACATGAAGGCTGCTTTCTGTAACCAAAGTAGTGGGGGACACAGAAAGGCTTTGTGCCCAGGCACTGACTTGGTCGGTGTGGATTGCATTGTTGCGAGATCCACCCTTGCTCCAGGGAAAGAAAACAAGTCACAGGAGACAGCTGTATAGAGGTGGCATGAACGTCCAACTGACATCTAATTCCATTTTCATGCCAATTTCCTGTAAAGATTTTCTTTTCTACTGAGATGCCCTGAAAGTTAACCTTGAGGATGGCATTCAAATTTTCAAGGAAGCTTGTCTTGGCCCTTTAATTCGGATGGGCTAAAGGGCTAAGATGATGGATTAAAAGGTCATTTTAGCCAATCTGAGTTGTGGGGTCTTTTCTTAGCAAGTTGTGATCAATAATTCAGCTGGACCACAAACAGGAGCTGGTGGAAACTTAGAGCAGGCAGGGCAGAATAAGTAAAGAGGACTTAGAAGGAATGAGATTACTACAGTCAAGAACCTGGGAGCCAAGAAATTCCATTCCAACACCCAAATTAGCTAGTTTGTCTCTTCCTTGAACCATACGCTCATTTTTTAGCAGAAATATCCTGTGAGCGGTTGTCAAGAACTAGGATTTGCTAAATTTGTTTATTTTTGCTTTTCTCTGAGCTCAAATTAGAAGCATATGCTCACTACCTCTGCCTGTGAATAGTTCAGCATGAGCTGTTTTCCTCATTTTATTCAGAGCAGATCAGTGAAAATGCTATCATTTCAAAGTTGACCTGCAATATATATATATATATATATATATATATATATATATCACGCACAACTTCTTTTATTAATTGTGTTTCCTTGCAATCCAGCAAATGAACTCACTTAACTGAAATAGGGCCATGCATCTTAGGGTCATAATTAGTGCAGCCTTCACTCAGGTGGGAGTTTACCAATGGTGTCATTAAGCCGCAGAAGCCACATGAAGAGCTGGCAGGTCCCAGCATTTATGTCTGAGTAGGGACGGATGATGGGATCCGGGACTTTGTATCTCTAGACTTATGTCTTTAATGGGGCCATGGCTGCAGTTGAGAATAATTAAGACAGCTCCCAGCATGGTCCATACAGGTCTGGAGGAGCTGGGACAGAAATTGCCCCTGGGTCAACCCAGCATTGCTATGTGTTTTCCTGCATCAGGGGTGGATCAGGAACAGTGAAGGTCATTGAAAAGCCCAGAAGTCACAGGAGACAGCTGTATAGAGGTGGCATGAACGTCCAACTGACATCTAATTCCATTTTCATGCCAATTTCCTGTAAAGATTTTCTTTTCTACTGAGATGCCCTGAAAGTTAACCTTGAGGATGGCATTCAAATTTTCAAGGAAGCTTGTCTTGGCCCTTTAATTCGGATGGGCTAAAGGGCTAAGATGATGGATTAAAAGGTCATTTTAGCCAATCTGAGTTGTGGGGTCTTTTCTTAGCAAGTTGTGATCAATAATTCAGCTGGACCACAAACAGGAGCTGGTGGAAACTTAGAGCAGGCAGGGCAGAATAAGTAAAGAGGACTTAGAAGGAATGAGATTACTACAGTCAAGAACCTGGGAGCCAAGAAATTCCATTCCAACACCCAAATTAGCTAGTTTGTCTCTTCCTTGAACCATACGCTCATTTTTTAGCAGAAATATCCTGTGAGCGGTTGTCAAGAACTAGGATTTGCTAAATTTGTTTATTTTTGCTTTTCTCTGAGCTCAAATTAGAAGCATATGCTCACTACCTCTGCCTGTGAATAGTTCAGCATGAGCTGTTTTCCTCATTTTATTCAGAGCAGATCAGTGAAAATGCTATCATTTCAAAGTTGACCTGCAATATATATATATATATATATATATATATATATATATCACGCACAACTTCTTTTATTAATTGTGTTTCTTTGCAATCTAGCAAATGAACTCAATTAACTGAAATAGGGCCATGCATCTTAGGGTCATAATTAGTGCAGCCTTCACTCAGGTGGGAGTTTACCAATGGTGTCATTAAGCCGCAGAAGCCACATGAAGAGCTGGCAGGTCCCAGCATTTATGTCTGAGTAGGGACGGATGATGGGATCCGGGACTTTGTATCTCTAGACTTATGTCTTTAATGGGGCCATGGCTGCAGTTGAGAATAATTAAGACAGCTCCCAGCATGGTCCATACAGGTCTGGAGGAGCTGGGACAGAAATTGCCCCTGGGTCAACCCAGCATTGCTATGTGTTTTCCTGCATCAGGGGTGGATCAGGAACAGTGAAGGTCATTGAAAAGCCCAGAAGTCATTTAGAGTCTTGTAGGAAGATGCAGGGGTACCTCCTGGCCCAAAGTGGATACTGTAGGTTGAGAGGATCGGTGTAGAAAGCTGGGACTCAGATGATGCCTTACATAGACAGGTGTTATCACTACATTTTAGTACAGGGGCTGAGGAAAAACAGAAGACAAATGCATTATATCATGTAGCAAGCTCATTCCTTTCTCTCTAGGGATGGATAGACATGTATCTGTGTATATGTACACTCACATGGGCTTCTTGGGTGGCACTAATGGTAAAAGAACCTGCCTGCCAATGCAGGAGACATAAGGGATATGGGTTCCATTCTTGGGTCAGAAAGATCCCCTAAAGGAGGGTCTGGCAACCTGCTCCAGTCTTCTTGCCTGGAGAATCCCATGGTCAGAGGAGCCTGGCGGGCGGCAGTCCACGGGATCAAAATGAGTCAGACAGGACTTAAGCAACTTAAGCATGCACTCACATTCACATATGGTATCTATAAGTAGATCTAGATATATTTGAATATACAAATATAGGTGATTACCTATGTAATTCTTACCGAAACCCTATGAGATAAGCATTTAAATGATTTTTATCTAAACAGAGGCTTAGATTGTTGCAATAATTTGGACACGATTCCACAGATATTAAGTGGCTGAATGAGGATGAAATCTATCTCCCTCTCCATCTGCATCTCTTGTTCCCTTGCTGTTTCTTGTCTTGCTTCCACTATCCAGAGCAATACCAGGCCCAGGCCGGACCTGCACTTTGACCATCCCTACACCCATGTTCTTTTCACCCCACCCACGGGCCTCCCCAGGAGGTTCTGTTCTAAATGTTTCTGCCCATGTTTCTCATTCTAGTGGGAGAATTTTCATCTAAGGATGAGAGGTAACAGGGCTGCCATGCAAGGGTCTGCATAAATAAATTGCTATTCATGATAACTGCTAATCTGGACCTTGAAGGAGAAGAACTAATAAGAAAGATAGGCAGCAGAAGGCTATAATAGGGAAGTGCGTGATCTATGAGGTGCTGAAGATATGTGGTCCACAGAGAACGTGATAAAGAACACAAGGATTAGCATAAATTAATTCCTTTGTATGACTAGTGTTCCATCTGACCTTGAAGAGGCAAGGGCTAGTGAGAATGATGTACAGCGGAGGCTGTTAATAATGCCTAGTTGGAAAAAACACATTGCGGTTCAGTCATTTGTTCACTCCACACACTTACTGACTGCACCCCATGGCAGCTGTCCCATGGGGGCGCTGGTGACTGCAAGGGGTCGGGGGGAGAACATCCTTCTTTCCACCCTAGTGGCTCCTGTGTCTGTCCATTTCAGCACAGTCATCCTTCCCGAGTCACACATGGGTGATGCCACTAATAGTCAGACACTTTGAGAAAATTTCAGGACTTGCCCCAGACAGCTCTTGCTCTGAGGCTCTTCCCTCTATTATTAATATCGGAAGCTGAACCATAGGAACTGTCCATATGCCAGTGTCTGTGCATGCATGGTTCAGTTACTAATAATATCTCCATGTTATAGATGAGGAAACAGGGGCTCAGAAATAGTTGGTGAAATGTGTAGACTGTAGAATTTTCCCAACTGAATTGAAGTACTTGTTAAAAAATGTTTGGTCTCTTTTATTTTCATCCATCTTTATTCTTTCACCTGTGTGGGACTCCCACTGCGGTGGCCTCTCTTGATGCTGAACACCTACTCTGGGCGCATGTGCTCCAAAGCACTGGTTCATAATTGGACACATCAGTCCAGCTGCTCCGCAGCACATGAGATCTTCCTGAAGTACAGGAAGTACAATTCTAACACTTACAGATGTGGGATTTGGGAAAAATGAACATCTTCACACCTCAGATTCTTTGTTTGTGAAATATTTCTAATATTGGAAAATATCTTAAAGACTTGGTATAAGAAGTAAAGTCATCCCAGGTGGCATAGTGGTAAAGATTCTGCCTGCCAGCATAGTGGATGCGAGAGATGTGGGTTCAGACATGACTGAGTGACTGAGCACCCACATACCTAAGTAGTAAATGCATGTAAGTATTTAAAACAGTGTCTTGAGTATAGTAATTCTGTTGAATATAGTAATTCTCCCCAAATAGGTTCAAGTCCCAGCCCTCAGAATTTGTGGAGGTGAATCTGTTTGGAAGAAGGTTTTTGTTTGTTTGTTTCTTTTCATGTATAATTATGTTAAGGATCTCCAGGCAAGGTCATCCTGGATTTGGGGTGGCACTTGAGCCCCAGGACGTGTGCTCAGTTGTGTCTGACTCTGTACAATCCCAAGGACAGCAGCCTGCCGGGTTCCTCTGTTCATGGGATTCTCCAGGCAAGAATACTGGAGTGGGTTACCATTTCTCTCTCCGGGGGATCTTCCCAATCCAGCTATTGAACCCATGTCTCTGATGTCTCCTCCATTGGCAGGCGGCTTCCTTACCACTGAGTCATCAGGGAAGCCCAAATCCCATGATAGGTGTCCTTATAACAAGAAGCTGGAACACAGACCCAACCAAGAAGGAGATCATGTGAGGATGGAGGCAAAGACTGGAGAGATGCAGCCGTGAGCCAAGGAATGTTGAGGATCACCAGAGACACTGTAAGACTTGGCCTCTATGCACCATCGCTGAACTGAATTGAGACAGTTTGGTGTGAAGTAGACACAGAACAAACACCGTTTCCTGCAGTGACTGGATGCTGTTGTGGAGGAATAGAACAGACAGACGTTCTCTTCTCAGAGGGAAGAGCAGGCGCTGTATGACCTTGGGAAGCACCCCAGCCCAGGGCAAGAGCAGGTGACAGTGAGGAACAAGTGGTCTGAGACAGATGGGGCTGCACGGGGCTCTCCAGGCACAGGGGCTTCTCAAAACAGGGAGTCCAATGGGGCAAAAGTCCAATACCCTGTACTGCTAAAATTCACGGAATATGTGCATCCTATATCCTTCCTTTGATCTGTTTTAAACCACTACAAAAAATCATGTGGAATAAAGTCCCACATATATTTATATAGAAATCAATGCTTTTAAAGTTCAAATATTTTAGGAAAGTATTTTCTTCCTATTTATCAACATGTAAACTACATAAAGCATTAAGGAGAATTAATCCCCAATTCCTGATCATGATAGAGAAAGCAAATCCAGATAATCCTGATGTGGCAACTGGTCCCTGATTTTCTGGCTTTGTTTTTCAACTTACACAGCCATTGAGGAGGTGAGTGGGTGCAGAGAACCCTGAGTCGTCTCTCCATGTGGGACAGGTGGAGCCACTGCACCCTGCCTCAGTTCACTGTAAGAAATCTTATAGAAAGTGCTTGTGGAAAAAAAGAAAACAATATTGGTAGATGAGTCTGCAAGGGCAATGAAGAGTATTAGGAATGGACCCTTCAGGTGCAAATATATAAAATTGTTTTGAAATGTTATTTACATTTCTTTAAAAGAAAGTAAGTTCTTAAACAAAAACTTCACACAGTGTAACATAGAGTTTAGGTATATAGGTAAAATAGCACGGTTAGGTAGGAAGTTAGGTGTAAGCACAAGAGCTGACCGAGCTGAGAGGGCTGCAAGCTAATCTCTACACCCCATCCCAGACACACCCAGCAGAGCTGATAGATAAGCTACAAAAAACCATACAGGCATGTCCAACTCTTGCACATGTGTTCTAGGTGATAAATAAGGCCTCAAGAAACAGACACTGTAAGACTTGGCCTCTATGCACCATCGCTGAACTGAATTGAGACAGTTTGGTGTGAAGTAGACACAGAACAAACACCGTTTCCTGCAGTGACTGGATGCTGTTGTGGAGGAATAGAACAGACAGACGTTCTCTTCTCAGAGGGAAGAGCAGGCGCTGTATGACCTTGGGAAGCACCCAGCCCAGGGCAAGAGCAGGTGACAGTGAGGAACAAGTGGTCTGAGACAGATGGGGCTGCACGGGGCTCTCCAGGCACAGGGGCTTCTCAAAACAGGGAGTCCAATGGGGCAAAAGTCCAATACCCTGTACTGCTAAAATTCACGGAATATGTGCATCCTATATCCTTCCTTTGATCTGTTTTAAACCACTACAAAAAATCATGTGGAATAAAGTCCCACATATATTTATATAGAAATCAATGCTTTTAAAGTTCAAATATTTTAGGAAAGTATTTTCTTCCTATTTATCAACATGTAAACTACATAAAGCATTAAGGAGAATTAATCCCCAATTCCTGATCATGATAGAGAAAGCAAATCCAGATAATCCTGATGTGGCAACTGGTCCCTGATTTTCTGGCTTTGTTTTTCAACTTACACAGCCATTGAGGAGGTGAGTGGGTGCAGAGAACCCTGAGTCGTCTCTCCATGTGGGACAGGTGGAGCCACTGCACCCTGCCTCAGTTCACTGTAAGAAATCTTATAGAAAGTGCTTGTGGAAAAAAAGAAAACAATATTGGTAGATGAGTCTGCAAGGGCAATGAAGAGTATTAGGAATGGACCCTTCAGGTGCAAATATATAAAATTGTTTTGAAATGTTATTTACATTTCTTTAAAAGAAAGTAAGTTCTTAAACAAAAACTTCACACAGTGTAACATAGAGTTTAGGTATATAGGTAAAATAGCACGGTTAGGTAGGAAGTTAGGTGTAAGCACAAGAGCTGACCGAGCTGAGAGGGCTGCAAGCTAATCTCTACACCCCATCCCAGACACACCCAGCAGAGCTGATAGATAAGCTACAAAAAACCATACAGGCATGTCCAACTCTTGCACATGTGTTCTAGGCACACACTGGATACAGACTAACCGCAGGGACTTCCTCAAGTAACCTTAGGCAGCTGGAGGCCATTAAGGGTTCATAAACATTCTACACATATACACATATATACATCTGATTACAACAGACTGAGTTAAAAAAAAAAAACCAAAAAAAAACCATACTGAGTTATGGGAAAGCATCCACAACAGAGCCTGTTGTTACATAACGTGCAATTGTCAATCAACCTTGAATATATGCCATTTGCATTTTCCTTTCTTAACTGGTGGTGGGTACAAGTCCTAGTCTGCACAGAGCACAACCGAAAGGAGGAGACAGGAGCATAAAAAGGAGGAAGCCAGTAAGTATTGAGAGGACAGCTCCTTTGAGGTTGGCCTACTCCTGTGTTTGGGAGTGTGTGCCAAATAAAAGAGCTGCCTCCTTGAGGTGAGCTGAGCTGTAACTTGTCTATTGTTCTAAACCCTTTAGTCTGTTGCTCCATTCTTTTTTCTTTTTTTTTTTTTTTTTGCGACAAGAACTGAGGAAGAAAACAAATTGACCTGACAACACAAAGGGATAAACGATGGAGGAGAGAGATAGAAGTATACAAGTGAGAATTTTTTATCCACAAAATATAACCTGAGGAGTGAGTGTGATATCTACCAAATACTCGTTAAGATAATGAAACAAAGAGATAGTAAAAACAAAACCAAGAACAGTCGGATCAAACAGAAAAGAAATAACAAGATGATGGACATAAATATAACTGTATCATTCATCACATTAACTATGAATTGTCTCTGTTGTTCAGTCAGTCAGTCGTGTCCGACTCTTTGTGACCCCATGAACTGCAGCAGGTCAGCCTTCCCTGTCCTTCACTCATTCCTGGAGTTTGCTCAGACTCATATCTGTTGAGTTGGTGATGCCATTCAACCATTTCGTCCTCTATCTTCCCCTTCTCCTTCTGCCTTCTATTTTTCCCAGCATCAGGGTCTTTTCCAATGAGTTGTCTCTTCGCATCACGTGGCCAAAGTATTGAAGCTTCAGCTTCAGCACCAGTCCTTCTAATGAATATTCAGGGCTGATTTCCTTTAGGGTTAACTGGTTTTTTTTCAGGGACAAAAACCATACAGGCATGTCCAACTCTTGCACATGTGTTCTAGGCACACACTGGATACAGACTAACCGCAGGGACTTCCTCAAGTAACCTTAGGCAGCTGGAGGCCATTAAGGGTTCATAAACATTCTACACATATACACATATATACATCTGATTACAACAGACTGAGTTAAAAAAAAAAAAACCAAAAAAAAACCATACTGAGTTATGGGAAAGCATCCACAACAGAGCCTGTTGTTACATAACGTGCAATTGTCAATCAACCTTGAATATATGCCATTTGCATTTTCCTTTCTTAACTGGTGGTGGGTACAAGTCCTAGTCTGCACAGAGCACAACCGAAAGGAGGAGACAGGAGCATAAAAAGGAGGAAGCCAGTAAGTATTGAGAGGACAGCTCCTTTGAGGTTGGCCTACTCCTGTGTTTGGGAGTGTGTGCCAAATAAAAGAGCTGCCTCCTTGAGGTGAGCTGAGCTGTAACTTGTCTATTGTTCTAAACCCTTTAGTCTGTTGCTCCATTCTTTTTTCTTTTTTTTTTTTTTTTTTGCGACAAGAACTGAGGAAGAAAACAAATTGACCTGACAACACAAAGGGATAAACGATGGAGGAGAGAGATAGAAGTATACAAGTGAGAATTTTTTATCCACAAAATATAACCTGAGGAGTGAGTGTGATATCTACCAAATACTCGTTAAGATAATGAAACAAAGAGATAGTAAAAACAAAACCAAGAACAGTCGGATCAAACAGAAAAGAAATAACAAGATGATGGACATAAATATAACTGTATCATTCATCACATTAACTATGAATTGTCTCTGTTGTTCAGTCAGTCAGTCGTGTCCGACTCTTTGTGACCCCATGAACTGCAGCAGGTCAGCCTTCCCTGTCCTTCACTCATTCCTGGAGTTTGCTCAGACTCATATCTGTTGAGTTGGTGATGCCATTCAACCATTTCGTCCTCTATCTTCCCCTTCTCCTTCTGCCTTCTATTTTTCCCAGCATCAGGGTCTTTTCCAATGAGTTGTCTCTTCGCATCACGTGGCCAAAGTATTGAAGCTTCAGCTTCAGCACCAGTCCTTCTAATGAATATTCAGGGCTGATTTCCTTTAGGATTAACTGGTTTGATCTCCTTGCAGTCCAAGGGACATCAAAATTAAAAGAGGGAGATTGCTAGATTGAATAAAACAGTGTTGCCTATAACAAATTTAAATACAATGACCCAAATGAAAATTATATACTATGTGAACCTGAATCCAAGGAAAGCGGGGATGACTATATTGATTTTATTTAATAGACAAGGAAGTTTTCAGAGAAAACAATGTTTCCAGAAGCAAAGGAAGCCAATTTTCAATGATACTGGGGTCAATGCATCAGGCAAGCATAATGGTGTTCAGCATTTTCAATCATTTTATGCTTTAAACAAAGACAGCCCCACCGATGTATATATTTGGTCAGATTTCCCAGAATTTACTCTGGCTCCTTCTACTGGGTGTATTTTGTGTGACTGCAGAACGTTGCAGGAGGCTGAGTAGAAAGAGAGACTGTTGAGATCTGCATTCAGGTCACATATTTTGAAATTATTCCCCCGTTGCTAGAAACCTATCCTGCCTTCAACTATACCTGAAATTCCTCGGTCTTCAGTCTCTGGTTTGTTCTTTAAAGAGCACAAATCCCATTATTTTGCCATGATTGAGAAGAGCAGCCTCTCAATGCATGAATTTTTAGAGGGCTATCTAGGGATCTATTTGCTTCTCAAACAGCTTTCAATTAATCCTCCTTATTTATGTCCTAGCATTAAAATCAGTGTTTAATTAGGGGGGCAGAAACACTGTGAGTTATGGGATAAGGTAGTTATTATAGAAATTGGCTTTGACACAGGAGATAAGGTAGAGAAATGAAGGCCTACAGTCGGGAGTTAGAGCGTCAGAAGAGAGCCTCTAGCCAGCCAGGAAGCCATGCTCCTACTGCCGCAGAAGTTGGGTGGCCAAGGAGAGCATGGCAGTGGTCTGTGAACCCTCTCAAAGGTCTGTGTAGCTCCCAACATGCGGGGGTGTTGTGGCATGATCAACCAAGTCTTGGTGTTATCACCAGCTGGTTGGGTAGGGCTCCAGCATGCCAAAGTATTGAAGCTTCAGCTTCAGCACCAGTCCTTCTAATGAATATTCAGGGCTGATTTCCTTTAGGATTAACTGGTTTGATCTCCTTGCAGTCCAAGGGACATCAAAATTAAAAGAGGGAGATTGCTAGATTGAATAAAACAGTGTTGCCTATAACAAATTTAAATACAATGACCCAAATGAAAATTATATACTATGTGAACCTGAATCCAAGGAAAGCGGGGATGACTATATTGATTTTATTTAATAGACAAGGAAGTTTTCAGAGAAAACAATGTTTCCAGAAGCAAAGGAAGCCAATTTTCAATGATACTGGGGTCAATGCATCAGGCAAGCATAATGGTGTTCAGCATTTTCAATCATTTTATGCTTTAAACAAAGACAGCCCCACCGATGTATATATTTGGTCAGATTTCCCAGAATTTACTCTGGCTCCTTCTACTGGGTGTATTTTGTGTGACTGCAGAACGTTGCAGGAGGCTGAGTAGAAAGAGAGACTGTTGAGATCTGCATTCAGGTCACATATTTTGAAATTATTCCCCTGTTGCTAGAAACCTATCCTGCCTTCAACTATACCTGAAATTCCTCGGTCTTCAGTCTCTGGTTTGTTCTTTAAAGAGCACAAATCCCCATTATTTTGCCATGATTGAGAAGAGCAGCCTCTCAATGCATGAATTTTTAGAGGGCTATCTAGGGATCTATTTGCTTCTCAAACAGCTTTCAATTAATCCTCCTTATTTATGTCCTAGCATTAAAATCAGTGTTTAATTAGGGGAGCAGAAACACTGTGAGTTATGGGATAAGGTAGTTATTATAGAAATTGGCTTTGACACAGGAGATAAGGTAGAGAAATGAAGGCCTACAGTCGGGAGTTAGAGCGTCAGAAGAGAGCCTCTAGCCAGCCAGGAAGCCATGCTCCTACTGCCGCAGAAGTTGGGTGGCCAAGGAGAGCATGGCAGTGGTCTGTGAACCCTCTCAAAGGTCTGTGTAGCTCCCAACATGCGGGGGTGTTGTGGCATGATCAACCAAGTCTTGGTGTTATCACCAGCTGGTTGGGTGCCAGCAGCGAGGTTTTGGTGCTCTCCTGTTGGAGATAAACAACATCACAGAACATCAGTATGAGGCAAGGCCACTCTGTCACTGATAGAGCAAGATATTTTCAAAAAGGTTACTTATTTGTTTCTGACTGCACTGGGTCTCTGTCGCTTTTCTGGGGCCTCCTCTTACTGCAGTGAGCAGGGGGCTACTCTCTGTTGTGGTGCTCGACCTTCCCATTGCTCTGATGTCTCTTGCGGAATCCGGACTGTGGGCACTCGGGCATCAGAGGTGCAGCACACGGGCTCAGGGGCTGTGGCACATGGGCTGGGTCGTTGTGGCACATGGGTTTCACTGCCCCCCTGCACGTGGGCTCTTCCCAGACCGGGAGCTGGACCCGTGTTCCCCGCCTTGGCAGGCAGGTTCTTATCCAGTGCACTGCCAGGGAAGTACCAAGAGGACTTTTAAAACACTGTCTCAAAATCGAGTCTAATCCCAGAATATCATCCAAGCCACAGAGTATCAGTATGCCTCCACCTCCCAGCTGGTATGAGTGACTCACTTGGTTTGTCGATGAATATAGCTTTAGCTTCCCTTGAGTTTGCCCTTTTGACAGAGAGGGTTTATTAAGATATGAATCATAAAATTATTCGCCCTTCCTGACAGCTCCTCTAAAATTTCCCCCAAATCATCAGGCAAAGTCTGAATCCTGTAATAGGTTCTTTCTAACACCTTCTGCCAGGACTTCCTGCACCTCCTTCTGCTATGGGTGCACTGTCATTGCAGCAAGAGACAAACCTGTTCAAGTGCAGATGAGCTCTTGGTGGCCTCTGACTGGAGTCCATGGACAGCCTGCAGATAAGCATGGGGACATGAGCCTGGAGCCTCTCTGCTCAGCAGGGTCAACAGTCACGCTAGATCATTTTAGTCATGTCCGACTCTGAGTGACCCTATGGACTCTAGCCCACCAGGCTCCTCGTCCCTGGGTTGTCATTTCCTTCACCAGGTGATCTTCCCAACCCAGGCAGTTTCACTCGTCATGGGGGTCTCAAGAACATGGACTACAAGTCTTGGTGGGTTGGCA
The DNA here is from genome assembly GCA_022376925.1 of Tragulus kanchil. Classification (NCBI taxonomy): domain Eukaryota; kingdom Metazoa; phylum Chordata; class Mammalia; order Artiodactyla; family Tragulidae; genus Tragulus; species Tragulus kanchil. Next base: position 161,021,014 of record JAIOJX010000004.1, on the reverse strand, counting down.
TGTCAACCAGCTGGTTGGGGGGGCCAGCAGCGAGTTTTGGTGCTCTCCTGTTGGAGATAAACAACATCACAGAACATCAGTATGAGGCAAGGCCACTCTGTCACTGATAGAGCAAGATATTTTCAAAAAGGTTACTTATTTGTTTCTGACTGCACTGGGTCTCTGTCGCTTTTCTGGGGCCTCCTCTTACTGCAGTGAGCAGGGGGCTACTCTCTGTTGTGGTGCTCGACCTTCCCATTGCTCTGATGTCTCTTGCGGAATCCGGACTGTGGGCACTCGGGCATCAGAGGTGCAGCACACGGGCTCAGGGGCTGTGGCACATGGGCTGGGTCGTTGTGGCACATGGGTTTCACTGCCCCCCTGCACGTGGGCTCTTCCCAGACCGGGAGCTGGACCCGTGTTCCCCGCCTTGGCAGGCAGGTTCTTATCCAGTGCACTGCCAGGGAAGTACCAAGAGGACTTTTAAAACACTGTCTCAAAATCGAGTCTAATCCCAGAATATCATCCAAGCCACAGAGTATCAGTATGCCTCCACCTCCCAGCTGGTATGAGTGACTCACTTGGTTTGTCGATGAATATAGCTTTAGCTTCCCTTGAGTTTGCCCTTTTGACAGAGAGGGTTTATTAAGATATGAATCATAAAATTATTCGCCCTTCCTGACAGCTCCTCTAAAATTTCCCCCAAATCATCAGGCAAAGTCTGAATCCTGTAATAGGTTCTTTCTAACACCTTCTGCCAGGACTTCCTGCACCTCCTTCTGCTATGGGTGCACTGTCATTGCAGCAAGAGACAAACCTGTTCAAGTGCAGATGAGCTCTTGGTGGCCTCTGACTGGAGTCCATGGACAGCCTGCAGATAAGCATGGGGACATGAGCCTGGAGCCTCTCTGCTCAGCAGGGTCAACAGTCACGCTAGATCATTTTAGTCATGTCCGACTCTGAGTGACCCTATGGACTCTAGCCCACCAGGCTCCTCGTCCCTGGGTTGTCATTTCCTTCACCAGGTGATCTTCCCAACTCAGGAATAGAACCTAAGTTTCTTATGTCTCCTGGTCAATGGTCGGAGGATCTAAATGGGAACAGAAGAACATGGACTACAAGCCAGAAATTTCCCTTCCAGGAACTATACATCTGTCCCTAAGTCACCTCACCCTTCAGAGATCAAAGGTTGCCTCCTTAAATTTCAAGAAAGCACCTCTTTTTTCTTTTGCCTCTAAGTCACCATTTTTTATTTTTCATCCACTTTTATTCTTTGGCATGTGTGGGCCTCCCATAGCAGCAGCCTCTTTCACTGCAAACCACTGGCTTGTAATTGGACACACCGGCCCAGCCGCTCCTCAGCATGTGGGATCTTCCTGGACCAGGGATTGAACCTGCGCCCCTTGCACTGCAAGGCAGACTCTTTACCCACTGGACCACTGCACCTCTTCCTTAAAATTAATTTTTATTTCAGTATGGTTGCTTTACAATGTTATGTCAGCTTCTATCCTACAGCAAAATGAATCAACCATACATGTATGTCTTCCCTTTTGAATTACTCTCCTATTTAGATCACTGTAGTGCATTGAGTAGAATTCTCTGTGCTATGCAGTGAGTTCCCATGGTTTATTTTATCCACAATATAAGGAGCCAATTCATTGGAAAAGACCCTGATGTTGAGAAAGACTGAAGGCAGGAGAATGGAGCAGCAGAGGTTGAGATGATTAGATAACATCATGGACTCAAAGGACATAAACTTGAGAGCCTCCAGGAAACAGTAGAGGACAAAGGCGCCTGCTGTGCTATAGTCCATGGGGTTGCAAAGAGCCAGACATGACTCAGCAACTGAACAACAAACAAAACAAATCTACAGTTCTTTTGGCCACTCACTTACCTAACCGCTCAGCACTTGCGTGGGAATGCCAGCTCAGTCAAGTCTAAGGAGCACTCCCATGCACACCCTTTACCTTCAGAGGAGGCTGATTCTTGCCTTGTACTAAAATCCTGTGTGTTTCCATTCAGAGTCAAGACTTGGTTTCCTCATGTTTCAAAGCCAGTTATCATTTAATCGGTTTATTCTGTAGATTCCTCAGTTTTGTTGTTTTGCTTTGTTTCTCACATCCACTGCTTTTGTGTGTGCATACGCATGCCTGTGTGCTACATCACTTCAGTTGTATTTTTATGACACTGTGGACTGAAGCCCGCCAGGCTCCTCTGTTCATGGGTTCCTCCGGGCAAGAATCCTGGAATGGGCTGCTCTTCCCTTCTCTGAGGGATCCTCCTCACTCAGGGATCGAACCTGGGTCTCTTATGCCTCCTATATTGGGAGGCAGATTGTTTACCACTAACGCCACCTGTGTGCTGTTCATTATTGTTATTTTTAATCTCTTAACTGGAAACCGAAGTGGGTACTGGGATAAGATGACATCATATGTGTTTTCAATCCAAAATCTTCACGGAAAAGCCTTTTGTCACCTAGCAGGTGGTGGAGACCACTGGCAGCCAACAGTGTGTTCATGCTCCCTGGACTGCAGCGCCGAGCTCCCTCTAGTGATCCAGCTAGGGACTCCATTTACTATCCCAGCAAGTAAGGTTACCTGTCTAGCTCCGGTCAATACTACTGTTGGACAGGAGTGTTTAAGAAATGCCTTTGCCTTCTCTACTCTTTATTGACATTATTTTTTCAGCTAGTAGTTGAGGACACCGAGACTCGATGAATGGCAACTTCAAAGATGTTAAGGCAGATCTGTGAGCCACCATAAGGGGCGACCAGAGGCACGTTCAAGGGACAGCTCTGGAGGGGAGAAAAACACACTGTATCTCACGAGTTCACCCAAAGTGGGGTTCATTCCAGGTACGTCACTAGCGTTCCTGTAGCTAGCAATGGGAGTATGCCGTTGCTTACTGAAATAAGTATTTCCATCCACATTGTCTTTACTTTAACTGACAAAGTGAGGATGGTTGACTTGCTTTAGAATTACCTTGAAGACAAAATCAACAGCACACGCTCTGTGGGAAAGGCTCAGGGTCAGGCTGTGTGGTCAAGCGACTCCGTGTCTAGTTTTGCTCTAAGCCAGGGCCGCCGCCCCTCTGTTAGGAAGTGGACTGCGCCGCCGGAGATAAGCGGTGGACCAGCCAGCAAAGCGTCCTCTGCTGCTCCCCATTGCCACATTTCTGCCTGAATCATTCCCCTCACCCTCCAACAACCCCACTGTGGTCTGTGGAAAAATTATCTTCCAGGAAACCAATACCTGGTGCCAAAATGCTTGGGGACACATTGCTCTAAACATCTATACATCCTCTAAGTCAGAAGGAGACATTTTTTTTTTTTTTGTAAAGAGTAAGAGATTAGGTATTTTCAGCTTTGTGGGACACAGATATCTGTTGTGTCTTCCTTTGTGTTTTTGGTTGTTTATTAAAATAACATGCTTTGTTGTTGGACATTCAGTTAGATTCCAATTTTTCCATCTTAAAAATAATTCTGTAATCTTTGTCTGAATTTCTGATTGTCTCATTAGACTAGAGTCCTACTTACTGAGTTGAAGTGTGATTTATTTTTTTCAGAAAACATTCATGATAAGAATTTTAAAAGGCTCTTCACTACTCTTTAAAAATGTAGAAAGTATTCTTTGCTCATAAGCTGAACAATAATAGACTTTGGGCAGGATATGGTCCACGAGCCCAAGTTTATCTGTATGAGCTCTTAAGATTCTCTGGGCAGGAGCCAAGATCTGGTTGTACTGTGGATACTTGGGATAAACTTTTTTGTAAGTCCCTTGCTTGTGTCGGGGGCCGGTTTAGGATTTCACCCAGGAAAGCTCCTGAGTTTACAAACCAACAAACGCAAGAATCATTTATTATGCTTACATCTTAAGCATAATCTCACCTAATGTAGGATTTTCAGTGTTATTCAGTTTTGGCTCTTTTGTTGCATGTGCAAATCTCTGTTAGGTGCTCTAGATTTAAGCATGAAATATATGCCTCTCTCCAGAATTACAATAGTTGAACTGAAATAGAATTTAACGATTTAATTTGAATTATACTGGAGTATTGCAATCATAATTCCAAAACAGAATATGAAGCATTTTATAATATACAGCTCCATCATGGTACTCTTTCTAATAGCAGCAGTCTTGGCCATCATTGAATGCCTATGTCCCTTTCATTTGTTAGTAGGAGCTCCAATGAGAGAAGAATAGTGTTCACTTTTTTACTTTGACTTGATACACATAGAAACAGTAAAAATTTTATGTGAGGCCTCTATCTGACTAGAAATAAAAAGAAATGTAAATTCTATCTGACAAGATTATGGTAAACTCACTTAGGGATTAGTTATCATAGGATATTTTTATTTTCTCCAACTCACTGTAAGATATTTTATATATATAATTTTTCTGCATATAAAAATCCCTTCACAGAGGTCAAAAGCTGGGCAAATCTCCCGGAGAAAGTTGGGGGCAAGTAGCAGGAGGAGTCACAATTTCCTTGTTCTCTTGAGTTGATTAAGTTCTTTGCACCTGATGGGAGAATAACCCTGCCAGAATGAACAGATTGGAATTCCATTCTATGAGCAAAATGAAAGACATCTGGTGTATGCCTTGCTGAAATGTGTAACACAAAAAGCAATCTTGAAAATTCAGCCCCTGCCCATGCCAGCATCCTGGGGTGGGTTTAACAACTGGGAACCCAAAGAACTCGTGGGAACCTGTGACACCATAATGGATTTTGAGTCTATAAAATGAAAGAATGAATGAATTCCTAGCAGATGTGCTTGCTGAACTAAGATGTATATGTTATGTTTCTATTTTAATCTCTGCATCATGTATCAGGTTTTTCCAGCTCTGGCTTTGGGAGTGGCTGCCTTTGAATTGCTGCCACTTCCTCTAAGGAGCTTACCTCCCTGGAGTAATACCTCCAGGAAATTGGTTCCAAATTTTTATTTGAATAAATGCACCTAGACAGACTCATAGTGAGCAAAACTATGATGATAAGAGAGAAACTCAGAATGAAATCAATGGCAGCATTGTGACGTATCTGTTTTTCAGGACTCTTCATGATAACAGAATAGGTCCAGGGCACACATTGCCAAGCTGTGTGAGAATGAACAAAGTGTCAGCTAAAACATACAGTCACAACCTGAAAGCAAAGAGTTGTTTTATTTAGTGCAAATGTTTAGAACTCTGAGTCCAGGAGACAGGCTCTGAGTAGCTCTGAGAAAACTACTCCAGGAAGGCAGGAGGGGAAGTCAGACTGTAATCCAACAAAGGAGAGATGTCTTTCTAATAGCAGCAGTCTTGGCCATCATTGAATGCCTATGTCCCTTTCATTTGTTAGTAGGAGCTCCAATGAGAGAAGAATAGTGTTCACTTTTTACTTTGACTTGATACACATAGAAACAGTAAAAATTTTATGTGAGGCCTCTATCTGACTAGAAATAAAAAGAAATGTAAATTCTATCTGACAAGATTATGGTAAACTCACTTAGGGATTAGTTATCATAGGATATTTTTATTTTCTCCAACTCACTGTAAGATATTTTATATATATAATTTTTCTGCATATAAAAATCCCTTCACAGAGGTCAAAAGCTGGGCAAATCTCCCGGAGAAAGTTGGGGGCAAGTAGCAGGAGGAGTCACAATTTCCTTGTTCTCTTGAGTTGATTAAGTTCTTTGCACCTGATGGGAGAATAACCCTGCCAGAATGAACAGATTGGAATTCCATTCTATGAGCAAAATGAAAGACATCTGGTGTATGCCTTGCTGAAATGTGTAACACAAAAAGCAATCTTGAAAATTCAGCCCCTGCCCATGCCAGCATCCTGGGGTGGGTTTAACAACTGGGAACCCAAAGAACTCGTGGGAACCTGTGACACCATAATGGATTTTGAGTCTATAAAATGAAAGAATGAATGAATTCCTAGCAGATGTGCTTGCTGAACTAAGATGTATATGTTATGTTTCTATTTTAATCTCTGCATCATGTATCAGGTTTTTCCAGCTCTGGCTTTGGGAGTGGCTGCCTTTGAATTGCTACAACTTCCTCTAAGGAGCTTACCTCCTGGAGTAATACCTCCGGGAAAATTTGGGTTTCCCAAAATTTTTTATTTGAATAAATGCACCTAGACAGACTCATAGTGAGCAAAACTATGATGATAAGAGAGAAACTCAGAATGAAATCAATGGCAGCATTGTGACGTATCTGTTTTTCAGGACTCTTCATGATAACAGAATAGGTCCAGGGCACACATTGCCAAGCTGTGTGAGAATGAACAAAGTGTCAGCTAAAACATACAGTCACAACCTGAAAGCAAAGAGTTGTTTTATTTAGTGCAAATGTTTAGAACTCTGAGTCCAGGAGACAGGCTCTGAGTAGCTCTGAGAAAACTACTCCAGGAAGGCAGGAGGGGAAGTCAGACTGTATACAAGTTTCCAACAAAGGGAGCAGGCAGTCTGACCCTCCGAGGTCAGATATCAAGTTAAGGAATGTCGCATTCTCTGTAGGGGAGGATGCAAGCCCCTGGGCTCACTGAATTCATTCTTCTCTTCTCCACCTCAGCTCTCTGGTTTACCTGTTTCTTTCATTTCCCCAGTTCCTCAGTCATCGCTGTGGGGGTGGTTTGGGAGCCCTCATTCGCATGTGGAGGCCAGACTTCGCGGATGGCTATGACATTGTGCATTTATTGATATGGCAGGAGCTATTTTCATTTCACCAATGTCTCTAGAATTGGACTTTTCATGTGCCTACTGTATCCATGATGTTCATCTTTTGGCTTGGAATTTTCTTTTCTAACGTCTATCACTGATTATCATAGGACATACTTTTCACTGAATGCACTGTGTGGGACAGAGTTGTCTTCATCCTGCCGGGGTACCTTAGACTGTTATCAGTATGTGGCACAAAGCATCCTGTGCTCAGGAGCTCAGTTAACAATCCCGACAGCCTCTGTCCGGAGACATTCTCACCATAAACAAGCTGTTCTTTTCCTAAAGAGACAAATCTTGCTTATTAAGAGTTCTTATCATAATGATCGTCACAAGTCTAATTAGCATTAGTCATTAGGATAATTCTACAAATAAAACTCCACCAACACTTGAAAACACCTTCTGTTATGAAAAATGTGTGCTAAAATACCGCATGTCAAATGACAATGGAATATCTGTTTTTATAGGATGAATTATCTTAGACAAAGAGTTAATGCCATTGCTAACCTGTTATATCTCATTGGTTAAAACATAATTTAAACATATTTATTATTTTGAGTGAAAAATACAGTCTTATGGTCTTCATAGGAGCAAGCAAATGTTATTGGTGTTTAGTTGCTAAGTTGTGGCCAACTCTTTTGTGATCCCCATGGACCGTAGCCTGCCAGGCTCCTCTGTTCATGAAATTTGCCAGGCAAGAATGCTGGAGTGGGTGGCCGTTTCCTTTTCCAGGGGATCTTCCTGCTCCGGGGGTCGATCCTGCATCTCTTGCTTTGGCAGGTGCATTCTTTTATCCCTGAGCCACCAGGGAAGCACAGATAAGCATATACAGATACATTTAAATATATGGAGTGGGTAAGTTTAGCAAACAAATCTATCAACAGACAAAGGTAAAATTTATCACTTTCTTTCTTAAGCCAGATATTCTTTCTGATTTTCCTTATTATGCGAATGTCACCCAGTTTTCTTAGGGATCCAGATCCAGGTTCCAACACTGAATCATCTTTTGACCCGTCTTCAGCCTATTTTATGCAATTCTGCTAATTCTTCCTTTTCCTTCACTTCCCTCCCACAGACCTTTACACTCATTATTACCAGAGGCCCTTCAGTAATCTTTGCTCTCCAGGTCTACCCAGTCTAACTCGACACAGCAGGCTGCCGCAGCGGACCTTCTTTCATTCAGATAATGTTAATATTCTACTCCCAAACCTTAGCATTTGTCCTTTAACATTTTTAGAAAGTTGCCTTGGAAAGGCATTCCCAGGCACGACTGATGAGCCACACGAGGTGCTTGCTGTTTACATCTCCCCTTCTGCGGAGCCTGGGAGTCCCTAAAATATCCAGGTGCTCCTTGCATAGTGATCTCTGCATTCAATGTGGCCCAGTTCTCTCTCCAGCCACGGGCCATTCAAAGATGCTGTGTGTTAGAGAGTGACTGACGGTGCCAAGCAGGTGATATTACCCCCAGGGGGATGAAAATTGGTGAGGGACAAAACCTATTTCTTTTCACGTGTATAATGTCGATATCAACAGAGAAATGGGGTGTCTCTATGCATGTGGGGGATGATTAGAGGGAAAAAATGCCTGAAATATCTTTTAAGGGAGATTCTAAGAAAACAAGAATGAGGCCCCAGTATTTTCTGATTCAGGTGAGGCAGAAGCTTGGGTTTCCATAACTGGTTGCTGTGATCATTGTGGTATCGTGACCAACAAGATTTCCTCATAATTGAGACACATTCTCAGCTACTGTGGGTTGGTTGTTGATATGAGAAAAATTAACATCCAATATATCTCTAGTATGCATCAGGGTGTCCAAGAGCTTCTCTTAAAATTTCTATTGGTAAATACCAAGAAAGATTAAAATGCGATGTTCTCATTAAAATGAAAGCTGATTTCCAAGTGTCCTAAGTTCTTTCTTGCTTGTATTCTTAATATTAGAAAGTAATCCTAATTAATGAATAACTCACAGAGTAATTAATAAATAAGGGAATAATTATATGGTAGTAATGATAGCTACTGCTTGAACATTAATTTTGGTTCTGTCATCAGGCTGAAATTCTCATTATTCCCTTTTAGGTCTCCAACACTGAATCATTTTGACCCGTCTTCAGCCTATTTTATGCAATTCTGCTAATTCTTCCTTTTCCTTCACTTCCCTCCCACAGACCTTTACACTCATTATTACCAGAGGCCCTTCAGTAATCTTTGCTCTCCAGGTCTACCCAGTCTAACTCGACACAGCAGGCTGCCGCAGCGGACCTTCTTTCATTCAGATAATGTTAATATTCTACTCCCAAACCTTAGCATTTGTCCTTTAACAGTTTTAGAGAGTTGCCTTGGAAAGGCATTCCCAGGCACGACTGATGAGCCACACGAGGTGCTTGCTGTTTACATCTCCCCTTCTGCGGAGCCTGGGAGTCCCTAAAATATCCAGGTGCTCCTTGCATAGTGATCTCTGCATTCAATGTGGCCCAGTTCTCTCTCCAGCCACGGGCCATTCAAAGATGCTGTGTGTTAGAGAGTGACTGACGGTGCCAAGCAGGTGATATTACCCCCAGGGGGATGAAAATTGGTGAGGGACAAAACCTATTTCTTTTCACGTGTATAATGTCGATATCAACAGAGAAATGGGGTGTCTCTATGCATGTGGGGGATGATTAGAGGGAAAAAATGCCTGAAATATCTTTTAAGGGAGATTCTAAGAAAACAAGAATGAGGCCCCAGTATTTTCTGATTCAGGTGAGGCAGAAGCTTGGGTTTCCATAACTGGTTGCTGTGATCATTGTGGTATCGTGACCAACAAGATTTCCTCATAATTGAGACACATTCTCAGCTACTGTGGGTTGGTTGTTGATATGAGAAAAATTAACATCCAATATATCTCTAGTATGCATCAGGGTGTCCAAGAGCTTCTCTTAAAATTTCTATTGGTAAATACCAAGAAAGATTAAAATGCGATGTTCTCATTAAAATGAAAGCTGATTTCCAAGTGTCCTAAGTTCTTTCTTGCTTGTATTCTTAATATTAGAAAGTAATCCTAATTAATGAATAACTCACAGAGTAATTAATAAATAAGGGAATAATTATATGGTAGTAATGATAGCTACTGCTTGAACATTAATTTTGGTTCTGTCATCAGGCTGAAATTCTCAATTCCATGTTTTCCTTTTGACCCAAGAAGCAGCCTTGTATGTGTGTAGTATTGTCAACATTCTGCAGTTGAAGAAACAGAAACTTGAAAAACCCAATGGTCCAAAGTTAGTGTTTCAAAGTTGAGATTCAAACCTTGGTCTCTTTAGTGCGAAATCTTATAACCTTAATCACTAATGTACCAGAAAGAGAGCTCACTAAAACCACTAAAACTTACTTTAAGCAAGGTCCAGCGGCTGATGCTCTATGTTAAGGTAGATGCATTCCTGGGAACTTGAAATTTGGACCACAAACGAAGGGAAAGGGAGAAGAAACTTCCAAGCGTGGGTACACACCACAGGACAAGTGTATCCTGAAGTCAGGATCCATAGTAGGGCAGTGTTTCTGCAGTCTACAGTTGAACTAATTTTAAGAAGAGACAGAAATGTGTTTTTCAGAGACTGAAATATATATAAACTACCCAACCAAACACGCTTGTAATACTAAACATTTATGTTTGAATTAACCATGCTTAATGTAACAGATGGGCTTCCCTGGTGGCTCAGAGTTAGTAAAGAATCTGCCTGGAATGCAGGTGATGCAGGTTAGGTCCCTGGGTCATGAATATTACCTGGTGGAGGAACTGCAACCCACTTCAGAATTTTTGCCTGGGAAATCCCATGGACAGAGGAGCCTAGTGGGCTACATACAGTCCATAGGGCCACAGAGAGTTGGACATGACTTGTCAACTAAACAACAACTGGGTTAATCGTGACCAACAAGATTTCCTCATAATTGAGACACATTCTCAGCTACTGTGGGTTGGTTGTTGATATGAGAAAAATTAACATCCAATATATCTCTAGTATGCATCAGGGTGTCCAAGAGCTTCTCTTAAAATTTCTATTGGTAAATACCAAGAAAGATTAAAATGCGATGTTCTCATTAAAATGAAAGCTGATTTCCAAGTGTCCTAAGTTCTTTCTTGCTTGTATTCTTAATATTAGAAAGTAATCCTAATTAATGAATAACTCACAGAGTAATTAATAAATAAGGGAATAATTATATGGTAGTAATGATAGCTACTGCTTGAACATTAATTTTGGTTCTGTCATCAGGCTGAAATTCTCAATTCCATGTTTTCCTTTTGACCCAAGAAGCAGCCTTGTATGTGTGTAGTATTGTCAACATTCTGCAGTTGAAGAAACAGAAACTTGAAAAACCCAATGGTCCAAAGTTAGTGTTTCAAAGTTGAGATTCAAACCTTGGTCTCTTTAGTGCGAAATCTTATAACCTTAATCACTAATGTACCAGAAAGAGAGCTCACTAAAACCACTAAAACTTACTTTAAGCAAGGTCCAGCGGCTGATGCTCTATGTTAAGGTAGATGCATTCCTGGGAACTTGAAATTTGGACCACAAACGAAGGGAAAGGGAGAAGAAACTTCCAAGCGTGGGTACACACCACAGGACAAGTGTATCCTGAAGTCAGGATCCATAGTAGGGCAGTGTTTCTGCAGTCTACAGTTGAACTAATTTTAAGAAGAGACAGAAATGTGTTTTTCAGAGACTGAAATATATATAAACTACCCAACCAAACACGCTTGTAATACTAAACATTTATGTTTGAATTAACCATGCTTAATGTAACAGATGGGCTTCCCTGGTGGCTCAGAGTTAGTAAAGAATCTGCCTGGAATGCAGGTGATGCAGGTTAGGTCCCTGGGTCATGAATATTACCTGGTGGAGGAACTGCAACCCACTTCAGAATTTTTGCCTGGGAAATCCCATGGACAGAGGAGCCTAGTGGGCTACATACAGTCCATAGGGCCACAGAGAGTTGGACATGACTTGTCAACTAAACAACAACAAGATAAGGATTCACCAAGTAATTCTCCTGAGTAAATACATACTCAACTAAAAGACACTAAAAGGCCATCACATTTCGGTGCTGATCCTATACAGGCTGGAGCTGAGCCACCCTCAGAAACATTTGCAAAGTTGGCCCAGAAAAGTTTAACCAGGTACAGGAATCAGGTCATGATTCCTGAGTGTCCCATCAGGTGGCTTGACTGCATTTACACTATCATGGCTGCCCATCATACAGTGCACTGTAGGCGTGTCCACTGCACATTTCCACACCACTTATGTGCATGTTACTCCAGCATATTCTTTTAAATTTAATTTAATTTATTTATTTTTGGCTGCACTGGGTCTTCACATGCGGAATTTCTCTAGTTGGGGTGAGCAAGGCTACTCTTGGCTGGCTTCTCATTGCAGTGGCTTCTCTTGTGGCAGAACTTGAACTCTAGGTGCATGCGTTTCAGTAGCTGGAGAATGTGGGCTCAGTAGTTATGGCACACGGGCTTAGTTTCTTTGAGGCAAGTGGAATCTTCTAGGACCAGGGATCAAGCCTGTGTCTCCTATACTGGCAGGTGTATTCTTATTCACTATACCCCCCGGGGAAGTCCCGTACCAGTATATTCTTAGTAAAGATGTTTATGCACACAAGGAGGGCTGTCAGGACATTTTCAAGGCCAAGAATTGAGATGAAAAGAGACCTCGAGGAGTCTTTGAATTTCATAGGGCCTCTGTCACTGACATACCACAATCGATGACTGTCTCTTCATTTTGGTAGTGACTTGAGATCTGTTCACTGGAGTATTTCCCAGAAAAATATAAATATGACCACACATCTCTGTGGAATGCTTACATGGTGTTTAAATGGTTGTTTCTCCTCTTTGAAATTAATAGAGCATCACCTGTCCTTCTCCTGGTGCTCTGGGATATCTGGAATACACAGGGTTTCTGAATCTGTCTAGACTAGTCCTCACTTTGTGTAATTACTTTAGGAATCCACTGACTTTTTTAAAAAAAAACGACAGAGGAGCCTAGTGGGCTACATACAGTCCATAGGGCCACAGAGAGTTGGACATGACTTGTCAACTAAACAACAACAAGATAAGGATTCACCAAGTAATTCTCCTGAGTAAATACATACTCAACTAAAAGACACTAAAAGGCCATCACATTTCGGTGCTGATCCTATACAGGCTGGAGCTGAGCCACCCTCAGAAACATTTGCAAAGTTGGCCCAGAAAAGTTTAACCAGGTACAGGAATCAGGTCATGATTCCTGAGTGTCCCATCAGGTGGCTTGACTGCATTTACACTATCATGGCTGCCCATCATACAGTGCACTGTAGGCGTGTCCACTGCACATTTCCACACCACTTATGTGCATGTTACTCCAGCATATTCTTTTAAATTTAATTTAATTTATTTATTTTTGGCTGCACTGGGTCTTCACATGCGGAATTTCTCTAGTTGGGGTGAGCAAGGCTACTCTTGGCTGGCTTCTCATTGCAGTGGCTTCTCTTGTGGCAGAACTTGAACTCTAGGTGCATGCGTTTCAGTAGCTGGAGAATGTGGGCTCAGTAGTTATGGCACACGGGCTTAGTTTCTTTGAGGCAAGTGGAATCTTCTAGGACCAGGGATCAAGCCTGTGTCTCCTATACTGGCAGGTGTATTCTTATTCACTATACCCCCCGGGGAAGTCCCGTACCAGTATATTCTTAGTAAAGATGTTTATGCACACAAGGAGGGCTGTCAGGACATTTTCAAGGCCAAGAATTGAGATGAAAAGAGACCTCGAGGAGTCTTTGAATTTCATAGGGCCTCTGTCACTGACATACCACAATCGATGACTGTCTCTTCATTTTGGTAGTGACTTGAGATCTGTTCACTGGAGTATTTCCCAGAAAAATATAAATATGACCACACATCTCTGTGGAATGCTTACATGGTGTTTAAATGGTTGTTTCTCCTCTTTGAAATTAATAGAGCATCACCTGTCCTTCTCCTGGTGCTCTGGGATATCTGGAATACACGCAGGGTTTCTGAATCTGTCTACTGATCTATGGTCCTCACTTTGTGTAATTACTTTAGGAATCACACAATTTCTGACTTAAAAATATCGTCCTCTAAAAAAAACACAAAACAGAAAACAAAACAAAAAAATTACCTTCCTCTGAAAGAGATATCTGGGACTTCCAGGGAAAGCAAGAAGAAAGCTGATATTATTGGTACAAATGTGTTCATTTCACAAGTTTTCTCCTCCATTTAATTGCATTTTCATCTTTTAGCATCAACATTTTGTACGAGTGAATGAATGAGTTCATTAAATATAGGTAAATGATTTTCTACCTTTTCTGGAGTTTTGAGTATACAGTATCTCCATTAAAATAGACTAGGCTGGTTTTCTAAAGGGTTAAGTCAAAACTTCTGGTAGAATGAGCCTAGAGATTAAAATATATACATAGGAGTGTGAACATGTTCTTTTTTTCTTGAGTCCATTTTTCCACTCTTTTCAGATTAGCTTGAAGTAAATTAATTAAGTCTGTGTCCTACTGGGCAAAGTCCTTTCCTCATTACTGTCTTTCTGCTCCCTTCTCTTCTCCTATTGACACTGATAGATCTCGAGACTGAAAATAGATACTAATTATTTTCCACCTTTACCCCTCACTGTTCAAAGCAGTGAGTGATGTTTTGACTGTGACATTAGTACAGAGCTCATTAAGGCCACACTGAATGAATGAACTCATGAGAAGAAAGATTTTGTCGAGCTGAAGGGACAAACAACACAAGACACAAATAAGAAAACAACTGTCATGTAGAAGATGTTCCCACTCTGTTTTTAATGCTTATGGGTGCCATACAAAGGGAGATGCTTCTTCTGGTGGTCACAAGACATCTCTTCATTGCTGCTTTTACACATGAATCAGCACCAGTAATTGCCCAACTCTTGGCCTTCATGCCCACTGTCCAGCTTCTGAGCAGACTAAACTAATTTATTGAAGAAATTATGTGAAAAATAGGCATCTGGACTTGTGTTGATGGAACTTCGTGAAGATTTGGGACTCCAGGTTTTTTTGGACCACACATCTCTGTGGAATGCTTACATGGTGTTTAAATGGTTGTTTCTCCTCTTTGAAATTAATAGAGCATCACCTGTCCTTCTCCTGGTGCTCTGGGATATCTGGAATACACGCAGGGTTTCTGAATCTGTCTACTGATCTATGGTCCTCACTTTGTGTAATTACTTTAGGAATCACACAATTTCTGACTTAAAAATATCGTCCTCTAAAAAAAACACAAAACAGAAAACAAAACAAAAAAATTACCTTCCTCTGAAAGAGATATCTGGGACTTCCAGGGAAAGCAAGAAGAAAGCTGATATTATTGGTACAAATGTGTTCATTTCACAAGTTTTTCTCCTCCATTTAATTGCATTTTCATCTTTTAGCATCAACATTTTGTACGAGTGAATGAATGAGTTCATTAAATATAGGTAAATGATTTTCTACCTTTTCTGGAGTTTTGAGTATACAGTATCTCCATTAAAATAGACTAGGCTGGTTTTCTAAAGGGTTAAGTCAAAACTTCTGGTAGAATGAGCCTAGAGATTAAAATATATACATAGGAGTGTGAACATGTTCTTTTTTTCTTGAGTCCATTTTTCCACTCTTTTCAGATTAGCTTGAAGTAAATTAATTAAGTCTGTGTCCTACTGGGCAAAGTCCTTTCCTCATTACTGTCTTTCTGCTCCCTTCTCTTCTCCTATTGACACTGATAGATCTCGAGACTGAAAATAGATACTAATTATTTTCCACCTTTACCCCTCACTGTTCAAAGCAGTGAGTGATGTTTTGACTGTGACATTAGTACAGAGCTCATTAAGGCCACACTGAATGAATGAACTCATGAGAAGAAAGATTTTGTCGAGCTGAAGGGACAAACAACACAAGACACAAATAAGAAAACAACTGTCATGTAGAAGATGTTCCCACTCTGTTTTTAATGCTTATGGGTGCCATACAAAGGGAGATGCTTCTTCTGGTGGTCACAAGACATCTCTTCATTGCTGCTTTTACACATGAATCAGCACCAGTAATTGCCCAACTCTTGGCCTTCATGCCCACTGTCCAGCTTCTGAGCAGACTAAACTAATTTATTGAAGAAATTATGTGAAAAATAGGCTCTGGATTCCTGGGGCACTTGTGTTGATGGAACTTCGTGAAGATTTGGGACTCCAGGATCATCTGTTACCTGAATTGCACCTCCTGCCTGCACACTGGCATATTTAAGAGTCTCATCCTGTAGTCATTGAGTGAAAAATTCATTCCCAAAGAAATAAATCCTCCCATCTTGCAAAAGAAAATGAAAACAAGAAAATTCAAAGGAAAAATTTACCAGCAATGTGTAAAAAACGGCCATCAGTTGACTGTTTTTGTTCAGTGGCATCTCATCCACAAAGAATGTTTTGTGGTCTGAAAACATGACAAAAGCCATCTTTAGGCTATTAACATGCAGACTGTGAACTCATTAGTACAGGTTCTCAACAATCAACCTATCATTATTTTTATAATGGAATTTACAAAGCAATTTTGGATTTACACCCAACCTCTTTATAACATTCCTACAGGGTAGAAAAGAGAGCTATTTTATACCTTTTCTGGATGAAGAAACCCAGGCTCAGAAGCCTTCAGTAATTGCATAAAATCACCAGTTCATAGTTGATGCAGCTGACACCAAACCTCAGTTCTCCTGCTGTTTACCTAGGGCTTTTCCCAACACTCAGGGATAAAAATGTGTCAAGGTCCAATACAATTTGTATGATGGTTACTTGTATGTGTTGACTGAGCCATGGGGAACCCAAATATTTGGTCAAACATTGTAGGCGATTCTGTGGGTTTTTTTTTTTTTTTTGCTTAAGATAAGCATTTTATTTGGTAAATTAAGTAAAACCCCCCTTGTCCTTTTCTCTGAGCTGTTTCTATACAGCGCCCCCCCTCGCAGTGAATTTGACTGTGACATTAGTACAGAGCTCATTAAGGCCACACTGAATGAATGAACATGAGAAGAAAGATTTTGTCGAGCTGAAGGGACAAACAACACAAGACACAAATAAGAAAACAACTGTCATGTAGAAGATGTTCCCACTCTGTTTTTAATGCTTATGGGTGCCATACAAAGGGAGATGCTTCTTCTGGTGGTCACAAGACATCTCTTCATTGCTGCTTTTACACATGAATCAGCACCAGTAATTGCCCAACTCTTGGCCTTCATGCCCACTGTCCAGCTTCTGAGCAGACTAAACTAATTTATTGAAGAAATTATGTGAAAAATAGGCTCTGGATTCCTGGGGCACTTGTGTTGATGGAACTTCGTGAAGATTTGGGACTCCAGGATCATCTGTTACCTGAATTGCACCTCCTGCCTGCACACTGGCATATTTAAGAGTCTCATCCTGTAGTCATTGAGTGAAAAATTCATTCCCAAAGAAATAAATCCTCCCATCTTGCAAAAGAAAATGAAAACAAGAAAATTCAAAGGAAAAATTTACCAGCAATGTGTAAAAAACGGCCATCAGTTGACTGTTTTTGTTCAGTGGCATCTCATCCACAAAGAATGTTTTGTGGTCTGAAAACATGACAAAAGCCATCTTTAGGCTATTAACATGCAGACTGTGAACTCATTAGTACAGGTTCTCAACAATCAACCTATCATTATTTTTATAATGGAATTTACAAAGCAATTTTGGATTTACACCCAACCTCTTTATAACATTCCTACAGGGTAGAAAAGAGAGCTATTTTATACCTTTTCTGGATGAAGAAACCCAGGCTCAGAAGCCTTCAGTAATTGCATAAAATCACCAGTTCATAGTTGATGCAGCTGACACCAAACCTCAGTTCTCCTGCTGTTTACCTAGGGCTTTTCCCAACACTCAGGGATAAAAATGTGTCAAGGTCCAATACAATTTGTATGATGGTTACTTGTATGTGTTGACTGAGCCATGGGGAACCCAAATATTTGGTCAAACATTGTAGGCGATTCTGTGGGTTTTTTTTTTTTTTTTTGCTTAAGATAAGCATTTTACTTGGTAGATTAAGTAAAACTGTCTCAATCTCTCTGTCTCTCTCTATCTCTGACTATCTTTGTCTCTGTTTCTATACAGCGCCTCCCTCCCCCGCCCCCCAACCACTCCACCCCACCCTATTGATTCTGTTTCTTCTTTGGAGAGCTTTGACAAACACAGTTAGTCTCTCTGATTCATAGGTGGTGCTAGAGTTTCATCATTTGGAGTTCTGCAAACCCCAAAATGAAGTGAACAAATTTTAGTACACAAATGTCTGGCTTTAATGCACAGAGAAGAATTAAATGCATAATTTTTGTTTGACCTCTGTCATTTGTAAAGAAACTGTATTATCTTCTACTCCAGAGCATGTCAACATCTTTGTTTACATAGCCTATAAACTAATTAAAAAACAAACTATTGACCATTGAAATATGTTCATATAAACATCAAAATGGTGTTAGTATGCTTTCATGAATCTGTGAAGAATATTTATACTGTATTATATACTGTGCATGAGAACTAAGGTGATTCCCATGTGGCTCAGTGATTCAGTGGTAAAGAATCTCCCTGCCAATGCAGGAGATGCAGGTTTGATCCCTGGGTTGGAAATATCTCCCGGAGAAGGAAATGGCAAACCACTACCGTATTTTTGTCTAGAAAATCCCATGGACAGTGGAGCCTGGTGAGCTACAGTCCATAGGGTCACAACTGAGCGCACACACACACACACACGAGGATAAAACCTGTTTTCACCAAACTTAAAGAAAAATGTCCACTGTGCAGAGTGACATGATGCATCTTCTCATGTATACCAAGTCAGACTTACATCCTTAAAAAAAAATACTCTGCATCAATGTTTTATTTATATCTATATGATACTTTTATATTTGTGAGTTCTAGTTTCAAGATAGATGGTTATGGTTGCTATTCAGTCTCAAAGTCATGTCTGACTCTTCGAGACCCTATGAACTGCAGCATGCCAGACTATTCTGTTCTTCATCATCTCCTGGAGTTTGCTCAAACTCATGTCTGTTGATTCAGTGATGCCATCCAACCATCTCATCCTCTATCATGCTCTTCTCTTTCTGCCTTCTGTTTTTCTCAGCATCAGGGTCTTTTCCAGTAAGTCAGCTCTTCTCATCAGGTGGCCAAAGTATAGGAGATTTAATTTCAGCTTCAGTCCTTCCAATGAATATTCAGGGTTGGATTCCTTTAGGATTGACTGGTTTGATATATCTATGATAGGTAATAGATAGGTAGATCATAGATAAGTAAACAAGTGCTAGATAGATAGACACACAGAGTCTTGGTGTGACTGGCTACATACAGTCTGACACTGCAGTGTTTCTAACTGATGTTCCTCTCCTCTGTTTTCATGGGACTCTTCCTCAGAAGTGAAAATTACGGATCATGTTGGATTTGGTGCTTTCAGATTTGCCCACATTGAAACCAGACATCATAGTTTAGGAGGAAAGGATGTGTGGGAAGTTTGCCTTCCTTTTTTAGGGTGAGGGAAGGGGAGGAGAAACACCTAATCACAGGGTGCTCAGTTACATCAAGATTAGGAAAGACTTGTGCGGTTGGAGGACCTGCAAATTGACTCCTTTAAAGTTCAGTCATACCTCCACATGCCTAAGAAACTGTACCACATTCACACACATAAACATGCTTTATTTGAATGTAAGAAACAAAATAAAATGAGGTCAAATGACTAATTCTACCAGGATAGAGTCTAGAAACCATTTGGGTCAACTAATGGCTTATTTATGACAAAAGTTTAGATACAGTCTAAGGGTAGCATTCTTTTTAAATAAAGGTGGGGTAATTACTGTTCTAAATCTTCCTGAAGAGCCACGAGCCCATGTAATGAGGCCTGGAGAGAAATGAGTATCAGGTATCTCAGTAACTAAGCCTCTTGTCTGTATCTAGTAACTGAAGATAATAAAGGCTAGAAAGTTCTCTGTGTTAATTATTTTTCTAGAGGAGAAAACATTTCTATTTATCAGAAAAATAAGCACCAAGAAATGTTCTCAGCTGCAGTGAGCAACTCACAAAGAAGGCAAATTCTATGACTGTCATCTGCCATCTAATGTACCTTCTAAGGAATAAAAGACTTTGTGTTTTTATACTGGAAACCAGAAGGGGAGAAGAGAGGTAGGAAAAGAAAGGTAGGAAGTACCCTGGATGTATATATATCTGAGTGTCTCTATGGATCTATGTATGTATGTATGTATGTATCTACCTATCTGTCTATCTTCTGTGTCCTTATGTCTTTCTCTCCCTCTCTCCCTATTGGGAGGAATAATTCTTTTAGAAACACTGACTTTGTAAGAGCTCCACAGGATTTATGAGAACAAACGATCTCAGGTACCTCAGGGCCTAGGAAAAGCAGTCCCTAAAGTTGGTGTGAGGTCATCACCACCCAGACGTCGTGCCTTATTTTGAGAGCCCAGGAGGTCTGTAAATCAAAGCTGTTTCTTGGTTCCACCTCCACCCCAACAGTGCAACCACAAACCCACCTGCTCTGGCATCTCAGAGCTCTTCCACAGACCCTGAAAAGACAGACCACCTCTAACCTCCCCTCTTAGGGGAGCAGCTGTGCCCAGGGATCAGGTCCTGCTCAGGGACTTAGGGAGACAAGTGGAGGGGTCAGAGGACAAGAGTTGGGGGTGAAAGTAGCAGGCTCAGATCGATGGCTTCAAGGGAGGGGCCCAAGTGGAGTAAGACAGATCAATCTATTGTCTACATTAGGAGCTCCTTGCACGCATCTCATCTCCTGGTCCTCAAGAGATGAGATGCAGGTGTCCTGGGACTCTGGTCCCTGATGCTCCCCTTTCTTTGCATTACCAGGCAACATAGGTGTGAGGGCCATGGGTGGCTGTGTCCTGTGGCAGGGGCTCTGGGTCCCTAGGCTGTGAGCACAGGCTCTGCAGGAGGGGTAAGACCACACGGGCCATCTCGCCAGGTGCCTGATGGCCCAAGGGATGATCCATGCAGAGTGGAGGAGCCTGAACCCCCTTTCTGCAGTTGGCGCACTTCTGAGGGATCAACTGAGAAGCCAAGACAATCCCACCCCTTTTGATCTCCTCCAGGACCCTGGACTGCTCCGCAGGAAACTTTCAAGCATCCAGTGTCCTGGCCTCCCCTGGGAATGCAGCTGATCCCAAGGCACAGAGCACGGGCTTCCTCTGGCGGGAGGTAAGGAGAGCGGTCTACAGCTGACCCCTTTCCCCTGTGCATCACCTCCAGTTGTACTCAGCGGCTCATTCCTGTGGTCCTCTCCTGATGGCCGTGAGAGTCAAAGCAGGCTGCTCTCCCCACTTGGAGGGCAACCATCTTCACTGAAATCTTCAGCTCCCAAAGCTGCCAGTGTGGGTTTAAGTGTCTTCTATGTAGTTTTCAGTTATTCTGGATAGGTATTTGCCATCTGATAAATTATAGCCTTTAATTTCATTCAAAAAACATCCACTTTGTATGTTACATCCATCACCACTGGTGGCTCATATGATAAAGAATCTGCCTGCAACACAGGAGACCTTGGTTCAATCCCTGGCTCAGGAAGATCCCCTGGAGAAGGGAATGACTACCCATTCCAGTATTGTTGCCTAGGAAATGCCATGGAAAAAGGAGCCTGATGGGCCACAGTCCATGGAGTCCCAAAGAACCAGACGCAACTGAATGACTAACATACTTACACGCTGGGATTCTATAGTTTTATGAAGTAGCCAATGAAGAAATTAAATGTCTCACCCTAATTTCTCTACAATTGTGTCCTTCCACTGAGGGAAAGAATATCTCTTTTAAGACAAGATTTTTCATTCTATTAAGTTAAATTTTAATTTTATGTACTTTGTAGAGCAAAAGTGAAAATAAAATCCATAAGAAAGTGAGGAGTGTTGGCAAGATGGAAGCCCATGGAATGTTCTAGAAGTGGACGAGGGAAGTCCTGATAGAGGGATTTATATTAAAGTCCATTCTCATTGACTGCAGTGGTAATAGTTACAAAGGAAAGATAGTTCCAGATACAGAGATGGTGGAATTGGTCATTCGTCAAAGTAAAAAGTTGAGGATATTTGTTTGGTACTAGGAGCAGGTTTCCCACCCTTGAGAAGGAGGGTCTGGAAATGAGAGACAGTACAGAGGAGTCTCATCTTGGGTTTCTACTCCCATCATGGACATGAAGTGGTACCTCTGATGAGGGCATTTGCCTGCAGCAAGGGACCTACAAGGGCAACTGAGTGTACCTGAAAATAATTATTAATATTTCACTGTCTGTAATCTGCACAAGAAAACTGGAAATATCCACTTGTGTCCACACAATTGAAAATGAGCTAGCTGACCAGGCAATAGGACTGGCAGAGCCATCTGTATGTACCCCTTCCACAAAATCAATCTAGGAATTGAGGCGGCTCTGGGACAATTGGAATGCGTGTCTAGGTATCCGATTCCCTCTCAGAGATGGAGATTTGGTGGATGGTGGGAAGCAGTGGGGCTGTGAACATATCTGAGCAGAGAAGAGGGCATGGGAAGAGGGTTTTCATGTCTCTGACACCATTTCTTGCCCGGCCAGATCTCAGCAGGTCGTCTGCTCTGAGAGCAAACCTAATCTTTTTGGTACAAAAAAGATATAAAGAAGAAAAGTCCTGATGGATCCTCCTCCCCCAAACCAGATGCAGCTTGAGATGTCCCTTCTCAAATTCTCTTGGGGCTTCTGGAAACATGTGGGTCTCCTTCTCCAAGCACATGGGTCTCTTCAAGCACATGGGTTTCCCAGGTAGCCCAGTGGTAAAGCACCCACCTGCAGTACAGGAGATGCAGGAGGCTCAGGCTCAATCCTTGAGTTGGAAACATTCCCTGGAGGAGGAAATGGCAACCCACGCCAGTATTCTTGCCTGGAGAATCCCATGGACAGAGGAGCCTGGTGGGCTACAGTCCACAGGGTTGCAAAAAGTTGAGCATGACTGAGGATACACATGAACTCTCCACGCATACACACAAGCTTGTGAGAATTCTCGGGGTAGTGTAGAGTTTTACGTGCATTTGAGAGCTCTGTTAATGTAGTTGGTGACCGTTTCTGATTGATAGGCGGACTGATTCAGACAGATTTGAACAAGCGTTGGTGCTGGAAACATCATTTCAGCATCCCCCGCCTTCCTTCACTGTGTCTGCTGTATGTCCTGTGGCCAAAAGCTCTGGGGGAGGTGCAAACCCACCTCTTCCCCTTTCCCTGAATGAGAACTTCTAATGATTCAAAATTGCTTCCACTCTAGATACCCAGGAAGAGAAAGATGCCCAAGCTTGAAGGAGCTGTAGAATAGTTTTCTTTTCCCCAGAGCTGAAGAGGAAAGTCCTGTTTGTAATGGGTCCCTTGCCATCCACCCAGTGGACTGGTAATTTTCGCCATCCTGTACTGTGAGCCTGACCAGGCAATAGGACTGGCAGAGCCATCTGTATGTACCCCTTCCACAAAATCAATCTAGGAATTGAGGCGGCTCTGGGACAATTGGAATGCGTGTCTAGGTATCCGATTCCCTCTCAGAGATGGAGATTTGGTGGATGGTGGGAAGCAGTGGGGCTGTGAACATATCTGAGCAGAGAAGAGGGCATGGGAAGAGGGTTTTCATGTCTCTGACACCATTTCTTGCCCGGCCAGATCTCAGCAGGTCGTCTGCTCTGAGAGCAAACCTAATCTTTTTGGTACAAAAAAGATATAAAGAAGAAAAGTCCTGATGGATCCTCCTCCCCCAAACCAGATGCAGCTTGAGATGTCCCTTCTCAAATTCTCTTGGGGCTTCTGGAAACATGTGGGTCTCCTTCTCCAAGCACATGGGTCTCTTCAAGCACATGGGTTTCCCAGGTAGCCCAGTGGTAAAGCACCCACCTGCAGTACAGGAGATGCAGGAGGCTCAGGCTCAATCCTTGAGTTGGAAACATTCCCTGGAGGAGGAAATGGCAACCCACGCCAGTATTCTTGCCTGGAGAATCCCATGGACAGAGGAGCCTGGTGGGCTACAGTCCACAGGGTTGCAAAAAGTTGAGCATGACTGAGGATACACATGAACTCTCCACGCATACACACAAGCTTGTGAGAATTCTCGGGGTAGTGTAGAGTTTTACGTGCATTTGAGAGCTCTGTTAATGTAGTTGGTGACCGTTTCTGATTGATAGGCGGACTGATTCAGACAGATTTGAACAAGCGTTGGTGCTGGAAACATCATTTCAGCATCCCCCGCCTTCCTTCACTGTGTCTGCTGTATGTCCTGTGGCCAAAAGCTCTGGGGGAGGTGCAAACCCACCTCTTCCCCTTTCCCTGAATGAGAACTTCTAATGATTCAAAATTGCTTCCACTCTAGATACCCAGGAAGAGAAAGATGCCCAAGCTTGAAGGAGCTGTAGAATAGTTTTCTTTTCCCCAGAGCTGAAGAGGAAAGTCCTGTTTGTAATGGGTCCCTTGCCATCCACCCAGTAGCTGGCTTTGAATTGTGGAATGGATGTCACTGTTTTAGTGCTGCCTTCTTTGTGATCCTTTGGCCTAATATGACGCTCTCACCAGGTTAAATATAAAGACAATGACTCTCCTTTCCTCCATGACCGTTGCTAACATTCACCTTCTGAACAATGGCGGGTGACAGGCCTGTGGTCTGTGTGTGCTAAGCTGCTGTTACCTTTGAAAAGCTTTGAACATTTGAACACATGGCTCAACAATCTTCCGTTCTCCATGTCAGGATAAATATCTCTAAAATAGCTTCTCTAAAGTGGCTTTCTTTTATCCCTACCTGGGGAAAGCATGAAAGCGTCTGAGTTCCAGGGAAAAGGAGAGCACCTTGTAATGTTTTTACAGAACTTAGAGGGAGCAGAAGGAGCATTTATATGCACCAGACACAGTTACAGTCTCATAGGGGCGAATTCATAGTCATAAATGCCCTTTGTCTTTTTAAGTCAGCAGAGGGGAAAAAGCCTGAATAGATTTCATTATTTTTTGAAACACAAAATAGATGCTTTGTATAGAAAGGATAACTGAATTTGATCAAAATCCAGTTAATTTTTTCTTCTGTGTAATTTGTGATAATTATTGGTGAGTAAATTCTTCTTGAAATAAATTACTATAGGGCTATGGAATAGTTCAGCTGTTGAAAGTCGTCTTAGAAATTTAACTCCAAGTGGAGTGCAAGGTGCAGGGACATGATGCATCCCCAAGTGCAGGCTGGAAGGGCTCCCTCAGCTCTGCCTCCTGAGCTCCCTGGTCTGGGAGGGGCCCAGGGAGACTTCCTGGGCACAGGTGGGCGGCCTTACAGCCAGGGAACGAGACCAATTTTGCAGCCACTTACGGTTTGATGGGAGTGAGTCGTTTTGTGGCCTTAT
This sequence comes from Tragulus kanchil, assembly GCA_022376925.1. NCBI lineage: Eukaryota > Metazoa > Chordata > Mammalia > Artiodactyla > Tragulidae > Tragulus > Tragulus kanchil. The sequence goes on along the minus strand of JAIOJX010000004.1, from coordinate 160,995,922 downwards.
TTCTTTTCCTGTGAGTTTAAATTTCTTTTGAGAGAAAAGATGAAGTGGTGAGGTGGAGAGGCCTGGGGGTGCAGGATGACAGGGAGAGGGTGGGAGGGGTTTTCATCCCTGGGAGCAAATTTTCCAAATGGTTCTCACTGCCTGCCTCTGCCTGCCTCCAGCTGCTGCCCTCTGAGATGCACTGTCTGTGCTTTCAACAAGTTGTCCTTAAAGCTGGTCGAGAGGTCAGACACCATTCACTCTCCATTCTGCAGTCCAAGGTAGTCCAAGGGGCGAGGGTTCCGAGCACAGTTTGAGAGCATTGAAGGTCAAAGAAAGTCTCCCTTTCCTAATTCCATGCCTCTGTTGTGTCTGCCTACAGCAGGATCTGTGCATTTTCCAGCTGAGAAACAGTGCTGGGAACATCTCTCCTCTTCAGAATGTCAAGTCACACCATATCAGTTGCTGTTTGCCCTCCTGCTTGTCATGTAAGATGGCCCACACCCGCTATGTTTGCACTTCTCATAGGACACAGTGTGGTGTCTGTCTTATAAAATCAGATTCTAATTCACGTGGCATTGTGCGATATTTTTGCTTCTCCACTTGGAACCACTTTCTACTCTGCACGATTAATGAGACATGCTCACCCAGCTCTCAGCTTGCAAATGTTTCCATCTTTGACTACACAGTGATGGCCCAGAGAAGTTAGTCATTGGTAACATTAGGTACTAATGGAGAGAATACTCTAGGGGGAAAACGCTTCTGTTGCAGGATGGTGGGAAAATCTGCTAGAAAGAGAATTGTACTCAGTGTTGTACAGGCTTCTGCCCATAGACGGGCATTACCAGATGCGAGTTCATGTGCCCAAACAATATTGAAACGTCAGAATCTTCAGCATAGAAAGTTTATTGCAGGACCGCGCAAGTAAACGGGGGATTCATGTTTCCAAAAGCCTGGAATGCTCTGAAGGGTTTCAAAAAAGCCCTATTAAAGGCAAGGAGAGGGAGGGGTGTGATTTGTTGCTACAAACTTCTTGGTTTTAGAATCCTTTGTTCTTGCAGATGTCCATGTAGGTCAGGTGACTAAGTTCCTGTAGACCTCCAACAAAACCAATGTCATCTTCTGTTTGCAGCTTCTTATTTCTACATGAATGGACTCTTAACAGCCAGAGGCCTGAGAATAGGCTATTATGTATATTTCAGGCCATAGGCAACATTCTTTACACAAAAGATGCAGAGCAAGCTTGGCCAAGCACAGGCCACAGAGCAAGAAGAGTGAAGTCAGGGCTTCCCTGGTGGTCCAGTGGGTAAGGACACTGCCTTGCAATGCAAGGGGCGCCGGTTCGATCCCTGGCCTGGGAAGATCCCACGTGCCACAGAGCGGCTGGACCGATGTGTCCAATTACCGAGCCAGAGCTCTGGAGCGCATGCGCCCAGAGCCGGTGCTCTGCGACAACAGAGGCCACCGCGATGAGTGGCCCACACAGGCCAAAGAACAAAGTTGGATGAAACTAGACAAATGAAAGACCAGTGGAAGTGGCCCACCCGCTCCCCTCCCTCCCCACCCCACCCCCACCAAAATAAATAAATAAATAAATCTTTAAAAAAAAAAAAGAAGAGTGACGTCAAAGAGACAGACCTAATACAGAGACAGATTTTTTATTCCCTGTTACAAAGGGCCTCCTGTTCTTTTCTTGGGTCCCCACCTAGTCATGGGGCCCTGCCCTATATTTACCAGCTGATTGCCCAGAAAACAGTGGCCTCTGAAGATGCCCAAATCCTAATCCTCAGAACCTGTGACTATGTTTCTGCAATGTGACATTGCAGAAAGAGGAATAAAGGTTGCAGACGTACTTATAGTTGCCAGTCAGCTGATGTAAAACAGAAAGGTTACCCTGGATTATTTGAGTGGGCTGAGTGTCATCATAAATCTCAATAAAAGTGGGCTGTGGAGACCAGGAACACAGAAGTGGACCACAGGGAGAAGGTGAGAGTAGGACTTGATAAGCCATTACTGGCCTCACGGATAGAGGAGGGGGTCATGAGCCAAGGGGAGCATCAGTGGCCAGATGGTGCTATGAAAGGGACCAGACCTGGGTCTACAGGGTGGAATCCAGTCCCAGGCACCTGGATTTTAGCCCCAGAAGCCTTTGTCAGGCTCTTGACTTCCTGAGCTATAGGATGATAAGTTTCTGTATATATATATATATATAATTTTGGCCTATTTTATTGGTTTTTCATTTATTTGTTTTCATCCATCTTTGTTCTTTGGCCTGTGTGGGCCTCCCACCATAGTGGCCTCTCTCCTGTTGCAGAGTACCAGCTCTGGGCGCATGCACTCCAGAGCGCTGGCTCATAATTGGACACACGGGTCCACTCCACTGCATGTGGGATCTTCCCATGCCAGGGATCAAGCCGGTGCCCCTTGCACTGTAAGGTGGACTCTTTACTCACTGGACCACTAGGGTAGCCCTAAGTTTGTGTTTAAACCACTAAGTTTGGGGTACTCTGTGACAGTCCTTTTTTGGAAACTAGTGCATTAGCCTTCCTGTCCTGGGAGAATATGAATATTTTTTCTATCAAATGAGCCTTGCTGGCCCTGGAGCTCTGGTCTGCTCCTGGCCCATTTCCCACCCCTGCAGGCATCTCAGTTCTGAGTTATCCCCATGCTCAACTGTTCTACTCTCTAAATCAGGGCTTTGCATTTATGGAAGTGGTGACGGAAACTCTTTCTTCACCTGGAGTAGTGGCTACTGTTTGCAGTCGGTGCTTGTCCTGGGCTGGGGAGGTCCCTTTGCCTTCTGTACCTGCAGATAGACTAGGCCAGAGTCCCCAGACTGGTCACCGATCCTGTCCTTTACCTGGTGTCTGGAGAGGAGGTTTCAGTCCCTTTCCACTAGCATGTCATGGGCCTAAACTCACACAAACATGCAATACTTGTGTTTTATAAAATGTGCCTTTGGTGTGTTCACTCACTCAGAAGTGGCTGATGCCCCTGTTCTATTTCAGGCATGTGGAATCAGCAAGGGGGAAGACACAAATCTAGTCTCAGGAGGCACTGTTCCTACAGGGTTTATGAGCTGCTTTGGAGCCGTGGGTTATGACTTCCCAGGAGTTAGTTAATGAATGTTGTGTTTTCAGCTGTTGAGAGTAACCATTCCTTTAATACCATCATGAACTCTGTGAGTAGAGAATGATTTTCAGATAATTCCAAAGGCAGGTGTTTGTTCAGTGCAGTTCAACAGAGGTTATGGATTATTTGTCCTGGATGGCCTCTCAGAATCAGTTTTCTTTCTTCCTTTCTTTCTTCCTTTCTTTCTTCCTTTCTTTCTTTCCTTCTTTCTTTCCATCCTTCCTTCCTTCCTTCCTTCTCTTTTAAAGTTCTCTAAAGGATTCTAATGAATGGCCTGAATTGGGAAGTATTCGGGCTGCTTTAATAATTTCACACAAAAGGCAATCGTGAGGTGATGGACCAGTGAAGGAATGGCTGCAGGGACCCTGCCCTTGCACTGTAAGTTTTTGGACCACTAGGGTAGCCCTAAGTTTGTGTTTAAACCACTAAGTTTGGGGTACTCTGTGACAGTCCTTTTGGAAACTAGTGCATTAGCCTTCCTGTCCTGGGAGAATATGAATATTTTTTCTATCAAATGAGCCTTGCTGGCCCTGGAGCTCTGGTCTGCTCCTGGCCCATTTCCCACCCCTGCAGGCATCTCAGTTCTGAGTTATCCCCATGCTCAACTGTTCTACTCTCTAAATCAGGGCTTTGCATTTATGGAAGTGGTGACGGAAACTCTTTCTTCACCTGGAGTAGTGGCTACTGTTTGCAGTCGGTGCTTGTCCTGGGCTGGGGAGGTCCCTTTGCCTTCTGTACCTGCAGATAGACTAGGCCAGAGTCCCCAGACTGGTCACCGATCCTGTCCTTTACCTGGTGTCTGGAGAGGAGGTTTCAGTCCCTTTCCACTAGCATGTCATGGGCCTAAACTCACACAAACATGCAATACTTGTGTTTTATAAAATGTGCCTTTGGTGTGTTCACTCACTCAGAAGTGGCTGATGCCCCTGTTCTATTTCAGGCATGTGGAATCAGCAAGGGGGAAGACACAAATCTAGTCTCAGGAGGCACTGTTCCTACAGGGTTTATGAGCTGCTTTGGAGCCGTGGGTTATGACTTCCCAGGAGTTAGTTAATGAATGTTGTGTTTTCAGCTGTTGAGAGTAACCATTCCTTTAATACCATCATGAACTCTGTGAGTAGAGAATGATTTTCAGATAATTCCAAAGGCAGGTGTTTGTTCAGTGCAGTTCAACAGAGGTTATGGATTATTTGTCCTGGATGGCCTCTCAGAATCAGTTTTCTTTCTTCCTTTCTTTCTTCCTTTCTTTCTTCCTTTCTTTCTTTCCTTCTTTCTTTCCATCCTTCCTTCCTTCCTTCCTTCTCTTTTAAAGTTCTCTAAAGGATTCTAATGAATGGCCTGAATTGGGAAGTATTCGGGCTGCTTTAATAATTTCACACAAAAGGCAATCGTGAGGTGATGGACCAGTGAAGGAATGGCTGCAGGGACCCTGCCCCTCTCTAGACGTGGAAAGGGGAAGCGCAGGGATCTGCTTGGCTCTGCCAGGCTCTACACCTGGAGCGAGGCTCACTCATCATGTGGAGCCAGTGCCCTAAGTCAGGAGACCGCAGGGCTCAGGGGCCTCAGCTCATTGGCTCAGCCGTGGGGGCCTGGCGGTGGTCTGGTTGCTGTGCATGCCCTGGCCGCTGGAGTCTGTCTCATCACCAGGGCTCTGCCAGATGTGTTTTTCCAACTGTGCCACAGAATTTCATGCCCCTCCCTGCCCCTGCAAAGTTCCCACATCCCCCTTTCTCCATCTTCCTTAAACTTTGCCTCCTACCTTAACTTCAGCTGCTCTCCGCAGAAGCTCTGCTTGACCCATGCCCTTCTCTTCCTAGAGGTCAGAGCCGTGACCTCGAGACTAGGTCCATTTTGGTAGATGAACTAAGTCCATCCTTCTGTTGAACGGCTGTCTAAGGACCCTGGATACCAGTCATACTCTCTTTGTCCCTGTTGTCAGATGGACATAGTCTCCCTTAAGCCCAGGGCGTGTCTCTGGTTCTTGAGCTATCATCTGAGCTGCCTGTTCCCGGGACCTCCCCAGCTGCCCATCTGTGTCCTGAACAGCTGGGTCTCTGTGCTAAGTCCTGGCCGTCTCTTATGTGGTCGCCCCACCATGACCAGGGCTTCCACAGTGTGACAAAGCTACATCTTCAATCAGTACAGATTTACCTAAGACAAAGAAGCCACTCTGGGCACAGGTCCTGAGTGGGAAGTGGAGTCAACGATGACATAGGAGACACTGACACTCGCCTAGAAGCTGCTCTGGTACACATGTCCCTCTGTTTGCTGGAAGAACGAGAAGTCAACTTTCTAGAGGAAACCTTCAGGAAGACTGACTCAGACACAAGGAACATTGCCCGTACTTATGAGAGAGGCCTTAGGAACCTGGGATGAAGTGGAGGAAAGAGCTTTCTTGAAAGAGGGAAGATGCAGTGGTGGTGAAGATTCTCCAGGGCCAAGTGAGCGAAGTCTGTGACCCCAGAGGAGAAGACAGAGGTAGAACTGGTCCTTTTCCATTTCCCAGCAAATACCCCATTGTTCTCAGGGGTCCCACAGGCCTGGTTCAGACTAGTCTGAGCACAATTCAGTGTTCAGTTCCTTAAAAGATGCCAGAGGCTCCTGCTGTGTATGCAGTCAGGCAGGTTTAATCACAGGCAGCCCTGCGTTTCCAGTGAGCTAACACACATAAGAGGTCCCTGTGAAAGCAATACATCACTGGGATGTGCTGGGTTAGTCTCCTGGGGCCTCTGCAACAAAGTTCCAAGAGTAGAGTGACTTGAGTATTAGAACGTTTTGATTTCACCGTTCTGGAAGCCAGAAGCCCATGATGAAGGCATCAGCAGTGTTTCTCCTGAGGGCTACGAGAGAGAATCTGGCCCACGTGGCTGTCCTGACTGGGAATCCTTGGTGATCCTTGACATGTAGAAGCATCACCCCACCTCGGCCTTCCTCTTCACAGGTGCTTTCCCTGTGGGTGTCTGTCTCTGGATCCAGACTTTCACCCATTCTTTCAAAATTAGTTTTTTTTTAGAGTGTGGTTGATTTAAAATGTGCTATAATAGTTTCTGCTGTACAAAAAAGTGAATCAGTTATACATATGCATATATTCACTCTTTTTTTCTTAGATTCTTTCCCCATGTAGGTTACTACAGAATACTGAGTAGAGTGCCCTGCACTCTGCAGTAGATTTTCATCCGTTCTCTGTTCTCTGCAGAGCAGTGTGCAGATGTCAGTCTCCAGCTCTCAATCTATCCCTCCCTTCCCTCCACCCCCTTGGTAGTCATTTCTTTCTACATTAGTTTGCTTTCTACATTTGTGATTCTGTTTCTGGTTTGTCAATAAGCCCATCTGTGGCAGTTTTTAGATTCCACATATAAGTGATATCATGATAATTATTTTTCTCTGTCTGGTTTACTTCATTCAACATGGCAATCTCTAGGTTGATCCATGTTGTTGCAAATGACATTATTTCATCCTTTTAATGGCTGGGTAATATTCCATTGTATATATGTACCTGATCTTCTTTATCCATTCCTCTGTTGATAGGCATTTAGATTCCTTTCGTGTCCTACCTAATTGTGAATAATTGGGGTGCATGTGTCTTTGAATTATGGCTTTCTTTGGGGCTTCCCTGGTGGCACAGAGGGTACGGAATCTGCCTGCTCTTCGATCCCTGGGTTGGAAAGATCCCCTAGGGGAGGAAATGGCTCCCCACTCTATTATGCTTGCCTAGAGAATCCCATGGGCAGAGGAGCCTGGCAGGCTATAGTCCATGATGTCACAAAGAGTCAGACACGAATGCAGCAACTTAGCAGGCACGCAGCAGATAACCTTATTTTTATCATAAAAAGTCACCAGGGACATGACTGAAGTCTGGGTAAATGTGTACACACATGAGTTCTACCTTATAAATACCTGCAGTCTTGTTTAGTCTAGTTTGATCCCGCATCCGCTTAACAAGGTGTGAGGCAGGTGGCAGAAATACCCTGAATGGAGTGAGAACTTGGCCAACCTAATAGAAATATTCACAACAGAAAGCAATTTTGAAAGGAACATACCCCAACGTTATTGCAATCTACTATTTCCCTTGAAGCGAATTATAGGATAGTCTATCACAGAGAGTTTATATTTGTAGAGTTATTCAAACAGAAGTTGGCCTTTCAGTGTTATGCTTGGGTCCAATTTGTCTGCAACAAGAAAACATGTTATATGAAGATGCTGAAATCGGAAATTTTTTATAGCTGTAATTCAATATGGGTCAGCTACATGTAGCTTTGAAAACCAAAGCAGCACATAAAACCCCTCAAACTCTTGTAATTACAGACCTTAATTGGTATCTAAAAATGCAAGTGTATTTCCAGCCAGTAGGCTTTAAGCAGCAGTAGTGGTGAGGGTGCACCCTCACCAGAGACAGACCCCCTGCCCAGGGGCCTCCCAGGCTGAATTCTTCTAAAGGGCTCCACTCCATAGCCTGTCTCCCATCCCCATGCCCTCGACCTAGCCACATTACCCTGCGCAAGGAATCTGGTCCTTCAGCATTCCTCCTTCCGCACCTGCCACATGAGGATCATGCCATCTGGTACCTCCTGGGAGTCTCATGAGCTACAAACAGGGCTCCAGAGCCGAATCTCTGTAGCCCCCAGAGTCTCTTCCTGTACCCTTAGTTTGTCGCTCTGATTCATGGCCCGCCTCCTCCGTTACCCTCTCCCTTACACACCCCTACCCACAAGACCAGTTCTAGGTGGGAGCAGGGGAGCTGTTCACACTTTGGGAACCATTGTGACCTCTTCCTCACCCACACACTTCCTTCCTCCACCATAAATGTAGGTACCAATTAGGAACTGCAGATATTTCAGACAAAAATGGTAAGGTATTTGGTTAAAATCAAACTATTTTCATTCCAGCAGGTTTGAATTTCAGTTCTTTCAGAACAGCACAGTAGAAACAGGAGTGGCACTGACGACTGGAGGACTGTGATTCTACACCTGCGCTGATGAGAATTTTTTCCTTCTTTGATGTTTTCCTCAGAGAAGTGTTGAATCTGCTGAGAGAATGGTCGGATAGCTCCACCATCTCCTCTCTAACACTGCAGACTCGGAAGAAGCTTGAGTTAAATGTTTGCATTTATCAGAAACTTACCAGAAGTTTCATTTCAAGTGATAGTTGGAATGCACTCTGTGGGCTCTGAGTCTAACTTGAGCATCCATGTGTGCTATGTGCCTCTGGGCAGGGTCCTTCCCTCTCTGTGCTCCTACATCTGGAAGCAGGGACAGCAGAGGCAAGTCCATGGATCTTGTGGGCACTGAATGCACCATCGCACACAAAGCGTTGAGGACTTTGCCTGGATCCAACGGAAGCATCGCTGTCTCTAGCAGCTATAGTCGACATGTTTCATAAATAATAAGACTTGAAAGTCAAAATTACTTCTTGATCCATGGGCTACAGAATGGATGTTGGGTTAGCAGCATCAAAACCACATTCCTCTCATCATCCCTCTCCATCAGAACTCCTGGTAGTGTTTCTGTCAGTGAGCAGGGACACTTCAAAAGGAATCTTTTTTTCCAAATAGTAGGTATCAGCACTGGGTTTAAAATATTCAGTATCCATGCTGTAAACAAATGTGCTGTCATCTAGGTGGTGTTGCTCCAGGTACAGAACACAGGCAGAGTAGATTTAGCATGATTCTTAGGAGCCCTAGAATTTTCAGAATGGTAAATGAGCAATGGCTTCAAAGTCACCAATTGCATTGGTCCCTAACAAGAGAGTTCGTTTATCCGCTGAAGCTTTGAAGCCAGGCATTGACTTTTCCTCTCTAGCTATGAAAGTCTTAGACACCATCTTCTTCAAAAAAGGCTTTTTTTGGGTCTACACAGAACATGTGTTGTCTAGTGTAGCCACCTGTGTTACGTCTTGGCGAGGTCTGCCGGGTCTTGCTGCAGCTTCTGCTTCAGCATGGCTGCTTCATCCTGTGCTTCTCTGCTCTGGAGATGGGGTCTTTCCTTAAACTTCATGAACCAACCTCCGTGAGCTTCAAACTTTTCTGCTGCAGCTGCCTCACCTTTCTCAGGCTGGATAGATTTGAAGGGAGTTATGGTCTTCTTCTGGACCGGGTTTTGGCTTAAGGGAATGTGATGGCTGCTTTGATCTTCTCTCCAGACTACTCAAACTTCCTCCATGTCAGCCAGAGGACAGAGGACAGTTTTTTTTTCTGACCATCCCTGTGTTTACTGAGCAGCACTTTGTGAGTTTTCTTCAAGGACTTTATCTCTGCATTCACAACTTTGCCAGCTCTTTATGTAAAAGGCCTAGCTTTTAGTCTGTCTCAGAGTTCCACATATCTCCCTCCCGAAGCTTCATCATTTATAGTTTTTTGTTTAAAGTGAGAGACTTGTGACTCTTCCTTTTGCTTGAACACACAGAGGCCACTGGAAGGTTATAAACTGGTCTATTTTCTATGTTTCTGTGTTTCATGGAAGAGAGAGGCCAAAGGAGAGGAAGAGAGGATGGGGAAATCGCCTGTTGGTGGAGCAATCAGAAAACACATGCTTATTCAGTTTGTTGTCGTTAGATGGATGTGGTTTATGGTGCCCCCAAACAATCACAAGAGTAATGTTCTGGATCACTGATCACTGATCACCATAATAATAATTTAAAAGGTTAAAATGTTAGGAAGAGAACCAAAATGTGACACAGAGCTAAGAAGGGAGCAAATGCTGTTGGAAAAATGGCACTGATAGACTTGCTTGACACAGGGCTGCCACCAAACTTCATTTAAAGCAAAACAGACAATATCTGCAAAGCGCAGTAAAACAAAGCATAGTGAACAGGTGTGTCTGTATTATTTTAATCTTTTAATCCCAGTTTTGAATATATCCACTTATGAGAAGATTTGGAAAGGGGTTTTAGATAAATTCATATTTTGTATTAAAATACAGTACAATTTCCATGTTTGAGGCCTTTTTTTTTTAATCAAAAATGGATACATTTCCAAATAACTTTACAAGAAGAGTAAAATTCAAACCAACATAGTTCATACACGCATATAGAGTCTCTCTCCATGTGTATATGAGAGTGAAAGTGTTACTTACTCAATCCTGTCTGACTCTTTGTGACCCCATGGACTGTAGCCCACCAGGCTCCTCTGTCCTTGGGATTCTCCAGGCAAGAACACTGGAGTGGGTTACCATTCCCTTCTCCAGGGAATCTTTCTGACCCAGGGATTGAACCTGGGGCTCCCACACTGCAGGCAGATTCTTTACCATCTGAGCCACCAGGGAAACAGCAGCCAAGTGTATATTAGTATGTATAAATATATATGTATATAATTTGCAGATAAGAGCAAAACCTTAACTTTTAGGCGTCTGTGGAGGTGTGACTCATATCAAGTGTCCTCTTCCCTGTCCTAACCCCCACGTCTCCCCATGCTCCCATGCCCTGGATAAGCATGGCGGCAGTTCACTGTTAGTAGAGGCAGTAAATTAATCCTGACTCTCATCGTCCAGGGGTCTTTAGTTTCCTCATTTTCTACTGAAACATTGTACTGGCCAATGACTATCATCAGTATACAGGCTTTTCTGTAGTCCAGTGGTTAAGAATCTGCCTGCCCATTCAGGGGACAGCAGTTCTTATTACTGTCCTGGGAATATCCTACATGCTGAGGGGCAACTAGGCCCAGGCACCAAAACTACTGAGTCTGTGCTCTAGAGCCCACCAGCTGCAATACTGAGCCCACAAGCCTAGAGCCTGCGCTCCACAACAAGAGAAGTCCCTGCAGTGATAAGCCTATGCACCAGAGCTAGAAAGTAATCCTCGCTTGTTGCAACTGGAGAAAATTCATGCACAGCAATGGAGACCCAGTACAGTCAAAATAAATAATTTTTTAAAATATAAAACATTTATATATGTGAGGTATATACATAGTACGACAAAAAGTCAGGAAAGAAATAGATCAGGGAAGTAACTGAGCTTTGGTTAAATGGATGGAATGGCCCCCAACCCAGAGAACAGGAAGTAAAGGAAACAAGCAAGATCTTGAGAACTGAAAAAAAAGACCCCATGCTACTGAAGTCTTGTCTGGTTTGCACTCTCTCTCTGTCTCCCTCTCTCTCATTCTATTTCCCTGCAAGCATGGAGGAAATCTACTAGAGTCAAGTGATAAATAGCATCTTGTAGGAAAGTTAAATATGTGTAGATGATGACTAATAGCAGTGTGGGCACTGATAGGGCAGAAAAACATGTTGGAGAGAAAGAATTTCAAAAATCAGATTTATTTGATTAAAACTCCTCTCTTGCCTTAACTAGAAAAACAGGAATACCAGACAATAGCAAAAACCAAAGCTCATTTGTTACATTTATTGGCAGGATAAAATATAGCTGGTGTCTCCTTGAGAGCAATTTATTCCACTGAGGAAGAAGAACTAAGCAGCCGCTAATGGCCTTCCAGGCTCCGTCTTCCTCTTCCCTCCCTTTACCTTATTCTTCCAAACTAACTCATAAAGCTTAAGGTAAAGAAGCAAAAGGAAATTTCTGAGTGAAAAACAATGGTGTGATTTCATCCTGAGTAAATGAAGCATTTTACTGAAAACTAGACCCTTCTCTTCAGGTCTCACCAGGGCTGGTGGGGAGGACTTGTTGCCTAATGAAAGCCCATCGGGGTCCAGCCCTGATGGCCTCGCCAGAGCCCATCCAGGTTAAGAATCTCCCCAAGGGGTTCTTATTACTGTCCTGGGAATATCCTACATGCTGAGGGGCAACTAGGCCCAGGCACCAAAACTACTGAGTCTGTGCTCTAGAGCCCACCAGCTGCAATACTGAGCCCACAAGCCTAGAGCCTGCGCTCCACAACAAGAGAAGTCCCTGCAGTGATAAGCCTATGCACCAGAGCTAGAAAGTAATCCTCGCTTGTTGCAACTGGAGAAAATTCATGCACAGCAATGGAGACCCAGTACAGTCAAAATAAATAATTTTTTAAAATATAAAACATTTATATATGTGAGGTATATACATAGTACGACAAAAAGTCAGGAAAGAAATAGATCAGGGAAGTAACTGAGCTTTGGTTAAATGGATGGAATGGCCCCCAACCCAGAGAACAGGAAGTAAAGGAAACAAGCAAGATCTTGAGAACTGAAAAAAAAGACCCCATGCTACTGAAGTCTTGTCTGGTTTGCACTCTCTCTCTGTCTCCCTCTCTCTCATTCTATTTCCCTGCAAGCATGGAGGAAATCTACTAGAGTCAAGTGATAAATAGCATCTTGTAGGAAAGTTAAATATGTGTAGATGATGACTAATAGCAGTGTGGGCACTGATAGGGCAGAAAAACATGTTGGAGAGAAAGAATTTCAAAAATCAGATTTATTTGATTAAAACTCCTCTCTTGCCTTAACTAGAAAAACAGGAATACCAGACAATAGCAAAAACCAAAGCTCATTTGTTACATTTATTGGCAGGATAAAATATAGCTGGTGTCTCCTTGAGAGCAATTTATTCCACTGAGGAAGAAGAACTAAGCAGCCGCTAATGGCCTTCCAGGCTCCGTCTTCCTCTTCCCTCCCTTTACCTTATTCTTCCAAACTAACTCATAAAGCTTAAGGTAAAGAAGAAAAAGGAAATTTCTGAGTGAAAAACAATGGTGTGATTTCATCCTGAGTAAATGAAGCATTTTACTGAAAACTAGACCCTTCTCTTCAGGTCTCACCAGGGCTGGTGGGGAGGACTTGTTGCCTAATGAAAGCCCATCGGGGTCCAGCCCTGATGGCCTCGCCAGGCTCCTCTGAGGAAGTTAGACAACAGCTTATTACAGCCTGGGCTTGTTTCGGCAGCAGGAGGCCAAACCTCTTCCAAGGCAGGAAAGTAGGGGTGTTGTGAAGTGGGAGTCAGAGGTCCTGAGTTCCCTCAGGCCAACTTCTCACTTCTCTGATCTATCTCCTCATCTAAAATAGAATAATACGACTATCTTTTATGTGTCCCTGGAGTCAAATGAAACCAGGCAAATGGAAAAAATACCAAGATGTGTTATGGGCAAAATCCTGTCCTCCCAGTTTCATACTGTTGTTGCTCAGTCACTCAGTCATGTCCAACTCTTTGAGACCCCATGGACATCAGCACGCCAGGCTTCCCTGTCCTTCCCTGGCTCCCGGAGTTTGCTCAAACTCAGTTTCATGTATTAATGCCTTAAGCCCCAGTAGTGTATTTGTAGACAGGATCTTACAGAGGGGATTAAGTTAAACTAAGGCTGTCAGTGTGTGTTAGTTACTCAGTTGTGCCTGACTCTTTGTGACCCCATGGGCTTCTAATCACTTATTTGTGTCCAACTCTTTGCGACCCTCTGGGCTCCTCTGTTCACGGAATTCTCCAGACAAGAATACTAGAGTAGGGACTTCCTGGTAGCTTAGTGGTAAAGAGTTTGCCTGACAATGCAGGAGACATGGGTTTAATCCCTGATTCAGGAAGATCCCACATGCTACGGAGCAAATAGGCCCATGGACCCCAGCTATTGAGCCTGTGCTCTAGCTCCTCAGAGCCACAGCTATTGAAGCCAAATGCTGCAGCTACTGAAGCTTGTGTGTCCTAGAGCCCAAGTTCCATAACAAGAGAAATCATCACAACAAGAAGTCTGCTCGCCTCAACTAGAGAGTAGCCCCCATTCACTACAACTAGAGAAGAGCCTATAGCAGCAGTGAAGACCCAGAATAGCCAAAAATAAATAAATAAGTAAAATTTAAAAAGAAGAAAGGACACTGGATTGTGTAGCTGTGCCCTCCTCCAGGGGATCTTCTCAATCCAGGAATTGAAACTGGGTCTCCCACATTGCAGGCAGATTCTTTAGGTGGGGAGGACTTGTTGCCTAATGAAAGCCCATCGGGGTCCAGCCCTGATGGCCTCGCCAGGCTCCTCTGAGGAAGTTAGACAACAGCTTATTACAGCCTGGGCTTGTTTCGGCAGCAGGAGGCCAAACCTCTTCCAAGGCAGGAAAGTAGGGGTGTTGTGAAGTGGGAGTCAGAGGTCCTGAGTTCCCTCAGGCCAACTTCTCACTTCTCTGATCTATCTCCTCATCTAAAATAGAATAATACGACTATCTTTTATGTGTCCCTGGAGTCAAATGAAACCAGGCAAATGGAAAAAATACCAAGATGTGTTATGGGCAAAATCCTGTCCTCCCAGTTTCATACTGTTGTTGCTCAGTCACTCAGTCATGTCCAACTCTTTGAGACCCCATGGACATCAGCACGCCAGGCTTCCCTGTCCTTCCCTGGCTCCCGGAGTTTGCTCAAACTCAGTTTCATGTATTAATGCCTTAAGCCCCAGTAGTGTATTTGTAGACAGGATCTTACAGAGGGGATTAAGTTAAACTAAGGCTGTCAGTGTGTGTTAGTTACTCAGTTGTGCCTGACTCTTTGTGACCCCATGGGCTTCTAATCACTTATTTGTGTCCAACTCTTTGCGACCCTCTGGGCTCCTCTGTTCACGGAATTCTCCAGACAAGAATACTAGAGTAGGGGACTTCCCTGGTAGCTTAGTGGTAAAGAGTTTGCCTGACAATGCAGGAGACATGGGTTTAATCCCTGATTCAGGAAGATCCCACATGCTACGGAGCAAATAGGCCCATGGACCCCAGCTATTGAGCCTGTGCTCTAGCTCCTCAGAGCCACAGCTATTGAAGCCAAATGCTGCAGCTACTGAAGCTTGTGTGTCCTAGAGCCCAAGTTCCATAACAAGAGAAATCATCACAACAAGAAGTCTGCTCGCCTCAACTAGAGAGTAGCCCCCATTCACTACAACTAGAGAAGAGCCTATAGCAGCAGTGAAGACCCAGAATAGCCAAAAATAAATAAATAAGTAAAATTTAAAAAGAAGAAAGGACACTGGATTGTGTAGCTGTGCCCTCCTCCAGGGGATCTTCTCAATCCAGGAATTGAAACTGGGTCTCCCACATTGCAGGCAGATTCTTTAGCATTTTAGCCACCTTGTCTGTTAGAGTGGATCCTGATACAGCCTGACTGATGTCATTACAAAAAAAGGAAATCTAAACAAAAAGACACCAGGGATGCAGGCGTGGAGGCAAGATCATGTGAAGATGTAGGAAGGTAGTAGCATCCACAAGCCAAGGAGAGAGGCTGAAGAAGGAACCAATCTGCCAACATCTTGATCTTGGAATTATATCCTTAAGAACTGTGAGCAAAGTTCTGTTGTTCAGGCCCCTGGACTGTGGTGTTTTGTCATGGCAGCCCTAGCAACTGAATATAAGATGCAAGTCGTTCACCCCTTACAAGTGGACTCTAAAAAGAAATGACCCAGTGAACTTACAACACAGACGGGGACTCGTAGACTTAGAGAATGAACTTATGATTGCCGGGGGAAAGGACGGGGGTGGGATGGCTAGCTAGCAGCTTTGAGATGGACATGCACACAGTGCTGTATTTAAAAGGGATCACGAGCAAGGACCTACTGTAGAGCACAGGAAACACTGCTCAACGCTCTGTAGCAGCTTGGATGGGAAGAGAGCTTGGGGGAGAATGGATACCCGTATATGCAGGACTGAGGCCCTTCCCTGTTAACCTGAAACTATCGCAACATTGTTAAACAGCTGTACTCCGATACAAAATGAAAAGTTAAAAAAGATGCAAGTCATTATACAAATATTAGGGATAAGCTGAAAAATATACATATAGGATGTGTAGTACTGCTGTGTAGAGACCCTAGCATCCTTTCCCCTGAAACGCACGGGCGCTCCCCGGGTATCCTGGCTTTGGATGACAGACACTTCCTTTGAAAAGAAATATCATTTCCTACCTCTCATCTCCTGTCCTCCCACTCCCTCCCACCAGCACCATCATCTGGACCCTAATTACCAAAAACCAATTTTACATCCTCTAGCCATGTGACAGCAAACGTGAAGAAGATGAAAAAGAAATGAATATTTATAAATTAAAAGGGCAGGGGTTAACTCTGACATAGAGTGTAATTAAATATCCTTTTCCTGAAAGCATTAAATATTTTGTGGGGATTTTATGCTTTGTGAAAGTGTTACAAATATCAATATTTATGCTAGGCGGTGCTAGCAAAGAATACAAAATACGATGATTTTTCACAGAACAATAGTAATTTAGAAAACACGTCAAAATGAATTCACAATTATATGGATGTGGAAATGGCTTTGCCTTTTGAACCCCATAAACCAGGAGAATGTGATTTATTCTTCATATTTCTTGCTGCCTAAAAACCTTTAAAAATTTAATCTCTGTTGTTTTTCACAAGATAGATTGCTTGGGCAGTGGCTATGGAGCAGGAAACTGAGCCCCTCACATCTCCTGTCTATATTTTATTTCCACATGGCTTGCCCTTGACACCTGTCCCTTTCAATAACCACTGAAAATTAATGATTGCTCCCCAAAATTGCAGGTTTGAGTTTAAATTCAAAGCTGAGAGCAAAAACTCTCCAAAGAGTCCCTTCATCCCAAGAACATCCACTGTGCCCAAAGGCAAGTGATTTCTTTTTATCCTCTTTCCATAGTACCCTAAAGGTGATGCCTTCAGAAATTCATCTAAGTTCTATTTCAGAAGCCGTTGCCAAAATGTCACATGTAGCAGGTGTCCAGGGACTCTAGCTTGGCAATTAAAATTAGACAAGACAAAAACCTAGATTTGTACAAAGAACTAATGGTGACTATAATTCTCTAGTTGGGTTTTGTCTTCATCTTTCAAGCCTCCACATCAAGAAGTCTGTGTCTCAGTCTGACCTTATCTTAAGGCATTTGTTCATATACTTGCCCTACTCTTGGAGGCCAAGATCCTGAAGGGCATAGATGACCACATGTAACCCTAGAGTTCCTATCACCACTGCCCAGAGCTGCTAACTCAGAGTCTGATGAACTCAGGTGTTGGAAGAGCAGTGGAGAGATGAGCAGATGGAGATGGGATTGTCAGAACATGGGGAGATGCGTGTTTCACAAGGATCCTGGAACTCTGGGCCATCTTCAGAAGATGAAACTGACTTTACTCATGGCTTTTATTCCCCATCCTCTAGGGGACACGTCTAAGCTGACGTGGAGGAAGAGTTTCACACACGGTAGCTCCCCACCACAGCCATCTCCCAAGAGGCATTTGGTTCCAAGGGATCTGGTCATTGGCAGGGAAACTAGTGCTTTGTTTTGGCAGAAACTTTTGGTAATCTGATAGAAATCAGGGTGTACAGATAGTTAAGACTGGTGAGGGTGTGGAGAAAAAGGAGCCTTCCTACGCTGTTGGTAGGAATGTAAATTTGTGCAGCCATTGTGAACAGTATGGAGTTTTCTTAAAAGAAGAAAAAAAACTAAATGACTGTAAATTGTTTTCCCTGATTTAATGGAGACCAAAATAGATGAAAAAAAAAAGAAAACCCTGAAGGATCATGAGAGACTGAAAATCATAGAAATGCTAGTGACGGCTGTGAAATTGAGTCCAGTAAAGAAAGAATGGAAGCACTTCTTGAGGGTAATGAATCCACTAAAGGGATAAAAAGTAATTTCTCCTCAGGCTTCTCACCAGAGCCCAATTCAGGAATTCACTGGCAGAATAAGACTAACAGTTCTGAGGCGAGGTGCTGGCTTAGTGAGACTAAAACAAACAAAAACTGATATAAGAGGAAAAAAGAAACAAGAGTCACATTTAAGAAAACTTTTTCTATCCTGAAAAATGTCGAGTATAATAATCTCCCCTTGTGTTCTAAAGTTCCCATTTGCAGGAAAGACAGAGAAAGGAACACCTGTCAGGTTTATCAGATGCAACCAGAAGGTCAGCAAAAGGAAGACTTCTTACTCACACCTTCCTGAAGGTGCCTGGGTCCCTCTTTGCACACAGGAAGGAAGAAAAGAAACATTCGCAAAGATATTCTCATAAGTGCCAATACAGGACTGGGTACTTCGAATGAACAGTCCTTTTACTTCCAATAGTCATTCGAAATAGACCATGTTATCTTTGATTTACAATTCTAGAAATAGACAAGAAACATAGCCCAGTTAAGAAGTTGGAACAGTTGGTGCTCACTGCCCAGAACTAGTTCAAGACTGTTGGCCTCGTAAGTCTGAGCTGGGGAGATGCGTGTTTCACAAGGATCCTGGAACTCTGGGCCATCTTCAGAAGATGAAACTGACTTTACTCATGGCTTTTATTCCCCATCCTCTAGGGGACACGTCTAAGCTGACGTGGAGGAAGAGTTTCACACACGGTAGCTCCCCACCACAGCCATCTCCCAAGAGGCATTTGGTTCCAAGGGATCTGGTCATTGGCAGGGAAACTAGTGCTTTGTTTTGGCAGAAACTTTTGGTAATCTGATAGAAATCAGGGTGTACAGATAGTTAAGACTGGTGAGGGTGTGGAGAAAAAGGAGCCTTCCTACGCTGTTGGTAGGAATGTAAATTTGTGCAGCCATTGTGAACAGTATGGAGTTTTCTTAAAAGAAGAAAAAAAACTAAATGACTGTAAATTGTTTTCCCTGATTTAATGGAGACCAAAATAGATGAAAAAAAAAAGAAAACCCTGAAGGATCATGAGAGACTGAAAATCATAGAAATGCTAGTGACGGCTGTGAAATTGAGTCCAGTAAAGAAAGAATGGAAGCACTTCTTGAGGGTAATGAATCCACTAAAGGGATAAAAAGTAATTTCTCCTCAGGCTTCTCACCAGAGCCCAATTCAGGAATTCACTGGCAGAATAAGACTAACAGTTCTGAGGCGAGGTGCTGGCTTAGTGAGACTAAAACAAACAAAAACTGATATAAGAGGAAAAAAGAAACAAGAGTCACATTTAAGAAAACTTTTTCTATCCTGAAAAATGTCGAGTATAATAATCTCCCCTTGTGTTCTAAAGTTCCCATTTGCAGGAAAGACAGAGAAAGGAACACCTGTCAGGTTTATCAGATGCAACCAGAAGGTCAGCAAAAGGAAGACTTCTTACTCACACCTTCCTGAAGGTGCCTGGGTCCCTCTTTGCACACAGGAAGGAAGAAAAGAAACATTCGCAAAGATATTCTCATAAGTGCCAATACAGGACTGGGTACTTCGAATGAACAGTCCTTTTACTTCCAATAGTCATTCGAAATAGACCATGTTATCTTTGATTTACAATTCTAGAAATAGACAAGAAACATAGCCCAGTTAAGAAGTTGGAACAGTTGGTGCTCACTGCCCAGAACTAGTTCAAGACTGTTGGCCTCGTAAGTCTGAGCTCAGATGGATCTTCAAAGCACAGAAAGCCTGTAACCTGAGTGTAGGCAGCACTTTGCCTTGTGGGTCCAGAGTATCCAATCCCTGCCCTCAGTCAGCACTCGCGTCCCCTCCTTCGCCCTGTGGCTACAGGCCTGTGAGGAAGGAGTACAGTCCGAGGCCAAGGAAGAGGCCCCTTTCACTGACTCTGCCTAATTCAGTGTAACAACCTGTTGTGATGGACACCAGGTACGTGACTCTCTCTGCTAGTCCCCTCCCCCAGCTTTGGAGAACCCATGTCCCCAGCCCAGCCCAGCCCAGCTTCCCAGCGGATGACAGGCCAGGGGAACACTCACATTCAGGAAAGCACCCATCTGGAGTCAGACTGGCCTGGAGGACTCTCGCCACATTTCACAAGGGGAAGACATAATGGCAATGTGCGTGTTTTAGAGCATGTAGGTGTGTCTACTGAACCGAATTGTCTTCATCTGCACCCAGATCACACCAAGCACGTATCAACAGAAGTTAAAGCAAAAACTTCTGTTGTAGGGTGTGTGTGTGTGTGTGTCTGTGTGTGTGTGTACTCAGTCATGTGGGACTCTCTGCAGCTCCATGGACTGTAGCCTTCCAGGCTCCTCTGTCCATGGGATTCTCCACACAAGAATACTGGAGTGGACTGCCAGTCAGTTCCTTCTCCAGGGGATTCTCCCGACCCAGGAATCAAACCCATGTTTCTTGCATCCCCCACATTGGCAGGCGGGTTCTTTACCCCTGCACCATCTGGTCAGTTCTTCTAGATTCCCCATGTGCCACAGAAAGTTCCAGCCTGTTTTTGCTCCTGGATGCACTTTTCCCATTCTGGACATTTCCTTTGATTAGCATTTCGAGTGTTTAATGAGTAACCATTAAACTCAACAATGGGTGGCAGCAGGTGACCCAAAGAGATACCATTGGACAGTGGGCACTGGGCTGTCAGCCCCCTGAGCACCTCATCACAGAACCTCATGTATTTACTCCCATATTCTCTCTAACCATTCTCTAGTATTTGAAGGTCAGATTGGAAAAATAATTTTAATTTAGTTTCTCAACCATCAGAGGTTTAATTCCCACCAAACAAGGAAAATAAAGGACAAAGAATTCACTTCCATCATGCATTTGTACGTTGGGAAGGCTTTCAATGCTAAAGATGGGGATGAAGTGAGGTACGGCTGTAGGAAAGGAGATGGTGAGCAAAGGGCAACTACCTCCAGGCCAGAGAATCAAAGAAGCCCCCAATTCAAGGGAAGGCCTCTCCTTCTCCAAGTGTCCTTCTAGCACAGACGAGTCCTCCCACCTTTGCCACATAACAATCCCTCTGCCCGCACCAGAGGGAATTCTCCTTCAATTTCTTCTTCCTAAGGAATTTCCCACTCATCGCCCTTTTATCAACGTGACATGCTGAACACTTACTCTCCCTTCATCTCTTCTACACAACCATACTGCTTCCAACACACCAAGATGCTCAACAGAACAAAGGGAGGTCCCTTCTGTTCCATCCTTCTCTTTCTCACGGAAGGCACTTTCTGTTGTTATTCATACGATGCGGTGAGCAACCTAAGGTGCAGGTGTCTAAGTTCTGAGCCCCACCAGGCACATTACTGAGGAGATGGAGCCAGCCTCTGTCTACCAAGTGTGTGATGACTGATGAAGACAGTCAGTGATCCTTCCAGGATGAGTATGGCTTCCACAGTGCAGTTTCCCCAGCAGCTGAACTACCAGGGTGGATCTTGGATTCACTCCCCAGTGGGGAGCAGTGGGTAGGATTCCTGGAGCAGAGCTCTGTCCTGGGGCCACTCTGCTAGACACCTCATCTCAAAGGGGTCCCAGTGATTTGAAGAGAAAAGTGTTTTCAAGTGCAGTCTTCATGAGCAGTGCTTAGTTAAGGCAGAGTTGTATTGAGCCAAATGGTCGTGGCATACTGGGTTCCAAATATGTGTCTGGGGTACAGCTCCTATTGAGGAAACAGTTTTCTCTTAGTAGTCTGTAATTAATTACAAACCTTGCATTTCATGTTGTAAAAGACAAACTGGAAAGTAATTCAGCCAGTAGAATTTTAATTTTATGCAAAATCAAATTTGTAGCAAATTTGTATATAGAGTAGCACACTCTATATATTGACTTTTATTTTGTACTGAAAGAAATGAAAGGAAAAGGAATGTTACTACTCAACATGAAAGCTTTACTCCCATGGTGACTGGTCACTCAGAGCATTGGAATGGTGGCTACATTTAGATGTTGTACTGTTAACTTTATTCTAAGGACATTCCATTTTTTTAAGTTAGACCCTGATTTAGTGAGGCTCATGCCTTTGGTATTAACTAAGCTTTGTGATTTTTTTTTTAATATGTATTTATTTACTTGGTTACACTGGGTCTTAAGCTGCAGCATGTGGGATTTTTAGTGCCATGTGGAATCCAGTTCCCTGCCCACGGATCGAATCCGGGCCTCCTGCATTGGGAGCATGGAGTCTCAGCCACTGGAGCACCAGGGAAGTCCCTAACCTTTGTTTTTTATCTCTCTTCTCCCAGTGACTTGTATATGACCTGGTCTGTAACAGACATTTGATAAATATTTGTGAGGGAAGTTAGTGAATCTATCACTTAGCATATGATTTCATTCAGTGAGTTAATATATATGTCAAGTAACCCACTGCACGATTGTTGCCTGAAAAATCCCATGGATGGAAGAGGCTGGCGGTCTAAAGCTGCGAAGAGTCAGACACGATTGAGTGACTTAGCACAAGCCTGAGACTATGCCAAGTACCTGGAGGTGATTTTCAGTGGAATCAGATTCAGTTCTCTACGTCATGGTCTGAGAACTCCACAAACAACAATGAAAATGAAAACACCTGGCATTTTCTTGATAACTTGGCTGGGCATACCTTCCACCAGTGATTTTTAAGCTGAACAACCAACACTTATTGAGTAACATTTGTATAATTTGTGAATAAGTTTCAGTGTTTTAAGAAGACTTCTGCCTCACAAAGGAACTTGGGGAAATGGGGTATCAATCACTTAAGTCAACCTAATTTTTTAGTGGTTATAAGATGGTATGTAAGATTATACATTGTTTGGATGGCAGGACATGACACGAAGATACTCAGATGGATGAAAGGCAAAGCTCTTGTTACTTCTCACTACAAAGGAGAGAAGGCCACCCTGGGCCAACCTGGGGACAGGGCACCAGCAAGCTGGAGGCACAGCCAGAGCTTGGTATGGCAAGCAGGGAGGGTTAATCAGGCTTAACAGCACTCTGTGAACTGAGTAACTTGAATCAACCATGGGGCTCTGGGGCACAGAAGTGGCCTTAGTTGATGGGTGGTTGTTCCAGGGCAGCTACAGTTGCTACATAGTGACCTGGAATGTCAGAGTCTCACAAAGGAAGTAGCTGAGGCATTTATTGTTGTTGTCAGACTTCCAAGTCATGTCTGAATCTTTGCAGCTTCATGAACTGTATATAGCACACCAGGCTCCCGCATCTTTCACTATCTCCTGGAATTGGCTCAAATTCATGTCCACTGAGTTGGTGATGCAATCTAACCAGCTCATTCTCTGCTTCCCTTTTCTCCTTTTGCCCCCTAACTTTTCCTGCAGAAAGGTCTTTTCACAGGAGTTGGCTCTTCCCATCAGGTGGCCAAAGTACTGGAGCTTCAGCTTTAGCATCAGTCCTTCCAATGAATATTCAGGATTTACTGGCGCCCAGTAAATCTTTAAGATTGACTGGCGCCCAAGGGACTTTCAAGAGTCTTCTCCAGATCCACAATTTGAAAGCATCAATTTATGCATCTGCTGGGGAGAAACTGATCTTTGGCCAGGGTCTCAAAACTGGGTCAAGACAATGGTTCAAAAATCCCCACCACACCCTACATTACAATAACGTAATCATGTGTCCTCAGGTATCAGATGGCACAATGCCACTCCTCTCCCAACCAGAATTTTGACAAATCTCTTACATCACTGAGTCCTTATGTCTATTTGTGTCATGTGGAAATGCATGCATTACAGTCTTTTAGTGACTGGGTTGAGAGATAATGTGATCACAGGTGTTCTTTGAAGACATTTAAAGCACTGTTACTGGCATACAAATCAAAGCCATGTTCTGAGTTGGGACCAGATGAATGAAATATGCTGAGTTCTGCACATTTCAAAGGCATCTGTTGACAAATTGATACTGTGACCTAGTAAGGGTTTGAAAAAGTGACTGTTTAAATGCCTCCTCCAAAGTTACTGACTGTGAGTGCCACCATCACCAAATGGCATGGGACACAAGCCAGAATGTGACAGCTAGTATGTTGGGTGCAGATGGTGCTTTGTGGGGGAGTCGTAGGGGTGGAGTTATCACTCTGATTGGCAAGTACAGCCGGATGCCTCCAGCGTCAGAACTTTGGGTTGACCAGCTGTCTGTAAACCTGTTAGGATTTTGGGTAAAACTTCACTGGTTATTAAGAGAATGATGGCACCAAAATTTTGATATTAGTTAGTTAATGTTTAATACTACCCCTCCTTTGAAGTGTGTGTTTAATTAGAGGCATGAAAGTAGTATTTTTGTCATAGAAATCTTATAAATTTTCTCCTATTTGTCTTTAGAAAACTATACATCATCTTCCAGATTTCATTATACATTTTATCATGTCTCACATCAAATAAATATAAGATTATTGAAGAAGGAATGATACTCTCAGTTTATATACACACATATGTATATATATTTACATGTGTAGTGTGTACACACTACATATGCCTCTGTGCTTAGTTGCTCAGTTGTGTCCAACTCTGTGACGCTATGCACTGTAGCTTGCCAGGCTCCTCTGTTTGTAGGATTTTCCAGGAAAGAATACTGGAATGGGTTGCCAGGGACTCTTCCCACATCTTCTGGCATCTTCTGAATTGGCAGGTGGGTTCCTTATTGCTGAGCCACCTGGTTAGCCCATATATGTGCCTATATGTATGTATATATGGTACACACACATTCGTTCTGCCATTGACAGAAGTGACTTTAACTCCTCTACATCTGATGCTTTTCTTTCCCAATGGAAGGTCTTGGACTAGATGGAAGATTTTATTTAGATTTTACAGCCTTGGTAGTCCTTATGTCTAGTCATGTGAATGCATGCATTACAGTCTTTTAGTGACTGGGTTGAGAGATAATGTGATCACAGGTGTTCTTTGAAGACATTTAAAGCACTGTTACTGGCATACAAATCAAAGCCATGTTCTGAGTTGGGACCAGATGAATGAAATATGCTGAGTTCTGCACATTTCAAAGGCATCTGTTGACAAATTGATACTGTGACCTAGTAAGGGTTTGAAAAAGTGACTGTTTAAATGCCTCCTCCAAAGTTACTGACTGTGAGTGCCACCATCACCAAATGGCATGGGACACAAGCCAGAATGTGACAGCTAGTATGTTGGGTGCAGATGGTGCTTTGTGGGGGAGTCGTAGGGGTGGAGTTATCACTCTGATTGGCAAGTACAGCCGGATGCCTCCAGCGTCAGAACTTTGGGTTGACCAGCTGTCTGTAAACCTGTTAGGATTTTGGGTAAAACTTCACTGGTTATTAAGAGAATGATGGCACCAAAATTTTGATATTAGTTAGTTAATGTTTAATACTACCCCTCCTTTGAAGTGTGTGTTTAATTAGAGGCATGAAAGTAGTATTTTTTTGTCATAGAAATCTTATAAATTTTCTCCTATTTGTCTTTAGAAAACTATACATCATCTTCCAGATTTCATTATACATTTTATCATGTCTCACATCAAATAAATATAAGATTATTGAAGAAGGAATGATACTCTCAGTTTATATACACACATATGTATATATATTTACATGTGTAGTGTGTACACACTACATATGCCTCTGTGCTTAGTTGCTCAGTTGTGTCCAACTCTGTGACGCTATGCACTGTAGCTTGCCAGGCTCCTCTGTTTGTAGGATTTTCCAGGAAAGAATACTGGAATGGGTTGCCAGGGACTCTTCCCACATCTTCTGGCATCTTCTGAATTGGCAGGTGGGTTCCTTATTGCTGAGCCACCTGGTTAGCCCATATATGTGCCTATATGTATGTATATATGGTACACACACATTCGTTCTGCCATTGACAGAAGTGACTTTAACTCCTCTACATCTGATGCTTTTCTTTCCCAATGGAAGGTCTTGGACTAGATGGAAGATTTTATTTAGATTTTACAGCCTTGGCTATGTTAAAATAAAAAAAAAGGAAAGGAGTTTAATACCTGATGGTTACAGAATATCTGCACTTATTACATTTTAATTTGCTCAAAGGAAGAGACAGTAGTTGATCTCATGTCCTTGCTAATTTCTTCAGAGCTCATAATTTAATATATTAGCATAAAATGAGGTGAGAAAGCTGGCTAATTTCCCTTTGCTTGTAACATACCTTAAGGAATTTTTTTTATTAATCTACAAGCCCCCAGGGCAGATGATAATAATAAATAATGAGAATATATGAAAGAATGACAGATTCATTTGTGGTCTACCAGTCCTAATACACAGTGGAAAAAAAAGTAGAAAAAAGAATCCATGCAATAATTCTAAAACAATCCCTAAACGTGGCAGGATCTCTTAAGCCTTACACTATTTATCTTTTAAATCTCTTTCCAATTAAATATACTGAGACTTGGAATTAAGTAAAAACCTTAGAGGGTAGGCGGTGCTCTTGCTTTTAACATAATTTAAAATGCAGACATCTCAGATATACTAGTGGTGACTGAAGATTTCCTAAGATCAAATACTCATTTACTTGAAAGAAAGAGATGTAGTTCCACAAAGCCCTTGTACAAGACCCTAGAGCAATTGCAGTCAATCTATTATCAAAGAGAAGAAGCAAAACATGTTGATGAGGATGTGGAGAAAAGGGAATCCATACAAACTGCTGGTAGGAATACAACTTAGTGCAGCTGCTTTGGAGAACAATATGGAATTTCCTCCAATAATTACAAATGAGAACTACCAGATGATCCAGCCATTCCACTTCTGGGTGTACAGACAAAAGACTTGAAATTAGTGTCTTGAAGAAATACCTATATTCCCATGTTCATTGTTCATAGTAGCCAAGGTATGGAAACAATGTAAGTGCCCTTCAATTGATGAAGACACGAATAAAATACACACAATGTGATATTACTGTCAGAAAAAGGAGGAAACCCTGCCATTTGGGATGACATAGATGAACCTGGATGGCCTTAAGCTAAGTGAAATAAACCAGACAGAGAAGACAAATAGCATACATCATTTACATATGGAGCATTTTTAAAAAGCTGATTATAGAGACAGAACATAATAATAGAATGGTGGACCCAGGGGCTGAAAGAAGGGAAAATGAACTGATGTAGGTCATAGCTGACACAATTTCAGTTTTAAGAATATGTTCTAAGGATTCAGGGTACCACATATGGCCTTGGTGATTATAGTTGAAAACACACTGTCAATATTTTATGTGTATTTTAAAGTTGCTGAGACTAGATCTTAAACATTTTCACCCTCCCTCCTCCAAAAAAGGAGAAGGAGGAGGAGAAGAATTGATATTAGGATATATAGACTTAATGCAGTATCTCAAAGAGCATGATTCACACTGAGATTTTTTCACAATTACCAGGAGGTAGAAACAACCCATATACCTCTATCAACAGATGAATGGATAAAAATAAGTTGTATATACATACAATGAAATGTTGGCCTTAAAAAAGAAAAATCTTGCCCCATGCTATAACATAACTTGGAAGACAATAGTTCAATTAAAATAGCCCAGTTACAAAAAGAGCAATACTTTCCGATTCCACTTACATGAAGTATGTCAGATGCAGAGGACCAGCAGGTAGACTGGTGGCTGTCAAGGCCTCGGGGGTGATGGGGAGCAGCCGGGTGGGTAGAGTTTCAGTTGTGCAGGATGAAGACGCTCTGGACATCTGTTCCACAATGATACGAATATAATTGCATTTACATGTATTTAGTCTGTGTGCTTAGAAAGAAATACAGGCTTGAGACCACAGCAATGACACCAAAGTGCACAGAAGACCTTTTCCCTTGGGGACTCACAGACATTTCAAAGCGGCAGAAACAATGAGGTAAGATTTCTGCCCTTAACCTGCTAGCTTATAGAAAGGGCTATGAATACAAGAGCTGAAAATTCTAGTTTACATAAAAGTCTTCTGCTAGCTTTCTTCAGTATAAATTTACATCTTTATGAACTATTCTTTAACCCTCAGAAGAGATTTACAATTCAAACATTATTTTGACGCAAATCCTTCTGGCAGGTGATCAAGTCTTTGCCATAAAGAGACTCTATCTATGATCAAGTGTAACTCTGCCAAACCATCCAAATAACATACATGTCTCTCCAGAAAAGCAGCCACATTTACCTACTTTTTGCATCCCCAGAAATAACCCAGTGTTATAGTCCTTGAAGATAAAGAAGTGTGCTTCATATTTGTTGTCTCATCATTGCATTCTGGAATGTACTGAACATGTATGTGGCTCACAGGAAATGTAATGGCCGACTGCTGGATTTGTACACTTCCCTTACATCATGATTTCTGTTCACTGAAGGACAGAGAAAACAGCATATGACCATCCTCATTCCAGTTGGTCATCTAACTATTTGTGCATTCAGGTTGAGAGAAGCCTGGCATTCCTGTCTTGAGCGGTGTATATAAAGTATCATCAAATTTCCCAAAACAAAAGTGAGGACAGCTACACAACGAATCAGCATTTCTGATTTCCAGACACATGAGGACAGCCATGAAGTGTGTCACATGCTCATCAGTGTGGATAAAAATAAGTTGTATATACATACAATGAAATGTTGGCCTTAAAAAAGAAAAATCTTGCCCCATGCTATAACATAACTTGGAAGACAATAGTTCAATTAAAATAGCCCAGTTACAAAAAGAGCAATACTTTCCGATTCCACTTACATGAAGTATGTCAGATGCAGAGGACCAGCAGGTAGACTGGTGGCTGTCAAGGCCTCGGGGGTGATGGGGAGCAGCCGGGTGGGTAGAGTTTCAGTTGTGCAGGATGAAGACGCTCTGGACATCTGTTCCACAATGATACGAATATAATTCGCATTTACATGTATTTAGTCTGTGTGCTTAGAAAGAAATACAGGCTTGAGACCACAGCAATGACACCAAAGTGCACAGAAGACCTTTTCCCTTGGGGACTCACAGACATTTCAAAGCGGCAGAAACAATGAGGTAAGATTTCTGCCCTTAACCTGCTAGCTTATAGAAAGGGCTATGAATACAAGAGCTGAAAATTCTAGTTTACATAAAAGTCTTCTGCTAGCTTTCTTCAGTATAAATTTACATCTTTATGAACTATTCTTTAACCCTCAGAAGAGATTTACAATTCAAACATTATTTTGACGCAAATCCTTCTGGCAGGTGATCAAGTCTTTGCCATAAAGAGACTCTATCTATGATCAAGTGTAACTCTGCCAAACCATCCAAATAACATACATGTCTCTCCAGAAAAGCAGCCACATTTACCTACTTTTTGCATCCCCAGAAATAACCCAGTGTTATAGTCCTTGAAGATAAAGAAGTGTGCTTCATATTTGTTGTCTCATCATTGCATTCTGGAATGTACTGAACATGTATGTGGCTCACAGGAAATGTAATGGCCGACTGCTGGATTTGTACACTTCCCTTACATCATGATTTCTGTTCACTGAAGGACAGAGAAAACAGCATATGACCATCCTCATTCCAGTTGGTCATCTAACTATTTGTGCATTCAGGTTGAGAGAAGCCTGGCATTCCTGTCTTGAGCGGTGTATATAAAGTATCATCAAATTTCCCAAAACAAAAGTGAGGACAGCTACACAACGAATCAGCATTTCTGATTTCCAGACACATGAGGACAGCCATGAAGTGTGTCACATGCTCATCAGTGTGATATCTGGTTCACTTCACTGATTCAGAAAATAAAAGTATAATTTAAGTTGGAAAATATCCTGAAAATTTAAGACAAGTATGGCTTTCAAATTCAGAATCATACAATATACATTTCTGCTTATCAGCAATTTTGAAGCATCAGGTTTAAGCTAATCAAAACTGGAACAAACCAAACCAAACCAACAAATAAACAAAATGAGATCATAGTTAGGCAAAAGTGAGTAAATTCTCTGAAGCCTAAAATAGAAAGTTTATCTTTCTCAAAGCACCTCCTCAGAACAGAAGTATAAACTAACTTTCAAGTGGGGCTTTTTTTCTTATGATATATCATCAATGCAATGTTCGTTGGACAGAAATCATATGTGGATTTAGCAAATGGGAATTTTACAAGTCCACATTTTGCCTACTTTGGTAACGATCAAACACAATGTTCTAATAAAATAGGAGGTAAAAGTAAGAAAAAATTCTGATGAAATGTGAGGTTGATATACCATTAACTATTAGTCACCTGGTAATTTAATCATGGTGCAGAAGTTAGATATAATATGCCAGCAAAGGTCCATAGAGTCAACAACATGGTTTTTCCAGTAGTCATGCACGAATGTGAGAGTTGGACCATAAAGAAGGCTGAGCACCAAAGAACTGATGCTTTCAAACTGTGGTGCGGAAGAAGACTCTTGAGAGTCTCTTGGACTGGAAGCAGATAAAAACAATCAATCCTAAAGGAAATCAACCTTGAATATTCACTGGAAAGACTGATGCTGAAGCTGAGGATCCAATACTTTGGCCTTCTGATGCAAAGAGCTGACTCATTGAAAAAGATCCTGATGGTGGATAAGACTGAGGGCGGAGGAGAAGCGAGCAACAGAGGGTGAGGTGGTTGGATCACCAACTCAGTGGACATGACTTTGAGCAAATTCCAGAGGACAGTGCCAAAGAGCTGAACACAACTTAGCAACTGAACAATAACAACAATGAACACACGTATCAGATGTTGCTGTGGTTTAGTCCCTTTAGTCATGTCCGACTCTTTACGACCCAGTGGACTGTAGTCTGCCAGCTTCCTCTGCCCTTGGGATTTCCCAGGCAAGAATACCTAAGTGGGTAGCCATTTCCTTCTCCAGAGGATCTTCCCGTTCCAGGGATCGAACCTGCGTCTCCAGAATCTCCTGCATTGCAAGTGGATTCTTTACCACTGTACCACCCAGGAAGCACCGCGAGATATGTATGGAACATCCCCTATTCACTGACTGTATGAAGGAAAACAAGGATCACCCTGGAGCTGAGGTGGGATATGTGAGACATGCAAACTGTGGGGTCAACCGAGGCAAGGCAAGTGGAGACAACAAAGGTCTGTCTTTATTCCAGACTTTTTACAAGGACAGGTAAACCTGTTCCGTGGTAGTGTTTTCTAAAGTCTATTTCTATTGTGTCTCATGACTCACAGCAATTGCCTACGTGGTTGAAAGGATTTAATACAAGTCGCCAATGTGTTGGGTCTCTCAGAACAATGTAGGAAGAAAACACCCTTTGCTAAGATAGGAACTTTCTCCCTAGGAGCAGAAAGCAAGGATGACCTGTCACGCCACAGTATTCAATGTTAGGAAAGCTCAACTCCCTTTGGTAAATTAAAATTGGTGCTCACAGAGGCCCCAGGGCAAGAAATACAGCTAAAGATGAAAAGGAGACCTGGGTCATGCCTGGTTCTCCAGGCCCAGTTGCTGTCTAACAGATATGAGAATTGCACATGGCCTTGTCTCCACGTCCAGGCAAAGTGCAGACTTCCTGATGTTTCCCAATTATTGTTTTGTGCGGAAGAAGACTCATGAAAAAAAAGAATCCTGATTGAAGCTGAGGAATTCCAATACTTTGGCCTTCTGATGCAAAGAGCTGACTCATTGAAAAAGATCCTGATGGTGGATAAGACTGAGGGCGGAGGAGAAGCGAGCAACAGAGGGTGAGGTGGTTGGATCACCAACTCAGTGGACATGACTTTGAGCAAATTCCAGAGGACAGTGCCAAAGAGCTGAACACAACTTAGCAACTGAACAATAACAACAATGAACACACGTATCAGATGTTGCTGTGGTTTAGTCCCTTTAGTCATGTCCGACTCTTTACGACCCAGTGGACTGTAGTCTGCCAGCTTCCTCTGCCCTTGGGATTTCCCAGGCAAGAATACCTAAGTGGGTAGCCATTTCCTTCTCCAGAGGATCTTCCCGTTCCAGGGATCGAACCTGCGTCTCCAGAATCTCCTGCATTGCAAGTGGATTCTTTACCACTGTACCACCCAGGAAGCACCGCGAGATATGTATGGAACATCCCCTATTCACTGACTGTATGAAGGAAAACAAGGATCACCCTGGAGCTGAGGTGGGATATGTGAGACATGCAAACTGTGGGGTCAACCGAGGCAAGGCAAGTGGAGACAACAAAGGTCTGTCTTTATTCCAGACTTTTTACAAGGACAGGTAAACCTGTTCCGTGGTAGTGTTTTCTAAAGTCTATTTCTATTGTGTCTCATGACTCACAGCAATTGCCTACGTGGTTGAAAGGATTTAATACAAGTCGCCAATGTGTTGGGTCTCTCAGAACAATGTAGGAAGAAAACACCCTTTGCTAAGATAGGAACTTTCCCCCTAGGAGCAGAAAGCAAGGATGACCTGTCACGCCACAGTATTCAATGTTAGGAAAGCTCAACTCCCTTTGGTAAATTAAAATTGGTGCTCACAGAGGCCCCAGGGCAAGAAATACAGCTAAAGATGAAAAGGAGACCTGGGTCATGCCTGGTTCTCCAGGCCCAGTTGCTGTCTAACAGATATGAGAATTGCACATGGCCTTGTCTCCACGTCCAGGCAAAGTGCAGACTTCCTGATGTTTCCCAATTATTGTTTTGAGGCAGAGAGCAAGGTATGTATTAAACTGAACTTTGTGGAGTAGACCATACTCAGGTCTATTTCTAAGAAGTAGAATATCCCAGACATGCCCTTGGTCCAGAAACAGTATTTTGGCATCGAATCCTGATTAATTGTGTTGATCACACGCAAATCAACAGAAAGTTGATTCACAGGACTGTTTTATGAAAGACACGTGGGCTCTGTAGCAAACTAGAATCAGGGTTACTTACACCCTATTTTGATGCCGAAGCCCCAACCTGGGACAGCAGTTTTCTCTCTGGAAAAACACCGCTTAGAAATACTTTGCCCTCAGGTTGGGGCGATTAGAAGGAGGTGGCCTGAGATCCAGGCCTACCTGCAGGTGGGGCTGTTTCCTCCTACGGGTGTTAGACCAGAAATCAGAGAAGAAAGGAAGTGTTTGTGCAGAGCTGGAGATCCTGAACCCATATGGCCCCTGACTACTGAAGACCTCAGTAAGTGGGGTCAATGAAGTGTTAAGGGGGCTACAACATATTTAGAACATGGATAGAATAAAATCTGTGGATCTATGCTGAGAGTTGCTCTGTGCTAAGTAAGGGAATAAAAGAAGATTTGCAGTTGAGAAGCGGTTTTAACCCCAGTCAGACTTCTGCGCTTGGCTCCTCTTTATTCGTACAGATTTGATCTACATACATGAGTTTTACTGCTTTCAAAGCTATAGTAAATATTTTTGAAGCATGTAGGGTAAATTTCCTTGAAGAAAATCATCTGCTTCTAGAAAAGGAGAGTTAAAGAACCGGATGCTGTAGGAACCCTAGGAATAAACAAATTCTCAGAATTGTTCTCTTGGCCGCTTTGAAGCCCTGAGATGAAGCTCGACAAAGTATTTCAATGTTAGGAAAGCTCAACTCCCTTTGGTAAATTAAAATTGGTGCTCACAGAGGCCCCAGGGCAAGAAATACAGCTAAAGATGAAAAGGAGACCTGGGTCATGCCTGGTTCTCCAGGCCCAGTTGCTGTCTAACAGATATGAGAATTGCACATGGCCTTGTCTCCACGTCCAGGCAAAGTGCAGACTTCCTGATGTTTCCCAATTATTGTTTTGAGGCAGAGAGCAAGGTATGTATTAAACTGAACTTTGTGGAGTAGACCATACTCAGGTCTATTTCTAAGAAGTAGAATATCCCAGACATGCCCTTGGTCCAGAAACAGTATTTTGGCATCGAATCCTGATTAATTGTGTTGATCACACGCAAATCAACAGAAAGTTGATTCACAGGACTGTTTTATGAAAGACACGTGGGCTCTGTAGCAAACTAGAATCAGGGTTACTTACACCCTATTTTGATCCCGAAGCCCCAACCTGGGACAGCAGTTTTCTCTCTGGAAAAACACCGCTTAGAAATACTTTGCCCTCAGGTTGGGGCGATTAGAAGGAGGTGGCCTGAGATCCAGGCCTACCTGCAGGTGGGGCTGTTTCCTCCTACGGGTGTTAGACCAGAAATCAGAGAAGAAAGGAAGTGTTTGTGCAGAGCTGGAGATCCTGAACCCATATGGCCCCTGACTACTGAAGACCTCAGTAAGTGGGGTCAATGAAGTGTTAAGGGGGCTACAACATATTTAGAACATGGATAGAATAAAATCTGTGGATCTATGCTGAGAGTTGCTCTGTGCTAAGTAAGGGAATAAAAGAAGATTTGCAGTTGAGAAGCGGTTTTAACCCCAGTCAGACTTCTGCGCTTGGCTCCTCTTTATTCGTACAGATTTGATCTACATACATGAGTTTTACTGCTTTCAAAGCTATAGTAAATATTTTTGAAGCATGTAGGGTAAATTTCCTTGAAGAAAATCATCTGCTTCTAGAAAAGGAGAGTTAGAACATGCTGTATGACTCCAGGAAGCTGCTGTAGGAACCCTAGGAACACTGAAAGTCAAACTTCTCAGAATTGTTCTCTTGGCCGCTTTCCCTGCAGAGCCCTGAGGATGAAGCTCCATCCCTGTCGGTGTGGTGTTTTGAGACAGGCTGGTCCTGGGTCTCCAGTGACCTGCCTTTGCAGGCCCAGGGCCCAGTGGAGCAAACCAAGCCAGGTCTGGATGGCCGTTCCCAGGAAGGAAGCTAAATTTCAGGATGGGAGGAACACATCCCAATCATCTCAGAGTCTGCTGCATAGAATAGAGACAGAAGTGAGAGCCCTGTGTCCAATGTCCACAGTCTCTGGAGGCTACCGACATCCAGGTAACAATGGGGCCACACAGGAAGGACATAGAGAGACCTTTCAGGGTTAGAACTCTCCAGAGACCAAAAGGTTGACCGGGCAGTTACCTCCAAGCTGCTGCAGGCAGGACAGAGTGATGAGCATTTTATGTGCATCAAATGGTGTAGGTATAACCATTCCATTTTACAAAGGAGGATTCTGGGAAGCAGAGAGATTAGGTAGATTTTCCTAATTTAAAGGGCTATTAAAAAGGGAGAAAACAATACCATTAAATGTTATAAGAACACAATAATAATAAAATAAAGAGAATAAAATTTAGTACCTCTTTTAATGAATTTGAAAATCTCAAAGAAATGCATGTTATAGGGTTATAAATATAAATTAGATTACATACACAAACACACTTAGACCACATATATGTCAACTTATTCAATTCTGTGAAAATCTAAATGACTTCTTAGAAGCCGTGAAAGGACTTTAAAGGGTTATCAATATCACTGGTGAATATAGATTTCCTATTCATAAGTAAAACCCTGGCAGGTCTAATTTGAGAGGATAATAAAATTAATGAGAATAGTATGTTTATGATGCAGTGATATTTTACAACTGGAAAAAATCATTAATATAATTCCTCTAGTTGATAGTTTTTACCCACAATGGTTCCTGAAATGAAGAGTTACTCTGTACAAGGCTGTTTTAATACGCAATTCATAGATGGTTTCCATCCTTATTTTTTTTTTTTACTAACAGCATTTATTTAGATTTGTGTGGTTACTCACAGCCACTGCTCTTTAAGATGAAAATTGCTCATGGAGTCTTCTTTTCCAGTGCTACAATTCAGTGTATACTTGGTTAAGTTCCTCAAATGGCAGATTTGGCATACTTTCTTCATTTTATTTTAATGATTTTTTGGTCATGCCTCGGGCCTATGGGGTCCTAGTTCCCTGACCAGGGATCAAACCTGTACCCTTTGCATTGGAAGCCTGGAATTGTAACCACTGGACCACCAGAGGAGCCCTCCACATTCTTCATTTTAGAGTGTCATAAATAGAAAAGCAAGGATTACTCCAGTTCTATTTCCTAGAGACAAGCAATTCTAACAGTTTAATTCTATGTGATCACACTCACATTATTTCAAATGTGATTTCTAATCGGGATTGCACTTTTCACATAATAATCAATGTCTCCTCATGCTGATTATTAGAGAAATGCAGCTACATTAGTAAGCTCAATGTACCAATGGTACGGAATGTGCCTTTAAATAAATGAACTCCCTAAGAAAATAAATGTTTTGACTGAAATATTACCTGACACTGTGTCAAAGAGGAAAATCATGGATTTGGAAGCATCAAAATTTTACAGAGAGATTAGGTAGATTTTCCTAATTTAAAGGGCTATTAAAAGGGAGAAAACAATACCTTTTGTTATAAGAACACAATAATAATAAAATAAAGAGAATAAAATTTAGTACCTCTTTTAATGAATTTGAAAATCTCAAAGAAATGCATGTTATAGGGTTATAAATATAAATTAGATTACATACACAAACACACTTAGACCACATATATGTCAACTTATTCAATTCTGTGAAAATCTAAATGACTTCTTAGAAGCCGTGAAAGGACTTTAAAGGGTTATCAATATCACTGGTGAATATAGATTTCCTATTCATAAGTAAAACCCTGGCAGGTCTAATTTGAGAGGATAATAAAATTAATGAGAATAGTATGTTTATGATGCAGTGATATTTTACAACTGGAAAAAATCATTAATATAATTCCTCTAGTTGATAGTTTTTACCCACAATGGTTCCTGAAATGAAGAGTTACTCTGTACAAGGCTGTTTTAATACGCAATTCATAGATGGTTTCCATCCTTATTTTTTTTTTTTACTAACAGCATTTATTTAGATTTGTGTGGTTACTCACAGCCACTGCTCTTTAAGATGAAAATTGCTCATGGAGTCTTCTTTTCCAGTGCTACAATTCAGTGTATACTTGGTTAAGTTCCTCAAATGGCAGATTTGGCATACTTTCTTCATTTTATTTTAATGATTTTTTGGTCATGCCTCGGGCCTATGGGGTCCTAGTTCCCTGACCAGGGATCAAACCTGTACCCTTTGCATTGGAAGCCTGGAATTGTAACCACTGGACCACCAGAGGAGCCCTCCACATTCTTCATTTTAGAGTGTCATAAATAGAAAAGCAAGGATTACTCCAGTTCTATTTCCTAGAGACAAGCAATTCTAACAGTTTAATTCTATGTGATCACACTCACATTATTTCAAATGTGATTTCTAATCGGGATTGCACTTTTCACATAATAATCAATGTCTCCTCATGCTGATTATTAGAGAAATGCAGCTACATTAGTAAGCTCAATGTACCAATGGTACGGAATGTGCCTTTAAATAAATGAACTCCCTAAGAAAATAAATGTTTTGACTGAAATATTACCTGACACTGTGTCAAAGAGGAAAATCATGGATTTTTGGAAGCACTGGCAAATGAAAATTAGGCTGGCAAATGGCATGTTTTGGAAATATCTGTCACATGAAGGAAGAGAAGCAACACAAAATTGGAATTCACATGCAGGCACAGAGTAGGTGTTTTAAATACATTGTTTAGTCTACTGCAAGCAGACAGTGTTAACCCTGCATGAACACTGAACAATGCTATAGAATAAAGCCACTATGAACTGTGGTTAGGAATGACAAGCATGGAAATCTGGTCCAGTTCTAAATCAAGACCTTTAGACACTGGATTTCCAGTTGCCTTCCCCAGACATTGAAATAGAGAGAGAAAAACATAATCTAGTAATGAAGATAGGATATAGATAGTACTTGGCACAAGCATGGTGCTTATTAAATAGTTGTTGTTCAGTTGCTAAGTTGTGTACAACTCTTTTGAGATCCCCACGAACTGTAGCCCACAGAGCTGCTCTATCTGTAGGATATCCTAGGCAAGAATACTGAAATGGGCTGCCATTTCCTTCTCCAGTGGATCTCCCCAACCAACGGATTAAACCCATATCTCCTGCAGGGGCAGGTGGATTCTTTACCATTGAGTCACCAGGGAAGCCCTAGCAAGTGATAGATACAACCAAAATTATCAATAGAGGTTGGAGTGAAATTTCTACCAGACAATACTTTAAATAGGTAAGCAGACAGATACCTACTATAAAACAAAGGATTTTTATTAGAAAGAATGCCTCCTAGCAATGATAGTCACCTTAAAACCTGGAATTGTAACCACTGGACCACCAGAGGAGCCCTCCACATTCTTCATTTTAGAGTGTCATAAATAGAAAAGCAAGGATTACTCCAGTTCTATTTCCTAGAGACAAGCAATTCTAACAGTTTAATTCTATGTGATCACACTCACATTATTTCAAATGTGATTTCTAATCGGGATTGCACTTTTCACATAATAATCAATGTCTCCTCATGCTGATTATTAGAGAAATGCAGCTACATTAGTAAGCTCAATGTACCAATGGTACGGAATGTGCCTTTAAATAAATGAACTCCCTAAGAAAATAAATGTTTTGACTGAAATATTACCTGACACTGTGTCAAAGAGGAAAATCATGGATTTTTGGAAGCACTGGCAAATGAAAATTAGGCTGGCAAATGGCATGTTTTGGAAATATCTGTCACATGAAGGAAGAGAAGCAACACAAAATTGGAATTCACATGCAGGCACAGAGTAGGTGTTTTAAATACATTGTTTAGTCTACTGCAAGCAGACAGTGTTAACCCTGCATGAACACTGAACAATGCTATAGAATAAAGCCACTATGAACTGTGGTTAGGAATGACAAGCATGGAAATCTGGTCCAGTTCTAAATCAAGACCTTTAGACACTGGATTTCCAGTTGCCTTCCCCAGACATTGAAATAGAGAGAGAAAAACATAATCTAGTAATGAAGATAGGATATAGATAGTACTTGGCACAAGCATGGTGCTTATTAAATAGTTGTTGTTCAGTTGCTAAGTTGTGTACAACTCTTTTGAGATCCCCACGAACTGTAGCCCACAGAGCTGCTCTATCTGTAGGATATCCTAGGCAAGAATACTGAAATGGGCTGCCATTTCCTTCTCCAGTGGATCTCCCCAACCAACGGATTAAACCCATATCTCCTGCAGGGGCAGGTGGATTCTTTACCATTGAGTCACCAGGGAAGCCCTAGCAAGTGATAGATACAACCAAAATTATCAATAGAGGTTGGAGTGAAATTTCTACCAGACAATACTTTAAATAGGTAAGCAGACAGATACCTACTATAAAACAAAGGATTTTTATTAGAAATTCCATTTGATGCTATGACCACTAATAACTAATCTCAGATCTGATAATGATAACGCACCTGAAAAGGAGAAAATGTGGAATATGTTAGCAACATTTTCAAGTAGAGTAAGACCTGACAACCTTACTTGA
The DNA here is from genome assembly GCA_022376925.1 of Tragulus kanchil. NCBI lineage: Eukaryota > Metazoa > Chordata > Mammalia > Artiodactyla > Tragulidae > Tragulus > Tragulus kanchil. Next base: position 160,957,158 of record JAIOJX010000004.1, on the reverse strand, counting down.
AAATACTTGTGATTCAATTTAGTCTTTTACTTCTTTTTGACAGCAATTTCTGCAAGCATCTGAGTGCATTTTTAATTTCTAGAAAACTTAAGCAAGGAATAAAAGTACACTTTCTACAGAAAAATTTTCTTTCAAGTAGTCACAGGAATAGAACAAGAAAGCATAATTATGTGAAATGGATTATGTGTAACTTTGAAGAAAGACTGTGGAGGACATTATGTAATATGATTTTTCTATGGCTCACAGATAGTGCTTTGGCCTCCTACTCACACCTAAACTTGGAACAAATGATGAAGAAACATAGTCATTGGCCTTAAAACCAAGTAATTTTAAAGACAAAAGGCAAGCCCATTCATTTTGCACAGCTGTATGTAGGGAGGTATTATATGAATACAATGCCACAATCTAGCTGTTCTGAGATGCCAAATTTGAATTTTCATTCCTCTTAACCATCCTATATATTTTAAGATGTGATTAGAGTAAGTTCTTGGTCTTTTCTATGAGCTTAGTGAAGAATCTAATATACGTATAACCTAGAAAGCATTAAAATATTGGCTTCTATGAAATAAGCCAGGACTCCTTGGAAAGATGGCTTATTCCAGAGCTAGGGCTAATTGGCATTTATTGTGCCAGAATTAAATAGTTGTTGTTCAGTTGCTAAGTTGTGTACAACTCTTTTGAGATCCCCACGAACTGTAGCCCACAGAGCTGCTCTATCTGTAGGATATCCTAGGCAAGAATACTGAAATGGGCTGCCATTTCCTTCTCCAGTGGATCTCCCCAACCAACGGATTAAACCCATATCTCCTGCAGGGGCAGGTGGATTCTTTACCATTGAGTCACCAGGGAAGCCCTAGCAAGTGATAGATACAACCAAAATTATCAATAGAGGTTGGAGTGAAATTTCTACCAGACAATACTTTAAATAGGTAAGCAGACAGATACCTACTATAAAACAAAGGATTTTTATTAGAAATTCCATTTGATGCTATGACCACTAATAACTAATCTCAGATCTGATAATGATAACGCACCTGAAAAGGAGAAAATGTGGAATATGTTAGCAACATTTTCAAGTAGAGTAAGACCTGACAACCTTACTTGAAAATACTTGTGATTCAATTTAGTCTTTTACTTCTTTTTGACAGCAATTTCTGCAAGCATCTGAGTGCATTTTTAATTTCTAGAAAACTTAAGCAAGGAATAAAAGTACACTTTCTACAGAAAAATTTTCTTTCAAGTAGTCACAGGAATAGAACAAGAAAGCATAATTATGTGAAATGGATTATGTGTAACTTTGAAGAAAGACTGTGGAGGACATTATGTAATATGATTTTTCTATGGCTCACAGATAGTGCTTTGGCCTCCTACTCACACCTAAACTTGGAACAAATGATGAAGAAACATAGTCATTGGCCTTAAAACCAAGTAATTTTAAAGACAAAAGGCAAGCCCATTCATTTTGCACAGCTGTATGTAGGGAGGTATTATATGAATACAATGCCACAATCTAGCTGTTCTGAGATGCCAAATTTGAATTTTCATTCCTCTTAACCATCCTATATATTTTAAGATGTGATTAGAGTAAGTTCTTGGTCTTTTCTATGAGCTTAGTGAAGAATCTAATATACGTATAACCTAGAAAGCATTAAAATATTGGCTTCTATGAAATAAGCCAGGACTCCTTGGAAAGATGGCTTATTCCAGAGCTGGGCAGGGCAGGAAAAGCACAAGATGAATCTGGAACATCTCATTGTGCCAGAAAGTAAAGAAATTCTTAAAGAGTCATAGGAACCAGTTGGAAGAGCTGCCTCGGGTCTTATCTATGAAACTGTGAGCATCGAAATAGATACTTACTACAGTAGGCGGTGTATATTGAGTATCATGCTGCATTGCAGCCAGCCCTATCCCAAGAGGTGCAAACAATGACAACACACTCCTTAGAGCCAAACTCACTCCAAAGCATGACCTCTGATGGTTTGGAAAGGCTCTCCAAAGTGCTGGACACAGTCAATGATAACTTCAGAGTGATTATTTGTACACAATATATATAATATAAACCACGGTTTAACATAAAATAACAAAGTCTATCTTGATAAAAACAAACATATAAATAAGAGATGGGAAAGGTCTCTCCTGCAATTTGATTTCATTTAGTAAAAACAGAATGACGGAGTTAGAAAGTCATCGATGGATGCTGTTGTTGCTGAGTTGCTAAGTGGTGTCCCACTCTTTGTGACACTAGACTTTGGCCTGCCAGGCTCCTCTGTCCATGGGCTTCTCCAGGCCAGAATGCCCTCCTCCAGGGGATCTTCCCGACTCTGGGATCTAACTTGCATCTCCTGCAGCTTCTGTATTGCAGGCAGATTTTTTTTTTTGATAACCACTGAGTCACCAGGGAAGCTCCAACCATCAACAATGTGCTTGCTTTAATCCCTTGGGATAAGAGCAGCTGCAATGGACACAATATTCAACATTTGCATTTTCTATTTCTGAACCAGAAGATGTTTCCTGCAACTTTTCACATAGTTGACTTTACCTTTCAGGTGAGCTTTAACATCTCCTCCTCAGAGCCATGACCTTTGTGATTAGGACATTCTCAGTTACTCTTCCCCATTTGCCTGTTTTTTTTTTCTGAAAGGATGCCAAATTTGAATTTTCATTCCTCTTAACCATCCTATATATTTTAAGATGTGATTAGAGTAAGTTCTTGGTCTTTTCTATGAGCTTAGTGAAGAATCTAATATACGTATAACCTAGAAAGCATTAAAATATTGGCTTCTATGAAATAAGCCAGGACTCCTTGGAAAGATGGCTTATTCCAGAGCTGGGCAGGGCAGGAAAAGCACAAGATGAATCTGGAACATCTCATTGTGCCAGAAAGTAAAGAAATTCTTAAAGAGTCATAGGAACCAGTTGGAAGAGCTGCCTCGGGTCTTATCTATGAAACTGTGAGCATCGAAATAGATACTTACTACAGTAGGCGGTGTATATTGAGTATCATGCTGCATTGCAGCCAGCCCTATCCCAAGAGGTGCAAACAATGACAACACACTCCTTAGAGCCAAACTCACTCCAAAGCATGACCTCTGATGGTTTGGAAAGGCTCTCCAAAGTGCTGGACACAGTCAATGATAACTTCAGAGTGATTATTTGTACACAATATATATAATATAAACCACGGTTTAACATAAAATAACAAAGTCTATCTTGATAAAAACAAACATATAAATAAGAGATGGGAAAGGTCTCTCCTGCAATTTGATTTCATTTAGTAAAAACAGAATGACGGAGTTAGAAAGTCATCGATGGATGCTGTTGTTGCTGAGTTGCTAAGTGGTGTCCCACTCTTTGTGACACTAGACTTTGGCCTGCCAGGCTCCTCTGTCCATGGGCTTCTCCAGGCCAGAATGCCCTCCTCCAGGGGATCTTCCCGACTCTGGGATCTAACTTGCATCTCCTGCAGCTTCTGTATTGCAGGCAGATTTTTTTTTTTTTTTTTTAACCACTGAGTCACCAGGGAAGCTCCAACCATCAACAATGTGCTTGCTTTAATCCCTTGGGATAAGAGCAGCTGCAATGGACACAATATTCAACATTTGCATTTTCTATTTCTGAACCAGAAGATGTTTCCTGCAACTTTTCACATAGTTGACTTTACCTTTCAGGTGAGCTTTAACATCTCCTCCTCAGAGCCATGACCTTTGTGATTAGGACATTCTCAGTTACTCTTCTTTCTTTGTTTGCCTTTTTTTTTCCCCAGAAAACTCACCACATTTACAAGTAAATTGGTATTTGTTTACTTGTTTTTGACCTGCTGCCTCCCTTCACCACAGTGCTGCTCTGTGCATGTTTCCAGAAAGAAGAATCACAAGTAATAAGAGTTTGCTGTGTGCCTCTTGTCTGCCTTTCTCTCTCCCTCCCTCCCTGTCTCTCTCTCAGGATCAGTGTAGGAGAGTTTTGGATGAGCTTCCTCAAGGAGACTTGATTTTCAAAAGGTGCTTGTGATTCGGCAGTTGTCAGGAGGGGGTACAGTAAAGGCAGTCCCATGAGCTCCCTATTGGATATGTCACTGGGGTTGGTGATGAGTCAGCAGTGGGTGAAGCATGGGGAATGTTGCAGTGGGGACGCTGATGGAACGAGCTGTGTCCGCGGCATCCTGGAGAAGACAAGCCCAAGTCTAGCAGTTGCTGAGAACCGCCTTGGGGTCACCAGTCATAGGAGGTCCCAGAGGTCTGCTCCAGACGGGCAACGCTCGCCGGGAGGAGGTCTGAGCTAGTAATCTCCTTAAGGGAGAGAATGACCATGAAGAAGAGGCTTGGGGAAAGAATTTATACCAATCATTCAAGGCTACCGTTCTTCTGCATGGGAGAAGCTCATTGGCTGCCTTTATGTCAGTTTTCTAATCTGATAAATGCAGAAATAGCTGAATTTCATACATTTCCACTGTAGAATTATAGAATCTAAGGCCTAGGTTGTAGATGGAACACCAGTTGTCTAGAAAATCAACTATTTTATTTATTTTATTTTATTTTTTAAATTATTTATTTTAAAGGTTTTACAGAGTTTTGTTGTTTACAGACATGTATGTTCCCAGATCATTCATATGCACATCCCTGGCCCTCACCCCCCCAGTTCCCCTCATCCCACCCCTCCGGACTATCACCCCAAGCCATTGTGAGCACTCCTATTCCCTTAGCACAATGACAATAGCTATCGTTTCCACACATAACAGTATAGGTTTCCATGTTACTCCCTCCATGCTTCCCCCTCCCTATTTCTTCCCCACAATGTCCCTATGTCTATTCTCTGTCTCTTTTTCCATGAGTTCCCTGTGTGTGTTATCAAGACCGACCTACTAGATTCCATATATATGTGTTAGTATACTGTACTTGTCTTTCTCTTTTTGACTTACTTCACTTTTTATGATAGGTTCTAGAGCCAGCCACCTCATTAGGACTGAGTCTTCTGCATTTCTTTTAACAGCCGAGTAGTATTCCATTGCATATACGTACCAGAGCTTCTGTATCCATTCATTTGTCGATGGACATCTAGGTTGCTTCCATGTTCTGCCTATTGTATAGAGAGCTGCAATGAACATTGGGGTACAGGTGCTTCTTTCAGTTTTGATTTCATCAGGGTATAAGTCTAACAGTGGGATTGCTGGGTCATAGGGTGCTTCTATTTTTAGTTTTTTAAGAAATCTCCATACTGTCTTCCATAGAGGCTGTATCAATTTGCATTCCCACCAGCAATGCAAGAGGGTTCCCTTTACTCTGCACCCTCTCCAGCGTTTATTGTCTGTCGATTTGTGGATGATGGCCATTCTGACGGGGGTGATACCTCATTGTAGTTTTGATTTGCATTTCTCTAATAATAAGCGAGGTTGAGCATCGTTTCATGTGCTTTTGAGTCATCTGTATGTCCTCTTTGGAGAGGCGTCTCTTTAGATCTTTTTCCCATTTTTTGACTGGGTTGTTCGTTTTTCCTGTGCTGAGTTGTCTGAGTTGCTTGTAGATTTTGGAGATTAATTCTTTGTCTGTTGTTTCATTTGCTATGATTTTCTCCCACTCTGTGGGCTGTCTATTCAGCCTTTTTGTAATTTCTTTTTCTGTACAAAAACTTTTAAGTTTCATGAGGTCCCACATGTTCATTTTTCTTTTCAATTCCGCTATTCTAATAGGTGGGTCAGAGAAGATCTTGCTTTGATTTATGTCCTGGAGGGTTTTGCCTATATTCTCCTCTAAGAGTTTGATGGTTTCTGGTCTTACATTTAGGTCTTTAATCCATTTGGAGTTGATCTTTGTGCATGGTGTCAGGGAATGTTCCAACTTCATTTTTTTGCATGTAGCTGTCCAATTTTCCCAGCACCACTTGCTGAAGAGGCTGTCTTTGTCCCATTTTATAGTTTCGCCTCCTTTGTCAAAAATAAGGTACCCATAGGTGCATGGGTTTATCTCTGGGTTCTCGATCTTGTTCCATTGGTCTATAGTTCTGTTTTTGTGCCAGTACCATACTGTCTTGATGACTGTTGCTTTGTAGTAGAGTCTGAAGTTAGGGAGGCTGAAACCTCCAACTCCGTTTTTCTTTCTCAGGATTGCTTTGGCTATTCGAGGTCTTTTGTGTTTCCATATGAACTGTGTTATTCTTTGGTCTAGTTCTGTGAAAAATGTCAATGGTAGTTGGATAGGTATTGCATTGAATCTGTAGATGATATTTGGTAGTACGGTCATTTTCACAATATTGATTCTTCTGATCCAGGAACATGGAATATCTCTCCATCTGTTTAAGTCTTCTTTAATGTCTCTCATGAGTATCTTGTAATTTTCTGTGTATGGTTCTTTTGTTTCTTTGGGTAGGTTTATTCCTAGATATTTGATTCTTTTAGTTGCAATGGTGAAGGGGATTGCCTCTTTGATTTCATTTTCTGATTATTCATTGTTTGTGTATAGGAATGCCAGTGATTTCTGTGTGTTGGCTTTGTATCCTGCGACTTTGCTGAATTCATTGATTAGCTCTAGTAGCTTTGTATAGTGTCTTTGGGATTTTCTATGTATAATATCACGTCGTCTGCAAAAAGAGAGAGCTTCACTTCTTCCTTTCCAATCTGGATTCCTTTTATTTCTTTCTCTTCTCTTATTGCTGTTGCTAGCACTTCCAGGGCTATGTTGAATAAGAGTGGTAAAAGTGGACACCCCTGTCTTGTTCCTGATCTTAGAGGGAATGCTTTGAGTTTTTCACCACTGAGGATAATGTTCACTGTGGGGTTCTCATATATGACTTTTATTATGTTGAGATAGGTTCCTTCTATGTCCATTTTCTTAAGAGTTTTTATCATAAATGGATGTTGTACTTTGTTGAAGGCTTTTTCTGCATCTATTGAGATGATCATGTGATTTTTGTCTCTCAATTTTTGCATGTAGCTGTCCAATTTTCCCAGCACCACTTGCTGAAGAGGCTGTCTTTGTCCCATTTTATAGTTTCGCCTCCTTTGTCAAAAATAAGGTACCCATAGGTGCATGGGTTTATCTCTGGGTTCTCGATCTTGTTCCATTGGTCTATAGTTCTGTTTTTGTGCCAGTACCATACTGTCTTGATGACTGTTGCTTTGTAGTAGAGTCTGAAGTTAGGGAGGCTGAAACCTCCAACTCCGTTTTTCTTTCTCAGGATTGCTTTGGCTATTTGAGGTCCTTTGTGTTTCCATATGAACTGTGTTATTCTTTGGTCTAGTTCTGTGAAAAGTGTCAATGATAGTTGGATAGGTATTGCATTGAATCTGTAGATGATATTTGGTAGTACGGTCATTTTCACAATATTGAGTCTTCCAAGCCAGGAACATAGAATATCTCTCCATCTGTTTAAGTCTTCTTTAATGTCTCTCATGAGTATCTTGTAATTTTCTGTGTATGGTTCTTTTGTTTCTTTGGGTAGGTTTATTCCTAGATATTTGATTCTTTTAGTTGCAATGGTGAAGGGGATTGCCTCTTTGATTTCATTTTCTGATTATTCATTGTTTGTGTATAGGAATGCCAGTGATTTCTGTGTGTTGGCTTTGTATCCTGCGACTTTGCTGAATTCATTGATTAGCTCTAGTAGCTTTGTATAGTGTCTTTGGGATTTTCTATGTATAATATCACGTCGTCTGCAAAAAGAGAGAGCTTCACTTCTTCCTTTCCAATCTGGATTCCTTTTATTTCTTTCTCTTCTCTTATTGCTGTTGCTAGCACTTCCAGGGCTATGTTGAATAAGAGTGGTAAAAGTGGACACCCCTGTCTTGTTCCTGATCTTAGAGGGAATGCTTTGAGTTTTTCACCACTGAGGATAATGTTCACTGTGGGGTTCTCATATATGACTTTTATTATGTTGAGATAGGTTCCTTCTATGTCCATTTTCTTAAGAGTTTTTATCATAAATGGATGTTGTACTTTGTTGAAGGCTTTTTCTGCATCTATTGAGATGATCATGTGATTTTTGTCTCTCAATTTGTTGATATGGTATATCACATTGATTGATTTGTGGATATTGAAGAATCCTTGCATGGCTGGGATGAACCTGACTTGATCGTGATGTATGAGTTTTTTGATGTGTCATTGAATTCTGTTTGCTAGGATTTTGTTGAGGATCTTGGCATCTAAGTTAATCAGTGAAATTAGTCTATAATTTTCCTTTTCTGTGTTGTCTTTGCCTGGTTTGGGTATCAGGGTGATGGTGGCCTTGTAGAATGTGTCTTGGAAGTGTTCCTTCCTGTGCAATTTTTCGAAAGAGTTTTAGAAGGACAGGCATTAGCTCTTCTTTAAATGTTTGGTAGAATTTGGCTGTGAAGCCATCTGGCCCTGGGCTTTTATTTTTGGGTAGATTTTTAATCACAGATCTGATTTCTGAGCTTGTGATTGGGTTGTTCAAAGTTTCTGTTTCTTCCTGGCTCAGTCTTGGGAGATTAATCTTCCCCAAGAAACTGTCCATTTCTTCTAGGTTGTCCAGGTTGTTGCCATAGAGTTGCTCATAATAGTCTCTTAGAATACTTTGGATTTCTGCATTCTCTGTTGTAATCTCTCCTTTTTCGTTTTTGATTTTGTTGATCTGGTTCTTCTCTCTCTTTCTCTTGATGAGTCTGGCCAGTGGCTTGTCAATTTTGTTTACCTTTTCAAAGAACCAGCTTTTTGTTTTATTTATCTGTACTATAGTTTCTTTCATTTCTTTCTCATTTATTTCTGCTTTAGTCTTTATAATTTCTCTTCTTCTGCTGGCTTTGGGGTGTTTTTGTTCTTCTTTCTCCAATTGTTTTAAGCATAGGTTTAGGTCATCTGCTTCATATTTTCCTTGTTTCTTGAGGTAGGATTGTATCGCTATAAATTTCCCTCTTAGAACTGCTTTTGCGGAATCCCATAGGTTTTGCACAGTCGTGTGTTCATTATCATTTTCTTCTAGGAATTTCTTAATTTCTCCTTTGATTTCCTCAGTAATCAGTTGGTTTTTGAGGTATGTGTTGTTTAATCTCCATGTGTTTGTGTTTTTAGCAGTTTTTTTCCTGTAGTTGATCTCTAGTCTCATTGCATTGTGGTGCAAGAAGATGGTTGATAGAATTTCCGTTTTCTTGAATTGACTGAGGTTTGATTTGTGGCCCAAGATGTGGTCTATCCTGGAGAATGTTCTGTGAGCACTTGAGAAGAAAGTGTATTCTTCTGCTTTTGGATAGAAAGTCCTAAAGATATCAATGAGGTCCATTTCTTCTAGTGTGGCATTTAAGGCTTGTGTTTCTTTATTAATTTTCTGTTTTGATGATCTGTCCATTGTTGTGAGAGGAGTGTTAAAGTCTCCTACTATTACTGTGTTATTGTTGACTTCTTCTTTTATATCTGAAAGTATCTGTCTTATGTATTGAGGTGCCCCTGTGTTGGGTGCATAGATATTCATGACTGTTATGTCTTCCTCTTGGATAGATTCCTTAATCATGATGTAGTGACCTGCTTTGTCTCTTAGAATCTTCTTTACTTTAAAATCTATTTTGTCTGATATGAGGATTGCTACTCCAGCTTTCTTTTGATTTCCATTTGCATGGAATATCTTTTTCCAGCCTCTCACTTTCAGTTTATGAATGTCTCTAAGTTTGAAGTGGGTCTCTTATAAACAACATATATATGGGTCATGCTTCTAGATTCATTCAGCCAGCCTATGTTGTTTGGTTGGAGCATTTAATCCATTTACATTCAAAGTAATTATTGATATGAATGATCCTACTGTCATCTTCTTAGAAGTTTGGGGTTTGATTTGTAGGACTTCTCCTACTCTTGTATTTATTGGCTATATCAGGCCCTTTAACACTTGTTGTAGGGCTGGTTTTGTGGTACAGAATTCTTTTAGTTTTTGTCTGTCTGTGAAGCTTTTGACTTCACCATCAATTCTGAATGAGATTCTTACTGGGTAGAGAATTCTTGGTTGGAGGTTATTCTCTTTTAGCCATTTAAATGTGTCTTGCCATTCTCTTCTGGCCTGCGGAGTTTCTGTTGAAAGATCCGCAGTTAGACGTATAGGGTTTCCTTTATATGTTATTTATTGTTTTTAGCAGTTTTTTTCCTGTAGTTGATCTCTAGTCTCATTGCATTGTGGTGCAAGAAGATGGTTGATAGAATTTCCGTTTTCTTGAATTGACTGAGGTTTGATTTGTGGCCCAAGATGTGGTCTATCCTGGAGAATGTTCTGTGAGCACTTGAGAAGAAAGTGTATTCTTCTGCTTTTGGATAGAAAGTCCTAAAGATATCAATGAGGTCCATTTCTTCTAGTGTGGCATTTAAGGCTTGTGTTTCTTTATTAATTTTCTGTTTTGATGATCTGTCCATTGTTGTGAGAGGAGTGTTAAAGTCTCCTACTATTACTGTGTTATTGTTGACTTCTTCTTTTATATCTGAAAGTATCTGTCTTATGTATTGAGGTGCCCCTGTGTTGGGTGCATAGATATTCATGACTGTTATGTCTTCCTCTTGGATAGATTCCTTAATCATGATGTAGTGACCTGCTTTGTCTCTTAGAATCTTCTTTACTTTAAAATCTATTTTGTCTGATATGAGGATTGCTACTCCAGCTTTCTTTTGATTTCCATTTGCATGGAATATCTTTTTCCAGCCTCTCACTTTCAGTTTATGAATGTCTCTAAGTTTGAAGTGGGTCTCTTATAAACAACATATATATGGGTCATGCTTCTAGATTCATTCAGCCAGCCTATGTTGTTTGGTTGGAGCATTTAATCCATTTACATTCAAAGTAATTATTGATATGAATGATCCTACTGTCATCTTCTTAGAAGTTTGGGGTTTGATTTGTAGGACTTCTCCTACTCTTGTATTTATTGGCTATATCAGGCCCTTTAACACTTGTTGTAGGGCTGGTTTTGTGGTACAGAATTCTTTTAGTTTTTGTCTGTCTGTGAAGCTTTTGACTTCACCATCAATTCTGAATGAGATTCTTACTGGGTAGAGAATTCTTGGTTGGAGGTTATTCTCTTTTAGCCATTTAAATGTGTCTTGCCATTCTCTTCTGGCCTGCGGAGTTTCTGTTGAAAGATCCGCAGTTAGACGTATAGGGTTTCCTTTATATGTTATTTGTTGTTTGCTCCTAGCTGCTTTTAGTAATCTGTCTTTGTATCTAGTCTGCATTAGTTTGATTAGAATGCACCTTAGTGTGTTTCTTCTGGGGTTTATCGTGTATGGAACTCTTTGTGCTTCTTGGACTTGGTTGACTATTTCCTTTCCCATGCTGGGGAAGTTTTCAACTATAACATCTTAATGAATTTTTTTCATAGCCTTTCTTCCCCTCTTCTTCTTCTGGAACTCCTATAATTCTAATGTTTGTGCGTTTGATATTGTCCCATAGGTCCCTTATGCTATCCTCAGTTCTTTTAATTCTTTCAGCTTTGTTCTGTTCTTCAGCACTTATTTCCACCATTCTGTCTTCCAGCTCACTTATCCATTCTTCTGCCTCTGATACTCTACTGTTGAGACCTTCTATAGTATTTTTGAGTTCAGCAATTGAGTTGGTAGTCTCTATTTGCTTATATTTCATTTCTTGCATGTCTCTTCTCAGTGCACTAATTTCCTCTAATATTCTGTTTTCGGTGTTTTGATCCTCATTAGTATAGTTTTTCTGAATTCTCTTTCAGATAGCTTGTCTATCTCCTCCTCTGTCATTTGAAGCTGTGTTTCCCTAGCTTGGTCCTTCATTTGTGCAGTGTTTCTCTGTCGTTTCATTATTAGGTTAATTTTTGTTTCTTTGTGTGTGTCTGTGTGTATAGAGTTCTTTTTCCCATCAGGCTTCTTGGCTGAATTCTCCCTTCCTTTGGGTTTCTGTCCTTCTAGAAGGGTTCAGTGGTTTGTGTCTTGGGTGGTGTTAGGTCTTGTTTACAGGTGAACAATCTCTAGTGTTGTATATTCTTTGATAGTGTGGGGTTTGGAATCAGGGCTTTCACTCCAAGGGTCTTTGGTTTGATGATTGATCAGGGGATGTAGGCTCTATGTCTGGTTTGCTATGGTGTTCAGTGATATTAGTTCAAATACTAGCATCTGAGGAACAAGAGGTGTATCCCTGATGTGTGACAGTCATAAAAGCATGCGGATGTTTTCTAACATAGTCATAAGATATGCATACATACACAGCAATAACCACATCTAACCAGTCTTACAGAGATAAAGCATAGGAAATTTTTCTGGCAAGCGACGCAGTCAAAGATGATAGTTGCCTGTTAAGCTCTGAATTAATTAAAATAGTGCCTGGAAAAATAGATCTGGGGCAAGGTCCTGACTTGGACTATTTCAATGAAAGCAATTTTTAACTAAGACATGTGTTGGGGGTGAGAAGGAGGAGAGTGTATGGGTAATGAGAAGGAATAGATTCGTCTTGGAAGTATTTTATAGGGTTATGTAGCCAAGATTGGTGCGTTGTATTGTTAGGTGTAGCTGGAAAAGAATAGTGGAGACAAGAAGATAGGAAATATTTATCTAGAGGATAGTGGTAGATGGGAGAAAGTTTTATATTTAGAGCATAGAAGGAGGAAGCAGTGGCAAAGAGGAAAGAAAATTAGAACTTTCCAAGAATTAAAATTAAAACCAAAAAATTTAAAAATTAAAAATCAAAAAAAGAAATTAAAAATTAAAAAGGGAAGAAAATAAAAATTAAAAAGAGAAGAAGACACACACACACACACACACAAAAGGAAGAAAAAACCCCTCAACCTGACCAATCAATCAAATAAACAAAACCGTCCACAACAAATAAACAAACAAAAAAAAGCTAAATACTGTCCCTGGTTTTTATCCTCTCATCTGTCTGGTGGAAGCCCGTCTGCTCTAGATGGTGTTGTCTTGATGATGTAGCCTTTCCCTTATGGCACCAGTCTGCAAGCTCAGGTGCTAGCCAGGACGGTGGGCTGATCCCAGTCTGTCGGGCGAGGGGCTGCTGCGCACGCAATACCGTGATGGGCGGGGGCGTCCTGGCTCTGCAGTGCACCTGCAGGTAGCCTCTGATACCTGCCCTTCTCCCGGCTTCCTCCGCTGCGGGTGTACCTGTGGGTCTGTAGCTATGGGGGTGTAGCTATGGGGGTGCATAGGCTCCTCCGCCTCTGGCACGCGCGCACTGCCGATTACGCCTCCAAGTCCCACAGGCAGGGGGACAAGCTTCCCCGTCTGGCTCGAGCCCGGTCCCTGGTCGGCAATCTGTGGGTGACTTCCCCTTCAGCCAGTCCCCCACTAGGAGTGTTTGAACTCACCCGGTGCCAGGCGGAAAGTCGCGATTTTCGCCCGGTGGCTGAGCGGCGCGATTTTCGCGGTGGGCGCTCCCTGTGCGGCTCTATCCAGGTTCCTAGGCAGCTCCCCGCGGGGAACTTCCCAACTGCGTTCCGCCGGGCCCTGCTCCAGTATCTTATCTTCGCAGTGTCTTAATTTCTGCCGGCGATCCGGGCGGATTCTTGGAGTTTTCACGCTGAGCGCTGCCCTCTCTCCCCCGAGGCTCCGCTCAGGCCCCCTTTTAGGGCACTTGCTGGCGCGCTCTCCATCGGTGCGGTGCGGCGTGGGGGTGAGGATAGAGGGTTCTCAGAACAGGAGCTCCGGGAAAGTTCTGGCTGTTCACTCTTCTACTCTCGCGGACCTATGGAATTCTTCTGTTGTCTAGCGGCTGGTTTGTTGGTGGTGGTTCATTTCTTGATGAGTTCTGGTGATTCTGTTGGGGAGCTGGTGAAATCTTCCCCTCATTCCTCCGCCATCTTGGCTCCCCTGAAAATCAATTATTTTAGAGTCAGAGTGTAAAGTTGTCTCTGGGATGTTGGTGGTCATACAAGAGACGATGAGAAGAGTGGGGGAGGGGGCGCTGACAGGCTGGTCCCATGAAATGGAAAGATGAAACCACAGGTACTAAGTTATTGCTTTAAGATTTGTTTCAATGAAAACAGGATTAAAGCTATGATCTAATAAATATAATGCCTTCCTTGAGCTGTTTAAGGATCTGCCTTCAGTGCAGGAGATCGGGGTTTGATCCCTGAGTCAGGAAGATCCCTTTGAGAAGAGAATGGCTACCCACTCCAGGACACTTGCTTGGGGAATTCCACGGACAGCGGAGCCTGGTGGGTACTGTCCATGGGGTTGAAAAGAGTTGGACATGACTGAGCGACTAACACTAAATAAATACAAGGATGCACATTGGTAAAACACTAATGTTTATCTGCATCCTACAGTAAAGAAACTGTTACTGGAAGAGACAAGATATTTTGATACTGAAAATTCACCTGCTCCTAAACAAGAAGATTATTTTTATATATATTTAATATGATCGTACATTCCTTAATGATGAATTTAAGTTGCAAAATGACCTTTGCTGAAAAAGCAAGACTGTTTCTTTCCAGAGATTTATACTCAGCATTTGTCAGATAGCCCCTTGAGGGCACATAAAAAGAGATCCAGAAAACCCAAATCACATATAATTCCATTCCATAACTGTAATGAATATGTAATGGATTAGAATTAAGCAGCATATGAGAAGAAATATTGTTATTATGTTGATTCAATTTTACTTAATATTCACTTTTAAAAAATGTGCTATGGAAGCAATCTCAAAATAAATGAATGTAGCTAGAATACAAATCCTGTGATATATAGAAATAAAAATATCTACTCTCATTATTCTCATTTAGATATATATTGGGTTAAATTTCCAGTTGGCCCGCTCTATCTATAAGTGTGTAAATTTGCAGAGAAATTTTACCATGGGTGGCCATTAGGTTAGATTCTTTTCTAATGTAAAGCACGTTAAGGAGTGAGGTAAAGAGAGCAAAAAGGGGAAGAGAGGATAACTATGATTATTTCTCAAAGGGGATGATAGACATGACAGAGGGGAAGGGTCACAGACAGAGGTCAGTCAGCAAAGAACACAGGAGTCTTGCCTTGGGTATTAGATAAATTTTTATTTTTACCACCTCTTTACAGGGAATACAATCTTGGTTCATATCCTCAAATACACAAAGGTCAAACCACCTGGTTGTTTAAAGCTGACCCTCTTCAAAATTTCATAGAAAACTCTTCACGAAATTTTCCAAACTATAGGAGGAAAAAACAACTATGAGGCCATAAAAAAAACAAAAAAAAACAAAAACAAAGGTCTACATTAAAAACTTGAAGTTGCAACAGAATTTGACAACTGAACTTTACAGAAAAAGAATGAGTTGACTTTATCTGTCGAAGTTATTACCTGTAAAGGTTGATTCGGCTAAGATCCTTTATCAAAATGGCAGCAGTAAGGTTGAAACACTGAAAATAAATTGGATGATGTGGGTGCTTTTGGACAGAAATGACTCAGCAGAGACACAGCCCTGAGGCACTGAGGCTCTGCTTGGTCTGATCAAGCCCCTGACCTTCCTTGACCTTAGTCTGAGGGGCCAGGGCTTGATGGAGGGATCTGGCCACAGGCGACTGAGCCACGGAGGCTCATCCACATGGGGGTCAAGAGATCATTGGACCCTCAGGAACAGCTTTCTTTGCGTAAAACACTTAAACTGGCCCGGGATTGTCATTCCTGTACTGGAAAACTTCACAGATTCAACGTTCCACCCAGATCCCTCTGGTTCTGAAAGCCTGGCTGGGTCAGAAAGAGACCAGATGTCTGCAAAGGGCACAGCTAGCTCAGGTAAAGAGGAAGCTGCTGAGCTGAGATCTTTACCTCAAACTCTGCAAATGTACATACACTGGACACATCATGCCACTTGTGGAAATTTAACCAGCTCTCCTGTGTGATCAGTTAAGGCCCAGTGTGCGTATGCGGTATGTGCTAAATTGCTTCACTCCTGTCCTGCTCTTGGCCACCCTGTCATGGACTGTGCCTGACAGACTTCTCTGTCCATGGGATTCTCAAGGCAAGAAGACTGAAGTGCTTTGCCATGCTCTCCTCTGGAGGATCTTCCCCATCCGAGGTTCAAACCTGCCTCTTGTATGTCTCCTGCATTGGCAGGCAGGTTCTTTACAACGTCTAAGAGTATTTCAAACCGATAAAGAAACTTGAGCACTATGCTCAGAGCTGAAGGTCTGAGTCTGCACCCACTAGCAGACACCTGGAAAAATGGAGCCTCTCCCAGTTTCAGTAAACATGGGATGCCCAAATTACCCTCAAGAGGGCACCACCTACTGGGAATCATGCTCAGAGTTCAGAACAGGACATACTGAGCCATGGAATTAAGACACTTGCTCCTTGGAAGAAAAGCTACGACAAACGTAGACAGTGTATTAAAAAAAAGACACATCACTTTGCCGACAAAGGTCCATATAGTAAAAGCTATGGTTTTTCCAGAAGTCATGTATGGGTGTGAGAGTTGGACCATAAGGTTGATTGCCGAAGAACTGTGGTGCTGAAGAAGACTCTTGAGAGTCCCTTGGACTGCAAGGAGATCAGACCAGTCAGTCCTAAAGGAAATCAAGCTGGAAGGAAGCCATCAACAGCAATTATGACCAAGCAATTGAGCATACAAGGCAATGCATCATCTAGAAAACGTTGGGAGAGGCTTTCTTCACTTCAAGAAAACCTCTCCCTATTGAGAAACATCACTGGCTTATCACTGGGCCACCTCAAAACACAAATGTCTGCATGCAGCTGGGGAAGCACATGGGGTCAAGCTCTGTGCCTGTGGGCACAGTGCCTCTGAGATCCAGGGTGGTTTTGATTAATATGAGACTTAAGCCTTTTCCAAACACCCTTCAGTGGTCCTGTGTTGTGCTTGCTTGCTAAAAAAAGGACTCTCATCGCTGGTTTGATGACAGGGTCAGTTTCGGAGAGAAGCTGGGAAGTTTTACACTGGCTGTATTTGGGATGATTCAAATTTCAACTCTTCTGAAGGATCAGAAAACCAATTTGTGACATTATGGGGTGTGTTGCTACTCTGCACTTGCTAGTTGCTACTTGCTACGCTTGCTACTCTGGAATTATAGCAACTGAATATCAATAGGTGGAGTAGCTGCTACATACTGGTTGATTTTTAAAGCCAAGAGAGGGAGAATATTATATCACTATTAACAGGGCCAAGAAAATGAAGACAAGTGGGCAATTGGTGACTGTTTATTGAAATGCTCACGTCTCTGTCTTCTCAAGCAAATTTAGCGACACTGATCTGTATCCTTACGGCCCCCTAGACCACAACATTGTGCAGAGATGTGACCACCTTCCAGGAGGGGGTTCCAGTGCTTTCATCTTCTTGGCCAAATTGCAGGTGACTTCTTATTCTGTTACAGGAAAACCATTTCTAAATAGCTTCCAGTAATTCAGCAAGATAAAACCCCTTTATTACCAAATTCCAGAGCAATTCTTCCCAAAATGTGATTTGATCCTTTCTTGTACATTAAGGAAATAAATCAACTTGAAACACGAAGTCTTGTTTCAAACCAACACTGTAAATTCCTTTCACTTCTGTCAGATGCTATCCAACCTCTTGAAAGTCACTGTTATTTAGATAAAACGTGTTAAGAAAGCATGGCCATATTTGTCTGAGCTCTCATGTTTTCCTCCATAATGACATTAGTTTCAATTTCCTCCTATATGAAGCCATAAGTCTAATTAAAATAATTCACTCAATCTTTCTAGTAATTCTATCAGCTCTCAAAATGCCCAGATAAGTGTGGACTCATTTCAGATTAATTATCCTCCGTGACATGTGCAACATCGTTAGAAGTTAGAAAGTATGAATCTCTATTGAGCATACAGAGATATTGAATCTCTGTTGGGGCTCTGGGATTACACCCCTGATTCTGCAGCCCTTCCCACCTGAGTGAGTGGGCAGTGTGACCTATTACCACAGGAAGAGAATTGTGAACTCAAACTTCCCTGAGGGAAGTATGGGGAGGGGCACTGGAGAAAGCCCCCGGATGTGGTAGCACATGTGATGATAAGAGTGGATGACTGGCTTAGGGAGAACTTCTGCTGTTGCATGGACAGAGCCCCCACAGGACTCCCCTATCGGTGGAAGGGATTTGAGTAAGGGGTGGCAGAGGAGAACAGATGCTCTCTGCAGGCGGGCAGGTCTAGAGAAAGGGGAGAAGGCAGACCTGACTTAGTCTTCTCACCTATCTGAGAGTAGATGATACAGGTGATGGAGCGAAACCAGGGGTCTTACCCTGAAACCTACCCTAACATGAAAGCAAGCACAAAGAGTGGATAATAACTGTTCACTGTCTCATGAATAACCTTCCTCAACCTTCTCCAGCTTCCTCTTCTCTCAGCCTTTGTTGTGGCTGGTCAGTCAGTCAGTTGTGTCTGACTCTGTGACCCCATGGGCTATAGCACACCAGGCTTTCCCATCCTTCACCATCTCCGGGAGTTTGCTCAAATTCATGTTGATTGAGTCAGTGATGCTCATATAAAAGCCTGTAGTTCCTTATCTTGAGTGAGAGGATGGACAGTCCCCCAAGACAAACCTACGCCCACCTTCATAAGCCGGGTTTCCTTAATATCAACCCAGCTTCTTGAAGTAACTCCTTTAGGTATCCTACTGAAAACACTGAAGGACAGCACAGATTTGTCCCCTCAAAGGCCCTGAAATGTGAGTGAAGAGTACAGTTATTAGAATAACCCCCAAGACTACAAGATCCATATATTCAAAGTTATGGTTTTTCCAGTAGTCATGCATGACTGTGAGAGTTGAACCATAAAGAAGGCCTGAGTGCCAAAGAATTGATGTTTCCGTGGTACTAGAAAAGACTCTTGGGAGTCCCTTGCACAGAAAGGAAATCAAACCTGTCAGTCCTAAAGGAAATCAACCCTGAATATTCATTGGAAGGACTGATGTTGAAGCTTAAGCTCCAATCCTTTGGCCACCTGGTGCGAAGAGCAGATTCCCAGACCCTGATGCTGGGAAATATTGAGGGCAGGAGAAGAAGGGGGCAACAGAGGATGAAGTGATCAATCGTATGGCATGATGATTGACTCAATGGGACATGAGTTTGAGTAAACTCTGCGAGATAGTGAAGGACAGGGAAGCCTGGTGTGCTGCACTCCATGGAGCCACGAAGTCAGACACAACTGAGTGACTGAACAACAATAACTCATGACTAGTCTGATTTAAAACAAAAATTATTTCTTATTTTACTTCCCATTTCAAATGTCTCGTGCTTTTCAAAATAGTTCATCAGTGATTCTGCAAAGAAACCCAAGTACAACAGTAAGAAACTACAATTTAAAAAAGCTACATAACGGACTCCCCTGGTAGTCTAGCTGGTTAAGAATTCCCCTTGGATTTGGGTTCAATCCCTAGAGGGGAAACTGAGATCCCACAGGCCGTGGGGCAGCTACTGAGCCTGTGCACCCTGCAGCCCCCCCACACATGCCACAACTAAGACCCAACACAGCCAAATAGATGAATAAAAAATTAAAAACCCAAACTGGAATGTCTAAAGACCAGTCAGTCAGTTGTGTCTGATCTGAGGTCACACCAGGCTTTCCCATCCTTCACCATCTCCGGAGTTTGCTCAAATTCATGTTGACTGAGTCAGTGATGCTCATATAAAAGCCTGTAGTTCCTTATCTTGAGTGAGAGGATGGACAGTCCCCCAAGACAAACCTACGCCCACCTTCATAAGCCGGGTTTCCTTAATATCAACCCAGCTTCTTGAAGTAACTCCTTTAGGTATCCTACTGAAAACACTGAAGGACAGCACAGATTTGTCCCTCAAAGGCCCTGAAATGTGAGTGAAGAGTACAGTTATTAGAATAACCCCCAAGACTACAAGATCCATATATTCAAAGTTATGGTTTTTCCAGTAGTCATGCATGACTGTGAGAGTTGAACCATAAAGAAGGCCTGAGTGCCAAAGAATTGATGTTTCCGTGGTACTAGAAAAGACTCTTGGGAGTCCCTTGCACAGAAAGGAAATCAAACCTGTCAGTCCTAAAGGAAATCAACCCTGAATATTCATTGGAAGGACTGATGTTGAAGCTTAAGCTCCAATCCTTTGGCCACCTGGTGCGAAGAGCAGATTCCCAGACCCTGATGCTGGGAAATATTGAGGGCAGGAGAAGAAGGGGGCAACAGAGGATGAAGTGATCAATCGTATGGCATGATGATTGACTCAATGGGACATGAGTTTGAGTAAACTCTGCGAGATAGTGAAGGACAGGGAAGCCTGGTGTGCTGCACTCCATGGAGCCACGAAGTCAGACACAACTGAGTGACTGAACAACAATAACTCATGACTAGTCTGATTTAAAACAAAAATTATTTCTTATTTTACTTCCCATTTCAAATGTCTCGTGCTTTTCAAAATAGTTCATCAGTGATTCTGCAAAGAAACCCAAGTACAACAGTAAGAAACTACAATTTAAAAAAGCTACA
Source organism: Tragulus kanchil (assembly GCA_022376925.1). Classification (NCBI taxonomy): domain Eukaryota; kingdom Metazoa; phylum Chordata; class Mammalia; order Artiodactyla; family Tragulidae; genus Tragulus; species Tragulus kanchil. The sequence continues at coordinate 160,936,814 of JAIOJX010000004.1, read as the reverse complement.
TAACGGACTCCCCTGGTAGTCTAGCTGGTTAAGAATTCCCCCTTTGGGTTTGGGTTCAATCCCTAGAGGGGAAACTGAGATCCCACAGGCCGTGGGGCAGCTACTGAGCCTGTGCACCCTGCAGCCCCCCCACACATGCCACAACTAAGACCCAACACAGCCAAATAGATGAATAAAAAATTAAAAAGGAACTGCAAAACTGGAATGTCTAAAGACAGTTTCAGGATCCATTCCAATTCCAACTTTGAATATTAAGCCTGTCCCTTTGTGATAATTTTCACAGAGACATTAGAGTTCAAGAATTAAATCCCTTTGATGGACAATTTCTTTAGATTGTCAAATACTTATCTCTTACAAGTTACAGGTTCAAAGGAATTAAATTCTCATTTCTTATTCCACTCAGTCTGATACCCAGGGATTTTGCTGCCATTGTGAAAGTTCACGGATTTTTTGGGATTACAGCCTGAATTGTTAGGTCTTCCTTGATATACTCCTTTCCCATTAAGAATATTGGTTTCCATCTCTTCCACTACTGGCTATCCAAGTTTGTCATCAGTGTTTTATATCTAAAGCCTCACTAACTTTCTGAGTTCCCTGTTTCACCCAGAATCCAGCTGCTTTGCACTTTTCAAGGCATATATCATAAAGAGCCCACCTGTAATGCAGGAAACCTGAGTTTGATCCTTGGGTCAGGAAGATCCCCTGGGGAACAGAATGGCTACCCACTGCAGTATTCTTGCTTGGCGAATTCCATGGACAGAGGAGCCCGGTGGGCTACAATCCATGGGGTCACAAAAAAGTTGGACACTACTGAGTAAGTAACGCACACACACACACACACACACACACACACACACGTTCTTCTCACCAATGCCTTAAAATTCAGTAAATGTAGGGATCAAATCTTCATTTTAATTGCACTCTTGCCTTGATTACACCTGCCTTGCCTGTAGCTCATCAGTGTCTTTTGTGGTCCCTGCATGCATGAGCTTGTGAATGGGCAACATACTGACAAAAAAGTCTGATTTAAAACAAAAATTATTTCTTATTTTACTTCCCATTTCAAATGTCTCGTGCTTTTCAAAATAGTTCATCAGTGATTCTGCAAAGAAACCCAAGTACAACAGTAAGAAACTACAATTTAAAAAAGCTACATAACGGACTCCCCTGGTAGTCTAGCTGGTTAAGAATTCCCCTTGGATTTGGGTTCAATCCCTAGAGGGGAAACTGAGATCCCACAGGCCGTGGGGCAGCTACTGAGCCTGTGCACCCTGCAGCCCCCCCACACATGCCACAACTAAGACCCAACACAGCCAAATAGATGAATAAAAAATTAAAAAGGAACTGCAAAACTGGAATGTCTAAAGACAGTTTCAGGATCCATTCCAATTCCAACTTTGAATATTAAGCCTGTCCCTTTGTGATAATTTTCACAGAGACATTAGAGTTCAAGAATTAAATCCCTTTGATGGACAATTTCTTTAGATTGTCAAATACTTATCTCTTACAAGTTACAGGTTCAAAGGAATTAAATTCTCATTTCTTATTCCACTCAGTCTGATACCCAGGGATTTTGCTGCCATTGTGAAAGTTCACGGATTTTTTGGGATTACAGCCTGAATTGTTAGGTCTTCCTTGATATACTCCTTTCCCATTAAGAATATTGGTTTCCATCTCTTCCACTACTGGCTATCCAAGTTTGTCATCAGTGTTTTATATCTAAAGCCTCACTAACTTTCTGAGTTCCCTGTTTCACCCAGAATCCAGCTGCTTTGCACTTTTCAAGGCATATATCATAAAGAGCCCACCTGTAATGCAGGAAACCTGAGTTTGATCCTTGGGTCAGGAAGATCCCCTGGGGAACAGAATGGCTACCCACTGCAGTATTCTTGCTTGGCGAATTCCATGGACAGAGGAGCCCGGTGGGCTACAATCCATGGGGTCACAAAAAAGTTGGACACTACTGAGTAAGTAACGCACACACACACACACACACACACACACACACACACGTTCTTCTCACCAATGCCTTAAAATTCAGTAAATGTAGGGATCAAATCTTCATTTTAATTGCACTCTTGCCTTGATTACACCTGCCTTGCCCGTGTAGCTCATCAGTGTCTTTTGTGGTCCCTGCATGCATGAGCTTGTGAATGGAATGGGGACCACATAGCCACTGTCATTTTAGTCAAGCAATCACAGCCTGCCCCCCAACCCCACCATGTGGGGTTCTCCCCTCCCCTCCTTAAATCCATTTTTTTTGCTAAGATCCTAGTGGTGTTTTCTTGAGACTTGAGTAGCCTTATCTTTTTTAAAGAACAAATAAATAGCCCTTGCATCTCCAAGAAGCAGTCTTCAAGATAGAATGAGACATGGAAAAGTCTTATGGGGAAAAACTTCAGTCAGAGTCATACAGATGTGATTTAAGCCCTCCCAAGTGAAGGCTGTCATCTAGGAATAGAATCTCAGAGGAGAAGAGTAGACAAACTAGAACTTGGCTCTTCAATCTCCAGAGAAAGTCCAAAAGACTGAAGAGAAGTTGATGTTCCAAAGACCACGAGAAAAGGCAGCTGTTTGCAAGGTCGACCTCAGTGAGATTAAAACCAAAAATGATCACTGCACAGCATAATGGAAAGTGTTTGTGATTTTGTGTGTAGACTCTAAAGCATAACCCAGGAAAATGTGGAGACTGATGTTATAGTAACCACAGATGGATCCCTGTGATGTCAAGAAGAGATGGGACCTATGGAACCTTTAGAGGAACTGGGTGCTGGTGAAAGAAGCATTGTATCCAGTATAAGGAAAGGAGGAAAGGAGACAAGGAGTCCAGATGTGAGCAGATTTATGGATTGGGAGGGAGCAATAAGAGATTTTCTACCTGATGCCTTCTATTCATTTTATGAGTTATGAGGCAAGGTTATCCTCTACGGGTAAGGGGGAAATTTATGAGCACTATTTTAAGGCATATATCATAAAGAGCCCACCTGTAATGCAGGAAACCTGAGTTTGATCCTTGGGTCAGGAAGATCCCTGGGGAACAGAATGGCTACCCACTGCAGTATTCTTGCTTGAATTCCATGGACAGAGGAGCCGGTGGGCTACAATCCATGGGGTCACAAAAAGTTGGACACTACTGAGTAAGTAACGACACACACACACACACACACACACACACACACACGTTCTTCTCACCAATGCCTTAAAATTCAGTAAATGTAGGGATCAAATCTTCATTTTAATTGCACTCTTGCCTTGATTACACCTGCCTTGCCTGTAGCTCATCAGTGTCTTTTGTGGTCCCTGCATGCATGAGCTTGTGAATGGAATGGGGACCACATAGCCACTGTCATTTTAGTCAAGCAATCACAGCCTGCCCCCCAACCCCACCATGTGGGGTTCTCCCCTCCCCTCCTTAAATCCATTTTTTTTGCTAAGATCCTAGTGGTGTTTTCTTGAGACTTGAGTAGCCTTATCTTTTTTAAAGAACAAATAAATAGCCCTTGCATCTCCAAGAAGCAGTCTTCAAGATAGAATGAGACATGGAAAAGTCTTATGGGGAAAAACTTCAGTCAGAGTCATACAGATGTGATTTAAGCCCTCCCAAGTGAAGGCTGTCATCTAGGAATAGAATCTCAGAGGAGAAGAGTAGACAAACTAGAACTTGGCTCTTCAATCTCCAGAGAAAGTCCAAAAGACTGAAGAGAAGTTGATGTTCCAAAGACCACGAGAAAAGGCAGCTGTTTGCAAGGTCGACCTCAGTGAGATTAAAACCAAAAATGATCACTGCACAGCATAATGGAAAGTGTTTGTGATTTTGTGTGTAGACTCTAAAGCATAACCCAGGAAAATGTGGAGACTGATGTTATAGTAACCACAGATGGATCCCTGTGATGTCAAGAAGAGATGGGACCTATGGAACCTTTAGAGGAACTGGGTGCTGGTGAAAGAAGCATTGTATCCAGTATAAGGAAAGGAGGAAAGGAGACAAGGAGTCCAGATGTGAGCAGATTTATGGATTGGGAGGGAGCAATAAGAGATTTTCTACCTGATGCCTTCTATTCATTTTATGAGTTATGAGGCAAGGTTATCCTCTAAGGGTATGAGGGAGGGAAATTTATGAGACTGCCATCTGGGAGAAGAGAAAGCCATGGAGAACAGAGGAAAGTAGATTTACAAGGTAATCATGCCTGTGTGAAATCTGAGATAAAGATATCAGAGGAATGCCTAGGTGATGGCATGGGTGATTTCCCGCAGCAATGTCCAGCTGCTTCCGTGAAGCTCAGAGACTGCAGAAGGAAATGTGCATCCAGCCTGGAGGACTGCCCTTCAAGCACTGTGTGAGTAAAGAGAGCGAAGGAAATTGATTGAAAATGAAGGATTTTAATGGTGACTTTAAATGGTATAAGAGAAGAAAGAAAGTTCGAAGAGATTGTGAGGAAATGAAAAAAATCAGTGAGCTAAAAATTACACTGTGTTGATAGAATTTTTGCAGTGGGATAAACTAGACCCAGAGGGCTTTCCTGGTGGCTCAGTGGTAAAGAATTTGCCTGCAGTGCAGGAGAGGCAGGAAAGTGGGGTTTGATCTTCAGATTGGGAAGATCCCCTGGAGGAGGGTTTCATAACTCACTCCAGTATTCTTGCTGGACAGAGGAGTCTGGAATGCTACAGTCCATGGGGTTGCAAAGACTGAGCACACACACAGGTATACTTGACCAGATGTCTCAGAAGAGTCTGGAAGGCTACAGTCCATAAGGTTGCAAAAACTGAGACACAAGTGAAACAACTGAGCACACACACAGGTATGCTTGACCAGATGTCTCAGTGGATAGAAACCTGTAGTTGGCAAGTGGAATGTCTGAATGTCTGAATATCTGAGAGGTGGTGTGTTTTCTGATTTAGGAATCTGGAAGAAAGTGACCACAGTGCATTGATGGGTAGGTCACCTAAGCTGAAGACACATAGAGACACAAAGTCAAGATGTAAATGGTACATCTGCAATGCTCGTGGATGGATGGTACATCTGTATGGGCGTTGAAATTCAGTAATTGGCAGTAATGGAGGTGGAATGTAGATGAAGTATGGAAGAAACCAGTGACAGAGAGGTTACATTTTCAATGAAAGGAAGAAGTGGCAGGAGGACGGTTCTGACAGCAATGAGGAGACTTGGGATAGACTTTGATAGTGCTCATCTCACAGGAGAAGGCCTTTTGAAAGTGGGAGATAAAGTGATGCTTTGGAGGAAGCATGGGGAAGCCAGCAGAACCTAATCCCTTATCCTGACCTTCAGGTGTAATAGACGTGAGGGGAAAATAATCTTCCGTCTTACTCTGTTTAGTTTGCTATAGCAAAACACCACAGAGTAGGTTGGTTATAAACAACATAAATGTATTTCTCACAGTTCTGTCTTCCAGAGGTGAAGATCAGGGCACCAGCATGGTTAGGTGAGGGCTCCGCTTCTTATTTTGTTTCACATGGTAGCTCTCTGGGACCTCTTTTACATGCATGGTCACTCACTGCAGTCGTGTCTAACTCTTTACATGGCCATGGAGTGTAGCCCACCAGTCTCCTCTGTCCATGGAATTCTCCAGGCAATGATACTGGGAGTGAGTGATCATGCCTTCTTTCAGGGGATCTGCACAAACCAGGGATTGAACCCACATCTCTTACGTCTCCTAGACTGGCAAGCAGATTCTTTACCACTAGCTCCACTTGGGAACTGGTCCCGTTTAAGAGGAAGCCACCTCATGGCCTAATCTCCCCTCATAGACCCCCACCTCCAAATACTATCACCTTAAGCATTTGAGTTTTCAACATATGAACTGAGCCCAGCACAAACATCCAGATCATAGCGTCTTCCATTTGAAAAGCAGGTGCTCAGTGAACCACAGTATCTCAGAGTTAAGGAGCCAAGGATTGACCTGACTTTAAGAAGTCCCAAGGTGCAGGAGAATGTGGTCTCTAGTGGAAACCCTGGAAGAGAAAAAAGATAAAAAGCAAAAACAAAGGACATTTTTAGAAGTGATTGCCTTTTGCTAACAATAATGTGAAAATATTGGTTCACAGAAGTTCAACAAATTTGAATTTTAACAAATGCGCATACTGATATAAGATGTGAATAATCGGGAGCTGGATGTAGACTACAAGGGAGCTCTCTGCACTATTTGTGCAGTTTTTGTGACACTGAAATTTTTCTGCACATCTAAAACTGTTTTAAAACTTAAAGTTTAATTGGAATATAAATCCCATGGGAAAATATTCAGGATTATTTTAGTGCCTGCAACTTGTGATACAGAGACCCAACTCAACATGTCAAATTAAAGGTGTCTGGGGAACTGCTCTGCAATGAAAAACACAGCAGGCCTTGTGATTGTCTCACACATGGGATCCTGTTCTCCTCTCTTCTCACTGGCTTTTCTTCGGAAACCATAGAGTTTGAAGGAGGCCCCCCAAAGGGAGGAATGGGGGAAGCTCTCAGCCTAGAATATCAAAAAATTTAAAAAAACTTGTCAGTCTATGTTGTAGATGGAGATATACAATGTGTATTTCTATCTATTTATGTATCTATCTATCTATCATCTGTCTATCTATCTTCTACTTTTAATAGAGATACTAATTACAAAGATTTATGGCTTTGGATCACATCATTTCAATCATGAGAACATTTTGCAGTGATTCTTACATCCATAGAAACAACATATGTGCAGTGTTACCTCTGCAGCATGGTTTGTAATGGCAGAAAACCTGAAAGGACCTAAGAGTTCGTTAGAAAACAGTCTGTTAACATGGCCATGGAGTGTAGCCCACCAGTCTCCTCTGTCCATGGAATTCTCCAGGCAATGATACTGGGAGTGAGTGATCATGCCTTCTTTCAGGGGATCTGCACAAACCAGGGATTGAACCCACATCTCTTACGTCTCCTAGACTGGCAAGCAGATTCTTTACCACTAGCTCCACTTGGGAACTGGTCCCGTTTAAGAGGAAGCCACCTCATGGCCTAATCTCCCCTCATAGACCCCCACCTCCAAATACTATCACCTTAAGCATTTGAGTTTTCAACATATGAACTGAGCCCAGCACAAACATCCAGATCATAGCGTCTTCCATTTGAAAAGCAGGTGCTCAGTGAACCACAGTATCTCAGAGTTAAGGAGCCAAGGATTGACCTGACTTTAAGAAGTCCCAAGGTGCAGGAGAATGTGGTCTCTAGTGGAAACCCTGGAAGAGAAAAAAGATAAAAAGCAAAAACAAAGGACATTTTTAGAAGTGATTGCCTTTTGCTAACAATAATGTGAAAATATTGGTTCACAGAAGTTCAACAAATTTGAATTTTAACAAATGCGCATACTGATATAAGATGTGAATAATCGGGGAGCTGGATGTAGACTACAAGGGAGCTCTCTGCACTATTTGTGCAGTTTTTGTGACACTGAAATTTTTCTGCACATCTAAAACTGTTTTAAAACTTAAAGTTTAATTGGAATATAAATCCCATGGGAAAATATTCAGGATTATTTTAGTGCCTGCAACTTGTGATACAGAGACCCAACTCAACATGTCAAATTAAAGGTGTCTGGGGAACTGCTCTGCAATGAAAAACACAGCAGGCCTTGTGATTGTCTCACACATGGGATCCTGTTCTCCTCTCTTCTCACTGGCTTTTCTTCGGAAACCATAGAGTTTGAAGGAGGCCCCCCAAAGGGAGGAATGGGGGAAGCTCTCAGCCTAGAATATCAAAAAATTTAAAAAAACTTGTCAGTCTATGTTGTAGATGGAGATATACAATGTGTATTTCTATCTATTTATGTATCTATCTATCTATCATCTGTCTATCTATCTTCTACTTTTAATAGAGATACTAATTACAAAGATTTATGGCTTTGGATCACATCATTTCAATCATGAGAACATTTTGCAGTGATTCTTACATCCATAGAAACAACATATGTGCAGTGTTACCTCTGCAGCATGGTTTGTAATGGCAGAAAACCTGAAAGGACCTAAGAGTTCGTTAGAAAACAGTCTGTTAACATGGGATGGAATAGCATGAACTATCAAAGGAAGTTTTTGCACTATGTGCACATCTGCATGTGTACATATGTGTGCATGTGAATACATCACCACCACTGAATATAAACCAGTGAATGAACAAGTACCCTATAAGAGAAATGAGAGACAAATGCAAAATTCTGTGGGAAAAGGCATTAAAAATATCATATTTTAAAATAAAATGCATGCATTTCACCTTAGAGTATATAAAGTAGGGCTTCCCTTACAGCTTGTTGATAAAGTATCTGCCTGTCAATCCGGGAGACACAAATTTGATCCCTAACTTGGAAAAAGTCTCGCATTCTGCAGAGCAACTAAGCCTGTGAGGCACAACTATTGAGCTTGTGCTCTTAGAGCCTGGGAGGCATGAGTACTAAGCCCATGTGAGGCAAGTCCGGAAGCCTACACACCTTAGAGCCTGGGCTTCACAACGAGAGGAGTCACAACAACGAGAAGCCAGAGGATCACAACTAGAGAGCAGCCCCTGCTCACCACAACTAGAGCAAAGCCTGAGTAGCAACAAAGAACCAGCATGGCCAAAAGTACATAAATAAATATAAGTATACATAACAAAGACATATGAGGTAGCATGAAGAATTCTTGTTTGAACAATATTTCCACATGGGTTAATTGACCGAACTGTGGTTATGACACTTGGACCTCCTGTGGTGCCACCCCAATACTTATTTTCCATTTTGCCTTCTTGTGGTGAAGACTTGACTTGTGAAGAATGATTCTTGTCTTTTGTTTCCTACCTTGACTTAAAGAAATGTAGCACCCTGTCAACTGTTTGTTAGGATAACTTTAAGACAACGCTGAGTGAAAAAGCAATATGATGAGTGAGTAGCTCTAAATTCTTTATATGGATAGTAAAAGGTTGAGAAAATTGCGAAAAAAATTAGTTCTGAGAATGTCAGAGTCTGTGAAATAAATAATTACATAAAAATAGAAGGTTCAAAGTAGCTTTAATGATCCTGTCAAAATTTGCAATAACCCTGGAGAGAACATGATGAGAACTAAATGTCTTCAATTCCTATAAAGAGATAGTAAAAGTGGAAAAACATGAAAACTAATAAAATATGAGCCCTATGTATCTTTAGGAGCTTCCTCCCTTCAAATGAAACTGCCATTAGCCAATTCTGGTGATGAATAGGTGAGACATAAAGGTTTATCTTTATAATATTTTACGATGTTTTCATACTTGTTTTCTCAGAAGGAGTAAGCCTTTAAGACAAGTTGTTCTAAAATCTGAGTGTTAGTTCTATAAAAGTAAGCTGGAATGAAGAAAAGTAAGCTGATAAATTACGTGGGAATAATAAAAAGGAAGCTGTCAACTAGAAGGAGTCGTGTCATAAGAAATGCCTTTGTGAAAGGAAACAGGGGAGTTTACCAGGGTTAAAAGAGAAAACGAATTATGAAACATCAGGATGACTTGGCTCCAGTCCTGGGCTTCATACAGACGGAAGGGGAGCAGACCTCTCCCTGCCCCTCAGCAGCTCACCACACCACGCCTGCATGCCATATTCTCTGAGCAGTAAATTGGAGATCCACAGAGGTCTTCAAATACACCAGATTAAAGAAAATCTTGATGAAGCTCATCCTGCACCACCTTTAAAACTAATTATGCATGAATCTGTGGCCCAGGATGTCAATAAAATATCAGATAAATGGTCATTTCTATGGGAATTTTACGTATATCATTTGTAGATAAGCACACACACAACTTTTGAAATTCATGTAATCAGTCAGTTTTGACTGTTAACAGCAAATGTCTGTTTGAGGACCCTCTGGGCAACCTTTCTTTTTGTGGATACTGCACAAGAGGGCTTTTCTTTCCCCACTGCTGTTTTGCAGAAATGGCCAAAAGTGGAAATGTGTTTGCAAACATATTTGAATGTTGGTACAATGAACCCATGTCAGTTTGACGATATATTATTGGTGAACTTTCCCTTCATTCATTAAATATCTTCTGAACATTGAGCCTGTGTCAGACATTTAGCTATGTACCTTGCATGTATTGCTGGTGGCAGTGTCCCTACCTGACCAAGTAAACTGTGAAGAGCAATTATAGTCCACAGACAGGCTCTGATTGGCAGGGATAGAAAAGGCTTCCATTAGGAAGTGAAATCAGATATGCATCAGAAAAGGAGAATACTGAGATTAAAGTGACCATCAGAAGAACAATGTATGCCAAGGTGTAGAAAGAGAAACTTCAAAAGCCAACTGGATGCCTTTTTTGTTACTCCAAATACAGCTCTGAGAATTTAGATCTGTCCACATTCTCTTCAGGATGGACTGAAAGTGACCTGACCCTGACCTCCCCAGGCACAGGCCAGCCTGTGGACTGTTAGCTGGACCTTAACCACATTCCCTTCCTAAGATGGACTAAGAGTCACATATCCCAGCTAGTCAGTGATAGGTGCTTGAGCCGAAGGATAGGAGAGAGCTGTCTCAGGGCTATATCAGCAAGGGACAGTCAAGGGACAGTTGTGGGGAGCAAGGACTATGGATAAGCAGAGGCAAGAGACCAGTCAGCCCCAGAGGGAACTAGAGGAAGAGATAATGACTTCCCCATGCCTCTCCAGTCTCCAGGAGATCTGATAGAGGTGGATTTAGTATGACGCTTTAGCGTAAGATTCCCTCACATGCATGGCTACTTCCAAGCAGTGTGTTCATGCAAAACATGTTTAAGCAAAAGTTATAGCTAAAGATATTATAACTCCACCTGGTTAAGCCAACAGACACTCGGTATTTGTCTTCCTCTCTGTCCTACTGCCCACTTGCCTATTTGTCCTAGAAAAAAATATCAGATAAATGGTCATTTCTATGGGAATTTTACGTATATCATTTGTAGATAAGCACACACACAACTTTTGAAATTCATGTAATCAGTCAGTTTTGACTGTTAACAGCAAATGTCTGTTTGAGGACCCTCTGGGCAACCTTTCTTTTTGTGGATACTGCACAAGAGGGCTTTTCTTTCCCCACTGCTGTTTTGCAGAAATGGCCAAAAGTGGAAATGTGTTTGCAAACATATTTGAATGTTGGTACAATGAACCCATGTCAGTTTGACGATATATTATTGGTGAACTTTCCCTTCATTCATTAAATATCTTCTGAACATTGAGCCTGTGTCAGACATTTAGCTATGTACCTTGCATGTATTGCTGGTGGCAGTGTCCCTACCTGACCAAGTAAACTGTGAAGAGCAATTATAGTCCACAGACAGGCTCTGATTGGCAGGGATAGAAAAGGCTTCCATTAGGAAGTGAAATCAGATATGCATCAGAAAAGGAGAATACTGAGATTAAAGTGACCATCAGAAGAACAATGTATGCCAAGGTGTAGAAAGAGAAACTTCAAAAGCCAACTGGATGCCTTTTTTGTTACTCCAAATACAGCTCTGAGAATTTAGATCTGTCCACATTCTCTTCAGGATGGACTGAAAGTGACCTGACCCTGACCTCCCCAGGCACAGGCCAGCCTGTGGACTGTTAGCTGGACCTTAACCACATTCCCTTCCTAAGATGGACTAAGAGTCACATATCCCAGCTAGTCAGTGATAGGTGCTTGAGCCGAAGGATAGGAGAGAGCTGTCTCAGGGCTATATCAGCAAGGGACAGTCAAGGGACAGTTGTGGGGAGCAAGGACTATGGATAAGCAGAGGCAAGAGACCAGTCAGCCCCAGAGGGAACTAGAGGAAGAGATAATGACTTCCCCATGCCTCTCCAGTCTCCAGGAGATCTGATAGAGGTGGATTTAGTATGACGCTTTAGCGTAAGATTCCCTCACATGCATGGCTACTTCCAAGCAGTGTGTTCATGCAAAACATGTTTAAGCAAAAGTTATAGCTAAAGATATTATAACTCCACCTGGTTAAGCCAACAGACACTCGGTATTTGTCTTCCTCTCTGTCCTACTGCCCACTTGCCTATTTGTCCTAGACAAATACAGAGGAAGGTTTGGGGAAGTGGAGTATTGAGTAGGGTTTACCTCCAGTTCAGCTGTGAAGAGGTACATCTGTGTGATTCTTGGTCATGTCTGTGTGCTGTTAAGTTACTGGTACCCATGGCTATGCAGAACGAGCACCAGGAACATGTATTCCTGGAATCATTACATGGGTGCAGGGTCAGAGGCCAAATGATGATAAGAACCTGCCTGGTAGCTCTGAGATCCAGAAGTAGGTGAACCTTGGGAAGGAAAGGAGGCTTGAGTTATGCAGAGCCAGAAGCCAGCCCGGCGGAAAATCTTCCCACAACCAAATGTAAATATTCTAAGCAGAGGATTTGCACCTTACTCATGTCTATTCAAGGCCTTCCCAGCTGGCATAATGGTAAAGAATCCACCTGCCAATGCAGGAGACAAAAAAGACACAGGCTCAATCCCCGGACTGAGAAGATCCCGTGGAGTGGGTTGCCATGACCTCCTCTAGGGGATCTTCTCTACCCAGGGATGGGACTCCATCTCTTACATCTCCTGCATTGGCAGGTGGGTTCTTTACCACTAGCACTACCCAGGAAGTTGCTCAGATGTGTTTGACTCTTTGTGACCCCATTGACTGTAGCCTACTAGGTTCCTCTCTCCAGGAAATTCTCCAGGCAAGAATACTGGAACAAGTAGGCATTCCCTTCTCCAGGAGATCTTCCCAACCTAGGGATTGATCCTGGGTCACCTATGTTGCAGGCAGATTCTTTACTGTCTGAGCCACCAGGGAAGCCCATGGAGTCTATAAGGAGAGGCAATCCATTACAAGGCATTCCTGCACTTGTGGTCCACATAGAATTCTAGTCCATCACCACCAAATCAGGAATCCATTTAAGGATATGGTGTCTGTCTAATAAGAGTGAGAATTTTCCTTAGTGGTCACTTCTTCCAGTGGTCACTTCTCTTTCTTCATTAGCCTAAATCCACTGACTTATCATTTCAAAACTTCTATGAAGAGAGTTTAATATCTCACTGGATGGATGTGGTTTATACATTCAAAGGCATAGATGGTTTTATTGTGTATGTGATGGAGTATGAGAGAAATTCACAGACACAAATATATTTCTCTACATGTAAATATGCTATATATTATAAAAGTTGCTTTCTGACTCTTTTTTTCTCAATTGGAGGATAATTGCTTTACCATATTTGGTTGGTTTCTGACGTATATCAACATGAATCAGCCATAGGTTTACATGTCCCCTCTCTCCTGAACCTCCATACCCTTTCCCACACCATCCCACCCCTCTAGGTTGTCACAGAGCACTAGGCTTGAGCTCCCTGCGTTATACAGAAAATTCCCACTGGCTCTCTATCTTAGATGTGGAGATGTATATGTTTCCATGCTGTTCTCTCAATTTGTCCCACTCTCTCTTTCCCCCACTGTTCCCACAATGTGTCCTCTATGTCTGCACCTCCAATGCTGCCCTGCAAGTACGTTCATCAGTACTGTCATTCTAGAGATCATATGTAAATATACATTAGTACGCCATATTTGTTTTTCTCTTTCTGAATTACTTTGCTCTGTATAATAGGTTCTAGGTTCATCCACCTCATTAGAACTGACTCAAGTGCATTCCTTTTTTTATGGCTGAGTAATATCCCATTGTATATCTGTACCAGAACTTCTTTATCCACTCATCTGTCAATGGGCATCTAGGTTGCTTCCATGTTCTAGCTATTGCAAATAGTACTATGCTGAACATTGGAGTTCATGTGTCTTTTTATGTTATGGTTCCCTCAGGGCATATGTCCAGTGGTGGGAATGCTGGGTAATATGGTAGTTTTAATCCTAGTTTTTAAGGAATCTCCAGTAATGAAAATGAGAACAAAAGTAAACAAATGAGATCTAATTAAACTTCAAAGTTTTTGCACAGCAAAGAAAAGTATAAACAAGGTGAAAAGACAGCCCCCAGAATGGGAGGAAATAATAGCAGGTGAAACAACTGACAAAGGATTAATCTCCAAAATATACAAGCAGCTCATGCAGCTCTATACCAGAAAATCAAACAACCAAATAATAAATAGGCAGAAAACCTAAACAGACATTTCACCAAAGAAGACATACAAGTGGCTAATTAACACATGAAAAGATGCTCATCTTGCTCATCACTAAAGAAATTGCAAATGAGAACTTAAGGAGGTATCACCTCACACTCGTCAGAGTAGCCATCATCAGAAAATATACAAACAATAAATGCTGGAGAGGGTTGTACTGTTGCACTGTAGGTGGGAATGTAAATGGATACAGCCACTATGATCATGGCTTATGTTACTGATGCTGGATGTAAATAGAAGCAGGTGGTCTTGATCATTTGCTTTAAAACTACAGTTCAGTGTGTTAAATGATACTACTCTAAAGCAGGGTCAATATGTTCCTGTATAAACCAAACAAAATAGACCTATCTATGTTCACTAAAGAGATTTTTTGTTATTGTTTGGAAAATTCATACATAAAGCATTTAGTTCTATACCAGTTGAGGACCCGGAACTTTGGATCAGTAGGACAAAATTAGTGAAGCATTAAAGACATGATTCAGTTCCTAGTAAACATCACTTTTGTCATTCTCTGACTTTTTTTTTAGATAAAAAGCAATATTCTCACAGAGTATCATTGGAGGCAGGGGACGTTCAAACTATCTATCAGTGAACAGTCCTGATGATTAATGCAACTTTACCATGAGAGTGATGACAACATTTAATTGAATTAGAATCTTGGACAGACCATTTTCATCAATAATTAATATGTGTTGAATCAATAAGATAGCTGGACTTTGATCAATATTACATCATAAGGCAATAGTTGCTGAGCACTTCAATACAATTTTGAAAATCCAAAATGGATTGTAATATTTTATATCTCTAAACAGTTGGGTCAGCATTTTGATCAAAGATGACAGTGTGTATATAAATACTTAAGTGATTTGCACAGGACACAGAAAATCAATAATGAAACAGTGAATACAGTTCCTGTTTCCTGAGTGTAGTTCTGTGCTGGATCCACAGGGAACTCATGACTAGTGACTGTATACTTAGGTCAGACTGTGGGGAGATACCTTATTTCAAGGATTCTCAAATGGGGCTCCAGGGGCAGCATCACTGTCACTTAAGTACTGGTTAAGACGCTAATTCTGGGATGTCTGCCCTACCACTGAGTAGGAAACTCTGGTAGTGGGGTCCCCAAAGCCTGTGCCTTAACAAGCTGGTTTCTGTGATTGATGCTAATATTTGAGAACCAATGACATCAGAAATGATGAAAACAACAGACAAAAAGGAAGCTGCACATGATCGTGTCTGGCTGATTCTTCTGTCATCACCTGGGAACTTACATTCAAGAGGGGAAGACAGACAAACACATAATTACACTGATTTTACAAAGAAAAAAATTGAGATGTTACGGGACTTCATGGGAGAGTTAAATTGTGGGTGGATCAAGGGATTTCCATTTGGTTGAGACAGGAAGCATGAGCAGATGCTATTCAAGTGAGTTATGGAAGGACTGATGCTGAAGTTCCAATATTTTGACCACCTAGGATGGGCAACAGAGGATGAGATGTGTGGATGCTATCACTGACATAATGGACATGAGTTTGAGCAAACTCCAGGAGATGTGAAGGACAGGGAAGCCTGGCGTGCTTCAGTCAACTGGGTCTCAAAGAGTCAAACATGGCTTAGTGAGTGAACAACAACACTGGTAGAGGAATGTACAGTAGACAGCGGTTGTCTAAGATCTTCTAGGTGATAGAAGGAAGTGCTGGGAATATTAAGACATGGATTTAGAAAGGTGAGTGGGGATTCCTGAGCAGTGAGATGCAGCGTGGATGCCAGGTGAGCAGGGTCGATTCAGTCCCATGGTTTCTGTCCCCGAGAACGTGGGACTAATAACAGAGTGATTGGTTACACTCACAAGACAGAGACACTGACATCAACCCACATGAGAGCTGATAGTGATCTGAATCAGCAGATGGAGGTTTGGGATGAACTAACACAACCAAAGCCTATACAGAGAGTAAAATCAATAGGACTAGATGCTATGTTAGATTTGTGAGAGGGGAAAGGAATTGTAAAGGGCAAGCCTAAATTTTCTAGCATTAGACATTAGGTGGGTGGTCACACCATTTATTGGGTTGGCCAACAAAGTTTATTTGGTTTTTAGTAGAATGAGGAATCGGTTCCCATTTTCACCAAGAGCTTTATTGAACATGTCTACTAGCTGAATGAACTTTTTGGCCAACCTAATATCTTTGCAAAGACAGGATTGCAGGGACTTTTCTCAGGAAGGTACAAACACAGCACAAGATTTACTCAAAGAATCACTACCAGCTTTTCCCTTTTGAAATCATCCTCATCTCTGTTCTCCACTTGTTTTGAACATCAGAGACAGGAATGTTGGTAACAGTAGTGCCTTAGTACTACTCATAAAGATTAACTTTATCCTGTATCTGCTTCGGTTATTAAGTCTTATATTTATTTTGGTAAATATTTCATCCTATTTTAGGACCATTACTCTCTCTTGCTGCCTTTTACAGAGTAGGACTTAGGATCATGTGGTTACCTACGTCTATGTGGGAACAGGAGTACCAGTACCAGGGAATGTGTCCTCAGTTGATCACAGAGGATTCTGATTCTGGACCTAGTGAAGCGAATGGGGCTGCTTAGTCACTGTCACATGGGACTGTACAATCCAGACAGACACCTGGCCTGTCCTCTTTCTTGGTGCAAGTCATTCCTTCTCAGTCTCTACTCCTTCCTTGCGTATTTCAGAGCATGTGGAATCTGAGACTTCCTGGCCCCAGCAGGAAAGAGCAAATGAGGCAGGATGGCATCGTCAGCCTCTCTCAGCCTTCTTGCTCTCACGCTATACCCTCACACACTCTTGGCACATGTTCTGTAGACAATGACTTTGAATGATTAGGTAACAGCTGAGGTCATGTTAGCCCTGTGCATGTGTGTCATGCAGTGCTAGCTTGGTCATGGGCTACTGTGTGCAGTGTACCCATATGAGCTTCACCACGAAAGCCCTGGCTGCTGCTGCACTGGTGGGCAGCTGTTACCGCATGGATGTTTGGGATGAACTAACACAACCAAAGCCTATACAGAGAGTAAAATCAATAGGACTAGATGCTATGTTAGATTTGTGAGAGGGGAAAGGAATTGTAAAGGGCAAGCCTAAATTTTCTAGCATTAGACATTAGGTGGGTGGTCACACCATTTATTGGGTTGGCCAACAAAGTTTATTTGGTTTTTAGTAGAATGAGGAATCGGTTCCCATTTTCACCAAGAGCTTTATTGAACATGTCTACTAGCTGAATGAACTTTTTGGCCAACCTAATATCTTTGCAAAGACAGGATTGCAGGGACTTTTCTCAGGAAGGTACAAACACAGCACAAGATTTACTCAAAGAATCACTACCAGCTTTTCCCTTTTGAAATCATCCTCATCTCTGTTCTCCACTTGTTTTGAACATCAGAGACAGGAATGTTGGTAACAGTAGTGCCTTAGTACTACTCATAAAGATTAACTTTATCCTGTATCTGCTTCGGTTATTAAGTCTTATATTTATTTTGGTAAATATTTCATCCTATTTTAGGACCATTACTCTCTCTTGCTGCCTTTTACAGAGTAGGACTTAGGATCATGTGGTTACCTACGTCTATGTGGGAACAGGAGTACCAGTACCAGGGAATGTGTCCTCAGTTGATCACAGAGGATTCTGATTCTGGACCTAGTGAAGCGAATGGGGCTGCTTAGTCACTGTCACATGGGACTGTACAATCCAGACAGACACCTGGCCTGTCCTCTTTCTTGGTGCAAGTCATTCCTTCTCAGTCTCTACTCCTTCCTTGCGTATTTCAGAGCATGTGGAATCTGAGACTTCCTGGCCCCAGCAGGAAAGAGCAAATGAGGCAGGATGGCATCGTCAGCCTCTCTCAGCCTTCTTGCTCTCACGCTATACCCTCACACACTCTTGGCACATGTTCTGTAGACAATGACTTTGAATGATTAGGTAACAGCTGAGGTCATGTTAGCCCTGTGCATGTGTGTCATGCAGTGCTAGCTTGGTCATGGGCTACTGTGTGCAGTGTACCCATATGAGCTTCACCACGAAAGCCCTGGCTGCTGCTGCACTGGGGCTACCCTGGAGGGGCTTCATGACTAGGTTACACGAGGTTAAGTTATGGCTGTGCTATGGTTATGTTATGGCAGTTGCATCAGCCGGGAAAGAGGCTGTGTGTTATGGCTGTCATGCCAGGCAGGAGAGACTAAACCTGTCTACAGTTCCTATGGCTTCTTGAGTCTTCTTCCAGCCTCTTAGCTTGCCTACCCTGCATTCAGTGAACATTGCAGACACTATGAACAGCAAGACAATAGGTATCATGGACAGGATCAGCAATAAATCCCCCAACAGTGCAAAGCCTTTACCCAGTTGTCGATTATGAGTCCCAGCACTCACCTGGAACAGGTCTCCCAGGTGGCTCAGTGGTAAAGAATTCACCTGAAATGCAGGAGTCTGGTTCAATCCCTGGTTGGGAAGATCCCCTGGAGGAGGACATGGCAACCCACTCCAGTATTCTTACCTGGAGAATACGTGGACAGAGGAGCCTAGTGGGCCCCAGTCCATGAGGTCAAGAAGAGTCAGACACAACTGGGCACGCAGGCACTCGCCTGAAACAGGCATTTCTGAGAAACCCACCTCTCCTTCATCTAAAGTGAATATTCACGCAAATAAAAATATTTCACAGAAATAACCTTTCAGTTTAATATATCTATTATAAGAGAGAGAGATATCCTTTGGAAAATTTTTCAAAACCATCCTCTAAGGTATTGTGTGTTATGGCTCCATTTATGGATGTTTAGATTTCTGAGGTCATAGACTGAATATTTCATGTCTTCCCCAATAACTCTCAGTCTTGTATTTACAGAGACAAACGTATGACAATTAACCAACCTCCATAATTAAAGGACGCAGATCTTTTAGATGAAATGTGGGTGAGAGAAAATGTTTGAGACTTGCAAAGTTTATTTTTTTCCTTTGAAAGAGAACAAAGAGAGACTATATCTTACAAAATACCGAAACATACTCTAAAATAACTGACATTGTATAAATTTAGAAAAAAGGAGTGAAACAATGAAGGAGAAAACATACAAAGCACATAAAATGCTGAAAATGAGACAAACGGACAGTGCTTCAAGTCAGTAATGAAAGGATAAATGTTGTTATGAGGAATTTAACCACGTTGATAAACATAAAGTATATCCTGGCACACATCAAGAGTCATAATTTATTAAAGTAGATTAAAAATAAACAGAACTAGTAAATGTTTTAGAAGATAATGTTGAAGTTTATTTTCTAGTCAGAGTAAGAATTATTTCATTGAGACACAAATCCTAGAAGTAAAAATAAATTCAAAGTGTACTGATATGTAAATAAGATAATATATATGTGTATATATATGTAAAAACTTATGGTGTACATATATATGTAGATATATTTTTATATAATTAATAGCAGAAAATATGAACTTATGAACTGTCTATTTTGAGAGTTTCTGCTTGTCATACAAAGCTTAGGAGTCAAAGAAAAATTACTGACAACTCTTACCTCCAAGAAAATTCTCTATATGACAAAATGTACCACCAAAGAATC
This sequence comes from Tragulus kanchil, assembly GCA_022376925.1. Lineage (NCBI taxonomy): Eukaryota > Metazoa > Chordata > Mammalia > Artiodactyla > Tragulidae > Tragulus > Tragulus kanchil. The sequence continues at coordinate 160,917,135 of JAIOJX010000004.1, read as the reverse complement.
AAAGGACCAGTGATGAACTCTAATATACAATAAGTTCTTATACACCAGTGAGAAAGGATAGCAATAGAAACCATGCAAAGCACGTTTAATGGCTAATATAAAACTTAGGCACGCAGGCACTCGCCTGAAACAGGCATTTCTGAGAAACCCACCTCTCCTTCATCTAAAGTGAATATTCACGCAAATAAAAATATTTCACAGAAATAACCTTTCAGTTTAATATATCTATTATAAGAGAGAGAGATATCCTTTGGAAAATTTTTCAAAACCATCCTCTAAGGTATTGTGTGTTATGGCTCCATTTATGGATGTTTAGATTTCTGAGGTCATAGACTGAATATTTCATGTCTTCCCCAATAACTCTCAGTCTTGTATTTACAGAGACAAACGTATGACAATTAACCAACCTCCATAATTAAAGGACGCAGATCTTTTAGATGAAATGTGGGTGAGAGAAAATGTTTGAGACTTGCCAAGTTTTTTTTTTTCCTTTGAAAGAGAACAAAGAGAGACTATATCTTACAAAATACCGAAACATACTCTAAAATAACTGACATTGTATAAATTTAGAAAAAAGGAGTGAAACAATGAAGGAGAAAACATACAAAGCACATAAAATGCTGAAAATGAGACAAACGGACAGTGCTTCAAGTCAGTAATGAAAGGATAAATGTTGTTATGAGGAATTTAACCACGTTGATAAACATAAAGTATATCCTGGCACACATCAAGAGTCATAATTTATTAAAGTAGATTAAAAATAAACAGAACTAGTAAATGTTTTAGAAGATAATGTTGAAGTTTATTTTCTAGTCAGAGTAAGAATTATTTCATTGAGACACAAATCCTAGAAGTAAAAATAAATTCAAAGTGTACTGATATGTAAATAAGATAATATATATGTGTATATATATGTAAAAACTTATGGTGTACATATATATGTAGATATATTTTTATATAATTAATAGCAGAAAATATGAACTTATGAACTGTCTATTTTGAGAGTTTCTGCTTGTCATACAAAGCTTAGGAGTCAAAGAAAAATTACTGACAACTCTTACCTCCAAGAAAATTCTCTATATGACAAAATGTACCACCAAAGAATCAAAGGACCAGTGATGAACTCTAATATACAATAAGTTCTTATACACCAGTGAGAAAGGATAGCAATAGAAACCATGCAAAGCACGTTTAATGGCTAATATAAAACTTAGGAAAATGGAAAGTGAACAAACAGCACACAGTTCCCTTCAGGCTGCAGAAACGGCTAATATCCAGCATGTTGTTGAGGCTGTGGTGCGTGTAGTGGACTTGTGTTCTACCTGTGCAATTTTGAGTTAGAATAGATTTTAAATAAGGTGACCTACCTATCTGTTAAATCTAAAACGCATATCCCTCCTAGAGAAATGGTCACTCCTGGGCAGAAAGGACATGGTAAGGATGGGTGTGCTCTTTCATGGCGTCTTAGGGTCAGAGACTCCGCCTGCCAATGCAGGAGACCCAGGAGAAGTGGGCCCTATCCCTCGGTTGGCAAGAACCCGAGGGGGTGAGCATGGCAACCTGCTCCAGTATTTTTCTTGGAGAATTCCATGAACAGAGGAGTATGGGTAGTTACAGTCTATAGGGTCACAAAACGTTGGCGACAACTAAAGCAACTGAGCACACATGCAAGTAAGGATGTGTGCGTCACTGAAGCAGCAGAATAACTGGAAACAACCTAAGCCCATCAGCACATAACCTAGAGTGGTTAAAAGGAAAAAGAGTGAATGTATATGCTTTGATATAAAAATAAAAATAATTCCAGGATATTTTCTGTGATAGATACATGGCAAGAATAAAAGAATAAAAATAAATAAATGCCATGACCATTCCAGCAAAAACATTCAGAGTACTGCCTACCTGCTCTTGTGTATATTTGAGGAGATCAGGTCAGTTTCTCAGAGTCTGAGATGCTTGAGAATTAGGTAGAGAGAAGCTAAGGGCTCACAGAGAAGGTCAACTTGGGTAGCTTTCTTCTAAGTAATGAATTTAACCATCAGGTACATGTTCCCATTGTTAGAACGAGGATGAGACTGGAGAGTAATGAGGTGTTCTAATTGCTCCAGTCGGTGCTGATATAGAAAGCTTAAGACTCTGCAGGGCAAAGCAACTTTTATTTATTTATCAAGTTAATTACTTCGTTAACATTCCTTTTTATTTTTTTAATTTTAATTGGAGAATAATTACTTTACAATATTGTGTTGGTTTCTACCACACATCAACATGAATCAGCCATAGGTTTACATATGTCCCCGCCCTCTTGAACCTCCCTCCCACCCCTATAGGTTGTCACAGAGCACCAGGTTTGAGTTTCCTGTGTCATATAGCAAATTCCTACTGGCTATCTATTTCACACATGGTAATGTATATATTTCAATGTTACTCTTTCAGTTCATCCCTTCCTCTCCTCACCCTGCTGTGCCCTCAAGTCTGTTCTCCAGGTCGGTGTCTCCATTACTGCAAATGGGTTCATCATTATCATTTTTGTAGATTCCATATACATGTTTTAATATATGTTATTTGTTTTTCTCTTTCTGACGTACTGCACCCTGTATAGTAGGTTCTAGGTTCACTCCATTAGAACTTACTCAACTGTGTTGCTTAGTTCGCATTCTTTACTGCACAAGACAAATAGCAAAAAGACATCTCATTGACATTCAGTGTTTGGCATGGATGGCACTGTCATTACCAACAACAACAAGAGGATTCCACTTCTGGGTGAATAACCGGATTGACCCAAGGGGAAGAGCTCCCTGCCATTGCTGAAATAGTTACAGAATACTCTGATGACCTTAAAAATGTTTTTCACCATAACAAATTAGTAGAATAGCTCAAGCACATTACTCTGGACTATCTATTAATAGAAATTTTAGACAAAAGAGATGTCACTGATGAGTCATTTGTAAAAGTTTTTTGCATCCCTTTTGCCAGATTTTATTCCTAAACAGCCCTGAACGTCCAGTTACTCTTGAATCTAATTCTATTCAAGTGGGGCCCTGAGCCTGACTAAACAACTTGATTTTATTCCTAAACAGCCAAAATACTGCCTACCTGCTCTTGTGTATATTTGAGGAGATCAGGTCAGTTTCTCAGAGTCTGAGATGCTTGAGAATTAGGTAGAGAGAAGCTAAGGGCTCACAGAGAAGGTCAACTTGGGTAGCTTTCTTCTAAGTAATGAATTTAACCATCAGGTACATGTTCCCATTGTTAGAACGAGGATGAGACTGGAGAGTAATGAGGTGTTCTAATTGCTCCAGTCGGTGCTGATATAGAAAGCTTAAGACTCTGCAGGGCAAAGCAACTTTTATTTATTTATCAAGTTAATTACTTCGTTAACATTCCTTTTTATTTTTTTAATTTTAATTGGAGAATAATTACTTTACAATATTGTGTTGGTTTCTACCACACATCAACATGAATCAGCCATAGGTTTACATATGTCCCCGCCCTCTTGAACCTCCCTCCCACCCCTATAGGTTGTCACAGAGCACCAGGTTTGAGTTTCCTGTGTCATATAGCAAATTCCTACTGGCTATCTATTTCACACATGGTAATGTATATATTTCAATGTTACTCTTTCAGTTCATCCCTTCCTCTCCTCACCCTGCTGTGCCCTCAAGTCTGTTCTCCAGGTCGGTGTCTCCATTACTGCAAATGGGTTCATCATTATCATTTTTGTAGATTCCATATACATGTTTTAATATATGTTATTTGTTTTTCTCTTTCTGACGTACTGCACCCTGTATAGTAGGTTCTAGGTTCACTCCATTAGAACTTACTCAACTGTGTTGCTTAGTTCGCATTCTTTACTGCACAAGACAAATAGCAAAAAGACATCTCATTGACATTCAGTGTTTGGCATGGATGGCACTGTCATTACCAACAACAACAAGAGGATTCCACTTCTGGGTGAATAACCGGATTGACCCAAGGGGAAGAGCTCCCTGCCATTGCTGAAATAGTTACAGAATACTCTGATGACCTTAAAAATGTTTTTCACCATAACAAATTAGTAGAATAGCTCAAGCACATTACTCTGGACTATCTATTAATAGAAATTTTAGACAAAAGAGATGTCACTGATGAGTCATTTGTAAAAAGTTTTGCATCTGTGCAGTCACACACCATTGTGCCATCAACTTGATTTTATTCCTAAACAGCCCTGAACGTCCAGTTACTCTTGAATCTAATTCTATTCAAGTGGGGCCCTGAGCCTGACTAAACATGAGAGAGAGAGCTTTGACTGAGACTGTCTCAGTATCAGTATTCACATTTCTATCCCCAAGCTGTAGCCAAAATACAAAGTTTTGATTATGATTTTTGTCACTGTCATTCTCCAGGTAGATGTAGAAAGAGATGATGGAATTCAAACACTTCATTCCATTTTTTCCCTAAAGGGATTGATAACTATTTCCAATATGAAAGAAAAAAATTGTTTGAAAGTCATCTTTAGAGATGGGTTAAATTTTCTTTGAAAACTTAAACCACATGAAAAAGTCTCATGTTCTTTTCATGTTTTAGCTATGTGTGTCTTACATTTATTTGCCAGGAACTCCTAAGGGTGAATAGCATTCCATTGATTAATCTGAAAACACCTCTTCAAAATCAGCAATAGTTTATGACTCTGGAACTTTCTAAACAGCTTAAGCTCACTAAAAGTATATTGGTTTAAAAAATGTGACCACATAATATGACTGGCACTGTTGAAATCGGTAGAATCAGTATTGAGACAAATCTCCACAAGACAAGAATTTATAAACTTTTTGTATAGGAAAGGATGCATTTGATTGCAATTAACCGAAAACTAATTTTCCCATTAAAAGTTAATGTCTGCTAATTATTGAATCATCTGTTTTCAAATTTGCACTTAATGATTTACATGTATTATCTCATTTATGTTCACAAGAGTGATATAAATTAGACATTCTTTCCTCATTTCTATATGTGGGGAAATTGTACTTTAGGAGGATAAATAGCTTGCCTAAGTTGAAACTTCCAGCAGGAGTCCTACAACAGTATGCTGTCCAGAGTGTTTTGGTTTGTTCTGTTTATACCAGATCAATGATTCAGAAAAGTAGAACTGTCATAATAACACAGGAAAAATGGCTGAATTTCAGAGCTAAAAATTAGACATTCTTATTCTGTTTAGCAGAAAGACAACCATCATACTTTTGAGGATCCAATGTCACTACCAAGACCATTTCTCATGCAGTGAGATAAAAACTTCTAAATTTCAGGTTTCATTGGTAAAGTCATTCTGTTTGGCCTGGAAAATTGAACCACTTAAGAAAATCAAGTCTCTTTAATCTAATTTCTACTCAATTGACACACTTGTTCTTAATTCTAAGCCTTAAAGTATAACCAAATTTGAATATATTGACCCTATGTCAGTGAACAGCTTGAGTATGATATTGATTTTCAGGTAGCCTAACAAGAGAGAAAACTGAAAGATTAGCTCTATCATCTCCTGCCTCCTCTGGCCAAGGATGCTTCTTGCCTGTTCACTTGGTGCGAACCCCTGAATGCCAGCTATTGTACTGTTACTACTGTACTTATCAAGGTACTATGCTATAATATTAAAATATTCTCTTTATTTTTTGATGCTTTTATGTATTGTTTGTGAGAAAAGTATCATAAACCTATCACAGTACAGTATTACATAGCTGATTGTGTTAAGTGGGTACCTAGGTTAGCTTTGTTGGACTAACAAAATTGGACTTAATAAATGTGCTCTCAGAACAGAACTTGTTTGTATGTAGGGGATTTACTCTATATGCAACAGACCTAACATCTACAGTCTTTAAACATATTCAATGTTATTTTTCAAATTTGGCAGACAGGTAAGCCTGCCAGTCCCCCATTTACAGGCAGGATAGTTGAGGCTCATAGAGATGAAAGTCCTTACCTAAAGACTTTCAAGAACAGAGTCAGGAACATAGGCCCTTGTGCTTGAGAAGGGCACTTTTAACCATTCCATGTGATTCTCTTTGCTGACCGAGGTCCATGTAGTCAAAGATATAGTTTGTTCAGAAGTCATGTACAGACGTGTAAACTGGACCATAAACAAGGCTGAGTGCCAAAGAACTGATGCCTTCAAACTCTGGTACTGGAGAAGACTTTTGAGAGTCTGTGGATGACAAGAAGATTAAATCAGTCAATTTCAAAGGACATCAACTCTGACTATTCATTGGAAGGACTGATGCAGAAGCTGAACCTCTAATGCTTTGACCACCTGATGTGAATAGCCGACTCTGGAAAAGGTACTGTGATAATAACACAGGAAAAATGGCTGAATTTCAGAGCTAAAAATTAGACATTCTTATTCTGTTTAGCAGAAAGACAACCATCATACTTTTGAGGATCCAATGTCACTACCAAGACCATTTCTCATGCAGTGAGATAAAAACTTCTAAATTTCAGGTTTCATTGGTAAAGTCATTCTGTTTGGCCTGGAAAATTGAACCACTTAAGAAAATCAAGTCTCTTTAATCTAATTTCTACTCAATTGACACACTTGTTCTTAATTCTAAGCCTTAAAGTATAACCAAATTTGAATATATTGACCCTATGTCAGTGAACAGCTTGAGTATGATATTGATTTTCAGGTAGCCTAACAAGAGAGAAAACTGAAAGATTAGCTCTATCATCTCCTGCCTCCTCTGGCCAAGGATGCTTCTTGCCTGTTCACTTGGTGCGAACCCCTGAATGCCAGCTATTGTACTGTTACTACTGTACTTATCAAGGTACTATGCTATAATATTAAAATATTCTCTTTATTTTTTGATGCTTTTATGTATTGTTTGTGAGAAAAGTATCATAAACCTATCACAGTACAGTATTACATAGCTGATTGTGTTAAGTGGGTACCTAGGTTAGCTTTGTTGGACTAACAAAATTGGACTTAATAAATGTGCTCTCAGAACAGAACTTGTTTGTATGTAGGGGATTTACTCTATATGCAACAGACCTAACATCTACAGTCTTTAAACATATTCAATGTTATTTTTCAAATTTGGCAGACAGGTAAGCCTGCCAGTCCCCCATTTACAGGCAGGATAGTTGAGGCTCATAGAGATGAAAGTCCTTACCTAAAGACTTTCAAGAACAGAGTCAGGAACATAGGCCCTTGTGCTTGAGAAGGGCACTTTTAACCATTCCATGTGATTCTCTTTGCTGACCGAGGTCCATGTAGTCAAAGATATAGTTTGTTCAGAAGTCATGTACAGACGTGTAAACTGGACCATAAACAAGGCTGAGTGCCAAAGAACTGATGCCTTCAAACTCTGGTACTGGAGAAGACTTTTGAGAGTCTGTGGATGACAAGAAGATTAAATCAGTCAATTTCAAAGGACATCAACTCTGACTATTCATTGGAAGGACTGATGCAGAAGCTGAACCTCTAATGCTTTGACCACCTGATGTGAATAGCCGACTCATTGGAAAAGATGTTGATTCTGGGAAAGATTGAGGGAAGATGAGATGGTTGGATGGCCTCACCAACTCATGGACATGAATCTGAGCAAACTCTAGGAGATAGTGACGGCCAGGGGAGCCAAGTGCACTGAAGTCCATGGGGTTGCAAATAGTTGGACACAACTTAGCAACTGAACAAGAACAGTGTGATTCTCCACATACTTATTCGTTTAGGGTCGTTCTTGTCTCCTTGCATTCTTACGTGCTTCTTCTTGTGTTGGGGGAGAAATAGTTGGCATTAAACTGAGGATGGGGCCTAAGGATACGTATATGTTGTAATCCCAACTGATGATGAATTTGGTTCCCTGGTACACTTCTTTAATTTTTATAAGTTCTTAATATAATAAGATCTGTCTTTCATTCAATAAACCCTTACTGCCTACATGGTGACAATTACAGTCAATCTCCCATGTCCAAATATTCTTCATGATTCAACCAACTGCAGATGGAAAGTTTTTAAGAAATTCCAAAAAGTTCCTAAGGCAAAACTTGAATTTGTCACCCACTGGAAACTATTTGCATAACATTTGCACTGTATTTACAATTATAATGGACTCTTGAACAGTTAAGGATGTAGGGTCCCTAACCTCTGCATGAAAGTCCCAATGTAATTTTGCAGTCAGTTCTCTGTATCTGAGTTCCACATCCCCACCACAGATTCAAGTCACTTCAGGTTTTGTAGTCTACATACGGATTTAGTGAAACAAATTCACATGTAAGTGGACCTGCATAGTTCCAATCTATATTGTTCAAGGGTCAAGTATATTTACATAGCACTTACATTGGATTAGGTATTCTGAATAATCTAGGTATGATGTAAAATATACAGGAGGATATGTGTAGGTTATATGCAAATATTCCACTATTTTATAAAAGAGACCTGAGCATCCTTGAATTTTTATGTCCATGGGGGTCCTGGAACCAATCTTACATGGATACTAAGGGATAACTGTAACATTGTTGTCATAATTAATATAATAGTGATATTGTCTTATTCTTTCATTATTTGTTCAAAGGCTTTTAGTAAGTTTAGTTACTTTGACTTCTTCATATTTAAAATGGAGACCACTGTGTAGGGTCTCCACAAGAACTATAAATGACATGTGAAGCTCCACAAGCCTCAGAGCCCATGGGTTGTCATTAATAAACAGGGCAATGATAATTTTGAAATCCACATTATCTCCCTCATCAACACTTCTCTCCTCTATGGAACTTCACACACCCATAGACATTCAGTAACAGGAGCTTAACAAATGCGTGTTAGTTGATTAATTAATTGTCAAGCAATGAAAGCTGGAAAGAAAAATCAGCAAAGGAGCTCCTGCCAGAAGCCACACTCTCTAATCCATCTACTCAACTCTACTCTCTGTCCCAAATTCACACTCCTGTCTCCTTAGTGCATGACTGATTGTGGCTCTCTAGTCCAAGGTCAGTCCAAAAGCAATGATAGCATCTTCTGATCCAAGGATCATTTCAGCTATCAGGCTTCAAAGATATATATATATATCCTCAATAGACAGGTTTCCATTCTCATGCAAAACAATCCAGGACTACATCAGAGCTATACTCTTATGCCATTGACTTTGGGGCCAGCAGACTTGGGATTTGTGTTTCATCAGAATTCGAGGAAGTGGGAAGGGAATTCATGCATAGGAAGGGTAGAGAATGGAATTTCTAGGAAGTTCCCTGCACTTGTGCCAACAGTATTGGGGGCGGATCCAAAGGTGAGTATTCTAGGAAAGCTAGTTGTTAAAGTTGGCTCCTTCAATTTTGTTGCATCCAGTTTTCATTTGTAACTGAATGCAGATGGAGAGCTTCCCAAGTTTTGTAGTCTACATACGGATTTAGTGAAACAAATTCAATCTATTTTTTGTTCAAGGGTCAAGTATATTTACATAGCACTTACATTGGATGAGGGATTCTGAATAATCTAGGTATGATGTAAAATATACAGGAGGATATGTGTAGGTTATATGCAAATATTCCACTATTTTATAAAAGAGACCTGAGCATCCTTGAATTTTTATGTCCATGGGGGTCCTGGAACCAATCTTACATGGATACTAAGGGATAACTGTAACATTGTTGTCATAATTAATATAATAGTGATATTGTCTTATTCTTTCATTATTTGTTCAAAGGCTTTTAGTAAGTTTAGTTACTTTGACTTCTTCATATTTAAAATGGAGACCACTGTGTAGGGTCTCCACAAGAACTATAAATGACATGTGAAGCTCCACAAGCCTCAGAGCCCATGGGTTGTCATTAATAAACAGGGCAATGATAATTTTGAAATCCACATTATCTCCCTCATCAACACTTCTCTCCTCTATGGAACTTCACACACCCATAGACATTCAGTAACAGGAGCTTAACAAATGCGTGTTAGTTGATTAATTAATTGTCAAGCAATGAAAGCTGGAAAGAAAAATCAGCAAAGGAGCTCCTGCCAGAAGCCACACTCTCTAATCCATCTACTCAACTCTACTCTCTGTCCCAAATTCACACTCCTGTCTCCTTAGTGCATGACTGATTGTGGCTCTCTAGTCCAAGGTCAGTCCAAAAGCAATGATAGCATCTTCTGATCCAAGGATCATTTCAGCTATCAGGCTTCAAAGATATATATATATATCCTCAATAGACAGGTTTCCATTCTCATGCAAAACAATCCAGGACTACATCAGAGCTATACTCTTATGCCATTGACTTTGGGGCCAGCAGACTTGGGATTTGTGTTTCATCAGAATTCGAGGAAGTGGGAAGGGAATTCATGCATAGGAAGGGTAGAGAATGGAATTTCTAGGAAGTTCCCTGCACTTGTGCCAACAGTATTGGGGGCGGATCCAAAGGTGAGTATTCTAGGAAAGCTAGTTGTTAAAGTTGGCTCCTTCAATTTTGTTGCATCCAGTTTTCATTTATATGTAACTGAATGCAGATGGAGAGCTTCCCAAGTTTCTGCTGAAGAGTGGTGAGATGTGTTTAATTTTCATTGTTTAATGAAAAAGAAAATACTCTTTTCTGGCTGTCACTCTTTAAAATACTGTCCAACCTGCTTTCCCAATGTGATCCCTCAGCAGTTATTTTCACTGAAATCTATAGTTTCACATTCTAGTTAGACATCTTGTGCTCCTAAGCTTTTTCATTTTGATTTTATGGCATTAGAAAATGCATGCATTATAGAAATGACTTCCTGATGCTCTGGTTTTGATAGTTTCCTTCAAATTACAATAAGACAAAATTTTTTTTTTTTTGTAAATAGACACAAGTATAAGCATCCATGTCTATTTAGAGAATGGTTAGGTCCCAAGGATGTTAAGTGAAAGAATATTTGAACTTCTAATTCCATATCTAGGGAACATACATAAAATCCAAAACTCAGTGAATGCCTTCATGACAGTGCAAGCAGCTTAAATATCAGCATTCTCAGAAAAAAAGTAATACTTCGAGATTTTCGTTTCATGTGTCTTTTTATGAGGAAAGGGGGCATACAGTTCAGCTGGAGAAGGAAATGGCAAACCAATCCAGTATTCTTGCCTGGAGAAATCCATGGACAGAGGAACCTGACAGGCTACAGTCCAAGGGACCACATAGAATTGGGCATGATTGAAGCAACTAATGAGCACACATAGTTCAGTTAGCAGGAAAATTAAAGAAAGCAATGGAAGGAAACTAGGTGACAAAGTCAAGGAGTGACCAGAAGAATTGGGGGGAAGCATAAAGGCAGCTCATGAACATACCAGGCCAGGCTCCCCACCCTGAGCATGTGCCTAGGAGATGGCCTGACATTTTACAACTTTTGAAGTGGTTGCATGAAAGCAGGCTAAGTTAAAATGCAGTTGGTTTCTGTTCTAACATTTAGGTTTCTGGAGGTCTTGCATCTCCTGCATTGGCAGGTGGATTCTTTACCACTGCATCACCTGGGAATCCCAAAAGCATGGTATTTCCTATTAATAGTTAAAATCTGAAATGCATAACCTAGGACAAAGAGCAAAGTGATAGTTTTGTCTTTAGAAAGTTAAAACAAAAGTGTGAAAAGACCCCCACATCATGTCTAAAGGAAAGCACTGACCTTGGGCCACATGGAGGAGAAGGTGGGCAAACATTACAGGAGAGAAATACATTCCTGAAGGACCTCTCCTGAGGGAGCAGGCTGACCCTGCAGAAGGACTGGTGGCCCTGGTCAGAACTTGCCTTGTTGGCAGCAGATGGTTCTCTGTAACCTTGTCCACTGCATTTCCAAACCCACAGACATGGAAACCTACATTCTCCAGGGAGTAACACCTTCCCGCTGCCTTCTTCCATCCTTGCTGACCCCAGGTAATGCCCAGAACTTCTTTCTATGTTTAAGAAGCAGCAATCTGGACTCAAGGTGGAGGATTAAGCTTCTATCAGGAAATGTTTTGGTAATTCCCCTCTCCTTATAGTGTACATTAATTTGACTTGACATGTTTTGACAGGAGGATGCATTCTGATCAAAGTTAAGTATATTGGTCTGTTACAACAAGAAAGACAGTACACCATGGAGAACTTTGGTGCTTCTCTGTAAGAAGGGCATTATGAAAAGATTGAGGTTTGGATATGTGGAGACATAAGACACTCAGACTTGATCCCAGGATTGGGAAGATTCCCTGGAGGAGGAAAGAGCACTCCACTCCAGTGTTCTGGAATTTTACTTTGCATGAGTGAATTCAGGAAGTAGAAGTGATTCTGTGATGGAGTTTCTCAATATGTTTGATCTAGGACATGGGAAGAAGCAGTAAGTAGTCCCTCATATTAGCTGGGAGTATGCAACCTTTGGTCATATTTTGCGGTTTGTACAATGTCCTTGTGTAAGTTCAGACATGGCTGCACAGGAGTCTTGTCTTCTTCCTCTATCATAATTATACAATGGCCTTGTCTTGTGCTGGTGTTTGTGAAGTTGTTTATGTTCAACAGGAGCACCTCCTGGTTTAGCTGATAGAAGCACATTGGCATGAAGATGTTTTTTAATTGCTTAGGTTTATGGTGATTATGGCAGGACTAAAGTCTATCCAAACCACCAACGGTACTCTATTTTTTGCTTCCATCAGACTTATATACTGTATAATAGGGTATTCCTCTCCATCTCCTAAAATAATAAAAGGAAGAGGAAGAGAATAAGTGGAAAATGATGAATAGAATTTAGTATTAATTTACACACTGGGAGGTCACCTGTGGGGTCCTCTCCTTGCACGCTCTTGAGGGCTCTCTCAGAGTCTAAAGGAAAGCACTGACCTTGGACGGGGGGTGGCAAGCATTACAGGGGAGAAATTCTTGCCTGGAGGGCCTCTCCTGAGGGAGCAGGCTGACCCTGCAGAAGGACTGGTGGCCCTGGTCAGAACTTGCCTTGTTGGCAGCAGATGGTTCTCTGTAACCTTGTCCACTGCATTTCCAAACCCACAGACATGGAAACCTACATTCTCCAGGGAGTAACACCTTCCCGCTGCCTTCTTCCATCCTTGCTGACCCCAGGTAATGCCCAGAACTTCTTTCTATGTTTAAGAAGCAGCAATCTGGACTCAAGGTGGAGGATTAAGCTTCTATCAGGAAATGTTTTGGTAATTCCCCTCTCCTTATAGTGTACATTAATTTGACTTGACATGTTTTGACAGGAGGATGCATTCTGATCAAAGTTAAGTATATTGGTCTGTTACAACAAGAAAGACAGTACACCATGGAGAACTTTGGTGCTTCTCTGTAAGAAGGGCATTATGAAAAGATTGAGGTTTGGATATGTGGAGACATAAGACACTCAGACTTGATCCCAGGATTGGGAAGATTCCCTGGAGGAGGAAAGAGCACTCCACTCCAGTGTTCTGGAATTTTACTTTGCATGAGTGAATTCAGGAAGTAGAAGTGATTCTGTGATGGAGTTTCTCAATATGTTTGATCTAGGACATGGGAAGAAGCAGTAAGTAGTCCCTCATATTAGCTGGGAGTATGCAACCTTTGGTCATATTTTGCGGTTTGTACAATGTCCTTGTGTAAGTTCAGACATGGCTGCACAGGAGTCTTGTCTTCTTCCTCTATCATAATTATACAATGGCCTTGTCTTGTGCTGGTGTTTGTGAAGTTGTTTATGTTCAACAGGAGCACCTCCTGGTTTAGCTGATAGAAGCACATTGGCATGAAGATGTTTTTTAATTGCTTAGGTTTATGGTGATTATGGCAGGACTAAAGTCTATCCAAACCACCAACGGTACTCTATTTTTTGCTTCCATCAGACTTATATACTGTATAATAGGGTATTCCTCTCCATCTCCTAAAATAATAAAAGGAAGAGGAAGAGAATAAGTGGAAAATGATGAATAGAATTTAGTATTAATTTACACACTGGGAGGTCACCTGTGGGGTCCTCTCCTTGCACGCTCTTGAGGGCTCTCTCAGAGAATCCCTTTTGCTGTCCAACCATCAGCAAAGTCCATTGTAGGTGAGAGTCAATGTTCCCAAGTTCTAAGAATCACAGATGCCAGGGTTCATGTGAGTAGGCTCCTGTAGGTAGGAGAGAATTGGGAATAAAGTGGTCTTTAAGAAACTATTCCTTATTCACTTTTCCCACAGACAAGGGAGGGAATACACTTCAATTTTAGGTGCTTGACTTGAGACATTTTTTTCTTTTTTTGGTGATGTCATGTGTACTGTGGGATTTTTGTTGCCCAACCAGGGACTGAACCAGGACCCTTGGCAGGGAGATGGCAGAGTCCTAATTACTAGACCTCCAGGGGATTCCCATTTGCGAACCAGCTCCAGCAATGGCACCAGGGGAAGAACCACTGCCTTTGTGCAAAGTTCTAGAAATCAGTCTCCACTCTGCCTGGAATCATGAACTGATAGCTTCATTTTTCACATTCTTTGGGAGGGAACATATTCACCAGCACAAGTAAATAACACAGTGACAGTCTCAAGGAGAAAAAGCAGGGCACACAGCAGGCTGGAGGAAGTTTACAAATCATTAGATTTGTTTACCCCATAAAAGTATGCAATTCATTCAGAGTAATTAATCTGAAAAGGAACATTAGTTAGAATTTATTTATGGTTTACAGGCACCTGAGTGGTTTAAAATCATTTCCCCAGAGGGAAAAATTACTTTTGAGAGGAGCAAGTATACTCCTGGATGAGGCACATGTGTAATTTTGTGCCTTGAAAGCCCAAACCCAGGTATCCTTGACCTCTCACTTGCTTTGTCTTCCCGCTTCCCCTGCCCCATCGCCGCCAGACATTAAGGATTCTAGGGAAAAATCTTCACCTGCTTTTTGTGCCAGCATCGTTAAAGTGCCCAGTTATCTCTGAGTGAAACGTTCGAGAAGCCAGACCCCAAACATCTCTCATCACTGGGCTGCTGTTGGAACCTGGGAGCACGTCATGTCAGGACCAGTCTTTTGCAAAATAATAAAAGGAAGAGGAAGAGAATAAGTGGAAAATGATGAATAGAATTTAGTATTAATTTACACACTGGGAGGTCACCTGTGGGGTCCTCTCCTTGCACGCTCTTGAGGGCTCTCTCAGAGAATCCCTTTGCTGTCCAACCATCAGCAAAGTCCATTGTAGGTGAGAGTCAATGTTCCCAAGTTCTAAGAATCACAGATGCCAGGGTTCATGTGAGTAGGCTCCTGTAGGTAGGAGAGAATTGGGAATAAAGTGGTCTTTAAGAAACTATTCCTTATTCACTTTTCCCACAGACAAGGGAGGGAATACACTTCAATTTTAGGTGCTTGACTTGAGACATTTTTTTCTTTTTTTGGTGATGTCATGTGTACTGTGGGTTTTTTGTTGCCCAACCAGGGACTGAACCAGGACCCTTGGCAGGGAGATGGCAGAGTCCTAATTACTAGACCTCCAGGGGATTCCCATTTGCGAACCAGCTCCAGCAATGGCACCAGGGGAAGAACCACTGCCTTTGTGCAAAGTTCTAGAAATCAGTCTCCACTCTGCCTGGAATCATGAACTGATAGCTTCATTTTTCACATTCTTTGGGAGGGAACATATTCACCAGCACAAGTAAATAACACAGTGACAGTCTCAAGGAGAAAAAGCAGGGCACACAGCAGGCTGGAGGAAGTTTACAAATCATTAGATTTGTTTACCCCATAAAAGTATGCAATTCATTCAGAGTAATTAATCTGAAAAGGAACATTAGTTAGAATTTATTTATGGTTTACAGGCACCTGAGTGGTTTAAAATCATTTCCCCAGAGGGAAAAATTACTTTTGAGAGGAGCAAGTATACTCCTGGATGAGGCACATGTGTAATTTTGTGCCTTGAAAGCCCAAACCCAGGTATCCTTGACCTCTCACTTGCTTTGTCTTCCCCGCTTCCCCTGCCCCATCGCTCGCCAGACATTAAGGATTCTAGGGAAAAATCTTCACCTGCTTTTTGTGCCAGCATCGTTAAAGTGCCCAGTTATCTCTGAGTGAAACGTTCGAGAAGCCAGACCCCAAACATCTCTCATCACTGGGCTGCTGTTGGAACCTGGGAGCACGTCATGTCAGCTCGGCCCCGGACGCCATTTCCCTCCAGTCTCACTCCAAGCTGAGCTCTTGGTGGCCAGTCCCGGACTTAGCCTTTGTTGCTCTTCATGGATGGACCTAGAGAGTGTCATACTGAGTGAAGTAAGTCAGGCAGAGAAGGAGAAATATCATATGGTATTCCTTATAGGTGGAATCTAAAAAGAAATGATACAAACGAACTTAAAAAACCCAAAGAGTCTCACAGACTTAGGGAACAGTCTTATGGCTGCCGCGGGAAGGATGGCGGGGAAGGGACAGTTAGGGAGTTTGGGATGGGCATATGCGCACTGCTATATTTAAAGTGGAAAACCCACAAGGACCCACTGCACAGCACAGGGGACTCTGCTCGGTGCTATGTGGCTGCCTGCGGGAGGGGCGTCTGGGGAGAATAGGCACATGTATCAGTGTCGCTGCGTCCCTTGGCTGTTCACCAGGAACTATGACGTCATTGTGAAGCAGCTAAACCTCAACACAAAATCCAGAAAAGTCAAAAAAATAAAAATGAAAAACATTATAAGAACAACTCTGTTTGCTCTCATATTTTCCTTTACCAGGGTGACCAGGGGATCCCGCTCACTCAAGACCGTCAGGTGAGTGAGCCGCAGTCTGTTCCCGCCGCTTCCCCCCGCCCACTCCCCGCACCCACTGTTTCTACCACAGTTTCCACCGGGCAATGCCCTTGCACCCTTCGTCTAGTAGGAGCTGTCTCAGTCCTGCAGAGGACCACTCCCTCTCCCCGTACCTTCCCTCTAGGAACATCGTAGCACCCGGACTGAGTTCTACCTCCTCGGTGAAACCTTTCTTCAGGTTTCCGGTGTCTTCCTCTTTTATCTCACATAGCATCAGGAAGGCCTCTGTGAGACCATGGACCATATTTAACGTGGCTATTTACTCTCACATCTGTCTCTCTAAATTACCCATAAACTCTCCATGGTCTATTGGGATGAGACATAAGTATTCCATATCTCACCTGAAATTCACTCTCTATGACCAAGCACACATTTGTGGGTATTTTTTCTTGTTCGAGAAGCCAGACCCCAAACATCTCTCATCACTGGGCTGCTGTTGGAACCTGGGAGCACGTCATGTCAGCTCGGCCCCGGACGCCATTTCCCTCCAGTCTCACTCCAAGCTGAGCTCTTGGTGGCCAGTCCCGGACTTAGCCTTTGTTGCTCTTCATGGATGGACCTAGAGAGTGTCATACTGAGTGAAGTAAGTCAGGCAGAGAAGGAGAAATATCATATGGTATTCCTTATAGGTGGAATCTAAAAAGAAATGATACAAACGAACTTAAAAAACCCAAAGAGTCTCACAGACTTAGGGAACAGTCTTATGGCTGCCGCGGGAAGGATGGCGGGGAAGGGACAGTTAGGGAGTTTGGGATGGGCATATGCGCACTGCTATATTTAAAGTGGAAAACCCACAAGGACCCACTGCACAGCACAGGGGACTCTGCTCGGTGCTATGTGGCTGCCTGCGGGAGGGGCGTCTGGGGAGAATAGGCACATGTATCAGTGTCGCTGCGTCCCTTGGCTGTTCACCAGGAACTATGACGTCATTGTGAAGCAGCTAAACCTCAACACAAAATCCAGAAAAGTCAAAAAAATAAAAATGAAAAACATTATAAGAACAACTCTGTTTGCTCTCATATTTTCCTTTACCAGGGTGACCAGGGGATCCCGCTCACTCAAGACCGTCAGGTGAGTGAGCCGCAGTCTGTTCCCGCCGCTTCCCCCCGCCCACTCCCCGCACCCACTGTTTCTACCACAGTTTCCACCGGGCAATGCCCTTGCACCCTTCGTCTAGTAGGAGCTGTCTCAGTCCTGCAGAGGACCACTCCCTCTCCCCGTACCTTCCCTCTAGGAACATCGTAGCACCCGGACTGAGTTCTACCTCCTCGGTGAAACCTTTCTTCAGGTTTCCGGTGTCTTCCTCTTTTATCTCACATAGCATCAGGAAGGCCTCTGTGAGACCATGGACCATATTTAACGTGGCTATTTACTCTCACATCTGTCTCTCTAAATTACCCATAAACTCTCCATGGTCTATTGGGATGAGACATAAGTATTCCATATCTCACCTGAAATTCACTCTCTATGACCAAGCACACATTTGTGGGTATTTTTTCTTCTGACTCTTACTGCCACAATCTGTTGACCATCGTTTGACCTGCCAAATCCAAAATTTTAACAGGTCTAGTGTGTTCTCTTTCATTTTGTTTTCTTGAAATATGGTCATTTCTTCTCAGATTTCAAAGAAGCCTATATATATAGTATAGGCACACACACACACACACACATATATATATTTATAGTTCTCTCAGTACAAAATAAAATCTTTGGGAAGAGAATCAGAGAACAAGAGACTTACAAATCCAAAATTGACTCCCCAAAGCATGTATGCGAAAATATTGAAAGTATGGAAGAGGAAAAGATGTCTATATAAACCTCTTATACCTTGTTTTAGTTCAGAAAATCAATTTCTTACCAACAGTAGTTTGGATGAGACAGAATATTTTGTGCTCTCCAAGAACAGAGTCTCTGTTTCCCCCAGTTTTGAGGAAGTCCTGTAATCAAATTCCACTGGCCTTCAAAGCCAGATTCCCTGGGGAGCCTCAGTCCCTTTGCCAGATCCCCAGAACCTTCACAGCAGTGTGAGAACTTCTCTGGCATTACTGTTCTCCAGTTTGTGGGTCATTCACTTGGTGGGCATGGAGTTTGATTTCCTTGTGACTACCTGCCTCCTACTATTTTGCTGTGGCTTCTTTGTCCTTGGACACGGGGCGTCTTCGTTTGGTGGGTTCCAGCATCCTTCTGTCAATTGTTCAATGGCTAATTGTGATTTTGGTGCTCTCATGGATGAGCACACTTCCCTCTACTCTGCTACCTTGAACCCATCTCAAGTTCACAGTTTTAGCATCATGTTACTATCCTACTCTGGATGATCTTCTATATTTATGAATCTGGATTTGGGGAATAGCTAGAATAGAAAAAGCAAATACAAAGTGAAAATCAAAGTGAAATAGGAAGTTAAATTGAATTTTATTGAAATTTATGAGTGTCTGTTTAGTGGTCAATAGGTGATAACGTATTAGAATTCAAAATGGACAAAGTTGTTTGGATTTAACTATACAGTTAACCGAATTGTTGGCATTTCTTTTGGCCTAGGAGTCACATGAACAAATAAGTGAGTACAATACAGCGTACCTTGAACCAAAAGCCTTTGGAACCTTTGAGTGCCAGCAGAGGCGGCCATTGATAATATGGAGTTAGGAATCACTGTGTGTGTGTCTTTTATTTCCAGTTGTGATTGGTATACAGCAATGAACACATATTTCGGAGCTTCCATACCATGATTCTCTTTATCAAGTCACATAAGATGCATTGACGAAGCTGGTTGCAGTCTTGGGATTATAATTGCGCTTTAAGACATTCTGATGGTGTTTGCAAAACATTATAACTGATTATTTCTTTTAGCTTCATTAATTAATGCGCATGATGTTATAGAGATCTTGGCCTATAACTTCTCTTACACCTCAAACACCACAGAATTTGGTTTTGGACCAATAAGGCATTTGTATAGTAAAAAGAGGGGCTTTCCAGGTGGTGCTAGTGGTCAATAACCTGCCTGCCAATGCAGGAGAGGCAGGAGACTGGACTGATGCAGGACTGCAGTGACCCCTGAGTTGCAAACCAGACGTGAGTGGCACACACCATGTTGTATGCAGAATTACCCATGCCTGAGACAAGGAAGGCCCTGATACAGTTTCATAGTCATGCGTTGGACCTTCTCTTGCCCTGAAGCTTTAGTCCACATACAGATCCACTCCTGATGGAGCTGACTGCTGTGCAGGCTGCTCAGGCATGCTTAAAATGCACTTTACCCATGCCCACAAACCAGAGTGAGGGGAGAGGACAGGAGCTCACACAAGTGGGGACCCCTTAATGTATGACCGCAGTTGAGGAAAAGTAAAGGATGAGGATCCCTAAAACCAGTTATTCATTCTTTATTTTCCCAACTTTTTCTAATTACTCCTTCACATCCTCCCATATGCCCTCACTAACTAAATCTCAAGTTGTAGACATTTTTATCACTCTAACTCCAAGAGTGTGCACTTAAGAACTGCTCAAGAGAACGGATGGTGTGACAGCGTTACATGAGTGACATTATAACATCTTGTGAGAATTCAAAATGGACAAAGTTGTTTGGATTTAACTATACAGTTAACCGAATTGTTGGCATTTCTTTTGGCCTAGGAGTCACATGAACAAATAAGTGAGTACAATACAGCGTACCTTGAACCAAAAGCCTTTGGAACCTTTGAGTGCCAGCAGAGGCGGCCATTGATAATATGGAGTTAGGAATCACTGTGTGTGTGTCTTTTATTTCCAGTTGTGATTGGTATACAGCAATGAACACATATTTCGGAGCTTCCATACCATGATTCTCTTTATCAAGTCACATAAGATGCATTGACGAAGCTGGTTGCAGTCTTGGGATTATAATTGCGCTTTAAGACATTCTGATGGTGTTTGCAAAACATTATAACTGATTATTTCTTTTAGCTTCATTAATTAATGCGCATGATGTTATAGAGATCTTGGCCTATAACTTCTCTTACACCTCAAACACCACAGAATTTGGTTTTGGACCAATAAGGCATTTGTATAGTAAAAAGAGGGGCTTTCCAGGTGGTGCTAGTGGTCAATAACCTGCCTGCCAATGCAGGAGAGGCAGGAGACTGGACTGATGCAGGACTGCAGTGACCCCTGAGTTGCAAACCAGACGTGAGTGGCACACACCATGTTGTATGCAGAATTACCCATGCCTGAGACAAGGAAGGCCCTGATACAGTTTCATAGTCATGCGTTGGACCTTCTCTTGCCCTGAAGCTTTAGTCCACATACAGATCCACTCCTGATGGAGCTGACTGCTGTGCAGGCTGCTCAGGCATGCTTAAAATGCACTTGACCCATGCCCACAAACCAGAGTGAGGGGAGATGACAGGAGCTCACACAAGTGGGGACCCTTAATGTATGACCGCAGTTGAGGAAAAGTAAAGGATGAGGATCCCTAAAACCAGTTATTCATTCTTTATTTTCCCAACTTTTTCTAATTACTCCTTCACATCCTCCCATATGCCCTCACTAACTAAATCTCAAGTTGTAGACATTTTTATCACTCTAACTCCAAGGGTGTGCACTTAAGAACTGCTCAAGAGAACGGATGGTGTGACAGCGTTACATGAGTGACATTATAACATCTTGTGAGAAATTATCCTCTTTATTCTTCAAAACTTGGTGGGCAGCAGCAGGCAGACAACCAGAAACAAGAGGTTTAAAATCTCAACCGAGAGCCCACTGTGCAGTAGGATTGTGCCAAGAACAACCTTATAAACCCTTTACTCCTTAACAGCAGTCATTCGAATCCACCTCATGGTTAGTTATTAATGTTTTCATGTGCCGTCCTTAACATATATAGTAGCCACTTTACACAAATATAGATCGATGAGTATGAAAAGCCTTTCAGACAATTTACTGCGCCAGATGTCCATCAGGATATCAGAATCTTTCAGAACGCATGAGCGATTTCATAAATGGATCACAGTGGTTCAAGGAAATAGAAAATCTATTAATCAAAAAAAAAAAAAGGAAGTGCCAATGTCAAACAATGGAATCAATTGCATTATTAAGACATATTTGATTGATTTAGATGAACATCTGCATTATTCTAGTTTTATATGTTGGTGATTTTAAGAGTAAAGCTCATTTGGATAAAAAAAGTTTTCAAAAAGCTTTTGTTGAAAAATTATTCTCTCATTAAAAAATAAGTCACTACTATTAACTTTATTTCAGAAATAAAATTGGCCTTAGGGGACTTTCCTGGCAGACCCCTAAAGCAGGTTAGGAGTCTGCCTTCCAATGCAGGGCACTTGAATTTGATCCCTAGTCAGAGAATGAAGATCCCACATGCTGCAGGGCAGCTAATTCTGTGCACTGTAGCTAAGACCCAACAGAGTCATAATTAATTTTAAAAAATTTTACCTAGGTCTCTAGAAGGTCTAGGTCTCTAGAAGCATCCACCACTGAGACCAGGGCAGTCAAGAAGAGGGAGGTGAGAGAAAACCGAGGAATGGAATAGCACTTGACAGAGGTCAGAAGTAGATGAACGGGGGCCACAGTATTGGGCCGTGGCCTCTCAGAACCTGCTGATGGTGTCAGATCCTAGGTTGAACAGAGAGCAGGCACCACTTCCTCACCCTCACTCTTCTAGTTTTCCCCTCTCATGTCAGACTGCTTTACTTCTGAACAGGGAGAGACTGTCAACTTAGCTGTGAAGGCCAATCCTCACAACCAAGAGCAGCCATTAAAGCCCTGTTTGAAACACAAACAAGGTGATCAGGCTCTTCTCTAGTTCTCCCTCCTTCCTGGTTGTGGTTTTACATAGCAGTGACGGTAGAAGGAATGACCAAAGGGGTATTTAAAGCTCTCTGCTTCTGTTGGTCTTGTGGACAAATGGGGACTTGCTTCACTAAAGAAATTCTGCAGAGAACGCGAGAGTGTAAAATCTAAAAGCACCTCTCCTGACATCTTTCTTTACAACAGAGGTTGTTGACATCTTTCTTTTCTCATCACTATAGTAACAACCACTGCCCCTTCCTTCCCCTCAAGAACAAATTAATGTGTGCATGCTTAGTCACTTCAGTTGTGTCCAACTCTTTGCAACCCCATGGACTGTAGCCCACCAGGCCCCTGCTCCTCTGTCCATGGGATTCTCCAGGCAAGAACACTGGAATGGGCTCCCATGCCCTCCTCCAGGGGACCTTCTGGCCCAGGGATCGAACCTGCATCTCCTGTGATGCCTCTATTTCAGGTGGACTCTTTACTACTGAGTCACTGGGGAAACCCCAAGGACAAAACACATGACTGCAAATCAAAGAGTCTGGATTGAGGGCTTCCCTGGTGGTCCAGTGGGTAAAGAGTCTGTCTTGCAGTGCAACGGGCACTGGTTCGATCCCTGGCCAGGGAAGATCTCACATGCCATGGAGCTGCTGGACAGGTGTGTCCAAGTAGGAGCCAGCGCTCTGGAGCGCATGTGCCCAAAGCTGGTGCTCTGCAATGAGAGAGGCCACTGCGATGGGAGGCCCACATAGGCCAAAGAATAAAGACAGATGAAAATAAATAAATAAAAAGTCAATGAAAGAAGCCAAAATATTTTTTCTTAAAAAAGTCTGAATCGAGGAAATCAGTAGTTTATCTTCTAAAGGGATATATTGAATTCTTTTGAAATAGTTTTAATTTTATAAATTCTAAAGGGTCAAATACATATCAGCCTGAAATGGGTAGTTGATTGCACTTTTCTTGCTATTAGAAAACAAATCTTGGTGTACTTTATAAGACAAACGACCTTTTGTGTTTGTCACATCTCTAGTGCTGTGCTTTCCTTTTCCAAATTGAAACCATTTGATTGGATCTGAATGCATTTAAAATAATGTCAATGATAAACATCCTTGGGTCTAAAACATACAGTGTATTCTTTTCTGTTAGTGACCCACTACTGGCCAGAATGCGTAACAGTATAAATTTTGATGTTATCAATTAAAAAATCCATATGCTTTATAATTGGGAACTGAAGTTCTTTTCAAGAGTGGGTCCCAAAAGATTTGTGGCAATTTCAGTTTCAAAAAAATTGAAATTTAAAAAGTAATCTAAAAGCACCTCTCCTGACATCTTTCTTTACAACAGAGGTTGTTGACATCTTTCTTTTCTCATCACTATAGTAACAACCACTGCCCCTTCCTTCCCCTCAAGAACAAATTAATGTGTGCATGCTTAGTCACTTCAGTTGTGTCCAACTCTTTGCAACCCCATGGACTGTAGCCCACCAGGCCCCTGCTCCTCTGTCCATGGGATTCTCCAGGCAAGAACACTGGAATGGGCTCCCATGCCCTCCTCCAGGGGACCTTCTGGCCCAGGGATCGAACCTGCATCTCCTGTGATGCCTCTATTTCAGGTGGACTCTTTACTACTGAGTCACTGGGGAAACCCCAAGGACAAAACACATGACTGCAAATCAAAGAGTCTGGATTGAGGGCTTCCCTGGTGGTCCAGTGGGTAAAGAGTCTGTCTTGCAGTGCAACGGGCACTGGTTCGATCCCTGGCCAGGGAAGATCTCACATGCCATGGAGCTGCTGGACAGGTGTGTCCAAGTAGGAGCCAGCGCTCTGGAGCGCATGTGCCCAAAGCTGGTGCTCTGCAATGAGAGAGGCCACTGCGATGGGAGGCCCACATAGGCCAAAGAATAAAGACAGATGAAAATAAATAAATAAAAAGTCAATGAAAGAAGCCAAAATATTTTTTCTTAAAAAAGTCTGAATCGAGGAAATCAGTAGTTTATCTTCTAAAGGGATATATTGAATTCTTTTGAAATAGTTTTAATTTTATAAATTCTAAAGGGTCAAATACATATCAGCCTGAAATGGGTAGTTGATTGCACTTTTCTTGCTATTAGAAAACAAATCTTGGTGTACTTTATAAGACAAACGACCTTTTGTGTTTGTCACATCTCTAGTGCTGTGCTTTCCTTTTCCAAATTGAAACCATTTGATTGGATCTGAATGCATTTAAAATAATGTCAATGATAAACATCCTTGGGTCTAAAACATACAGTGTATTCTTTTCTGTTAGTGACCCACTACTGGCCAGAATGCGTAACAGTATAAATTTTGATGTTATCAATTAAAAAATCCATATGCTTTATAATTGGGAACTGAAGTTCTTTTCAAGAGTGGGTCCCAAAAGATTTGTGGCAATTTCAGTTTCAATTGAATTAAAAAAGTAATCTAAAAGCAAACACATTTGTCAAATATAAGAAGTGGAAAAAAAAAAGTTTCATCCTAAGTTTTGAAATAATTATCTGGCAAAAAGCAGGTGAAAAGGTAATTCTTTCTAAAAATGACTGGCCCTTGTTTGTTCAGATATTCCTAAATATTCTAAAGTACTACTATTGAAAAATCATTCAAAGTATTTAAGGACAATAGCCTGACTCCATAGGGATGTATTTTTGAGACACTCTTTGCTTTCTGATCATTTGTGCTTTGACTTAAAGAGGATTAACAGTATCACTAGAACACTAATTTCAAGGTCTGGACTGTTTTTTCAGGTATGATGGTTAATTTTTAGTGTGTTATTTCCCCAAGAGGCAAAAAAATCTATACCTTACTAAAATATGGTTTCATAAAAGGCATACATACACAGGTATGAAAATAAATTTAGAAGCTCTTTTTTGAATAAGAAAAAAAAGTTTTTTTAATTTTTTTTTTTTAATCTTTTTTCGGGGTGGGGTTGAGGAGGGAGGGGGGCGGGCGGGCCACTTCTATTGGTCTTTCATTTCTCTATTTTCATCTATCTTTGTTCTTTGGCTCCTGTGGGCCTCCCATCGCGGTGGCCTCTGTCGTCGCAGAGCACAGGCTCTCGGTGCATGCGCTCCAGAGCTCCGGCTCGGTAATTGGACATACAGGTCCAGCCGCTCCACGGCACGTGGGATCTTCCCAGGCCAGGGATCGAACCGGCGCCCTTTGCACTGCAAGGCAGTGTCATTACTCACTGGACCACCAGGGGAAGCCCTCTTTTTTTTTTTTTTAATAACTTAAAAATTTTTTACTGATATCTAGCACCCAGACAAATCTGAGATCTTACATTCTCAATAAGAAACTGTATTTTCTTTTTCTAATCTAATCAGGTATTTTCATAATAATTAAACTCTCTCTCTCTCTCTCTCTCTCTCTCTCTCTCTATATATATATATATATATATATATATATATATATATATATATAAACAAGTTACTCAAAAGATCATTGTTAGTGAACTCATGAATATTTAGAATCAAGGTAAGTGATATTTTAACAGCACCCAGTAAAGTGTATACTCCAGTCTAGAGTATCATATATACTTTAACTATAAACTAGAAAGTCTCACTTTCTTTTAGCAGCAAGAGGTAATATCATTAAGGTTTCTAGTTTTTCTTTAGTATTAACAATTCTTTTTTCCCTCAAAAGAGATCTGAGCCATAGATCATCATTTTATAGCCTCCTCTACATTATTGCTTACATTCTGTAAAACAATACTAACTGCTTTCAACATGACATTTGGCAATGTCCAAAAATATTTTGAAATAAGGACAATGTATCACTGTCACATGGGTATTCTATAAACAGTCTTAGTTGGGCTAAAAACAGCCTTAATAGAGAATTCTCTATTTTGTGCAAAACAGCAGAATGAAAACATCCTCAACAATTCACAAACTTATATATTTTCCAGTATATTTCCTTTTTATGAGATCATGCCAAGTATAGGAAGAGAAAGTACTGTTGGTAAGTTGAGACAAAAACTGATTTAGGCCATGACCTCATTAGCCAGGCATTAGCATTCAAAGACCAGATAAACAATGACTTTAGCCAAAAATGCAGTATGAAAGAGTTCCTGTGGACCTGAGATTCACATATTCTATTCCCCATTCCCGGTCACTCCAGCACAGTTTGACCATTCTCTACCTTGGCTCTGCCTTCTTTCATGGAAGAAAGATTATTTGGAGAAGGACTACTATAAAGGTACAGGGAATACCTATCCCAGTACCAAGCTTTCACCATGAAATTATAATGACAAAGTTTAAGAAAAGGATCTGTGGGATGTCAGATCTATTCAGACCATTTGCCAAATTCATTTGGCCTGGAGAATCCCATGCACAGAGGAACCTAGTGGGCTACAGTCCATGGGATGCAAAGAGTTAGACACGACTGAAGTGACCTAGCATGCACGCCCCTATTTTGTGATGATTTAAGGCCACAGCTTTGTTTTGTCCTGGAAGTAGGTAAACATGAAAAAGAGAGACAACCTGTATGACTCCTGTGTTAAATTTTAAGTAGAAGAGGAATAAGAATTTAGGAAACAAGAGATCTTTGACCTATATGCTGCGAAAACACTCCTGCCCTCGCTTCCCAATGATATAGGAGATGGTATTTAATCACGTCCCTAGAAGAGTGATACACTCTAGAATGGAGTGTGTGCACCATCAGTTTAGGTAATTCCACTCACGTATTCCTGCAGGAGACTGGAAGAACGTTGGCCCCCACCAACTCATAGTGTATGGTACAATACAGTATATATTCATAAGGATTTGGATTATCTACTTACTTGATTTTCCATAAAAATAATAGACTGTAATTTGGCCAGTTTTAAGAGTGTAATATACTCAAAGCTTTTCAAGCACATTAGAAAAGTGGAGAAGGAAATGGCAACCCACTCCAGTGTTCTTGTCTAGGAAATCCTATGGACGGAGGAGCCTAGTGGGTTGCAGTCCATGGGGTTGCAAAGAGATGGACACAAATGAGCAACTAAACAACAACAGAAGTGTACTAGTTATATTATGTTCTGTTATTTCAAAGAGGCTTGCATTTTTTCTTATTTCACTAATAATCCTTAAAATGACATACCCCAACCAGTAAAGAGCATGTGTGCTAAGCTGCTCAGTTGTGTCTGACTCTTTGTGATCTCCTGGACTGTAGCCCGCCAGGCTCCTCTGTCCGTGGGATTCCCCAGGCAAGACTAAAGTGGGTTGCCATTTCCTTCTCCAGGGCTCTTCCCAACCCAGGTCAAACCAGCATCTCTTACATCTCCTACATTGGCAGGTGGGCTCTTTATCACTGGCACTGCCTGGGAAACCAAGCATTCTCTATCCAGTACCAAGCTTTCACTACTATAAAGGTACAGGAATACCTATCCCAGTACCAAGCTTTCACCATGAAATTATAATGACAAAGTTTAAGAAAAGGATCTGTGGGATGTCAGATCTATTCAGACCATTTGCCAAATTCATTTGGCCTGGAGAATCCCATGCACAGAGGAACCTAGTGGGCTACAGTCCATGGGATGCAAAGAGTTAGACACGACTGAAGTGACCTAGCATGCACGCCCCTATTTTGTGATGATTTAAGGCCACAGCTTTGTTTTGTCCTGGAAGTAGGTAAACATGAAAAAGAGAGACAACCTGTATGACTCCTGTGTTAAATTTTAAGTAGAAGAGGAATAAGAATTTAGGAAACAAGAGATCTTTGACCTATATGCTGCGAAAACACTCCTGCCCTCGCTTCCCAATGATATAGGAGATGGTATTTAATCACGTCCCTAGAAGAGTGATACACTCTAGAATGGAGTGTGTGCACCATCAGTTTAGGTAATTCCACTCACGTATTCCTGCAGGAGACTGGAAGAACGTTGGCCCCCACCAA
Organism: Tragulus kanchil; assembly: GCA_022376925.1. Classification (NCBI taxonomy): domain Eukaryota; kingdom Metazoa; phylum Chordata; class Mammalia; order Artiodactyla; family Tragulidae; genus Tragulus; species Tragulus kanchil. The sequence continues at coordinate 160,888,809 of JAIOJX010000004.1, read as the reverse complement.
CTCATAGTGTATGGTACAATGCAGTATATATTCATAAGGATTTGGAGTGTCTACTTACTTGGTTTTCCGTAAAATAATAGACTGTAATTTGGCCAGTTTTAAGAGTGTAATATACTCAAAGCTTTTCAAGCACATTAGAAAAGTGGAGAAGGAAATGGCAACCCACTCCAGTGTTCTTGTCTAGGAAATCCTATGGACGGAGGAGCCTAGTGGGTTGCAGTCCATGGGGTTGCAAAGAGATGGACACAAATGAGCAACTAAACAACAACAGAAGTGTACTAGTTATATTATGTTCTGTTATTTCAAAGAGGCTTGCATTTTTTCTTATTTCACTAATAATCCTTAAAATGACATACCCCAACCAGTAAAGAGCATGTGTGCTAAGCTGCTCAGTTGTGTCTGACTCTTTGTGATCTCCTGGACTGTAGCCCGCCAGGCTCCTCTGTCCGTGGGATTCCCCAGGCAAGACTAAAGTGGGTTGCCATTTCCTTCTCCAGGGGCTCTTCCCAACCCAGGGGTCAAACCAGCATCTCTTACATCTCCTACATTGGCAGGTGGGCTCTTTATCACTGGCACTGCCTGGGAAACCCAAATACTGGAGTAATTTGTCATGCCCTCCTCCAGGGAATCTTTCCAACCCAGAGATGGAACCAAGTGTCCTGCATTGATAGGTGAATACTTTACCATTGAGCTACCAAGGAAGCAAGCATATACACATAATGGCTAAGAAAGTGGATTTATGTAGTGTTTTTCTTCCAGGAATCTCCAATGTGTCACACATGTCTATATATACATTTTCAGGACCAATTTCTTTACCATGAAGTTTCTTAGATTTTACCTAATATGTAGATTGTAAGATATGCAAAGTCTGGACATTCAACAAACTCATGGCATGTCAAATCAGGGAAAATTTCCCACTGTGGTTCCTTCCACTAAAAAATAACAGATACAAGTATAATAAAAGCAACTCACATGAGTCCTGTGCCTATGAACAGATCGTTTATGGTACTGAAAATTGTGGAGAAGAATCCATGTTTCTTTGGCAGTAATTTAAGAAGGATTACTTCCTTTATTATTCTATAAGTATGCATACACATAAGAGTTTGCTGAAAACATAACTAGTGAGAAAACAAGGTTAACAAGAAACAAAAATCCCCATTCAGTAATGTTATTATCTTGAGTCTCTATTCTTTACCTTAAAGAATATGTTTTGTGTTGTTAGCAAATGTAGTATCATCTTTATAATTCTGAAATGAATAGGATCAATTTTTTCAAAGCCTGATGCAGTGATTTGGATACAAGCTACGCAGACTTAAACACATTGTCATGCTGAATTGCAATGGAACAATTCAGAAACCAGACCTTGCTCTTCCAGCCCCTGCAGTAATTTACTACAAGAGAAAAGTTCGTCTTGGGAAGAAATTCTAAACCCTCAGAAACAAACAATGGTTGCTTCAAACCGACTACAATGGTTTTGTCTTATAGGATTTGTAGTGAACACTGTATTCACTCCATTGCACGATGTCAGAAGAATAGTTTATAGCAATCAGTGCTTGATTTCCCAAACTCTCTTCACATATTTAAAATCTTCTTCATAATTTGTTCTGCAGACACGCCCTTTAATCCCTTCTTTTGTTTGATAAAGTGTTTTACTCAGAATGTGAACTACAAAGTACTTGCTTCACAAGAATCACAAAAAAACTATTAATTTAGGAATGATATTATATTTTCCTGGCTCTGCCCATCTCTGAATATCATCAGTTTAAGGAATATGTATGCCTACACAGAAATAAATTGCACAACGTGTTGACCTTTGTAGACTGCTAAAACAGAAAATAAGTCCTGTCTATGACAGTCTTGATCTGTGTACTATTAAACACATGGCAAAACCTGGCTGAATTAAGTAATTTTTATGAGAATAGGATAAGCAGTCTATCTAATTGCTTAAATATTGGCTTTCTACCAGGCAATCAAGACAAGTACCAAAATCATATGTACTTGAATTACCTAATTTTCTTAAAAAGTCTCTTTTCCTGAGTAACATAGAAAAGCTATGCTCTGAGTTATTAAAAGATGCTATTAAACAACATAAAATTCAGGAGATTTGCAGTAAAAAAAAATCAAATTTGTAGCAACAAAGATGTAAGTGAGACTTTTCTGATAAGGAAAATAAGGAAACATTAAACAGGTTGGAGAAACAGCATAAACAAGCCTAAGAGCGTTAAGAAAACTTGGTTATTCTTTAGCTGTTACTACTAACAAGCAGTTGTACTATACTCGTCCTTCACAAGACTACTTTCTGAATTCAACCTGATACTGTTCTCCCTCTAGGAGCTCAGTCACTCAGTTATGTCTGACTCTTTGTGATCCCATGGACTGTGGCCTGCCAGGCTCCTCTATCTATGGGATTCTCCACACAAGAATATTATAGTGAGTTGCCATTCCTTTCTCCTGATCCAGGGATCAAATCCATGTCTCCTGCACTGCACGGGGACTCTTTGCACTGAACCACCTGGAAAGCCCCTTGTCCCCCTACACTCTCTTGTAGGATTCTGCATCTCAAGGGGAAAAAGATCAAAACAAGGGACACCAGACCAGCCTGCTTAGTTGTCTGATGCCAGCTGTAGCTGTTTTGAAACTTTGCGATAGAGGGGAAAAAAAAAACCACCAAGACCTTCATGAGGACATAAAACCTCTCCCTATTCCCAAGGCAGGGGGTGGAGGTAACCACGATTCATGGAACACTAGCCTGCCGTGTGTTCCCCTTTTCTAGACAATTAGAAAAGCCATTTTTCTCCTTCCCCCAAAACACTGTATGTCTTTTCAACACTGGTGCACAGAGAGCCAAGATTTGTGGCATCAAGTTCAGAAAGAGTCATTCTGGGTCAATGTCACACAGACAGACTTGCTGTAGACAAATGTTAGTGCCCGTAAGATTGCTCTGACAGTGTTCAGGGTCCCTGTGTGAGTCAGGAGAAATCTCGTTGGATAACAGTAGCCAACAGTGTCCAAATTTAAGTCCCCTAAACCAACAGCAGTTTATTTCCTTGTTTGGGTTAGGCTATCGTGCATTGGGCTTCACTGGTGGGTCAGTGGTAAAGATCCACTTACCAATACAGGAGACATAGGTTGGATCCCTGGATCAGGAAGATTCCCTGGAGAAAGAAATGGCAAACCACTCCAGTATTCTTGTCTGGGAAATTCCCTGGACAGTGGAGCCTGGTGGGCTACATTCCATGAGGTTGCAAAAAGTTGGACACGACTGAGCACAGCGCGTATATATGATACCACAATGAAAGTATTAGAAAAAGATTATCTATGATAGAAATCCTGCAGCAGGCAACAGTGGCCTTGTTCTATGGCTCCTCCCTTCCTGCTTGCTGGAAAGTGAGGCCTCAGTGTAAACTCAATGGTGAAGCAGCCAGCCCTGATCCTCACAACTTCATAGCTTGTCTTCTGGACATAAGATTTGATCGGGGCACCTCTTTGGCTCCCACTGAGAATTAATGTAGGATTGTACTAATTTGTGATGGTATAATAAATTATATGTCTAAAAGGATTGAGGTTTTCTAACTGTGGTGCTGGAGAAGACTTTCGAGAGTCCCTTGGACATCAAGGAGACCAAAGCAGTCAATCCTAAAGGAAATCCACCCTGAATAGTCTTTGGAAGGACTGATGCTGAAGCTGACGCTGTAATATTTTGACTCCTTGAGGGGAAGAGCCACCTCATTGGAAAAGACGTTGATGCTGGGAAAGATTGAGGGCAGGAAGGGAAGTGGATGACAGAGGATGACATGGCTGGATGGCATCACCAACTCAATGGACATGAGTTTGAGCAAACACTGGGAGATAGTGAACGGCAAGGAAGCCTGGCGTGCTACAGTCCATGTGATCTCAAATACTCAGACCTGACTTCATGACTAAATAACAGGGTACGTCTGCATGTCACATTTTCACTAAAGTAAATTTTAAGTAAATATAAACCCAAAGTTAACCTAGTAGCTAACAACCAAGTTACAGAAATGGGTTACTAAGTGTTAATTATCTGAGGTAAAATGAATTAGCTACTAACTCCTCATGATTTTTGTAGCTGCCATTATCTGTCTTAAAGCAGAATTTAAACGTTTTCCATAAATTTCTTTTTCAACCATAAAGTGATTTTAAAATGGGCATCTTTATTTTTCTCCTATCACATACTCTTGAACAGCTTTGGGAATCATTTGCTGGTGAAAGTTATTAGCCTCTCAACAAAATGTTTGAAACTTCGTACAGAATCTATATTGTTTTTGCTTTACGAATTTGCAATTCAAATGTGCACCCTTTGAGGTTTGTCTTTATGATGGCACACTCTCTTGGCAAATGCAATAACCATATGGGACAGAAAAAAATTGTAGTTTTTAATAAAAAGGCTGAGCCTTCCTCTCTGGGTAATATCTTCAAGCTGTATGACTAAATAACAGGAAAAGATAAGGAGAGATCTTCAAAGATGGTTTCTCAAACCCTAAAAAGCCTGAAATATCATGGAATGTGGCTTTGTGCCTGATGGTTTAATGTCAATAAATATTTTGTTTGTTTTCCACTCCACCTTATTCCTACTCATCTTTTCTGACTTCACCTTAAATCATACCATAAGGAAAAAAGAGCAGTGAGGATGACAGTTTAAATAAAACCAGGGAGTTCCATTATTTAAAAGCTTTGGCTAATCACCCAGAGGGTAAGAAATGCTTACCTGGAAGAGACACAGAGCTCTGACTTCCAGAACTCTCACCAGCTTCGCTCAGCCCTGGTCTGCATAATCTAAACGTGTAGAAATTCTAGCAGCCTCTGAAGACCCCCAAAGCCAGTGATTTAGTTGCTTTGAAACAATGTTTTAATAATCTTAATACATTTTGGCAAATAAGTTTAAAGTTTGACTCTTGTTGTGTAACATAATAAGGGCTTCCCTCGAGGCTCAGCAGTAAAGAATTTGCCTGCAGTGCAGAAGATGCAGGTTCGATCGCTGGATCAGGGACACCCCCTAGAGGAGAAAATGGCTACCTCCTCCAGTATTCTTGCCTGGAAAATTCGATGGACGGAGGAGCCTGCCTGGCTACAGTCTATTGGGTTGCAAAGAGTTGGACACAACTGGGCAACTGAGCACGCACACATATAAAGTAAAAAACAAATATCTATAAAAATCTTTTGGGATAATAAGTATGTGTGTGTGTATTAGTCCTAGAGAAGTCTAGCTTTATAGTTTATTTATATTTTCAGTAGAAAACACATATAGCTTGGGATTAGTATCGCTTGACCCTAAGTATCTCATATGTAGCTGATTCTAGGAAAATGGTGGTCATTGAAGACAAACAAACTTTCCTGAGACTCAGATTAGTGCCCATACTTGGTTGCCTAACTTTGAATGTTTTATTCTTTTTATGGCATGATGCTCTAACATTGAATGAGCTGCAGGCCCTCAACCCTACATCACTCGGATAGTCACCATTTCTTCTCTCCTATGTTTTGAAAGCTTGTCAAACCAATGGGCTTTAAAATCGTCCCCTGTTTTGTGATAGGAGGGTAAAGAAACACTTAGTGTTCATTAACTCATGCAACAAAAACTAGATAACCAAATCATAAGTCAACAGTTATTGTTCTCCAGTTGTCACTCACTCCATCAGAGTCTTTGCAACCTCATAGACTGCAGCAGGCCAGGCTTCCCTGTCCTTTATCATCTCCAGGAGTCTGCTCAAACTCATGTCCACTGAGTAGAAGAAGCCATCCAGCCATCCAGCCATCTCATCCTCTGTCACTCTCTTCTCCTCTTGCCCAAGTCAACAGTGGGTCAAAACAAAAAGCAACCCAATTTATCCCATGAAACTATTATTAGCTACTGCAATTTGTGATACCATTGTCTCTGAAGGCAGAGGCGAAAACTGAACTAAGATCAGAAAAGTGGGTTGAAACGTTTGCTTTATAAGAACCTACCTCCTAGCTAACCCTACCCAGAACAAGGACTATCTCTTTCTCACCCTGAGAACTTTGTTGCATGAGTGCCTGTCCACAGGAGTCCCATCATTCTCTTCAGGGGGCTCTGGGTGCTTTCTATGAGAAGCAGCGTCCTCAGCCAAGTTTAGAATTGAAGTATAATTGCCTAATTTGGACATCTAGTCCTTATCTTCCTAGGGTTTCCTGAGCACAGTCATGACTCACAGATACTTGTTTTCCATAGTGATACTGATTTACGAGAAGAGATCCTGAAGGATCACTTTTCTGCCCAAGAGTTACTCTCAAATGAACTGAATATGAGAAAATATGCACGTCATGTGGCAGATTCCTATGAACCACCCCCTGAATATTTCCCTCATGAGCCATACAATACATGGAGTCCCATTCACCCAAATAAAAACAGTATTAGTGCTAAATATATTTGATGAAATGCCTAAGTATCCAAGACTATGACCCATTCTCGATTTTAAGATCACTAAACCACCTCCCATATGTTACAAGGATAAGCTGCTAATGGGAAACCAACTCAAAGAATGAGCTGCAGGCCCTCAACCCTACATCACTCGGATAGTCACCATTTCTTCTCTCCTATGTTTTGAAAGCTTGTCAAACCAATGGGCTTTAAAATCGTCCCCTGTTTTGTGATAGGAGGGTAAAGAAACACTTAGTGTTCATTAACTCATGCAACAAAAACTAGATAACCAAATCATAAGTCAACAGTTATTGTTCTCCAGTTGTCACTCACTCCATCAGAGTCTTTGCAACCTCATAGACTGCAGCAGGCCAGGCTTCCCTGTCCTTTATCATCTCCAGGAGTCTGCTCAAACTCATGTCCACTGAGTAGAAGAAGCCATCCAGCCATCCAGCCATCTCATCCTCTGTCACTCTCTTCTCCTCTTGCCCAAGTCAACAGTGGGTCAAAACAAAAAGCAACCCAATTTATCCCATGAAACTATTATTAGCTACTGCAATTTGTGATACCATTGTCTCTGAAGGCAGAGGCGAAAACTGAACTAAGATCAGAAAAGTGGGTTGAAACGTTTGCTTTATAAGAACCTACCTCCTAGCTAACCCTACCCAGAACAAGGACTATCTCTTTCTCACCCTGAGAACTTTGTTGCATGAGTGCCTGTCCACAGGAGTCCCATCATTCTCTTCAGGGGGCTCTGGGTGCTTTCTATGAGAAGCAGCGTCCTCAGCCAAGTTTAGAATTGAAGTATAATTGCCTAATTTGGACATCTAGTCCTTATCTTCCTAGGGTTTCCTGAGCACAGTCATGACTCACAGATACTTGTTTTCCATAGTGATACTGATTTACGAGAAGAGATCCTGAAGGATCACTTTTCTGCCCAAGAGTTACTCTCAAATGAACTGAATATGAGAAAATATGCACGTCATGTGGCAGATTCCTATGAACCACCCCCTGAATATTTCCCTCATGAGCCATACAATACATGGAGTCCCATTCACCCAAATAAAAACAGTATTAGTGCTAAATATATTTGATGAAATGCCTAAGTATCCAAGACTATGACCCATTCTCAGTAATGTTTTATAGAAGATCACTAAACCACCTCCTCATATGTTACAAGGATAAGTTTTCAATTTCAATTTTAGAATTGAAATAATTAGTATTGCTGCGTGAGCTGGTGTTTTGAAAGCTAAACTCCAAATTTAGTGTCATTTTTGTGCTCAAACCCCCTAGAATATTTTTAGAAGTCTGTACATGAGTGACTCTGGATAAATGACTTGTCTTTTCTGTATTTTAGTCATCCAAATAATGGTAAGAGAATCTATCTCTCACCTAAAAAAAGATAATTTAGCGTAGTGCATTTTAATATCTGTCTACCACTGAGCTTCTGTGAGAAATAAAAAAAATAAAAAAACAACTAAATTTCCTCTTGGAGCTTTTTCAGTGGCTCAGAAAGTAAAGAATCTGCCTGCAATGCAGAGGGCCCATGTTCGATCAGTGGGTTGGGAAGATCCCCTGGAGAAGGGAATGACTGCCCACTCAAGTATTCTTGCCTGAAGGATTCCATGGACAGAGGAGCCTGGTGGGGCTGTGTAGTCAAGATTCATACCCCTGAGGTAGGTGACCCAGAGGTGAGAGAATGATCACAAGTAAAGAGTTTCTCCCCAAGGCGTGGGGGGTATAAGCCCTACATCTGGCTTCCCAGCCCGGGCTTCCTTCACAGGAAAATAAGCCCCAAGTACATCTGCCTTTGAGGTCTGGCATGGCTTGTTTGCCTGAGACCCTGAGGTCTGTAGGAAACAGAGACTTTGCTCGTAAGGGACGCACACACAATCCACACACACCCAGACGCAGCACTGAGGCAGACATCTGAAAAGAGGACACTCCAGAACCCGGGAACGAGGCCATCCTCAGCCAAGTTTAGATTTCCTGAGCACAGTCATGACTCACAGATACTTGTTTTCCATAGTGATACTGATTTACGAAGAGATCCTGAAGGATCACTTTTCTGCCCAAGAGTTACTCTCAAATGAACTGAATATGAGAAAATATGCACGTCATGTGGCAGATTCCTATGAACCACCCCCTGAATATTTCCCTCATGAGCCATACAATACATGGAGTCCCATTCACCCAAATAAAAACAGTATTAGTGCTAAATATATTTGATGAAATGCCTAAGTATCCAAGACTATGACCCATTCTCAGTAATGTTTTATAGAAGATCACTAAACCACCTCCTCATATGTTACAAGGATAAGTTTTCAATTTCAATTTTAGAATTGAAATAATTAGTATTGCTGCGTGAGCTGGTGTTTTGAAAGCTAAACTCCAAATTTAGTGTCATTTTTGTGCTCAAACCCCCTAGAATATTTTTAGAAGTCTGTACATGAGTGACTCTGGATAAATGACTTGTCTTTTCTGTATTTTAGTCATCCAAATAATGGTAAGAGAATCTATCTCTCACCTAAAAAAAGATAATTTAGCGTAGTGCATTTTAATATCTGTCTACCACTGAGCTTCTGTGAGAAATAAAAAAAATAAAAAAACAACTAAATTTCCTCTTGGAGCTTTTTCAGTGGCTCAGAAAGTAAAGAATCTGCCTGCAATGCAGAGGGCCCATGTTCGATCAGTGGGTTGGGAAGATCCCCTGGAGAAGGGAATGACTGCCCACTCAAGTATTCTTGCCTGAAGGATTCCATGGACAGAGGAGCCTGGTGGGGCTGTGTAGTCAAGATTCATACCCCTGAGGTAGGTGACCCAGAGGTGAGAGAATGATCACAAGTAAAGAGTTTCTCCCCAAGGCGTGGGGGGTATAAGCCCTACATCTGGCTTCCCAGCCCGGGCTTCCTTCACAGGAAAATAAGCCCCAAGTACATCTGCCTTTGAGGTCTGGCATGGCTTGTTTGCCTGAGACCCTGAGGTCTGTAGGAAACAGAGACTTTGCTCGTAAGGGACGCACACACAATCCCACACACACCCAGACGCAGCACTGAGGCAGACATCTGAAAAGAGGATGGGTCAGGACCTCTTGCTGATCTTGGAAAGCCTCCCAGAGAAACGAGGCCACTGGGGTGCCCTTGGGGATGTAGATGCTCATGGCAGTTATTTTAGGGAGCTGGATCTACCATGAGGACATGTGCAGGCCAGTACCATTTTGTAGTCTTCTCTCTAGAGTGTTAGCATCTACCATATGACCCAGCAATCCCACTGCTGGCACATACCTTGAGAAAAACCATACTTCAAAGAGACACATGTACCCCAGTGTTCACTGCAGCACTCCAATGTTCATTAAATGTTCATTTATCAAAGAGCTAATGAGTTTCTGCCATAGCCGAGGCAGTGGTCACAAGCAATACAGTTACATAGTGCAGTTATTTTCTGTAAGGATTTTCTTAAATGAGATTTTATTTTATTTTATTTATTTGTTTTGAGATTTTAAGCAATAAGAGGTTCTACTTTGCTTAGAGTACTTACTGGTAGAACTGAAAGGATAAATTTGCCAGACTCAACTTTTTGGTTCTGTTTGTAGGTCAGGCAGACTCTTTGCCCTTGACTGAACCAGTTTGTGAGTTTACCAGGATTATGGAACATTATTGTATAAAAATAACAACAGAGAAATCAAAGACAGATGCCTCTAGAGTAAAACCTATGAATATCTCTGCTGACTTCTTAATTTGAACAGAATCCTATAGGATTCAGGAAAATGTGAAGGAGTAAAGATAAAACAGTTTTCTTTAAATTGAGAGTATTTTCAATGCCAAGTCAGTATTTTAAAAAGCTAGCACGTCTACTCCAACATTTCTAACATGTATATAATTAATCATGAATTATTAAAAGTTATCATCTGTTCATTGTTCAAGGATATGCTAAGTTAGAATTTAAATGACTCGTTTGTCTAGGACTTCCCTGGTGGCTCAGATGGTAAAGAGTCTGCCTACAGTGCAGGAAACTGGGGTTCGATCCGTGAGTCAGAAAGATCCCCTGGAGAAGGGAATGGCGGCCCACTCCAGTATTCTTTCCTGGAGAATTCCTTGGACAGAGGAGCCTGGTGGGCTGTAGTCTATGGGGTCACAAAGAGATGGACATGACTGAGCTATTAACACACAAAAATATACAGACAAAGAAAATAATATATTAGTGTATAGCTCTCTAATACATAAAATACCTACCTACTCAAAATATTATGTTGCTTCTCAAGTGAGAAAACTGAAAAAAGTGCCAGTTTGTCTTTGCCAATTACTGAGCTCATGAGAAGTGTCATCCTTCCTCCCAGTAAAGGTTGTCTGTGAAGCCATTAACCCAAAATCAGGGTAGAATTCTTTGAAGAGAATCAGTGCTCTGAGATAGAGCACAAGCATTTCTGATAGGCCTGACCTGGCTGGCCTTTGTAATGTCTGCATTTGCTGCTGCTGGTGGGGGGAAATTTTCTCCAGATTCTCTGCTCATTTTATCCTGTACATTTTGAGGATTCATCTCCATTAATTATTAACTTGGCATTACCTAAGCGATATTATCTTAGAGTACTCTGAACTTTTGGTTTTCTGTTTGTAGGTCAGGCAGACTCTTTGCCCTTGACTGAACCAGTTTGTGAGTTTACCAGGATTATGGAACATTATTGTATAAAAATAACAACAGAGAAATCAAAGACAGATGCCTCTAGAGTAAAACCTATGAATATCTCTGCTGACTTCTTAATTTGAACAGAATCCTATAGGATTCAGGAAAATGTGAAGGAGTAAAGATAAAACAGTTTTCTTTAAATTGAGAGTATTTTCAATGCCAAGTCAGTATTTTAAAAAGCTAGCACGTCTACTCCAACATTTCTAACATGTATATAATTAATCATGAATTATTAAAAGTTATCATCTGTTCATTGTTCAAGGATATGCTAAGTTAGAATTTAAATGACTCGTTTGTCTAGGACTTCCCTGGTGGCTCAGATGGTAAAGAGTCTGCCTACAGTGCAGGAAACTGGGGTTCGATCCGTGAGTCAGAAAGATCCCCTGGAGAAGGGAATGGCGGCCCACTCCAGTATTCTTTCCTGGAGAATTCCTTGGACAGAGGAGCCTGGTGGGCTGTAGTCTATGGGGTCACAAAGAGATGGACATGACTGAGCTATTAACACAAAAAAATATACAGACAAAGAAAATAATATATTAGTGTATAGCTCTCTAATACATAAAATACCTACCTACTCAAAATATTATGTTGCTTCTCAAGTGAGAAAACTGAAAAAAGTGCCAGTTTGTCTTTGCCAATTACTGAGCTCATGAGAAGTGTCATCCTTCCTCCCAGTAAAGGTTGTCTGTGAAGCCATTAACCCAAAATCAGGGTAGAATTCTTTGAAGAGAATCAGTGCTCTGAGATAGAGCACAAGCATTTCTGATAGGCCTGACCTGGCTGGCCTTTGTAATGTCTGCATTTGCTGCTGCTGGTGGGGGAATTTACTCCAGATTCTCTGCTCATTTTATCCTGTACATTTTTGAGGATTCATCTCCATTAATTATTAACTTGGCATTACCTAAGCGATATTATCTTAGAGTTCTGCTAATTGTTTATGTGCTTTGAAAACAGGAATCAACATTTCCCTTTTAAATATTTAAATAACTTCTTTAGCCAATTTCCTAGCACAATCAAATTAGTTATGTCTGCTGGCAAAAAGAAAGATATTCCGCTAAAGGAAATACTATGGAAGTAATCAAAACTGCAAGAGCCTTTTTCTCTTGACTTCGTGTTTCTGAAGAGCAGTGGACTGAATGCCCAAAGATCACAATGCATTTGTTTCAACTTGGAGACAGAAACTGTTCCAGTATGCCTTCTGGTAGGCATTGGATGGGGTCTGACTCACAGGGACCTTCATACGATTGTATTCCTCTTACAGAGCAGGTTTCAGACAGAGGTTTGTGTCAGAGACTCTATCAACATTCCTAGGGCCCTCTGAAATCTTTCACATTTACACAAGTTGGTAGATCCCCTATCCAGAAGAAATGTCTGTTTGTGTATCAGCAATTATTAGAGATAGTTCTCCTTATATCCGAAAGTCTGATTTGTGTCTGTATTTTTTTTTTTTTCTCCTTGAAACTAAATCTGTAAGAATTTTGTTTAAAAAAATCTGTGGTATTTTAAAATGTAGAGTCACTGTGTAGTGGGCTTCTCAGGTGGCTCAGTGGTAAAGAACCTGCCTTGCCAATGCAGGAACTGCAAGAGACACAGGTTCAATTCCTGGGTTGGGAAGATCCCCTGGAGGAGGGCATGGCAACCCGCTCCAGTGTTCTTGCCTGGGGAAACCCATGGACAGAGGAGCCTGGCGGGCTACAGTCCATGGGGTTGAAAACAGTCAGATATGACTGAAGCAACTGAGCGCACATACATGCACTGTGTAGAAGCTATGGATCTCAGTTGCACGTGTAATGTATTGCATAGTTCTAGAATCCAGGACAACTTACACCTGGCCAGAAACTCCTCTTCATCCTGTTGTAAAATTGTTCAAATGCTTGCTACTTAACAAATGACAATGTTGTTGGAATGTAGTTTGAAGAGAATCAGTGCTCTGAGATAGAGCACAAGCATTTCTGATAGGCCTGACCTGGCTGGCCTTTGTAATGTCTGCATTTGCTGCTGCTGGTGGGGAATTTACTCCAGATTCTCTGCTCATTTTATCCTGTACATTTTTGAGGATTCATCTCCATTAATTATTAACTTGGCATTACCTAAGCGATATTATCTTAGAGTTCTGCTAATTGTTTATGTGCTTTGAAAACAGGAATCAACATTTCCCTTTTAAATATTTAAATAACTTCTTTAGCCAATTTCCTAGCACAATCAAATTAGTTATGTCTGCTGGCAAAAAGAAAGATATTCCGCTAAAGGAAATACTATGGAAGTAATCAAAACTGCAAGAGCCTTTTTCTCTTGACTTCGTGTTTCTGAAGAGCAGTGGACTGAATGCCCAAAGATCACAATGCATTTGTTTCAACTTGGAGACAGAAACTGTTCCAGTATGCCTTCTGGTAGGCATTGGATGGGGTCTGACTCACAGGGACCTTCATACGATTGTATTCCTCTTACAGAGCAGGTTTCAGACAGAGGTTTGTGTCAGAGACTCTATCAACATTCCTAGGGCCCTCTGAAATCTTTCACATTTACACAAGTTGGTAGATCCCCTATCCAGAAGAAATGTCTGTTTGTGTATCAGCAATTATTAGAGATAGTTCTCCTTATATCCGAAAGTCTGATTTGTGTCTGTATTTTTTTTTTTTTCTCCTTGAAACTAAATCTGTAAGAATTTTGTTTAAAAAAATCTGTGGTATTTTAAAATGTAGAGTCACTGTGTAGTGGGCTTCTCAGGTGGCTCAGTGGTAAAGAACCTGCCTTGCCAATGCAGGAACTGCAAGAGACACAGGTTCAATTCCTGGGTTGGGAAGATCCCCTGGAGGAGGGCATGGCAACCCGCTCCAGTGTTCTTGCCTGGGGAAACCCATGGACAGAGGAGCCTGGCGGGCTACAGTCCATGGGGTTGAAAACAGTCAGATATGACTGAAGCAACTGAGCGCACATACATGCACTGTGTAGAAGCTATGGATCTCAGTTGCACGTGTAATGTATTGCATAGTTCTAGAATCCAGGACAACTTACACCTGGCCAGAAACTCCTCTTCATCCTGTTGTAAAATTGTTCAAATGCTTGCTACTTAACAAATGACAATGTTGTTGGAATGTAGTTTGGCAGAATAAGCTTTGGAGCCAGGCCTGAGCTAGGCTGTGCTCAGTTGTGCCTGACTCTACAATCCCATGGACTATATCCCTCCAGGTTCCTCTGTCTATGGAATTTTCCGGGCAAGAATACTGGAGTGGGTTGCCATTTCCTCCTCCAAGAGAGCTTCCTTTGTGTAGGGCATAAGGTGCTTTAGTCATGTCCAACTCTGCGATCCCAGGCACAGACCACGGGTTCCTCTGTCCATGAGATTCCCCAAGCAAGGATACTGGAGTCAGTTGCCATGCCCTGCTCCAGGATACAACATATTTTCTTAATTTTTGGCTTTTTTTTAACTGTTTATTTATTTATTTATTTTCATCTCTCTTTATTCTTTGGCCTGTGTGGGCCTCCCATTGCAGTGGCCTCTCTTGTTGCAGAGCACTGGCTCTGGGCACATGTGCTCCAGAGTGCTGGCTTATAATTGGACACACTCATCCAGCCATTCTGAGGCACGTGGGATCTTCCCAGGCCAGAGATTGAACCAGTGCCTGTTGCACTGCAAGGCAGACTCTATCCACTGGACTACCATGGAAGCCCCCAGAGTACAGTATTAATTAGTGATTGACTTTATTATTCTCTTCAGACATGTCACCTTCCTCAGAGAATTTAGGGTCTCTGTAAAAGGGTCTACATTATTAAACTTAATGAATTTAAACAGTAAATAAACTAATCATATACTAAGCCTTATGGTAAATCTGTTACATACCTGGAACTTCAAAAAGAGAGAAAAGGAAAAAAAAAAAAAGTCTCTGAATTGCCAATCAGAAGTCATGAAAAGTGTTCCATAAAGTCCAAGAATATTGTTCATTAACCTTGAACTTCAATTCTGCTCTGACTCTAATCCTCCAGATCCCGTGATATGCAGGGCCATAGTGGCAAGAAGAAAAATCCAAAAGGGAAAGGTGGTGCAGTGGTAAAGAATCCACCTGCCAAAAATGCAGGAGACACAGGAGATGTGGGTTTGATCCCTGGGTCAAGAAGATACCCTGGCAGCCCACTCCCGCATTCTTGCCTGGAGAATTCAGTGGACAGAGGGGCCTGGCAGGCTACAGTGTATGGGGTTGCAAAGAGTCAGATATGCCTGAGAAACTGAGCGTGTGCACAAAGAGCACCTATTTAAGGTAATCCATAGCTGCTCACAGCTTAACAGCAACAGTGCAGAAAGAAGCCCAGAAAGAGAAAAAACAAGAGCTTGAATAGCATAGCCTTTAGGACCAGTTGATGTAAAGACAAAGACTCATGTCTTTAAACAAGACTTGATGGCCTTATGCGTGGTAAGTCCCAGGGCTGACCTGGAGACATATTCTTTACAGATTGATTTTGAAAGCAGTGAATTGATCCTTTATTTTCAATTACTTTAAATTTTAATGACTTACGCTGAAAAATGGCACTGTAAAGCCAAACATAAGTGTCCAAATCTGATATATGATGTACAAAAATAATTAATCTTACACACAATAAATCTCCCCTTGGGTTTTTGAACAGGTAGGAAAGGATTTCTCTATCTCTTGCAAATTCTTCTAATTTATTCATCTTCCTCTACCCCAAACTTCCAGCACATTTGGAGAGAGGTAAGAAGTAAAGACGCTGCTGTGAGCCACCTGACTGCACTTCATGTCTTGTGCTTCCAATGCCTGTACCAGGCATGGAGTGTAAACAAGTGAGGCACTAAGGCCTGCAGAGCCTGAAACATCAGCAACGAGAGGCCCCGAGCGCCTCGTTCTCGGTCTGGCACTCTACGCAGACCACGCCAGCCCCTGATGTGCCTTGCTGGACGAGCTCACAGAGGATTCATTCTGACCATTCATGGTGGATCCGTTTGTGGCTGTGATAAAAGGGGAATAAAGACAGAAGATAAACAATCAATAAAGAACACAGCATATGTCCTCGAATATAGAGCTGGAAGCTGTTGTGGGCCTATATTGCTACCAGTTGGGTACTTGCTCAAGAAAAAAATCCAGAGAAGACGGGAAGTTCCATTCCCTGAAAGGTGGTGCAGTGGTAAAGAATCCACCTGCCAAAAATGCAGGAGACACAGGAGATGTGGGTTTGATCCCTGGGTCAAGAAGATACCCTGGCAGCCCACTCCCGCATTCTTGCCTGGAGAATTCAGTGGACAGAGGGGCCTGGCAGGCTACAGTGTATGGGGTTGCAAAGAGTCAGATATGCCTGAGAAACTGAGCGTGTGCACAAAGAGCACCTATTTAAGGTAATCCATAGCTGCTCACAGCTTAACAGCAACAGTGCAGAAAGAAGCCCAGAAAGAGAAAAAACAAGAGCTTGAATAGCATAGCCTTTAGGACCAGTTGATGTAAAGACAAAGACTCATGTCTTTAAACAAGACTTGATGGCCTTATGCGTGGTAAGTCCCAGGGCTGACCTGGAGACATATTCTTTACAGATTGATTTTGAAAGCAGTGAATTGATCCTTTATTTTCAATTACTTTAAATTTTAATGACTTACGCTGAAAAATGGCACTGTAAAGCCAAACATAAGTGTCCAAATCTGATATATGATGTACAAAAATAATTAATCTTACACACAATAAATCTCCCCTTGGGTTTTTGAACAGGTAGGAAAGGATTTCTCTATCTCTTGCAAATTCTTCTAATTTATTCATCTTCCTCTACCCCAAACTTCCAGCACATTTGGAGAGAGGTAAGAAGTAAAGACGCTGCTGTGAGCCACCTGACTGCACTTCATGTCTTGTGCTTCCAATGCCTGTACCAGGCATGGAGTGTAAACAAGTGAGGCACTAAGGCCTGCAGAGCCTGAAACATCAGCAACGAGAGGCCCCGAGCGCCTCGTTCTCGGTCTGGCACTCTCGCAGACCACGCCAGCCCCTGATGTGCCTTGCTGGACGAGCTCACAGAGGATTCATTCTGACCATTCATGGTGGATCCGTTTGTGGCTGTGATAAAAGGGGAATAAAGACAGAAGATAAACAATCAATAAAGAACACAGCATATGTCCTCGAATATAGAGCTGGAAGCTGTTGTGGGCCTATATTGCTACCAGTTGGGTACTTGCTCAAGAAAAAAATCCAGAGAAGACGGGAAGTTCCATTCCCTGAGGATGAATTTTAAAAACCCTCAGGTGACTTTCCTTACTATGATACTCTTCAAATTTGCCTCCTGGTTGCTCTTTTTACAACATTTTTCCAGATTCAGTGTCATTCTTCCTGAATGGCTGCTTGTTTCTTTCTTTCTTTACCTGAACATGCACTTGCTTGATTAAAGAATGTTGTCAAGAGTGATAAAAGGTTTTGTTTTTTTTTTTTTGCAGTTAATGTCAGTGGAGGTAGACCTAAGAACACCTTCTTCCCTGAATAGACATTTGTACTCAGAACACAAATTAAATAATTTCAAGGAAATTTCAAATAAAATTTAAAAAATCTTTTTTTCAAGGAAAACCAAACTAAGCTTTAGAGCTATTCCCCAGTCACCCTTTGTCTTTATGGTTATTATTTTATTATACTGTGACATTGCTGTCTTTTTTTCTCCCAAGTCCTAAAATACAGATAAACACAATCTTCTCACCTGTGAATTATTCAGAGTAAAAGAATGAAGGAGAACTTATTAAGAGCAAAGAAGATGGCAATAAATAAGTTCTCAGGCGAAACTGCTAAGCCCGGTTTCCCCTCCTGCCCGTCTGTATCGCATCACTGATATGAACAGTGCACCTGTTCTCCTGCATATCTCCCAGTGTAGTCCTGCCCCCATCTTTGTATGGTCCTCTGGTTTTTGATAATGGCGTAAGTGATTTTCACATAGAAATAAAACCCTTCCAAAAAGCCTGCTCTCTCCACACTCCACACTTAGAGAACACGTATTTGTGCTGTTCCATAAGCCAGAGCCCTTCAACCTATTCCCTCCTGTCCTACCAGCTATAAGTAATACCCAAGTGTTACGGAAGCTAAAATGCCCTTTAGAAAATATCCTTTTACAATGCTTAATGAATGTAGAATATAGACTAATGCCTTCTTTTCTGGTAATAGTTATTTCTGCCTTCTCTCTTCTGTTTTTTTCCCCTTGGTGAGTTTTACCAAGAACTGATCAGTATTATTAGTCTTTTCAAAGAATCAATTTGTATGCTTCGTTGATTCTATTTTGTTTGTATTTTATCGTGAAAGTGAAAGTGAGAGTCACTCACTCGTGTCCAACTCTTTGTGATCCCATGGATGAGTCATGGAATTCTCCAGGCAATAGCACTGAAGTGGGTTGCCATGTCCTCCTCTAGGGGATCTCTCCAACCCAAAGACTGAACCCAGGTCTCCCACATGGCAGGCGGATTCTTTATGGTCTGAGACACCAGGGAATTTTAATAGTATGTGTATTTTATTGTATTTTATTAGTCTATGTGTTTTCTTATACAACTTGATGTTTTCTATTTATTTTTAAAAATTGAGGTAGAATTGATATAACATTATTTTAGTTTCAGATCTATGACAAGTTGATATTTGTTTATATTGCAAAATGACCACCACAGCAAATTCAGTTTGCATCTGTTATGATACATAATAGTGAAAAGATTTTGTGCATGTGATGTAAATTTTCAAGATCCAATCTCCTACTTTCATAGATGTAATAGAGTATTATTAGCTATAGTCAGCACATCTCAGCATCCTCATCATTTATTAATTTTATGACTGTAATCTTGTACCCTTTGACCCTTCACCCATTTTACCCCCCTGCCTTAGCCAACCACCAAGTTATTTTCCATAACCATTGCCTCGGACTCTTCTCTCTTTTTGGATTCCACATGTATGAGGGATGATAATACAGTATTTATCTTTTTCTGTCTGATTTATTTTGCTCTTTCTTTTGTGGCAAATAGTCCTTACATCTTTGTCCATTCATCCATGACTGGGCTTTTAATTTGATTCCATATCTTGGCTATTGTAAATAATGCTTCAATGAACATGAGTGTATACACATCTTCTTGTATACATATTTTAGGTTTTATTACATAATTGCCTAGATGTAGAATTATTGGGTCACATGGTAGTTCTATTTTTAATTTTTTAAAGAAAATTTTGCAACATTTTTCATAGCATCTATATCAAATTACAGTTCCACCAACAGCACACAATGATTCCTTTTGCTCCATAGCCTTACCAACACTTGTTATTTCTTGTCTTTTTAACAGTATTCATTCTAACAGGGGTAAGGTGAGTTTTACCAAGAACTGATAGTGGGTATTCTTCGTTGATTCTATTTTGTTTGTATTTTATCGTGAAAGTGAAAGTGAGAGTCACTCACTCGTGTCCAACTCTTTGTGATCCCATGGATGAGTCATGGAATTCTCCAGGCAATAGCACTGAAGTGGGTTGCCATGTCCTCCTCTAGGGGATCTCTCCAACCCAAAGACTGAACCCAGGTCTCCCACATGGCAGGCGGATTCTTTATGGTCTGAGACACCAGGGAATTTTAATAGTATGTGTATTTTATTGTATTTTATTAGTCTATGTGTTTTCTTATACAACTTGATGTTTTCTATTTATTTTTAAAAATTGAGGTAGAATTGATATAACATTATTTTAGTTTCAGATCTATGACAAGTTGATATTTGTTTATATTGCAAAATGACCACCACAGCAAATTCAGTTTGCATCTGTTATGATACATAATAGTGAAAAGATTTTGTGCATGTGATGTAAATTTTCAAGATCCAATCTCCTACTTTCATAGATGTAATAGAGTATTATTAGCTATAGTCAGCACATCTCAGCATCCTCATCATTTATTAATTTTATGACTGTAATCTTGTACCCTTTGACCCTTCACCCATTTTACCCCCCTGCCTTAGCCAACCACCAAGTTATTTTCCATAACCATTGCCTCGGACTCTTCTCTCTTTTTGGATTCCACATGTATGAGGGATGATAATACAGTATTTATCTTTTTCTGTCTGATTTATTTTGCTCTTTCTTTTGTGGCAAATAGTCCTTACATCTTTGTCCATTCATCCATGACTGGGCTTTTAATTTGATTCCATATCTTGGCTATTGTAAATAATGCTTCAATGAACATGAGTGTATACACATCTTCTTGTATACATATTTTAGGTTTTATTACATAATTGCCTAGATGTAGAATTATTGGGTCACATGGTAGTTCTATTTTTAATTTTTTAAAGAAAATTTTGCAACATTTTTCATAGCATCTATATCAAATTACAGTTCCACCAACAGCACACAATGATTCCTTTTGCTCCATAGCCTTACCAACACTTGTTATTTCTTGTCTTTTTAACAGTATTCATTCTAACAGGGGTAAGGTGATATCTTATAGTGGGCTTTTTGCATTTTCTTGATGATTAGTGATATTAAATGACTTTTCATATAGCTTCTGGCCAACTCTATGTTTTATTTGGAAAAATGTCTCTTCAGATCCTTTGTCTATTTAAAAAATCAGATTATTGGGTTTTTTTTTTTGTCATTGAGTTGTATGCATACTGTCTTTATATATTTTGAATATTAACCCATTATCAGAAATATGATTTGCAAATGACTTTTTCCCATTTCATAGGCTGTCTTTCCATTTTGTTTATGGTTTCCTTTGCTATTCAGAATTTTTGTTTGTTTGTTTGTTGTTTGATGAAACATTACTTGTTTATTTTTGGTTTTGGTGTTAAATCCAAAACGTCAATGCCAAGATTGATGTCAAAGGGCTTATTGTATTTTCTTCTACAGTTTTCATGGCTTTATGTCTTACATTTAATCTTTAATCCATTTTGTGTATGGTGTAAAACACTGCCTCAGTTTCATTCTTTTGAATGGGAAAATCCTGCTTTCCCAACACTATTTATTACAGAGGCAATCCTTTCCCCGTTGTGTGTTCTTGGAGCCCTTTCTTCATAAATTGTACACATATATGTGGGCTTACTCCTAAGAACTCTGTTCACAGTAACCAGGACATGGAAGAGCATAAACGCTCATTGACGGAGGAATGGATAAAGAAGATGCAGCACATATATAGAATGACATATTTCAGTCATAAGAAAGAATGAAAGAGTACAATTAACAGAGACATGGATGGATATTTTCTGTTATCTTTTTATTCTGTATTTATTTTTACTCTGATCTTTGTAATTTCTCTAATCTGATTGTGGTGTACATTGTTTGATACTCTGTAAAACTGACTTCAAGCCTCATGAGTTCATTTGAGAAGAATTATGAGGAAGGTAGGAATTCAAATGAGAGGTCATCTCAGTTTTCTGGAATTACAATTAGCCTCACAGGAGACTTGAGTCTCAATATACATGCTTTTCAATTCCATTTTTGTTCTTCATCAGGAAGCAGTAGGCAAGTTATGCAACTGAATCTCTATTTTCTCCTATCATGTTGAATTTAAGAAATAGAAGGGGATATGAAGGAGAGATTTGGAAGTAGAAAGCTGGGAGTCATAAATTCACCTCTGGAAGAGATTCATTGTTGTCAAAATGATACAAGACATACAGTTTTCATTTTACAAGAGTATATTTGTGTCAAGGAAATGTATTTCCATTCTGGATGTGCAGAAAGTAAATTGTGTGAACGTAACATGATGCCGTTTCTGAAGATAAAATCCTTTTCAATATTTTTGAAACATGCCTGTTTGTCTGGAGTGCTCCCAGAAACAAATCAAACAGTTAATCTTTCATGATTTCCATCTCTCATTATGATTCATTTATGCAGGTAATTCTCCTTAATGAGATGATACCCAGGGGCCAGGCCACATTTTTTACAGAGCACCAGTGTTTGACATCTCTGCATCTCCTAGAAGTACCATGGTCAGCTCACTGTGCAGAAGCAGGGAGAATCTTCCTGTTTAGGTGCAGGCATGGGCTTGAGACAGCTGGGGAAGGAAGTCGGCTATGTGCAGGATCCCAGAAGCTTCAGAATTTGATGGTGGACCAGGGGATTCTGCCCAATGCACATGCATCTCAGAGGATCAGGGACTGAAAGCCCATCAGAGAACATCTCAAGTCGTGTAGAAGAAATAAAGAACAAACTTTTCGTGGACTTATTTATGTGGCTGTGCTGAGTCTTCATTGCAGGGCCTGGGCTTTCTCCAGCTGGCTCATGTAAGCTTCTCTAGTCACGGCACATGGGTTCTGAGCACACGGGCTCCGTCGTTGTGGTGCACGGACTTTCTAGTTGTGGTGGGGCAGGTGGGATCTTAGTTTCCCAATCAGGGATCAAACCAGTGTCTTCCTCATTGGAGGGTGGACTCTTAACCACTGGGCCATCAGGGAAGCTCTAACTATCAGTTCATTTAGACGGAATACAAAGTTAATATTAAATGGAAAGTTCTCCTGCCCCATCAAGCCATGTTTACTTCTGCGCTGTCCCACTGCAGCTTCTGGGATAGGGAGGTTGGGACCTGCCCTTAAATGTGATGCCCTGTTTCCCTTAGGGAAAAAATCTCAGAGAAGTATAAAGACAGCATTTATTTAAAGAAATAGAAGGGGATATGAAGGAGAGATTTGGAAGTAGAAAGCTGGGAGTCATAAATTCACCTCTGGAAGAGATTCATTGTTGTCAAAATGATACAAGACATACAGTTTTCATTTTACAAGAGTATATTTGTGTCAAGGAAATGTATTTCCATTCTGGATGTGCAGAAAGTAAATTGTGTGAACGTAACATGATGCCGTTTCTGAAGATAAAATCCTTTTCAATATTTTTGAAACATGCCTGTTTGTCTGGAGTGCTCCCAGAAACAAATCAAACAGTTAATCTTTCATGATTTCCATCTCTCATTATGATTCATTTATGCAGGTAATTCTCCTTAATGAGATGATACCCAGGGGCCAGGCCACATTTTTTACAGAGCACCAGTGTTTGACATCTCTGCATCTCCTAGAAGTACCATGGTCAGCTCACTGTGCAGAAGCAGGGAGAATCTTCCTGTTTAGGTGCAGGCATGGGCTTGAGACAGCTGGGGAAGGAAGTCGGCTATGTGCAGGATCCCAGAAGCTTCAGAATTTGATGGTGGACCAGGGGATTCTGCCCAATGCACATGCATCTCAGAGGATCAGGGACTGAAAGCCCATCAGAGAACATCTCAAGTCGTGTAGAAGAAATAAAGAACAAACTTTTCGTGGACTTATTTATGTGGCTGTGCTGAGTCTTCATTGCAGGGCCTGGGCTTTCTCCAGCTGGCTCATGTAAGCTTCTCTAGTCACGGCACATGGGTTCTGAGCACACGGGCTCCGTCGTTGTGGTGCACGGACTTTCTAGTTGTGGTGGGGCAGGTGGGATCTTAGTTTCCCAATCAGGGATCAAACCAGTGTCTTCCTCATTGGAGGGTGGACTCTTAACCACTGGGCCATCAGGGAAGCTCTAACTATCAGTTCATTTAGACGGAATACAAAGTTAATATTAAATGGAAAGTTCTCCTGCCCCATCAAGCCATGTTTACTTCTGCGCTGTCCCACTGCAGCTTCTGGGATAGGGAGGTTGGGACCTGCCCTTAAATGTGATGCCCTGTTTCCCTTAGGGAAAAAATCTCAGAGAAGTATAAAGACAGCTATTTTGCAAATCTCTGGCTGTTTGGGGGGCACTTCAGTTAAATATCTGTGTGTTACACCATCTATAAAACTGAGAAGTCCATCTTCCAGTTTCTCAATGTGAAAACCTTGGGGTCATTGTTTTACCCATTATTCTCAGGCCCTGTTTCCAATCCTGTCTACTGTGCTTTCCAATCGTATCCAGAAATGACCTTTCCTCACTTTCTCTGCAGCGTCCAATCTGGTATAAATCACCAGCACACCTTCCTTTACTGCTACAGTAGCCTTCTAGGAATTTCTGGTTTCTCAGCTTTAGGTCTGCTTTCTTACAATCTATTATCAACCAAACTAGCATCTTCTAAATTTAAGAAAAATGTCCCTACTTGATCAATCCTCTTTATTTGTTTCTAATACATCCATGGTATAAGCAAAGTTCTTAAAATGAACTCTCCTGTCCTCACTTAGAGGGTTCCCTTAACACTGAGATTGTTTCTTCTACTGTTCTTCCTCTTCCTCTTTCCACTGATCCCCTCTGCTGTTTCTAGCACACTCCTGGCTCATTTCCTGGAAGGATCATGGAAGAGCCTGGCATGGGTGTACTCTGTGAGCAAAATACTCTTTTCCAGTCAGTGCACCCTCTTTTGTCTGAATATTAACTCTCTACTTGCAGCCTCTGCTTTATTTTTTCCCTTGGACTTATACCAATATTTTACATATTGCATATTGAAGTTGTTCATATTCATCTCTTTGTAGACATGTAAGGATGTAGATACACATGTATGGATGTGAAAGTGGGACCATAAAGAAGGCTGAGTGGCAAAAAATGATGCTTTTGAACTGTGGTGCTGGAGAAGACTCTTGAGAGTCCCTAGGTTGCAAAGAGATCAAACTAGTCAATCCTAAAGGAACTCAATCCTGAATATTCATTGGAAGGACTGATGCTGAAGCTGAAGCTCCAGTACTTTGGCCACCTGATGTGAAGAGTATCAGTTCATTTAGACGGAATACAAAGTTAATATTAAATGGAAAGTTCTCCTGCCCCATCAAGCCATGTTTACTTCTGCGCTGTCCCACTGCAGCTTCTGGGATAGGGAGGTTGGGACCTGCCCTTAAATGTGATGCCCTGTTTCCCTTAGGGAAAAAATCTCAGAGAAGTATAAAGACAGCTATTTTGCAAATCTCTGGCTGTTTGGGGGGCACTTCAGTTAAATATCTGTGTGTTACACCATCTATAAAACTGAGAAGTCCATCTTCCAGTTTCTCAATGTGAAAACCTTGGGGTCATTGTTTTACCCATTATTCTCAGGCCCTGTTTCCAATCCTGTCTACTGTGCTTTCCAATCGTATCCAGAAATGACCTTTCCTCACTTTCTCTGCAGCGTCCAATCTGGTATAAATCACCAGCACACCTTCCTTTACTGCTACAGTAGCCTTCTAGGAATTTCTGGTTTCTCAGCTTTAGGTCTGCTTTCTTACAATCTATTATCAACCAAACTAGCATCTTCTAAATTTAAGAAAAATGTCCCTACTTGATCAATCCTCTTTATTTGTTTCTAATACATCCATGGTATAAGCAAAGTTCTTAAAATGAACTCTCCTGTCCTCACTTAGAGGGTTCCCTTAACACTGAGATTGTTTCTTCTACTGTTCTTCCTCTTCCTCTTTCCACTGATCCCCTCTGCTGTTTCTAGCACACTCCTGGCTCATTTCCTGGAAGGATCATGGAAGAGCCTGGCATGGGTGTACTCTGTGAGCAAAATACTCTTTTCCAGTCAGTGCACCCTCTTTTGTCTGAATATTAACTCTCTACTTGCAGCCTCTGCTTTATTTTTTCCCTTGGACTTATACCAATATTTTACATATTGCATATTGAAGTTGTTCATATTCATCTCTTTGTAGACATGTAAGGATGTAGATACACATGTATGGATGTGAAAGTGGGACCATAAAGAAGGCTGAGTGGCAAAAAAATGATGCTTTTGAACTGTGGTGCTGGAGAAGACTCTTGAGAGTCCCTAGGTTGCAAAGAGATCAAACCTGTCAATCCTAAAGGAAATTAACCCTGAGTATTCATTGGAGGGACTGATGGTGAAGCTGAAGCTCCAATGCTTTGGCCACTGGATGTGAAGAGCCAACTTATTGGAAAAGACCCTGAAGCTGGCAAAGACTGAGGGCAGGAGGAGAAGGGGGCAGCAGAGGAGGAGATGGTGGGATGGCATCACTGACTCAGTGGACAGGAACTTGAGCAAACTCTGAGAGATAGTGAAGGGCAGGGAGGCCTGGGGTGGTACATCTCATGGGCCCACAAAATGTCAGACAGAACTGAGCAACTGAACAACAACAAGAGAGTAGAATTTTGTCTATTTCACTGCTCTGCTCCAATGCCTAGAATAGTCCTTGATGCACAGTACATGCTGAGCAAGCATTTATTCTGGAGGCTCAGACAGTAAAGAATCAGCCTGCAGTGGTGGAGATCCAAGTTGTATCCTTGGGTCGGGAAGATCCTCTGGAGAAGGGAATGGCTACCTATTCCAGTATTCTTGCCTAGAAAGGTCCATGGACAGGGCTGCAGTCCAAGGGGTTGCAAAGAGTCAAAGATAACTGAACGATTAACATTTTACCTTTATTTCTTGTCAAGCCTATGTTCAGTGGACATAATTTTCACCCACAAAAAAATTGGTATTGCTGCTACATGTGGTCAAAATGATAGTAGCTATTTCAGAGTATGTATTTGTTTGTTACACAAAAATATTTGCATATTTCTCTTAGGTTCAGTTCTGTGGTGGTTTCTTCTCACAGTGAAGTGAGGAGACAGAAAAGGAGCAAAATTCTCTCTCAGCTTCTTGTGAAAATGGATGTGACTTTGTACAGTCAGCTCAAATTAGCCTTTCAAAAAGTTTTATGAAGTTTGAAATACTAGGTATAGGCTCTCTGTCTTTTATGTAACTGTTTGGTTCTTGTTGTTTTTCATTTTATTTTGAATCTAGTCAGTCAGTGGATAATATTTGCCATCTACTCACTACATAACAGGCAATTTGTGTGACCTGGGCAGAAGGAAGACGGGGAGGGGGGATGCCAGGGCCATGAACACTCTAAAAGGGCAAATTGCTGTTTACTTCACACCCAAAGGCTGTGGTGTCTATGATAAATAAAATTCTGATTAGGGAAAAAGCTTTGGCAGCACGTCTCCCTGGGAAGGAGGAGGTACACATGCAGTAAATGGTTGCTTTTCCTAATAGAATTTTCTCCAAGCAAGCCTCCCTGCTTATTCATAAACTGTCTGTGACAGGTGGGTCAGGAGGTAGAGGATAGA
This sequence comes from Tragulus kanchil, assembly GCA_022376925.1. Taxonomy (NCBI): domain Eukaryota; kingdom Metazoa; phylum Chordata; class Mammalia; order Artiodactyla; family Tragulidae; genus Tragulus; species Tragulus kanchil. The sequence goes on along the minus strand of JAIOJX010000004.1, from coordinate 160,861,785 downwards.
TATATGATAGGATTCAGTTCTCTTAGCAACAGCAAGTCATTACACTGTTAGATTATTAAAGCAGTGCTTGTTCCAGAAGATCTGTCCTTTAAATAAACGTATATACTATTAGCACATTAGCATGAATTATTTATTAGGATCTTTGAAATACTTTGAGCTTATTGAAATTGAAAGGGAAGATAAGCAATGCAGGAGATAGAGACAGAAAAAAAGAAAGAGGAGAGCAAGACCAAGAGCCCATAGGCAGAAGCTTCCCAAACCCAAATAAGCAAAGCAGACAAGGCTGCCCCACCTGGAAATCACAGGTACGAAAGAGTTTACACCAAAGGCAGTTGCTTTATCCAAGATCTGTGGCCCAGGAAATTTCCAACAGTTCCTCTGAAATGTAATTTTTACAGAGTCAAATGCTTTACCCCTCCATCATCAAAGGCACTGTTTTAGGAAGTTTCTCAGGTGGCATTCCACTCCTGTTGGTGCACAATGAAAAACGTCACTTGTGAGACAGGAATGAAAACCAAGCTAACCTTGCTAACTGGTCCTGCATGGACCCAGGTTGACAACAGTGTTTCCACCCTGATTCCTGCTCCACAGGAAGCACCCACAGAGGCCCTGGTCACAGTGGCATCTGAGGTTGCTGCCAGCCTTGTGAGCTTGTATCACACAAACCATGACCAAGACGAAGACGGTTTTCCCAGAATGCCTGGCTCGTGGTGGTGTTCTCAGTCACCTGGAGAAGGGAAAGGAGAAGGAAACAATGTTGGTGTTCTACAAAAATTTTTGGCCCTTTCCCGAAGTGTTGCTGCCAGTTCCTTTGCGATTTGTGTGACCTGGGCAGAAGGAAGACGGGAGGGGATGCCAGGGCCATGAACACTCTAAAAGGGCAAATTGTGTTTACTTCACACCCAAAGGCTGTGGTGTCTATGATAAATAAAATTCTGATTAGGGAAAAAGCTTTGGCAGCACGTCTCCCTGGGAAGGAGGAGGTACACATGCAGTAAATGGTTGCTTTTCCTAATAGAATTTTCTCCAAGCAAGCCTCCCTGCTTATTCATAAACTGTCTGTGACAGGTGGGTCAGGAGGTAGAGGATAGATATATGATAGGATTCAGTTCTCTTAGCAACAGCAAGTCATTACACTGTTAGATTATTAAAGCAGTGCTTGTTCCAGAAGATCTGTCCTTTAAATAAACGTATATACTATTAGCACATTAGCATGAATTATTTATTAGGATCTTTGAAATACTTTGAGCTTATTGAAATTGAAAGGGAAGATAAGCAATGCAGGAGATAGAGACAGAAAAAAAGAAAGAGGAGAGCAAGACCAAGAGCCCATAGGCAGAAGCTTCCCAAACCCAAATAAGCAAAGCAGACAAGGCTGCCCCACCTGGAAATCACAGGTACGAAAGAGTTTACACCAAAGGCAGTTGCTTTATCCAAGATCTGTGGCCCAGGAAATTTCCAACAGTTCCTCTGAAATGTAATTTTTACAGAGTCAAATGCTTTACCCCTCCATCATCAAAGGCACTGTTTTAGGAAGTTTCTCAGGTGGCATTCCACTCCTGTTGGTGCACAATGAAAAACGTCACTTGTGAGACAGGAATGAAAACCAAGCTAACCTTGCTAACTGGTCCTGCATGGACCCAGGTTGACAACAGTGTTTCCACCCTGATTCCTGCTCCACAGGAAGCACCCACAGAGGCCCTGGTCACAGTGGCATCTGAGGTTGCTGCCAGCCTTGTGAGCTTGTATCACACAAACCATGACCAAGACGAAGACGGTTTTCCCAGAATGCCCCTGGCTCGTGGTGGTGTTCTCAGTCACCTGGAGAAGGGAAAGGAGAAGGAAACAATGTTGGTGTTCTACGACTACAAGAAGTGAAAGTCTTCATTTTGAGCTCACCATTTCTAGACAGCCTGAAACGGAAATGATTAAGAAGCACTTAAACCCTGTGAATATTCAACTTGAAAAATAAAGTTTTCCTATTATGTTACTCTCCAAAAATACAGGGGTCACTTTTCGACTTTGGGGCCTAGAAATTAAACATTTTACCTACTGAAATAGAGTTTTAAACTAAAAATTAAAGCAAATAGTTCTTAATGTGTAATACCTGAAGACCTCTGGTGACGTTTTACTGAAACATATAACTTTAGCACTCTGAGAATGTGCAAATATACTCCCTAATACTGTGTTTTTCTTCTTCATAAAAATCAAGAAAAAAAAAATACGAGCTTCACTTGTTACACTTTGTCTTTTTTTCCAAGAAAGTAATCCTGTTACAGTATTTTTCAATAAGTTTTTGGTTACCCAGGTAGAAATACACAGATGTCTGTTACAAATGAAAGTGAATGGAAGTATTAAACAGTAGATTCAAAAGTCATACTCTGCTCTAAAGAATTTTCCACCCTCAACCCTTTTTCAGTGGCTCCCAGAATGTTGGACTTCATTTCCAGTTGCACCAACATCCCTTGGGGCCTAGACCTCTAAAGGTATGCACTACACCCCACATAACTTACAGTTCACGCGCTCTTCCATGAGGGCTTCCACTACCACACTCTGAACTGCTGGCTTCTTCCCTAGAAGGCAAGCGTCAGAGTTATTAGCATTGCTTTCTCCATCTGTAAATGGCAGCCAGCAATACTAATCATGGTTGACAGGTAGCTTTTTATAATTCACAGCTGCCTGTCTCCAGGCTCCCTGTTCTGAGAACTTCATCATCTTCATGGCTCAGCACATTCCGCCTTCCGTAGCATCTTCTCTTTTGTAGTAAGAAGTGGTTCTTCAACACATCTTTATTTGCCTGGCTTACCTACCAGGATTCTTTTCAAGATGCTTTCAGCTCTGGCAATCTTCTAGGCTCAAAAGACACCAAACTTCATTCTTTTGATCTAAAATAAATAAACTACCAGGTATTTCTCCAGCAAAATAGGTTTATTGGGGATCAGCAGAGAATTACACTTCAGGCTCTGCAACAATGGAGAGCCACATGCAAATCTCTGCTGAGAAAGGGAAAGGCAGCATTTTTACAGAGGTGAAAAGGAAGTGTATGTGTTTTCTTGCTTTTAATCCCACAGATTTCTGTTCTATTTTAATCTTTTTGCCTTGCATTGCCTTTTTATCTCTGGTTTTCTAAAATTAAAACTTAGGTAATCTCTTCTAGATATTTCCTCTTTCATAGCTACAGATTTTCATTATGTACTTATTTCCACTGTACCCTACAAGTTACATTGTTAAATTTTCTTTTTTTATTTAATTCAAGATATTTTCAAATATCTATTACAACATGTCTTCTGATTTTACTTTAAAAAGTTTTGCTCCCAAAGAAAAAACCAATAAAAAAAGAGGCCAAAAAAAAAAAAAGTTTTACTCCACTTCTAAATAATTGAGGGATTATTCAAACTGTGTTTTTGTTATTGTTTTTTATTTGCTGTTTAATTCTATTGTGCCTTGAGAACACATGGCATCTGCATGTTTTCTACTCTTTTAATTTTATATGTGGTATGGCCCACAGTCTAACTTGGTGAATATTCCACATGAAACGGCTTTCTTCTCAAAAAGTACAGGTTAGTACTTCTGAAGCCATTATATGCCTAAAGTTGAAAGTAAACAATTAAGTAAATAAATAGTAGAGAGTGAGACCTAGAAGTTTCCTGATTGGGAGTGAGAGGTCACGGAAAAGACAGAAGGTAGAATAACCCACACGGAAAGGATTAGAGTTGAATACAGCAGCCTGAAGCCATGCTTAGCTCTTATGGATGTGTACATATTGACAAATTAGTAGACACACACTTAACGTTTCTGTGCTCTGCCACCTGACAGGATGGAAAACAATAATATCCTAGTAACAAAGAGCACACCCAGGTCTTTGTTTCTACACCATTTTCCAGTAAAAAGAAGCAGAGCTCCTCAGAGAAATGGATGATTCTCCAAGGAAATATTCAAGATGATCCTTGAATCATCTTGTGGCACCAGAAAGTACAAAGCTGGGACAATAGCTGTAATAGATGACCGGAGCAGAAAGAAAAAGGGCTGATGGGATAAATTGAGGACTGAGACACTCAAAGGTGGCCGTTTATGTAGGTCTCTATAGACCGTGTTAAAGAATTAGATTTTATTTTAAGTGGAGTCAGGAGGCTTTAGTGGATTTAGGAAGGGATAGGCGGGCTCTGCCTCTTGAATCCGAGTAAACCTTGGCTCTGTGACTGTCCTTTAGAAAGGCTGCTTATCTGACCGTGTCTTGGTTTCCTTGGATCCAACTCATGAAGCCAAGATTCCTTGACTGCTCATGATTTCTTTTCTTTCTTTCTTCCCCTTTTATTTTTGTTTCTTTCTTTTTTAACAGTTTTTTGTTTGTTTGTTTGTTTATGTGTGTGTTTCTGGCCATTCTGCACAGCAGGCTGCATGGCATCTTAGTTCTCTGACCAGGGATTGAACCCACATCCCCCGCATTGGAAACATAAAGTCTTCGCCACTGGATCACCAAGAAAGGCCCCCGTGATTTCTTAGCCCGTCTCTGGCTCCCATCCTCCTTCACTTCAGGTGATCTGAAGGCAGCCTTGCAGCCACAGGCACCTACAGCCACAGGAAGTGGGGTCTCCCATTACTACTACCTCCGAAGGTTGTAAGGATCTTTCAGCTCAAAGGATGCTCCGTGTAAATGCCTTCATCTGAGATCACACTGGCAAGGATGATGCATCTATTCAGGAGTTGCTCTACTTTTTTATTTGTTTGTTTTATAATTTCACAATTTACAACCAGTAACTTTTTAAAGGGATTATGTTGCTAGCTGTGTTAATCCTTCCAAAAAGCATGAAAATAATTTATAATAAAAATATATCATTTAAGTGAGTAAGTTAAATAATTATAACAAGTCAGGCATTCTGGCATACAGCAGAGAGTGCTTTTAATTAAAGTTGGACTTTGGACCTTGTCCCTTTCCTCTTTGAGCCTGTTTCCTAGTGGTTTTCTTCTCTGAGACGAAAGAAATCAAGTCCATGAAACTATGTGGAAGTTTTGTAGTTTTAAAATTATTTCATTCTCTTTTGTTCAAATGTGTTGCAGTCTTATAAAGGGAAGACAAGATGGTAAGTCTCAAGATGCAATGCTCTATCAGTGATCATCTGTTCATGCTCTGCTGAGAAAAATTGGAGACCTATTTAGGTGTGA